>JAREIS010000056.1:457500-1854375 GCA_030060385.1 Muscicapa striata striata | reverse complement strand
AAAAACTAAGTATGTTAAAATAAGAAAAGGCAATGCTTTTTTTAAAAATAATTAAATAAAAAAAGGTTTGGGGTAGGATTATCATCAATTTTTAATCTTAATCTCACAGTGTCAGGGATTAGGAAGTTGTACTGACATGTAGAATTGAAAAAAATTCAGGGGGAAAAAGCCATGAGAAAATCATACTGAATATTGCTGAGACTAGTGCTGGAAACCAACTACGAGAGAAAAAATTTTTTAAAAGAATGATTGATGCTAAAGCAGGGAGAATAGGAATTATAGCAGTTTTTATGTAGAGAGATGCTAAATAAGGAAATCCATTCTTAAGAAAAAGTAGTGACAGATGTGTTAAGTTAATGAAAATAAAACTTTATTATTTTAAGGAATTTTTGTCTGCTATTTGACAAATCTATATGAAATGCTGGTGCTGGATGTACTGTGGGAATTCTGCTTCTTAATCTGTATGTATGCATGCTGTCAGTGCAGTGTGCACCAAGACACCTTTTGCAGTCTTGAACTGGCTAAATTTGAGTGGCACTTTCTCCAGTCAAAGTATTGTGTTAGTGCTCTGTATTTTGTAAAAGTCTCACCTCATTTATTGCATGTGGGGTTCCCCATTGTTTCAGCTGTCTGTTATCAAAGAAGGCTTTTCTCTTCCATGAGAAAGATGGAGAATGGAAAGTGCAACCAGTTGTTCTCCAGAGCTTACTTGGCAGCATCAAACAAACCCTGTTTTGATGTAGGCAAACAGAACAGCTTATTTCACTTAGCAACAGCACAGGATACCATCTAATGTCTCTCTTAGACTTCAGAAAACTGGACAGATACTCACATGGTCCTTGGTTACTATGGCTCCAGCTACACCTGCTTGTGCCCTTCCTAAATAAAGATAACATTAGTGTATTTTATTTAATATGTTGTATTACAGTAATTTATCCTACTTGTTCTAGGAAACACATCCAACTCTTGCTTAAAGTTTGATTTCCTTATTTGTTTACATTTGTCTCAGATATGAGAGCTTTCTGAGCAGTCTTTGGGTCTAAAAGCATGAAGATAAATCCAAAGCATGCACTTAATTCAAATAAAATAATAGAATTTTTGAAGTTCCCAGTTATTTAGACTTACTTAACACTCTTTATGAAACTGAAGTTCTAACCTATATCACTGTCAACCTTTCAAATGTCAGCGTGTTGTGTGACAAAACTTAAGCTGAGCTCTTACAGCTTATAGCTTCTTCTGCTGTGCAGTGTGAGACCAGATCAGCCTAAGGGAGCAGTGCAGGCACTGTTGTGGTTAACACTGGAACATTTCAAAGGAGAGCACTGTTACAAGCTATTTGTTACTTGGTATTAACATCTCCCTAACAGTCTTGAGAAAAGTTCAGCATTAGTTTGAATGAACTAATGAGACTTTTGTCTTGCTTATTTTCTCCTATATATTTTTTTTTAAGTTTATACAAATATGTATCCTTCAAAAGATGGACCACTTAAGAAAGCTGTCTTTGTAGTCAATGCTGGTGTGGCTGTCTACAAGGGATCTCTTCCAGTTCAGGGCTTGAACTTCGTGTGGAGCTGCAGTGATGAAAAGTGGAATATTTACAGGAGCAGGCTCCCAGGACAGCAGGCCACCGTGGATGGGGTGGGGACCCTCAAGGCAAGGTCTCCTGCTTTGCTGTGAGAGCAAACCGTGGGCACATGGTGCTAAAGGGAGACACCAGTGACATGGGGAAGACTAAGGCACCCTGCATATTCTACCAGTCAGCACATCATTGTGATGTCAGCAACTAAGAAAACTGTTCAGTTTTTCTTTACTTTTAACCTACTCATTAATTTTTCTTATATATTCAGCTATATGTAAAGCAGTACAGGATGAGAGAATGGTGGGAATATTTTTAAGAGTTAAATCAACTTAGGTAAACGTTCTTGATGAGAATAATTGATATGGGTCACTGGTCACTGTGGGCCAGTGGGGGCTGTAGTTGCCAGGGTGCTCAGTGGAATGAACTTGTTAAATGAGAAACAGGACTACAGTAGCTCCTGAGACTGACAGGTTCCTTTAGCACAATGGTTGTAATGCAGGTGCTGGAGGTTTTTCTCTAACTGTTTGCTCTCCTGAGAAGGACAGTTATTATGTAAAGGTGCCAAATGTAAGTCTGTCATAGGAAGTAAAGGCCACCAGGTAACACCAGCCTGGCCTCAAACTGAGCAGTGCCTGCTCAAGTCAGTACCCACTCAGAATCCACTTGATTCTGTGAAAATCACAGAAAATCTGTGACTCGATCAAAATCTGCTGACTCGATCAGTGAAATTTTATGTCCTGTTTTAGTCATCTTCCCTTTGCTTGACTCTTTTGGGGAGCATTTCCCTTTGGACGTATTGCATGTGTTAAATCTCACCAATTCTGTAAGTTCAATCTACAAAAAAGCTATTGTTGTCCTAAATTCCAGCCCTATAAACACTTCTGAAAGTTGCATATAATTCTTTTTTTTTGCTGTGGTTTATCACCAGTGACAATTTTCTTTGCAAGCCAAATACATATTTATAGTTTTGTAACTATCACTTTTCCTGCATAAGCAAAACATAGAGCAGTGGGATTCCAGACCTTCAGGGAAAAGTAGTCAATATTTCTATATTGCTCTTACCTTTATTAGACAGAACAGTTCTTTCTTGCTATTGAAGGATGATCCTTGAAATGCCTAAACAGTTGTTATATTTCTATCAATTATTCTGCACCATTAACAGCTATCATCTTCCTAATTATTTTCCTCTATATTTTAAGTAATTAAAGTTCCAGACTATGAGCAAGATCTTGACACTTGTCATTATTTTCTATCTGCTCTGCAAATATGACATAATCTTCCTGGTCATTCCTTTAACTGTGATATGTATTAGGGATTTTTGTAGCTTCTCTTCAATAGATCTGTTAAAAGATATGTTTTTTGGAAGGGTTTTTTTTTGAGATACACATGTGTATGGAAAACACACCAAATTCTCTGGAACCAGTTTTTTTTTCTTCTCTTCTCTGCCAGCTTTACCTGTACTTCTTTTCCCACTATTCTGAATGCTATTTATAGTAAAGTGATTTTCAAATAATGTGGTATTTGAGTGACATTGTCGATTTGAGGTAGAATTCTTGGTTTATTTCATGTAGATGGATTGGATGACTTGAGATTGTCTAGACTTACTTTCCATGATTCAATGATCAGATTTTAATCAAAATGCTTTGATACATGTAGGAATGATAGCTGAAAGTTGCCATCACTCTAGAAAGAGTAAATTTAAGTTCTTGGATATATATCTTCCTTTGCTGCCACTTGCACAAACCCCAATGTCCCTAAATGAAAGTTCCTGCTTTTTGCTGATTCAGCTCACAGTGCTTTGCATGCAAGCTGATTATTACAGTAGATGTAAGGGACGTGGCATCTAGCAGCTCAGGGTGCTCAGGGTGTTTTATCATGAACTTTGCTAGGAATGCATTATGGAACATTAGCATTTAAAATGAAATACAACTGATATTTAGGAATAAAATTGTAAATCTTGTATTTACTGCAAAGACAAGCAATGCTGCTTTTGAGCATGACGCAGGTTTGTCTTTAATAAGAAAATATAAGTGTTCCATGAGCAAAAGCTCCCAGTTCCATTACAGCTGTGGAACTTTCCATTTTATGTGCAGTGGTAGCATGACTTTACAAATTACTTTGACAAAAATAGTATTTATGTAAAGTGGAAAATTCCACTTGCATAGAGGGAATCTTAGCAACCTTCTTTTCCCAGAATTTGCAACTGCTCCTGTATTCAGAACTACTAAATTGTTCAATTGTCAACAACCAGATTTGACAGAAGTGTAAAAAGTTTTTCTGCTTTACTTCTCCACAGGAGTAGGTACATGATTCCAGAATGACACTGTTAGTGTTTATATTGTCTTCTGCACTTGAAGTGAAAAAGACTGAAAATACCATCAGAAAATAAAAATGAAAATTTGAAACAGAAATAAATGTTCTTGTTTCTTAAGCTAGAGCATTTTACTGCTCTATACAGAGAAATATAGAGCTATTTCTATCTATTTCTTTCTTATAATGTTAAGCCTTCAACTCTGTAGAGGAAGGACCCACTTTTTTTGCCATTAAATGGACCCAATAAAACACACTACATTGGGGTTCTCATTGATGTTAGCTGGTAACATATACTTGTGGTTTTATTTGCTTCTGTTAAATTTTGTTTTATTGATCTCTTGATCAAAATTCATGATAAAACTTTCTGAAAGATATGGCATCCTTGAAATGAAGCAAGGCTATGCCTGTACTTCATTAAATAAAAGTTTAACACTGACTATCAATATCTTATTGCAAATTGTCTTTAACAAGTGCAATCATGGTACCCATTGCAGGTCATCTAATCCTTTCCTTGCCAGTCTGGAATTGCTTCTCTTGTACGTACAACACTGTTTTATTCAGTCTTAATACAAATGCATGTGCTGTTGAGAATCTCAAAATCTCTTAGGAGATTATTTCTGCACTTTGGTTCAGCTAAAAAAGGCTGCCACTGTGAACATTAAATATCTCTCTAAATAATCTTGGTGTCAAGAAGCTTTCCATGATGTTCAGACCTGTTTTTCTCAATTTCATCCTTTTATATCAGTTCTCTCTATTCTCCAAAACCTTTCAGAATTCTTCACCTCAGAAGTCCTTTAAATACCTTTAGCCCCCCTAGCATCTGCATCTGTCATGTACTGTTCCAAGGGTGTCCATATTTAACTTTTTGTGTTTTCTAGACTTCCCAGAGCTTGGTTTACCTCAGTCTCTTTTCAATTTGTGAATCCTTTCCCAGTTAAAAGGTATCTGCTGCTCAGCACAATAAGCTTTATCAGAGATGGACTTATTAGTCTTTCTTTCATGTAAAGGATACATGGAAAGTTTGAGCTTTGTCCTTTGTGCTGTGACCAGGTTATTAGGCTTCTATTAGGCTTTTTCCTCCTTCACCTTAATTGCTACTCTGACGGGTCAATCCCTTGCTCTTTCAACCCAAATAGTATTTGGAAGTACATCAAAGGTTTTTACTATTTATACCTTTTTCTTATATTTCTCACTGCATGACCAAGGGCACTGAAATTTTTTTCAGGCAAAATGTCTAGATAATTTTATTTTCAGCAGTTTTTTGTCTAAGTCTTTTTACCTCTGCACCACTGCATGATAGAATGATTTATCAATCTATACCTAGCCCAACAAATGAAAACTGGGCAGTTTTAGACTGATTTACAGATTTTCTCTGCTTGAGCATGTATGTACAGAAATAGAAATACTGGGCAATGCTGATCATGTTCAAACCTCTCTTCTTGTAGGCACCAAAGTTTAAAATCTCAAAGTCAGCTGCAGTTTTCTGATGCTTGCCACACTGGAATCCAGTTGCTCTTATGATTTCTTCTTATTCCCATTTTAAGTTAATTTTTTCTATCTTTCATAATGGATCCAAATAATTAAATAATTTTCTGCAAGTGAGCACTCATGTCACAGGATGACTGTTTCTCAGTTTGAGATGGAGGCATATTTACTCTTCTTTTTTCATGTTGAATGATTGCTTTCTGAAATCCTTTGTTGCAAACAATGCTGTTAAATCTAGAGGGGAAAAAGATGATGTTTATAGCTGTTCTGTATGCTGACTCTGGTCAGAAGGATGAACCAATCACCTTTTTTCCTTTTTTTTTTTTTTTTTTTATTCCAGTTGAGGCACTAGTCATAGTAATCAATTCATGTGTATTCCATAATTCAAGTGTGTTCCATAAAGCATTTAAAGTATATGATATACATTTCTGTTCTTTTATAATATAAAACGTATCTGAGGATTAAATTTCGTTTTGCCTGGGTTTTTTTGTTTGTTTGGGGTTTTTTTTGGTTTTTTGGTTGCTTTTTTGTTTGTTTGTTTTGTGGTTTTTGTTGTTGTTGTTTTTTTTTGAGCCAACTAATGTCATCATGCATTTTCCTGGTCAAAATGCATAAAAGGAAGTTAATCCTAAATTCAGTTATCTGATCTTCCTTCTGCTGACAGACCTATACTGTAGTAATGGAGAAATTTCTCCCAGACCCAAGTCAAATAGTTCACCAGAACTGTTTTGAAAATTCTGGAAAAAGGACACAGAAATTACAAGGAAGTAGGTACCACTAGTACCAGGAGGCAGAGGGAGATCACTTGTGCCTCTCCTGGAAGTGTTAAAAATTTGGGATCCTTCTGCAGGTGAATGAACTGCAACTGCAGAGTGCAAGTTCAGAGCTGCCTACTTGATCAACTGCTTAAGGAACTCCAACTCCTGAATCAGGGACTTTGGTTAGAATCCTTAGGTTATATGGCCCTGAGTGAATTCTGGGGTATGGTTTCACTCTGAAAGGAAGTATCTATTGGGGAGATACGTGGCATATTTTAAACCCATTCTGGAATGCATGATGAACTGTGAAACTGTCTGGTGCATCCACAGAGACATACCAGCCTTAACCTTAACTAAGGAGCCAGTGTTTCATCCTTCCCTTGCAGATTTAGCATGCTACTGTAGCAAATATTTATGTAAGATGTTATAATTCAGACATCTGAGAGGAAATGGAGGGTGAGTCCAATAGAAGTGGCAATAAATAGAGTGGGTGGGCTGTGCTGCCCTCCCTGGGCTCCAAGTCACTCTGCTCACTCCCTTGCTGGATTCCTCCTGCAAGTGCTGCTGCCAGCTGTTCACCTCTTTCCAGTCAGTGTGGGATAGTTTCATGTCCTCAATGAGTTCCTCTGTGCTGCAGTTTGAGAACTATTAGTCAACAAAGAGCATGTAGCAGTTTCTGTGCAGGTAGTGCCAAACTGATGACATGAATCTGGTAACAAACACGTTGGTAACTTTTCTTGCTATTGCTTTGCACTGGGAAAGGTTCACTGTGGTGTCTGACCTGGCAGCTCCTGCTTCTACACAGAGCTCCTCCTGCTGAAGTTATTCACCCAGATTTCACACTTGTACTGCTGCTAATCCTGGTGATTCTCTGGACTTAAAAGGAATGATGACAGATTTGCACCAGGGTAATAGACCCGTGTTTGAATTATTTGCCAGAGTTTTGTACATCACACATCATAGCTCCGGATCTTAAGTTTATAAAAGCAAGCTTGCTTGTCTGGGTTTTGTAAATATAGGCAATTAAAATGGAAACACAGAGTTATATTACAGATACAGTATTTTAAAGATTTCTTTGTGTCTAAACAAAGACATACTCATCAAATGCCTTCAACTGTGACTTTAGAATCTTACATGAATAATTTTCTCCAGGAATCTGGGTAGCATTTCAGTGGTTTTGCTCTCCCTTTTGCTAGGAGTGGCATTATAGCCACTAGAAACATCACTGGGGCTGGAAGCCATGCCTTTGCAATAGCAGTATTTTTCCTCCTTTGTGCTTTTTCCCAGTTCTCTCCACTTCATAAAATCAAAACATCCTTTCTTTGAATTGTATAGGTTCAACTCTCATTGTTAAGTTTCGAATATTTTAGAAATACAAAGTCATATTTCAAACCATATGCTTTCTGTTAAATGTGCATTGCCTTTCAGTCAGAAAATCCTCTCGTCAGTCTTGCCAATCACAAAGTATGAAGTGAGGTTAAAGATGTGTGGTTCTCCTGAGAGAACTAATAAGAATGTTTAAATGTGAACTTAAAGCCCAGTGATTGGGAATTCAAGCACATTCTTAAATCAGGCATCAGAACAGGGAGGAAAAAAAGTGAAGGGCTCATTGCTTCTTTCTCACTATTCAGAATTACAGGCTCAATTATTTACCACAGTATATAACCAGGGATTTAGAAATGAAAGGGAAACACACTACCTGTTCCAGGAGGCAAGCTGGAGTCTTTCTGCTACTTAGATTCATCTTTAAACTAGCATTTAGGAATCCGAATATGAAGTATTTTATGATTGTTTTTAAAATTAGAATGAAATCTTACACTTATTTTTAAGGTAGGAAAAACATTATTTATTAGAACTGAGAGGAAGTTGCTTTTTAGTAGGGAAAAAAAATGACAGAATAGCCATCTTGCCTGGTTTTTAATTATGCAACATGTTTTTTATGTTGCAACATGGTAACACACCAACCAACCAGTAGTGAAAGCAGTTCTGAAAAGAGGATTGAGGTTTTTTTCTCTAAGATATCCTTATCAGGATATTTCTTTTTATCAAGCATACTGTAAGGGTTTGAAAGTTCTTCTAAAGAAACCCTAATAAGAACATAGCTGCAAACTGTCTCATGGCAGAGGCAAGTTAGGAGATGTGGCAAGAAGCATTTGGCTAAACTATAAAATTCCTACAGACTCACAAGAGGCTCCTACAAGAGCTGTATGTAGAGGTAGGAAATGGAAAGGGGTTTAAATTGCTAAGAATGATGAAGAAGGAACAATATGAATCTGTAGGGAAAATATAGAAAATAAAATGAAACTTAAATCTTTCTGTAAGTGCACTTACAATGCTTACAAAATACCAAATTAAAAGGTGGATTGTTATCATGAGAGTCAGATAAAACCAAGAAGTTTGGGTTGCATGAGGCCAGTTTTTAATTACTTTTTGTTATAAAGATCAGTGGCTTTCATGTGACAGTTGCCAATATAAACAAAAAAAGCCTGCAAGAGCAGGTCAGAGTGTCTCAATGAACCAGAATCTTCAAAGCTCTGGCTCTGACAGGCATACCACAAGGATACTTGCATGGATGAAAATACAGATCTGTGGTACTTGTCAAAGAGGTTCCAGAGGAGTGAGAGAACTGATGGGGTCACAGCAAAACAAGCACACTTACTTTAAGAAGTAATAGGTTATATTTCCTTTGAAGAAAAGGAAAAATGAATGATGCCAAAGTATATAAAGGAAATCAAGAGCTGAATAATAACCAATGCATCACATGAGCAGGAATCCCTATTCTGTGAATGCAGGACTGGGCTGCTTTGTTTATAAGATGAACTTGAGTTGACACTGCCGTGTTGTCAACTTAAACAGATACCATCCTGAGAGAAATAACCAAAACTCAGTGTGGCAGGCATGAAAATTGACTGTTGCACTGCAGGAAAGATGAGGCCTAGTTCAGATGGGTCTGGATGAGAATAAGACTCATCAGTGCTCAACAAAATTTTTCATTTCTGCTGCCGCCAGCTCGGTTCTCTCTGTTTCACAACCGTGACTTCAGCTCGACCAGCTCACTGGTCTGCTTGAAGGCAGATTGCTCTTTTGGTGGTTTGTGTTTGTTTACTACTGGTCTGATTCCTTGTGCTGGCTCAAGGGGAGTGGTAGGAGGAGAGGGGCAGTGGGGCTCCCCAGCCTGCTCCTGGGAAATAGTCATCATGGGAAATAGATATAGGCTGTATGGCATGCTTTTAAAAAATGCTTTCACACTTTTCTTTATTTGTCTTTATTTTCAGCATAGTGTTTCATTAATTACATTTAGTTGATGAAATAAATCATGTTAACGTGATATTAATTAGTCTCTGGGAAACTAGGAGAAAAAAGAAGCCTTTTTTTGAAAGGCTTAAATCAGTTGAAGCACTGTTAAGTCAGTTCAAATGCCTGGGTAAAAAAAAAAATTATTTTTTAGTCCAATCTCAATTTAATTTAGCAGAAATATTCTTTTACCTGCTTTTTTTTTTCTTTTTTGTTTTTTTTTTTCTTCTCTCTTTCTGAAGGTAAGCTGAGGGTAGAATTGTCAAAGTTCATGTCATGCATTCTTTGAAAACATAACAGCATCAAAAATCTGGGCTGGAGCACTGCTGCACCCCAAAGCAGAACAGGGTTTTTAGTCATATACCCATGTTTAATTAATGTTCAATAACATCACAAATGTGGCAGTGTGAGCTAGCAGATCTGATAATTTGAAAACTATTGTCATCATTCTCCCCCAGTATAAATAGAAGGTAGATAGCATATATTTTAATTTTATAAGTTTTCAAGTTCTTACTTATTCATCAATGCTGACTTTGAGAATAAGTAAAGCAGTACACCTTAATTCAAGAGAGACAGGATTTGTGGACTTTGATCTTCTGAATGCCATGACCGCATGCTGTCTGTAACCCTGTGCTCTGAGGTCCCCTTTTATGAACTTTTCAAAAAATTCAGACAGACACCATTTCTTTTCATTTTTTTTTGTTTCTTTCTTCCCCCAGAAGTTATTTTAAATACAGCTCTGTAGCAGACAGCTAGCTAGGAACCCTTTTAAATTTAATTCTAAGAAGAATAGAAGGGAAAATGCCAGTGAAATTCAGTTTATCTGTCTTTTAGGTTATATTTTAATGTTGAATAGCAGGCTGCCCTCTTTCTGGGGTCAAGTTGCAAAAGCTCACATAATCACAGATTATACTGAGTAGGAAGGGACCCACAGGGATCATCAAAGTCCAGCTCCTGCTCCTGCACAGGACAGCCCCAAGAATCAGGGGGCACATTTCAGGCACATGGTGGGCTCTTCTCGCTGATCATCAAAGCTAAACACACAATTACAACAGCCCAGGTTTGTTCAGGCTTGATAGTTGCTCACTATTTCACAGCACACATATTGAAATGAAATTATTTGCCTCTGAGTCTTAAGCTGTTTGTTAATATGTGCATATATAGATGTTTAAGTGCTGCAGGGGTGGTGGATTATGACTTTAGTGACTTAAGTAAGCATCATGGCACTGATTAATAATGGGAAGCCTTTACAGCTTATATGGTATGTGTTTTATTATGCCTTTTGGTTTGCTAAAGTCATTCATAATTGTGTGGTCAGAGCAAAAAAATATGAAGCTTCTGATAAACTGGCAGACTTGTAGTGCTTGCCTTCCTTTTGTAA
Organism: Muscicapa striata striata; assembly: GCA_030060385.1. Classification (NCBI taxonomy): domain Eukaryota; kingdom Metazoa; phylum Chordata; class Aves; order Passeriformes; family Muscicapidae; genus Muscicapa; species Muscicapa striata. Next base: position 1,843,565 of record JAREIS010000056.1, on the reverse strand, counting down.
ATGGCCTACAGAAATTTAGAAAGCTAGAAGAATAATTCTGTAGCTCTTGTGCTCTTTCCACAGGGAGGTTCAAGTACCTTTCTTTGTATTTTTAGGTGAGAGAAGTGCTAAGCCTGGCTCCTACTCTCAGGTGTGGAGTGGGGTCTCTGCACTATTTTTTTCCAGGTATGGTGCTACAGGATGCCCTGGTAACTTGTAAAGCTTGAGCTCTGACCTGTCCCTTGCTGTAGTTGTTCAAGGAAGTAGATCTGATTAGAAGGTAGTTGAAATCCTATGAAGATGTTCTTGTTGCTTTAGTTAGAGAAAACAGCTAGAAAAAACATGTACATGTTTGATCTCTTCTGGACAGGTGCTTGTGTGCTGCGTGGCCTATGCTGTGGCAGAACAATTAAATTTAATGTGGAACGTGTGGAGACTACATGGACAATACCATGGAGGTTTTTAAATCTGTCTTTCTTCCCTCTATCATTGGTTTTTATTTTTAAACAGGAAGATAGTGGCTCTTCTAAAAGCATGTGCCTAGCTATGGAAACGATGGCAAGTAAGGGGAAGATTGTGACTGGTGTCGTGATGGTTTGGATAGAAAAGGAATGGACTGAACATACGAGTTTCTTTTGAAATTTCTGAAAATTTGAAAACGATAATTGGAAGGAAAATAGATTTCATTTGGTGGAGATCTGGGTTTCCATTGCTAATATTTTCAAGAGACCTCTTTGAATAACCTAAATTAGTTCTTGCAGCAATATTTTATCGGAAAGATATTTATGGGGCAATACCAATAGGAAAACTTAAAAAAGAAAAGAAGAAGCAACTTGGGTAACTACATTTTGTATAGGAGATTGTGTATTATGCAGGAAAAGCAAAAGAGGCATGAAATTCTTTGAGCTATGATGACGTTCAAGAGCATTGGAAATGGTCTAATGTGGTTAAGGAATTAGACACATCTATGAGGATATATGTGTCTAGACCCCTCTTACCTTTGTGTACAGCACTACTGAGCTGGTGGGTTGGCATATTGAAGGGGAATAAGGAGCAAGAAACCAGCTGTAAACATAAATCTGTTTGTCCAACAAATAACAAATCATTCCCTCAGCAGCATTCCTGGTGACAGACTCGTTTGGGTTTTGTGGATAGCAGCTCAGTACCTCCAGAAAGAAAGCCTGTGCTGAGGCTCACTGAGGGTTAGATGGTGGCCTCAGTGCTGCCATAATCCAGGTAAGAGTTGGATTTTGAGAAAAATCAGGTTATATGAGAGTTGAAGAGATAAAAGGCTCTAAAAAACTGACTGCCATTAAGTGCTTTACTTCAAATTCTCAAGGAACTCTCAAGGTAATATATATTGGGCTATTTTGCTCCTGTTCTTTATCAGGGAAGCTTCAGTTTGTAAGAAAACTTGTGTTTCCTAAATCAGAAGGGAAGAGAGTGCAGTGCTTAATCCTGGGACAATTGCAGGCATGGTGCCCAGCACCCAAAAACATGCACTGAGATAAAAAATGGAGACTGTTATAGAAGTTGCACCATCCTCTGGACAAGATTGTGGCTTCAGTAGGTATTACCTGGTATGTTTTCAGTTAAGGGGACAGAAGCAAAGCAAACACCTTTTCTCCCTGCATTTGGGTTGGGACACTACAAAAGGCAGGGGTGGGGGCTGGTTTAAATAAATCAAATTAAAGGATTTTAAGGATTTCAGAACATCTCCATTAGTCCAGATGGCAGGAGAACAGAGAGCTGAAAAAGATGCAGCTGTTTGTTCTTTTATACTTGGAAAATTTCAAAGCAATGTTTCCTAGAAGCAGATAAGAGCAGAGGAGGTGGGTGATGCTGCTCACTCAGTCTGTGGAAACCAGAGGGAGAAGCTTGACCCATCCAGGGGATTCTGAAAAAAACCAACAGGGACAGACTGCAAAACTTCAGCTGACCTTAATGTAGGCCAGAGCATTGCATTTATTAATAGTTGTTACTGTTTTATCAGAAAAAATCCAGCTTACTGAGCTTGATAATGTTAAGCCTTGACATGACACTCTATTTTTCAGTCAAACAAGTAGTCTGGGTTGCTTTGGAAGTCTAGAGAATTATCTCTTTTAAGAAACTAATGCAAATATTTCCATAGTATCTAGAGATAATAGCAAATTACAATTGTACTCCTGCCAGCATGTTTCTTCTAAATATAGTAAAGGATGTTTTATAATTTATTTAATTGCTTAGACTTGACAAGGAGCCAGTGCTAACAAACTTGCTTTAATAGCAGTATAGTGCTTGTGGCATTCACTTGGCTTGGGGATGTCAATACTGAGAAGAAAAGTGTGAAATGAAGAGTGGAGCACAACTGCTGTAAACTGCTGTTTGCTGTGCAGGTGTCTGAGTCCTGAGCCACAGGAACATGCAGGGCCAGCTGCACTGGGGGGGGACAGGACTGTGAGTCACACATCCTGCAAATACAGCAAGGACAGGGCTCTTCCTGATGGTATGATCAGGCAATTGTAACACAGCTATTTAGGGAAAATGCAAGATAATCTGTTCTACTTCTAATTATTGAAGTAGAACACTTCCCACTCCATCTGTTCTGGTATCTTCCATAAAAAACCTGTGGGGATTTCTGTTGTTATTAGAAGTATTAGAAGTAGTATTAGAAAGGCAGTACAACTGCAAGAATTATAAGGTTTCTCTTTTATTAATTCTCTAACATATTGGTGTCTACTGAAATTCCAGTTTCCACTTTTACTTGAAGAAGAGGACCAGTGGCTGTTTACCACAGCCAAAGTTAAATGTGGTTCCCTCTGCCAAAACTGCAATCTTGCTAGTCTGCAATTCTATGTTTTTTCTGTGAGCTGGAAAAGCAGAGAGGTTGTTGGTAGAGATTCTTCCAACTGCTGGCAACAGGATAAAGGTTGCTTCACTGGCCCCTGGAGGCACATCTTGCCACAGGAGTGACAGATGCAAGACTTTCTAATTGCTCCCCAAAAATGCCATTTGCCCGGCTTAATCCATTGCACTTTCTTTGTTAGAGGCCAGTTAAATTTGGGAAAAGATTACAAAATTTCCTAACTTCTGTAGAAATATCAGTGTCCCAGTGCATTGCAGTGTATGCAAAGCCGTGTGGACATGGCCAAAGAGGAGCAGCACCTGTCCCACAGGGACTTGTTTGTTCAGATAAATATGTGTAGGTAGAAGAAAAATTTCTAATAAAATGAGACAGTTTGGGTCATCTGAGAACCTCTTTTCCTTCTCTTTGGCAAGGGTAAAAGGGACCAATGGGGATCAATGCCTTTTGCAAAGTCTTTCCTCAGCTTGCATTCCCAGTACATAGATAACTCCTGCTGTGGGAGTCAAAATTCAAGTTATAAAATACTTTTTAACAAGTATGAAGCTGAAATAAGCAAATGCCTTTACAAGAAAGAGCAGTTATATTTATTCCAAAGATTTACAGGTAGTTTAAAACAATCCGTGTTTGACATGGTAAGTTGTGTTTATCATTAAAATGCTAATGAAATGGTAAACATCTGGTAAATTCATTAAGATAATGAAGCTTGTCAGTGACATCTTTTTTTTGTGCCAGTATTCCTGCTTAGTTCAGGTGTGGATAAAGATTTGGTGGAGTAGTGGTGAGAATCGATTTGACCATTGGGAGCAATGCCTGGGTAAAACTGCCCTATTGCATTTGATTTGATGATTTTGTCATTAAGTGCTTCTACTCATAATTTAGGTCACCTTCACCTGATAATTCCTTCAGAGGCTTTCAGAGGTGGGTCTGAAAGCCAAACCTCAGTCCAACAGGGTTATCAAATACATTTTTTATGATTAATGCCTTCACTAATCAGTCTGGTAGGTGTATTTTCTGTGTGGACTCCAAATGTATTCTAGTCTCCTGGTTATAAATTACTCTGGCAGCAGAAACACCACGGACTGCAAAAGTAGAGAGAGATTTCAGGTGTCTTTTTCACATGAAAGATTCTGTGCTCAAGCAAGGAGTACAAAGAAGGTTGCATTTTTTTTCAGTAGGATGCTTTAAAGATTTTATGTCCAATGTTTTCTATACATGGAATTAGGACAGCATCAAAAAAGTAACTTTGATTTCAAATGTCAGTCACAATTTAAGTCTATTTTGATTTGGTTTTGCTTTTCTGTAAAATTGAGATAAAATATGTAACTATAGCTTCATTGAATTACGTTTATGTAAAGAGAGAGGACAGGTCTTCCTTAACTTCACAGATCTTTAATTGCTTATGAACTTCAAAGAGAAACTTGCAGAAGTTAGATTGATGATGGCCCTTTAGGTAATTGAATACAACATAGCTCCTGTTTGAATGCAGCTCTGAAATCCAAATTATGTAAATCTACTGTTTCAAAACCAGCTAGTAGAAACAATCATTTTTGCAGTTGAAGATACTTTCTTTGGACAAATTCTCTGACACACTGCTTTCCTATTGATTCATCTTTTCCATTATGGATATTAATAAGAAACTATAGGCATCTTAGCCTTTAGCTTTTTGACATTTGTGACTCCACTTGAATAAGCTTTGACATACAGTTAATTAGGCACAACTGTCAATTAGTCCCATGGGCTTATACAGGAATAAATCTGACATTTATGCAAGTATTGGGATAGAAGAAGGGAGCAAAGTTTCTCAAGCATATTTTTCCTTTCAAGTTGTGCAGCTCTGTTGGGATGGTATGAAACATTCTCACTGCATAGCTGTCATTGACCCCAATCATTATGCTTTTCCTATAGAAGAAACAGAGAATAGATTACAGCCTGCTATTCATCTGCTACACCATAATATAATGTTTACTCTGCTGCAGCTGAGATCAAAATGACTGTCTCTCCAGCATCAACAAAATTTCAGTTCAGGGCTAGTTACAAGTGTTTGGTCATCCAAAAAAATCCATGCAGCCCCATCTGGCTTCTGAACTTAGCTTTCCTCTTGGATACCATAAGATGGGATTGAAATTGTGACTGTGGAGGCAGGACAGCGAGGAGGAGGAAAATCTCTCCTTTGCCTTCAGTTTTGTGATTCCTTAACAGGCAGAAAGGGAGATCCCTTGGTGGAAGACTGGTGCTCATGCAGCCCATAGGGATTGCCTGGCATTTTGCAAGTGGATACAAATTATTTGATGTTATGGGATAAGAGACGGAAAATTGCTTGTTTACTTTTCTAATCCCCTCATTCCAGCTCCCTCTCAGTCCCTCACCCCTTCCTTCCTACCCATCCCCTCCCTGGCTCGGTTAGAAAAGCTCAGATGACTTCTATGAGAAAAAGCTCAGGTATTGTGTAAGCTGTGCTTGAGACAAGGGAAGCTCCTGAGAGGCTTGTTATGCTCCCAGCTGCTGGCCACGGATGAGTGGGAGAAAGAGGTAATTATGGAGAAATTGTGACAGAGGTAGGAGAGACAGTGAGTGACTCACCCTCCTTTAGAAGTGTGGGACACTTATGTTCTACTGCCTGCTCCTGTCAGTGTTGAATTATTTATTCAACCCAGGAAGGAGACACTGAGGGGTTTTTTGGGTGATTTTATTTTTTTCACTTTGTATTTCAATGAGGAAGATTTTATTTGAAATCTATTTTGTATGGTTTCAGGGAAAAAAATACTCCCACTGGCATAGCTGGGAGCTGTGTGCTAGGCACACTTATTGTGTGAATGGGGCAGACATCTAGTTAAAAATGAATATTTGGACGTCTGTGCCTACCCATTCCTTTGGGATCATGCTGGGCAATGATTCTTAAGTGTATACAGAAAAAAAAATTGACATATAAATTTCTAGAAAACTTTTGTTTGGAGAGCTCCAATTTAGAAAATAACATCGCGCGTAAAGAATTATGTTCATCTGTATGCTAGCTGTTTATTTAATTGTTGTCTGTTTTCTAATATTTGCCTTGCACCATAAAAAAAAAAAATGCAATTTTTTACACGTTAGATGGAATAGTGTTTGTGTAGCACCTGATGGTTAGTCCAAAGAGGGAAAATATAACATGCAGATCACTATTTGGAAACAAACCTCTGGATTTCACCATACATACATGTGTTGTCTGTGCTGGCTGATCTAGTAGGCAACGATGAATTGCAAAAGCATTTGGCTTTCATGGGCACCCATCCTGGCCTTTTTGGCACGAGAAGAGTTTTGCAGCTGTAGAAAGGATTTATTCTTCCTGCCAGTGTGATTTATATACCATATGTCTTCTCTTCAGCATCTGAGTATCCATGGCCATAGGGAAGTGCTCTGCCTCGTCTATACTGTGTGTAAATAGGTTCCTTTTAATGATATTAACTCCTAAAGAGCCTTTTCATCAACCCCTGTGTAATTTTTTCTTGGCAGTTGTGTCAGCTATACTGTGTGTTGCAGAAAGGAGAATACCATGAATTCCTGGTTTTGTTTGCTCTTGGCAGGCACTACTACACTTCCCACCCTTGTGCGCACACCTACCTTGATGATGCAGCCTTCCCTGGATATCAAACCCTTTATGTCCTTCCCTGTGGACAGCAGCTCTGCTGTTGGATTCTTCCCAAATTTTAACACAGTAAGTAAAGGTGTTTCCACATTTAGTTTCAGTGTATGCTTTCCAATCTGGTTCTAATACCCAGTACTTAAGCTGCCTTAAAACAGTGCATTGCTTACACAGTTCTAGGGAGCCCTTTGTTTCTGTGCCACAGTTGTTGCTTTTCCCCTTTATGGAAAGCTTGGAGTGGTGTCCAGCCTTCTCACTGTGAACAGGGCTGATTGAGTTTTAACTTGGTCTCTTGAGGTGGTGTTTGCACATTGGAAAAAATAATCCTATGCTATGCTAAAGATTTGAGAAGCGATAGAATGATTTGGAGAATTTGTCTGGACACATCTGTTTTTATGTGCTGTAGAAAAGGAAACAATAAAAGCTCATGGAAAGACAGGTGTGACAGGTAAGACCTAGGTCCTACACCACTGTGAATCAAGCTAAGTCTGATACAGTCAGGAAAGCAACTGAAGAATGTTGTTAATTCTGTATAATTTCAATATTAAAGTGTGAAACTGCACAGTCAACCAATGTGAAAAATGTGAACCTGTTATTTTTGCTTTATGGTAAAGCATCTTGGGGTTTTTTTAAAACAAAAAAATATTGGCAAAATAATACTTCTGTGGTTCTTCATGTTTATCAGAGCAGCCATTAAAAAAATACACTCTTCCATACTTCTCACTTCTTTATCAGCTCATAAAAAGACAATGAGTGTTATCAAAATGCTTGTTTGCCATCACACTTTAGTTTAAATGTTTAAGCTAATGGCAGCAAGAAGGCAACTGTTGTGAGTCATTTGTGCCCAGCCAGTGGGCACAGTGTGTTTGTAGGTGACCGTCGCCTGAACTGCTGCACACTGCACTTGTCACTGTGGCTGCGGGGGGGAGCAGTGTCATCAGCACCACACAGCCACCAGCTGGAGCACTGCCAAGTGTTTCCTCTCACAAAGAGCCGTCTGTCTGAAATTCAAACAGCAGCAGCGTTGTCTTTCCTCGTGCCGTGCAGGTACACCCTGCTGAGGGCTTGTGCCGCAGGGATGCTGGGTGGTGGGACGTGGCACATGAGCCAGCTTCTCTCACAGCACAACCTATGAACAGCAGCAATTATTACTGACTCATTGCAAAACATCAATGTAAAAAATGACTGTTTATTGGGGAGATGCTGGGATGTGCATTTGCACAAAGATATAAAGCATTAGGTACGTTAAAGAGCAGGCTCAAAACTCAATACCATATGAAGGAAGCAGTGTGTCGTTACCATATCTAGGCACGGTGCAATTCATGTTCGTTTTCCATACTCTTCCTAATACCCTCAAGAATTTTGTTTGTTACTGATTTGTTTGTTTTCCAGTTGCACAGGTTGTCTTGGTGAGTTTTTCACAGAAATGTTCATTATGACTCAGAGAAACTTTTCTCTAGAGATGCAGTTTTAGAGTCAACCAACCATTATTTGCTTACTGGTGGTATTACTGAATATCAGAGTTGCAATAGCCTCTAGAGACAGATTAATTTGTATATTTACACTGATTTTGCCTAGTTTATATTTATCTGAGTTACCTTTCATATGTCCAATTCTTGGCATGTTTATCCTTCACAACTGTCATTCCTCTCCAAATTTCTGTAGTTTTAATTAAAAATTAGACCTGGGGTAATTGGCAAATATTGTCACCTTGGTGTCTACTTCCTCTCTTGGGATTCTTGATAATTTTATAGAATTATGCTGCTTTACACCACAGATGTTGCATGTTTAAACTCTTTATTTTAAGAAAGAGTGGTTCAGTACTCCTATTTCTAATTTGCAGACTTTGCCATTTATCTTGCAAGTATTGATTTTTCTTAAGAGTCTTTCACAATGGACTTCAAAGCTCACTAGAAAACTAAATCATTCATGGTTATCTACTCACAAGCACAATGAATGCCAACTGTCATGCACTTCCTTTATTTCTAACTTAGCACAACCTTTGCAAGTGTACATTTCTAGATTTTTGTATATGTAGTATGTTTTTATTCTTTTTCATTCCAAAGTGGTGGCAATAGTATTTAAAAGTGCTTAAAAACAATTTTCCAGAAACTAAATCTAGTTGATCCATAACATATGCATCATCCAAAGAGCAACAATCTTTTATCTTATGTGGGAAGTGAATATTAGAAAATCCAAACAAAAAGCCATCATTTGCTTTATGGATTAATCAGGAAATCTATACACTTCATTCATGGACTTGTCAAGGACTGCAGACAGGGAAACCTCCAGTGTGCTTCCCTTCATCTCTCTGCTTTCCAAGAGACAGAGGGGACCCTTCTGGAGTGCTGATGTGCGTGCATGTGTTCACTAAAGGTGGCAAAAGAAATGGTCTGAGACAAAACTTCTTTGGATCCACATGAATTTTCAATGGCTGTCAGAGACAGAAACATTTTTCTAAACCTTGCCAGGAGGTGGTTCCTAACTTAACATTGATGGCCTTCAAAAAGAATAGTTTCTGCATGGGAGCTTAACAGTAACAACCTAGGCAGAAAAACAAGGTAAAATTATTTTATTAACTATATTAACTACAAACATCTTCAAAGGAACACACTCTACAGTTTTTTCCCAAAAGAACTTCTCTAATTTATGGAAATATATTTAAAATCTGGGAAAAACTATTTCTTATTTAGTTAACTTTGACAGTTTTTAGTTCTGAAAACATCTGTGATTCTCCAGATAAAACATTAGTGTTCTCATTTTGTTTGTGGAAGTTTTTTGATCCCTAGCTTCTCTCCACAAGGGGTACTTTCAGCTGAAGCACTGAGCAGATTCTAATTTTGTAAAAGAAATGCCTACCCCAGTCATATTTTACTTTCTTGATGGAATTGTGTGATTTAGTTTAAGCTGTCTCCCTTTTGTGTCTCTTTAAATCATTAATAGTTCTAAATATGCTGTGGATGTATGTATAGTAATTGCCAATTCATGCCCCAATTAAATTTGTCTTTGTTCATTAAGACTTACTATATAGGGAAAATTATTTGGGGAATGATTGTACTAACTCACTGGATACGTATCTTTATTCCTTAGTAAGGGAATAAAACTTTTCTGTTTTACAGCTTGGCCAGAAGGGGATCTTGTAAGGGCAGGATGAAAGATTCCAAGCAAAGAGGTATTGCAGAATAGGTGCTGTCTTCCCTGGTCTTTTCATATCAGCAGCAAGTAGTTTTGTCAGAACAGTAGAGGCATAATAGGACTGTCAGTCTGAACCTGAGATGCTGCGTGGAAGGACAAACACACTGAAATGAAATGTTGCAGTAGTGGATCCAAAGGTGACATCATGTTTGTCCTGGCATCAAGTTTCAAATGGTCCTGCTCAATATCCCTCTGTCTGAAATGCAGAGCTTGAATCAAATTATCAGCTATTATTACTTAAAATGTTCTTGTTTATAAAAAATTTGGAACCATCATTAGGGGAACTTCCCAAATTGGTACTTCCAGTTTGGGATGGATGTGTACCAGAAGGTATTGTTTAAGCAGAGTTCTTTTCCAGCATGCTAAAATGACTCTAAAGACACCTTAACAAGCTAACAGCTTGTATATTGATTACATTTAAAAATATGTAAGCCAAGTGTATAGTCAATGGAAATCAAAGTTAAGTTTACTGTGATCCCCACTGTGTGTTTATTATAACGTAATCTTGAATTTTTACACTCGCTGGCTTCCACCACACAGCTTTACCTTCTGTACCATTCTTTCTGTAAACCTCCCTGATCCTTTATCTCCTGTCATCCATCTTGTATACTGAATGATGAAAGGATACTTTGTGATCACATCATGGTACACCTGCTAGAGTGGCTGAAAGCCAGGATTTATCTTGCAAGATCACGATCACTGATATAAAGGTTGTGTACTCCCAAAAAAAAGAAATCTCAAAACTCCAGCATATTCTGCTATGTCCTGAAATGAAAGCAGCACTACATGATTCACATTTAGTTGAAGTGGTACAACCAGGGACCTGTCAGTCTGCACAAAAACATTATCAGCAGCTTCTCAGATTCTATCATCATAGAATATAATCAGCAATTCATATGCTTCTTTCGGAGTTTGTTATGGCCTCAGGGGTAATCAAAGATTAGAGCATCTCTTGTAGCTTTCACATTAGTGAAACATTTTGCATCTAACTAGCCCATGATGGGTTTCTAAATGCTAGTTCATATCCTTCACGTTTTAGAGGACACATGGGTTAATGTGGCCTAGTTATTGCTTCAGTGTCTTATTTCTCTTCAAGTGGCTTTATGCTGATTCTTTATATTAGAGTTCTCTCAGTCCCCTTGCAAAGTGGACCAGAGATATTTTACATCTGCCAGGGAAGGTGAGCCAGCTGGAATGTGCTACAGGAAGGGAAGAGGAGCTGACTAGTAACTTAGTCAGAAATTTCTGACTCTTCTCCAACATTAGCCCTGCCTGGACTAAGTATCCCTGGCCTACCCCCAAGACAACACTGGGAGGAACTAATTTTCTCTTTCCTCTTCTGCATTTTCAATTATTATTCACATTTTATTTGCTGCCTATCTGTTTCTCATTTGAAGGGCCCAGTAATCACCAAGGCAGAAGCTGAGTTCAGCAGATAGCAGCACAGGGCACCGTATCACCAGCTTCACTCGCCCCTCTGTGCCAAGTGCCTCTTCTGCCTTTTTGGCAGGACACTGTGGCTTGGGAGCTTTCTCTTTCCTTAGCAGGGTCTGAATTCATCCACTTAACACCCTGCTGCAGAGCCAAAGAGCACTTTGCAGCACAGGATTGTATATGGCAGGAACAGATTACAAATGCAGCCAACTGGATGTTGCCAACCTGTTATCTGCCGTCCTTTTTATCCAAGTACCCTGTCCCTGTGCTCTGACTTCCCCTTTTCCCTTTCATGGAATGCTGGAGGGAAATGACCTTTTCTGATCCTCTCTATCTACTCCAGAGAGGAGGTGAAATTTTTTAATACTCATACTTTACTTTCATTAGCTGCACAGAAAGGAAATTTAAGCAATTGACTTAAGAGCAGTGTTTTTCAGGGTAGCTGGATATTTTTCTTGAGAACTTTTGTTGGTTGGGGTTTCTTTAATTAAGAAATTGTAATGTTTTTCTTACAAACCTCTTATGCCCTTTATAGTCATGCAGGCACACAAGGACTTCAAGTTTGCCCTCTGTTCCTCTTTTGAAAACTTAAAAATATTCCTATTTCACTTTTAGTTGTTACCGAAATAAGAGTTCATGCTTCTCAAGTCATAGCCAGAATCATCCAATTCAGAACATGAGAGTCATCCTATTGCCATTTATAAAAAAAAATAATAATAAAAAAGTACTAGGTATTTTCTGAGATACAGGTGAGGAAAGCAGAAGTTCAGGGACCACATAATAAAGCCCAGATTCTGTCAGCACAGACCTCTGTTCTGTGGCTAGGCTTTGCTGTCTCTTGTCCAAGTGCCTGGCTACAGAGCCTCTTTACTCTCTGTGTCATCATTTTCTCAATTTTCTGTAGTCCTTTTTCTTTGTTTCCTTAGGCATTTTTTTACCAACCAGGAATCCCTCTTTGTCTTTCTACAGCTTTGAGGCAAAGCAGCAGAGAACTCTTTCAGCTGTGGTAGGAGTTTTTGGAAAAATGCTTCTCAGCCTGTGGAAGCCCTGAAAAATGTTTATTGAAGGTGGTATATTTTTCCCACAAAATAATTGAGTCTTTTCCTGAAACTTTCAAAAACCTCTGAGCTTGAAGAAAACACCTGGTAAGATCCACTGAGATGTGAGGAAAAAAAGCTGCCAAAAGCAGGGTGTTGTCAGTTGATTTTTGACAGATTTTTTTGGTTTCTGGTATTTTAACAGAAGACACAGGTTCCCTAGTTCCTGTCAGGAATCTCTCAGAGAGCAGCTCTGTAAAATTGGTGAGCCTAAATAAGCACTTTTCTGCCTCTTCTAGTATATTGTACATGTAATTGTGAAGGGAAAAAAGTGTTTATTAAAATAATACAGTCAGGCTTTAAGGGAGAATCTCTTCAAACATTACTTATTTAATAGATTTTCCTATTGCTTTTGTATTTTTTCGAAGAGGAATTGGATGGATGAGCTTCCTTCTGTCAGTTTCCAGATCGGCAGCCAGATAGGGAACCCTGTCTCTAAGGAGAAATTGCACTGACATGCACTGGTGAGGAACAGAAGTCACCAGGTGCAGCCTTTCCCTTCCCCTTTTCAGAAGTCTGGTATCTACCATGTGGATTTTGAAAAATGGTTCCTAAATAGCTGCCTTACATCCATTATTGCATGTAAAAGTAATTAGGTTCTCCTAATTCTTTAAAGAAGTAGTTTCCGTGTACAAATCCTACAATTTGCTGAGTCCTCCAGAAAATCTGGTCTTTGACTATGTGTTTTACATCTTTCTTAACAGAAAGTTTGGAGTGACTCTTTCTAATATTTCAGCAATATTTATTTCTTTTACTAATTAGCACAGGAAAGCTCAGAAGCCTTTATCTTCATTGAATTGCTTTCTTCTTAAGTAAGCATGCTCCTAATACAAGAAAGCTTTTTAAAGGGAGTGGATTGTTAATCATAAATATTTTAGGCATTAGGTAACTGAAGGATGTTTTGCAAATAGACTGTGATTAAAACATCTCCCCTCTAAGCAAGCAGTCACAGAATTGTAGTTTAGGACAAGTAACATGTGTTTTACCACTCTGCTTGCAAAGATTTTGCTAGTTCCTAATTACAAACCTAAGTTCTACAAGTTCTAAGCAAAATTCTAGAGCAACTCTAGAGAAAAGTAATTCTCCGTAAGTCTGATGAAGTGACTGCTTTTGCAGTATCCTGCCTGTACATGGTGCAGGCCTTAGACCTTTGTCACATTGTTCTGTGCAAAACTGAGAATTTCTGCAATAATTATTAGTTAATAGGTTATTAAAATGTAGCTAAAATTTAATTCTTGTCATACTCATTCCTTCAGAATGTGGGTATACTTGTATTCTTTTAATCTAAATACAGTCAATTTCATGACAATCTGAAGGTACTGTATGGCAATTTAAAGCTGCACTGTGAAACTTGTCTTTCCTTTGCAAGGAACCAGCAACACCCAGGTTTGGAGCACCAACCAGCTTCTTTCAAGTAACAGAGCAAGGCTGATTTGAAGGGCTGTGCCTTTCAGACCAGTCTTCTCTATATTCAGTCTGTCCATTTCCTCTGTGAACTTCATCTGTCTCCCCACATTACTACAAGGGAAAGAGGATCTCATTTCTTGTCCATGTATTTTTTAGATAAGACAGGTTTCTACCTGGCTTTGTTTCTTATTTACTTAAATTTAAAGAAAAACATCCCCCCCAAATATAAAGAAAAAACCCAAACCAACAGCCTTTGATACTACATTAAGTTTCAGGACTGGCTTAATTAGAAGAATCCTTTAAAGATTTGTATTTAAAGTGTTTTTTTAATCAAAAGCATTTTGAAGTTTGTTTGTGTAGTGTATATTGTTGATAAAAAATCTGAAACAAAAACAAGAAGAACAACAAACTCAAATCAGAAATATCATTATTAATTTTTAATTGAGAAAGGCCTTATTTCTTATATACAGTGAGAAGCAGAAGACAGCTGTGAAAACAGTTAGACAATCTTGGTTCTTATTTGCTTCTCATTTATATTTAGTTGCTTTATACCTTCACACTCAAGTCTCTATATACACATGAATTTTATCCTCTTATTAGTTTGTTGTGGTTTTCTCAGTATGTGAAAAGTAATGGTATTGATTTATTTTGGAAGACTAGTTTTCTTGTGTCTTTATTCTTTCCTGTGCACAGAATTAATCTAAAGCTCTGAATTTGTCCTTAATCTCTTAGCATAGTTCAGGACTGTAGTGGAAATCCAAGTGTACCTAATGCAATACCATTCATCTTTGTGTTTTGGTGTTCTGGAGCAGCCTGGGAGCAGGAAAACTCATCAAAACTTAGAGCAGACTTTAAAATAGAAAAGGGTCATAGCTGAGGACCATCTCAAATGTGAAAGGAAAAATCAGGAATCTTGTTTACCCCATGTGCAATCTAAGCTCCTTTTCTGAGTACAAACCCTTAGGCTTAAATCTTTTGGCATAATTTTGCTGAAAGATACTTTTTTGTATTATTTTACCTATTTATATTATTTTACTGCCAGTTGGTAATAGGTATTGTAACAGGAATAGTTTTGCTCTCAGAGTATGTTATTGGTTTGCTTTTCAGCAAGTCTCAAACTACAGTATGGTTTTATTTTTTTGCTGGATCTGAAGGCAAGACAGTAATGTTTTTTTGCTTAGCTGGACACAGCTGAGTGCTCTGAAAAACAGCAGCTTTAATACTAAATAGCAGTTATATAACACCTTCTATCAGATGTTTTTAACATGTTATTTAGACCTTTCAGCTTTTTTTATGGGGTTGCAAATATTTTTATCCCCATTTTGAAAATTAGTAATATAAGGCTCAGATGAAACTACTCATATACAGTTAAACCTGTGAGCCAGCATAGCCACAGAGGGAAAGAAAACTGTCTTATTCCTTGACCATTAGCTTAACCATTGGATTTGGACTTCATTCTTTTTCTCAGCTTTGCTCTGTCATGGTCCCATCAGTTCATTTTACAGATACAAATTATTGCAGAATGGTAGAGTAATAATGTGGATGGATTAAAAAAGAAGCTGCCCAATACCTAAAGCTGGTTCAATTTCATATTAAAAAAAAAGCACTGAGCCACAGGAAAAAAAAAAAAAAAAAAGCCACCTGCTTTTTTTACTGATTCTCCATTTGTTTGGTGGGGAATTCTCTTTTATCCTAAAACATTCTTAGCAGCTTTGCTTCTTTATTTCACCCACAAATGTCTCCTGTCTTGTCTGGAGCACAAAATTTGACAATTTTACCATAAAGGTTAAATCTATTTCTGGTGCTCTCATAACAAACTCAATCCTTTCATGTATTTATATCCTTGCTTGAGAATAGGCCTTAGAAGAAACAAAGACAAGCTTTAGATTTTTTTTTCCTCTGGTATCTTATCAATTTTTTCTTTTGGTCAAGTGCTTTTATAGGAATCAAATATCACATTTTCATAATCTGTTACAAACAGCTTTTTAAAACAGAAAACAGCAGTGGTATTTAATTTTCAGAAAAATCTGAAAATTTAAGACTAAGACTATCCTGATTATGATTTTCTAACCCAGAAATTGCTTTTAACATGCAATAACCACAGAAGCATGAAGGGAAGGAAGGGCAGAGGAAATATTCACAACACTGAAAAAATAATAGTAAAAAATAGTTTGAAGGTGTGTTCTCAGTTACCTTTTGATCTCTGTGCTTAATCATCACATTATATGGAAAAAAGAGAGAGGTAGGATGAGTTGAGAGTTTATTTATCTTTGATTTGGTTTTTAATATCAGTTACTTGATGTAGGCTAGAGTAGTGCAAAGACAGGGCAAGCCAGAAAAGCAAAAGATTAGAAAATCCTTGATTTTTGTTTCAACTGCTCCTTTTGCTTATGTTGGTCTAACCCATGATTTCAGAACTGGGTTAGGAGAAAGAACATTCTGCTGAGAAGACTGGGATCCATCAGTAGCCTCCTGATCTTGGTCTGACAACGGTTTGCAAATTCCTTCATGCAAACCTTACTGAAAGCCATCACTTCTTCAACATAAGGTTTCCAGTGAGGTGCTGTTTTAGCCCTCTACAGGCTGGGTCAGAAAGCATCCTGAGAGAGAGAAGGATGTGTGATGGTGAAATTACTTGTGCTAGCACACAGGAGGGATAAATGTGCATGTCAGTAAAGATTCAGAGCTCTGCTTCCCAAGGCCATGCTGAGGAAAGATGATGAATGCATTTCTTGTTAAAACAGAAGGGATGTAATTAGGTAGTTAAAGAGAAAGTATATCTGAGCATGTGTTCTGACTTTTAATACCTGGGCTTCAATGGCATATTGGAAATCTGAAAAGGAGTTGGAGAAAAGCTAGCAAATGAATCCAGGTTTTTATTGTGAGCAGCTTAAGGAGTTTATCAAAGAGAAGGTTAAGAGCTGACATGATTGCATGTGTGTAATCACTATTCACTATTCAGAAGGTATTCTAGATTTGAGTGACCTTTAATAGAGAAGCACAACTAGATTGAGTGGCTTATAATAACTCAGAAAGTATTGCTTCCACAGTGATGTAAATTAACTTGTTTGGAATCTTTTAAATCAAACTGTTGAGATGGGGTTTTTTTCCTAAAATTTAGGCTCTGGTTGACCACAAGTTATTGGACTTTGTAATAGGAAGGGCTGAACTTTTTCAGTGAATGAAATTATGTCATAAATTTTTTGGTAAATCAGATGTAATGGTTTCCTCTGGCCTAACCCAAATCTGTAAATCACTTCAGACATCACTTTCAGTATTCTGTGTGACTGGATACAGGCACACAAAGAGAATCAGCATCTTTTTCATTTTTCCATGCAATCTTTACTTTAGAGTGGGACCATGCAAGCAGGTATCACACCCAGAGGCTCTGCATTATACCATAGGACTGGATATAAAAATGTAGTGAGGGAAATTTAGCTGCTAGGAGCTGGAGATGCAAAATCGGTCTCTGAAGTGCAGGGATATAGCCCTGCAGCTCTGTAAACAGAAATAATGTGGAATTTGCAAAAGCAAAATTAGTTGAACTTTAATAGAAAAGGAAAATGTGAAAGCTGAATTTATTAGTAATTCTAATATTTCTTTTAAGATGTAAAATGTTGTTTCCAGCTCTGGGTGTCCTTTTAGTTGTCTTGTACTAAAAATGAAGTAGAAGTGTAAATGCCAAAGGTGTCTTTTTCCTTTTTTATTTTTCAGTACTCACTCTTAATTCAGCAGCTCTTCTTGGATAGCTGTAGTATCTAACACTAACAAGTGAATTACAGCAAAATTTTTGATTTAAGATACTTCCTCACTGATTACACTGATTAGTAGTAGAGTGTGGAGGTCACAGTTATCACAGCCACTGTTTTCCTCAGGGAGGTTGGAGCTTGCTGCCAAATTGAGGGGAGAGACAAACACAGTGAGAAGTTGCATTCAGAGGGATTTGCCTTCAGAGTACAATGTTGTTGTATTTTAGGAATCATGTGTAAGGGAAGGGAGATGCTGGTCCCTGTGATCTGAATTCTTTCTTAATGGATGCTTATGTTTTTCTGCACTTGGGGAAACACATCTACTCAGCATTTTTAAAAGAAAAAGTAAAATCATGGACTTTCTGAAACCTGAGTATGGTTAGGTTTGATTTCCTGAGATCCAGATCTCAAGCTCTGTGTAAATGTGCCATGTGTAAGTACATTGAGAGAGGCTCCTTAGAAAAAGAGTGATAAAAGCAACCCTCCAACCACAGGATGACAGTTAAAAAAACCCCCTCTATAATGTTGTAATTTAATTATTGTTTTTGTTTAATGAAGTATGTACACAAGTCTCCAAATCTGCTGAGAATCTGAGTCACCCCTGGTTTGCTTATTGGCCATTTACACCGGCTTGTTTTTTAAGAACCCCAAAAATGTTGTGAAGAACATAGGGACAGAGGTGTAGAGAGGTAGTGTTTAGAGAGCTGCAAGCTCATTCTACAGGAATACATCTCTGGAGACACTCTGTGCTACTCAAGGAGAGCTGATGCACAGGGAATATTGATGGCTTTCCTGCAGAAAAGAAAGTTGTTCACATCACAGAGTGATTTATGTTGGAAAAGACCCTTAAGATCCTTGTGTTCAGCTGTTAATGCAGCACTGCCAAGTTTACAACTGAACCATATCCCTCAATGCCTCATGTACATGTCTTCTTAATATCTCCAGGGATGGAGACTCCACCACTTCCCTGGGCAGTGTTACAATGCTTGATAACCCTTTCAGTAATGTATTTCTCTTTATATCCAACCTATGCCTCCCCTGGTACAACTTGAGGATGTTTCCTCTTGTCCTGTCACTTGTTACCTGGGAAAAGATAGTGACACTCACCTTGCTACAACCTCCTTTCAGGTGGAGCTCCGTCAGTAGAGCTGACACAAGTGTTCCTGGTGATGCAAAATTAGTAATAAAATGTATAATAGAATTGCAATGACTTGAACACTAAATTATGCTTAGAATAAGTCAAATGAGAAATATGTTGGAGCAAGGCAGCACAAATGTGGAGAGAGCAGATTTTTCCTGGTTTGTGTTGGCCCAGCATGCCAAGCATTACATCACAACGTTAATATTTCTGATTTTGTGCTGGGCATTTTAAATATATGGTTTGCTGAATGTATATATTCACTTCTGTCACTGTTTTAGTCATTGTAATAAGTACAGTTATAGTAGGGGGCTGTGTATATCTGGCAGAATTTATGATAAGCTTCAGTGTGTAATTATTCTCCACAGTGGCAGTGTGCTTGGCTTTCATAGCAACTGGAGCACAAACACATAAGGAGTTACAGAACTTAATTTAGATGTTGCACTGGTAATTTATACATGCCAGTGGTTTTTTTTCTGGAGGGAAATACTGGATTATATTATCAGCTTGTTCTACTTATGGTTTAAAACTTTTCTTTATCAGAGCAGACCAGCACAGTATGCTTAAGGCCACTCTCTGTGTTTTTCAGAAGCTTATTATGCCTGCTGGTTAAGTGATAGTTACATTTCTTATCCCCACAACCAATATTATGTTTACAAAAGCTTGTCTAACAGTTAACTCTACATTTGACCCAAGAGTTACATCTTGATAAGAGGTAACAGGACATACATTGCCAGTCACAATGTTAAACCTTACTCAGGTTTAAGTTATGATCCTTTTATGAAAAGACACCACTTAGCTCCCTTCAGAATCATTGTGGTTTATTTCTGTGGCTCTCAACTTGGTGTTTTTAGAGTCTGCTGTGTATAAAGACATCTTTCAAAATAACCAGAACTTCAGTTTCACCAAACGACTTCTCCCAACGCATTTGTTTTTTTCTCTTCTTCCTGTGCCTCATTTCATGTCTCTCTGTAGTCTGTTTCCTTTCCCAAGAGACAGAATCTGTGGTACCATGATATACAGCAGGTTAGGCAGAGTTTCTGGTAGCAAGAATAAGAGAATTCAAGGGTGAAATTCTTGAATTTCTGATTATAAGGTGTAACAGCTCATCTAAAAATACCTTTGTACCTGAGGACTAAAAGGTGGGAGATATGATGCAAGTTTTAAAAATCCATTCCATGGAGAATGAAAGGGTTTTTACCAGGCAAATGAACAGGTACCTCAGTAAGAACAGTATAATAGAATACTTCATCCTATAAACTGCCAGTTAAATGTCAACATAATTCCTTTGTAAAGATAAATCCTTCTTTACAAGCCTGTTTATAGGCTTGTCAACAGACATGTGAATAAGGATGTTTAAATCTACAATCTGAATTACTAAAAAGGTTCTTTACAAAACTCATTGGCAAAGATTTTTTAAGAAAACTAAATTGGCATGAGAAGATTCTTGCATGACAAAAAAATGTTTGGGAGGTAAGTGAGCTGAATAAATTTGGTATTGGCAAAATTCTCCGAGGTAGTGAGGACTAAGATAAAACAAAAATTGTCAAAGACCTTGATGAGACTGACAAACCAGACAAAAGTGGTGGTAAAGTTACATCTAGATATTTCTAAAGTGAGGCACATGGAAGTAAAAATTCGCAAAACTTGACATAGGAAGTAGTGTGCTAGGAATTGGCCATCAAGACTTGGGATTGAGACCTCAGGTTTATAACAGTGGTTTCTTGAAAACATCAGCTCAGAGTTTAGTACTGATCTATCCAGATCATTTTATGTGGTTCCTGTCCATATCTTCAATATATTTAATTGAATTAGTTGATTTTTGGTAGAATTGCAACAAAAATGTAGAAAGGAATAGAATCATTTCCATACACAGAATGACTGAGTAGCACAATGATAACTTGGGATTTGGTACAAGTCTTATAAAATTGAATTTTTTAAAAGTATACTTCAACAAAAGTAATTATTTCTTGGCACTGGGGACTGTAGCATTGGAAGTGCTTTCAAAGGGTGCAAACTGGTTTACATCACTTTCAGGAGTAACTGTGCAAGAAAAAAATCACTGGAATTCAAATACACAGAAAAGACCTGAGTCCAGAAAAATTTTATTGGGAAAATATGAAAAAAAGCAGTAGGAAATACAATATCTGTGCTGCCCCTTCTCTTTCCTATCTATTTCTACACTTGTATTTTCTAGGTGCCTTTAAAGTCCTTGTTGCAAATCTCAGTGGCTGTAGATGTTTCTGTCTGAATTCTCTTAATCCTTGCTTGCTTTGAAAGTTTAGATGGTTGTAATGAGAATCATTGCAAAAAAAAAAAAAAAAAAAGATGTTATCTTCAACTATTTTGGGAAGGCATTTTAACTTTTTATTAAACCAATCGAAATAGGAGAACAATATTAACAGGTTGTTAAACCTAGTTATGGCTACCAGAGTACTATGAATTGCTTTGTTAAATCTAATGTTAAATTAGCATAAACAGTGTAGTGCAGATTTTTATTTGAATTTGTGGTAGCTGTTAGCTTCTGTTATTATTTTGTTTTATAGATCTGGTTCTTAAATACTGGTGCTCCCCACTGGGCAAACTATGCTGTCATGTCCTAATAAATACCTCAACAAATAACTCCCTCTTTCCTTTCCTACTCCCTCCCTCCCTGCAGTGAAGAGGATGATTTTGTGTAGGGATCTAAGATCAGTTTACCCTGAAGCATTAATATTCTAACAGAGAGATGCTATTTTATTTTTCCAGCATGCTGTAATCCACCCCAGTTTCTGATATATTTAAAGCGTATTAATTGTTAATGTTGCACTTCTTGAATTCTAATCATGGGCAGCCTGCATGCAGGGCTCTGGTTAGGGAAGGATCATTACCCACTCCCCTGGGGATCACGAGTGGTGCTTTCTGGAGGCAGCATGAGCTATATTATTTTCGTGGATTCTTGTCCTTGGGCTGCCACGTCTGTTTGAAGCTGGGACTTTGTGCACAGTCTGCATTGTGTGCCTGTGAAGTGCCTTGCCTCGTGCTAGCGCTGTGGATTGTTATTTGGAATGCACAGAGGAGTCATTGATCACTGCTTCTTCCCTTTGTGGTTTTTTTTAAACTGGTCTGCAGACTCTTGTGGGTATTTTTGCTATTTCATCGATCTCAGACACTCCAAATGGTTGAGGTACTTTTGAACATTACTCTTTTTTCCTAGATTAACTGATTAACACTTATGTTTTCCATTTCAACTTATATACTATCTTCCATTTAAGAAAAAATCCAACCAACTCTTCTCTAATAATACTGCAATATTTTAACATGTATAATAAATGTAACAATATATATTGACTGTCATATCAATTATAAAGTGGATGCTCAAAAAATTTTAATCCTCATGTAAAACTTTGATAGACTATGTAGGGCAATGCCATAAAGGGTACAAGTCAGAAAAAGGATTTTTTTTAATTGTGTTTTAGGCTTTTAGACTTTGAATTCTAACTATGTCATAGAAATAGAAGAAACAGGTAACAAGGGCATTTATTTCAGGTTTGGTGGTTTTTTTTAGATTTTTGTCACAATTCATTGTAACAACAATGCATCATTAAATAATTCAGTAGATCATTCTAGATGAAGTGGTTTTATTTTTGTATTGTCATGTGGTACCCCTGTGGCAATGAAATACAGGATTTAGTGGCAGAACCTGATAAAAATTAAATTACCTCTCTGGGAAATTTATTACTATTGCCATTTACAAAATCATGCATTTGGTTTAAAATGGATGCAGCAAGAAACATATGTAGCCATTGTCCAAAACAACCCCAACACAGGTGTTTAATGTCAGGTAATACATTTGGGGAATACCTTCTTAGGCAGATACAATACAATACATTCTTCTTGAATTCATTTTTTTGTGTGTACGTATACGTGCAGAAAATCCTCCGTAGTGCAGGCTTCTCTGGAAGTTTAAAATTTGTACTAAGGGAAAATTAAAGTCTTTATCTTCGTATTTAGAAAGTTTGTAGGCAGGTAATTTCCTGTTTTAATTCTTCAGAGGATCAGTTACTTTAGCTGTTCTTTAGTAATTTTGCACATCAGCTTAGTACCAAGTGTGTCTTGTGTATCACTTGGGATTAAACAGCCAGGTTTGGTTTCTTCCAATAGGACTTTAAAGGAAAAAACCATCACTGTGGTTGCAAGGCAGGCTTCAGAAAAATCTAACTTTATAAAAAATAAAATTATTTTCTTCTGAACTGGTTTAAAAACAAAATGGGGAAATGAGCACTTATATTTTGTTGTAAACTGCTGTTTTTTCTCCTCTCTTCTTTAGAATCTATTGCTTATCTTAGATAAAGATGAGGGACCACACATACACAGATGCTCATAGGATCATTTGGGTTGGAAGGAGTCTCAGATGTCATCTAGTTCAGCATCCTGCTGAGAGCAGAGTCAGTTGTGAGACCAGACCAGATATTCTGCTTTTTCTTTAATTAAAAATTTTTTGCATCAGGAAATTCATTTGAATCTGTATTTATGTCACATCAAGAAGAATGATATGTTATGACTGAGCCTCGACACAGTGGCAGTTATAGACTCTGTTTCCTGAGCATCCTGTGTCACTCCCCAGGTTCCCAGCATGAACAGCAGAGCTCTCTGCAATCCTGAGCGTATTCATGACTGACATGAATCCTGATATTTAACAAAGATATGACCAGTTCTGAGTTCCTGAAAAGGTTCAGTCAAATTTAGGAGTAATATATTCTGATTTTTCCCGTGCCCGACATTTTTTTCAGTGTTAAAATATTTTCTGAGACATGCTAACTTTGCTGGTACAAACACTGCCTTCATGTTCCTCCAGACTTCAGCCTTCTGTGACTCACCAGTTCTGCATGGAAGTGCTTGGGGATTGCAACCTCTTTTCCCAGCAAGTGATATTTTTAACAGAGCCTTCAAAGAACCTCCTTTCACAAAGAGATCTCCAGGAGAGAATCTTTTTCAAATAAGTGCTAATATTTATCACTCAAAGGAAAACATGTGGAAATAAATGACAGTGACTTCTCAGGGTGCAAAAGTGGCTTCTGTAATATGTCTGTTGGAACAGTGAGTGATGGTGAGGGACTTTCATTTGCAATTCAGCGGGACCCTGCAGCCCAGAGGATGTGCAGGGTTTGGAAAAGAACTATTTATTAACCTGGGGATGACAGCAACAATGAAGCTGCCTTTTCTTCATCGGCTTTGGCATGCTTCCAATTCTTTGTTAAATAACCTTTGTTAAATCTAATTATTGTGAGGTATGGAATCTTATTTCTCCTGTTTATCCTAAAAAATAAAAGAGCTTTCTGCTGGAAGTGGTGTTTTTTGATTTTTCTCTGTATTCTTAAATGCCCTGAAAAGTTATGAATTGGTTTTTGTTTATTCTCCAGATGGATCCTGTGCAAAAAGCAGTCATAAACCATACATTTGGAGTGTCCATTCCCCCAAAGAAGAAGCAAGTCATTTCCTGTAATGTCTGCCAGCTTCGTTTTAACTCTGATGTGAGTATTGCCTATTTTGTTTCCTTTTTTTTTTTCTTTAATTTGGTGCATTAGGTATAATTAATCTAAATCTCTTTTCCTCAAATAGCTCATTCCCAATTCTGTCTACTTTCTACTCAGCCTGATGGGTTGGTATTTGGCCACTCAGAGGCAGAAGTCCACAGAGCATGAACTCTTAATTTTCTTGGATAGCTCTGGCATGATATCCAGTGCCCCATCCATAGGTGAGACCCCATTTGATGGTAAAATAACCTTCAAGAGGTATTGCAAAAAGAAATGTTTGCCTGAGGTGTTTTTTTTTTTAAAGGAGGTGAAGCAGAAAAGCATCCCAGTGAGTTCTCCAGGTCATATTTGCTTTTCTTCCAGAAGAAATAGCTTCTCTTGTTGTTTGTATGTCCTTGCTGATAGGTCTTTCAATTTCTGAAAAAAGTTACACTTCCAATAACTTTCATTTATAATAAATATAAGCACTTAGTTCTAGCTGTCATTTTGAGAATGAGAAATTCAAAGGAACTGTTTCCTGGAGGTTATTTTTTTAAAAAATCAATTCAAAGGAGTACACTGGTATTTTAAAACTATATAACCTTTTAACGTTTTTTCCTAAGTAGCTTGAAAATTAAAGAAATTCAAGGAAACTATATTTAAGAAAATTATGACCTTTGACAGTTAAGGAGTATGTATTTGTTCCTGGAGACTATTACTGATGTCATTAAGTGAATAAAAATTAAACCCAAATTCCCTGATTTTTTTTTTTTTTTCTTAAATCTCAAGGGTAAGAATAAATTCCTAAGTGAAGTGTTAATATAATATATTTTTCTGCCATAATTTTGGTCTCAGAAACAGTTTGCAGGCACCTCCTCAAAGCCTTTGAGTATTTTGTGCTCCAAGGGATATGCAGTAAAGCACCCATACCCATTACCCTGGTTTTCACTTTCTCTGCCTCTAACGTTGCACTTTGAAAAGTGGCTTGTAAAGTGTTTTTCCTAGTTTGCCTTTCTTGTCTAGACTGGTAAGGATTTTGAAGCAGTGCTGTTTTAGCTTCAAATTGATTTCTAAATCTGTCATCGTTTGACAAGCTTATTAAACTTCTTTTGAAGTGGCAATATCTGCTTAGTTAACTGATCTCAGAAGTCATTATTTTAATTTTAGTTCGCTTGTCTTTCTACTTTAAGGTTAAGATTTAAGGGGGAAAAAAATCTTTTCTACTCTGAGGTTTGTTCCAGGTATCTCCTTTTACTGATTAAATCAAGGAACCAATAACATTTTTAAAATTTTCTTTGGCTTCATGGATCTTGCTTCTGAGGTGGATCCATCACCAGTGGGGCAGCTCAGCTGTCCTCCCTCTTCCCTCTCCTCTCGAGGGCAGGGTCCCTCTGATGATGGGTCCTGTCCCCAGAAGAGTCACTCACTTTGTCTGTGCTGACACTCAGGTGGACAAACTTCAGGCAGATAAATGGAATCACAACTGAGTGGCTTGAAACAAACAAACAAAAAAAGAGCTGAAATGTTATATTGTTATATCGTGTGTCTGTCAACCAAGCAATTTTTCCTGTCTAGACTTACAAAGTAGAACAAAAGATGCATATCATATTCTGCTTTAAATACTGGCATCACAAAAGCATGGCAAATTATAGTCACACTTCTTCTTAGCCAGGTGTATTCAATAGGGTGGTGTGCTCTTTCTTCCTAAATTTGATAAATATATTCAGTTGTAGTCACTAGGAAATATCACCATCCTTTTGAAATCAGTGGTTTTAAGAAAGGATGAAGCACCTTAATACCAGTATGACTGTGATACTTCACATGCTGAAATGCAGCACCTTACTTTCTACAGCAGTTTAGTTTACCAGGACATTCAAAAACAACATAGAAATCTGCCTTTGGAAAGTGCTAAGGTTATAGCAGTGTTACAAATATCAGAAGATAATTAAATATAAGTCTAATTTCACAATCATTTCATAACCTTAACATCCAGAAATATTTGGAGAATGAATCTTCATAGTGTAGTACTTCTATTTTAAAAGCTTTCTAGCCTTTCACTGGGTTATTTAGCTTCTCCTGAGAAGCTGTACATAAGATTTTAAATTATTCTTCAGGTTCAGCCATTTAACGTTAAGAATTACTTATCTGAGCATGTGCTGCATCTTTTTTTCTGAGTGAGATCCTATTTTCTTTGGATGCTATTCTTGCCTATCCAAATAGACACACGCCACCCCATAATGTCCATTGTTCTTTTTTCACTGGGGCAATGGTAGTGGGTTTCAACCAAGCTCTGCAGACTCTCAGTTCTTTCTTAGCTTTTGAAACTCCTATGCAGAAATAAAAATCTGGACTCTGCATGTGTTTTTCTTTTGGTCTCTTTGGACCAAAAATAATGTGAAATTATGCTCAGAGCATAGAATAATCTACAAGCTTTGTTTGCTGACTGGGGAAGAAGGGAGTCATATAGGTGTAAACCTTGTAACTGCTGAACCTCTCAGGAAATTGGTTCCACCATGCTGCATGTTTTTGAGTAGCATCTGTTAATCTGCATTAAAACTTCAGTGTAGCACATTGCAGAACTAGATTTGTTTACAGTCACTCCACATTTGCAGTTGCTTATAGCTCTACAAGGCTGACATAGTTCTTGTTGATAGACATTTCATTCCTTTGAACTTTCTCTGACCTAAATTAAGCAATTAAATGAATTTAAAATGGCAAAATGAAACTATAGAGTGTCTTTTTTGTTTTTTTTTTTTAATTTTTATTCTCCTAAATGAATTTCACTTACATGGTATTTGAGGATGCTGACCTCATTCTGGTGGTTTATCAATTGCACAAGAAACACACAGACAGTGGGTATTCATCTGTGAGAAGAAAATTTGTTTCCTTGCCTGCAATCTTTTCCTTGTGCTGTGGACACTCACTGGTCTGAATCAATAGACAACAACAAAGAAAAAGTAAAAATCAGACTAGTCAATTTATAGTTATCAAATCTCCCACCAAATTAATACAGTGAATTGCAAAGGTTTTGGGTTTCTTTCATGTGTGTGTCTGCATGTTTAGCTTTGATGAGAGTGTTCTGGCATCAGATTCAGAGGCAGGGATCTGCAGCTACCTGTAGTAAAAGAAAGATCAGAGATGGGAGGAAGTTTTAAAATTTAAATATTTAAAAATAGGTTGTCTTGAATGTGGGTTTAAGCATGTGTTGAAGTTATGGCTTCCATATTTTCAAAAATAAAGTTCCTAGAATGATTTTTCTTCTGCCATGTTATAATTTGAATAGCATTTTCTAACTGAACTCTTCAGGATCTCCCAGTCTTCAATTTTTAAAAGTACAAAAAAAACCCTCTGTGAACAAATTCTAAATTTTGTCTAGTCTTAGCTTGGTGTGTCTGTCCTCTTCCAAAAAAAAAAAAATAAACTATAGTATTTGACTCATACTTACAGGCTTTCACCATTGTACTCTGCCTGTCCTTTTTTAATACTTTCGGCTGAATTTTGGTGATATTAGAGGTTGTCTGTTTCTGCTAATAGATTCTAGTGCAACTAGTTTGGACACCCCTTCCAATCCCTGTCAACTCCTGAAGAAACTGTAGTACAGAAGAGATGATCCAAAGTCTTGTGAAACAGAGAAATAAAATGTCTTCTCTAAAGTAATAGCAAACTAAAGTTGTCTTAGTAGCCTGAACTTTGAAGTCCTTCAGGGGAATTATATCTGTAAATGTGGTATCAACATTACAGCAATGATAATGGAGGTTGCTTCAACATTTTTTGCATGATCTGCTTAAGATACCCTAGCTGGAACTCAGGGTGGGATTGGGTGCCTAAATCTAAGTGTCTTGGTGTTCATATATCTGAGGTGTCTGGGACACCCACAACAGTCTGATTAACTGACAAAGGACACTCAAGGACCTGCCAGATTTTATGGGATGCCTGCCACTAGAACTGTTAGGAGGGAATAGAGAAAGGGCTCTTTCCTAAAATTTTTTAATGATGGTAGATACTGGAAGTGAGGTACAGTTGAATTAGTTTAGAAATCTCATTTTAGGAATGATAGTGTTATGAGTTTGATTAAATAGTATTGTCAATGAGATACCTACTTTAATTTGCATAAGCTTCATTCTGTTGTACAGAGGAACATACTCTTTTTTCTTATTTTCTTTTTGAAAATAGTTTAAAAAAACGAAAAAACCAATACTATCCATTAACAGGTGCAATTAGATGTGCTTTAGTGCTTTGGAACAAACACAGGTATTTCCATCTTTGTATCAAATTATCAGTAAACACCATGTAACTTTTTCATTTCTTCATGGTGATGACACAGCATGTGCTCCAGTGCAGCAATGACTGACATGTCAATGAAGTTGAAGCTATGGTCTTGTGTTATAATCTAGCTCAGGAAAAATGAGAAATACTCAGTTGTATTTACTAGCATGAGAGACTAGGCAGTAGAAGAGGAAGAATTCTCTCCATGGAACAGATTGTGATTGTGAGTCAGATTTTAGGGTATGTGTTTTCCACCAAGAGGAAGCAAGAGATACTGTGAAAGATCTAGCTTAACCTTTAAATAAATACTTTTTTTTTCTTTTAAGAATCCTGGGATTAATAACATAGGTTTGTATGGTGATAATTATATATACTATGGACATTCTAGAAAAACTAAAAATCATTGAGCGAGTGTCCTGGTTCTGCCCAGGGCAGGGTTAATTTTTTGCAGCAGCTGGGAGAGGCATGGCCAGGTCCTGGAGATTGCTCTACACCACCTCACATCCTTACTAGGAGTGGACAAAAGGGACTCTCTTTAAGAAGGGGCTCCTTCCACTCAGGTAAATGTGGCAAATGGAGCACTCCTGTATTATTTATTGTTGAGATCTTCCTTTTCTTTTACTTTTTGTTATTAATATTGTCGCTCTTACTGCTCATCTTCTTATCTCATTGCTGTTTCCATTAAATTGTTCTTATATCAACCTGGGATCTTTTCCTTTTGTGCCTCCATCTGAAGGGGGGGAAAGGATGATTTTAGCTGGAGTATTAAGTTGAGGAATACCATTTTAAAACCACTGCAGTGAATTTACTGAATCCATATGATACCAGTGAGAGGGTCCAGTAGCAAGAGGGGAAGGGGAAAAAAAATTTCTCTTTTTTTATCCCATATAGACTCCTCCTCTGCCTATCCCTGGCTCATTCTTTCTTATTCCTTCTGGCCACTAGCTGAATCTGAAGCATTTTCCTCAACTGGTGTGTGGCAATAACTCTCCCAGAGCTGTGGATGGCCCCAAGCTGTCTATTCTGTTATGGCATGTGACACTGGAGCTTGCAGCCATAAGGGAAAAGTGAGCTGAAGTTGGAAATATATTTGTTTGGTTTCTGCAGAATTGCTTTTTTCTCCTTATCTGAATCATTACCTACTATTCAAGTAGTTTGTCTGCTCTTCTCTCCCATTGTTTTATTTTTTTAGTCTTGAGGTTGTTGGGATTGTTTAGCCTGGAGAAAAGGAGGGTGAGGGGTTACCTTATCATTTTCTCTGCCTACCTGAAAGAAGGTTGTGACAAGGTGGGTGTTAGTCTCTTCTTCAGGAAACAAGTGATAGGATGAGAAAAAACTGCTTCAAATTGGGCCAGGGGAGGCTTAGATTGGATATTAGGAGAAATTTCTTCACCAGAGGGGAGTTGTCAAACATTGGAACAGGCTGTCCAGGGAAGTGATGGAGTACAGGGACATGTTTTAGTGGTGAGCACAGCAGTGCCGAGTTAACATTTGAACTTGCTCTTAAAGGACTTTTCCAACCCAAAGGATTCTGTGATAGTCCACAGAGCTTTAGGCACTGAGGCACTATACAATAATGCCAGTATTAATCCAATCCCTTTTCCAGTAGCTAGGCTGTAGTCCAAGCTTGCAAATACGTGATGCTGGCAGTCCACGTGTTATTGTTCTGATCTTTGTTTGATGGTGTGCTCTTTTTGTAAACAGATTTTGTCATCTTTGATCACACTTAAAATAAGTTTCTGCTTCCCTCTGCACACTTTCTATTTCTTATAGAAATATCTTTGGCTGTGGTACAGCCTGGTAGGCACCATTTTGATCATAGGGTATAATTGTATTGAAAATAAACTTGTGTTTGCACAGTGTGTTGCTGTGTGGGTAATGACTGCAAGTCAGCCCTGATTTTTGGTGTCACCTCAAAAATCAGGAGGAAACACCTTGTAAACATATCAGAAAATAAATGCAATGATTTGGCATTAGGGGAAAATGAAGGTCATCTATTGTTGATTGCATTTAAAGCTAATAAAGATGATGAGATGTTAGTCCTCATATTTTTAAAAAGCCAGAATACAATTTTTTAAGTTTATGCAAGTATTACCAAAAGTTGGCTTTGCAGATTTAAATAAATAATTCATGCTGTCACAAGGATAATAAACAAAATAATCAATAGCATAGCATAAAAATCTACAGAACTGTCATTTTCTTCTGTCAAACATTTTACATTTTCCTTATTTATAAGACTATATAGATTCTTTGGGTATGGAGGGTAGTGGAGCAGATAGGAGGTAATTAAAAGCATAAATCTCAGGAAATTGTGAAGGTAATTTTCTGTTTTGTAGACAGAAGTGACAAAATGATGAAAGTTGTTAGCTCCAACATGACAGAAATACTGCATGATTATAGGGTACAGGGTTAGAACATGATGGAAGTTCTGTACAAATAACAGACATTTAATGGAGCTTTTAACTAAGTTTGGTAAGGTATTTAAAATATGAGTTGACTTCTTACGACATGGCTGATATTCACAGCTCCCTGGTTTTTCTATATTCTTTTCAATAATAATTTACCTTACTATTTTGAGCAGTTAGGCTTTAGAAATCAGTAAGGATGGAACTGAAAAACTAATGTATAGCTTTCGTGTAAAAAATATATGAATACACCAGGTTTGCAGATTTCCCCAATTACATCTATTATTAATAAAAAATGAGATAAAACTATTTTTCAATGCTTCTTCCTAATTTATAATGCAGTTTTTATTAGAGTTATGATTCTAGTCTAAATTCTTCATAATTTATATACTCAAATGTGCATACTCTTACAGAATGGTTCTAACAGAAGCTAAGCAATCAAACATTTTGTAGACACCTTACTATTGAGAGAGCTTTCTAGTTTAGGATCTGCTGTGAATATGAACACCTCTTTGCTCCTTTCTTGCACAGTTAGTTTCCTTCTCTACCAGGACCATCATTCTCAACTTGATGTATAAAGTGGGCAGGAACACAGGTATTGAGAGGTGTTCTTTCTACAATATATGTTATGACTACAGGATATGGGGTTTTTTTTAGTTTGAATATATAGAAAATTATTTTGTGTTATGCAGGGAAAAAAAATCATTTTTGTAACTACTCCATAATAGAAGGGAAGCATTCAGGATTATTATATATCTGTTCAGTCTTCCAGTTGTTTCATTTTTCTGTTTTTGAACTGTTATGGCAGAGGCTTTTGTAGTATTTTCAGCAAAATATTTTTCATTAGAGATTACCAATTGCATCAACACCAAATGAACACAGGATTTGAGATAGAATCATTGAGGGTAGAAAAGACCTCTCAGATAATCAAGTTCAGCAGCCACCATGTTCACCACTAAACCATATCCCTAAGTGCCACACCCAGGTGGCTTTTGAGCAGTTTCAGGGATAGTGACTCCACCACTTCACCTGCAGGCAGCCTGTTAGAGTTAGAATTGCTGTTGAGAGTATTTCCCATCCAGGGTGGAATTCCTGCTTCAAGCAAGCAAGAAGAAATAGGAGCTTTGAGCCACCATTTTCAGTTCATTTAGTTGTGGCACTCACCTAACCCTGCACAGCTCAAGGCAGGAACCTGCATTTCCCACATGGATGCTGCAGTCTCCCTTTATTTCTGCATTTCTCCTTCTTTCTGTCCATGTAGATCTACTTATATTTAACTGTACATGTTAATTTCCAGACTGGATGATGTGGTAGCAGATTCAAGCATTCACCTAAAGATTAGATGGTACAATTGACTTATTTCCATGAAGCCCTAATGAAGGGCTACTTCAGCTAATCATGAATAAACCTGAAAAATCTTGATCTCACACACATACACACTGAACATTTAGACTTACTCAAGCCTTTCATCAGGTTAGTGTTTCTTTCTGTAGCAATAAATTCAGTTAATTATTCATTCACATCACAAGTAGATTCTAAAACTCAGTCACTTGTGAACTGTCAAAATGAATCATGTGGATTTCAAATACAGTGTCAGTCATTGCTCCTGATGGGGAATATTCTGTCATCTTTTATATAACAGTCTTGCCTGTAGTTCAGAGTTTTCTTAAAGGTAATACTGCTATCAATGAATCCATAATTTGTAGTTGAAAGTAGCAATTAAATGCAGATTTAAAATAAAATATAGCATTTGGATAATTTTTAAGAGTAGAAAAAGTTATCCTTTCTTACAGCAAAGTCATTAATCCTTATAACATAGAGACTTTCTTAAAAATTTAAACCTTCATAAGTTTTGATTGGTTGAGGGTTTTTAATTGGTAATAAAAGACTGTGGATAGAACTAAGGTGTATAAATTTTAAGAAGTGTAAATTAGGAAAATTATGGGGAAAAACTACATAATTGTCTTTCAATTATATTCTTGATTTTTTACAACTTAATTTGCAGCTATTCACTAAGCCCTGGCCTTAAAAATACATAGACATATTTTTTTTAGTGTCATAAAATATGCATCCCATTGATCAAAAAGTAATGATAGACAAATGCATAAATGCTTTTTTGGAATTTGGCCTGTCAGGTATTTTTTGTGTTCTGATTAATAATGTGGTATTTATGGCAGCTTAAAGCTTTTCCTGTTCCTTAAACCTTACTAGCCAGTACCAGATGGCCTTCTGTGCTGTCTGGCAAGTAGGCAGGTTTTTTTTTTTCAAATATTGCAATGTATATATATCAGGTTAGTAGATCACAGTTTTAGATTCAATTCAAGATTAAACTATTTTTTCAGTTAAGGAGTTGTTTCATAGAAATATTTGATTATTTCGCTTTATCCAAAAGTATTCTCCTAACCTATTATGCATTTAGTTTTAAAATTGTAATAATGATAATTCAATGGTGAGATTTAATACTGACTATGTAAGCAATAGATGTAACTTAATCTTCTTGAAATGAAAAATAAATATTTAAATAATATTGAATTGAGGCACAGATAAATTATTTACTGTAGAATGAATTAATCCCCACAGTAAATGTAGCTGTATACACTGGAATAAAGTATTTTGCAATTAAAATCTTTATAGTACATGAGTATAGAATGATATTTTCAGGTTAGAGATTTTAATTTTGGTTTTTTTCCTAATTTTTAAAATTTTCTCAAATATTGTTTTGGTGACACAGAATTTGCATTAATTAGTTGTATTTAATGATGATCCAAAAGTACCTTCAGTATCCATTTAAAATATTGTATCTCAGTTATATTTACTCAAGTTAAATTTGTAATTTAGTGGGGGTTTATATTAAAATTGGTAAAGTATCTTTCTTTTTGCACAATGACTTTTGAACCCTATGTGTACACAACTTCCTCTGGATTACTGGAGAAAATGAAAATAAATTTTGAGCTTCTTGGCTTAACTAAAAATAAAGATTGCATATGTCATGGTTTATTTCAAAGATAAGCTCAGTATTTCAGTTATATAGTCTGCAAAGCTTATAACCTCTGCTCTACTGCTGTATTTGTGTCATAAGCGAGTTTTAAGTGAGACTTGGAACAAATATGTTTGCCTTTAATATGGTGCTTTTGCAAATATTTCATAAAATTAGTTATTAATGATCAGGAAATTAATAATCACAATAATTTGTATCCATAATAATCAGAACTTTAGTTCCAATTTCAGATTGCCTCAGCTGCCCCTTTCTCTTTTGCTTGCTATGACTCCAGAAAACTCCAAAAGTGTACATAACATGGTGATACAGCATTTCAGTTGCCAAAAGGCAGCTGAATCAAATTATTTATCCCACAGTGCATAAAAAGCAAACTCTGAACTTCAAGCATATCTGAAAGGACAAGAAAATAATGCTTATGTGGTTAAGAAAAATTGCTTAAATACTTTAAGGAATGCTTCTCTAACTTCGTGCTTGAAAAGAGTATCTGTGTCTCTATTCACAGGAGAGAGATGAGTAGAAAATGCCTAAAAACCAAAGGTTTAACAATATCCAGTCCCTGGAACTGAAAATTGGCAAAGTCAATGTAGAAACAAATTGTATGTACTTAAATGACAAAGTGAGGCACTGAAACAATTTTATAAAGGTAAACTTTTTCATCCCCTAAGTACTTTAAAATCCAACCTGGAGAATCCCCCTGCCCCCAAAGCAATGTGGTCTAGTTTGAACTGTATTGAAGGATGGCATTTCCAAACCACTGCTTAGATTGGTCATAGCAATACTTTTTGGCCTTATAACGTACAACTAAGAGTTTGATAAATTATGATAGTTAGAAAGCTTAAAAATTAGTCCATTCATCATGTTTCAATGAAACTTCACTTGTTATTATTGAAATCTTAATTTTAATTCTGCCTGGGCTTGTTTGTTCTCAACAGGTCTCATGTACACTGTATGAGGATTGAATGAAGGGAATCAAAGACTGTAGTATGTTATTACTGATATTGCAGGCATTATTATTGCAAATATCAGCAGAAAGGCTTATTATCAAGGAATTGACTTACTAAGTCTTTCTCTTGAGTGCATTTATGTCTCTAATGTCATAGCTTTGGCCTCAGGCAGCATATGATCCTATCAACAGTACACATATGCACAGAGCATAGAGTTCAAATATTTAAAGGGACATCATCAACTTGAGAATGCTTGAATGGACAATCTTGCACTTGCTATTGTTAAAAGTATTGGAATGGAAAGGGTATATATTTACCCCAATTTTTAGCTCCACTTTTTGTACCCTACAACGTGTGAATAGTTTATTGACTGTTATTGGTGGAAAATACCCCTTCTGGTGCATCATGTGGCAACTGCAAAGCTTAAGAGAATGGAAAAAACCCAGCAACGGTGGAGAGAGACAAGGCAGGACTCCTGTGCCTCATGAGGCACGTTGGCATGGCAGGGCACAAACAGGACTGTGCTCCTCTGCCCACGTTCAGAACTGGAGACATCCAACCAAGAAGTTGACAAGTGTCCCTTTAAGTAGTGCATGTAGTACTAGTGGTATAGCTGGTTAGTTGTTTCTTCATGATCCTTAAATTGTGTTTGTATGCGTGTTAATATTTCAAAGGTTTTAAAATCAAGAAATATTTTAATAGCAATTGATGAGTAAACTCTTCACTGTTTTTATAACAAAGTTTTAAAAAGACATCTCACTTTCAGAGGAATTCTAAATAAAACTAATCTAGCAGCCTTTCTTACTGAATGCTTGCTTACTAAAATCTCCTATGAAAGGAAAGATGCACTCACAACAACATACACTGTCCTTCTGAGGTGGAAAGCACTGTGCATAATCACTTAAGAAGTTCTGGTGTGTAAGAACTTCACTCCTCTATTTTAGAAGCAATTCTCCATCAGTGTAACAGTGCCAGTAACTTGTGTGAGGACTCCAACATGCTGTCTGTTCTCTTGCCCACTCCAGCTGTTTCTACTCTTCACTTCTACTCTGCCATATGATAAAGCTGTGATTATGTGTCCCAAGGCGACTGTATTGTAATGCCCATTTCTGCTGATCTTAAAACAATTCTCCTCATTAGGGCAGCACTTTTTATGGAGTTCAAGCATCTTAGCTATTGTAGTTGCTCTTTAAAAAAGCATGTGACTTGTTTTATGGCTCGCTTGATTTAACACAGAAAGCTAAATAAAATAGTCAATAATCAATGGACGAGAGACAGTGATTGTGGTTTCGCATGAACACAGTGAAAGTTTACTTGCACTGATGTTTTTACATGCCAGGTGCCAAGGTGTTCTTAGAAAAAGCATGCTTTCTCTGAGTCTTTTAATTTGAAGTAAACAACAATATTAACTTCTTGGGTTAATATGTAACCTTCAATAGAGGCACCTAGTGGTATGCCTGAAATAACGTTTTAAAATTGTGTTTGGAAATATTAATAATGCAAAGTTCTTGCTCAAGAGTACAATGTAATGAAAACAGACTATTTTGAATAGAACTTTTTCTTGCCTGTTATTTGGTAAATTAATTTATTAAGAAGTCAAGAAAAACACTTAAATTCATTGGCTGAAATTTCCAAGCTTTGGAGTTTGTATTAAGTATGTAGTTTCTTAGTTTTGCTTCTAACAAAAGCAAAACTGATTTGTCAAGGCATTTGATTATATATAGTCAGAAACAATGAAGGGAACTCAATAGCACTGAAAAAATGGGTAGATATTTATGTGTCTAGATTTAGCTGTGCAACTTCAAAAAAACTGACCTAGTTTCTGAAGATAGTTTGAAGGCAAAATATCTCAGTATATATTTCCACTGTTCTGTTTGGACAGATCAAGATGAAATAAATAATAATAATTTTTAAAAGCTCCTCTTCTCCCTGTTCTTCAGGTTCCAATCTTCTTAGTATTTAAAAAATAATATTCAAGACAATTTATAAAGCAATCAAGACTGACAAGTATTTATTTTTCTATATTGCACTTGGGTCTACTGAATTTTACAGCTATGGTGTTCCCTCATTTTAACCCTTCTTTTTTGGTCTAATAGTGAAGTAATACTTTTTCAATTTTCAATTCTCTCAGTAGCTGTTATTGTGAAAGTAAAAGTATTTTATGACATCTGTACTAAATCAAACAGAAGGAAGAATGGATTATTTAATCATGTTTCAGCACAGTACATCTTTCTAGCTACAAGCAATAAAGACTAGGGAGCACCACATGAAAATTGAGTAACATCTTTCTGAATTGGATGTGTTTACATTTGTATAGTCCTTTAAATCTTTAAGCAACGTAGAAGTACAGAATTATGTTAGGAATGACAGAGCTTTATGTAATGTTAGAGCCTCTTTTTCCAAGTTAATGCAAATATGCAATATTCATTAAAATCCTGTCATTTGAACTTGCATCCTCGAAAACTGTTAGTATAAATCTATTAAAAAAAATTTAGTGGAATTATATGGTGCCTACTATTGAAAGTGTCACTTTTCTGCCTTGTCATCTATTGTATTATATACAAGTGCAAAAAACAAGTGAGCCTGATTTGTTCTCCTTTGTAGAGCCAGGCCGAGGCCCACTACAAAGGAAGTAAACATGCCAAGAAGGTCAAAGCACTAGAGGCAACGAAAAACAAGCCCAAAGCTGGTTCTTCCAAGGACAGCGCAAAGGTTAACACGGGCTGCTCCACCACGCCACTCACAGCCAACACCTCTGACAAATCAGGTCAATGGAAACTTTTTGTTCTGTACATCCTTTACTTTCTGGGGTTTTTTTGTGTGTGTTTGTATGAGAGAATTTGGTTGCATGACAGTGATCCATAACTTGTCTTTTCTAAACTCTTTACTATGCTTTCTTGTACAGAATTGATTTTTTTGATACTCTCAAATTGCATTGTCACATTTGTGAAACAGTTGGTGCCCCTGAATGCTGAAGTGTATTTTTTTAAAACCTATGAAACTTACTATTAAAAAGTATGGATGTTCTTATGGCAATCAGGGGTGGATGTGGGTGAAGGGTGAATTCTGAGGTTGTATACTTAGCTGAAGCACAAGAAACTTTTACCTGAATGAGACAGTGTTGCTCTAATAGGAAAACACACCTACAGAAATGTGAAGCCTTGTGGCCTGGGTATTTCCTGACATTCATAACTCATTAGTGCTTGAACATCACTTCTTTTTTTTTTTTTTTTTTTTTTTTTTTTTTTTTTTACCCTCCAGATGAGTAATCTGAGGAAGGTCAACAACACTAATAGCAGTGGAATTGCTTGAGTTTCTGCTCTGTCAGTGTTGTATTACTGAATGAAACAGGAGACTTTCATGAACTCGCTGACAGTGTTATTCAGGAGAAGGGCCCCTACTGTGGATTACCTGACTGGCAGTCCAGTAGATTACTGCTGATAAATTTGCTTCTGCCTAGGGAGCCATTTATTATCCTCTTCACCAGAGCTGATCTTGACTCAGGTGCCACGAGGTGAATAACAGTTTTTTCACATGTGCATTAAAAATAACCAAAAAACCAAAAAACAAAAACCAAACAAACCAAAAAACAACAACAACAGCAAAAAATCCAACTCAAAAAAAGTATCAGTGATATTTGTCTTCCTAATTTTTTCACAGGAGCTGCAAAACTACCTGTGGATCCTTAACAGTGACAGTGGATGCCAAATTTTGGGTTGATTTACCTAGCAAATCACATTTTAGTTTTGAGAGAGATGAGCTAAGTCCAAGTAGCCTCTTCAGGTAAACAAGACATGCTGCTATAGAACAGTAGCAATTTGCCATTGATCTAAATATAAGGTGGACTGTTGGATGGAAAGAGATTTAAAATATTTTACTCTCTGAAGTATTGAAAGCAGCTTTAGGATATCTTACTGCTCCAGGTGCACATGGTGAGAACTCAGACAATTGCCAAAGTAAAATATAAATTAAGTATAGTTAAGTAAAGTTATGACTTTTGAGAATTTAACATGCTAAGAATTCATCTGTGGTAACGTCATTTTATCATGCCCTCCCTCTCCAATGCCAAACATTGAGGTCCAGATAGCAAACGTTTCTTCATCTTTTTCAAATTCCATCTTTCTCTTCCAGAAACCATCTGGAGCTGTTTTGTGTTTCCTTTGCCAGACTA
The DNA here is from genome assembly GCA_030060385.1 of Muscicapa striata striata. Taxonomy (NCBI): domain Eukaryota; kingdom Metazoa; phylum Chordata; class Aves; order Passeriformes; family Muscicapidae; genus Muscicapa; species Muscicapa striata. The sequence continues at coordinate 1,804,823 of JAREIS010000056.1, read as the reverse complement.
TGGAGGTCTGAATTGCATTAATTCTTTTCTTTTCTCTGCAATGTATCAAGAAACTACATTCAGTTTTTGATAAAATAATACAACCAGTCAAAAGGGAAACCTGCTCTTGATATTTTTTTCATTGGCCTGTTTTGACAGTGTGTTGTTATGCTATTAATTGCTCTGTACAAATTAGACAGATTGCCATCTGTGTTGGTTGGATTACACCACTGCAACTGTTTCTACATTAAAAATAAATCCCAGTGGCAATTTAGTTAAACACTTTCTTCCCATCAGGAGAACAGTGGGATTCTCTGTGAAGAGTAGGCTCCCCACAGCCTCTTACTACTGTACTTATTGAGGATGGGATATTTGAGAGGGAAAAACCTGAACTTGGACAAATTTTCTGTATTTGCAGGGAAAGCTGGTCGCAGAGGTGGGGAACAACTTGAAGACTGGGGATTTTACCAGACTTGAAACAAATCATAGTTTTGTTCACCTAGAGTTTCCCTTACAGATGCTATTGGCCATCTATTCTTTGATATATATTTATCTCCTTAACATAATGCTTATTGCAGCTGAAACAGTCACTAAGTTGCCACTGGGTAGTGTTTTGAGCTTTTTGGGGGATTTTTTTAGGTGTTTTGTTTTGTTTTGTGGGGTCTTTTTGGTTGGTTGGTGTTTTTTTGCTTTGGAGCAAAAAAATTAACATATACTATTTTTCTGAATTGTTTGACACAGCTTTTTTTCTCTGAGAAATGTGCTAGTACTAGATATTAACTTTTTAGGAATATTTTCATTTTCCTTAGAATATCTTTAATACTAGGAATTTCAGTTCATGTGTGTATTTCTGCTCTTTTATATCCTGATTTCCAGAGGAAATGGTCATGTCATCTATTCCTATCTTTTTTATTTTCTGGCTGCGTCTTCACAATTTTGACTGCACTAGTGTGCCAAAACAAAACAAACAAAAAAAAAAGAATTGTAGAGATTTTAATCCTATAAATAACTGCTGTAAATCATTTAAGTTTGATGAAAATTGGCACTTAAGAAGAAGCATTAACTTATCATCTATCCTGAAAGATGCTGCCATGAGAGCTCTGTTTTGCTTGACCTGCTGACTGACATGGGACTCTGCCTTCAGGATGGGACAGTTGAAAGTATCTGTGCTGTAGGTCTGAAAAAAATTGCTTTAGAAGTATATAAGCTAAATGAAATCAAGGATAAGAATTAAATTCCACCACTTAGGAAGATGTTGTTTAGCCATTGTTCTTTGGAGAGTTCCTGTGAAATGTTTATCAAGTAGTAAATAATTTCTAGTGTCCTTTTCTAGTATATGGAAGAATAGAAAGAGAAGCTAGACAGAGAAGACAATTACAGGTTCTTGTGATCGTTTTTTATTTGTGCACTTCCATGGGTATTAGTGCAGAAAGGGTAGGGAGCATCACAGTAAAGTGATAATCTGCAATTATTCTCTTACACAGGTCTGCTAATAAAGGGACACAACAGGCGTGAGAAGCACCCTTTCTGATGTGCTGTCATTTTGAATGAGATAATGATGAATGATTTTGAGCTCTCCAGACAGAGCAGTTGTTAAATATTGAACTAAAATGTCAGGTTAAGTTTGCTACAGAGCCATGCATTCTTTGAGTCAGACATAGCATGAAGTCCAAAACACTTACATGTCAGAAGTCACTACTATAGTACTAAAAGGAAAAATCATTTCACTATTAGCTAAGCTAGTGATGAATCTATCAAAGGCAAAATACAAATTAATCCAGTCCTTATTTTTCAAAACGTATGATGCAGTGGTGTCTCTACAGCTGTTCTTTTCAGCTTGAGAAATGTGACTGCTGGCAGAGCTACAAAAGTTAAATCAATCTTTAAGGTTTTTCACCATATTTCCTGAAGAACATGGGCACCTGTAGACAAAAGTGACCTCAGCCAAACAGAAAGGTGTGGCTGTGGCATGAAAGTGCCCACATTGTGTGAGAGAGTTCTTCCCTGCTGTTGTTAATAATAGGGTATGACTTGGAAATGGCATTTGTAAATTGATCATTAGCAAACATATAATGATAAAGCCGTGGTACAGGAATGGTGCAGGTGGCTGCATGTTAACTGGACATCAATGGGTTTAACTAAACAAGTTTGCACTCTAACTTTGTTAGGCTACTGTGTGATCTCATTGTCTAACCTCACAACTCCTTGCTGTTCAGAAAATACTTATTTATTGGTACTTGTCAATACAACCACCCTACTCCATTCACTCTGCAGACAGGAGAGAATTGCCAGGGGTTGTGTGACAAAGTTGTTGCTCTCCTACTGGGCTGTCTCTACTTGTCCTGATAGGTACTTGCAGACTGGAGGTGGCCATAGGGGATGTATCCATAACCTGTCTCCCACACAGTTTCTCAAACTGCACAGGAAAAGTCCAGTAATGGCTGTATAACAGTTTTAAGTGCTTGAAAATCACTACTGTGACCCTACAAGTTTTTTCATAGCTGCTTTGAGATGGGTTTCCAGAACAGCTGTGTTAGTAGCACTGGGAGCTGCTCTTGCTGTGCTGGGTTGATCCTGGCTGGGTGCCAGGTGCCCACCAAAGCCACTCTACCTCTCCCACTTTCAGCTGGGCAGGGGAGAGAAAATAAAGCAAAAAGCTTGTGAGTCAGCTTCTGTCAACCATAAGGGAAACTTCTGACAGCTTCACACAGAAGCCACCTCTGTAGCCCTCCCACCACCAAAGCTTAACCATGCAAACTCAGTGTAGTGGCAAAGATTCCCTTCCCTCCCAGTGGAAGCCCAGGGTTTTCAAGATGGCTACATGGAAGGATATGTATATGGGTGGCATTGCTTTGGGAAAGGGCAAGGGTAATTACCAGTACACAGCACAGTTGGGAATATTTGAAGTGTGGTTTAAATATAGCTCTAAGAGTGCAGTAGAAGATGGTGTCTGTGACCCCAGGTCAGCATAGTCTAGATGCTTACAGTGATGAATCCTTCAGGAATGCATATGATAATGACTGGATTGAAATGTCACTGTTTATTTATCAAGCAAAGAGGAATTTTTTTGATCTTACTTCTAAATCAAAATAAATAGTTCAAAATGAAGTGAAATACAAATGATGTGGTATCAACTTATTTGCATTTTGCTTTGATGTGAAAATTGGAAAGTAAATGCAACTGTTTTAAACTACTCAAGAGTCAAAATCATATTTCAGATTATAAAAGATAATCTTTTTTTGGCCTTTGATCATTTGCTGTATGCTCTATTGGCTTCGTGCTCATTTGTGAAATGATAGGTGTGGGCATTTCAGGTTCAGTCTTCATTGCAGTAAGAGCAGAGGACTGCTATTTGGGGATTAGTAGGCAGAGGTAAACCTTTGGATGCTCCATGAAACCCCATTTTGTTCAGCTGGTACAGGAACAGAGAATGTTACACTCCTAACTAGGCCAGGCTCTAGAACCTGTTTTAAATTCTGCCCCTTTGTACTACAGCTTTGCTCTGGGGCACTGTCTCAGGGCAGCTCAACAGACCGTGCACAGGGTCACAGTGATGTTATTCCAGCATATGAGCAGTCCTGGGCTGATCTGCTGCGTAGGGCAAGAACAAAGGGAAAGGGCTGTGACTGCAAAGTTTTTTGCCAGTTTCTTGATCCTAAGTGTGTCCTGTAAGAATTTTTCCAGTTGTTACAGCTGCATAACTCAAAATAGCTGATGGTTATTCTGAGGAACATTGTCATGCCAGGGTGTGGCACAGAGTCTGACACTGAGTGAACTAGATCACATTTGGAAAATAACCTGGACTTGTTGATGGACCTAATAAAGGACTTATGTCAGGTAGACATTGTAATTAGTTGTCCCATTAGACAGGATTGGCTACTCCAAGTTTTATCAGATTTTAAAAAGTTGACCTTGTGGTCTTGTCTGTGGGTTTTAGTTCATCAAGGGCTGTCTGTGGATGCTTTCACAACAAAACTGACTGTTTTTTCCTTTTATTACTAAAGTAGCATGCAACATGTTGAATGACATTTATTCAGGAAGCTTATGATGGGTTGGATTTGTCCAGTGTCTCCATTGCCAGTGCTGTGTATTTATCAACTACCAATGAGGTGAAATGTCCCAGTGGAGGGCTCAGTTTGTATTTCACAAGTCCACCATGGGGCCACTCCCTTATTCATCTTGCTCTCATTGTTTATTGTAACAATCTTTCTGTCAGTGCTTAAATTCTAAGCCTTTATATATGCAACTTCTTACTTGGACTAATGCAAAAAATTATACCAGATCTCTTAGCAAAATCCCTTTTCACCTTAACATTTGTTTCCATTTATCACCTTGTTTTCCACACATTTTAAGGAATGGCTTGTTTACATAGCTCAAATAAACTGTTTCTTGCATGATTCTTCAGAAGTAGCTAGGAACCAGAGACATACAACCTGCCCAGCTGAACTGTGGTGTATCTGCCCTGGCAAATTCAAGGTTATTTGTCATGCAGATACCATTATAAGAACCTCAAAGCTACAGTGTTTCTAATTATTCTTCAATCTTATAATTTTGTGTAATGTACCAAAATCCTCTAGACCTCCAAACAGGTTGTGACAAAGGTGAATTTTGATGGTGGGGCAGGGATAGGGAGAGGCTCTAAAAGAGGAAGAGGATGAGGATGTGTTTGGCTTGGTGTCCCCCAGAGTGTCACTGTGCCCTATTTAGAGGTTCTGCCTTATGCCCTTCAAAGATGCATGTGCTTGTCTGGCCTCCTTCCAAAGCTACTGATGAGCCTCATCAGTTCTTCTCTTTTATGATGACATAAAGAATTCTGCTGAAGCTATACTCTATAAAATAAGCATGCATCTGTGTTTATGTGGATTCAGATGGTGCCTGCTAAGCACAGGCATATTTCTGTTGGTTAAGGCATTAGTTTACAGTCAACTAAGTAGTAAATTCAATCTGATTCAGCCACCAAGGAGAGTCATTTCAGGGGCATTTTTCCTTTACATCCTCCGAGGAGGGTAAGCTTTGTTCCTTTTTGATTCAGTGTTTCACAGCCATATGAAGATGCTTCTTTATTGCCATCTGTTGAAACTCTACCCTCAAAAGAGAGGTAATGGCACAGTATAGAATTTTCTGCTTGACCACAGTGCTTTTACAATTGATAATGTAAAATATGATTAATAAAGACCCATAGATTCATCACAGTTACACTCTTGCAAGTACCATATTTGTACTTACATCCATGACACATGCAATGCCTGTATTTGATTTAATAGTAAATAGCTTCTGGGCATTTTCTGACAGGAAATTTCAGCAGCTCTTTCAGGAAGTAGTTGTTTAGTTTATACTCTTTGGATGAAAGGTGAGCCAAAAGAAAAATTAGTAAGTCAAAGTCTGTTAACAGAAAATCATTATAATAGGTTGGGATTTTTAAACACTTTCTTCCCTGCCAGCCTTACTGTTCATAGTTTTCAAAAGTGGATGTTCAAACCTCATCTTTCTGTATGTGTCTAAATCTGAATGGAAAGACAGTCATACTGTGCATTTTGCTGTTGATAAGCTCCTGGCAGCTCCTGGAAATCTTTGGTCTGTCTATAATGCCAGCACATTTCAAATTCTGCACCTCTACTGAAAACTGATTATAGGTGCCATTAACTGAGAATCAAGCTCTGCAGCTGACACATGTACATTGATGAGCTGTTGCAATTCTTGTTCAAACTGGAAAAGGCCAAACTTTTCTCTCTCCAATTATAGTAGTCAGAAATATATGAAACCAGGATTTTCTTTTGAAGGAATGGTAAGGTTTTGCTCTTCTTGTAGTAAAATAAGCATAAACTTGGTATCAAAAATATATTGTAAGGTAAAATAAGACTATTTGGGGTGTTTTGCCCTGTGCCTGAGCACTCATGTCCTGTATCATTAAAACTTTATCTCTAGTATTTCTACTTACTCAAGTTCTAAAAATGTGAATTTCATAGCATTTTTTTACTAGTGTCCTTAAAATTATACAAAGTTTTTCTTTCATCAAGAAGTAGAGACAGGCATTTGACCCAGCAAAATTGACTCTACTAGTGGTGCTGCATGATGGCAGCAGGGCCAGGGGTGCTATCAGCTACTAGAGTTTTTTTAGCTAGATGTATGTGGTCATTTAAAGAATCCTTTCATGTATATTGAATCTTTCAGCACCTCTTTTGTACTGTGAAATCAGGTATCTGTTTTTCTTCTTTGTTCTGTTAATGATTGATTATAGAATTACCTATTGAATATCGCAAGAGGATTTTTTTAGTAGGATGATGGTGATAATGGAATAATAGGGAGTGTGAAATAACAATATTACTTTCTAAAAAGAAACCTGCTGGTTCTGTTGGGTTTTATAATAACCCTGGGAGAAACAATTTCACTTGTATTTAATACTTTCACAACACTTATTGAAGCAACATATTCCTAAGGAAATAAGGCAGTTCTTCTGATACAGATATGTATTTTTCACTGGTATCAGAAAATAAATAACAGACTTCTGGTGATTATTCATACAATTGGTAGTTGAATAAAGTTTTCTCTGTGTTCAGTTGTGAGAAATTAAAGGCTGTGTTTGAAGCTGGAAAATTAAATTTTCTTCTTTTCTCTGAGCCCATGAATGAATTTAGTGTCCAAATAGAATGGTTAAGGACCAATGCTGCTTCAACAATGAAGGGGGAAATATACTTAATTTCCTATAGTAGAAAAATTGTTTATACAAACATTAGGCTACTCATTATTTTCTTATTACTTGTTTTCAAGGAGAGTGAAAAGATTTTAGTGTTGGTTACACAAGTTATATCTGAAATGCAATTTATTTGTCAAATCTTGAGGGCATAACTGAATACTCACAGTGTTCAGGCAAACCTTTTTCAGAAGTGGGTGAGAATGCACAATTATAGATGTCATTTGACTGAAATGAAGACGAGTGTTTCATAGCTGACTTTAACTGCAGTTCTGCCTGGGCAAAAACCAAGAGAGTAGTTCAGACACAGGCCCATGAGAATTTACTTGCAGAGTGTGTCAGTTCTCCTTGATTCTTTTATTTAGATGCCCATAAATTTCATATTAAGTTCCAAAGTACTTCAGCATCTAAGCATGGAGTTTTAAGATTTTTCTTTCGCACAAGCAGCAAGTGAAATATGTTTATAGTAATATATTTCAGACTCATAAATGGTGGAGCCAACGTTATTTTTACAGCTGAGATGATGAACTGAGACCAAGAAGAAGTTAAGGATCTCTGGGCAAAATATTGTATGTTTGTTATAATCTTTGAAAGTTATTTTTCTAAGCATTCCTACATTATTAAAAGGTTTAAAAGACAGAATACTATAGAAAGTTTGCATTCTAGGACATCAGAAATAGCTGTATCAGAATTTGAAGTGGTAGTATAAAATATTTTCAAAATAATAGATGCCTGATGTCACAAAAACATGTTTATAGCCAGCAAAAAACATTTGCTTTCACCCAGAGGAGAGCCACATTTTGTAATAACAAATCTTATTCTGTATTTCAAGCTTTGCTCACATTGTATTAAAATTTTCCAACTCACAAATTTTCCTATTCCAGCCCAAACAGACTGGCAGAGCTCAGAAAAGATGAAAATAAATATGCCTGGCTATAAAGCAGCAGGACTCAGGAAGACTGAGTTTTTAGATGATCTCACTTTATGAATACTCTTTAAATTAGCATTCACACTTTCTAGCTGTTTTTCAGATCCACCCTGTTTTCAGTTGCCAGCACTGTAGTGCTACTGATATTGCTGAGTTTTATGAACAAATTTCTAGTAATAGTTTTCCCAACCTGTCAACAAGTCACTGAGAAATTAGACATTGGCATTGTACACTAGGAAATTGCTCTGTGTTGGTGTTAGTAGAAAAGTTGATTTTCTCCAGAGGTAATATGTTGCATTTGCCACAGTTACTTGTTCACCCTATTAGGTCTAAAACCTAGAGGAGGGGGAAGCTGGAAATTGTAATGATCTTTTTTCAAATTAGGAAAAAAGAAGTCTGATACAATGTGCATTCTGTAAAATGTCATTAAAGATCAGCAGGTGACATGGACACACAATGCAAATGTTCTTAAGTGAGTGTTCAAAGTTTGTTTTCTCCAGACATACTACATACACTCCTGCATTTTGGCTAATAGTGCAAAATAAACCCTTCTTATTCCTCTAGATTTTGCACTGAGAAATTGCATTGTGTTGAGGTATTAAATAAGATGCTTTTGAAATGTGAATGCCCTTTGTTAATAAATAACAATTTTGTAGTTATTTAATATACATTGACAACATATCTTCTTTTTCTTCCCCTGCTGGTGACTGCGTACAGATTTTTCTTGATCTTGTCTTGTAAAACAGACCTTAGCCAGCCAACATAAACCAATTCCCTAAGAATCTCCAAATGTGTAAGTAATTGATTAAAAATCCTGGGCAATACAGCAGGATCACCTCTGACAGCCCAGTAATTGAAGCAGCAGGAGCTTTCAGTTCAGGTAGGTGTACGAATAGGTACAGGAATAGATTTTGCAGGTCAAGGTTTTACACTTGCAGAACTACATGTACTTCCAAATATTTTGTAATTCTCATCAGTCCACTGTCATAAAAATTAAACCTAACCAAAATTGCAGAAGCGAACCTTTTTTAACATTACATCTTTATTCTGGTCAGCACAAATATTTTCATACTCTGAAGAACATACAGGTTCCCTTGTAAGAGCCTTTGCTATGCCAAATCAGAAATAAAATATCTAAGAAATTGTCAGCATCACTGCTGTAACATAGCCATGGAAGTGCTACTTCTGAAGTGAAAAGATACTTGGGTTCAGCCTGTTGGAGAGTAGTGATGCAGTTAATCAAATAATCATTCTAGCTACCAAGCTCACCTAATATTGCACAGCCATCCAGACATTTCCTGATGTAGTTTCAGTATTGTGAGAAAATATGTTGCAGCTTATTTGAGGGCACATTTGTGTTTGAGAGGAAAAGCTTTATATTTATCACTTCCATTTTTTCCCCATCTTTGTATAGAGATAAAATTTATTCTCTTCAGAATGTGTCAAATAAGATTTGTTTCATTATATAAAATATAGCTCATTTTCATACAGACCTGAAGTATGAGAAAAAACATCTTATAAAAACTAAAAGTAACCAAAGGGTTAATAGATACACTATGCTGTCTGATTTGCAGGTAGGTTTGCAGTGGAATTTTTCTAGAACAGAGCCCTATGGGTTTTTCAGCCTCATTTCTAAGTAGACTGCACAACTGGTGAGAAAGTAGGTATTTTGTCTGACAGCCATTAGAGTCTCATTATTCAGCAAATGTGCAGACAGAACAAAAATATTTTAAAATACCTTATCCAAGTTTGCTACCTCCATCTTAATGAGTGTGAAGAAATAATCTAATGCTCTTGTTTGTTTTGTTGAGGGATTTTGTGAGTGGTGCTGAGATGCAGGACAGAGTACTTAGGAATCTGTAAAGGTTGTGACTACTTGTAACTTAATTGCTGTCCTGCTATTGTCTTTATGGCATATATTACTCAAAATGTTCATCTTTTCCATCATGAGAAGAACAGCTAACTGTGTGTGTGTGTGGCTTATTCCTCTATAGCACTGTGAACCAGAAGAAAGTGCTTTCTGTGAAGAACAGTGTTTTGAAACTTGCTTTTCTTAATGGTGCTATTGTCTGACTTTCTATTCAGTAACTTTTCTGCTAATACACTGAAAGAAGCCCTTCTTTTTATCCTGGTAATTCAGTCACTGGTGATCTCCTTCCTTCAAATCTTATCTCAGGTCAAGGAGATGTACAGCAGCTCTTGTTTCCAATATAATTATTTGTGGGCGTTCTTGTTCTATCCCCAGGCCTGTGTTCTAGGGTAGATCCTAAGGTTTGGTTAGGCAGTACTACAAGTACAGTGTGACTAAATAAGTTTTCCCCACCTTGATTTTATTTTGTTGTAATTTCTTAACATCTCCCTTAATTACATTCAGCCAGGCTTGTTATCTCTTTGACTGTGATCTCTCTACTTTAATGGTTTTTGTTTCAAATCCTGCAAATTTTGTTACAATATTTCTGTGGTACTGATTTTTCTCTCCCCAGATTCATGGCCTTCACTTTCAAAGCTCTCCATACCTTTGTATGTTTTTTGTAATACACTTTCAAATGGTGTCTTGCACCTAGCACACACAGCTATTGAAAGCAGCTTCCTGCTTTGCCTGGACCTATTTGTGAAGAGTTCCCTGCAATCAGCTGCAAAACTTGCTTCTTTTATTCTCACCTTTAAACATTTCTCTTTTGCTGTGATGGATTGAAAAACAGAAAAACACTTGTGAGAAGTTTGACTGTCACAGCAGAGCCTATGTCAGTGACTGTGGTTTCATACCTGTCTGCAGTGGTCATCTCTGCTCTTAAAATGATCCTTTGGTCTGGGGAACAACTTCTATGTGCAGAAAGCTTAGAACAGACAGGTCAGCTGGTGACTGTTGAGTAACTTTTCAAGTAACTCACCTATCTTCAGCATTGTCAGTAGGCATATTTGTAAAGTGTGGGAAAAATGTATTAAGTTTGTCACTTTTTAGATTTATTTCATATGTGCCAAGTATTTAACATGTTAAATTTAAACTGAAAATTTTATTTTTCAACGGACAATTTTTTGCTTTGTGTTTATGGATGCTAATTTAGCTTTACTGATAAATTTTTCAGTAAAATTTCTTGGATTGTCTACTAGTGGAATTAATGCAACTGATTTTACCTTTTCTATACAGTTGTTTGGGGAAAGAATATTTAATAGTCTTGCAATCTCATGGATTTCCTTTTCCATTCTGTAATCACTGTATGCTTCAAAGGTTGTTTAATGCAGCCCAATATCCACAGGCATATATGGAGCTGTTGAAATTACAGGGAGAACCTGATGATCTGTTTCACTCAGTACAGTTTTACCAGTATGGAAGATATGTTTGCTTTCCCTCAAACTCTTAGTCTGCAAAATCAGCACTTCAAACTAATGGCAACTCCCTGTAGCACAACTTATGTGAACTCAAGGCTATCACAAGCCAATATTGGCACCAAAATTGCAGTATCCCAAAAATAAAATATTAATGTTTACTTTCAGAAATCACTTTTGATTTTAGTTACCATAGGAAGTGACAAAGTTAGAAATCAGTTGAAAATGTTCAGGATCACCAAGCAGTCCTTTTTTTAAAAGATTGCTCTTTCTAATGTGTACCAAAGCATCACTCTGACTCAAAAAAAAAAAAAAAAAAAAAAGAAGCCATTAATGGGTAGAACCTATTGTCTATGCCACAGCAGCTGTAGTAAGAGTGCATGACCTGCAAGGTCAGTGAGCCACTTCAGCTGTAGAAGTGAAGCAGTAGAACCTGTAGGTTTGAACCTGTGAGGTGTTGCTCTGCAGTATCCTGACTTTGGTCACTTGATATGAGGCAGTTCTGATCAGGTAAATAAGTCTTGAATTTTAACATGGCGCTGACACAAGCATGAGTCAAACAAGCAGAAATATGTGAAAACAACTTCAAAGCAGAATTAAAACAATGTAATGGGTGAGAAAAACATTGATATTACCCAGCCCAAAGCAATGCTTAATTAGCTTGCTTTAGTTATTTTCCCTGGGCTCTACTTCAAAATAAATTCAGGCTTCAGTAAGAACCTGAATCATCAATTTACTTTTCTGGAATTTTAGACACAAGAAATATGGCTTTTCTGTATGGAAAAGGAACATGGGGAAGCAGTACAAATTAGATTTTAAATTAACTTCTTGTACGTGTGTTTTGGTGTAAGCGTTTCAACCTGACCCTGATGCAGATTGAATCACAGCTACTGCCTTCAGGCAGTAGGCTGGTGCTGCCCTGGTGTCATGCTTCCAGCTGTGCAGCAGAAGCTGGTGTGCCCCTGGTCTGGGCAGGATGGACTCACCCCTGCACTCGTTTGGGCTCCACCTGGCTCTATTGGTCTCAACCCAGGTGGAGATCAGGATAAATCTGAGCCTATTCGTAGTAATACCTTCAGGAATAATGAGAGGACTGTAATCCTACAGCTGCATCTTAAAATTCTCATGTATTTTATAAGGTGATGATAGTGTGGAAGTATGGATATGAGTGCAGCCATTAAGTTATATTTTTTGATTTCTGCATGCAAATATTTGTTAGCTCTGTGCTATGAGTATAAATAAATCATCTTTGTGCTTTGTATATACATGAAATTTGCATTTCCTGTACTTTGCACTGTTGAATAGTTGGCATTTCTGTCTCAAACATAAAACTGTAAGTAATGGTGTTTTGAATTCTGTGGATTGAAACAATAAGCTGTTATCAAAAGCCCTCTTGGAAAAGTGCAATTTTCTGATTTTAGAAGCCAGGAAAATGCAGTTCTGGCCCCACTGCAGTGATAAATACGCACTTAGCTCCATGTACTTTCTGTGGGAGTTAAACTGTATAATAACCTTACAATTATGATCTTTGAAGATGTTCTGCATTAAACATTTAGAATGGTGGAAGGAAACATTAATTCATAGAGGCGCGTATGTCTCTCCTTATACATCTCCATCGATGAAGAGCTTATTTGTGTCAGGAAGCTTTCCAAATGATGGAATTATTATGTGAACTGAGGTTCTTTCCAAAAGCTGCCATACTGGCAGAATTGAGCCCAGCTGCATGCTGGTAACTTCTCTCTAATTTTGTAGAAGTTTCCTTGTTAGTGTGTTAGTGTTGTATACTCTAGAATTGTTGGAATATGAATAGTAAGAACACAGTAAATCTGGGGAGTATTATAAAAACCAGCATACTACATCAGCTGTTGGCCAGCTAAGCAAGAAGTGGGAAATGAAATCTGTAATTTTTTCAATCATCTGTTAAATTCAGTGTTGGAAAACCATCACTCTGGGGTGGTAATTGGTGGCCCATGTAAAATGGATTTTCTTCCATATCTTGGGATCTTTCTCCACAGACACTTGATGGCAAAACAAATGAAGTGTGCTCCCTCTTGTTGTGGTCAGTGAGATCAGTGCAGGCAGGGGCTGTGGGCAGGAGGGTAAGCACTGTGCTTGTTCAACAGAGGTGATGATTTCTATCTCCAGGAGGTGTTTCAAAAGGACCAAATTTTTATATATAAAAAAAATTAAATTTAAAAAAATACATGGGGAATGACATTAAAAAACCCCCAAAGCCAAATTGGAAGTGTAATTGATACATGTTAATATACAGCTTGAAGTTCTGTAGGTGTATTTTTCCTTTAAGGCCTGAAATGCAAAATACTGTGGAACCTTCCTGTATTCCACCCTGGTTCACATATATCCTGGTGTTATGCCTTTCGCAGTTTGGCATAATATTGCATAGAACAAAACAACAACAATTCTATTTTTCAGTAATGTAAATTTGCAAATGACAGCTGTTCTGTGTGTTTCATTTGTAGATGTTAGCACCTCTGAGAATTTTCCATATTGAAAACTCTTTAATTTAGAATGTTAGCAAATGCTGTTTATCAAAACTGTATTTATGAAGACTCATAAGTCATATTCTAGATTTTTGCAGATGCAACGTATTACTATGGAGACTTTAAAATTGAATAGTCTATGAAGTACAATTTAACATTAGTTTCTTTTGCCACACTTTTGCAATCAAAATGCCTTCAGAATCTGGTTTTAACATTAATTTGGTCATAATAGTAGTCTTTGTACTTGATTATTTTCAATGTTTAATACAGTTTATATTGTGTAATTTCAAAGTATTTTTATTGTTATTTTAAAAAATCATCGTTCTTTTATTAGAATTTTCTTTCTGCTGGTTTATAACAATCTAAACTTGATGTACTGCAGTGCACTTCTGGGAAGTATGCCAACAACTGTGGGGTTTAGTTTCAGAATGGCTATTCATAGTTCATACATGCTTTCAAGTGTTTGAGTGGGTACAATCCTGTTTTCAGAGTTCTTGGTAGCACAGTCTTGGCCTGATACACTAAGGCATGTTAAGGCAGAGTCTGGTACCTGTAAACATAAAGTGCAAGGGTTCATGTTAAAAAATAAATGCTCAGAATAGAGCCTAGTTTTTCAAGTCAGTTGAACCCTATCTCAAACTAAGCCATGGGTTTCAAACAGGGAGGTTGCTCTTATATGGATGTTGTACTTGCTTAGATGATGAAATTTTATTCCAGTTGTTCAGTGACACTTATTCAGCCATTTCTCATGTCTGTTTTGTCGGGGTTGCTCATACCAGCACCACTGCACTGTCCCCATCCCATCCTGTGTTTGTTTTGGACAGAGCTTGTTTTACTCCTGGCAGCTAATAGGGCTTGTGGTCACAAGGCCTGCAGTTGAACAGCTTCAAATGCAGTGAGCCCTTGAGGGGCAGCATGTAAGCAGGGAGCATTTGAATACTGGCTCTGGCACAAAGTTCCTCTGTAGGCACAGCTGGGACATTTTCTCTCTTGCTCTGGGTTTGCCATCTGCAAAATGAAGAAATACCTGCCTACCTGTCTCATAGAAGCACAGATGATTGACTCACATTTGTGAAGTGATAAAGGGATGCATTGAATGCACACAGAAGCCATCTGATCCACAAATATATGGGGAATTGTTAATGGAAAAACCTAAAAATATCAGCAACTGTGTTCATGTGTAGCACCATAACTCCTGGAACTGAAACGAGGGATGTGTGTCAGGATGGCACTGGAGCCTCTCAGTGTCCTCCCAATGACTTCAAGAAACTTGAGCCCTTCCAAAGGCAAATGTATTCCTTTTGAGAAATATTTTTTAATTCCCAATGCAAAGTCTTGCTTGTTTCTGAGTGCTGTCCTTAATGCTGGCTTCCTTTGGGGTTGCTTGGGCTCCTGGTCCATGCAACTGCCTATGCCTGCAGCACAACAGCAACAACAGCCAGCATGAATTTGGTGAACTCATTGGTATTCACTGGTAACTCTAAAAACAGCAAAATCACCCCTTTTGTCAAATTACACACATTTCATGGCAGAACTTCTAACAAGATTTCAAGGATGCTGCTCTCTTTTATAAAATTAGATAAATTAGCCCCCTGTTGTGTTATGTTTGCTAAACCCACAGGACTATTACTGCATGCTTTTTGTGTGTGTGGCATAAAACAACAACATATGTATTTTATTTCTTTTAGAAGATAAAGGGAAAGAAAAACCCAACAGTGCAAGTCAGCAGTCCAATACAGAAGTGGATCCTTTTCTTCCCAAACCTGAAGTTGCATCTGCAGCACCTGCTTCATCCTCCAAGAGCACAAATGGAGCTGCTAACTCAGTTACTGAGTCAGAAGAAGAAAAAGCCAAAAAACTACTTTACTGTTCATTATGCAAAGTGGCTGTGAATTCCCTTTCACAGCTAGAAGCCCACAATACAGGTGAGTAATCCATATGGTACAAGTAAGTTGTGTGTTAACATTTTTAAAATTCACTGTAACAAGGTGGTAGCCACACTTCACTGAAGCATCTTTTAGTTAAAACTTACAATAGCAAGTTACAAAACTGGTCCTGTTAATGCCAGCTTTCTGTGGGGTTTTTGATATTCTATTAAAGCACTCGCTCATTTTTTTAACTATCTTTCATGTACTCTCTAAATTTTTAGTTGACAAAATCCCTACAGTTCATGTTAACTAATCAGATTCCTTCATACCTCCACACTGAGGATCACAGTATGATCATAGTGATTTCTATAGCATTTAAGGTTTCTAAACCTTAGTTAGTGCTCTCTCTTTTTCCTATTTTGCCTCACTGTCATTGGTATCTGTTATTTTGGTGGTGAAACTTACAGTAATTTACTTGTTATTTGATATTTGCTATTTTTTACAATTTTTGGGTGGGCTCATTAGGTTTCCCAAATGTCCTAGAATCTTCTGATTATTGAAGATTAGATATGTGTCTTTTTTTGGGCCACAAGCAGCAATCCCTAATGTGCTCTGTCTGTGTATGGTGTGCTGGTGATGTAAAGCTTGTTAACAAGCCATTGAAGCTGGTTTTACAGCTGTAATCCATTCTTGAAATGGGCAAAGCAGCCATTTCTTCCGAATCAGAGGATATTTATTGAAGCATTCCTGTTCCTAGGCAGGTTTTGAGGGATTGCTGTGGTTCCTGTCCCAGTGTTGGCTAATACCCTTTTCTGCTATTCACTGGCTCTATGGAATCTGGCAAAAGAAAAAGCAGCACACACTTTGGCCATCCAGTCACACACTGTCCCCAGACATGCCTGCTGTTCCCTTTTTTGCACAAAGCCTTCTGGCTTGCCCTTAGATCAAGGATGCAGGAGCTGCACTGGCCGAAACAAGAGTGATCATTAGTCCCAGTCTGTGGTGACTTTAACCATTCTGTCTTGAAAATAAATGTCACAAAGTCCCAGGGCTGAGGGAGTGTTTTGTGCTGCTGATCATGAACTCACCTGCATCTCCTTGCCCATCAGGCTCCAAGCACAAGACCATGGTGGAAGCTCGGAATGGTGCTGGTCCCATCAAGTCTTACCCTAGGCCTGGATCCCGAATGAAGGTGCAGAATGGCAGTAAAGGCTCAGGACTGCAGAACAAGACATTTCATTGTGAAATCTGTGATGTCCATGTTAATTCAGAAATTCAGCTTAAGCAGGTAACTTGCATGTATCTGGAGCTCCTTGATAGTTGCATTGCAATGTTGTAGCTGCAGTGTAGGGCTGTGTAAAGATGTTGGTGAATACTAAATGAACTTAGTATTTCTTATCTGACTTCCCACAACTGTTTCTAAATATTTCATTGTAGGTCAAGTTCACCTAATTATTTCACTTGGGAAAAATGGGTATAGATAGTTGTAAAAAAAGAGATGTCAGTATCAATTAATGACATAGAAAATCTCATTTAAATATTTTCTGTGGTTCAAGATAGATATTTGAACCTTGTTCTCCTAACTATATAACTATAAGAAATTCTGGATTGAGATTCCCTGAGTTCATCTTTTTCAGTCTACTGGAATAATGTTTAATGCTATGTGCGAAGAAAAACATGACTCAAATCTATTGGCCTGGGACAATCACCAGTAGGGTAATACTGTAGATCTGTCTGAATTATGAAGAACAACATTATCATTAACAGTGGGGCTGTTGTGTGCCCGTGGAGCTGTTCTCTGTCTGAGCCAATTAGCCCTGGGTTCAGAGCTGTGCCCATACAAATGCAGTGAGTCTGATCCCCAAATGGGAATCTCTGACTGGATGGTGCTGTGCTGCATGAATGTGTCCTCTCATTCCTTGTTTTTAGTTAGCTCTAACATAATATTAAATTGCATGTGTAAACATATCCCTGGGTACTGGTTCTTCCTTCAGCTAATATTGAATTATTTACACAACTGAACAGTATCAGCAGGATGAAAATTTGCCTCTTACTTCTGAATGTCCCCATGACCTACAGCTCTGCCTGGTTTAAGGCTCCTCAAGTGGAAAAAGGAAATACTAACCAAAATATCAAAAATTTGTAGAGCCTGTCTTGAATCACGAAATATGCCATATTTGATTAGTTTCTGATTCTCTATTTGATATGCTCCAAATTTTTATGTTTAATTTAGCAAAACTCATTTTTGCTCTCTCTAAAGAACCTACTTTATCTTATAAACAGGGGCCTAGGCATATCCTGCTGATAAATCAATTTCAGACTCAAACCCAAGAAATGTTTAAAGAGCTAATTAAATGTGAGGATATTTATTTCAGCACATTTCCAGCCGAAGGCATAAGGACAGAGTTGCAGGAAAGCCTATGAAACCTAAATATAGTCCTTACAACAAACTGCAGCGCAACCCAAGTATTTTAGCAGTAAGTATTTTTATTTCTCATCACTGTCTGTGTGAATTTGTGACCTGGGGACTTCCACTGCACAGAGACAGGAACATGACAGACCTGATGCTTCTGCAGCCTCTCTTCCCCTGCAGGCTGAGTCTGCACAGGAATGAGATTTGAGGATAGTTATGTATTCTGTCTGCTCAGTGCAAGGCATGCAGACAGCA
This sequence comes from Muscicapa striata striata, assembly GCA_030060385.1. Lineage (NCBI taxonomy): Eukaryota > Metazoa > Chordata > Aves > Passeriformes > Muscicapidae > Muscicapa > Muscicapa striata. The sequence continues at coordinate 1,786,861 of JAREIS010000056.1, read as the reverse complement.
CTGCAAGTGTTATTTACTGCTAGAAAGAAGGGAATAATCAGTGGAATGGGGAATGAACCACATGCCCCATGGAAAAGTATCGGCTCTGCTGGGTGAGGGCTCTTCTCTTTGAAGGCAGCAATGGGTACACTCTGTCTTTTTGCACACCTGAGATAACTCTAAGTTATGATGGATGAAGTCAAGGAAAAGGACACAGGATGCTAAGATATAAAAATAGTAGTGCTCATTCTCTCCATACAGCAAAACAGAATGCTATGTGGATCTATTAGTTGGTGCAAAAGAGCCATCAGGTGTTTTGGAGAATTGACTGCCTATATGTTCAGGCCATGTCTGTCACTGGATATCAAATCACTAGCCAATCCCTGTTACACCCACCTGCATTCCTTGGAATCCCCCAAGCTGCTCTTGCTGATCACCTGCAGCTGAATTTCAGGCTGGCTTTGGCACAGCACATTTTATATTTTTATTTGCTCATGACAAAGCCAGTGTTTATTAGAGAAAAGTTCTTGCCACCTATGGCACAAAAACAGTTTATGGGTTGAAAAGACATGCAAATGTGTGTAGGCAAGAGAAAGCAAGTGAAAAGCCTGTAAATGCTAAAATATTGATTTGTCTTTGTAATTGTTTAGAGGCAAATGAAAATGCCTTAGGCTTCCTCTAAGTCTCCCCACTCGATAAGTTTTGCCTATGCTAATCTTCTTCATTTACATAATACATCATTTTATCATCTATTGCATAAGGAGAGACCACCAATTATAAAGGAAGAACATGAACATTTTGGCTTCCACAATTGAATGATTGTAGTGCAAACCATTTTCAGTGAGAGATATAGATATGAGTATATATATTTCCCATTAGCTGTTTCACCACGTGCACCAGCAACACTTGTAGATCATAAACTGAGTCATATACATATTTCAGAAAAAGTTCTTTTTGGTATTAGTCTTAAATAGTATTTCTACTTTGAAAAGAGCAGGTCTGCATTGGAAGGTGCAAACCTGACTGGCCTGATATGACCTTCCCATCTTATCCACTCTACTTTTATATAATTTATTTTTGCAAGTGGAAATTTTGACTTTTGATATTGAAGTCTTAATCGCGGGGGTATTTTGAATATTTCATGCACAGTTATAATTTATATAAATTATATAATGTTATGCAAGTTATGCTTCCTTCTAAAAATCAGTGTGTTGGACTCTAGGCCCAAGAGATTTATCTTTAAATATAGGATTTGGTTGCTCTGATTGCCCTGGGAGTAAGAGGACAGTGCAGGTAACATTCTTAAGCAGCTGGTAGGAGGCTTCTGTGAGAAGCCACAGTGTTCCCTGTGGCAGGGTTCACCTTTTCCCCCGTGTAAAAGCAGGTGTTGGGAGAACCGTATTTACATTGCTTTTGTGTGTGTGTTTTATTCCAGGCAAAACTGGCATTCCAGAAGGACATGATTAAGCCTCTGGCACCTGCTTTCCTCTCATCTCCTCTTGCTGCAGCTGCAGCTGTATCCTCAGCTCTGTCCCTCCCTCCCAGGCCCTCGGCATCCCTGTTCCAGGCACCAGCAATTCCGCCAGCCCTGCTCCGGCCAGCCCACGGGCCCATCCGGGCAACACCTGCCTCCATACTCTTTGCACCATACTAATTTATTGATGTCAAAAAGAGATATCTATGGCCAGTACAAAGGGCAAAGAAAAGCAGGAAAGGGGTTGAAATTTTAAAATGTTTCTCTTTTGCAATGCCATCCAGCGTGACACCTCATCTGACATCATAAAATCCATCACTAACGGCACTGCGTTCTGCAGTCTAGACAACTCTGTCTTCTCTCTGTATCTATTTTTTTAATCAAAATAGTGTGATTTGCTTAAAAATTAAATTGCTCATAAAATTTATACCATTAAAGATTCATGCATCTATTCATTTTTTTTTTTTATTTTTCAATTTATATGATGCACCTTGGAATCAAGGAACATAAAATATTTTCCTGACAGACTTGAAAACTAGGGTCTTCCTCACTCACACCTATGTAAATACTTCTCTGAAAGGCAACGGGGTATAATCTAATGTGGAAAAAGGAAAAGCAGATGAATCAAATTCTTGACTGCAGATAACATCTCAAAAAGGAATTGCATCCATTCTTTTTGTGTGCTCTTGTTGACAGGGATTTTGTGCTGTCCTAGACCCCAGTACTGGTGTATCTTGTGTAGTACTACAGATGTACCATGTCTGATTTTAATACTTTTAGTTTTTGTGCAAATGTTTGAAAGCAATGCAATGCTGAAGCTCTTAATTATTTCTTTTGTGTCATACTTTATTTAGAGAAATCAAAACTAGAAAGCCATATAACATAGAGTTAAGATTACTGCTTGTTTGCTACTTTCATTTAACTTATTTTTGTTGTTTCTTCACTGGTGTTGCTAAGCAATGTTTAAAGAGAAAAAAAGCTTTTCAATTGCACATTGCCACAGCTCACATGCGTTGTTCAAGAAGACAATGGATCCATGTGTTTGTACGTAAATATCCTGTTTTCTTAATTTCTAACTAGTTTCCTTTGTAATGATGCTGCATAACATTGTGGCTCCCTAATGCAATAATGTACAGAACATAAAATATTTATAATTGACCATATTCTCTGTTTACTGAATATATTGCAGTAATGTCCCACCTATCTTCTTACCTCCCCAACCCTTTTATAAAGGTGAATCAATATGCAGTGCTCAGACTGGAGTCATTATGTGATAATGGGGACTACAGGTGGAAGAAAGGAAAAAAATTAAAAAGAGTATTAAATTTTAGAGCATCTCTATCAGCAATCCATAATAGTAAGATATCTGTGTATTTTTTTAAATGTACCTTTTCAATAAAATAATAAGAAAATTATACATGCTTATTGTGTTTTAATTGGTACAGGAAAAAAAAAAAAAAAGCCTGAAACAAATTTAGCTAAAGGAGTCTTCCAGGAGCAGACAAAGCATCAGAGTTGCAATAAAGTATAATTACAGAACCTGTGTTTGTTTCCCTTGTGTTTTAATGTCTTTTTCTCACTGCAGCCTGTAACAGCCTTTACTGGGGCTTTTTTGCAGCAAGACTGTAAACATTCACTACATTGGAGGTTTGGAGGAAGACACAGCAGAGACAGATGTGTGAGTATGTGGGTGTTTTACTGTACAACCAAAATCTACACCAGGGTCATGCCATTGCTAATGGAGATTGAGGATTAACTTTAAAACCAGCCTGAGCAGGCTTGAGACTGGAAGCAGGTCACTTGGGAGCCAGGACTTGCTCTGAAGTATGGGCAAAGTCTGCAGTTGCTTGATGCAGCAGCAAGTTTCTGAAGGGAGGGGTGTGGGGAAGCTTGAAATTATCTTTTTTTACTGCTGAAAAACTAAATCTATTCTTGAAAAGCCTGATCTTTATTAATAAAAAGTGGAAAGTAAGGAGTAAAAGAGTAAAAAGACTCAACTGTAAGGATTAATATGAAGCCAACAGGGCCATTACAAATCCACTAAGGCCAAGGAGAAAAAACTTCAGAAACTTTACAGTATAGATTTTACTGACCAAGGTATACCTCATATAGTAGCAACATTATTAGAGACCATTTTCTGCAAGTGTAATGCTGCCCAATTACCACTGTTCTGTGGAGCTTTCAGCTGTGTTGTAAGAGGATAATTCACTGGAGAATCACCTGCCTTTGGGGTAGGTAAGGGAATTCAGGCTTTCAGTTACCTTTGTATTAATCTTGTGGACTCTGAGAATCACAGGGTTACACCCTGTGGCAGGTAGACATCCTGTAATGTGCATCTGTCTATGCCTGGTTTTGCAGGGAGTCAGATTTAACTGCTCAGCTTCCTTCAGAGGAGTTAATCCCATCAGGAGCCTGTTGCTGTCCAACATGAGCCAGGTTTACAGAACTCTGTATTTTAACTGGTTCCTCAGGAAACCAAAGTTGTCTGTGTATTAAGCCACTATTTTTTTTTCTTTTTATTCTATTGATGATGATAAATTTAAAGCAATTACAAGTTTTTGCAATTGAAAATGTTCCTATATGAAACACAGAAAAGGAGGGGATTGGCTAAGCGTGTGTAGATTTCTTGCACGGGGGATTATTTCAAAGAGCATCTTAAAATGGAGAAATATCTGGGTCACAAAGGTTGAAGGAATGTGTTGTGTCATTCAGTAATGAAAATAGTTAATCTGTGAAATAAGAGGAGCTAAAAAATATGATTGTGAACCAAAGAAAATTCATATTCAAAACTCTGTGTTTACATACATTTTGTGTACTGAAACTCTGCTTGCCACCAAAGTTTTGTCTATAACATGCAGGACCAAGCATTTGAGATGATAATTACAGGATAAATGGTAAATCCTCCCATTCTGCCTGCTGAGATCTCTCCTTTTAAAAATGAACTTTACAAGAGAAAGAAAATTTGTATCATACTCAAACACAATCAGCTGCTTTTTTGTAATGTTAGGATACCTTCTCCTGAAGTGTTACATCCTTACACGTGGCTGGCTGTGAAATTGATGCATTTGTTGTAAAAATAACAAGTACTGAAATATAATATTGGCAGTACAGTTAGCTTTTTGAGTAAGATATCAAATGTGGAAACCACTAGGGTAATAAGGTTAAAGTAATGGGATGATATCCTCTAGTATGGCTATTATTCTAGATCTGGTGAGTGTACTCTGAGCTGCAAGTTTGGTCAGGAATTATCACCTGGCACTGCCATCTTTTTGTAGCAGAAAAAGAAGGATCTAGACCAAATATAGACACATCAGCAGGAACTTTCTGCTGGTACATGTAGCTAGATCATGGTCTCCATATCACAGAAGATATTTGCAAAGGGTTATCAAACAGAGATGTGGTCCACTAGTCTGTACAGTTTGAAGACCTGTATAGGCTTCTATTTTAAGAACAAAAATAATGGTGATAGGATCTTCTATGACCACTGCAGATCACTAGTGTGTGTGTGTCTCATTTCTGCAGGTCAAAATGTAATGAAATCTTTCCTTCTAGTTTTGGTCAGATAGCAAGAGGAGACAGGAGCAAGCATGGACATTGCCCAGTTGATATCAGCACTTGGACTCTCATGATGATGTTACACTCTGCCCATCTACTGATAAACTAAAAGGCAGTTCCTCTAAAAGACTTTTTCATTAAAAATAAGTTGCCTTATTTTACTTCCTTACAATCTGATCTTGAGCTCAATCATAAAATTGATGAATTTTGTGGTGAGAAAGTTTTGCGAAGGATTTTGTCACATTTTTCTGGGGGGAAAATGAGCATGGTGGTTTCAAACTCTGCAGGAAGTGTTCCACTACCTTTATGGATCTAGCAATAACCCAGTGGGTCTTACTGTATATCTTTTTAGCATGTCACCTTGAATAAGTGAGGTAGTGCACTATTTATTCATGCCTGGTTGGACATTAAATCTCCACAGCCATCATCTGGTCACAATGATCACAATAGTTTCCTTACTGTGGCTTCTATATTCTTTTAAACTATTTTTTGCTCAATGCTCTTGTTTCAAGTGACAGCTGAAATATCCTCAAGTATTTATTGGAATGGCCAGCATTTCAGGTAAAACTAATTTTTTTTGAGTGTCTAGAATTCTTCATGTTGCAATGTTTTATTGTCAAACTAACACTGTTTTAGAAATGTTTATATTTGGGTTTGTGTCCTATTCCTATTTATTTGTATCAATAAGAGTGCTGTGCTGGATGCCAAGAGTCAGGTCCTGCTGAGTACCTGTGCAGTGGGGTGGGCAGTCCTTGGGAAGAACATTTATGTGAGTGCCAAACCTGCTTTTCCAGTGTGTGCTGGAAGGTAAGGCTGCCCTCCAGAGGGACCTTGGCAGGCTGGAGACCTGGTTTGATGGGAGCTTGGGGGGACACAGAGAGATGGCAGGGGAAGGAGCTGCTGTGCAGTACAGCTCACTGGCCAGCACCAGCACTGGCCTGGGCAGGCAGGACACACCCAGGTCTGTGGTGGACAGAGGGAGCTGCAGTCTGCAGCGTGCCCTGGAGGCAGCAGAACCAGGCTGAATACACCAGAGCCACAGGCAGCAGCTTAAAGGACCTGCAGAGCCCCTCTGCACAGCTGCACCCCAAAAACGTGTCCAGCCTGGGGCTTCTGGTATGAGAGAGAGGCTGGCAAATGGAACAAGTCTGGGAGAAGATCAAAAGGTGGCCAAGAAACGAACATATCCTATTCAGGAGAGTGAGGTGGGTGTGTTGAGCCCAGAGAAGGCTGCAGCAATTCTGGCCACTGCCCTCAAGTGCCTAACTCAGAGTCACAGGGAAGAGAGATTGATGTTTCTCAGAGAAGCACCATGAGAGGATGAGAGAAGGCAGCCAGAAGCTGCAGGAATGAATACTCAGATTATACATATGAAAAAAGGTTTTGAAGTAATAGTGGGTAATGCCTGGAGCAGATTGCACAGGAAGGTTTTTGCAATATCCACCCTTGAGTAGGAGGCTGGATTAGGTGACCTCCAGAAGACCTCATCTTAAATGAATCAATAATTCTAAAAGATAACAAAGTCTGCTGAAAATCAAAGGTAATCATTGTATTATGGGCAATTAACAGCTGATGGAAACTTTGCAACAGTAAATACTGGCTGATGATTCACAATACCAGGTGGGTGCCTGCTGTGCCTGAAAAAATGAAGACAAACATCTTGCCTGCAACAGGCTGAAGAAGGAGAACTGGGAGGAGGATGTACCTGGAAAGGTGAGACAGACAGAATGGCAGGGAGGGGAAATGATTTGTACTGCAATATTGTTACTGGATTTTGGAAGGGCTGAGCCAGGGCTGTATTTTTCAGACCAGAATAAGGACCTTGCAGTAATTGCAATGTGATGTGTTTCAGGCCTCTGTGAGTTTTGCTAAAACAAATAGATCTATCTTATGTGAGAGTATTTGACTGTAGTGGTGCTGGGAAACACATTTGTTAGATGTTAGCTACTGTGAGCTATTTTGCTAGGCTAGTAGCAGCCACAACACAAAGCCTTCTTTTTCAAAACTGCAGTTTGCACTTTAGATTTACAATGTAATTTCAGCAGACTTAAACGCCCAACATGCACAGCAGCCAGTTGGTGCTGTCAGAGTACTAAATCTCAGCTATAGCTCTCAGGATACTTCAGGCAATGAGCACCCTCTCTAGAGCTCCACACCCAGACCCAGCTCTTGTCCAGCAAGGGACATTGCAATTTGTTTCTCCAGAATTTTTTTTATTTTCTTCAGGAGGTATCTTGCTCATAAAATATGTCATTTTTGGTTAAGGTTTCTCCCTAGAACCAGCCACCCACGTTACTTCTCCATTTAAACACTTTCCCTCCTCCAGCTGTGAGAAGGGGAACATATTCCCATTGTTCAAGGATCAATTTCTCCTGTCCAATCTCTTGCCATCCCCTGTCTGAACCTATTGATATTATCCTGCTTCTGATTATATCAGCTGACTCTCTCTAGCTCCTTCCTTGACCACATCAAACCATACCCTTGTTTTTCCAGCCTTCTATCAGCCTCTGAGTTTTCATAGCTTGTCAAGATATCAGCTCCCTTCTCCATCCCCTGTGTGAGCTCTGTTTTCATTTTCCAGTAGGTGCTGGTAAGATTTTTGCCATTCTGCCCTTGAACTTCAAAGTTCAACTCCCTAAACTATAAGTTGCCAAAAGTTCACTTTCAATATCTTTCCTAAAGCTCACTTCTGTCAGCAAAAACCCAGATCCACCTCCTACCCCTCCTCTAAAATGAGCTACCACCACTGCAGGGAGAGTAAAACTGTCATGAGATATTGTGATGTCAGATTTTAGCAAATAAGAAAGCCTAAGAATAGGGGACAGCATAACAGTGACTCTTCTCATTTTATCTGTCTAAACTCTGTCAGCCTTGACTATACTAAGCACATTTCCTGGCAGATATGATGCCTGCCTTGGAGGGTCAGTGATGCCTGCAAACTCTTCCTTTTCAGGATATATTATCTCCTCAGGAAGGGAGGTGGTAGCTTGATTCAAAACTAATTTTCATGTTGAACTGTGCCAAATCAGGTTTTCGTATGTGATTTGAATTTTAAAATGTTCTCTAACATTTTCTGCAAAGGCTGAATGAACAGTGGATCTCCATTGCTTGACTTCACCAGAACTGCTCAGGGGCTCTCAGGGTTGAATTGTGTGAGTCTACCCCCTGCCCAACAGGGCAAAGGAATATAGTAGGGGTTTGTTTTATTTGAAAGCAAATGTACTGGCTCCACCCCTGCTCTTTCTTGCCTGTATGACTCCAGTGGGAGTCATGCTCCTGTCCATCCACCCTGGAGAGCAGCACTGTTTGCAGTGCAGCCACCCCATGGAGGGTGCACCTGTCCTTACAATGTGCTCTGTGCTGGGGCTTTGCTTCCTTCCCTGCAGAATGCCTGACTTGAATCACAGAGACAGGAGATCTGTTTCCTGTTCTGTCTGCATGTGAGTCCAGGGCTACAGCAGTCCCCTTGCATATGTTGAAAAGTTAATTCTCCAAAGTGACTCAAGTCTATGCCTCCTTCCTTTCCAGAGGCTTTTCCTGCATCTTGCCTTCCTGCCTCCCTCCCCCCATGCAGAGGCAATCAGAACTCATGTACAAAACCCCATCCAGTATGAGGTTTACCTGTGACTTTCCCAGGTGGGTGTTTGTGCTGAATTATTCATCGCCCAAGGAATGGGAGAAGGAAAGGGAACAGGAACACAATATCTGACACCTCGCTGAAGTTCATCAGGAAATGTTTTTTACCTGTGGCAAAAAAGAAAAATCCCAGACTCCAGTTCTTTGATGATGCTAAATAGACTTCACTTATGTTCTCCCCCTTCTCTGCCACCCATATTTGGAACACACAGGGTGGCAGATCATGCAAATACAGATACTTTCTACCCTGTGTGCCCTTTGTGGTGCCAGACAGGGCACCAGGCTCATGAATCAGCTTCAGGCATTGCTGTCTGTAAATGATTTAGTGTGGGAGATACTGATTAGTGGTAGCAAAGACACCAGAATTGTTTAAATGTAGAGGGTGATAAGATTTACATCCACATTTTCAAACATCAAAGTTAATTTTAAAATGATGACTTGCTGTTGTCTCCCTGGGACTGAATGCTGGGAATGCTCTGGTGCCTTCTAAATCATTAGAGCTAGCCTGCTCTACAGTCCTCTGTCATGGGAAAAAAAGCATTAAATAGTTTTAGTCTCCTGAAAATACATAGCTCCTTTTAAATGTTGCCTGCCATTGCTCTTATCTATTATTCAAGGGAAATTTGAGACACTTTAAATCTGCATTGTGACTGCTTGCCATGTGCTAGGATGATGCTCCAGCAGTTCAGGGAGGAGGCAGCAGGATGAGAGTGGGCAAGGTAGGAGAGGGAGCTCTCCCTGCACTGCAGTGGTGTGTGAGCTGCTGAGAGGTACAGTGCACTCACAGGCATCTAAGGAGGAAAACACATTTACCAGCATGAGTTTTCAGACTGTCAGGTTTTGTTTACATTGTGAGTGAACAAGAATTAAGTTGTGATTTGAAATGCACTTAAGTTGTCACTTAAAGACAACTTTTAAGTGAAGAAAAACTAAAGATCTCTTTTACAGGTGCTTGATAGATCTTATGAAATGGACCATTCTTCAGTGCCAGGAACTTCACCACTCTAACCCATTCTACTGGCATCTCTTTTTCTGTGTTTTACAAGATATACTTGCATGCTAAAAGGCTCAATTTATTTTCTCATTTCTTTTGCTAGGGCTACAATTTAAACTGCCAAATTTTATCCTGTGACTTGAAAAAGTTCTAATGTGCAGTAAGCTCAGAAACTCGATTCATTTTCCACAAGGCACATTTACATTTAGTATCAACATCTCCAGAGCTGGCAAATGGTCCAAGTCAAGGAATTACAAGAAAGCAATGAAGAAACTGGGATAGTGAAGGTTATTTCTTTCCATTCACATGCATGTGTTTATTCTAAAGTAGACCTTCAACTCCCTACCTCTGTAACATAGAACACTGATATTGAAGATAAAACTTTACTAGAACTTAAAGTTTGCACTGACATAGCTGGACATCCTTTAAAACATGCCACATGGAAAATTTATTCCTAGTTTGACCACATCTTAAATTATCTGATTCTTCCAAAATACACTTGGATGTTTCCAGAGAGTAAGGTCATCTGGAGATGGACTCCAGATATCAAATAAAGTTTCTTTCATGAAGGTAGGAACAAAAAATTACAATTGTCCTCTTTCATTTTAGGAATATATTTCAACACATTGTCAAAGAAATTATCTAATCATGACAGATAGAGAACATGGAAATCATCAAACTTTTTTGGTTGGTATATGGAAGGCTGGCAGTGGTGGTTGTTCCCACCTTCTCTCAGCTCTTGGCTTCATGCTTTCAACAAGCAGTTCACACAATGATGTGTTCCAACACATCAGCAACTTGCTTTCTAGTTTCATTTAAAATAAGAAAATTTTGATTCTGTGAGTGTCTCTTTCACAGGCAGTGGAGACAAAGAGAGTTTTTTATATTGATTGCTCTTGAAAAGAAACACCAGGACCTTAAAACCAGCTAGCAATTTTTGGAAAAAAAAGTAAGAGATGGGCAGTTCTAGCAGGACTGAATCAAAGCAGTCTGGGAAACAGACTGCCAGGGCCCTGTGCTGATGGGAAGTCAGCCTCTCATCCGTTATCTGTTATTAAAGGGAATAGCTGAGAAAGTAAACTGGAGATCACATCACAGTTCTTTCCTCTGCCTTATAACAGCAAAGATGAACAGTGATGCCATTCTCCTCAAACAGCTGAGTGTCCTGGACAGAGCTTTTGGAAATCTTGAACGCTTCGCTTCTCTAATCTTTGGCACTTATCCTGCAGCTCATGACTCTGATGCAGTCAGTCTATGGGCAGGGCTGCCCTGGCATGGCAGACAACCTGGAGCCATGTGTAAGTGATCTCTGTGAAGCATGGACAGGTATCGTAAAGAGGAAAAAAATCAAACTGTAACAGCAGAGCAATTCGACTGATTTTCTTATTTCTGTGTGCTGTTAAGAAGGCATGATACTTGGTCTGCATATACTGCTGATAGAGCAATTTTCCCCCTTATTTTCTGGGACAGATCTTCTTATTTTTAGTAGCATTCAAACAAGTAAACAAACAAAATCTTTCTGCTGTGTCAAAACTCAATTTTCAGGGTTAAAACTTGGAATAGCAAGAATGACTAGAGCTCCTTTAGAGGATAAAGAAACCAAAAAATTAACACTACCACTTCCCAGGAGAAATAAATTTCTTCTTGGCACTGATTGAAAGTATAGAGGGTAAATGTGAAGCTCCAAAGAAATCCCTCTGTAGGCATTGTAAGAAATTGAGAGCTGCTGCCAAGCATTTCTGGTATTCCCACAGAGACTTCCTACCAGGAGGACAACAACAGACCAAAGAAAGGCTCAGCAGAGCTTGTCACACCTGGAAGAGCTGAATGTAGGTTTATAATAGAAATATTCAGTCTGCTAAGAAACTTTCAGATTGATTTTAAAAAAACCAAAAACAAAAGGAAGATAAAATATGGCCTACTGTTGCATGCAAACTTTGCATTAAGTGTCCTTCTTTGGTTTCCTTTTTTTTGATGTATTTTTATGTACTGAAAATAATTTTTAATATTCTTAAGACATGGCTAAGTTAGAAGAACTCTTTGACCTTTTTAATATATGGTTTTATAATTAATTGGATTTTTAAAGAGTCCTCTCCTACTTTCATTGATCTGCCCAATGCCTTCTCCTGGAGGCACAGCCTTGGCTGCCACAAGAATCCCTGGGACTGAAGTACACAGCCCAGCCCCATCTTCTGATACGGCCTTTGCTTGATCTCCTGATGAAGGCAAATACACTGGGCAAAAATGTCATTTCCTTTCCTTCACTAATCCAGGAATGAAGGAAACAGAAAAGAGGGGAACTGGAAAGAATTGCACCCCTAAAATCTCTAAGTCTCTGGTGAGCAGAATCCTTGCAACCCCACTGCAGCTGTCTCACCACCTGTCATCATAGTCATGCCTGTTGAAAAGAAAATCAAGAATCTGTATATTAGAAATTCTGACTTGATGTGCAGATAAGGACTAACAATCTGTGATTCTTTCTGATGCTCCATGCTGCCTTGAAATGCAAAACTAGCAATAAAAGTGTAACTCTATTGAATTACACTAGGGATATTTGATTTATTCTGCATCTCAGAGTAAAGGAAGTAATGCAGATAGATGGATTTTCTTGTGGCCAGATTCTGTTACTTTGAGAGCTTAGTTACTTAACTTGCAGCTTAGGTTTTTTTCCCCTTTAACACTACAGCTTTAATTGTAGGAGTTCTGCATGTCTGTAAAACTGAGTCTCCCAAGGCTAAGTTTTAAACATACTGCATGTGCAAGAATTACTTAATTAGGAGAACCAACATTGCTTCCCTAAAAGCAGACTAATGAGAAACATGTCATTAAAAGAAAAAGATAGTTTTCTGAAGCACTTTGCTGATTACTATTCTAAACTAATTAATTACTTCAGAGTTTATTGTTGTAAGTCAATAAAATTCTTTTCCACAGAACCTAATGAGACATTTTAAAATATAGTATATTATAAAATCTTACTTGTCAAAAGATATATTATGCAACCTGAACTGATATTTATCACAGTGTAACAGAAATACTAGTGTTTCTTTTTTATAGACAAATACTTTTATACTTAATCAGAGCCCATAAGCCAAATTGGAAAGAAAAAGCCCAAAAGCCAAATATGCAAAGCCTTAAATCTGGAATTATTAACTTAATCTAGAACCAAGTTACACTGGGCTAAGATCTGTGAACAATGGAGATGAATATACCATGATGCAGTTAGAAAATATTTATGCCTCATATTACTACAAAATTCTGTTTAAAATGTTCTGCTGAATGAAATTATTGCAGTTTGAAAAAATAGGTGGAAACCCAAAGCACCTTGAGCTGGAGAACCAGTTAGATGTAATATCAAAGAACCTTTCAAACTGGATTATGATAGGTTTTCTACAGAAATTCCAGGTATCTTAGAGATGACAATGGAAGAAGACTGAAGTCTGAAGCAAGTTGAACACGTTGGATTTCACCCTGGACTGGGACTTTCCCTAGAGCCCTGGGAAGGTGCAGAATGTGGAAATGGTTCCATATGGATTGCAAAGGACAGTCACCCACAGCAGGTCACATCTGGCACAGCAGTTCCTGCACATCAGAAGAAACACCCTTGGGAAGCAACCTGTGATCCCCCTGCCAAGTCCTGGCTGCTCATGCAGTAAGCAATTCCATACTTGTCTGCCTCAGCTGTGGCCTTTTGAGCCATCCAAAACCCCAGTGGCAATTCCTGCTCCTCATTTTCTTGTCCAACTAATAAGTGAGTCAAAAAGGGTGTAAATGGATATACACCTCTCAATATGTATGCTGTATGCCAGTTTAGGCTCATTAGCCAGTATGTAATTATGCCTGATTTTACATCACTCCTGAACTTGATCCATTAAGAAAACTTTTATTCTCTGAGACAGCAATAACTTGACCTTAAATGACCTGAATGTGAAATTGCCTAGTGATTGATTTTTCAATTCAATTATTTTTCCTTCAGAAGTTAAATTTAAATGTGGCACTTTACAGTCGACAGAATCTAGGTCAAATAGATGGGATATTAATAATAACCCATCCTGTGTGAAATCTAGGAGTTACACTTAGCAGTAAATTCAGTTTGTGGAATTCTCTGAAGGCCGAATTTTGTGTAAGCTTCCATCTCATACAGACAAAGGCACAGGCCAGAATTTCCCAGACTTTTCAATACTGACCTGGGACCCCCTTTCCCTGGTGTGTTTCCTTCATCCCTGCCAATTCTGGGCATCAAAGGTGTGGAAAGTAGAGGGTTTTTAGATCTCCTTGGCCTTTTTTAATCAGGTTTTTTTCTATCCTCATAGTGATTGACTGAAGAAGACATTGCTATTTGCCTTGCATAAGAGTAATTGCAAATGAAGACACAGGGTTGCCCCCCTCAAATCCCAGAGGGAAGTAGGATCATTTCCTGGCCCAGCCAGGAGCCAGCTGAGTTAAAAGATGTTGGACAGCATCCAGCCCAACTAAACCACCTCAAAAGGGAAAAATCAAAAAAACTAGACCTTGCAGGAATGACAAATCAATTAAAATGTTGTATGTATTGAAACAAAATAACAAAAACTTGGAAATATGTAATTTACTGGTGCATTGGAGCAGATTTGGTTGTCTGAAAGATACTAAAGACTTTAGTGGTGCTGGTCTTTCCTTACTGCAGTGCTCTTTCTGTGAATTGCCAGTAGATGATATCTAAGAAAGTAGATGATACCTAAGTAGATGATATCTAAGAAAGCCCTGCTGGCTGGCCTTGCTTTGCCTCCATGCAGACAGCAAGTCCCACATTGCCCATGTGAAGTGAGGGCAAGTTTATTCCTTTGTATCAGGTGTCTAATTAACAGCCCTGGGGAACACCAATTCATCCAAGCTTCTGGTCCAGATGAAAAGGAAATTCCCTACACAGTAAGTTAATGTAGAAATGGAGAATGGGCCAAGTGATGACCTACAAAAATGGGCACGTGGATAGGTAGAAACAGTGCTGAATATTTTTTGTTGAAAAAACAAAAATTTGCAGAGGGGGAAAGAGAGAAAAAAGATGAAGAGCTACATTTGCTTGGGGAAAAATATTGCTTCACAATCTACCAGGAAGAGAGGAAGGAAGTAAGCACTTTTTAAATGAAATCTAGGAATGAATGAGTGTGACCTATCTGATGCCTTTCCAATTTGTTCTTTCATCCTGTAGATCTCGTGTAAGTGGGAGTTCCAGTGGCTGGTTGAAAAGCCCTTAAGGCCAGACACCAGAAGAATGACTTCTTCCAGGCTTGCTTCTGAGGACTGTAAATCCTTTGGAATAACTCCTAGCCAAACCAAAGGTAGGCTGGTGTCACCCACCACGGTGCAAACACCTGGAGCGTGTGGTTTGCGTCTGTTGCTGTAATGCCAAGTCTAGCTAAACTAAGAAAGCCGTGGGGAAATCAGAAATGTGGCCCCCTTACTACTGTGTGAGTTTATTGGCAGCTAACGACAGCCCCCATACCCCTCCCCAGGCACTCCCCAAATCTGGAGATCCCAAATCCTCCAAAGCCGAGCCACGGTGCTGCTGAGCCTTTGGATGACACCTGGTGGCAAAATCGGAATAACGCAGCAGAAATGGAATCACGTATGGGTGATAGCCATGTTACTGAAACTAAAGGGAAATTAAACCCGTGGGCAACTAAGGTGAACTAGAGGCTGGTAGCTAAAAGCGGAAAATAATATGCTAGGAATGAAATGGAGAAGCTTAATAACATTGCTTTAAGAGGCAAACCCAGCTCTGATAAATGTCTCATATATCTGTACAAAGCAGTCCTTAAGGAGGAGCCATAACCAGCTCCACAGGATCAGTTACTGTCTGCTTAAAAAGAACTGCAAACATGAGAGGATTAATTAGTTCAGTTCAGTGGTCTCCTTGGACACCATTCAAGTGACTTCCACCATTGTTCATGTGAAGTAACCAGGAACACAAGCATCAGGGTAATAAATACCTGTGCTCCAGATAAGCATTTGTCATGTGAATTTGAGTTTGTGGAATACTCTCTTTTCAGAGGATACCTTTTGGGTTTGTCTCTAAACACCTTGTAGCAGGCAGGGAGAAGGGGGTAAAGGAGGGGTCTGCACAGAGCAGCCCTCCCCAGCATCACCTGGAACCTGCCAAGGTGGCCAGGGAGGAAGACATAGGCACCTTCCATGAGCTGTGGGCAGGCTCTTTGAGGATGTTACACTTTTGTCTTTTATTGCCAGGCTGGATCTGTGAGGCTATTAAAGTGAAACACCAGGTACAAGCCATGAGAAAGCCCTTTCACTGAAGAAAGTTTAGTGCTTTTACTTCTGTTTCATTTCTCAAACGTGCTCCTCCTGCACCTTGCTGATAATTCACTGAGAGAAGTCTGTCATCACTGTCACAGACCTTCAAAATACTCCAGATTTCTACCCTGTCTCACACAAAGATTCCCTTCACCCTAAAGGTTTCCATTTCATTGTTTTTAGCTGCTCTGTGTTGTGTGTTTATGTACTATCATGCCTTTGCTTTATGGAAACAGCCCTGAAATCATCAGAGGAGCTTCTGTTTAGCTTCCAGTTGCCATGTGATGTCTGCTGGTATATGATGTGGTTTGGGAGATGAGTGATTAGCACAGGAATCTGTGACTACCCTGCTGTTCACATTCTCCTGCTCCTCTCCTGCTGTTTGTCTCACAGTGAAAGCACTGGGGCTGCACTCAGCCTGCCACAGTTACTGCTGAGGGCACAACCAAATTACCAGTTGGGGAGAGCTCAGTCCATGGAACATTCATTTAAAAAATGTAGTAACTCACACTTCACAGAGAGGCAGTGAAATTAAATAGTTTGGTTTCTCTTTGTTCTAAATCTCTGAAAATTTCACAGCTAGTTAATTATCTGAGGGCACCAGCATTAATGATTTGTACATGATGACACATTTTCCTATCAGAATGTCCTCATTTTCCCTCTGTAATATCACAGTTAAAGGTCAGCAACTACTTCAGTATCAGGACTACAGGCTAGAAAAGAAAGCAAGAAGGGAACTTCCAAAAGCTTTCTTCCTCCCACAACCTCTCAGTAATTTCTTTACTGTTGGGACAATATCTTAAACTTTAAATTCTTGGTTTGGGACTTTTTATCTCATTTTAATATTTTCCCAAGCTTGAATAATGTTATCAATCCTGCTTATGTGGAGTTTTTATTAATTATATTATTTAAATAGTTCAAACAAAAAAAAATTGTGAAGAAGAAATAAAATATTAATATTCTCACAAGATGCAAGTGAAGTCTGTGCCCAAGCTCTAGCTAAAGCAAGACTTAGATATTTCTGCTAACAAGTAAAGGGAGGTAAATGAGCCTTGTCTTGGCTTAGATAGCAAGACTGGAAATGCAGAGATGTGTTTGCCCTTAGGGCTGAGCTGGATCTTTATGCTCCTGGAGATGTTCAGCCCCCTTGAGCCCTGCTGCTGCTGGGACAGGAGCTGCAAGAGCAGGGATCTGCACAGGATGGGGTAAGGGAAGGGTGCAGCCCTCATCAGCCCCATGCAACCTCTGCTCTATGCCCAGCCTGTGAAAGGCTCCAGCAGAAAATAATGAAACAACCTGCTCTTTGTGCTAACTGAGGCTAGCACAAGAGGCAATGTGCTCAAATTCCAGGAAGATTTAAATGAGATGTTAGGAAAAAATTCTCATGGTTCGGGTGACTAAGCATTGGCACAGATTGTCAAGGCTTTGTTCTTAAAACCTACAACAGAGGAGATTTCACAATCCCTCGGGAAATTCTTGCCAAAAAATGACTCACTAAAGCGGAATGTGTTGACTGATACCTTGAGATCCCTCAGCACCCTTGATTTTAATAATCTGTATAAGCATAGTTCATTGATTTGCTGCTTTGTTCAATCATTTGACATCTAAGCCCCAGTAATTACATCAAACATCCTGTATCAGCTGCTCTGTGGTTGGATTGCACAGTACTCGGATGCATTTTTACTAATTGGCTGCTTCTCTTTTATTATTTAATGTGTATTAAGTTTTAGCCTGACTCATAGAGAACACTTCAAGTATAAGAGCCAAACAATAATTAAAGCTGTTAAAAATACATTACAGCAAAAAGTAGAAACCAAGAATGATGAGTAGCATATTTGCTGTTTTTTCCCAGATGCCCCCAGTGTGAAAGATTATATGGCATCATCAGCTCAAATAACAAGGGGGGGTTGTAGCCTTCCCATGAAATAATATTATATATTACTTGATATATATAATATAATAGTATTTCCATCAAGAATTCATTTTTTTCCCTGGAAAATAGCAGTAATTCAAGAGTAAGTAAATAGTAAGTGTGAAGAGCTTTCCCCAGACTAGCAGTCTGGCAGGACCACCAACTTCTTACAGCCTTTCTGCTCCTTTTCCTGCCAGATACCTGGTAGCACAGAAATGATGTCTACAGACAGTGACCATTGAGGGCAGCTCTTGACTTAGAGGGACAGCTTGTTAACTGAAAAATAAATTGCACTGATATGAAAAGCCATCTTTATTTTGTCTGTAGGAAAGATGAGAACAGCTGTCTGGCTCATGTTGTGAAATGTGTCAAGAAAGCTGCTGGGGCACAGTTTTAAGAAACTCAGTCTCACTTTCCTTCTACCTCTAAATTAATAAAGACCCCAAGATGTCCCTATTGCTCATTTTGCAGCTGCTGGAAGGGTTTATTGCAAAAACATTTTTCAGCATCAGTCCCAGGTCTGTCTGATGGATAGGGAAACATAATTTGGGAAATAAATATTTATGATGCATAGTCACTTGGATACATTGCTCAGTACAGATGTCCATCACAACAGTAAAACTAAAACTGTGCTAGGCTTCAGCATTTATGATTCATCCACTATGGAAGACCTAAATCGTCAGCCCATTAAATGGAATGGTTCTGAACTAAATCTAAAATGAAATGAAGTCTTTTCAAGTGTCAATCTTTCAAAGAAAAGAAGTTTGTTACACAGTTTTTGCATTGACCAGAAAGGTTGTCTTGAACACAGGACTTACTCACTATCCTTCGAATATCAACAGCAAAGCTTAGAATACCCAACCCTGGAAGAGTAGCTACTGCAGTTGACATATTTCTAAGTGAACTGTGGGTTTCAGCAGGGATCTCTCTACCCAGCTGTATGCCAAAGGGTTTCCAAAAGTCACAAGCTCTTTGCAGAAAGCAGTGTCTGTCACACATACTGTGAAAATTGTTGTGCTGGGCATGAGGAGTTGATTGAAAAATATCTTCTGCCCGGCACTTTAATTTTCTGAAACCCCAGGTGCATATTTTTCATGCAACTTACCTTTTAAGAGAAATAGTTATATCTGGCCACCAGAAACTAGTGTTATTAGTCTCTAGCTCTGCATTTCTCCTCTGAATGGGAAATGATTGCAGCTAAATAACCTTCAGTAGGAAGATGACTCTGTGCGCCTGTAACAAAGCATTTCAGCCTCTCCTCCAAGGTCAAAAGACACTACTTCAAATCTACTGACAGGAACCAGCCTTAATAGACAAGAAATCTGTCTTACATTAAATACAAATAACATAAAATGATTGTAAATAGTTTAGATGACAACCTATCATGCTTGCTTTCTTCTAATGTACAGTATTGGGAAGCAAAACTTCTGTGTGAGGTTGAAGCATCAGCTTTTCTGTGATAGGCTGAAGTACTCCTCAGTGTCCCCCAGAGCATTTCTTACCAGTACTTTTATTTCAAGTGGTCTGAGTCAGCAATCAGGCCTTCACTGTCCTAATTATTGCTTCCACACAGAAAAGATGATCTTGTCCCAGAAAACCTACAGCTTAGCCATATGACAAATAAATTGATGTAAGAAACTACTGAGGAGGCTCTGGAGGGAAATGATCTGGACAGAAGAATAGAAGATAATAGATAAAAATAGAAATGGCACTCCATGTAACTATCATGAGCTCATCTCTTTTCCAGAAAGACCTGCCTGGTTTTGCCCATTCAGCTTTTGGGATTCTTCCTACTGCTTCTGGAGTCATCAAACTTTATCATCCTAAAGTAAGTAGGAAAATTTAACAGTCTATTGTATCCTTCTCTAAATTAAAACTTTGGAGTGAGGCATGGAGATGTGAAGAAGAGATAATGGGTTATCTTCAAAAAGAGCAGGAGGAAAACCAGCTGTGGGTAGTCTTGGCTTTAAACATGACTGGCAGAAAACCAGCCCAGAACTCAAACCATTCTCTGTGCTTCAGTAGTCCAGGGAAAGCACTTTTTTTCCCACTAGGATACTCATACTTTATTTACCTGCTTATATGGAGGTCTATTTCTGTTTTCTTGAGTTAAATACAACTGATTTTCAGGTCTTTCAGGGTTAATCCAGCTGCAAATAACAAAAGGGAAAATAAAAATCCTGAGAGAAAGCTTCACATGCTTATGTTGGAAAGGTAGCAAATGCATGGTTTGCACAAAGATGCAGCCATAAGAAAGATCTCCCTCTCGAGTGGCCAGAGGTGTGTGGGACTGAGATGGTCACTGAAAATCAATCTGCCAGCTGCTGGTGCCTCTTGTGAAGGGCTCCACCTGCCCCGTTCAAGACCTTCGTGTTTGCCACTGCAAATCAGCCTTTCACACCTACCCTCCCTCAGTGGCAATCCTTGCAGTGTTCAAAGACTGAATGAAGAGGTGGTTATGAACTGATATTCCTCATTTGAACCTCTTAAAATGCTCCTATTTCCATCTGAGCTTTTGCAGCCCTGTCCCACCCTTCTGCTTGCTGTAAACCACAAGTTTCCACCTTGTGGAAACTTTGTATGGCATTCCTTACTCTGCAGGACCAGCTGTGGAGGAAACTGCCATTTGTAAAATCCAAAGGTAATGAGAGTTTCTTTTGGCAGCAGCAGGCTGGGCTAAGAGCAGCAGGCAGAAATCAATGCTGGGTTCTTGTTAGCACCAGCATCTTAGGAGAGGCTTTATTCTGCCAAGTGCAAATGAACACACATTCCCTTTAAAATGCTTCATTCTTAACTGAAAGTTAAGACCAAGAGAAGCCCAGTTCACAATCCTTTTTTGACCTTATTTTTCTCTCTCTTTGATACTTGAAAAAGACTCTTGAATTTCTCTCTTGCATTTGACATGAAAAAACTTGTTTTATGGAAATGTAGAATATGATAGTGAAAGGCCTGCACCACATTAAACACTGTGGATTTTTGTTTCAGTTTTGAAAAAAATTAAGTTAATGGAGAGGTTTGAGGGATGTTTTACCTTGAACTGGTTTTACCTGTGAACAAATTTGAAAGCAGAGCCCAGGAAGTATGTGGGCTTTATTGGCAAAAGAGTATTTCAGTGGAAAACATGGAATGAAATACTATTTTTCTTCATTTTGGTGCATTTGATTCCACAGAAAACTAATAATGAGTTGTAACTGCCAGAGCTTTTGCTGAAATGTAATGTAAGATATAATGTAATAATTAAGTACAGAAACCAGTTTTGGTCTCTGATATTTTACACTTAAGACTCTCCTTGCACTGGAAGGTGATATATATATAATATGGCTTCCTGAGGGAACACTGCTGACTTAGAAAGAAAACTGCAGTGCTACATTTTTCAAATTACCACAAACATAATTACCTCCTGCTGAGAATCTGAGTGATAATTCATAGCATCATTACTTTTAGTAAAGACTGTAATTTCTTTCAAACTGTGATTAATTCCTTCCTAAATTATAAAAGTCAAGTCAAAAATTTATTGTTGGATTGGCAAACATATAGAAATTTTATTGTGTTTGTCCATGCCAGAACATACATGAAATCTTCACCTTTTAAAGTAAATCAAAGAAAGATTTAAATGCTGCCTGAGCTGGTAGGGAGCTGTGAAGAAGAAGAGGGATCCAGCCAAGTGAGAAGGGGAGGATGTGTTTGTCCAAATGAGCAGATTTTAACAGTGTGCATGAAACTCATTGGCCAACAGAGGTGTCTCTGTGCTTCCTTCTGCAGTAGCCAAGTTTCCAATCCTCCAGAAAGCTCATGAATGTTTGTGGTTATTCTTTTTCAATAGAGAGAGTAGAATTTCATTCCTTGTAAATTATTCCTCTTGAGGTTGCTTTCTTTTCTTAGTGACAGGGATGTTGCTTACCTCCAAAAGCTTCTTCATTTTGCTGCATCTTTCTGCCCCTAATATGAAACAGAAAAGAGGATATAGTAATAAGATTCTAGATAACACATCTTCAAATCTAAGTTAGACTGAGCTTTGATTTTCAATAGTAGAAGCTGATTTAACAATGTTTAACAGTTGGTGGTGCATGCAGCAAAGACAGCCCCATGTATTTATGCACGTTGAATGTTAATATGGTATTTGCTTTCTTTTTATTCAGCTCAATTTGCTTCTAATTTTTCTCTTCCTTTACATAATTTCTTTTTTTAATCCTCACTGGTTGCTAAGTAACTGTAGCAGTATTGCTGCAGATGTGCAGTAGGCATATTTGATTAGTGTGGTGGTCTTTCTTTTTAGGGAAAAATATCTTTCAGTAAAAAAAGAACAATAATGAAAGTAATAATGGCCTGATAAAAGTTTTTTCTTATCCCAAATTTTTGCAGCTATTCATGCATTCTGTCAGCCAATGATAGAATAGCAGAAATGCCTATGTGACAGTGAATGATCGCTCTACTGATAGATTTCATTTCAGCATTTACTAATTTGGGTGTGTTTGACATTGCAGCTGCAGCAGGATGTTAATGTAGATTTTTAGCAGCAATTATATATAAATATATTTTCCTCTTAATGTAGGAAGAACAGAAGAATTGTAATTGTTGACATTATTCAAAACTAATAAATGGCATTTTAAAGATGTGGATATTGCTTTAATTCTTAACTTTTTGTAGCTAGGTTAGGATGGTTCCATTTATTTTGTCTTTTCATATTCAGTTTAATACAATGTGTCCAGTAAGTGTAGGATGTGGCATTTGAATTCTTTTAGGAAGTGCTTACAGGAGATTGATTTTTGCCTGTGTTTGCAGAGAGTGAAGGAGTTTGCCTGTGTAATCTCCAAAAAGGTCAGATCTTGACTTAATAAATGTATGATTCAGGAACATAAACCTCATTCTTTAGGACATCACATTAATATTTATTGGGGTCTGAATACTACAAAGAGCTGGTAATTAGCTACAGAATCTTTTGTGTGTTGGTTAAACTGGCTCAAGAGGGATTAAAATTGCTTCTATTATGATAAATCTGCCAAGCACTGGACTCATACTCCCGTTAATTCCTATGGTTCAGACGAGCACGTAGGTGCATCTTTCTGCCATGAATAATAGTGGTTATGACATTTTTAATAAATTCAGTGAAGAATATTTCTAAGAGGAATCATGCCCTATTGCTGATGGTGGAGTAAGAAGCAGGCAGCAGCCAACAAGCCCAGCAGCATCTGCCCAGCTGCACCTGGAAGAGCCCCAGCCCATGCAGTGCAGCAAAGCAGCAAAGACCACAAACCTGGGCTAGGGGCTGCTTAAGGGAAATGACCCAGATATCCCAACAGAATCCTAGCAGTCAGGCTGAGTTTTAAAAGTACAGAAAAATAAAGATGGTCATTGTATTGAGAAAGTGACACAAAAGCAACTGTGAAAGTGAAGCAGGGAGAATGGGGCACTGTCCAAGGAAAGGGCTGCTGTGCACAGCTACAGGTGCTGCCTGGGTGAGGAAGAATGTGCCTGTATATTGTGGAAGACAATGTGGTTCAAGCATCACCAGGCTGAGCTGAGCCTGTAAATCCACAAGACTCAGCCTGGATCTGGCCCAGAGTAAGTACAGCTATATTTGCATAGTGCCAGCCCTAATTAAATATGCCTTGCTTCTGGTCTCAGTTCAGCTGTTTTCCAAATAACTTTGATTATAAAGCTGTGGGTTCAAAAAGATAAGATTAGATAAAGCAACTAGTAATCCCAGTATTTTTCTAAAGTGGGAAAGAGAATGTATGCAGTGTAACAGTTGAAAAAATCTTGATGCCCTGCTAAAAAATTCCTGGAATAAGTGGGCTTAAGAAACACTTGCAGCTAAAAGCTCATGCCTTATGTTAAGGGAAGAAGCCACAGAGTCAAAACTGAACTCAAAAAATAGGTGGGCAGGAAAACCTAAAAGAGAATCATATGGTTCAGAGGACACTAAGCAGAATCATAAAAATCAGGTTTTTTTTTCCATAAGAAATGTGCCAATTGCTGTTCAGAGGCATGCAGAGCCATGTGGGGATAAGAGTATGTTCTTCCAGCCCAGGATCCCACAGCTGAAACTGCTTCTTGACATTACAAGTGGTGATGCAGACCAAGGTGGGAGGATACTGAGGAGGCAGGCTTATGCCTCATGGGGATGCTGAAGTGGAGAAAGGGAAGTGAGCACTGTATATGTTTGAGGAAATTTAAGAAAATGCACTCAACTGTATCTATGGCTGACCAGTTTAAACCTTGGAGGCACTTTCTGGACAAGTCAGTAAGAGATAAATATTGATGGAATTTGTCTGACCTTGAATCAACAAAAACTTTGTTTTCACAGAGCACATGGCATCTGATAACAGAGTGATTCAGCTAAAGAACTTTGCACCTCTGTGCAGTATCATCAACATAGTGCTAACTCTGGAAGGATAATGACATTTAAAAATACTTGGTTGCAGCTGTGGGAATTTAACTCCTGTAATTTTTTTTTTGTTGTTTTTCCTTCTGACAGGTTTTATTCTAAAGCAGAAAAATATCATTTCATAAAACTTCATTTAAGTCCCATGCTCTGAATCTTCATGATTCTCATCTTTCATAGAAAGGAAGAATAATGGGAAGGGAGCTAGCCCATCTGCATAAACTATTTACCTAGAACTCCTGATGGGGTAAAACCACAGAGAATTGCTCTCTGCTCTTAGTTCTTGGCACATATAAGTCAGCCCTCAGAAACCTTCAACTACATCAACTTTCATCTCAGCACTTCCCTACAGATGCTTTTGAGCCATCATAACAGAAAGAACCAGAAGGACTCCAAACAAAGTGAAGTTTCTTCCAGAAGCTGAAGAGCGTGAGAGAAATTTTGGATTAGCTCCAAGAGATCCTCTTTTGTCACTGAACTAAACAGAGCTGAAACAGTCATCGCTGGCTGGACTGGAGGACAGGGTTGGGCAGTGTTCCCAAAAGGCTGAAGCCTCTCTGCAAGCCCTCTTGGATGGTGCTACACAGTGAAAACCGTGCACCAAGCAGAGAGGTGGGAGCTAAAAGCATACA
The DNA here is from genome assembly GCA_030060385.1 of Muscicapa striata striata. Taxonomy (NCBI): domain Eukaryota; kingdom Metazoa; phylum Chordata; class Aves; order Passeriformes; family Muscicapidae; genus Muscicapa; species Muscicapa striata. Next base: position 1,762,012 of record JAREIS010000056.1, on the reverse strand, counting down.
TGCCTCCTGCTTGCTCTTTCTGGTGAGTGAGGAGTCAAAACAATTTGGGCTCTTTCTAACACTAGCTTAAGGGAATGCATTATGTGTCATCATAAGCACATTGCTGGGGGCAGGGTTGGGTTGAAGCTGGGTTTGAATATTAAGGTAATCTTTCTTCCCAGCCCCAAGAATACAGGGCTTGGAAGGGGGGGGGACAATTGAAAAGGTCTCTCACAGTTTAGTGGTTCCAGAAATCCTGGGTGGGGGCATGAGCTAATGGTGTATAAGAACCCTGAAATATGTTGAACTGAGTTTTTTTCCTTATTATTCCAATCAACTACAAGAGAGCTTATACAGTTTGAAACTTTTATTTCTTGCTAACACATGTTCACACACACCATGTCATTCTGTTGAATTGTTTCCAGAAATTTAATTATTCTTTAGAAAGATTTTGGCTTTCTCTGAGGACAGTTGGTACTTTTCTACATTAGAGAAATCTTTTGTCTTTGTTTAACAAATAGGTGCAGTGGGGAAATACTTGCCTGGGAAATTACTGGAGGGAATAAGATGTACAAAGATCTTGATGCTGCAGTCCAAGATAAACGGGACATTGAAATACACTTAAGCAAATGAAAATGCAAATCACAGAAAAGTAAAGGAGGAAAAAAATACATTCCCTTGCCTGAACATTCAGAGAAAGGGAATGGGACTGGAAGGTGTTTGACAAGCACATTATTCTCAGTCTCCTGCTAATTTAGTGTTATCAGAATTGCTTGGGGCTGTCATTCCATGAGCAAATATATTTGTAGAAGTGCCAGTAGTTTCACAGAGATGGTGCACTTGTCAGAAAAAAATGAGAGTACTGTGAGGAGACTTCAAGCAAATGATAACTGGTAGAAGAGGTGTCCAGGAAGACTTCTTGTGCTTATCAGGAGTCTGTTATTAAAACCTAATCAGTGTGGTGTTAAATTATTAGTTACAGCTGAAGAATCTAATTGGAGTTTTCTTTCTTTGTATGTGTGAGTTTGACTTATCAGTGTGCTTGGCTTCTCTACAAGCTAACAATGTATTAACATCTAAGCAATGAGATATAGTTAAGGCCAATGCAGAGACAGAGCTGGCAAATAAGGAATTCTTTTTAAAGGGGCTCAAGAAGTAGCCAAACAACTCTCTGAGACTTAAAAGCACAAAAAAGGGAAAAAAAGGATAAAAACCACAAGTGAAAGGGAGAAGAAACGTGGAAACTATGAAGGAAGAAATTTGAGAAAATATGTAGAAAGAAAAAGGAATAGAAGTGATAGAAAGAAAGAATATGGGAAAGTTTAGAATGTAGACAGACAAAAATAGCTTTGCTGAGGGCAAATAGAGAATAGTATCAGGAAAGAGACTAAAATAAGAGAAAATGGGAAAATGAGTGAATAAAAACAACCACTAGAATTACAGAATGCATAAGCCCCATACCTAGCACTGTGGTCACTGAGTTTCATACTAAGGATGGTCTAAGGATTTCTGCTGAAACCATGCCATCAAAATTCATGAAGCCTTGATGTGCCATAGATGCACAGGGATGTGTATCTTTGTAGGATGAGGCTGCACGTAACCAGACTGAAAAGTGCCCTGCCTACAAGCAGATAAGTTTCCATGGTATGATCCCAAATGCAGTTCAAGGGTTCAATGTGACCTTTAGGTCCCTGCCAAAGAAAATGGCTCTTCCATCTGTCTTTGGCTACTAAATTACAGATTTGTGACAAATATATGAGTCTGAAGGATTCTTACAAAATAACTACATCTCTGTAATTAATATTTTTGTTTAGCAGATACAATTTAACAAGTCTTCTGGCACATATGATTTTACTCCTGTAGGAGTGTAAAAATCTTATGTATATTTTTAATCCTTTTAATGACATCAATTTTCAATTTAATGACATTAATTTTCAAGTAGAGTTTTCCTTCCCATTTTATGGAGACAGAACAATCTAAATTAATGCACCTAACAAATTCCCTTTCAAATTTCTACTGTGTGGATACCAAGGAGGTATATTGAAAAACAAACCTCCAAATATTCCAAATTCTCCAGAGCTGTATTTGCATTGATCCTGCTGCTAGCAATAGCAGTGTCAGCCCTATGGGATGGTGTGTAGCTTGTGATGCCTTTGCCATGGTTATTGACTGGGCACTGCAGTCAGCAGAGCTTTAGTGATTCTGCTCCTGCCTTTGGTTACAGCTCTCTGCAGACACGTGGGTATTTGCTCCAGCCATCCCAGGGCAACTGTGTTTTCCAAAGCATTAATCATTGCAGAGGAGCAAGGAGAATAATGGAAGTCCTGTGGGCATTTGAAATGGTTCAGCTCCACTCTATACTCTGAAGGCAGCCAAGCTTTGTGTGTTATGAGACAAATAGAAAATGTTTGAATAGAGTGTGTGGGGAGAGAGAAGTAGATTAGAAGCCACTCACAGGACATAGCACCTTTTCCAGAGAGCTGACTAGCAGCTGATATTCAGACAGTAATTTGGGGCTGGGGAGGATACTTTAGATCTGCTCCAACCTAGCTCTGAGTTTTGTGGGGAGGAGGATTTCCTTACTGGCTACACTGATGGCTCTCCTGATTTCCAGCAGTCTAATTTCATAGGCTTGGGGACCTTCAGAGACACATGGATACCAGATAACAGAGGTCTGGGCTTATTTTTCCTTGAACTATGGGTTCATTAATTTCCATGTTCCTAGAAATGGGGGTCATTTTAGGTATGCTGCCTCACCCTTGAAGGCTCTCAGCAGGTACTGCTAGTTTGTTGTTTGGAAAATGTCTTCTAACACAGGTTTACACAGATAATTTAAATAATGTAAAAACCTCAACTGAAACTGTTACTTGCACCTGTATGTGTTTTAGATGGTCCCAGAACAATAGTGCTGCTTACAAGTGACTAATGTCTAACATCCCCCAGATAATGGGTAACTGTTTTGATTTTAGAGATGCTGTATCCCAAAAAGACCCAAGCAAACCATGCTGCAAAAAATCTGCAAAACCATAAACCTCAAGTGAGAATTGTTTCTGAAGTAAAAATGGGTGGGATGTTTTGAGCATTGGTAAGAATGAGGGATGTGTTCAGAGTTGATGAACACTGTGAGAAGAAGCAGACAAAAACTTTTTTAAAAAATCTATCAGAATTTTGAGGAACTTTGAGTGGTCTAATGCATAACAAAAAACAAGAAACACAAAACAAAACAAAAACAACTCCCCCACAGAAACAAATAAACAAACACCAACCAATGAGAAAAAAAAAATAAAAAACCAAACCAAGCTCAAACAGAAAAGGAAGGGTATGGTGCAGTTCAGATATATTTGCCCTGAAACTCTGGATGTTATAAATCATAGAGGAATACAGACACAACTCATCTTAAAAGAAATGACCCTTATTCATAAAAATTCATGTAAAAAGAAAGTTTTCATTAAAAGCAACAAAACTCTACTATTTTGACCAAAATTACTTTCTTAATCTGCACCACAGTTTATGTTCACATAACGTTTCAGTAAATTTATTTTCATCTGTTCTTTTGCCCTTTCAAGAAAGAACCAGGAAGATTGTCTACAATTTTCTCTCATTTAGACAAATGCAGTCCTGATGGCTGTGGCCTGAAGGGAAGAGATGCCTTCCTGCCAGAAGAGGAGAACTGTTAATATCTGGCAACAGGAGAGGCACAAAGGGATGGCTCTGAAGCACAGTTTGCTGCTGGTGTACAAGGTGAGATAATTCTCTCTGTCATAAGCAGATGCATCATAACACGAGTGAAATTTTGCAGGTGTAATCCTGAGAGGACCTGATCAGCTTGGGTAAATGTGATTCAGGGTGCAAATGTTGAAGACTGACCAGGCAGGATAGGAAGTCTGTTTAGCAATCCCCCTTTGACCAGCAAAGAGCCCTGAGCAGCCCTGTGTGTCTGGCAAAGCTGCAGAGAGCAGAGGGGCTGAGGAGCAGGTGCCTGCAGCAGAGCAGCAGTGATTGCTCAGGTGAGCTTGGAACTGCAGAGGCCAACTGGAGTCACAGGGTGGCCGAGCCAAGTGGCCAAAGCCACCAGCAGAGATGGCAAATAATGATCAGCTTGGGATCCCTGGGGCTTCAGAAGCTGTGGGCCTTTTCCCCAGCAGTTAGGGAACACATCCCCCCAACCCAGCTGCTGTAACCTGCAAGGCTGAGGACTTAGCACAGGATGAGAATAACAGCCACAGGGCCAGCACAAGAGGTGGAAGAGAAGGATTATATCATATGATTCTGGAAAGAAGTGGTTATGTATTAAATAACCCTTCTTCCTCCCTGCTTCAGTGAAATATTTTTCTAATATTTAAGTTCGTCTGCCATTTGCAAATGGGAATAATTAGTTCACTTAGTTTTATATTTTCAAGTTCCAGGGTATAAATTTAAGCTGGTGTTTATTAGAAACTTCTGAACTTAGAACTCATATATTTTTGCTGGCAGAAAGGTTATATTTCCCCATCTTCATAAACATGGTATTTCCTAAAATATGTTGCAGTTAACTTTCGATACTAAGCTCTAATAAATACTCAGAAATGTTTGAGAAATTCCATATGTTGCCATGTTCTTCTGTAAACTGCAAGGCACTACTGAATCTTCAAATTTGTTCTTAGATTATATGTGCTGATACCTCTCCTCTAACCACAGCATGAACACATGCTCTAGCTGTTTCTAACATGTACAAAGTCATCAATTGCCTCACTCCTGTTTATAGCATGCAGAATTATGTTAAATGCCTCTGCCATACTCAAAAGAGTGGCTTGTCTTTCAGTGGAGGTTTTATAATGTCTAAAATGAGGCACCAGAAGTGATTGGCAGCCTGAGATCAATTTGTGTGAGCAGGCTATGTTTCTCCCCTCTACTTTCCTCTGGCATCATGTATACACTTGGTAAAGGTGCTTATAATACACCTTCCTCATTCTAAGTGTGAGTGCTTGGCAGGATATTCTTCACAGGGACCTCTAATGGCTTTGAGATACTTTCTTGTTCTTACTCTGAAATGTGCTGGAGTTATTAATTTTGAGCCATAAGGCTTGGCTCATTTGTTCTGGCTTTCCTTTAAAGAGGCAAAGGAATCATGAAATACAGATATCTCTATGTATCCTGAATACTAGCTATTGTTTGTAGGAGAAATTAAATAGATTTAATTTTCATTTTTGCAATCTGAAATGGCTGATAGGACATGGTAGTTACACTCCTTAAACTATGTTAGATTTCAAAAAACAGAAGAAAATCTACAATTTAACAGAACTTACTGATAGTTTAGGTATGATTTTTAAGATGCTACTCCTACTATTGACATTACTTTTATTTTTCATTTAAATATGCATGACTTGCTTCATTAGTAATGCATGAAAATACACCTTGTTCTTTCTTAGAAAGGTAAAGTTTCTCTTAACACTCCTGTCTGTAGTCTCTGCCTACTTTACATTTGAACCCCAACATACAAACCTCATGTTGTGGTTTCTCAGTGATCAAGATAATAATTTGTAAACTGTATTTCTGTAGGCCTCTACCATGTACTAATCTCTCAGTGAAATGCTTGTGTGTTATTTAGCTCACCATACTTTTCTAGAACACTTTTCAATATTGAAGCTTCTAAGTAATCAACTGTTACTTCCAGTAATACAAAAATAGCATGTCATTACCATTTAGCACCAACTGCAAGGATATAATTTTAAACCATTTCTCCTTTCCCTGACTGAAGAAATGCCTCTGCAATAATTTTTAACCTTTCATCAGCATAATTGCTAAATAATTAACAATGGTTAAATTATGAGAACCTGAGAGATTTGAAAATTATTACTGAAGTATGTATTTCACCAAAGCAATAACCTATATGTATCTGCTTCAAAATAAAAGCAAACTGTAATTACTAACAGCAGCAGCACAAAGTCTTTTTATGTGCCAGATCTTCTGATATATGTAGTTAATTCCTAAGTCACAGCTGCCTTAGGTCCTGTGCTAGGTTATAAAGACCCATCTCACTGCAAAGAACAACTTGTGTGCTGAGGCTGAGCTCTCCTTCTCCAAGGTTATCTCATAATGCTTTGCAATGTCTTCATTTCCATTAATACAAATTAGTTATTCCACAGAATAAGCCATGGAAAACAATGTAAAGGCTCTATAATACCTTTCTATTTTTATAGCAGATATTATTTCCTTTCTCCTGTTAGCTGAACTGATTTGCATTTGCATGCAGAGCTTTTCTTCAGTTTCTGCAGTCTTCTCAATGAGCTCCATGTGCTGATTTTGGATATGCCTTTTATACACCATTTAGGAGCTGACAGTCCTCAGTCTCCCCATCCTGCCCCAGCTCTGTGAGTCATTGGGATTTACTCACTCTCCTTTGTCTCCTAACTTGGGTGAAAAACTGCACACAGTCTGCTGGCACCCTGATGACCCACTAATCTGGCTTCCAGCAACATGAGGCCCTTCTGTCCTCTCCTGCCCTTTGTTCAAGGCACTCCCATTCACTCTCCACTCACCACAATCTTAACATTTCTACTGCAACTCTGTGTAACAGGGGGAGGAGCAGGAGGTATTTGCTGGTGGGGGTGGGAGTAACCATGGGAGCATGAATATACAGCATAAATCTGTCAGAAGCCTGGCTAATCCCTAAATGATTTATTTTTTCAGGTCCTTCTCAAGTTTATCCTTTTGGTAAATGTTGGTCTTCCAAGCAGTTTTTGGTAAAATCATGGAAAGTTCATAGTGACTTTCACTCACCATATATCTTATATGTAACCACATACCTGCATCTCCCCACCCACAAAATTCTTTTCACCTTGGTGGTGCCTTTGGTGGTGAATGTGACTCTGCAGCTGTAACTACCCTTTGAATTGCAATTCCCAATTTCAGTTTCATCCAAGCATCTCAATAGCCACTTCTTTCTTTCTGCATTCTTTCATCTATTGTAGTGCCATTCATATTCAGACAATTTTTTTTTATTCCTAAGGCTTTAGGGGAAGTAGTGACAGAGAGCTTGTTTTGTTTTTCTGTTAGAGGTTCCAAGTACAGTCCACTGAACTATCAGTAGTGTCTATACAGTCTTAATGACCCTTCACTCCTGTCACTTTATTTATGCCTTTGAGCTGTTTAAATCAGAGGCACCTGGATGGAAACAAAGTGAAGTGGCTGCCTGAGTGTCTTTACAAATAAAAGTAATGTGTCTGGTGCTTCAACTAAATCCCCACCACTTCCTCCCAGAGTATTTAGCACAAGGGTGTTCAGCAGGCTTTGGCTTTGTTGAACACCTGCTGAGAAAATCTGCTGACTACCCGAGTCCCCAGGAGCACAGCAGCCCCTTCCTGCTTGCTTTTGAAAATGTGGGTCTAACACCAGCACAGCACTGTGATCCTCTCCGACAAAGTCCTCTAAATGCAAATTTTAATCAATGCCATTTCCTCATAAATCAGTGCCTCTAGCTTTCTGATTATCAGCACCAGCTCTGAATTGTCATTACACTTCTCATATCGATGCCCAGATTGAAAGGGATGGCTTCCTGTGCAGCACAGGAAAGGATTATCACTTAGCTGCTCTGTCAGGGATCTGAGCATAAGATATGAAGCTGATTAGCACACCTTCCTCTCTCCTATGCACGTGCTTCCACCACTGCAGTTTTCCTACTATATAGCTATTTATTTTTTATTCCTTGTTTGAAACCCAATTAAACAAAATCTTCATTATGCTTGTGCAGTACTCTCATTTATAGCTATTTTTAAGAAATGCCAGAATGGAAGTTGAACCAACATCAGCCTTATTTTATTGTTCAGTTCACAAATAATGTGGTCATAATTGCCATTTCCCTTTCCTCCTGTGCTAACATTTTTGTAGCCTCCTACTTTTTCTGAGCAACTGAAAACCTCTAGATCAATAAAAAGAAAGTGATTTTTTGCTGGAATGGCATACAGATGCCTAAGCTTTCACTATGAAATAACTCCCCTCACAGCAAAAAATACATTAAATTTGTTGGCAAGAAAGTGCGTGTACTGTTTCATGCATAGCTAGAACAAAAAAAAAGGTATGAGTTTTATATTATAATTATTTGGAAGATAATTGTGTGCATCCTGTTTTCATTACCAATAAACAGAGCTGCTTTATTGATTTTATTATGTCAAAATAAAATGCTTCTATTAGATTGTTTAGTTTCCTTATGATTGGATGTAACCTGGTCATAACTATTATATACATATTATTGCTAATGATTATTGTTAATATAGTAATGAAAATGAGAATATGATCTTATTAAAAAGTAAAATCCTTTTACTGCAACAAATAGTAAATATTTTGCATCTTTTGTAAAATTTCTTTTCAATTCTTTTAATGGAGGGTCTTAAATAGATTTTTGTGAAATGGTGAGAAAACTCTACCCTTTTGCATTTACACCTGAAATTAGAAATTGAGATTATATTTTTCAAAGATTGTCTAGTAGCTCAGCACACAGGATACTGCAGTTTATTAATGACTTTGGGAGCCATGCTCTGCCAGGGAAGCCTAAAAAAGTAATTGAAAAAATGCATGGTGCTCACCGATAAAAATAAAGATAATAGTTAATATGTACACTAGAAAACTTTAAACTTATTTAAGGGGGGAGATTTTAACGCATAATCTGGATTAAACTCAAATACAATGTTTGATTTACCAAGTACAACACAAAAATACTTAGTGTTTTATTCGTTTTCTGTTTTGCTTTGCTGCAGATTAACTGCTGCGAACGTTCCAAACTGTGTATGCATGTCCTGCTCCCTGGGAGAAGCAGAGAAATGCCATGCATTTTCAGTTGTGATCTGAGAGGGATCCTACACCTGGCTCTGGGAAGTAAACTGCCTTTGGTTAGAACAACTTGGGTCTGGACTCAGATGGACACTTCACAGAACAGAGCTATCCAAAGACAGGTTTGTTGGTTTGACTCATCTTTCATTCAGCTATTGTGCTGTTCAAAAACTGCTGGTAAATGGAAATCTGCTTTTAAATCTTTTCTATTACTTACATACTTACTTGGTTTAGAGGTGATCCAAAGTTCAAACCTGCCAGTGGAGCTATAGAAATATTTGAGAATAACAGGGCTCCTTGTCACCAGAGGCAACCTATACAAGATTTGCACTCTGGTACAAAAACTATGTCTATTTCTGCACATATTTTACTGAAACAAGCAACTTCATATACATGAGCACTCAACTTCAAATGAGCACAAATTGTACTGATGAGGCTTAGCAAGAAACAAGAATTATGAAAATACTTTTCTTCCTGTTCTATCAAAAATGGTTTAATTCCTTACAATGGGTTGAAAATTAAAAAGAGTGAAGGAAGGAGCTATATATAACTTCCAGGGTAATGTTTGTGCAACTGAGAAATTCTGGTTGATGTCAAAACATTTCTGATTACTAAATATCACAGCATAGGTGGAACCTGCTGCATTCTGACAGAGGTTGACATGTTCAAAACCTGGAATATTGGAGGACCCCTGAACTTTCCTGTCACATCAGGGGGAAGCAATTTGAAGAATGGCAAAGTAGCAGCTTGGAAAACCTTGGCTAATCAAATTTGTCAGACAGCAGGAAAACATTTGAAGAGAAGGATTGATACCAGGAAAGGCACAGTGGAGCGATTGAGTACTGACAGGGAAGGGCATGTATACTTAACAGGAAGGATTTACTTTATAACTTGGGCTAGAGTTTGATGAATATTTCCTTTGATGGAAGTGCTGGATAAATCAACTTTGCATGGAGGGAAAGAAGCTGGTTATGATCTTAGTTTTCTCTCCAGCCTGGCTCACTGTGTGACAGCACAAATAAAAATGCACAACAAAAGGCAGTGGCAAGAAGGGCAGGTGAAAGTGAAGTTAGGGCTTATCAAAGTCTGTCTGAGATGGCCCCCCATGGAGGAGAGCCTGTTTGGAGAGACATGCACTGACAGAGGCATGGGCAGGAAACCTAAACAGAGAAATGCACAGCGAAGTTTCTGCAGTTAGCAGGAGGCAAAGTGAGCAGGCTGCTTGCTTCCCTTATGGCACAACACTGAAGTGTAGACTCCAGGTGCTGAGCAGACCAGCAAGTCTGAGCTCAGAAAAGGAATTCACTTGAGCTAGAAAGGGTGCTGAGGAGGTTTTGTAGAAGAGTTGGCACTAGCACTGGTGACAACAACCAGCAGGCTCAAGGACCTCCTTCTGGGAGGGCTTGTAGGTGACCAGTCAATGAAAACATCTGGGGCCTGTTTGTCCTAAAGAAGGATTAAAGACATACTGCTTTTGGCTGCACAGGCTTAGCATGCTCATGAATTTTAAGAAGGAAGGTTCATCAGGACAATTTGCTGCTGGGTCAAGATAAAGAATACTGAAAGTTTCATTCATAGTACATTGCGCTTTCAATCTGCTCACTGGTACATGGGAAGAATATGAGGGATTTTAGCTATCTTTTCTTTAGAAAGGATCATTTACTGATATAAAATTTGCTATGAGTCTCTAAGGGAATGGGTTTTTATCTTTTTTTTACATATAGAAATGCAAATTTTCATATTTTGCAAAATTTTATGTAGAGTAACTTAGTATATGATAATATTCTTAGGAATATTTGTTTTTATAGAAGGTTTTCAGTATTACCTTATTAAGTAAAAGTTGTTGCATGATTTTGCTAATCTCTGCCCTATTTTTCCTCTCTCTCAGTATGAGCTGTTCTGAAATTATGTTCATGTACTAAAAGACAAAGTGCCAAGTAGCTAATTTAGTACTCAGCAGTTACATCCAAATTTCAGTTGTTGTATAACACCAAATACTCCAAAGATGACAAGATTAAGAAATATTTGCCTCAGACTAGAAAATTATCACCACTTTGGATTAGACAGTATTATTCAAATTCCATTTAAAGGGCACTTTATTCTCAAGGTGGCCTGAATGATTTAACAACCTGTTTGTAATGTATGTGAATTCTGTGACTAAGAGAACTATCACAGTCTGATTGCCCACAACTGTGCAGAAACAAAAAAAAATACAGAAAGAGTTTTACAAACTACAAAAAAAAAAAAAAAAAAAAAAAAAAAAAAAAAACAACTAAACAAGGACCAATCAGTGATATTTTAAAACACTTCTGTGGATTAGAAACATGTACTGTGATTCGGCTCCCAGGGCTTTTGGATGTGTTTGAAAATCCTTGCCATTCTGACAAAGATTTCAGAAATAATTAACATTAAGGATAAACATACTTTATTATATTTGAAACAACCCTTTTGAAACACATTAAAGTAAAGCTTGTACACAGAAGCTTTTAAAAAGCAGTGAGAAATATAGTCCACACATTCCGAGATGTTTTATTTTTTAATTATACCTACAGATGTAATTACTTTCTTTGGAAAAAGAATTGTATTTTTAGCCATGATATTCTCTCTTCTTGAAGAGAATTTCTAACTCTGGGTGAACACTGCATACCAAGTAATTGAACATCAAACACTGAATCTCTATAAAATAAGCTCCTTTTGACTCAGAGGGTTACAATTTAAAGCTTCTACATGAGCATAGTAAACTATGAAGTCAGGTAGCTCTAAGGACATCTATGCAGATACAGAGAGGAATTTTACCCAGGTCAGCCACTTGCCCTAAAAATTACTTTTCTCTGAAAGTGAAGAGCTCTGTCTCTTATTGCCTCTAAAAATAGGTCATATTATTTATCCTGTTTCAATTCACTTTTGCTATCAATGATTGTGATTAGTGTTAGTGTATAACCTAACCTTGAAGTGTGCTGCTGTTTGTAATGTAAGAAATTCAAGCCATATGAAGAGGAACCTATGCAGAACCTTTACTTACTCCTGTAAATGAATAGGTTTCTGTCATCAGAGAAAGAGAGTTTATTTTAGCTTGGAGAAAAGACTGTTACTGGGAAACTCCTTTCAATTTATCCTCTTTCCAAACTCCCCCCATTATGGCTTTCTGAAGAAGCTTAGAGAAGAGTTTTTTCCTCAAGAAGATGCTTGGTAATATCACCATGTCAGAACTGTGCTAGAATGTAGAATCATACAATAATGGGAAATGCACACAAAAATTGTAAAACTGTGTTTGTCTTCCCCTTTTCCCCACATGAAGTAACAGCTACAGTACAGGACACCCATTTCTCAATTCCTGACTAAAATTGCCATCTAACCTCTTCTATGCTGAGAACATTGTGCAAATTGTTCATTTGGAAGCTGGAAATGAAATGTAAATCTAATGTAAGCAAAAATGGTGGTGGTACTGAGTGTGGCTGCCTCTGCAGTGCTAATACACTCCGTGGCTGAAGAGCAAGGGAGTTGCAGGGAGATGGAAACCAAGTCCCATTAGAAAAATCCCCTTTCTTTCCTTTTTTGTGGTGCAAGCAGAAGAAAGCATCATGGAGCTGCAAATATGGTTCCAGAAAAATGTTAGGTGCTTTGTACAGGAATCATTCAGGATGTCACTGACTATCAGCTCTCCATGTTACTTCTGCAGTTAGCATTTCAGAGTCATGTCTTCTCAGAGCTTTTATGCCTCGTGTGATCACTAGTATGGTAAGTGCAGTTCCTTTTCCTCAGCAAACACCAGCAGAAATCCCTGATCACATTGATCCATCAGGAGACAGAGTATGCTGCAGACATCCCACCAGACCTGCTCAGTGGTATGGCACAAGCACCTTAGAGAAAAATAAAGTTGGTTCTCATGTCCTTTCCCAGTAGCCACAAACATTTTCTTGTTATGTTAGGTGCTGTGCAGAAATGAAGGCATTCCCCCTTGTATCAAAAATGCTCAGGGTCTACTGCTAGCCATATACCATTTTCCCATGCTCACATTTAAGAAATCTGAGCAGCAAAATACTAACCGCAGATAGCTCTGCTTCCTTTTAAATATTTCTCAGGAAATGCAACCTTTAGGCTTTAATTTTATTTTATTTTTATTTTTATTTTATTTTTATTTTACGTTATATAAAAAAGACTGAGTTATGAAGACTGTATTTCACAGAAAATAAAAAGTAATTAAAGAAAGTAATAAAAGACACTGCCAAGTTTGCTGCAGGAAGCACAGTCCAACAGCCTCTAGTACTTGAAAGGACATGATGAGATCAGGAGGTGCTTTATTGTTTTTACCTCAGCATTAAGAAGCACATGAAAAAACCCACAAAACACTCCAGATTCTTCAGAACCTTGCAAATTTCATACTGCTGTATCTCATTACAGGCATGTCACTCATACCTTTATAAAATGAAGGGTTTATCTTTTTTTTATATATAATTGAACTGAGGAACTTAAAAATTATGGCCAAGCTTTTAAAATATTGTTTTACACACCCTCTGATGAGTACAATAAAACATAGGTCTTTCAAAGCCTGCTAGGTGCTGCCTACACAGAGTGCCAGGCTTTCAGCCTCTGCTAGTCAGTAAACAAAATCTCATGGGTTTGGGCTATTCGGGACTCGAGTTTCAAATTCTATTAAGAGCACAATTTAAGGCTTTGTTGTAATTGTTTCAGAAGAAACAATCAGTCCTCAGTTCAGGATTAAAACCTAGTATTTGTGTTTAAAGGGGCATTTCAAATCTCAATGCTTATAGGTGAATGTGGCTTACCTTCAGAAGCCAGCTCATGCACTGAATTCCACAGATCTCTTGTTTGTTTCTGTGATGTTTTGAATGTGCACTGAATGCCTGTATTTTTCTGTCACTTTCAGTTTCCAAACCTCCTGATACTGTTTATCAACAGAGAAGGGGCTTTTTTCACTGTTTCCCAACATGTATCTGGCTGCATGACAAATACATAAGGTTTAAAAGTAGTAGATGCCTCTGCTTACCCATGAATATGATGATACCATCTTGCCATGATCAGAAAGCTCCATATAGAAAACATTCTACAGCTTTTATTTACAATTCATTGCTGCCAGCCTATACTTATCCCACTGCATGTACTTACTTGCTTATTTTCTGTATAAACCTTTTATGAATTGGACTGTTCTGTAAGTTACATCTCTAGCCAATACACTGGATACTGCTGGCTTACATTAACTGCTCACATTTATTTTTGTGCTACAAGTAAAATCAATTGCCTATCTGTTGCAGGGAGATGTAGAAGCAAATTACAAGCAAGGCAGCATGGTAAATCACTGCAGGTGGAGGATTTCCAGCCCATAAGGTGCAAGGCTGTGCCTGGCAGCACCTCCCTGTGCCCAGTGGCAAGTGGAGCAAGAGGGAAGGTGTATTGCACACCTGTGGGGTACTGCACAGGATGGCCAGTGTCACATCTGGTGGCACCTGAGATCAGTGTCACCACTGCCACCATGAACTGGTGTCCAGTAGTAAGTGTATGGGGCCTTTGTTTGCTTGTCTTTGAAGGCTGATTTTTCTAGAAGTGCGATGACTGAGGCTGGAAGCAGTAACTGTTGTGAGAGCACTGATCTGCCTTGTAACAAAGGCTCTGTTGTGCTGGCATGCAACACAGTGCCCAAAGCTCAGGATGTTTTCAGCCTATTTGCTTTCATTTGTATTTGAGTTAATCTGGCACAGCTGCTGGAGAATAACACCATATATTAAGGGTCATTTTAATCAAATGGATCCTTGATACTCTCATTTCTTCCTATGGGCAGTTTGCATGGAAAAGGCAATTAACTACAACTCTAAACTGATGGTATGACCTTAAAAATATTAATCATGTAAGATTCTGTCCTGGCAACTAATTCAGCAGAGTATGCATGGAAAACAAAAGTCAGAAAACCTGTTGCAACATCTTTATATTTAAACCAGAGCACAAATGAGAGTGACTTTTGGGTAACTCTCTCTTATGGAAGGCACTGTTTTGTCTTTGAGAACAGACTCCAGTTGTGACCAGAAAAATAGAGAAATAGGGTCTATGTCCTTTTGGCCTGAATTCCTTTCCCTCTCCCTCTTCTCTCTCACTCATTCCTCTCCTCTCCCAAAAATAACCATAAGAAAATTCAGGATTAATGAGTTCACGTGTACTGAAACTTTAAGATCCACAAGCCAAAGCAAAACCACCCTATTTAAATAGGTGCATTTTCCTTTATTGTGTAGGCTCTGTGGTATGGTACACAGAATGTAATATCTGCACTATGAGGGTCCCAGACATGTGGAATAAGAAAGAGAAATTCACATGTGACAATCTGCTGTAGTTTTTTCTTTGTTGTTTTTTGTCTTGCTCCTTTTAAAGATATATGTGTCAGGGAGTCCTACTGACTTTTCACATGTGTTGGGCATCAGATCACCTACCTAGTGTTCTAAAATACTATTTGTCCTACAGTCAGATCTTACAAAGATACAGCCTGAGAGATCTCAAGTAAATATTGATGAATAGTGAAAGCTTTTATTATCTTACCTTTTGACCACAAGTATGTAATAAGAATAACTGTAGAAGAGGGATCTAAAAGTTCTATCTGGCACATTCTTAAATCATTAGTGAACACACTAAAAATATTGCTAAAGTTTTCCTCTTTTAATGAAGTAAAAAAAATACTTAATTTCTACAGCAGTTCTCTACAGCAATTACTTTTAGTGGGAAGCTGATCATTTATCTCTTTTTATCTCTACAGGTTGTGGAGGAAGTAATTTTGCCCTTCCGCTTTCTTTGCTGGTGCTGTTTTAAGTATTCTTCCAGGAGAGAAAGGCTCAACAGAGAAGGTATGTTCTGGAGGCTGTCAGGCCTTGGCTGATATGCCTCATCTGAAAATCAGAATATCTTTGTCTTGCATGTCCAGTGGGTGGTGGTGCTGAGAGAGGGACAGCTTTGTGAGTGAGCCGAGGCCAGGGATGAGGTCAGTACCACAGGCGTGCCCCGATGTGGCTGATGGTGAGGGCGATGGCTGCAGCAGATGTTAACTGGACAGCAAAGGTGGTGAACAGTGGCATTTCTGCAAGAAACTAAGCAGTTGCAGCCTCTGTGAAACAGTTTTCATACTCAGAATGAGATTCAGTAACTTATATTCAACTG
Source organism: Muscicapa striata striata (assembly GCA_030060385.1). NCBI lineage: Eukaryota > Metazoa > Chordata > Aves > Passeriformes > Muscicapidae > Muscicapa > Muscicapa striata. The sequence continues at coordinate 1,746,073 of JAREIS010000056.1, read as the reverse complement.
CTCTGGAAAAACCAGGAGCAAAACTATGGTTAAGAGAGTTTGCAGAAGCCAATTTTTTTAAGAGCCTTTAGGTCACCTAATGATGTATTCAGCTAGGAGATTTAAGACTGCAACCTGTCCTAGAGCAGTTAGGCTAAATGCAAGGCAAGTGTCCCAGTCAGCTTTCTTCACAGCATTTCTTTCTGCATTTTTGCTTCTATTATTTTAATCTTGGCATGACAGAGTTCTAGGGTGTTTGTCCAGGAGCTAAGACAGACAATGGGTTATTATCTGCCATCGGAGGGGAAACAAAATACACGTCAGTGCTGAAATTAACTAAATGATGCTTGTGAGTCGCTTCCCAACTCAGGATATTCTGGGATGCTGTGAGTGCTGAAACATCGGCGGCGAACGGCCCCGGGGGCAGCCGACACCTGCCTGAGACACTCCGAGCGTTCACCTGGGAGCCGCTGGGCTCGCACCCAGCCGGCACAGAGAGCAGAGCGACAGTACTGCTATCCTAACGCGGCCGCCAGTGCCACACACTCCGCAGCCGGACAGATCTGGACAGCTCGTCCCACGCCGGGTATTTATCACGGCCCTCCGTAGCTGCGGGGCCTGGGCCGGGCGGGGCCGCGGCCTGCGGGCACAGCAGCGCTCGGCAGGGCCGCGCTGTCTCCGCGGGCGGGGCGGGGCGGGGCGGGAGCAGCGGCCGCGCTGGCTCCGCGCGGGGCGGGCGGGCGGAACGGCGGCTCCGCGCCCGCGGGCGGGGCGGCGCTGGGCCGGGGCAGCGCTGAGCCAGGGCAGCGCTGAGCCAGGGCAGCGCAGCGGGGCGGGCCCGCCAGCGCCCGGCGCTCGCCGTCTCCTTGCCGACGGAGGAGGGGTCGGAGCCGCCCCCGTCCCCAGGGGCTGCCGCCGGGCGAGCGAGGCGGGGCGAGGCGGCCGGGGTTCGCCACCGCAGCCCGGCCGGAGCGGGCGGGTGCAGGCTCCGCCCCGCGTCCTCCCAGCCCGGGCACCCGCAGCGCCGCAGCGGTAAGTACCGCGCTCCGAGCGGCTCTGCCCCGGCCCCAGCCCCGCGGAGGGCGGCGCAGGCCCTGCGGCCTGGCCGCGCTTTGTTCGCTGGCCCCGGGCGCTCCGCGCTGCCGTGCGGCTCTGGCTCTGGCTCTGGCTCTCCCGGGGCGGCGGCGGGGCCGTGCTGCGGAGCAGCCCCGGCTGCGGGCTCGCCCCTCGCCCCGCTCGCTGCCCCGCGGTGGGAGCCCTGGCGCGGCGGGTCGGTGCGGCCCAGGGGAACCCGCGCAACAGGTTCGGGCATTGTTCGTGCCGCCGCTACAGACGCGGCCGCGCTGGCGGCAGGGGGCTCGGCTGCCCAGGGGCTCCCGAGCGGCCGCCGCCGGCGGAGCTTTTGCCTTTGTGCGGCCGCCCCTCCCGGCCGGCCCCACCGCGGGGGTCGCGGCAGGCCCGGCGGGGAAAGAGAGGGGTTCGGCAAGGGGAGCCAGGCGGAGCCAGCCGGGGGCGGCAGTCGGCTCCCCGGCTGGCCGAGCCCTCGGCTCCCGGCGGGGGTTCTGGCCGTGCGTGGCCCCCGGTCAGCCCGGCGGCGGGCTGGGGACGAGTCACGGCCGTGTCACTGCCGCCGCGTCGGGCGCCCCTGGTTTTCTGGAAGCGCTGCCTGCTCGGGAAGCTGATTCACTGCTGAAGACGTGGTTGCTCATAGCTGTGGTTACCCTTTCTCTGATTTTTGACAGGTCTATTGTCCAGCAGCTTTGCCTTCTCTCCCATTATTGTAGTGTCTGTCCCTTGCTACCCCCTAGCTCTGGCTTGTTAGCCAGGCTATTGTACGAAGGCGATGCTCTAAAGCACAGTTTTTGTTAAAGCATTTAAACGAGTGTATGGAAGCAAGAGTGGGTTTTTTTTATTTTACTTTTCGTAAGTTTTTTAATGAGCAAAATTGATGATATTTATGTGGATATGTGTTAATAGATGCTTTTGTCTGTTGCTCTCTCATATTTCCGCATCCCAAAGGAAATATTGGTCCTCTCCATTTTTAGTATTGCAGTGTCTGCAGTGTCCTCACAACTGGATTTTGTTCATGCATTAAAATTCACTGTGACGAGGAAGTACTGGATTTTCCCCCTTTTCTCCCTTCCGTGACACTGCCTGCTAAGATTCAGTGTATCGTAAATAATGAGTATTGTTACTACATTATAGGATTACCGATAGTTATTAATTACTGTGCTAATAAGGATTCTCCTTTATCTGAATGCGGGCGTTTATAGTCCTGATGCCATTGTCTGTACCAAGCAGAAACTTAAGAGAGAAAAGGGGGAAGGTGGACTACAGAATACAGCTGAAGCTTGCTCAGAGAGGCCTATGGCTTGGTGAGGTGCTGGCCATGCCTTTTCTTTCAGGAGAAGAGCAATGAGGCAGAGCGCTGGAAAAGGCTGCTCAGGCAGATTGTGGAGTCATCTTCTCTGGAGACATCCAAGCCTCCTGCCTAGGCTGGGTCACTACCAGCAGTTAGACAGGAATGTGTCCAAATGGGGTTCGATTCAAATAGTTCATCTCCAGAGGTCCCTTCCAATCTTAATAATCCTGTGATTCTGTGAAAATCTTCCACCAAAACTAAGAGTAATTGCGATGTGGATGTTAGGATTTTGCAAATTCTTTATGTCATAGATAGCTGCTTGAAGAGTCCTGTAAAATCATCTCAGCTGATTGTTTTTCCTGGAGTAGTATGCTAATAGATGATATTTTGTTTGCAGTTTAATTGTTCAGTAACATCAGTTTTCCTAGAAATGCAATTTAAGAGGAGGAAATAGATGTATTTTTAAATTTCATATAGGAATATTTAGTGTAAGAAAAACTGATGTGATGTCTCATTGACTGTAGGCTGTAATTCTAAATTGGCTATGGATTTGAATTTCTCGGTAAAGCTTATGTAAACAGGAAATTAGCATAGTTTTGTCATTTTCTGTCAACAAAATAGAGAAGTCAGGTGAAGTTCATCTCAGTTTCAGTTGGCTGTTGCTTGAGAGTAGTAGTAGGAAGGGAAACCAGAGGAATTTCTGTAAGAACTTCAATACCATGCTACCTTACTGCTAGTTAACATAAGAATCTCTAGGAACAGATTATGAAGAGGAATAGCTTTATTCTCCAGTGATGATGGGTGGGGAAATACAGAGCACCTTCAATAGGCAGCATCTGATGAAGTAGACAGAGCCTGTCCTGGAAATCATATTGCAGGATTTCCAGTGTGTCTGTACTTAGGCTCTCTCAAGTACTTGCTATTTGTATTTTTGTTCCCAATCTATAGTTGTGTCCTCTTGCCTTCTCTCCCACCTTTGAGGCTGACTAGAAAACTCCCTTTAATAGAAATGCGTTTTTAATTTAAAATTTACTGTGAGTTCGATTACTGTATTGGCTGATCTCTCAGAATTACTGTCAAACCAGTGAAGTGTCTTTGTCATCTTGACTTTGCCTTCTACACAGTATACACTAAATTGAACTTTTGGGGTTTTGTTACTGGGTTTCCTTTCATGGGTGGAATTTGATCAAGTTACAAGGTTTCAAGCAAGTCTTACAACATTTGCTGAGGTTTCATGTTTGATGCTTATGTGTTAACTCCATATCTTCTAATAGAAAAAGGGACTATTTCTATCTTCTTATTCAAGTTATTCTTTGCCTTTTAAAGTTTTATAGCAGTACTTTTGTAGATATACTTTCTTCCTCTGCACAAAAATTCTACTAATGCTGTTATATTTTCAGTTTAGCCTAAAACTCTGTGAAGGTTACCTCTGATTGAAAGCATACTACAGGGATTCTGGTTCTTGTTACTTTCCTGCTGCTTCCGGTGCTGCCTCAGGAGCATTGCCTGCTAACTATAAACAATGTTGATGTCTACCATATGTTTTGGTAGAAAGTGCAGGATTCCTGCTGTCCCACTAAACTCAAATGCCTAGCTTACTAGTATTTATGAATATACAACGGAAATGTTGGCTCCCCTCTCATGTAGCTCTCTAAGAAACTCTTGTTTTCAACTTCCAAGGAATTAAATTTGTAGATTGAGTAGCAAAATAAAAAAATATGGTCAAATACTTTTTCATTTAAATTTACAGAACCCGGGATCTGGAGCTCAAACTTGTTAACCTAGCAGACAGTTTTGCAGTACCAATGGTAAGTAAGATAGGTCTCTTCCAAAAATAAATCTTTATAATTTTCATGCATTATATTTGATTCTTATGAAGCTTTGAAACTGATGAAAATACTGCCTAGAACAACATCTTTGCATTTGGTTTTGTAGAGACTTACTTAGGCTTTAACTCATGCCTTCTCTAATTTACCTGCTTTACTTTGGTTTTATAGTGTGACTTCTAAAAAGTCTTTAAAAGACACTATAACATAAAGAGACCTAATATTAAAGTTAAATTACATTGTTTGGCCATGCACCTCACAGTACAGCTTGTGTTACTGTGTCTCACATAGTAGTAGTGTCCCACAAGGAGACAAGTGGCTGCAGATGTGTTAGGGGGTGTTTAAGCATAGGACTGGAGATAAGTGAATTCTATTTTTAAGAGCGTTCTGTGGTAGTGGGTGAGAGTAAGGAAAGACATTTTAATAGCATGGAGGTAATTATTGCTGCACTGATGGTGTTGATAAGCTTGTGCTGGAAGATAAATGAGAGACTTGGGAACCTTGATTGTGCAAGTAGAAAAATGTGTTGGCAAAGCTTTTTACTCTTCAGACTAAATAAGAGTGAGAGATTTTTGAAGTGAGGATAACCTTACAGCAGATGCTAAACTCAACAAGGAAGCAAGTGAAAATCAATCTGGAGTGTTGTTTTCCTGTTTCCAGGTGAGAAGATGAACTGCTGCATTTTGGACAAGCTGAAGTTTGGAATGCTGGGAAAAGAACCCATTGAGAAGGAAATTACAATAGTTAAGAGGAGATGAAGGTATGACTTAGGGCTTTGCAGAAACAATAATTCAGGGGAGATAGATGTAGTAGGGACGTGAGAATTTAGAACCAAGATAAATTCCTATGATATTGGCAGAGTTGCATTTGAGAGGTGTTCTTAGTGAGGTGTCATGCAGGGTAAGTGTTGATCAGACCAAGGAAGGCCAAAAAAATAAAAAATGTTCGAAGAATAAGATAAATGGGTTTGATGTTAGCTTGATGTTTTGGACACTAAATGATATCTGTGGCTGAACTTGAGACCTCAGGTTGTCTGTTTTCTCTCTGCTAGTGTTCCATTTGCTAATTGTTTAATTTTGCTTTCTCACTTGACCCTAGAAAATAGTATAATTGTAAAATGTATGAGTGTTGCATTTATGCAGGATGTTCCAGGGAGCAGCTTAGAGAGATTGATTTTATGTTCTCTGAAGCATGTGACCATTTATTTATTGATTTATTGGTAGTGGAAGGCTACATGTTTTATTTTGAGTGGGTAGGAGAGAGAGAGATGTGCTGTGATTACTGCAGGTGGTTGCTGTGGCTGATTTAATTTGGGATTTGCCGTTGAAATGATCAGAATTTTTAATCTGAGTATAGAATTTTTAATCTGAGTACAAAAACTGAAGACATCCATTAAAGTTAAGATTTATTTCTCCTTCACCCACTAATTTAAGGACATCTTAAATAATTATTTTGGATTTGTAGAGCAGTGAATTAATGGATTTCTGAAATATGTGAACAAGGTATTTATTTACCAGATCTCGAATATTTCAGTCTCTTGTACTTTCATGTTTGGTTAACATTAGCAACATTTTTAAGTTATTTATTTCCTATTGAAGGGATTTTTATTATTACTCTTATCATGGGTATTTTGTATATTGTGCAGTGGGGATGGGGAAACACAACAGGAATTATTTATTTACTTATTTGTTTATTTTTAACAGAGGAAATTGTTCAGGGTGTTTCAAGATCCACAGAGAATCATACTCTGAGCTGGTCAGGTAGCAAACCCAGAATTTTAGGGATTTGTAAACAGACTTTTTGTTAGTCCTTTCTTCATTGTCATCTTGTTTTGGTCAGTTTTCTCCATTCCAAAAGGATGACTGCTTTTGTGTCTGCTGCACGAGATGGTTTTTGGTGTAGGGAAGCATTTCTTTTTGCTTCCACTCAGTCGAGTGTCACTATACTGAGCTGGGAATTGAATCCTGAGGCCCTGAGCCACATGCACTTGTAACCAATGCCAAATATGTGTATTGTTATGAAGTGGTAGATTGTTTTGTTATATAAGTGTTGCAAAAAGAACAAGAAGTTCTAATCTTGCACCCCAGAGGAAAGTGTTTTTCATTTATTCCAGACTGCCAGCAGTTCCACTCATCAGTATAGCTGTTTGTCTTTTGAGTTTGTCTTTTGACTTGACTGCTCATGGCCTGGATTGTCCAGTCTCATTCCACCCACTGTCCTAGTTCATTTTATGAAGCACTGTAGGCATAGGAGCTTTCTTATCTTTCATCACAAACTGGTTTTGGACAGTTCCTTAAAGAGCTAGTGATAAGGCATTTATTTTTCCAAGCATTTGTGACTTGTATATTGGCTTTGTTTTGTTTGTTGGAGGTTTTTGTGTTTGGTGTTTTTTGAAGAAGAGGGAGCTAGGAGAGGACTATGTAATCTTATTTTACTATCTGCAGGTTATTTTTCTTCCCCCTAATCTCACAAAGTATTTCTGTGGTAGAAAATGCAATCCATGTGATTCCGTACACTATTTCCATGTGGCTTCTAAGGAAAATTTTAAGACCTAAAAATGAGAATTTTCTTTTAATGCGTTTTAGCGCAGTGTGATGAGGAAGAGAAAATGCCTTGGCTATGCTTTGAACATGGCATTTCAATTGACCTATTGCTATGTAGAAAGTGGTGGAAGAAGCAGCCTCTCAACGTGCATAATAATGTATTGTGGTCTCTTGATAGTGTTGAGGTGGGTCAATACCAGGTGACTGCAACTTCTGCTAGTTTGGCTGCTTGTTTTAAGGGAAGAAGGATATGACGTAGATTGGTCTTTGATGTTGGCTGTGGGGATCTGCAGGAGGGCAAATAGTGTCTCTCACTTTATGTGAGAGAATAGCAAAATGTGGCAGGAATGTTGTACAAAAGGGAATATTGAGGTGCATCCAAAACCTACGGCTTATATTCTCTACTCTTCTAGATTAAAGAAGCCTGAAAACTGATATAACTTAGCCTAGCCCAGGTGTTCAGCTTGGGCTGAGGCTGGAAAGGGTAGAAAACTCTAGCATGTTGTTATCTTTGATGTCACATGTTGCAGCATCCTTGTGATGTGTGCATGTGTTCCTTTGGGTTGGACAGGTTTGCTCTCTGAGCATAGCCAGTGAGTCCAAGGAGTGCTGCTCTATGAGAGAGTGCTCATTGCTGCACAGTCCCTGTGGCTGGCTGGTGAAAATGGAGTGGAATTGGAATTTTTCCAAGCTTAAATTTGTTGTGGCTGTGACAATGTGCTTTTGGATCATGGCCTAGCATGCTGTTAACCTCAGCTTTAGCCAGAGTCAGAGCACATTTTCAGTGTGTCCTCTGAACTGCCATGGCAAGTTGCTGAGTTAGGTTACTGACAGTGCATATGTAATGGAAATGGCTTGAATGGTTGCATCTTGCTCAAGAGTTAAAGCATCTTACATACTCATTAAATTAGTCTGTGTTTTTTATTTTCTGACTTCTTTAGTGTGAATTGGCAGGTCAAAGAAGATCAGGAATATTTTTGTTGTGTACGACTTCAGACATAGTATAAAACTTCTGTGGGTTTTTGTGGATAGTTTTTACAGATGGTAAAAAAATTGAAAGTACAAAAGTGGTTGAAAAAGGGAAAAAATTGATATTCCTTAAATATCTGGAGTTACCTTTTCTCCTGAGAGCTCTAATGTTAAATATTTATTAGTGGTTCTCATAATACCTTAAAGTGTAAAAACCAAGCACTGAATTTGCATGTGTAAGCTGATGTTCATCTGTCAGGTTTTATTGTTAGTTTGAAACTATCCAGCTGAGTAGCCAAGTTCCAGGTGCTTTTTAATTGAAGACAGCATTAACTAATAAATATTTACAGCTTTTCTCTATTTTTGGGGCAGGTTTGTGCTTCTCAAATTACCCTGGGGCACCAGCCCTGGAGACACCTTCCTTTGTGTTTTCTCTTTGTACAACTTTGCTGTGGGAGAGATGAGATCCTTTAATGTAGCTTTAAAGGAAGTTGAAATAATAATCTACATAGATAATTGTGATACTCAGCTTTCTCCATTTTACATGTGGATTTTATTTCTGTGTGGAACAGTTGTAAGCTGATTCAGGGAAAAAGAGGGTAATGCTTTGTGGGTTGAAGTTAGCATCTAAAAAGCCTGCATGCTGGCTTCAGAGAATGAAGATGTTAATTTTGAAGGTCTGCAATTCAAAAGTTGATCTAAAAGAAAGTGTTTTCATTCTATATGTTTTGAGGCTTTTTTCCTTTGGTACTTCAGAATGTCTATTGTTATTTGTGCTATTGTTTCTGCCTGGACTTGCAAGCTGCTACAGTTTTGAATATAGCTGCCCATCTGCTCCTTGGTTATTTATAGGCAGATTTGTGGAGCTCCTTCTAATCTTTCAAGTCTTCAAAAACATTAATGAATTAAACATCACAATACTCTTGTAAAAAGAGAATTAAATGGAGGAACTGAATGGAGACTAAAAAGGATAAATGACTTGCTGAAAGCCATATGTATATTTCATAGCAGAACAGGGAATAGAAACAAGATTCTTTTTTTCTTACTTGTGGTCCTGTGCTTGACAGACCAGCTACATGCTCTTGTGAGATACAAGCTAAAGGAATGAAGAAAGAACTTGTTCTTTGCATCTTGCAACAGATGCTTATGTGCAAACTAACCCATTTCAAGACCTTGCACCATGTACTGAGAGTGTTAAAGGTTTCAGGTCTAACAAATATGAATAAACATGTTAGTATTAATTTTCATTAAGCCTGAATTTGTTTTGATTGTTAATGTTTTGGAGCAGTGGTTTCTGCTGGGTTGCTTAGAAAGAAAACACCTGTTACTCACAGGAGAGCTTCTCTCTGACATCTTACTTCTAGTTATCCAGTCAGCCTGTCCCTCTTCTCCTGTCTTTAATAGACTTTTGCAATGGCTTTAAACAATGTCTGGACATTGGTTCTTATTTATTTTTTTAATTCAAAGACAGTGAAGATGGGTAGCACAAAATTCAGGTGAAACTTTCCATTCATCAGAAATTTGGCACTTTGATGAATTACACATAGTACTTACTGTGTGTGAGGTTTTTTATTTTTGGCTGGGTTTTGTTCTTTTTTTTTTGGTTGGGGTTTTTTGGGGGGGTGTTTTTGTTTGTTGAGGGGGAGTTGTTTGTTTTTGTTTGCTTTTAGTTTTTGGAGGAACTTGTGAAATTTTAGATGTATGGAGTAAAACATTGTAATCCACAATCATTCCAGAGTCTAGAAATTATAGAGGATGCAGCCTATTAAATTGTGTTTTGATTTCACATTGGAGTGCAGCCTGAAACATTGTTTGTATTTTTACTTGTCCTATAATTTTTTTTAAACTATTTATCTGCTATCTCCCATTCTCTCCTTAATGTATACGTATTTCATGTTTGTATGCAAGAGAATTTTCTCCACAAATAGTATTGCTAAAAGAAGTTTCTGCTTGTCGAGGGGATTGGAAGAGTTTTTTCTATTTCTACTGGAATGCCTTTCAAATATTCAGGTTTTAAGTACAAATATTATGTGAATTTAATGTTACCACCTTCTTGTGGAAATATTCCAAAGAATGAATACATTGTTGGAGACTGACATTGCTATATTGATTTAATAACCTGGAATCCTGTGTCATTCTAAACAAGTTCAGTGAGGTTCTTCAAAGTGTATTGAATGTGTCCAGGAAACATGTTAAATAAAAGGACTACCAGTTCTCCAGTTTGGTGTATGGCATTTTATAGTATTATGGCCAAGTAGATTCTAGGTGGGCATACAGCACTCTAGATTGTTTCTGAAATTCAGCAAACAAATCTAACCTCTTTATTTATTTCCTACCTGTAACATTTCAGCATATAAAAATTACGTCTTTTGATTTGGAAGTGATAAAATGCAGCTTCCTGAAGTATTTCACTTTCCTCACGTGAAATCTGTTCTCTTCAGTGCTTTTGTTTTTCTCCTCTAGCTTTTCTATATTTATTGAAACCAAATGGATTTTTATTGATGAATAGACACTGAATCTGTTTCTTTCAGCTAAATAGTGGTAGAATATTGAGCAACGAATCACTCTTTCCTCATGCTAAATTGACAGCTTGATGGAAAATATTAAGAGCCTGTCATTTTGTCTTCCTCCAACAAATTGAAGACTTTGCATATATTTTTTAAGTCTAAATACATTGCAAAGGTACAAAACAGTGTAACTTTTCAAAACACCTTTAGTAGCTCTCATTGGAAAGTAGTTGCCAGCTTTCTTGAAATGGTTTCAGTTTCCAGTATTAAAAAGAGATACCTAGGTTAATTCATCCTGAGACTCTTTGGATGTCAGAAATAGAGAAGGATGCTAAGCCTGTTTTTTAAACTTGAAGATTTTTTTTTTCTGGTATGTTGTGATAACCTGCTCTGGTGAGAGTTTTCTTCTAGATGAAACCTATCAAAGCTCTCACAGGAGAGAGGTAATTGTAAGCTTCAGGAGTTCATGGAACAAAGGCTAGGTGTTTGGAATTATCAGCTTTTGTCCTAACTGGTCTGACTCACCTCCCTCCAGTCTGAACAGAATGCTTCCTTTGGTTCCAGGAAATACTGAATAAAAGAACTATTTTGATCCATGGACAGTGCCACTGCTGTGGCAGAAAGCCAAGCGATGCTTTCATATTAAATAAATAGGTCTTTTCAGAACAGCAGAGAAACATGTTCCCTAGAGTCAGTAAGCTAATGCAGGCTTTTGTTCCTGTGTGAAAGTACAAAGATAATGAAGTGTGTGTATGTTTGAACTTTATTCATTGGTTATAATAAAGAGGCATTTGTAATAATTTGGAAATATAACTTAGGGAGGAGGGGGAAAAATCATTCAGGTATGTGTTCCATATGTTAAAAAAAAGGAAAATAAAAAGAACGGTCTAAGTTAAAAAGCTTATGCAGGGGGTTTGAGAGACAAAAATGACTGCCTGAATAATTCTTGAATTTCGTGGTTTTTGCAACAGATAAATACGAATCTTTGTCTAAAGCATACAGGAAGCCTTAATAGGATGCTTTTTTGAGTAGTTGTTCAAAGTGCAGGCTGTCATGGGACTCAGCTTCCTGAGAGAACAGAAAGTTGTTTGTTTCCTTCTGTAACATGTGAAGTGTGAATTTTATATAATTGGCAAAAATTACACTTCAATATGGAGATTTTGGGATAAGAGATGGGAATGAACATTGTGAGACGTGCATTTGAAGAGGCAGTAAAAAGCTGTTGAAGTATTTTTTTCTTTTTTAAATAATATGTTCTTTTTTGTATTTGTTATGAAGCTCATTGTTTTAACATGAAAAGGAATAACTATTTTACCTCAGGCTATTTGGATTTCTCTGGATATTTTGTTTTCTTTTTTCCCCCCTATATTGTTTATAGATTTTATTCAGTTAACTGCCCCCATGCCAGGAAAAAAATTTCTCTTTGTGTGCATTCTGAAGTATCAGAGGGACAATTCCAGGTTGCAGTCCAAAGCCCTGGGCCTGGAATTAAAAACAAAGAAAATTCCATTTTGATCTGTATTTATTTTGGCTGGATATTGGCAAATCTTGAATTGTGTATTTCAGAGCAGAATTAGGTTTTTTAATTATATGGATTGATCTGTGGAAGTAGGACCTCAGAGTTGCAAGCAAATGCCACTTCCTACTTCGTGTAGGCTGGAAGAGGAGGTTGCAGTTCAGGCATCCTGGGGATTTGTCAGGGAAGCAAAAAGCTTCATCACAGTAAATTGCAGTTCACAGTGCAAAAAAATTGCATGAGGGTAAGGAGGAGGCAAAAGAAGCAGGAGCATTTCCAGGTAGAGGTTATAGGTAGGACATAGTTATTCAGACTGTTGAGTGTTTTTCTTCAACTGAAGCCCTGCTAATGGCAGGGTAACGGCAGTGTCCTGACATAAATGTAGCATAACATATTCAGGTAATTATTATATTCTTGGAAATACCAGACAGGCTGTGCAAAAGCATAATCTTATTTGCACTTATTTTATATCTGAATGAGCAAGCAGGTAAGCTACCTGTAAATTAATTGCTGTTTATAGGGGTTGGGAAATGGGACTTTAAATAAATTATCTTGTCCTTTGTTGAGATTCTGCTTTGGTTTTTGTGGTTGGACTGTTGTTTCCCTCCAATGAGGAAAAAGAAATGTTTAATTAAATATTTGTGTGGATGAATGTCTACAATGATGTTTTTTCTTAAGTTTTGACAGTAGTTTAGACTTTGGTTACAATGTTCTGTTCTTCCTTCAGGAGAATACAAAATGTAACACTGTGAAACACTGTAATTGATTTCCCATGCTTGACAACTTCAACTTCTTGTGTTTCAGAGCTGCGCAAAGTGTCTGCAGTAGGATGGAAGCGTCTGTAATATTACCCATTCTGAAGAAAAAATTGGCTTTTCTTTCAGGTACAATTTCAGTTTTCCTCAACTGATTCCTCCCTGCATAATTTGGATGGCATATTTAAGTTGGTTTGCTGGATATATTTAACAAAAATACATTGTTGGTTAGTGCTTTGTTATATTCCAACTAAATCTCTGGAACTTTTTATCTAGTTGCCAAGCTACATGCTTGCTTCAGGGCTTGCTTTGCTGTAGCCTGTAGCTCAGCCTACAAAGCTGTTGTGAAGTTTCAGTCTATATGTAAGAGAATGATGATTTAATAGACATCCAAAAATAATCCTCTCTGATTTGACTTTGTTTTTGGAAATAGAGTGAATATTTTCAGAATTTTCTATAGAAATTTTTTTCTTCCTTTTCACCTGCCTTTTCTCCGACATAGAAACATGTGGAAGCAGAATTAGCCATGCATTGCAACTGTTTGGTTATTGCCAATTAATTAATTAAGGGAAGGTGGTAATTATCACTGTATTTCTTAAAACTTCCTCAGTCTTATAGTGAAGGTAACTTTTTCTCCTCCCTCTGCCAGAAAAACAAACAAAAAAAGGTAATGCTTCAAATGGTGAATGACATTCTCCTGCTGGTTTCACTGTGTTGTAGATATCTGTGGTAGTTCTTGGTGTTTGATTGTCTGATCTAGTGTAGGTAGGTAACTTACAGAACATTTTTCCACTTCAAAAATTGACAAGTGTTGCCATAAATATTCTTTGGGCTTAGTTTATTTTAGTTTCTTTTTAGCCAGCCTAGTTTAGCCTGCTCCAGTCACCTGAGAAGTGAAACCTGTTCTTTTTGTTGATAGAATTTATTTTGCTTTGAATTTGCCCACAGCCCCTAGCAATTGAAAATCTAACAATTCCTTTTTAAAAATGAACAATCAAACCCCTGAAACTCATCTCACATTAAAGCCTGAGACAGTTCTTCCACAGTAATAGCAGATGTGCAGTGGGCTGGTTGTTCAGCATTACATTGCAAGAGGACATTCTCATTAACTAGAGTGCATTTTCAAATTACTGTTGAAGCTGCCTGATCCATTTCAAAATACAGATATTCTTAGTGGAAAGTAATTTATTGAGTGGCATTTTAAATGCTAGGAACCATTTTGGACCTATGTATTTCTAAGTAGGTTTGATCATTTTGGAATTGTTTAGTATTAATGGGTGCTTTAATTTAGTGAATGGTAAAGGTTGATGCAGCAGGATTTTTTAGCATTCTTCAGTGTAAGTAAAGTAACTTAACAGACACAATTCAGTTCATTGTGTCTTTTTGCATCAATTTTACTCCATATAGTTTCATAGTTTTCATAGTTTTTAATCATTTAATGATTAAAAACATATACTCAGAAAAATAATATTTTAGGAATGTGTCCTGCAGTGTTTATGTGCTGAAGTCTGTTGCCGTTTTTTAGTTAAATTGGTACAAATAATGTTGATCCTGCCTTTTTCTGGAAACAAAACAGTGGTTTCTAATGGAAATCCGTGGCTGGTGTGACTTTTATATTGATAAATCATTACACATAGCACAGAAGAAAAGGAAAGCTCCCAAGTCAACAAAAAGCCTTGAGCAACCACTTTGGTGCAAAATGAACTAAAAAATTTAATTTTTCTTTTTCTTCTTTCTTTTTTTCTTTTGTGATTCTCTCAGTTGCTTTCCTTAGCAGTGTTTACAAGCTGGAGGAAAAACCTGTCAGTTGTTACCCAAGATGACTTATAATGAAATAATGATGTAGATAATTATTGTGGTCTTTTTGTGAAATGGCAAGAGATTATATTTCTGGGATTTGGCTTGTGTTTTGTTTAGTCAGTTCAGCAAATGCTGTTTAAGTCCAAGCATTTTTCCTTTTTCTCTGCTTCCTCATTCCAATTTTCAGGCTTTCTGCCATTCAGAAACAGAAGGGTGGACAATCTGTAAATAACTGTTGCTTTAGATTGTTTCTGCTGGCAGCATCTGTCCATTTGTCCTTTCTCATACAGCACAACTCTTCGATTCTTCAATTTAGAAACACAGTTATTAAAAAGTGTGTTGCTGTTTGTCAGAAACAATTATCTCACAAAAGAGAGGAAGGGAGGGGAACATAAGCACTGCAGGGAAGCACTGAAAGCAGTAAGTCCTTTATGAAAATGTAGAAAATATCTATGTATCAGTGGATCTTTAAAACTCCAAATTCTGAGAGTTTGCACAGCTTTGGAAAGAAGGAAAATAGACCTGTTGCAATTAAGATTCTAACATATGTTATGTAAACTGTTTGTTCATAATCTTGCATGCACCTCATGGATGGGGATAGTTGTTATCAAATTATGTTGACGTATGTGTATGAGTCTGCAAGCATTACTGTGCTCATGCCTTTTCTTATTTCTACACAGCTGTTGCTATTCTGTAAAAAGTTGTTCTTACTGGTCAGATGGAACTTCAGTTCTAGTGAAGCAAAAGCATAATTCAATTGCTTTAGCCAATGAGAATAAAGGTATTCTTTCTCAGGTTGCTGAAATTTACATTTCTTCATTTTCACCCAAATAAACCTGTGATTACAGATGTTTCCTTTTCTACAAGTTCCAGTTGGAGCTTTTGGGTACATGCTCAGCTTGGGAGTGGACTAAGTTTCTGATAGGCTGATAGTGCTGAAGGTCTAGGAGATGCTTTTTAATAATATAATCTAAAAATGCAAAAAGAATGCTTCTGGAGCACTTGATTTATGTTGTTTATACTGAAAGCATTAGATGAAAAATTGTGACAGCTGTGGATGTGGGCTATGCTCTGATGCCCTGGTGATGTTTTAAATATCCATGTGGTGAATGAACCTTCATAACTGAGAGGTGAAATGTCAGTTGAGGTTTTCACAGCAACTTTAAAGATTGCTTGTCTGAGACCACTTAATTGTGAAGTATTTCTTCTGCTTAAACCTCATCACATTAACTTTGTAATTACTTTTTCTTTCTGAAACAGGAGGGAAGGACAGAAGAAGTGGCCTCATTCTGACAATTCCATTATGCCTCGAACAGACGAGTATGGATGAGCTGAGTGTCACACTAGACTATCTTCTAAGTATACCAAGGTGATTTGGAAGGCATTCTGTTCAGAGCTGGGGTTTTTTCCAGTTGTGGAGAGGATCTTTCTGTTGTTTTTGATTTTATTTGCTCTTCTTTACCATATAAATTTTATGGAAATGTTTATTTAGAATATGATACTGTCTGAGTTAGAAATACACATCCCAGTAAGCTAAGGGATATGTACTAAGGCTTGTCTGTGTCCTTTTATGTCCTTATGTTCTCCTTTCTTGGGATAGCTTTTTTCATAATTTCTTTTTAATGACAGTGCACTTAGATTGCTAAGTAAATTAATAAACCATTCCAATCAAACTCCTAAGCTTGCAAGGGCATCATTGCCCATTGTCCTCTCTGTGCTACATGCCTAAGCTTTGTAGCTTGTAGAGCTTCAGTTTAAAAGTGCACTAAGTTTAAAAATATACAGTCTTACTGAAGTTAGTGAGCAGCTCGTGGTACTGTGTAAATGTGCTGCCAGACAGCTTGAGTATCCTGTCATCCATAGCTTGCTGTAAAATCATTGTTGTTCAAGTTCTGTGCATGTGCCACTGCCAGCTTATAGTTACAGTTTTTGGTCCTTAGTTACCTGCATTTATGTTTTGTTAAGATTGACTTTTTTTTTTTTTTTTTTTTTTTTTTTTTTAAATCTCATGTGCCACTGCTTTATAAAGAAAAGGAGCCTCTCAGATAAATGTTTGCTTTTGTATCTTTTCAAATTTCTCTTCTGGAAACTGAGCAACAATGGCATAACTAAAGATAACCAGTGTACTTTGCATACTGTAATCTATAAATGTTTAAAAACACAGTTAAAGGATCCAATGTGGGGTTTATTTTGGTAGGTAAGACTTTAAAAAATCCTGATTGGTGAGAGAAAAGCAAAATAAACTCAAATTATTTAAAAGTAAAGCATCAGTAGGTATATGAGTATACTGCACAACATTTTAATTGTGTAAGTTTTAGGGTCTTTCAAACAGCTTGTTGTCTTTTGTAAAGTGATAAAACACCAAATGGTCATCCACACAAGCCATGTCACTTGACTTAAGGACTTGGCCATATTTATGGAACAGATGCAGGCATTCTTGTTCTAGTAAGCATTAGTTATTCTACAGTCTCATCCTGATGTATGTCTTTACATATATTAGTGTAACAATAACTGTCTAAAAGCTGAACCAAAATGCTCTTTGTACTCAGTAGAAACTGGGAAATCTGTTTGAAAGTGAAGTCAGTGTTCCCACATTTAATGCTCTGTGTCAGTTGTGGAAAAAATGACCTCTCTTCTATGGTGGCAGTATGGAAAAATCATTGTAGTTTTGGTTTGCATGTTGTTTTTCAGTGGGAAATGCAAACTTTGGCCTAAGCACTGCGCTTTTTTTTGTTCTGGAAAGACTTGCTGAACAGTGTTTGGGAAAAATGGGACTGAGGGGAGGGATGTTGTCCCAAACCCAGATAGCTGTCCAAGCAACATTAATACTACTTTTTCCCTCAAGCTCTCGGGTTTTTTTTTTTTTCCCCACGTTCTATTGTAAGGTAATGTAGTATGTTTGATTTTTAATTCAGTTGTGCACGGTATATGATGTAACTACAACTGGTTTGAGATCTGCAGTCCAGTGTGGCTTGCTGGCTGTGTCCAAAATTTGAGGGGCATAACTGCTTGGAGTGTCTTGGGTAGAATTTCTTTAAAATATGTGTATAAAGCCATTCTGAAATTTCAGACAACTTATTTCTAGTGTTGAAGTCTACAGTTACACCTTTCTTTGATGGAATTTAAAATTCTCAGATTCTGAAGAGATCTGTTCATAATTGAAGAAGACTAAAAGTGGCAACATTATGATGTTGTCTGTTCCTACTAAATTTTGCTTCTTTTGTTGTATTCTCTTTATTGTGGCTCAAATCACCCAAGTTTTTACTTTTTATTTTAACTTATATACAAACATTTGCATTGACTAAACTTTTTAGAAGTGGTTGGTCATTTCTGAATTTGATTGGTTGTGTATTCTGTTGGGTTTGGAGAGTTTTAATAGGATTAGTAGTAGAGGAGCAGATGTTGATACTGCTTGATTCCAGTGAGCCTAAGGAAGTCATGTCTTAAGATGCTGTAGTAACACTTTTTGCCTTACTCTTAAAAACAATAGTATTGTGCCTTTTGAGTTGGTTTTGATTGGAAATTGCACTTATGAAGCCTGAATGTCCAGAGTGCTTCCAGAAAAATCATGTGTGTGATCTTAGAGGTTCCTTGAAACCAAAAGCAATCATGGACTGTTTAATTAAAGTTTAATTTTTTTTTCCTAAATTAGCTAGTAAAGTGCCTTTTTTTCCCCTCTTTTTTTTTTTTTTTTTTTTTTTTTTTTTTTTTTTTTTTTTTTTTTGGCGGGGGGTTAGTTTGTTTGGTTGGGTTTTGTTTTTGTTTTTTTGTTTTTGTTTTGGACTCCAAGATGAATTTGTCTTCCACCCATATCTGATGAAGCTCATCTTAAACATGAAATAAATAACAGTTAATTTCTTGTTTTGAAACATAGTGCTTACTTTTGCATGCCTTATTTTTTGTAAGCTAAGGAGATCACAAATTAGCTTTGTTTTGTAACTGCAGATTTGGGAAAGATTACATAATGCTATCCTACCTCATGTAAATGTAATTTTTGGATTTTATTTGCTTGTAACTTTGCCAACACAAGAATTTCAACCTGGGACATGATATGTAGTGTGGTAACTAATATTAAACCATGGGCTTGCTTTCAAGAACTCCTCTGGATGTTCCTTGTAAAAACTGACATCTCTTTGTCTTCCTTATGGCAAAAATTTGATCTCATTTCTGAGGATTTTGTCAAGTTAATGGTTATGAGACCTTTTCAGAGTTGCTACAGTTTAAAAAAATATTTGTATTTTGAGATATACTTCAGTGCTACTGAAAAATTGTAATATGTAGTAATTATCTGGAGCATTAAAATTGGAAGTTATTTTATAAATGAGTAAACACAGTCCTTCTATAAGGAAAAAAGCTATGGAGTTGTATTTTACAGGAGGCTTGAAATCCAAAGTTGTCATGAGGTGACACTTGTTAGAGTGAATTTTATGTTTTTCTAACTTTTTTTTGGTTTTTTCTTTTAGTGAGAAGTGTAAAGCTCGAGGATTCACGGTGATAGTGGATGGCAGAAAATCTCAGTGGAACGTGGTAAAAACGGTTGTGTTAATGCTCCAGGTAAATAAATATTTATACATTCATAGTTGACTGATCCATTTTATGGATGTGAACCCAGTGACTGTGTTATTGTAGAGACAGGTATTTCCCTAAAATGTGGTTCTGGGACAAGTTCTGTGCACAGGAAGAAATTCTGAAAAAGAGGATACTACAGCTCACTCAAGTAAGAGACAAATTCTTTACATGCTGGGAACACAGAGTTGTAGACCTTTTTCTGAAATGGGGTTTTAGTTTAAAAAGTACAGAAATATTCTCCTGGCACCACCAATAGTGAGCAGTAGGAATGTGTGCAGGGCTGCCACACAGATATTGCAGCTGAGCAGGTTTTGATACAATATATGCTGTACTACCTGGTTTCCTTTGCAATAAGATATAGTTGACTTAGTTGTGGATCACATTCCAATCACAAATTATGTTCTGCGTACTCCAAAAAGTAGGAGAATAAGAAACATGACAATTTTCAATTAAAAAAAAAAATCTAAAATTCTAAAAATTTTAACTCTTCAGAACTGTGGGCTTTCAAATAGTGTTTTATTTTTGCTGAACAGTATGGTTTATTTTCTGGTCTCAGTGGTCCAAGAAAATGCCATTTCTAACACATTAGAACACTTGGACTACTGCCTTTCTTACTACACAGATGGTTCCTCTTTATCAGAGCAATTTTCTTCTCAGACTTAGGTGAAGCTTCAGAAAATGTGTCAAATATGAATAATTTCTTTTTTTTCCACCCTGCTTCTGGGTTTTGAAGTCTGTGTCAAGGTGTCCTTCACTTATTGTTGACTAAGATGGTTTTCCTGTTAATAGAGTTACAGTATTTGAATCCCTTGTGTTCAGGTTATGATCTTGGGTTTTGCTTCAGCCACTGTGTGGTTGTGAGGTTCAGTGGGAGCTGCAGCTAGTGGGGAAAGTCAGCTCTTTGCCCACACTCTTATTTCCCTGGCTTGCTGGCAGCACTCATCCTGCCTCTGCAAAGCTTGCAGAAACATGAGTTGCACATCTGTGTCTGGAGTTTGAGAAGGAGGCAATAAAAAAGACTTTCCTATGTGAATTGATCACATGTGCAGATCACATGAGATTTGTCTGTATGTAGTTCTCAAAAACACTTTCTGTATGCAAAATATTGTCTACTTGTAAATAATTTTTGCATATTTGTTAAAATGGTACAGGAATGAATTAGAGTATTTTGTTGCTGATTTCCTTAACTCCTTATGAATTAAATTTTTATGAATAAAATCAGATATTTAAAGAAAAATCCCATGGGTTGTGTCACTTTTATATCACCACTGATTATTTGACTTTTGCTTATTGCTAAAGCTGATGAGTTTAGAGTAATCAGGAGTCTTGATCTTCATTCAGTGTGACATCATAAAATCAGCTTAGTAGACCAAATTACTGATTTAGTCTGAGAAATGGTTTCCTGGTAGTATTTTAATGAATTAATATGTTGAAATGTCAATATTCAACCTTTTCATTTTAGTCTAAGAAATATGTACTAAAAAAGTATAGGATATAATCTTGGCATGATATGATAACAAATATACAATTTTTTTCCTAACTTTTACTGTTTTCTCCTGCATAGAAGATAACGTTGATGGAAAGCTTTGTTTTTAACATTTCTTCTTCTTTTTCATGAAATACCATAAATTAAATAAAGTCTAGACAATAGTTCATTTTTCTGTCATAATACAGCACAGAATAATGGTTTGTCCTTAGGACTGGGAGAAAAGAGATTTTCTTTTCAGTTTTGCTATAAAATCTTGTGCAATGTTACAAAGCAAGATGGAGCAAATATGTGATGTAGATGAAATAGGCTTCAGTTTCTGTCTTCAGTTTGTATGTTCTTGTATAGATGATGAAATCTAAGTGGAATTCAGATCTGTGGTAAATGAAGGTTTAATTTAAATGTTTTACTTATTTTTTCATTTGTTTTACAGAATGTTGTTCCAGCTGAGGTGTCACTTGTTTGTGTAGTAAAGCCAGATGAATTTTGGGATAAGAAGGTTACACATTTCTGCTTTTGGAAAGAGAAAGATAGACTTGGCTTTGAGGTATGTTGAGCTTTTGTCTACTTCAATCAAAAATACTGTTTCTGAAATACTGATATAATTGGATGACAGCAAAAGTGTCTTTAAAATAGCTGTATTCCTTTATAAATATAAATAA
Source organism: Muscicapa striata striata (assembly GCA_030060385.1). Taxonomy (NCBI): domain Eukaryota; kingdom Metazoa; phylum Chordata; class Aves; order Passeriformes; family Muscicapidae; genus Muscicapa; species Muscicapa striata. Next base: position 1,725,099 of record JAREIS010000056.1, on the reverse strand, counting down.
GCTGTATTAAAATAGCTTTATTCCACAAAGCTGATGCTTTGTGGATAACCTTAACAAACCACTGTGATTTTTTCCATTTTTAATGAGACTTTCTTCATTTAATATTCTTCACTTAGAAATGTGTGGCATTTAATTCTTTGCTTAGCAAGAAAATAAAGTTATTTGATACATATTGTGGGTGTTTTGAGTAAGAAACTGTTGTACAGGATTTAGTGTGAAATTTTTCATGACTTCTCTAATAGGCTGTAGAGATACATGCTGTGTGGTGTCACTCTTAGCTGTAACCATTCTGACAAATATCTTGTTGGTATTGCATACATTTTTCTCTCATTTTGTGAGTTCTTTGACATCAAGAACAGATTGTAGATCCCTTGCCAAATATAGGCTGACACTGTTCTGTGTTGTGAGGCAGTGTGTGTAAAAGAGACTACACGTTAATTTTAGCAATTCCCTTGTTACCTCCGTCTGGGAGGTTAATGGAAACCTCAGTTTTCCCTGTTTTTTTAAAAAATATCTGTGTCATCAAACTTTCCACACATTTTTTAAGTTAATCTTGTTTGAACTACAACAAGCATGTAGCATGCAGCCCAGTCACGGTGTCTTTAATCAGAAACATGAGCATGGCAGTGCCCACTTTTACAAACTAGCTTATTATTTGGAGCTACATCTAAGATGAGAATTTAAAAGCCTCTAAACTAACCATCTGTACTCAAAAATATGGTTTAAGAGCTGCTGGTTAGAAAGTGACTTAAGTTTGCAGTATTCAGTTTCACACAGATATTTCATAACATAAGGTAAATGTCAGAGTCCAGAGAGCAGCAGTAATAAAGGCAAAACCCCTCTTTAGAAGTCATTACTGTGTGATTTAGGCTCTCTTTTCCCAGCTACACTTGTGTAAATAAAGTTCTTGGGTAAGTTCAGGAAGTCTTTGTAGCTGTGATATAACAGTATGTGATATAACAGTTGTTAGTGTATTTATGATGGTGTTGCTAGTTTGGAAGTTCTTCTAGAAGATTCTTCCTGGGTTTTCCTTTAGCATGATTTAGCTAGAATGCATTTTTAGACAAATAAGCAGAGAGAAAATATATCAACAAAGCAGGGATAATTTTACATGACTGTGATAATAAAAGGATTTTTTGTTTCACATTAAGGCTTGGCTGTCATTAAATGATAATCCATTAATTTAGTAATCTTAGTAATTTCATAAAGTACGTTCTGTGCTAGTAATTGTGTTGGCATTGTTGGCATAGATCATTGGAATTATGTAACAAAACTTTTTGGTTTCTGTTACTTGGTTGCAGTCAGGAAAACTGTTTCAGTAAAAATGACCCACCTTCTCTGGGCTCCAGTTATTTGTGTCAGAGACAGTACTATGTCTTTCCTCTATTCCAAATACAGGTGCAGAGCACTGATAAGGCTGTGTAAGGCTCCAACTCATACACAATCTACAGCTGCATAATTTTGCATTACTGGCAGTAAAAACAAACAGCACCCAACTCATGCTCTGGATCATGGGTTAGATTTGTGTAACTACTTGGAAAATTCAAGATTGGTTTTGCACCAGTGAAATAATTATGAATTAAAAATTTGAATGAAAATGTGAAATATTTTTATTCACTTGGGTGTAATCTCATTTTATTTGAAGTAAATGCTGTGTAACTGTGATTTCTAATGGGGCATCACATTTACCTCCTATCTCCTGCTACCTGATCTGTTCTTAATACCTTGTTTAATATTACCATATGAAGCCATTAATCACAGTGTCTTCCTTTCTATTCAAAGGCAGAGATCCTCTGCTTCAGAGTGAGATGTGATGATGATGAGTTGCAAAGCACTGCATGTAAATGTGGGAACTGAGTACTGGGTGGATAAGTACAAAGAGGTGGGCTGATTCAGCTGAGTAAGAGTTCATATCTTTTTCTTCTGGTTAGTATTAGTGTTGGTTTTGGACCTGCCTCAGGACAATTCCCATTCGTCCTCCAGCAGAAATTTCTTCTGTAACTTCATTCCTCCCTTGTTAGCAACCAGCTCAGGTATTCATTGAAGCAGTTTTATCTGGTCCTGTGCCATGCTTCATAAGAGAAGGATTGTCTTAATTGTTATAAAGCTGTCTTTCAGCTGAAATGTTGCATATATGGTACTGTAATACTCAATACTGTTAATATTTTAAAAGATTGAGAAACAGGATTTGAGTATAAAAATTGCTGTGTTTTAGAGAGTTGGGAGGTGGAGCTTTTTGCTTTTTTATTAATATATTCTACATAGTGATGTGAAACAAATCACTCTTTTAGTAGATGCAGTGTGTTGTATTTGAGTGTGAGTTTTTTTATGAGAACAATGAGCATAACTGGAAGAAAAAAATTACCATAAAACAGAAGAAATGTACAAATTTGTACACAATGCAAAATTGCTAGAGATTGGTGAGGTTATTTTGCACATGCCATTCATTTAAGGAACTTAGAGGGAAAATAATCTCTGAGCCTGATTTAGATATTAGATTAGTACTTTAAAAATCAGTTGAGAGCAGGAAAGATGTGTTTGCTGTGGAAATCAGAGAGCAAAATTTTAAAAGTCCACTTAGAATTTGAAGTAAGGAAATCAAGTGCATTTAAAAAAAAGGAGTAAGAGAAAGGAAAAATCAGGAGGTAAACTACTATGAATTAGTTGAAAAAATAAGAGTGTATAGCATAAGAATCTTTATAATCCTGACATTCAAAGTCTGAGTAGTTCTAAATGCTTCACACTTCTACTACAGCAGCTGACAGCTCTAACTCTAGCAAAGTGTCAGAAATTTCTTATGATAGTTTCTCTGCAGCATCTGCTCTGGAAAATCTCAAGTTCTCTAATTTACCTTTTAAGAATGAGGCTAATGAGCAGAGTGTTGCTCCACAGAATGAAGAATGAATAACACTTGGTAGGAAGTACCTAATTTTTGTCCATTTTGAGCAAAGTGCTTTAAGACTGAAGCACCAGAATTTCTAGCTTCCATGGACTTTCCTAAAAAAAGTATATAGGAGTTCCAGTCAAAATTGGTTTTTTAACTGCATCTCTTTTCATCTGTATGCATCTCTATTGCTGTTTTAATATGGGTGGCAATGGGTTCTTCAACAAATCAGGGAACTGACTATGTGGAGGTCGGGCATGTAAGCCTACATTTATGTCAAGTCCTGAATTTTGTCCAAAAAAAGTGTGTTGAAAAATACAAGAATCTCTGCCTGCTTTCTCTTCTCTGGGATGTAAAAATGAGAGTGTGCTAATTGTTGTGAGCCCTGGAGGGGTAAGGTGGATGAATGGGTAAAACCAGGAGTGAGGGAGGCACTTCCTGGGAGTGGAATTCATCTTGTGTTTGTCTAGGTTCTGTCAGCTGCTCTTGGGTTTCTACTATGACAGCTTTCTATGCAGTGGCCAGATAAATATTTAACTTATGTTTAGTGGCGTAAGGTTAAAGAAAATGATCTTTGTTTAGATTAGTGTTCCATATTGAACAAATAATACCCTATGCTACTCAGCATTTATTCAAATAGTGTTTCAAAAAATTGATTGAAATAGTATTTAGCAGCAGAAAATAGAATTATACTCCTCAGGAAAAGGTAGCCTTTGCTTCACTGTGTGTTCTGTGGCAGTGAAGATCACATTTAGATATTATGCTTGTTTAAATTTTATGTTCTCAAGGGACATGTGTATTGTTCTCTTTTGGAAGGTAACTACTGCTTTTCAGATTCAGTAGTGTGGCTACTCTGATATTACACACTTCAGAAAAAAGCTCCTTATTACTGAAATTTTACAGCATCCGATTCTCAAGTAGCTCCTGGGTTTGGCCCTTGTCTTGTTTGACTCTGTGACACTTGCATTAGAGAGCTTTTTCATTTCTTCCCTTTAGAGAGAAAGTAAGTTCAGATGGATGTATTTAACACTTTGGGGCCACTTTTATATGTGCTCTTGAATATCTAGAATTATTCTCTCATCTTGACTTCTGCCTCTATCCTCATGTAGATGATCAATGAAAATTGCAGAAAACAGCAAATGACATAGAGAGGTCAGCTTACTGCAAACAGTATTTAAAGCTTTTTTTATTACAAGAGATACATGTTGCATGGATCAAAATAATGTGTTTTCACTTCTAAGAAAACAGAATAGAATATAAGAAATAAGAATTAGAAATAAGAAATAAACTTTTGCACTTAAGGCATAAACTTTTTTCTTTTTTTTTTTTTTCTTGACAGCAAAGGTTGTTTTGATTTTATTGAAAAATATGGCATGCCCGCTTTTCCCAAAACACTGTTCTGAGTTGTTTCTTTCAAGGCTTTCACAAAGATTTAGCAGGCCAATACTGTGCAGAGCAAGTTTACTGACTAGAGTAGTGCAAGGATGAGAGCTGCTACCACTCTTCCAGAGTTCTTTAAAAAGAACTGAGTGCAAATGATGATTCCATGACTGGTCAGTAGCAAATAGGACATGTTTGAAATCTACTACCACTGCCAGCTTATTAGCTGTCCCTGTTGTCAGAAGTGGGTGGATCAAATGGGAAGGGAAGCAAAGATTAAAGGGTTCAATAATTTATACTTTTTTTTTTTTTCTGTCTTACCATCTGTCCAGACCTATTTATTTCTCCCTTGGGAAATTTAAGCTCTTTATTTTAACATCCAGCTACAGTCTGCTGTCCAAAGGCTTTTACTTTGGATTATGAAAGCTGATTTTTTTTTTTTTTTTCCTTTTCTGGAATCAACATGATTTGACTTGGGGAAAAACAAAGAAAACAAAAACTCATTTCAGTTGCAAGCAAACAGAGTTATTTCTGTTTTTATAGCTGTAAATAACCTTATTTTTACCTGTGATAGTACGTTGAAGGGTGAAATTCAAAGGCAAGCGTGAAACACTAATTCATAAGGGACAGCTTTTTCTAGGATGAGGTATTTTGACATCTATTTTCACAAAAGGTCAAAGATAATTACTGTTTGGATTTTGAAACATTTTGAGAACCTGACAGCAAAAGTCTTTAGTTTCCATACCAAAATGAGTTTTCTTTTTTTAAAATGAACTCATAGAGATGAATGTTAAAAATTACCGAAACTATAAACTGTGCCAAAAGAAGGAAGAACAAAGGCTTTTTTTTTTTTTTTTCCTTCCTTCTTGAATGTAGGATCCTCTGGGGTTTGGGTTGGTTACTGGCATTACTTAAAGAAACTACTAGCCAATTCCATTTACAGCAGCCATGTACCATTTAGAGTACAGGACAATAGTGTATATTTGGATGTTGCTGAAAGGTTTTCCTCTGCAATAATAGACTGTTTGGAGCTACTCTGAATTCTTCAGTTTCAGTATCTGCAGGGAAATGGAGCTGGAATAGAAGTCTTTCTAGTTAGCACTTTCCACATATTCTTGTGCCCTGAAAGAGTATGTGAATGATTTGATGGGTTATGGAAATTTCCTTTCCTTTTTTTATTTTGTTTCTAGCTATATGTTGCCAATATGCCTGCTTCCATAGAGAGGTTGTTCTTGGTTTTTTTTTTTCCACAGGAGTTATTCCAGGCTTAGCATATCATTCATCAAAGCATGGCTTTGCTGCCAACTTCTGGTTTAGGCTTATATGAATACAGCTCATTCAGGAGCCTCTAGAATGCAGAAATGAAAGGAAGAATTTAGTTTCCCACCTAGTAGTGGACCTGTGTTTTCCTGTATACCCTGATGTAGCTGATGAACTAGATTTGTCTTCTGGGTGAATGACTCAGGCTTTGAAGCATACTAAGATTTGAATTTTTGACTACTCATGGAAAGGTTATGATTGATCCAACTTTTGCTGAGCATATTTGCACAGTAAATGCAGGCAGTTTACTTTTGTGGCACAAACTCACCTCTGGGAACTGAAAGTATTGCCAGAGAGTGGTAAATATACTGAGTACTTTGTAGTATGATAGCCTGCTACTATATCCACTAGAAATAGATTGTGTGGTATATGACTTAATCACAAAGCATCAGTTCCCAGCAGGCAAACAGATATCCAGGGAACACATTTCTTTTTCCCACTGTAAATAGAGAAGGTGGTAAAGTTGATGGTCTTACAGCATTATGCATGAGATGTGCACTGCATGTCAGAATCACCTGTGTGGTTTAGCCCACATAAATTGCAAACAGCCATATTTCATTTAAACATTTAGCTTAAAATCTAAATCACAGAAAGATCTGCTCAGTATCTCTAGGCACACTTCTCAGATACTTCAGGAAATCATGAGCATTACCTACAAGTGACCTTTTTTTATTGTTGCAGGTTATTTTAGTATCTGCTAACAAGCTGACACGATACATAGAACCATGCCAACTAACAGAAGATTTTGGAGGAACTCTCACCTATGATCACATGGATTGGTTGAATAAGAGGCTGGTTAGTTAACTGTGTTTTGGGGTTTGGGGGTTTTTAATGTCTCCTTCTTGAGCCCTGAAATTTTTATTTGTGTAGGAACTACAAAGTGTGTAGGAAATGGTCACATGTGTAGTCATGCAGTTCATTTGCATGAATAATATTATGATAAATAACACTGCCTTTACTCAAGGGATGATAAAGCTAATGTATCAATTTGTTGAATAAGCAGTCCTTAACAAAGGTCTTTTTGTAACACTAACTGTAGAAGAGCCTGAGTCTGTGGTATGGTTGCTATGAAGGGAAATTGGCAGCTCTAGGAGAAGACCAAACAGGAGAAAATACTTGGGACTCTGCAGATCCTCCTGGGTTATCGCTTAGATATTGGTTCCTGTGGTTTTAAGGGGTGTCCTGCACCAAAGCTTCTGTCAGCACAGTTTCCCCAGTAGCCCAAGAAGCAGCAAATGTCTAGGAGCAACTACACTCTTTAATTATTTATCAGCACAAATTGTTTAAGCAACAGTTGGTGTGCATAGCTCTCTAGAATGTTCTTAATCTTTTCTTCATTGATACTTGCTTTTCAGTTATTTAAGTTGAATTTTCAAAACAATATTTAATCTTCATTAACACAGTGTGTTCTCCTCCTGTGTAATCTGTTCTTAAAATGTGTGTCTCCAGGTGGGATCTCCAAGTCCAACTACACCTTCTTTCCCCTGAAATTTTAAGTAGTCCTAGCTAAGTTAAGGAAAGTTCATTGGCAAGCTATTGATTAATAATTTAATAACAGCAAAAAGACATGAAAGTTACTGTGCATGTCATGTAAAGCACCCAGTCATGCTCAGTTCTGTTAAAAAGCAAAACCAACCCTCAGAAGTCAGGTGCAGAGGAATTGTCTGAACAGTGCACTGTGTCTTGACTGTACACGTGTTACTTGAGATCAGAAGCCCCTGAGTTCAATGAAGCTGATGAAGATATTTTATTTTATTCTGTATAATCTTTCTATATAATATATTTTTCTTTTGTTTTAATTATTCATTACAATATGGTCCATTTGAATAATGATTAGAAGCTAGAATCTTTACAAAATTATTTTAATCCTTCCAAGTGTCTAGTAGTTGTGTAACATGCCTTGATTCTCTAGCAGTATTAAAGTTTAAAATGAAGATGTAGAATAAATATGTCCATAAGATCTTACAGGTTTTGCAGATATGTCATTTTTTTTTCAGTATTCATTATATTCAGTGTAATGTTTACTGTCTCCCTAAAGAATCTTAGTGCTCTTAAGTGTTCCCTGAACAAAACTTTATTTTCTTTGTTTCCTCCCTACCATCTGAATGCTGGGAAATAATTACACTGTGTAGGGAATGAAGTATACTAATGGAACTACTGGATAAATTTGCACTGATGCTTTCAATACAGCTACCTAAAATTTTTATTTCTTACATTAAAACTTCCCTCTTATTTAGGTATTTGAAAAGTTCACAAAAGAATCAACATCTTTACTGGATGAGCTTGCTCTAATTAACAATGGAAGTGATAAAGGAACTCAACAAGAGAGAGAGAGGTATGTGATTCACTTTTTGAAATCAATGCTTTTGGATTATAAAATTTCATTTGCATTCCAGAAAAATACTGAAAAAATGATGCACCTTAAATACCTTGAAATGTGTAAAGAAATTCTAAACCTTTTAGTGTAGACTACAACATACATGAGTGTGTGTGTGTGATGGATGCTCATTCAGCTGATTACATGCACCTCCACTTGTGTTTTGATTCACATTTGTTTTAATGAGTTGAGCAAGTGAGGACTTTACTAAGTGAGAAAAAAACTTAATCTTTTAAGACCATTAGGTACTTCTAGCCTTAGCTGAAGTTTTTTGTGCTACTGTAATATAAATTTTAATAACATGTTTGTTATTTTTTTCAAAGATCAATAGATTTGAACTTCCTTCCATCAGTTGATCCTGAGACGGTATTGCAGACAGGTATAGTAAGTCAAAAAATTAGAATGTTGGTCAGTAATATGCCATCATTCATTTTAGGCCCCATGTGAAAGCACAGAGGGCACAGTTGTTATCTCAGCCATCTTCACAATGTAACAAGTTTATCTTTGGGTTAAAAAAAAGTGATGCTAAGAAGTGGCAGAACTCCAAACATGTCTTTTTAAATACGTAATTTTATAGTCCCACTAACATCTTTACAATATTACCATAACTATAATGCTTAATTTTGGGAATGCATTGTTTCTAGCTGGTGTCAATATATTTGCCTTATAGAATGAATTGATCTCAGTAGCCACCAGATGGTTACAATATAGAAAGCATTTTTCTGCACAATTCTGACAATTTGCATCAATCTAGTTCTGAGCTGATCATCTGTCAGAAAAGTGAAGCATACTTTGCTTCTTGGACTCTCTATTCAGCATTAAATTATTTGGGATTCTTCAACATATTTGGGTTTAGGGTGAAATTCCTATTGACTATAAAGTACAATAGTCTCTTGATTTGGACTGGAATGTTGTTTTTTTCAATTAGTGCCTTTGTGGAATAAGAAGTAATGCATAGTGTTAGGTGGTGATCGGAGTCTGAGTGCTTAGAATTTTTACTCTATAGCCTCCTATAAACTAATGTGTGGATCACATGTAATACTTGTCACAGTGGCTTTATGTGCCCTCTGTGTAAAAATTTAGCTTATCTATATGTGGGATAGTACTGGTTTGAGTTAAAATGTGAAGCAATAATTTCTTACTCTGGTCTTTGAAGTTTTTAAAACATGAAGTGTCTGTAGACAGTGTCACTTTAGCCTAATTGTCTAATTGTAGTGTGATGCTTACATACTGAGAACTTTAATACAACAGTAACATTCTTCAAACAGTTTAAGCAAAAGATTAGATAGTCAAAACATAGTATTTTTTGTGCCTAAGAGCTTAAAGAAAAGAGCAAGACAGGTTGAGAGCAGAACACTGAAAAAATAGTTATTATTCAGCTTCACACTCTCTATGAAAGAGTTGTACTTCATCTAAAAGTCCTGAAAGACAACACAGAAATTATACAGTCAGGTTTTTAGTGCCTCCATTTAGAGCATTCATTCAATATAAGAACATGAATAGTTTGAGAGAAATACTTTGGATGCTACTCACCATTTTGAAGTAAATCAATACTTCAGTTGTTTCAGACTCAGGATTGTGCTTTTCAATTTTCTTTACATTATTCAATGCTATTGTCAATTTGAATATTAGAATGTTCAGGTATTCTATATCTGAAATATACCACATTTCTTTTTTTATATTTTATGACTGATCCAGCCTCACAAGCTGACCAAAGCTCTGCATGAAATTGTATCATTAAATGTGCCCAATGTATGACAGATCATTAGCTGCAAAAATGCACTGTTGATGGTGTAAAAGCAGGCAATCTTACTACTAATTTTTGTGGTTTTGTTCTTGGAACCTAGATTAAGCACATCATTCTGTGTATTGTCACAGGTCACGAGTTGCTGTCTGAGCTGCAGCAGCGCCGATTCAATGGGTCGGACGGAGGGGTGTCCTGGTCTCCGATGGACGATGAGCTGCTGGCTCAGCCGCAGGTCATGAAGCTGCTGGACTCGCTCAGGGAGCAGTACACCCGCTACCAGGAGGTGTGCAGGCAGCGCAGCAAGCGCACACAGCTGGAGGAGATTCAGCAGAAGGTAATGCAGGTAAGCCTGGAGATGTTCTTGCATGCGCTGAGGTGGAGCTCAAGTCCCAGACTGTGATTTCTGCAAAAATCAGAGGGGAGACCTTAATGCCTCCCGTCACTTCACAAATGTCATTGTGCTGGTTTCACTCAGTGCTTAACGTTGTGGCTGCCACAGTGACTTTCCAAAGGCTATTCTGATTTGTGGAGGTTGTTATAAATGTGCTCTCTTGCCTTGAGGTTGCCCTGTGCTGCACAGTGCATGGCTGCATTGCTGGAGGTGCATTTACCGTGCTGGCAAAGAGAGGAGCACCTTTGACTGAGTGTCAGCTTTGCTTGAGAGTTGAAAACCTTCCCCTGCCTATGTCATTTAAAATTCCAGTTACTGAAGATAAGCCATTATTTATTCCTTTATTTGTCTAATGCTTGGTGGTTTAACCTAAGCTGAAGTGCTTGAACTGTCTGTATTTCAGGAATACACTGACAAGAATGAATATAAATTTCCTAATCCATTGCATGTTAAAGGTCATGATGAACTGCTTTGGTCCTTTGGAAACAGCCATGTAATTAGCACTTTCAACATTTTCTCAACAGAGTCTCAGTGGAGAAAATCAAGGAAATGGAATTAATTTATTCTTCTTGTGTTTATCACTTGAAATTAGATATGTATATTTTTAAGATTATGTGTAGTTTGAATATGCAGAAAATGGAATAGATAATTGCTTTTAACCTTTCAACATTGCCATTTCTAATGCATGAGGAGTGCAGGTTGAGTACTTGCACTTTACAGCATTGTAGATATGGGTAAAAATAAAAACTAATCAATTTTGTGATGTCTAGCAGTGAAAATAGCAATCTACCAAGTAGATAATTTTAATTTCTACAGTAATTCGATTACTGTAAAAAAATCTAAAAAGCAGATGTCATTTGTTGCTATATTGAGCTGGAAGTATTAAAAATATATGAGAGATTAATACAATCCTATATAGAGCATATCAGCACAGTTTTGGGTATAATCAGGTGAGGGTTTTTTCCTGTGTTTTAAGTTTTAGTGGTTGAACAAGATGTGTTTTTTATCATACTTTGGCAAACTGCATTGTTAATGCATTTAAATAGAATTGTTTGTCATTACTCAGCTTCACTTTTCAATATTTGTAGTAGAAATAGTTATTTGTTTACTCTGTGTACACTACAGATGTTACCTGGCAAGTGAACTGAGTTTCAGTACACAGGAAGAATGTGTTTTGCTCTTTTGCCAAACTAATCAGTTTTTTTAAAGTGCATTTAAAAGCTTTCTAAAAGGCATACAAATATTTGAGGAAAAACTTACTAAATCTAGGAAATTGTTTAGTTTCCTTTGGGTTTACAGCAAAAAAATTAGGCTAATAGAGTTAAAGGCTAAAAATAAGAAGCTAATGATGTACAGAAGGAAGCCAGTGGAGGCAAAGTTGCTGTGGAATTTATTTTGACAAAATAAACAGAAGCTGCCATATAAGAGTACTTGCAGTACTCTAATTAGAGTGGGTGCTTTTCCTTTGTGTTGCTGTTATTTTTTTCTTTTGTGTTTTGATCTTCTGCTAGCTTTCTTTACAGTTACATTCCTATTTCATTATTTGTGTACCATCTTATATTGCTAACCACTCCTGGCTTGCTTTTGTGTTCCTTTCACAGTTTCACTACTTGCTGCTTCTCCTTACTGTGACGTGCTCAGATCTTGCTCCTATCTCAAAGCCCTCTTATCCAAAACTGAGTCTGTCCCTTATGCCTTCAATATCCTACCCTCTCTTTTGAGTTACCCCTTTTGCTTCTGTTCCATGCTTTTGTTTCCCTCTCCTTTGTCTTTCATTCTGTAATGTAAAGAATGCTATGGTTGTCAAATGTTTTGTAATAAGCAGTTTTTCGAAATGCTGCTTATTATTGTAACTATAGGTTAGGATAAACTCTGGCTTTGTCCTTCCTTAGGCAGAGATGTTAGTTACTATTTTTCTAATTTTAATTCACAAAAAATACGAGATCTTGCAGTGTCTTGTCACTAATGATCTTAAAGTTTATTTTATGAAAATTACATCACATTTTTCTGTGTGATCCCTTCTTAGTTTATGCATCTGTCACAAGAACAGCCATGTGCTGGCCTAAGCAGTTGCAGAATCAATGCAATAGTTACTGGAAACTTGTAATGGGGAGGTGGTCTTGGCCAGAGGGCAGCTGCTAAGCAGTGGCCTTGTCCACTGTTTCAGACTTGCATGAGAACTGTCATTTCCATGTCTAAGTTTTCCAGGCCACTCTGACCTTAAGGGGGGACATCTGGGTCCCTTCACTTCTAGGTCAGTTCCATATTTAACCCATAACAGCTGTGCAGAGGTGCTGAGCACAACAGGAAGTTTCTCTTTAAACAAAAAAGAACCTGCAACTGTAGAGTCTTAATTTGTCCTAGAAATAGCAAAAGCAAGGAGGACTCAGAATGCTTTTGGAGCAATGCATATATGCTTTGAAGCAGTGCTTTGGCATGGGGCAAAATGGGCAGTGGGAAGGCAGATTTTCAATGACTCAAAGCTGGAGTGAATTGAGCAGCCTTCTGTAGCAATGATTGTTCTTCATTGCTGCTGCAGTGAAGTCTAGCAGCACTAGGAAAATGGTCAAATTAGTCCCTGTTTCATTTGTCTTCATGGTTATGGGGTTACATTGTGTATTGTATTATGTTTCCTGAAAATCTTTGTGAAGCTGTTTTGTGATCAATGTTTAAACAAAACTCACATCAAAGACAGGAAGCTGGCTTCCTATGCCTTTTTATTGAGGTTCAGAAGGTGTTCCTACATTTTCTTACTTCAGGACTTCAGTAGTGACTTCTGCACTTAGTTTCATTGCAGCTATCTCTGTTTCCCAGATATTTAAAAATTTATCAGGAAATTTTTCAATGGGTATCATCTGATAATTCAAATGTCTGTAAGGAAAGCAAGATTTGAGCAACTTTCTGCTTTGTTTTTAAGAATATTTGCATCAAAAAATAGTTTCAAAATAATAATAAAAGAAATCCAACACTATAGTCCAAAGTTGTTGCCGTGACCCTGCAAAGATAAATTCTATGAGATGTGGTCACAAAAACTCAGTAAGAGGTTTCTGTTATTTGAATAGAGCAAACTGGTGTGGAGGTTAAATTTTGAAGCAACTATGCATCCTGTACACGAGTGTTAGTTTATTCAGCAAAAAAAGGAGAAAGCTCTCAGGTGTGAGGTTGAACACAACTGTCATTGTAATCACTTATGCAAAAAAAATTTGGTTTGAACATGAGAGGTCCATTATCATTCTGTTTTGAGCTCTTTTATTGACAAGAGATATGAAATGACCATTGTCTATATGAAAAATCTTGTCATAGCTGCCATCTGCTTTCATGGAGCTGACAGGCTGAGGTTAATGAAAAGTAGTTTCTGTTTAAAACTTTGAAGGATGTGAATGGATTCAACAGCAAGATTTTTACAGAGGTGAAAAGGGTCTGTTTTTTCATAAACATATGCTTATTTTTATTTCTGCTTATCTTACAAAATTATTTTTATACCAATTTTTGTGTGATTGATTTGCTACTCTGTTTTTATCATCTTTATCATACTGACAGGTTGTCAACTGGCTTGAAGGACCTGGATCAGAACAACTAAGAACCCAGTGGGGAATAGGAGATTCCATTAGAGCTTCACAAGCTTTGCAACAGAAACATGAAGAGATTGAGAGTCAGCACAGTGTGAGATTTCCCATACCCTTTTCAAGTATCAAAATAATTCTAAATGCATGTAGTTATGAGCAGTGTATTTTGCTTATGAGTATCCAGGAATTTTGCACAGTGCATGATGTTATGAGTTACAGAGGAACAATTACCTGAGCAATTATGGAACTAATGTGGTCGCTGTGTTTGCATATTATTTTTTTTTCATTGTAGAAAAATACAGATTTCTATCTGTGATTTTTCTTGTGTTTAGCATGGTACAGCAGTTCCTAAATTTTTATGTAGTGTAGAAGGAATAAATTTTTTTTTCCTCTCTGCCAAAATGTCTGAGAAGTCACTTCTGAGGTGAATAACTTACTGTTTTTGTCTCTGTTAGACTATACTTACCAGTCACTGGCTGAATTCTTTCATTGATCAAGACTTTAGATATACTTTTTCATAATGAAATCATGAGGAGCTATTTTATAACTACGCTAACTTGATGCCTTTGCTTCTAATTTTGACTACTTCCTAAGCTTCAGCAGAATTTTGTCTTTCCATCAGATGATTAACTATAATTAGGTTATGAATATTCAGTGCTCCCAAAGGGAGTTTTGCTCACAGTGCTGCTCACCTTTTGTGACTTTCCTTGAATTGACTGGCAATTCTGTCCACTTTTCCTAAGTTCTGTTTGCAGTCATGTCAACAAAAATAGTCGCTGGGTTATAGTTTTCCAGACATAAATTAAGGGGGGGAAAAAACCTAAACCTTTAGTCTGAGGAACACAGCACCCTAGACAACAGTAGTTTTACTGACTCCACCTTATGGTTTCCTTGCTGGATGCAGCAGTGTTGTGTTTGGTTAAGTAAATCCCATCTCCTCTGTCATGTCATTTCTTCAAGCAGTGTGAAAACCAGTACCTTCTGAAGTGTAAAACATCATGCAGTTAAAATACTAATTGGAAAGGAAAAAAAAACAAAAAACAAAACAGAAGCACCCTAGACTACCTACTTCAATGACAAAAATTAAAAAAAAAAAATTAGTGTCTTCTTGTTATATTGCTGTTTCAAACTGAAAAGAGAAAACAAGACTGAACATACTTTGTTTTCACTTGGATACCTATGACAGAGAACTGTGATTTAGCTGGGGCTAAATGCAGTCCTTGAAATCATTGAAATCCCACTGAAGTTTGCAGGCTGCCTTCAGTGTGCTGAAGCACTGGCAGCATGGAACACAGCTTGCTTCTCAGGTGCCAGCAGAAAATAAGTCAGAAAAAAAGATTATTTTATATCAAAAGAAGTAATTGGAGGACCACTGTCCTACCTTAAATTTAGCTGCCTTTAGAGATTAAAACCATTTCTTGTCAACAGTGCCAGCAAAATGTGCTTTGCCTTTTCCTTTGATTTTTGGTGTATGCTTCCTCTTTCATTGTTTTCCTGATTTTTCTCCTAATAATTGAATTGACAGCTTGTATGCTTGCTTTCTTTCATCCCCTTCTGTTTAATGTTGATTATAGTATTTTGAAGAGACTTACAAAAATGTTTGATTTGTTTTGAAGATACTTTTTTTCCTTCAATTTACTCTGAAGTGAAAAAAATAATTTCCATACGGTACATTTGTTTGTTTTTTTGTGGGAAAAGGGTGATTGCATTTTTTGAGGGGGTTTAATTTTCTGATAGTTTTATTCATGAGCAATACACTGGAACTGTTGTTTTTGAGAAAGTCTTTGCTCTATGGGTTTGAGCTGTCACATGCAACTGTGCTTAAGTTCTCCCATGGAAAAGATGAGAAACACGATTTTATACCTGGTTTTCTGGTATCCTAATTTTACTAATAGCTTGATCAAAATAAATTACTGCAACTCTTACTTTCTTTAATGCTAAAAATAAAAACTGGAAAAAAAACCCAAACCAAAATCCTTAAACATAATAATCTGATTTTTTTTGACTTCTCATATTATAGTTTATATGTCACATTTAGCTGAATTGGTATGTTCAGTGTCTAAGAACTATGTTCTGTGAACTGATTGTGCTGAATCTGTGTATCTACAGTATACATGTCACAATGGAAGATGTTTTCACATTATGTCATCATAGTTGCCCCTTTTGGGACAGATGAGAGATTTATTCTGCTCTTAAATTTTTGACTGATTGCTAATTTAACTTTTTCATTACTTTCTCTTTGTTTGCCTCCTTGCTCTTTTCATATTCTCTTTTTTTTTTTTTTCTGTAAGCAGATGGTAGAAGCAGCTTTGGGAAAAAAGAAAAAAATTCAGAATATGGATATTTATACTCCGTTTTGCATGATTTGTAAATAAATGATGCAAAAGCTGAAGACATAATTTACGAAATTCTAAACATCCCAATAGGAGCAAGACAAGAATACAAATTAAATCAAGTATTGTAGGCCAAGAGATGGTGCTGTTCCATAGAAATGCATAGGACACTTCAAGGTCAAAATTAGAGCTGTTGAGCAAACACATTTTGCTTTACAGGCATCTCAGTCATGCAAGATGTGAATGTGATCTGGATGTATCAAGCTGGTTTTAAATCTCCCCAAATTGTTAAATATTTGAACTATTTTCCTCTGCAAATAGACCAATAGGACAGCATAACTAAATCTTATGTATTCAGTAATCAAGCCATGTGAAAAACAAATCTGCCCATTTTAAATTGAATAGTATAAAGCTTTCCTTAAATAAGAAACAAGGATCATTTTGAAGTTTCTGTGCATGGATTCTCTTGTTCAGAAGATAGAGATTACTTCTACTTTGTCAACAGCAGTATTTTTTCTAAATATTTCGAGGAAGTTATTGCTAGTTTCAATCATGTCACTGAAAGTAACACCTGGATAGTCCTGTGAACAGCTTTTTATAATAGCTGATCACTTGGCAGAAGTGATTTTTTGTTCCACTAGACCAGTACAGATATTTAAGCACTGGAATTTTTTTTTTTAAATGTTGGGTTTCCTCTTTTGGTGGAAGTTTGTGCTGGGACTAGGAGCCAAGTGTTGAACTCTTCCCATCTTTCTGCACTGCATTTTTTATTCTACAATGCATGTATTAACATCTACTAAGCCCTTTATTGAGAGTTGGTTTGAAATCAGGAATATTTTTCCTTGTCTTTGAGATAGTGTAATCTGTATTTACCTGCTTCTTCAATCTGATTATTTATTAGCCTGCAGTCTGATGTACCATTTAAGAGAAATAAAATTGTATTTGGCATTTTTAATTCTTCATCTTCTTGTGTTTCCAGGAGTGGTTTGCTGTTTATGTTGAGCTTAATCAGCAGATAGCAGCCCTTCTAAATGCAGGGGATGAGGAGGACCTTGTGGAATTGAAAGCATTGCAGCAACAGCTGAGTGATGTGTGTTACAGGCAGGCCAGTCAGCTGGAATTCAGGCAGAACCTATTACAAGCAGCACTTGAATTCCACAGTGTTGCCCAGGATGTAAGTGTTTCTTTTTAATTTGTTTTAAGGCTTTGTCAGAAATTAGTGGCTTAGTATTGTAAATGTTGAATGCATTGGAAAATATTCAGAGAGATGAGGGGAAATAAAACATCACTTGGAAAATACTATAAGTCATTATTTACTGTAATTGAAACACTGAGAAAATTGGCTTCCCCTTTTTTTAGGAGGGAAGTACTTTGTAGTATGTCTTATATTTCAGTAGTATTTGAAATAAAGTGGTTACTAGTTGGAAAGTTACTTTTTTGCCCCTCTTTTTTTTTTTTTTTTTTTTTAGAGGTATATGCATTAATTGAACTGGAATTTGTTGTACTTTTCATAGTTTCTTTTTGTAAAATGGCATGTTCCTTTCCTATATTTTTC
This sequence comes from Muscicapa striata striata, assembly GCA_030060385.1. Classification (NCBI taxonomy): domain Eukaryota; kingdom Metazoa; phylum Chordata; class Aves; order Passeriformes; family Muscicapidae; genus Muscicapa; species Muscicapa striata. The sequence continues at coordinate 1,707,546 of JAREIS010000056.1, read as the reverse complement.
TTACAAAACAAGTAGAATCTTGGCTTCTTACTCTCCCACCATCTGGGGATGTGTGCTCTTGGATTTCTACAAGGCAGATGGGTCATTTATCTTTCATCTTGACTTTCATTTCCTGTAGCTGCAAAGAGAAATTTGAAAATGACAAATTTCCAAACATTTAGAAGATTGTAGACCCAGCCATCTGAAGCTCAAACTTCTTTTAAAATATCAGCATTTATGTTCTTACATTTTAGTTGTCTCAGCAGTTGGATGGTTTACTAGGAATGTTGTGTGTGGATGTAGCACCAGCAGATGGAGCATCAATTCAACAAACATTGAAACTACTGGAAGAGAAATTGAAAAGTGTTGGTAAGCAAGATATTTCTGCATTTCAGACACACATATTCTAATGAGTACATTACAGGGAGGAAGATACAGTAATCTCTTTCAAAAATCACCAAAAAACCAGGGGATGAAGATCTTATGAATTCTGATTCCTCACTGTGTAATGTTCCACTGAGCTACTTTGTGCAGGCGTATTCCATCTACTGTTTAGTAGTTTTGTCTGGGGAAATGATTTGGAACTGTTTTCTTTTAAATGTTTTACATCTAATATATACTTTTGTTATATGCCATTATCATGCATTTCATCTGTAAACCAACTTCTTTCCCCATAAATCTTCTTTAGTGATTTGGAATTACAGTGCTTAGATGATCTTCTTGTCTCCAGAACTGATGCCTTAATGATTAAGGTTTTATCCACTCAATTTTAGAATGCCTGTATTGGTGTTTTGCAGTAACTTTGAATGTATATGTTAGCAAATGGCACATTGAAGGTTGTTCCACTGTCAAGCATATGGAATTGATTATTTCAGTTAGAAGGGGTCTACAGTGATCAGCTTGTTCATTAAGTTGTAGGAGAAAGAGCTGCAAAGAAAAATAATTTATGGTAGAAATAGGTGTGATTGGAATATAACAGTTTGGTGCATAAATGAGATATTCCTTCAGGAGAACAGATAGTAGAGCTGCTAAATAAGAAATGTAACAGCAGATCCCAAGGGTTGGCAAGTATCAGTGTAGAAAATTGTATCAGCCATATCAGATGTATTATAAAGGAGCAACTTCTGCCAGCAGTGGAAGAACACTTAGGCTACAACTGCTTAACAGTGATAAATATTTTAGGAATTATGTAGCTGTGTGGATGAAAGACATTAATTAGCTATGTATATGCTGAAAAATTTACATGCTGTCAACTTCTGTTCCTTTTCTTGTTACCTGCTAGGTCATAAAATAGCAAAGCCTCAGTTCTTTGTTAATATGGACAAATACTCACTCAAACTTGAGTTGGAAAGGATGGTGAAGGACATAGTAATGTCCTTTTCATTTTTCAGGTTCCAGTCTTCATCCATGTATGATTCTGTTACATTTTATCTCTCCCCATTGAGGAAAAACCACCAAAATTCTGAGTGTTCATTGACTTTTTTTTTTTTTCCCTTTCTCTTGTTAGACTTAGGCTTGCAAGGCTTGCGTGAGAAAGGTCAAAGTCTTCTTGACCAGATATCTAACCAGGCATCATGGGCCTATGGCAAAGATGTGACCATTGAAAACAAAGAAAATGTGGACCACATCCAAGGAGTGATGGAAGATATGCAGCTAAGAAAACAAAGGTAAGAACAACAACTCTAGTCATTAAGATTTTTGTGTGTTAACAAGTCACTTTTTATACAATTTAGTTTGTTTTAAAGAGCCTATTTTGTTTTATGTTAAGGGATGTATTACAGCTGTAATTTACATTATTGTATATTTGAATGGGACAGAAACTTCCCTGACTAATCTGTTGTATTTATTCCTAAAAGCGAGCACCTTTTATATTTTGGTACTGGATGTAGTACTTGAATGCTTTCCTGTGCTTGTAAATGCTCAAAAATGATGCATTCATTTTATATAGAGCTATGAAAATATGCAAGAGGCATCTTTTATATGTTAGTAGTTTGAGATGGAAGTATAATATGACTACAGTATGGTTGTGGGTGTAAAATCTTTATCACAAGCTCTATCCTTTGAGTATGGCATTTTCATTCCTGAAAATAGGAAGATGGTGTTGTAGGGGACAGGGTGCAAAATGGTGGCACAGATTTTCAGTTTTCAGAAAAGCAGACGATGGGATACCAGACCATACAGTCACCCCAGGACATGGCGTTTGTGAGTTTTGGAAAATTATAGAGTGGAGAATGAAGTTGCAGTTGGGAAATTGAAATTATAAGAAGGATGGCTTTTGCCATTGTCCTCTTCCTCCAAAATTTGATGATTTGTAATTAAAGATGTAGTGGTACTGGATTTTCTGTAGTATCACCTTTTTTAATTTTTTTTTTTTTTTTTTTTTTTCCCTGCTCAACAGTGTGAAAGAATGAGATGCTATTGCCAGTATTACTGCTGGAACCCCTGAGACAATGGAGTACTGTCCATAGAAAGGGCCTGAGGTTCAAGGGCAGAAATGCCTCTAGGCAACAGCAGGGTCTAGTGAGCATCAAATTGCCCATTTTACAAATTAATTCCACTATTCATAAATTGTTTTCTTAGGGAGCTTAGTGTAAGGAGCTATGTGTTTTGGTAGTGCTTAGAGAAAATACTGTTTTAAGTCTGCCCTCTGAATCCTATTAATTTAAGCATTACTTGTTTTTAGAGGGCCAGCTGCAAAATGCTTCAAGAGGGCATGACACTGTGCAGTAAAATGGCAGCTGGAATTCCATAAGGAGAAAAGACATGTCCATGGGAGAATGAAAGACTTTATATACACAGTAATGGACTCTGAATCAGCTGTGAACTCAGGGATAAACATTGGAAAACTTGCAGAAATTGCTTTAGTGTTCAAACACACAGGGAAGTAGAATGCTAAGAATTATTAAGAAAATAATAAAAAACTGAAAGAATGTAATTGTGTCACTGTATAGATTGGTAGTCCATTTCTGTTTGTGATACACAATTCTGCTCCCTGTTGTCAGAAAGGTTGTAGAATTTTGGGAACTCAGAGGACTAAAACATCAATAATATTTCCAGACAAAGGTATGAAGCAGCTTTCAGATGGTGAATGATTAAACATGTTTTTTTAGCCTGGATGAGTAGACAAAAAAATAAAAGAACTAAGGATCTCTCAGTAGCATGTAATAGTATTTTTTGCAACATTTAAATTTATTTTTTTCCAAGTTTTGTCGTACATTTCTTGTTACTTACATACACATGTTGTAATATTTATTTTTAGGGGCATTTTGCTGCTTTATTTATGGTTTTGGAACCTGTAAAGTGTTTTCCTGCATTATTAGAGCAGCTGATGTCTTTTCAGTGTAAGCATTGCAGGACATGTAACAAAACGCAGCATGCTAACAAACTGTTCCTTGGAAGAGCTTATGCTTGTAACCAGTTTGGAAAAGATCATGCACACAGTCTTTTGCATTTGCTTATAAAGCCAACTGTTGTTGACATTAGTAATTCCATTTGCACTGAACAGGAGCATGAGTCTTGCTGTCTACTTAGGCTCTGAAATGGGAGACCATTCTGCTAGATGTATTAGCTTAGCTCTCATTGTGGAAGGAGAAGGACTTTCAACACTTCTATTGGAATTCTGGAGAAATAACTGCAAACTGTGCTCAATTCAGAACAAGATAATTAGGGTCAGTTTTTATATCAATTAGATTTTGAACTGCTTCCTGACAAGTAAAGTGAAGGACATCATCATATAAGTGTTCAGATATTACCATCTCTAGTCAGCTATAAAGAAAAATGTATTATCTTTTAAACAGCCTCATCGTATTCATCGAGAAAACATTGCCCCCAACAAACAGTACAATTCAGGATTATGCCAGGTTGAAGCCAACTTTCATCTGAATTTTTGTAGGATAAAGTCTGTCTTAGCCACTGCACCTCTGAGTTTAGCAGTGCAGCAAGGTAAGGAACTTGGGATACTGCTGCAAGACCTTATAGCTTCTCTGGTGTTACTGCCTCCAGCTTAACCATATCAGGAATCCTGAGGATGATGTTTTTGGTGGCTTGGAGTGCTCAGTTCTATTTATTGCAAGTTTCTTATTGTTCTCTGTGGCATTAGGTATTTTGGCCAAACTAAGCAGCTTTGATCACCTTTTCATGAATGCTTGCATCTTAATGTTTCTCACTTGAAAACATTGCTGTCAATGTCAGAGTGGTTTGTGTCTGCTGTTCATGTGTTGATGAGTCTTTCTGTGCTGCTGTTGAAGGTGTGAGGATATGGTGGATGTGCGGCGACTGAAGATGCTTCAGATGGTGCAGTTATTTAAATGTGAAGAGGATGCTGCCCAGGTATGGAAATATTTCTAGAATTTCATAATTCTGGTTTTTGTAGTCCACTGGGTTGATTTATGGGGGCTGGTAGTTTTACAGTACTTTTTTTGCAACTTTTAAATGTAGTTTTATTTAAGGAATATGTACAGTGAAAATAAAGGATATAGCAATGTCTGAAAATAGTGTATTTGGGGATTGCATGCATGATCTACCAGCTTGTGACAGCTCATTTAGCTTCTTTTCTATGTCAAAAGTATATGCTAGTACTGAAGTAACATCACTCTTCTGTTTAATTTCTTTTTAATGTATTGTTTTTTATCCTTTTGGCTTGTTTTTAAGGCAGTAGAATGGTTAAGTGAACTGTTGGATGCTCTGCTGAAGACACACATCCGACTGGGAGATGATGCTCAAGAAACAAAAGTTTTACTGGAGAAACATCGAAAGTTTGTTGATGTTGCCCAGGTGAAATGTGTTATTTTTTTAGCAATATGGGCTTTGTGCAATTTCACAACCTCCCCTAAACAGAATCAGGATCTGTATGGACAGTCATTGAACAGCTGTCACTGGTCTTACTGGTTTGCCTCAATGCCTGAGTGAAGAAATTGATTGCTGAAGTTGGCAAGGGGCCTAATGAGATGTTGCGGTTCCATCACGAGCAGCAATGCTGCAGGTCACTACCTTAGTTAACCTTCACATAAGCAATGCAAACAACCAAACAAAGTTCACTGGCTTTTGTGCAAGACACATCTCAAACAATCTTTAAAATTACTTTTGACAAGCTGGGCCAAAGCACCCAGTCAGGTGCTTTGTCAGTCATTTACTGCTTTTAGGAGTGTCTAATTTGGACTTATTAATTAACAGATGTGATGTTTTCTAATTCCACCTGTTGCACTGGAACTGATTTTCTCTCTTGATGAATAAGAGTTGATGATGACAGGGGCGTCATTTGCTGTCACAATGATGTGCCTCAGGGCACCTGGATACTGACTGACCAAAGACATGGTGCCAGTGAAGTCAGGGAGACAATCCTCTCAGCAGTGGATATCAAGTATCTCTTGGAAGATCCAAACAGCTATTCAGATTATTTGGGAAGCTCTCTTCATTTGCCAGTGTGAATGCTAGGCAGCAGCAGATAGTAGATTATTTTTTTTTAAGAGTGAAAGCACTGCTTGGTCATTACAATTTTATTCTTAGTTCATCAGCATTTTCTAGTAGACCAAATTAGTTCAATGTACTTTGGAACCTAAACTGTGAAGCTTCCATAAACTTACCTGCTGTTGCTTTAAGATGCTGTTTTGCTCCCAGTGAAGTGCAGAGTTTTTACATGCACTTACTCTCCCATTCCCTCCAATTTTTAGAGTACTTATGATTATGGGAGACAGTTACTGCAAGCAACAGTGGTCCTGTGCCAGTCCTTACGATGCACTTCAAGGTCCTCAGGGGACACACTTCCCAGACTGAACAGAGTGTGGAAACAGTTTACAGTGACTTCTGAAGAAAGAGTACACCGCTTGGAAACAGCTGTTGCATTTCATTCAACTGCTGAAAAGGTGAGCCTTGTGGTTTTATTAAGAAGAAAAATTTCTTACCTGAGTCCAGGCAAACAAAATGTAAGAAGAATGAAGTTGCCAGTGTGTGCATTTACCCTATCTAAATATTAAAAAAAAAAAAAAAAAAAAAAAAAAAAAAAAGGCAGAAAGAAGAATTTAAGTCTGTTTTTCCAACCATTAATTTCAGTACTTCATGTAGGAATTTTTCATATACCTGTATTGATATAGGGCCTGCTTAACAAAAAGGAGAGCAGCACTCTTCAAATGGGAACTCTGATATTGATGATCAAGAATTTCTTTGTGTCTTTTAGACTGTAGCTCTTAAAATCCAGGAACACTTCTTTGTGTAAGGTATGATACAAAGCTATCAGGTCATTAAAGTTCTTTGGAGAGTTAAAGGTGTATTGTCCTTTAAGCTGTATGGATTCTGGATGGGATAACCTTCTCACAATCTGTAAATGAGGGCAGCTCTTGTAGTTCCCACACATGCTGTCTAGTTCCATCTTGTATTTTGCACCTGGGGGCCTTTGAATGTGCTTTCTTCTTGAACACACCTCTACCTTGGTATGGTTTTCAGACTTCTGTAACCAAATGTCTCACTGCTGCACCCAGTCAGGTGATGCAAGAGGCACAGTGGAGGATGAGCAGTCAACAACATGATGAGGAATAGTTGCTGTTTTGCTCTTCAGCTTGTTGAAGGGGGAAAATGTTGAAAGCTTTCAAATGCTTGAATTTGAGACAGTGTTCTTTAATGTAGGTCATGAGGATAAGGCCTTTTTGTCCACAGCTGCTTTTTCTTGTGAAGCAGTACGTTTTAAAAAAATCAGTTTAGACTATGTATCTCAAATAGTGACAATGAAATTACATGTAACTGCAAAAAACCCCATATCTTGCACATGGTAAAAAAATTGTCATTGAAAGAGAGCATGGATTCAGAGTTGATTCATATGCTTCTTGATTTTATTCATTTATTATTTGTGTTAGTGGAAGACACTTCAAATTTGCAGGCGTTGGGAGTAGATGGAAGTTCACAGAAGCAGGAATATATCATCCATGCTTCTAGAGTTTTACCTGATACAAATTAAATTTTAGTGATTCATAAACTCCTAAAAGAGTGCGTTCTCTCAATCCATATTATGAGCATTCTTTCATTATTGATGTAGTTAATTGCTGGGTTTAGGCAGTCTTAACTTTTAAGAAAAGTAAATTAATGGCTGACAAAACAATGCTCTTGTTCAAAAACATAATTCTCTTTTTACTATTGGACATATATTAATGAGTCTGTGTGGAAAGTAGACTGTTAATATCCATGCTGCTTTGGAAAAAAGAAGTGGAAGAAAATAGAGTACTGAGTACTAGTATTGGGTTACAATCCCATCTGAAAAGAGTTATGTTCAGATTTTTTTAGCCCTACCTGTTCTGTGCCAGATGTGAGTTTTAGTTTTGAAACCTACTGTAAGGGGCTCTTCATTAACCGTGATATTTCCACTTTACATTACTGTCCTGTATGTTTAATGATGTCTGTCACTATTTTTATGCTTTCCATATTTGTTGCAGGAATATTGTCCAGGAAGAACTACTTTTTAATCCCTCTCAGAAGTAACATAAAATATTCTCATACAAAATGGTGGTGGCCCTGGACTGTTCTCTTAATGGACCTTAATCAATATTTTAATTTTTTTTAATTGCATATGTCAGTTGATCTCATGTAAATGTGGCAATGAAAATGCCAAAAGAACATTCACTCTGCCAGTTAATGGCACTTAAAAAACTATATGCTATTCCTTGTGTACTTTATTCTGTATTTTCTTGCTTTGATTAAACAGATTTTACAGGAATGTCCAGAGCAGCCTGAAGCTTTCAATGAAATGGATCAATTTGATGAAATTGAGGCAGTTGGGAAATCACTGTTGGACAGACTAACAGTGCCTGTAGTTTATCCTGATGGGTATGTAGAATGGTTTTTCTAATGCCTTTGGAATAATGCTTTTGGTTTTATGATAGTCTCATATGCAGAAGAATCCTGAAGACTTATTGCTGAAATAGAAAAGTGAGCATATTGTTTTTATAAAGTTTGAAATAGGAGCTGCCTGCTTGCTGTGAAAAGATGGGAAAGAATTTTTAATGATTATTAATGCACTGCCTTTTTAAAGTAGTGACTTTTTTACACTGAATGATTAGATTTATGCAGTCCTTGCACCAGCACAGTATGCAGAGGTAACAGAAGAACGACCAGTCCCAGTCTCTTCTCCCTGAAGAAGGATACCAGATGAGAATTACAGGATTTCTATTTATTTATTTGCAATTCTATCTATCTAAGCCAGTATATTAAAGATAAATTTATGTTTGATTTATTTGGTAAACAAAACAGTACTTCCCTCAAGAAGTATAAATACTTACTTGAATTGGTAGATCTCTTGAGCTACAAAAATTGAATTTGAAGGCTCAGCCATAATAAAATTCAGTTCTCTGTGTTTAATGATGTCTATTGTTATGCTGAGCTTGTAGTTAATTTCTGCGTGAGTTCCAGCCAAACTGTGGAACAAGTCTCTGGTGTGTAGGAAGCCACACCATAATGAAAGGTCTGAAATAAGTGTATTGAGTTAGAGGCTGAAACCTTATGAGAGCATCAAGCAACTGCATTAAGGGTCACCTGAAGTCTGTCTGGAAAATACAGTTGCAGGGAGCTGGTTGTGAAAATTTGTCATCTTCTTTCCAAAATGCCATATGCCTTCTGCAGTGTATGGAATACTAATCATGAAGGTGAGCCTAGGCCTGAATTAGTAATGATTTTTACTATTCTTTCAATAGTGTGTTTGAAAATAGTGGAGGATTTTACAGCCGTGGGGAAAAAAAAAAATCCAAAACAAACAGAAGAACCGACCCAGAACCAGATCAAGTTTAAGTACTTTTGTATAACTTCTGTATAGCAGGTTCGAGTGGCCTGGTAAAAGTAGCAACTGTTCAATCCTTGACATTGTTTCTGACCCCTCTAGAATTTCAGTAGAGTTTTGCATATCTGCAAAAATCTGCAAAAATGGTATTGTAGTTGTCCTTTATCTCAGGACCCCTGCTCATCTTCCTGGCACTCTGGTTTTGAGGTGTTTAACAGCTAGTTTGCAAAGGGTCTGCTCATTATCAGAAATGGTTTGAGATTTAAGAACATGCAAAATGTCATAAATGCTTGGGGGTGTTTTCATCAGCCTGTTCACCTCTTCAGACTTTTGCCAGTATCTTTTTGGAAGTTCAGGTCACTGTTCCCTGTCCTGCTCATGGCTTCTGCTCTGTATGAGGAAATGCTGCAATCCATGTGCAGTTATGCAGTGGGACCAGTTACCTCCTCAAAGGAGTCTATTTCTGCAGAGAATAACTTTTCTGTCCACTTTTGCCTCTCAGAAAGTACTTTGTCCTACTGCCATTTCCAAAGTGTACAGCTTCTTTGCTTTGTAACTAGATTTAATACCTGTTCTTCTGAAACACGTATTCTGTTCAAACCCTCCCTTTGCTGACAGCTTGGTTAGTGGTTTCCCTAATATTTCAGCTGTTCTTTGTTGTATTTGAATTACACAGCCATGTGTTTCTTTCTCTTTGAGAGGTAGATGGCATAATTTGACATCATGTGGTTGACTCAACACGTGAAGAGTCCTTTAATAATGCAGCAATTTTATAAACTCAGAATTCATGTACAGACAGGTACCACAGATTGTCACAGTATGCAAAATTGTCAGACAGACTTGGGGGAGAGCCAGAGAAGGGAGGTAAGGAAGAGTGTTGGGAAGCATTCAGTTGCACTTGTTGATAGTACCTTGCTGTTAAAATCACAGAATGGTTTGAGTTGAAGGGACATTAAAAACCATCATGTTCATGCTCAGGGGCACCTTCCACTAGACCAGGTTGCTTAGAGCTCCATTCAGCCTGGCCTTGAACACCTCCAGGGACAGGGCAGCCACACTGGGCAACCTGTGCCAGTGACTCACTACCCTCAAACTTCTGTTGAGAGTGTCTTCTGGATATGAAAGGCTCACTGAGTGTTTGCAACAATTTCATAAAAATTTGCTGTTGAGTCTTGTCACTATGTCTCCAAAGCCTTTTAAAGGTGGCTTTTAAATGGCAAGAGGAAAAAGTGTCTATTTGTATCGGCTTTGTGTTTTCTATTGCAATTAATAAGTGTATTCATGTACTGACTTACTTATTACTGGTAATTTATTGTGGTTTGGGTTTTTTTCCTAGGTCTGAGCAGTACTTTGGGAGCCCAAGTGATATGGCTTCTGCAGCAGAACACATTAGAGAGAAGATGAAGTTAGTTAGCCTGAAAAAGCAGCAGCTGAGACAACCAGAAGCCACTACCCCAGAGAGCTAATACTGACCTTGTCTCTATGAATTCATAACAGGACTTCAGTTTGTAATCCAGCATGTTGTTTGCATATTACAGAATTTGGTATAATATATTAAAATGCATTTCACAGCTACTACGAGTCTCATTTTTTTTCAAAGTAAATGTTCTCAGCATCTTAATACTGTACATCTATCAAGCCATAATTATTTAACATGCTATGAAACCATAGACTCCAAGTATCTTATGAAAAGGAACTGTAAACTTTGCACTGAAATTTGCTGTAAAGCTTTACCTGACCTGTCAGCTGCTTCTTAGTTAGACAGCTGATGCAAGCTTTGAGTGGTGCTAATTAAAGTGTTAGAAGTTCCATATTATGAAACTAGTTCTTTGCTTCCCCCATGCCCAGGTGGTGTAGTAATTTTAGACTGTAAGGAAAGTAGCTGCAGTGTAGACTGTGGTAACCCTGTAATTTTAATTTGAAATACTTAAAAAAAATCATTTTTATTGTGCCAGTATGCAACCTGCCCATCAGATCTTTGATATATCAAATTCATTAAACAGATGTTTTCCTATTTGTATTGATAATGTATTAAAAGCTGTTTGTGCTTAATAAAAATCATCTTTTTAAAATCTAAGATAAATTTGTTCTGTCTGTATTTCCAAATATTGTTTGTTATGTTTTTATGACAAATGGTAGTAAGAATAATTACTCCCCCAATATATTTAGAAAGTCTGTATAATTTTTCTTGCTAAATGTATTGTAGCTCTTGAACTATTACTGATGAGTGTGAAAGTCCAGCCTATTTTTTCTTTTCTTTCCGATAGCAGTACTTGTACAAAAGTAAGATGGTAATTGCATAAGTCAGTGTTATATTAATCATAGTTTTGTTCCCTTGTAAGACTGGCACATGTCTCCTGTGCTTTATTTCTAAGTCCTTTGTTTCCTTTTGAATGGAGAATCCTGAATAATGTGAATATCCCTGGTGGTACCTTTGCGGTTAAAGCTTTTCGTGTAATGAAAGAGAAATTAACATGAGGTTCATAACTTAAAGCCATGAGATTAGTAATAAAATGAAATTTATTCAGAGAAGGGGATTGGATTGAAACCAAATCACCTGTGAGCATGACTTGGTTAACTTAGTCTTCGGGATGCAATCTGGATACATCAGTTATTATATTTTTGGAAGATGGTGTGGGGTCTGACCATTCTAGAGAAATGTGTGTGGAACAAGCACCTGTAGGTCTGAGAACTCTGTTATGGCACTATACTTTGCTCACAGTAAAAATAGTGCTCTCTTCCTATAGGCATTGCTATTACTCTGCAGATTTTCCTTATGGATCTGTCATTCAAATATTATATTTACTTCCTTTTCTTAGTTTTGTGCATTTTCTCCAGAGGAAAGTGATGTTTCAAATCAAGCCATTTATTAAAAAAGAAAAAGCAGTAATTCCAAATTAATGGCTTACCTGTAAATTCAGTGATAAAGGTATTTTTCCTCTTGGGGTATTTTGGCAGAGGAAATACAATTTTTTTAAATTACTTAATGCAATGGTACAATATTACATTAATATTATTTTAAAACTAACTTAAGTTTTACTGACCTTATTTATAGAGTGGCTTTTTTGATATAATTTTTCAAATTTAATTTAGTTGCTTAATTGCATTTGAGAAAGCAGATGTTATTACAGCTAATATTTGAAGGATATACATTCATTTAGAAAGAACCCAAACATGAAAAGTATGCATATATTTAATATAAAGTGCAAACAGAAAAGTAAATTAGTCATTAATAAGCACCGTGTCTCCAGTTCTCCACTTGTAAATTGAATCTGCTTATGGTAAATAATGGTCTGCATTATAAAATACCATTAAAATATTAGAGTAAGCAAGTATTACAAAAAATTTCTATTATTTTAAAGTTTTTATTTTATTTTGGGTTTTTTGGATTTTATTTTAAAACTTTTTTAGGGCTTCAATACAATATGCAAACCCAGGGCAGTATCAGCAGCTCTTCACTCATTCCTGTGACAGCTGCATGCACAACTTGGAGCTGTTGACTGCTCACCCCAGTAACCCTGATGTTAATTTTGGCTCAGTGTGTGTAGTCTGATATTAACGCTGCTCTTATCTGTGGTTTGACATTCCTGGGGGCCAGTGGGTCCTGACTTTCACCCCATCGACTCTAATTGAGTCTCCAGTACAGCATCTTGGGCTGTGCCAGCTTTTACTCTGTGTTTCTGCTCTCTTCCTCTGGAATTCCTTGCCTTTAGGCAAATCGAGTGTCTGGCAATGGGCTGTTTACCATCACTTTGCCATTTGCCCATTTTCTGTGTGTCAGGAATGAGGGCGAGAAGTTTTCTGTGTCCTGTTGCAGGAGAGTCTGCCAGATATTTTAAATCCTATGAACTCTTGAGACTTCCTAGGTTGCTGGAACAATGGAATAAACATTTTCTGTTAGTACTGCTATTGAATGTAACCGATTGAGGGAGGGATTTTGTTCTTCACTTACTGCATCCTCTGTGATTGTACTTGCTACTGAACCTTTAGAAATAAGCAACCTTTAATAGCACACAAAGTCAATGATATACAGACTTGCTAAAACACAAAAAACCCTGTGCTCAAGTAATCCATTGTTACTTGTCTGTGCATTTACTACTGCAAACAGGAGTGGTGGTTCTACTTGTAGCTCTTGCGCTGCATTTGTTTGGTTGCAAAAATAGTTCAAACAATGGAGTTCCAAAGCATGCAAATATGTTTTGGATTTTTTAAAAAGATCACTTTGCAGTGGAGGATATACTGCTGCTAGGTGTGAGATGGGGAGAAACCCATAGGAAGGGAAGGACTGGTTGTTAGCACTCTAATTACAACTGATGTACAATGTACATTACAACTGATGATTTGAAGTGATGGAGTCAATCCTGTTCACGATAATGAAATGAGCAATGAGATTTTCTGTGTTCCTGTTAGCCAAGGTTGGATGTATTTGAAATGGTTCGAAATATTATAACGATTTTGTTACTCTTGCTGTTAATGTAATCCTGAGTGTGCTTTTTGTGCCAGTGAATGCAAAGGTGATCGACTCAGTAAGTCCATCCCTTTTTCCTGGGGCATCAGTTGCACAGACTGACAGCCATAGAAAATGCTTATACCTACAAGCTTTTATTGCAAAAGGTATGTTGACTGTTGTTGTATTAGTGTCCATAAAAATGTTTGGTGCTGTTCAGTGTTTATATTTTGTTTAGTGGGATTAATGAGGTTACATTTCTCTTAGTTAAAAAAACGGGTTTGGACCGAGGACTTCTATAGCTTTGTGTGAGTGACTGATTTAGCATTCAAATAAAGCCACACTGGAGGGGCAGCAGTGGGTGGAGAAGGGCTGTGTGCAGAGCAGGATCATATAGCACTTCTTATTCCATCGTGCTAGCCAAGGATATCAGTGCCAGCTGACAAAAAGATGAGGGGAAGGTTTTTTTTCCATCACAGTAAAAAAATAAAAGTGTCAGTAGGTCATGATTACAAAGTGAGGTTGTCATGGGCTTTCTGCAACAGTAATGATATGTAATGGTGTTATAATAGCCTCTAGTTTCCTGAATTCTTTCTACAGGATAATTTTAATCTGTTTAAGGAGATTATTAAGAAGGAAAGCTTTTGGAGCTACAGATTAAATTCTCTAATAGCTCTGAAGATAAAATGCTGAGAAATGGATGAAAGCAAAGATTTTTGGTTGATTCTTAACTTCTGAAAGATTGATTTAGTATCTCTACAGAGTCTATTGGTTAAAAGGGAGTTAGGACTAAAAAATGCTAGGTTGTTAGATTTCTACTCTGGTTAAAAAAAATAATTGATTGAAAAATAGAATGACAATCCATGCATATGTAACAGCTACAAAAGTACCTGAGCGTGAGCTGCAGAGCCAAAAACTGTTTCAGTATCTGGAACTTACGTAACATTGTTCCAATAAGTTAGTTAATTCATGATCTCTTTGGAAAGGTATTATTGTCTTTTCCAGGTTTGTGGAGAACTAATACACTCTGAAATACGATAAAAAGGCAAATAGTCAAGCAGTTACATTATTTGTGGTTCCTTGCACAGTCATTTGGAGTCTTGGTGGATTAAGTTTTCCATAGTGTGCCATTTCCACTGTTTTCTGGTGTGTAACAGTGCAAGCAATTGCAGAATTCCTTCTGTGGAATCAATATCAGATGTTAGGAAAATGTTATGGGATATAAATTTTAAATTACTGATTTCCACAGTCATCCCACTTTTGTTTCCTTCAGTTAAATAGTAGAAGGAATCATTATAGTACTGATGCATGTCAAGACTGCATCTTAATTGAAAATTCTATTAAAAATCTAATTGCATGCCTTCTGCAAGGCTATGGAGTCAAGGAGTACTTTGAGATACTTTTTGTCTGATGCTCAGTTGGAGGTAGTTTGGTTTGAAGGTTGACTATGTGAAAATACAGGTAAGACAAAATAACCACAGGAAAAGGAGATTTGTTTCCTACTTCTAATGGGTCCCTGTATACAGATCTCCCAAGCACATGGTGTTTTAGGACCATCTAGGACCATGAAAGTGAATCACTGAAGAAACTTGTGAGAATACATCTGATTCTATGAAATTGGAGGGCAATGTATTACATATCAAAAATATTCATCAAAATGGATGCTTGTGTGACTGTAAAATTTGTTAAATTATACAAGAATGAATAGAAACAGGATATATTAAAAAGCTTTTAGTATATTTAAAGCACCAATGATACACAAGCTCAAAATAGAAGGAAAATTAATGTAACAGCCTTCTCTTTTCCTGTCAGTTGACTTTAGTTTACATGGGTCTCTATTACAGCAAAAGTATGGGAATATAACACAGAGACAAGAGGAAGGCTGAGTCAGGAGATAAATGCCTCTTGTGGGAAAAAAATCTTTCTTAAAATATATGTGTGGAGGAAATGCATTGGAAAACATTAAAAAAAAAAAAAAAAAGTGAAAATCCCCATTTTTAATTTAAGTTTAATGGAAAAAGTTCAGCTAATTTTCCAGATACTAGTGATATTTACAGTTTATAGGCCAAAGAGCAAGGAGCAGGACTGTAATTTCTGACTTTTGAAGCATGAAGAAAAGGAAATTTTATTTGGTATCATTTTGGAATACATTGAGAGAAGGTTGTTAAGTGAAAGCAATTAGTTGTGCTAGCAAAAGTGCAGATAATTTGCATTCTTTTTTAGTGCAGATGAACCACAGATTTTTAAATAATAATGCAGTTTAATGACAGCATTGAAATATCAAACATGTGATTACTGAATGACAAGGAGAAACCACCTTTTTGTGCACAGGTAACTAACAGACAAAATGTGCTTCAAAGTAAGTGTGCTTAAAAGCTTAATTTAAAATTGTTATTCACTTTTATTTATAATTCTACATATTGTAATTCTAGATTTTTTTTTTTTACATATTTGCAAGCCTTTTAGCTTTTCCACCAGCAAGCAGCTGATAATTGCTCAGACACCACTGATGCAGCTCCTGTTGGGAAACCTCTTAATGCACATTGGATTTGTGTGTAAGGGGGGGAATACTGCAAGCTATGTAAAATATCCTATTGATTACTAAGCTCAAATATCTGTGCTAAAAGTGTATGAGTTTCTAATACTCAGAATGTAAAACTGTCTTTAAAAATGCAGATTTAGCCCCAGATTGCCCCTATTTTTCTATAGCAAACCATGCCACTGACTGACTCCTTTGCACATCCTGCTGGGACATGGTGTCCACTTATGACGTGTAAATACACTTGGCTCTGCTGAGGATCCTGATGTTGCAAATCCCACCCTTGTGCTGTCTGCTCCTGTACAATATTGCCACTGTCAGAAGGCAACACGAGTTATGTGGATTGGAAAACAGCGAAAATGAAGTTTCATGGTAGCTGTAGGTCCTAGAACACACACAGCAAGATTCTTGGGCAGCTCTGTGTGTTGTGTTTTGGAATAAGGCTGTGACAGCTCCTGGTAGAACAGCCCTGAGACTTCAGTGAAGTCCTGAGAATCTCTGGCTCCATTTGAAAGGATATAAATGTTTGTAGGTTGGGCCTTAAAAACTTAAGAGCCTTTTTCTCGACAGTTACACTGAATGTTATTTCTGATCATCTGTAGATTATGAAAATTAAGTGGAGAGTAAAGCTTATTTTACCTCTAAGAACAGGCTTTTGGAGGAACTGAGAGAAGACCTGTAACTTGAGACATTCTATATCAGAATGAAGCATGAACAAGTATCTATCAAAACCCTGATTTTAATTTGTTAGTGTTCTCCATTTTGGCAGGAGTAGTCAATGTGTTGATTTCAGAGGTGTAATTTTCGGGCATGGTTCACTATGTTATGCTTGGTTTGCAGTGGATGAGTTGCCATCTCAATTTTGGATTTTCTGCTTCCTATGTTCATTTTCTTAGCATGAGTTGCAGCTGCTGGGTGACAACATATTCCCACTGTCATTGCTGAATTTCCAGGCGTGCCAGGATTGCTCATGATTCCTGTGCCTCACATTATGAGAGGCTACAGAGTTCCAGTGGGCTGTTGAGCTCCAGTAGGGCATTTCTCTCAAATACTGTGCCAGGATTTATGTGTGATAAGTGTCTTTTAACATTCCATTCTCCCATTAAGGTATTTAGACTACTAGGAAAGAGAGCAGCTTTCATGGCATCTCAGCCATTTTCACAGGCAAGCCTTACAGCTTGGTTACTTGATATTTAATGTGATTGTGTGATATGAGTCTGACTTTCAGAGACTTGGGAACCAGCTATATTCTAAACTGGTGCTAAGAGCAGCCTGTTCTTTTTCTCAAGCCTTACATACAGCTCTGTGTGCCTCTGTTGGGTAGTAGATAACTGCAAACTGGGCTCAGCAGGGTGAGGATTGTGCAACGTATTCTACACATTTGAGTGCTACTCCATGTATCAGTGGTGATGATGTGAATGTGATGCCCTGTCTGCTTTATGTCACTTGGTGCCTCTCAGAGCGTGGCCTTCCTCTTCTCCTCATCCCCAAGACTAATGTGCCCAAAGGAGCACAGTAATATGGTGACATGTAAGCCAGGGTTAATATTAGTGCTTTGCTTGAAACAGCATCACAAGGCTGCAGTGAGCCACGTGTTCAATGAGCCTTGTTGGCTTTTATTTCCACTCACTGCATGTGGCCAATTTGTTAGGTAGCTGCTGTTTGCAGGCATCATTTCATGGTGCATTGCCTCTGCAGAACCAGCCACACATGAAGATGGCAAGGCATTTGTTCCTGCAGGTGGCAGAAATGTGAACTATTTGAGTGATTTTGTATTCACTGTTAGCTGTTACCTCTTTCTAGGTATTGCTTTGTCTTCTGGATTTTACCAGAGCTATGTCCACATGTCTATACCACTAAACTCTCTTCTTCAGCAGCAATTTCATCAAAGACTTTGCAAGGGATCCAACAGACATTTAAAGAGTTTCTTCATTGTTTCCAAAGAAGAGTTTACTTCTGGGATGAAATGGTTGGTACTGCCAGTGTGTGTTGGGAGGGGATGACAGACGCATTCTCTGCTTCACATTGTTGCTAGAAAAGAAACCTCATCAATATTAAGGAGTGGCAAGATGTTATAGTAATGAAAATAATGCACTCACATGGAGAATATAAAAAGCACAGCTGAAATAATGTTCATCTTAAACCACTGAGATGATGGGGTTTTTCCCTATATATATATAGCAGTGAGACCCAAAGAGCAGTAGCAAGCAAAAAAGGAAAGGTGGGAAAACCATTTGGTGAATGCTGTGTTTCACATACAGTGACAATATTTATAAAAATCTATTCGTTTCAAGAGATGGCCTTTAATATTTTGGAAGATCAAGCTCATCCTTTGAAGTCAAACACCCTGCAAGAAGAAGGAATATTCACACAGTGAGAAAGACTAATGTAGAGAAAGGGGTTTAATTACAGGACACTTATCAAATATGAGATCAAGTGGACAAAAAAAAAGATACACAGCCCATGAAGTACTCTTGAATGATATTTTTATCCCAGGAGCACTGAAAGCAAGGTTCTGAAACATGATTATTTCAGATCCTGATGCATTGACAAGGAATGGCTTATGGTATATAATCTCTCTTCTTCTGAAAAGATTTACGTGTGATGAAAGGAACACAGAGGACTCCCCAAAAGTGTCTGTTAATTTAGGCCAAATTCTGGGATTCCTCATTAAAATATGTATTTCATTCTTTCAGCTCTCTCCTGGAATTCCTTTTGTTGGATTCAAGCTCTGTGAGCTGAAAAAGGGAGGCAGTGAAATAGTTAAAAAAAAAAAAAAAAATCTCTTGATTTAGATAAATAAGTAGCCCACAGTAACTGTATAACTGTAAAAAAGCCAAAATCTAATATTTTTCCCAGTAGGATAAGCCTGCATTCATTCCAGATGATGTCCCCACAGGAATACACCATGGTGTCTTTTAGTCCACGCTGTCGTGCAGGCAGCTCGCTCAGCACAGTGTCCCTTGGGAGCAGAACAACGCTGCTCTGTATAAAGTATCGAGTTCCTCCCCTGAACCTCTCCTTTTGCAGGTACCCACCTGCTGCTGCAGACAGCAGCCTCAGATCCAAAGCGTTTTGAGCACCCAGAACAAATCACCTACTCCTGGTGATGGTGTTTTTGCTATGGACGGCAAACAATGGTTCTAAAACATGCAAATCCATCTTCACTGCTCTTCAGTGTTTGAACAGTACTGAGCAGAGGGGGAAAGCGTTTTCTTTTGTTTTTGTTTTTTAATTGTAGACAGTGCTTCCTAGATTTATGTGGGGCTCTGTCACCTAAACAGCGAGGAGAGAGGGAGAATCCTCCTACCCTGTAGCCACACTCCTGACGCATTGGGTAAGCATCCTTTATTTAACAGAGCTCCAGGCAAATAAACTGGGGTGGGTGGGGCTGGAATTCCAAGATTTCCTCTCCTAGGTATGTGACAAATTCGGTACTTACCTGAAGGGGCCAGGCACGCCCTGGTATGTGCTCTGTGTTTGAGGTGTCAAGGTCGGGAAGAGGGCAATGTGTGACCAGAACACAGAGAAATCCTCAGCGATGTCAGCCTTCAAGTCAGGTAGCAGTTACATAGGATGGACTTATCTTTTTAAAACCAAAAAAAGCCTGCTATTTATAACTCCACTGATAAATGACTTTTTAAAAAAGGATTCTAAAGCCTCATGGTTCTCTAACACCTAAAATTCAACGGCCCTGCTGAATATTTCTCTTCTGGATAAATATCAGAGGTGTAAAGTAATGTTCTATTAGAAGTATGGCTGGGAAACATATTTGTGTGCATGTTCTAAATTTAGCCTTCTCAAGTTGTGTTCACATAACTCAAATTTTCCAAACAATAGCAACAATATGGCTTTTGTGTTTTGGTGTGGTTTGCATGATTTTATCTATTTAATTAATGCCCTGTAAACTGAATGGCTCATACTGATCTTTTTGCATCACTGCTGGCTGATTGTGTTTCATAGGTCTGAACAGAGAGTTTTCTCTCTTAAAAGACGGTCCTAAGGACCCAGTTAACACTGCTTGAACTCTCTAAACAATCTGTGTGATTTTTAACTGATGCTTTTATTTCACAAGTTTAATACATACCTCTGCATTTATGTATAAACATTGAAAAAATTAAACCAAAATAGTATTTTAATACAGCTGAAATAAAAGTATAAGTTAAACACAGAAAATAGAGACACGGGCCAAAGTGCCAGTGCAATAAATTACCTTATTAGTGGTAGTTTGTAGCTGCCCTGAGTTGGATGCAGATTACCAATCTGTATCTTAATCTCCCTTCTTTACAGAGAGAAAGAGTAGCCTGACTCACGTCTATATTTGGTGCAGAGTGCATATTCCACTGTGTTAACACACCACATCAGGAAGGAATTTCAAATGCTCCCAAGGAATTTAGCAACCAAAGTCCTGTTGGCTTTCCTTACATGCATGGGCAAGGGAACATAGTAATCCTGTGTAATAAACTGTTCTCTTAGTGCTGCTGCTGCTGGAGCCTCAACAAGGGACTAATGAACCCTCCAAAGTCTCTTCACCCTCCTGACAGAGCTGAACACCCTGGGCCACCATCTCTGTTGACAACCTTTCAGCTGGGCTGACTTGTGCCTTTGCCACCTGTGAGCTGCTAAATCGGCTCCACTTTAGCATTCACCAGGGTCCAGCTCCATAGGCTGCACAGCATTTGTTTTGGACAACACCCAGTGAGACAGAAATGCTGAGCTTCTCCAGGGGTGCTGATGGGGTAAGTCTGTGCTGCAGCTGATCTGTGGAATCTGGAGAGCCTCCCTGCTATTTCTGCATTGAGCTTTAAGAGGATGTGCTGATGTCCTCACCTGGAACGTGAGAGAGAATAAGACATGGTCCCTTTGCAATTCACACTTGTGAATTGTTTTCTGCTTTGTTTGATTTTTTTTTTTACCCCATTCAAAAGTTAAAATTTTCACTGTCTGTATTTTGCCATGATATTTCCACTCGAATAGTTATCAAGTCACTTCTTTCTTATGTCTTCTCTCTAGCTGTCACTTTAAGGAAAGGTGTAAATCCAACTTTTTATTTTTTTATTGCCTGTGACAGCAAAATCAATTAAACTCGCTAAAAAATATGATAGCAAGTAGCTAACATGTTTCAATTTGGAAAAATCTGTTCAGATAGCTTGACTTTGAGATACAGCTGTTAATCACTCAGAGCTGTCAATGGCTTCAGAATTATTGCTGGGGCCTGTGTTATCCTCTCTCTCTTCCTTTCCTCCTTTTATCCTCTTCCTCCAGTTTATCGTCATATGAAACCACCTCAAGGTTATCTGCAAGTAAAGGATCTGAATAATTTTTTTTTTATGCATGGGGTTGGGTTTAACAAGGAGAGGAACTTCTGTCTGAAAGCACTAATGTGTTAATCCATTCTCAGAACAAGAAATTTGCTTTGCTGCAGTGGTTCTTAAGTGGAGAATCTAACACCTAAGTTTTTTATGCTGCCCATCTCATGTGCTAAGATAGCAAGATATGAAGAAAGCAGATTAAATGAGCACATTACTGCCAAGATTAGTTGTTTTTATTATTATTATTGATTTCTGTATTTCTGAAAACAGGGTGGTTATACTCTTTTCTAGGATTCAAGCATAATGAGTAAAAATGTAAGCAGTCCCTAAGTGTACCTCTTTATCTTGTATATAAGACCAGTAAAGAACTGGAAGAGAGTTTTTTAAATAACGGATACTAGAAAGAATGGTGTTTGTTTATGTAACACTAGAATTTGGAGTTCTAAATTTAAAGGTTATATGAGCTTTCTTAAAATTAATGTGGAGGCTGAAGTGGCATTTAACCCTAGTTAAATTTGCCAGATCTTTTCTATCATTCAATAAATAATAGATTTTTTTTTTTTTAGTGCTATTTATTATTTGCAGGTTCTAGGTACAAATAGCATGTATACTTTGTTGAAATCCTCTAAGACCCATAAAGAGGGATACAGGGAAAAGAAAGCTTCAGGATGAAAGAGCCAAACATGATAAATTGATGACCAGTGGACTGAAATGTTTCAGCTGTCATTGCTCAACATGTCTGTTTACTGTACAGGGTTTTTTAAATGTTGTTGACCTTGGAAGCAAAAAATATAGTGATTTTTGCTCTTACCACTATGCAGTGTTAAGCTGTTTGCTGTTTTTTTGATCTCTGATACACTGCTAGTTTTACAGTTAGCAGTATTACTTTATTTCCTTTCACACAGATGTTCAGTCTGACAAGGATAACTTTCCTTTTCGGTATTTTCTCTGCTTTGTGTGATGGTGCTTTTTGGGTAGCTTTTTCTTTTCATGCTGATTTCTTAGTGTCATATGAAGTGTCTTCAGGACAGGTGATGAAGGAGAAAGAATAAAAAGGTTTTTGTTAGGGTGATGCACAGAAAGAATGGTTTATACAAGAATATAATTCTCCACTATACTTTGACGTTTTAAAATAAAATTAAGCTGGAACTATTGTTTCTGAAACTGAAACAATACTCCAGGCAACATGGACTATAGTGTGGTTTTTTTCTGGAGGGAAGCTGGTTGTCTTTTACCCCTTGAGGTACGTTTTCTCAGCTGTTTCCTAGCCCTTTACTGGGACTTCTCTGCTCTCTCTTTCCCTGGTGGCAATGACAGGACAAGCTCCTTTTGGGGCCAGCTGGGTCCTGGGCCCCTTTAGAGCCACCTTTTCCTGATTTCCTGGGCTCTCAACTGGCAGGGAAATGCCTTCTGCCTGTGCTACAGCTCTTCCCTACCTGAAGGTCATGTCATTCACCCTGGCTGGCCCTTTCCCTCCCTCTTGCCCTGCTGACAGCTCCTGTCCTGCCTCCAGAACCTGGCAGCAGTGACCCCTCACTGCAGTAGGAATGCCTGCAAGGGCTGTGGTTCCCTTCCAAGTTACTGCTCCCCAAGTACTCCATGTACTGTCTGACCTCTGGGATGAGGCACCTCTGCTTCCTGCCTTTGTGCCCTGACTGCTGCCAGGATGCTTTTTATCATTCTTGGTTTGGGGTTTTAGGAATACTGGGCTAGAATTTCAACCAGTTTGTCACCCTAGAAACTTATCCAATCAGTGTAGGGTGAAAAGGAACCTCTTCCAGGAGGAAAGCCCACCTTTTGCTCAATGCTCACCCTTGATGTGACCTCCATTGCTGGTTTATGAGCCTGGGGGACTTTCAAGACTGCTTGCTTTCATGCCCTCGTTCCTGATGGTACCTGGAAATGGTCCCTACTCAAAAGGTAAGAGCATAGGAACCAGTAAAAAGCAACAAGCACAGTCTTGGAGAGGACTGATGTCTGTCCCTGTTTCTGGAGGGGCTGTGGAAGCAGAGTGCATTGGAAGCAGCTTTTTGAAGCCTCATGAAGCCCAGAAGTCTGAGGGATGGAGCCTTCCCTTCTTTGCTGTGTGCACCTGAGACAAGGAGGAAAGAGGAGACCCACTGCATTTACAAACCAGTCAGAGTGAAGGACCTTGTGTCTTTGAGGCTGCAGGGAGTGAACTTTGCCTCTCCCAGAGGCATTTTCATAGTGCACTAGTAGCTCAAAAGCTCTCAACAGAAAAAAATCTTATCTCCAAGAAAGTCAGACCCTTTTTCTATGTATCACTATCAAAACTGTGATTTGCACACTTTGTTTGCTACACATGAGAAAAACCTGTGGATTGAACACCCTAAGTGTTAATAATGAAGTAAATTTTATCATATTTAGCTCTCAAATCCTTTTTACATACAGTTGGTTCAGATAATACATGACATTATTTACACTAGAGAGACTTGATGTTTTCTTTGGTTTTCCTGAGGTTGTTTCCTTTGTTCCATTGTTCAGTTTTGTTGTTTCCTGTGGACAGCTGGTGAATGTTTGTTTCTTCTTTTCATTCTTACTCTCTTCTTTCACACAGCAGTAGCAAGGTGAAAATATTTTTCTCCTGACACAAATATCCTGCCTTTTTCTGGCTGCTACCAGGATTTTTGTTTGTTTCAGACAGAGGAACAGACAGATAAGTAAACAAGATAGAAAAAGGCATACTTATTAAATTTTGTTCCCTTGGACACAGCTGAAACTGCTCATTGTACAATGCCAAAAGCCTCATTTTTTTTTCTCCCAGGGTTATGTTCTAAGGTGTGTTTTGATTCCTTGATAACTTTTCTCTGTCACTACTCCCTGTCTCCCTATCTTCTTGTTTAGAATAGAAAATTAATAAATACAATATCCATGCATTTGTTATAAGATGTTCTGAATCACTTGTCTCAGTTGTTGCCAAATTTGCTTATAGTCAACTTCTTGAGTGTGGCATTTTTCCCTTATTTCCAGCTGTCAGCACTATGAAAAATGATACCTCATTTAACTTGAGTGAAAAACAGCTCTTATGTCTGGCTACCCAAGGGAGATGATGGATTGGCCCAACTTGTGCCATGAAAAAATACTCTTAGAATGCTCTTCTGAGAGAACAAAAACTCAAGGACATAATACCAAAATTGGTTTGTAACTCCTTTTGTAAGAGTAAAAAGAGGTTTGGCTGTTTTTTCCTAATTAGTTTATCCCACAGTCGAGTGCTGATTGTCCTCCAAGTGCAGGGTAAAAAAATCCAAAGTTGCTTGTCCTCTGGAATGTTTATTTCGAAAGCTGGAGTGTTTAGCAGGTTTTGTAGAATGGATCTACCTTCCATTCAAACCAAAATAGGGCTCCCTTATGTTTCAGTTTTGAAGTTTTCTTTAGAACTTCTGTCTCCCAGGTTTTGTGTTGGGATTAAATGTCCAGTTTTTGTTCTGCCATACCTATTACAGGCATACATACAAATCCCAAGGAGATATGTCTAATATTTCAGTGGCAGGGTCCCTGGGCCTCTTACAGTGTTACAAAGAGTTTCAGAAAACTGTGTGATTTTTGTTTCTTGGCTGGCAGCTTGAGGGTTCATGGTCATGTTTTGGCACAAGGGATGGATTTTGCTTTGCCAAGCCCATTTTCTTCAGCACAAACCACAATAAAGTGCTTCTTCATATCCTGTTTGAAACTCATGGTTTGAAGATGGTACTCAGATTAAGATTATAATCTGCCAATAATTGGAGGGGGAGAGGAATGGATAAACAAAAATCTCACCTTGACAAATAAATCTGAATTCTCTGTAACTACATTAAATTTCTTCTAATCAAAACTATTTTAGAATTTGCATCCAGATCTTGGTTCCATTGCAGGTGTGCATGTTCTTTATGTAATCAAAAATCTAGTTTATATAAAAACATATTTAAATGTTACATATTTTTAAACAAACCAAACAAGCAGATATTTAGGGAGAATTAGGCATGTAGTTTCTGGGGTGGAATTGTTTTTCCAGAGTGACCTGCAAGCCTAAACACGAGTGTCACTTTCTCAGCTGTTCTGTGGAAGGAAACCCAGCAGCTGCTGTCCCAGAGTGTGGGCTACTTGTGGCATGCTATGGACTAATGGCAATAAAATTAATATGTCAAACCAATATTGTAATCTAAATGTGTCTAACAATTCCCCACATAAAAATAATAAAATAATAAATATAATATAATATAATAAAAATAGTAAAAAATAATAAAATAATAATGAAAATAATTTTTAAAAATTCAGTAGTGTATTTAAGCAGCTATTAGAGAGGTCTTCCTTATGCTCATTTAGAACAAAATTATGACTCTAGAAAGAATTTAAGATTAAATTGAAAAGCAGGTAAATTATGTTAATCTTAGGAATAAAATATTGCTTAATAATTCAAGGTACTTGGTTTCCTTCTTTGATTGCTCTGGTCACTATACCTTTAAGTATTCTTGGATTAAAAATCTGCTGTTTTGATTTAGCATTTGACTTATCTACACATGCTCATCCTGTTTAAAGATGATTCAGTGGAAGATCATGTTGAACATACATATTCAGTAACTAGTAAGTGAGAAAGTATTTCACTGGTATAATGTGAAAATGCAGATTTGATGGTTGAATGTTTGAAACCTTGTAACCCTGGGTTTGTCAGTATAGAATCAATGATAATTCTTTTCCATCTGTTTTAATTTGAGGACTTTCTTTGATTTGGTTAGCTGGTGTCAGGTGATGTCCATGGAAGAAGCCCTTCACACTTCAGACGGTGACAAAAAAGAGCAGGCAGCTTAATGCTACCAAACTAGGGGTGTGTCAGATCTCTCTCAAGAATGATAAACTCAATGGAGTTGTCTATTTTTAACCTGCTGTTCTTTCCTTTTGGCAGACTAATCGGCGTTAGCTGAGCCGGTTCAGTGAATGACTCCGAGGCGCTCTGGAGCTCTCCGGGATGGGCAGCGGCGCCCGGGGGAGCAGCTCCGGGGGGCTGTGATGGACGCGGCCCCGCGCTGAGACACCATGGCAGAGGCGGCGAGCTGGGAGCAGAGCCCTTCCACCACCACGGTCAGCTCCGTGGCTGTGCAGGCTGGGGATGCCAGCCTGGTTATCGCTGTGCTCAAGGTAAGGCAGCAGCTGCTGCCACGGCTGCTCTGTCTTTCTGCCGCTCCGGGGCTCGCTCTCCTTTCAAATCTTCTGGGCAAAAAATCTAGCATCATCTTCTAGCATAAAATGGTACAGCAAGGCCGTTTCATTAGTCAATATCTAATAGACTTTTCTTGGGAGTTAACGCTTGTTTCTGTTCACAATTACTTCTGGTGGGTTTTGAGTTGTTGGTGGGTTTTTTTTTCCAAATAGAATAAATAGTTTGGTCAAAATATATAATGTCTTAGAGGGGAGGGATTCCTCTTACTCTGTTTAAAAAGAGTTAAATGAAGAGTGGCATAAAAATGTGTTTAAAGCATGATGATTGTAGTTAAGCCTCCTTGAGTTATTTTAACCTGTACTCAGCAATAATTTTACACAGCATGTAGCTCTACAAACTCCACTGATGTGGTATTTTCTAGGGGAAAAAAACCGTCTAAATTTAATACTGGATAGTTATTTTTGAAAGCTGTGATTCCACAGTCCCACGTGTTTCAGTAAAGCCCTTGTGAGCATACAGTGGTGCTTTTAAGCACCAAAAGGCCTGTTTTGTGAGCTGGAATCCAGCTGGCATAAAATTCGGCTTTGGGAGTAAATCTGGATGCTAGTAATGAATCCTAGCTGGAATTTATCGGCACTTTGATTTTTCATTGTCGAGGCAACTTGAAAAACGTGCTAGCCTTAACCATTAGAGTGTGTTGTAATGCAGAATAGGTGACAACTCAACTCATTATCGCCTTAATTCAGGTGATTATTCAGGATGGCTTACCTCGGTAGTGGGAAGGTTTTTTCGATCTCAGTTTTCACTCTTCCTGTGATGTGGTCTGCTGCTGCAGGGGGGTCATTTCATTGCAAGGAGACTCAAGCTGAGGGTGAAGTAATTTATTTTTCCTCTCATGCTAGCTCCCAGTGACACCACAGCTTCGGTCCATATCAGCATCCTTTGGTTCCTGCTGCAAATGTGAAGTGTCCCTGCTGCTGCCCGTGCAATGCCTCCTTCCATGTATTCAGTGCAGAGGTACATTGGACCTCTGTGGTAGAAATAAGAGCTGAGGCTATGGTTTGTGCATCTGCTGCCATGTATTTGTGACTTCTGCCTGCCCCACTCGCCCACCAAATTCACTGAACTATCTGTGTCATCTTCAGCTGGAAGTGGAGATGAGTCAGAGAAAAAAATTTGGCTCATTGTGATAATTTTATTCTTCATGGGCAAAACCAATATTGGAGCACCTTCTGGATAACACTAGTCTGGGATTTTGTTGCCTGTTTCAAATGAAGTTGATACTGTATTTTCTGTGACTTCATTGTGTGTGTGGTCTCTATGACCACGGGAAGTGTGTGTGAGTAAAGAAATGAAGGAAACCTGGTGTGTTCTGAAGGCTGAAATTGTTTGCTTGTTTCAGTGTGGAAAATGGGTGAAGCTTCAGCTAGCGGAATCAACACCGAATATATTAGAAATTGGCAGCAATCAAGACGAGACTAAAAAACTACTTCAAGATCATGAATTCCTCCTATCCAAACTCAAGGTAAGTGTGATAAGACCACAGAAAATTTCTCAAGTCATTCAAGTTCAGGTATAACAGCTGATGTAGCTGCCTGTGCCTCCTATTGCAGTATGGTGGTTAGGTTAAACTCCACACAGAAAAAATTCTGTTCAGCTTTTGCCAGTGTATCAGATCTTTGATGGTCCTTGTGGATTTCTTCCAATTCAGGATATTCTATAATTCTCTGAAAATTAGGCCTCTTCAAAGGAAAAATATGTTTCTGACAGCAACAGTAAAGGCACAGGTTTTCTACTTTATACATCAGTGGCACGTGAAAAAATCCAATAGCTCTCAGTAATTGCTAAATACTAAGGAATGTCAACTCATTTTTTAAATTCTCCGATGTTCTGAAAAGTTTGATTATTTTATAACAGCTGTGAACATAAGCAAGCCCCTTGTAAGTCTGAAGTAGATATTCCACAAACATTTAAATTGAATCTTAATTGATGTAAGTTGCATTGGGAATGATATTGAAAGATTAAAACAGCTTGTCTTGATCTAGGAATATTTTAGTTAGGTAACAGTCCTAAAATCAGATTTTGGCATTCCTGAGAGCAGATTATAGGAACAGTGGCACTTGGATGCTGAGTGACAGGCTTTCTGTCACTTGAAAAAACAGAATAATTTTAAATATGAGTGTTTGACACTGAAAGAAATCTAAAGTCACCTAAAAAGAAATGTTTTAATGTTTTGATAGGACAGGTTGACATTATATATGTAGACAAATAAATTCCTCTAACATTTTTGAAGCTATGAGCAGTAATTATCTATTTAATTTTTGAGGGGATTACATAAACTTGGGATCTGAAAGAACAAACATGATTTGGATAGGATGAAGTATTTGATTTAATACCAATGACTATGTGCTTCCCCAATCATTAAAAATATCCAATGAGTGTGAGGTAATTCAATACAGTAGAAGGAGAATGTAGCTAATACGCTGCATTGTGTGGATTTTCAAGGGTATGAAGAATAGAATTATGGAAAAAACTCACCAAACACCCAAAACCAAGCAAAATACCCAAATCCTAGAGAGAGGTGGTTTTTCTTTCCTTTTTTATGCAAGTGCCTCATCTTTATTGTCACTAATGCAACATTTTTGGAACAAGCTGCTGTGTTCTGTTTGAGCAATTCAGAATTAGCTGAGCCCTTGCACACTGATGATGGGAGGACACTGATTATTTTTCTCATAATTTTCAAAAAGAAAATTAAAGAGTGGAGAAAGAAAATAGTCATTCCCATCTTTATAAGAAAAACAAAGTTTCAAATATCATTTTACTATCAAGGCAGATCATAAAATTTATTATGCTAAACTGTTAAAGAATGCTTGTCATCCAAATACATTGGGAGGAAATACTCATTATTTCATGTTTTATGTCTGTGGTCCTTGCAAAATTTGGCATTGATTAATGAATATTCTATAAAAGAATTAAGTTCAAAATGACAACTTTTTCCTCAAAAATATGAGCTGTGATAATAAGGGACTGCAATGTTGTTATAATTCTTCCTGGCTGTGCGTTTTCCAGCCATGGCCATTTGTGACTTACAGTAAGCTGTGAACACTTGTCAGTAATTGCACAGTTTTAAGTCACTAAATCCACTCGTTAAAAGTTTTTCCAAGATTGATTTTCAGTTTTTGAAATATTGTTTATAGTAATTCTTTTCCACTTAACATTTGATAATGAATTATGCCTTGGCTATGTGAAGGTGGTAAGAGGCAGTTTGAATTGTTTCCCATTTCTTTTTTATTGTGGTAAGGAAAAAAATAAAAAGGGAAAATAAATCCTGACAGATACCCACTCTTGATATGCATATGCTTAACTTTGCTGATTAGACTAACCCAATTCAAAATTAAACTTTTGTGCAGGTCAGGCAAAAATTCTTGAATGAGTAATGATTCAACCATGAAACAAGTTCTGCTTGAGGCAAGAGTTGGATGATTCATACTAAATACATCTTGGAAATCAGTAGAGATGAACCTATGGACTTTTAGAAGATAATTTATGGAATACTTGTCCGTTTTGGCACTATCCCATGTTCTTCTGTAAACTTGTTCTAGATTTTGATCACCCCCTTTGCTTTTTAACTTCATCCCAGTATATTTATTGCAAGTTACAACCAAATTATTCAGGCCAAATTCTTCTGTCAGCTTAATATGTTGAAGATTCACAGGTGTAAGTAAGGACAAAATCTGGCACAGTGTTCAGTTTACAGTACTTCTGGTGCTAGAGGAAAAGGAATGTAATCCAGCTCAGTATTTCAGGGAATTGGTTTTGACTTAGCTATGCTAACAGGGTTAAAAAAGCCCAAACAAACATTTTGACATTTAGTAAGGCAGATGGTGCATTAAACACTAATTAGAATAGATTTGTTCAAAGAGAAAACAGTAATTTCTAGAATATTTTAAAAGTTCTTTTAGTGTTCAGAATTATAGTGATAAAAATTGGTGTGTGCTCTTCAGGGCCCTAGGGAAAATCATATCCAAAATGCTTTGTTTTGGTAGACTATACTCTAGAATATTCATTACTGATTTACATTTGTTCCATTAAATTTAGGAATTGGGAAGCAAAAAGCAGAATACATCTTTTGAAAAGGACCCCACTTCAAGTGTTTACAGATTAAGAAGCAGATGTGTTATTATTAATAGAGTTGAAATAATAAATGTTGAACAAGATTAAAACTGAGACTAAAAAGAGAACATGTATACAATGTTCACATCCAGCTAAAATTCCCCTCAGTAGTCTCACCTAATATGTTCTGATTCTAAGCTGATATATTCTGTTTCTGTTTTGCTAAATCTGACCATATCAGCAGCACCAGTTGTGTTGAAACCATCAATTTCTGAGATTTCATGCAAGTCTCTCTCCCTGTATCTGCCTCATCCTTCTTTAGGTAACTTTGAGCAGGTTCATATGAGCTGGAAATATGTATATGTACATTTGGATATCTCATTCTTCACAATTTAAAAAGAAAAATGAGAAGAATCAAACCTGAGACAAAACCTCCAGAATGTAAAATGATCTAGATTGCACTTTGCATAGACATTTCTCTGCCATTCTCCAGTTTCCAGCAGAAACACTCTTGTATCTCAATGTTAAAACTCACTGGATCATCTGGGAAAAAAACAAAACAAAAACAAACCCAGAAAAAGAGTGTGTGTGTGTCCATAGCAATGTTAAAATTCCCAATAAGGCATTCTTGATTTGCTTCCAAAGTTCTGGTTTTTATCATGAGAGAGACTGTGGCAGAGCAGTCACAAAACTGAAGTGAATCTAGCCCACAAACTCAAGCTTAAAACCATAATTGTTATTCATTTGGCTCATGAACCTGAGGATTGCTCCTAATTATTTTATTTACTTTATTTCACCGAACATAAATTGCAAAGTAGTAATTAATATGCTAATAGCCAAAATAAATAAATGAGAAAATTACATTCTTCAAAAAGCACTAATATAATACAGTATTTTTTTTGCATTTGATATTTTTTTAAAAAGCCTTTCAGTTATTTCAAGCAAAAATATTTACTAAGGGCTTATTTTTCAGTAATTTTATTATGGAAGAAATTATTTGTTAATATTTTCTGAATTATTGGCAATTAGTTGTTGAGGTACCCAACAGTGCAATTAACAGCAAAGTTCAGCTGCATTTTTATCAAACCAGAGCTGAATTTTGCAAGTGATTTGGAAAAAGGAAAGGTAAAATGTAATAAATACCTTTTTTCTTTTCAGTGTTAGTTCAGCTCAGTTATCAATTTCAATATTTGTATGAACAAAATTCCCACCAAAATAGTATTTGTCTCGAAGTAGTTCTATGACTATATTTTGGGTTTCAAGTCAGCAACTGTGTTGTATTATCTCAGCACTGCCTTTTAGCACTAAGTAAAGGTTAATTTTAGCAGCATCTCAGTGCTGAGAGAATGGAAGGTTAGTTTACACCTCTGAAAATTCCAAGTTATGTAGTCAGTGTACAACAACTCAGGAAAGGCAAAGGATAATTTGCCCTCCATTCCTTGCTCCTTTGACAGAAGGAGAAGTACCCAAATCATGGACTGGGAGCAAATGAATACAGAAGCTATACTATGCAACACAACTTACACAAAAGGCTGTTTTGTCTTTGGTACAATGTAAGAGGCGAGTGTGCCCAGAGGAGGAGTTGGGGAGAGGTGTGGCTGCACTGCATCAGCAGGCAGGGAGAATCCTGCTGCAGCCTGGGATTGCATCCACCCGGGATCCCTTCAGCCCATCTGAACCAGAGCACTGCTCCCTTGAAGCTACCAGAGCTCTTCTGGCATGGTAGAATTAGACATATCACAGATATTTAATGGAAATTGGTCTGTTGGTTTTAGAGCAATGCTTTTCTGACATGGTTTTACTGACAGCAACAGAAGTTGCATGTTTTAATGAGCTCCTTTCTGACCACATGCTAGGCATTCCTTGTATTGTCAAACTCCATTCCAGCTTCTCAGAGTCCAAAGAGAACTCTACTCTTCTAATTTTTTTCTTTTTGTGCTGACAGGGAATGAAACATGGCATTCCAAAAGTGTTTGAAATAATTTAAGTCTTTTCTGGAAAGCTCTGTTAATTTCACTCAGAATCTTATGAGTAAATTACCTCACAAACTTCTAAAACTTCTAATGTCCAGTAATAGTATATGATGACATATGAAGGAGGAATCAAAATATCTGCACTGCTACCACTTCCAGGAAAACAGATCTGTGTTTACTGAGATGTAAAAAGACTGGAGTGTGAATATTAGAGATAACATGATAAATTCTCTTAACTCTGGTTTGCATGTGAATTTTATAAAACTATTGCCTCTCAAGTGCAGATGAAATTCAGAAGCTTGCTATAAAACATGCAGAAATAGCTACACACCTCTCACTAGGAACTGGAAATAAAGCAGGAGTAAGAGGTTTGTGGCTCCAATACAGACCCACTGTAAAAAATCTCCTGACACCAGTATCAGCACAGTGTTTTGGATTTTGTGTACAGATTTCTTATGTTTGCTTTGGTATATTTCCTTCTCAGGCTTTGGAAGACAAGGTATGGGACCTGCTTCATGAAGCAGACAAGGTGGCAGAGGAGAACAAAGAAAGGAGTCAGGTTTATGATGCCATGGCAGAGACCCTTGGGGATGCATGGGATGCCCTCATCATTATGTTAGAGAAGCGACAGGCACTTCTGGAACTTACCTCAGTGTTCTTTGAAAACGCTCTGGAGGTTTGTATTTAAATCAAGTCACTTATTTTGAAGCCAACCTCATTTTACTGGTACTCTGACCTCTGTAATTTTAATGTGTTTTATGTTGTTCATTGTATTCCTAAAGGTTGAGGCAGACAAGAAAATTAAAATGTTGGGATTTTAAGCAAGGCATCCTTCCTTTTCCACCTTTCAGATAGTACAGGATGAAGCTGAACAAAAAACCATGTAAATTGAAGAAATATTTTAGTCACGATGTCTCCCAATTTTGTACTTGACAGAAAATACCAGTGAAAAGTGGAACTGGACCAAACCCTAAAACATGTATTTCAGTGGCTATGGACATCCTGTAGAATATCTTTCATTCCTTATGATTAAAATTATTTGGCATTGAAAGAACTTAGTGCTACACCGATGATTGCTCACTGAAGGTTTTACACCACAATATCCATAAGGCTATTGTAATTACATAAAGCAAACACTAGTCTAACTTGGCAGTCCTTTACCTGAGACTTTGATGTACAGATAGAAATAAAAGAATAGCTGTGTGATCCCTGTTTACCCCTTTTTCTCTTATCTCATTCTCTTATCTCTAATTCACTGATACACAGTGGGACTAAAGGAGAGAGGGATTCCACACCCTGCAGGTTTGTGCCCACTCTGTGTGGCCTCATGATCAACTGTCCCCACACCCTGGAACTTGAAGAGTTTAATAATTCTCCCTGATAATTTTGTTTCTATAGTATGCCAGTGCCAGCTGTAAGTTGCAGAAGAACCATGGGGTTACTAACTGTCTTAAAAAGTCCAAGATCAACATTCTACCAATTATTATGTCCTGATAATGTGTGTTATACAAAAAAATTAGATTTGGCATGAGGCTTTGTAGGTAAGTGACAAACTGTAATTACAGATTTTGTCCACTAAAATCCCTCAATCAGTACCTCAAAGGAAAAAACAATTCAGAAGGTGCATAGAGGCCACAAAACATCTGGATCTGGCAGTCACTAAAAATGCCTTTCTCCAAGAATTTGCAAATTCTAATTCAGATATTACAATGTAGTTATACAAAACAAAATTATGGTGTGCTTCTCCCTACCCTTTTTTTTCTTAATGCAGTTTGCTGTAAAAATTGATCAAGTTGAAGATTTCCTGAAAAATGCTCAAGAGTTTGACAATATTGACTCTTTGAGAGAACTTCTTCTGCAACAAGAACATCATACAAAAGGTACAAACAGTATTCCACTCCTTTTAGCATGTGGTTGTGCATTGACCTCTTGAGGGAGTAATTTTATTCTTTTTGTGCATATTTTTTTTTTAAATCTCATAACAAATATGCAAATGTTCAGTTTCAAAAAATATAATGGTGAGATAGATTTTAGCAGACCTGCTGAAAGATGTGAAACTCCTGGTTTCAAGCTAGCCCTTGCATCTCCCCTTCAGCAACTTTCCTGCACATACCTTGGCCCATAAGTTTCTTCTACATTAATTATTTTTCTTTATTCAAGCTTCCATGTGAAGCACCATCTACCATATTGTGGCATCAAATCAAAAAGAGAGAAAAAAATTTGGAGCTAATCTCATTGTGGGGCTACTTCAGACACCTTTGCAATTCCATATGGTTCTGCATTTTTTTATAAGTCTTAAAACTCCATCTTTGTGATTTTAATCAAATTTTGCTATATTATTACTAAGACTTGGCAGAATATCAATTATACTTTATTATTCACTAGTGGAGCACTAGCTAAAACTTTTTTAGCTACCTTGAATGCAAGGTGTTCTTCCTGGGAGGCTGAATAGAGAATCAAACTTAGATAACTCTAATATGGGTTTTGGGTCTTCAAAACTGATCTTCATGGGAACAAAGTACTCACTGCATACCAATTTAAACTTGAAGTATCTGACAGCAATTTACTGCTGAAAAGATGGTCTATAACTGTAAGGATCAGACGAAATTATTTGCCAGAGAAAGACTGCTTTGATGGCAATAAGCCTTCACTCAGATGGAGGAAAGTGTCTGCAATTTATTGACTTCTTATTCTACCTCAACCACATAAAATTTTGAAAGCTGATATTGAGCTATTTGATAAAAAACTGTGCTTTCTGCAAGAAGGATACTATCTACCCTTTCCAAAGAAAGGTGGCTGAAAATACAACCCTGACCAAGAATTGACTTTTGCAGTATGTGGTAAGAGGTTCATCACAAATGCTTATCACTCTGGAATTAAAAAAAAAAAAAAAAAAAAAAAAAAAAAAAAGGCTTTTAACACAAATGCACTTCAAAATGGAATAAAAAAGATGAAAATGTATGAAATGTATTTGTTTACACATTTCTACGTGTGTTAAATTTTGGATGGACTGAAATTAAACATTTCTGATTAATACCACTTTTCTGGAAGGCAAGAAGTAAAATGGACAGGCTTGTTGCAGTGAGCTCATGGAAACTAATCCCTTGGTGACTGAAGAACTGGAGGCCTCCCACTCTGCTTCTTCCCTAAGTGTTCTACCTGAAAGAGAGAGATTTAGGGTGCTTTACCTGGAATTACCACTGCTGGGAAGATCAAAGTTTCAGGAGGATTGCTTCTTGTTGTTTTATAGGAAGCTCCTGGCCAATATTACTTTATTTATACTTTTCTTCATGTACATCTTATATTGGCTTGTCTCCCCTTCTTCCTCATTCTGTGCCTTAAGAAATTCCCTTTTTGTTTGAAAGATTTAGAAATATTGATTTTGAACTATATGACTTAAAGGAGCTGAAACAAAGACATGTCACTAATAGATCATTGAAGTGGAGTACTCCACTGAATCTTAACCCTGAATGTGTCTAGGTAAAGATTATAGAAAGAAGGGAAGAGTTCCTGATACCCTTGACTTATTTATAACAGCCCCCAGGCATGTTATAAAACCTCTTTTTTTCCCAACACCTGTGAGGGATGTAAAGACCTAAACTTAGCTTGCATCACTGGTGAAAAAACTGCAGAGGATACTGACCCACATGGGAAGTAGGGTAGAAAATTCCACTTCAGCTTACCCACAGGTTGAGAAATCATCAAAAAGAACTCAGTTTTGAGAAAGCAGTGACACTTCTGGGTTTTGCTTTGACATCTCCCAGTACACCCTTATATGTGTGTGTGTATATATATATGTTTGTGTATGCACCATTGTACCTTTGTAGGTTTACATAAGGGCTGTCCAAATTGAAATATCTATATATATATATTTATCTTCTAAAGTAAGCACTCATGCAATGCATGAAAATATGCTGTGCTCATGTATGCAAATAGTGTTAAAGATATTTGAGTAATATTTGAAATATGGTACTAGAATCACAAACCCCTCTGGGTTTTTTCCTGATGAAATTCTTTTCTTACAGAACTTTTGGAGAAGTCATTTGCTCTTCTAAACAAAAGCCAAGACCTAACCCAATTCATAGAAGAATTCAAATGTGAGGGGCCAAATACAAATCCAGAGCTGATTCAAGGAGCCCACAGCAGCTGCTTGAAGATTGACAATCTCCTTGAGATGCTGCAGGACAGGAGGAGGCAGCTGGACAAATTCCTCAGGCATCAGCGCCAAGGGCTGGAGCAGGTGCTGCAGATTTGTTTGTGGCACCAACAAGAGAACCAGGTAACACTCATCATATCAAGGGAAATCAGTGTAAAAAACAGCCTAGCTACTGTCTTACAGTACAAACAGAAAAGGAACTTAAATGCATTTACTAGGCAAATATTTCTGGGCCACTTTTGTTTGAGGACATCCCAACTTTTGAATGTTTGACTGATGTTAATGGGAGTTAAGGGGATACAGAGAAAGCAGAGTACTGGAGACATGCTCTGCTGTATGAAATCTAAGAGTAGCCTTTTGCTCTTTGTGTTGCTTCTGTTTTGCTAGGCACAACTGTGTAGTCTGGAAGGATGCACAATCTGTGTGTTGTTATCCCTCATTACCAGGTTAGGAAACACTGAAAATGCAATGTCTCCCTTTGATCTCTAACTGGAATGTGATGATCTGATAGTCATGATTGCAACATGTTTCTTTTTCAGAATTTTCAATGTGTGAAAGCATATTTATTTTACATAGCTTCTTTTACAGAAGTGTCAGCATCATATTTTCTGATATCTCTTTCATTAATGAAAATCAAAGGCAGATTGGCCTATTTTATTCATAATTAGTTATCTTTGGAAGAAGAAAGTAATTAATCTAGTCATTAATTATTGTAAATGAAAGATAAAATATGATTCTTGAAAAATAGGAGTGATTTTAGATTTCAACCAATCAAGAATAAACGCTGTCTTTTTCAAACAGCTGTGTTAACCTTGTCTCCTTTCCCATCCCTTCAGCAAAATCACTGAAAGTGAAATTCTGTGGGTTTCTTTCTTATAAAGCAAGTTAAGAATTTTCAGTCATTCCTTCAGAGCTAAGGTAGCACAATGAAATCACTCAGAGGTATTAACTGTGATGGAAGTCAACTGATCAAATTCACTGTAATGGAAAGGAATATTGCCAAGTGGTAAAGGGGTGAACACTTTGCTATAACAGGGTTAAAAAATTACTTCTTCCTCTGCCTAACATTACAGCAATACTGGTTTGTTTTGCTAAATAGATACCTGATAAAACCCCCTCAGCCCTAATTTACAAGGAAATTTTGATTTCCCTTTTAGCATGGTTTTTGTTGTCCACTCCATTTATTTGTATGTTGATGAACCTATAGTAAATGTTCTGTGAAAATATGCTTCCAGGAAAAATGTTTAGTCATTTGGAGGATATGCTTAAGAAATGAAGGCTTAAATGAAGCCTTAGTATTAAAATAATTTCCTTACTAGCTCTGTTGGACTCATGATGTGAACATTTTTAATGTGTAACTGAAAGTATTTCCAACACATTTGAAAGGTTTTTATAATTTTTTATAAGTTTTTAAATGTATTAAAAATTGCATGATTCTATATGAGCAGATTAAAAAAAAATTCTCTAGTGAGCTATTAAAATCTGTAGTACCTAGAGTACAGAAATTCTTAGTATGCTGCCTATGATCTAAGTATAGTAGTGATTTTCCAGACTGGAAAGATTGGAGGAAGTCCTCTTGATGGCAATAACTAATTCAGCACACTATTTTAAAATGTGGAGCTTCACTCGGGAATTCTTACCATGTGTTGTTTACAAAGAAAGTGAGAGGTATCTACTATGAATCAAGCAGATATAAATGCAAGTAATTCTGTGGAATTTAGAAGATATAAGTGTATGCTACATGTGTTTGCTGCATATGCTTGCTGAAGTGGCCAGTAAGATGTAATAAATCTGTAAATATGTGGAAGATTATTTCACACAATAGCATCACATTCTCTTTACTGGGTTTTTCAAGCCAGGGATGGAGAGGTTCTATTAGGTTAGAAGTACTCAGATTTGGAGTATTTTACTGTATGCAAATATTTAAGTTGCTGTATGTCAAGGGAGAACATATCTTCATGGTATCAAAAAACATGCATTTATTCTATGTGTGGTATAACTTGTTTCTTCTTTTACTGTGTTAATTTACAATCTGATCATACTTGATAAATACATTTTTGTTTGTTTTGTCATATACATCCATTGTGTGCTTGCTTTGGCATTAGTCCTTTTGCATTTGTTATGACACAAATGCGAGCATTTAAATAAAAAACATGAATGAAAAATGAAAGGAATGTAAAAGTGAGCTTTTTAAAAAATCAAACTGTCCTGTACATATTTTAAAAAATGGACAATAACTTCTCAAACTTCTCACTGAGTTGTTTTTATTATTTAATTAGGTAACATCTTGGTATAAGAAAAACATCAGAGATTACTTTCAGAAGCAAAACTTAGGCTCATCACTATTGGAAAATGAAGAGTTACTTCAGGAACTTGAAGAAATGGAAGCCAAAGTGAAAGTAAGTAATACCATAATTGGTTGGTGCACCAACTTTAAAAATGAGTAGCAAAACATGAACCTGGTCATTGAACAAACACGTATAGGAGTAGACATTTTCTATATGTACATGAGATATATATCTCTATATGTCTAAATTATTTTTGCAATTTTACTTCTTTTAATACAAGGCCTCCATGTTTCTCAGATTTTTTCTTCATTTGACTTTTAAAAGGTACCCATAAGTTAGAAGAAGAATAACCCTTGATGTTGCTTAGTTGGTTTTTCAATTTAGTGATCAAGTTCCACACTGGTAATTTACATGTAAAATCCTGTGGTGAAAAATAAAGGAAAGTAATTTTATTAGAATAATAACAAATTTTAAGGCTTATAAAGGATAAAAGCCCAGCCATTTCTACTATAATTAATTATCAGTGAACTGAGTACACGATTGGAAGAGGTATTTGCCCATTTATTTCTTGTCATTAAAAGTAATTGAAAATGCTACTTTCACAGTTAGCATCAGTTTTCCAGAGAATAAATCTGTTACAGCCGCTCATAAAAGCAAGATGAGATTAAAGAAAATGTTGCTATGAAAGGAAAGGATCCTGTATGAAATAAGCTGCCAATATTTAGAACCTTTTTTAGGTAACTGAATTGTGCTGTCATCAGTAAGTGCTGTTGCTGGGTCAGGACCTTTCCCCTGGATATAATTTTCATGCAATTGAATTTGGATAACCCAGATGACAAGGAGGCCTTTTTCATCTAGAAACTATTCCAATAGAAGTAAATGCCTTTTAAAAGGTTATTGTGTTGATAGTAAGAGGCTTCTGATTGTTCACAGGTCTGTTTCCTTGTAGAGCTTTGTAGTTAAGTGTCACATGTTTGCCTGTTTGCATAATTAACAGTTAACTGTTTCAAGGCTGTCATGTAAACACAATACAATAATATTTCTAATGCTTCTCCAAGCAGCATGTCAGCATGTCATTTTTGTTAAGGGAAGATAAGCATGTGAAGATAAATTCTTCTGAACAGACCTTGGGCACAAGAAAAATGGATAAATCAGTAGATGAGTACACTGTGGAGTGTTTTCAGAGAGAGAGACACCCACTACAGTAGGTGTTCTAAAGCACTGTTGAATTTTAACCAAATAAACATTTATCTTCCTCCATTTCATTTTCACAGGCTATTCTTGTAATTTGCTGTCTGAATTAGAAATTAGTGTGTAAGTGCAGAAAGGAAAACAATATGCATTTTCATTTTGTATAATAATCCTTTTCATGGTTGAGTATCTAGAAACTAACTTATTATTATAACACTTACTATTCCAGTTTCACCTAATAATTATTCTCCCATACATTATGAAATAGATCATTCATACCATTTTAATTAATTAACTTTTTTAAATGAGGTTATTTAAAAGTGTTTAGCATTCAATATTTTTGTTATGCATCTGTGTGAATTATGATTCAGAGCATCTTTAGCCTTCTGCATTTCTTACTACCAGCATGTTCTAGCAGAGGGAAATGAAATCCTTGAAGGGGATATTACTGAGCATGTTGGTTTTGCTTATGACATGCAGAAGAAGAGTGGCCAGGTTGAAACACCATGCTGAAAATACAATTGACAAAGCTGTGAGTTAGGGGCATTAGTTTTTGCAGCACTGAACTGCAGATGTTGAAAACAGAATAAAAGAGGAACCTGTTCTAAAGTAGCGTAAATAAATCTCTTCAAGTGACATTTCATAAGTGCACTGTAGCTCAGAGCAGAATGTTTGTGTGTGTAGTAGCTATGCAGAGCAAGTTAATTGTTCTCACAGGGAGTAAGAGAGGAAATTTCCAATGTCTGAACAGTTTCACACAATGTGTTTAGTTTCATGTATTATTGCATTAGGTTGAACAGGAGAAATGCTTTTTGAATTGTTCAGAGCCCAGCCTAAGGGGGATTTACAGGCCTAGCATCTAATTTATGGGACTGGGCTGAGAGGAGGAAGGAGAAAGAGTCATCAATATTTTTATGTTCTCAAGCCCTCAACTCTCACAGACTTTAAAGGAACCCTCCTGCCCCCACTGCTGCAAGGACTTGCCCAGCTCCCCTCCACCAAGGTTGGGGAGCAGAGGCACATTTGGGAGTGCAGGTTTCAGTGAGGATGTGCTGGCACTGCTCACCTGCCTGCTGTTCCACTTCTGTGTGCTTTGGAGGTGCTTGACGTGCCAAAGGAGAACTGCTAGCACCACTTTGTGGCCAAATAATTTTAAACATATCTCAGCGATTTTCTGGGTGGTGACAGACTTTGAGTCACTTCTTCCTCTTTGTGCTTGTTGATTTTATCAGCTCACTGTTAAATACACTGCTACAGCCATTCAGTGAACTTCCCAAAGACAAATCATATGGTAATTGTCATAGCAGCTCACAACCCCTCGTGGTTTTATTGGTGCCCACCACTTCTTTTGCAATTTGAGGGAATAATATGATTGTATTGGTAGTTATACTGCAATGCAGTTCCTGAAGGTGAAAGCCTTTCCAATATTCACGAGGACTAAATTATCAATGTGCTGATGTATGCAATGAATCAATGACAGGCAGGTCTGGGGGTCAGAAAAAGTTCAGTTGTGGACATTTTTGCATATGAGAGAATAAACTAATTTACCACACACTCTTAAAAAAAAATACATACTTTTATGTTTAATTGACTTATGTTTTAAATGCTGATTTATCTAATCTATGGATCATGATCTGAAGCCAAATATTTGTGCTTCAAAGTTTTCTAAGTTTAAGCCTAGAACGTTCCAGTGAAAAAACTTTTATACAGCTTTTCATGTTTTAATTCAAAGTCCAAAAGTTTTATTGTATAGACAAGAAAAGTCAATTTATCATGCAATAACTGTTTAATGACAAAGTAGATTTTTAGGTATTTCTGCATTTTTCCCCCCAGACTTGTGCTGAATATTTTGAAAACCAGAAGATCTTGAAGACTTTTAATTAAAGTTACAATATTTTTAATTCATCAATTTTGACACACTTGAAAAATACCTGTTTAATCGAGGAATGTAGAAAGGACTCATTTTTCTCAAGTGGAATAGTGAAAGTGAGCTTTTAAAAGATTTACTAGTGTGAGGAAAAAGAATCGTGACAAGAGCTAAGGAGGCAACGTGTTTTTAATATGTCAGAGCAATTTACAAGCATCTCCTGATAAATTGAAAAGTCAATGTAATAGTAGGCTGTGTGTTTCTTTCAAGGAAAATGAGTAAGAAATACGTTAGTGCTGACTGGCAGACTGTTATGAATTTAGCATGTTGAGGTCTGAAGAGCAGAAGAAGATAACTAAGATTTTTCCACTGATTTTTTATGTTGATGGAAAGCCTGGGCTTCTTATGTGCATGTAGAAACATTTCCTTATAAAGAGAGAGCTGAAAATGAAGTTGTTGTTAGCTGTTTTATAGAAAATTTAACCAAGTTTGAGGAATGTTTAAACAGGATAGCAAATGAGTCTAACCAAATTTAATACCCTCAGAGAGTGTGTAAGGTTGTAATCTTTTGTGGAATGTTTTAAAATATAAATTACTATAATAAATTGGGGTTTTGAGCTTTTGTGAAAATTTAGAGAAGAGCCTTCCCTCAATATAAACAAGGTAGAGTTTAATATCTGCTTTTAGATCACCTAAAAACTGCTGGAGGGATTTTGTACCAAACAAATTTATGAATTTTCTTACAATGAAATACTCTTACAGGGAATAATTTCACGTAAATTGAGTCATTTTCTTATAAACAGTTTTGCCTGCTGTAATCATAATCTAAACATATAATACACTGGAACAATTCAGAACTTTTGTCTTTCCATATTTGCTTCTAAGCTAATTATGGACAGTTTTCATTTGCTAATACTTGCTAATAATTGCATTTAATGTGCATATGTATTGCTTGCTAATAATGTGTATTTTTCATTTTTGCATAAAATACTATTTTAAAATTATTATACAAAAAAAAAAAAATAGCAAAATGAGGATTCACATATTCAAGTGTATTTTTTTTGCCATTTTTTGTGGTGAATTATTATTAATCCCAGCTAAAAGCTCCCAACTTCAGGGTTTTTTCTAATTATCATAAATATTTATGTGTTTAAATGGTAAGGAAAAATACTTTTTAAATCTGACCATGCAATTCATACCAGTAATTCCAGCTGCAAGTATTGGAAGATGACAATGTTCTGGTGCTGATATAATTGGAAATCAAGTCACTTCAGCTGTGTGTATACTTAATAATTTTTTCCCCCACCAAGATAAATTTGTCAGGTAAAAGGTAACAAATACAGGACAGCAGAC
Organism: Muscicapa striata striata; assembly: GCA_030060385.1. Taxonomy (NCBI): domain Eukaryota; kingdom Metazoa; phylum Chordata; class Aves; order Passeriformes; family Muscicapidae; genus Muscicapa; species Muscicapa striata. The sequence continues at coordinate 1,664,418 of JAREIS010000056.1, read as the reverse complement.
TGTGATGTATTATTCCTAAAATCCTCACTCTCACTTAATCTTGCTTAGGATAGAGAGAGAAAGGATTTTGTGAAAGGGGAATTGTACATTAAATAGTAGAATGCAGGATTTCCCTTAATTAAAAGTACAGGCTGAAGATTATTTCATCCAGATGTCAGTAATGGTCATTATTTTAATTTGAAAAAGAAATTTTAAAAATTAGAAAGATTTTGCTATAACTGTTTATCAGTAATAGACAAAATGGGGGGGAAAAAGTGCTTTTATTGTGCTCAAGATTAATCTCTCTTGATTTCAGTAGGAAGCTGAAAGTACCCAATTCAAGTCCTCAAGATATTTGGGGGATTTTTCAGAGTGTTTTGTTGAGAAAGTGAGCAGTTTCATTGCAGGATATTCTAAACCAACAGTATTTTAAGAAGCAGAGAAGGAAATACAGTGGGCAGGATTTGGCCTTCAGATGCTTGTTTGGGGAAGAGATGAACTTGAAAAATCTCTGAGAAGGCTTTTCCTCCAGGTTCTCTTATGGAAGGAAAGAAGAGTTAAAATGAGTAAGACAAATTTGCATCTTTGTAGGTATAGAGTGCAAATATATTGAAGCACAACCAGAGCACAAAAAATAAAACAAAGGTAGTTTTGTTGAAATATGTGGAAATAGTTTTCTTACTAAAGCCCTTAAAATCTGATTGAAACATTTTAAGGCTAATGAATTTTTTATGCGTTTTAAAAAATTGGCAATACTTATTAGAAAAGTTAAAAGCAAAAGTAGATTTAATTTTAAAAAGCTAAATAAAGCATTAATGCAGACCTATAGATTTTTAGTGTTGCTTAGGCTTTCCATGGCAGAAAGTTGAGAGTGTTCACCACAATAGAGAAATGACATCCCAAAAGTTGATGTATAATTGGGTCACTACAGCAGAACCACAAGTCAATTCAGTCTGAACAGCTGAAAAAAGAAAGAGGAGTTAAATAGGTAATCAGTTCTAATTAACTAAATGTGCTTCCAAGTGGCTCAATGTAGACCAAAACCTGTATGCAAACTTGTACTGATTCAACAGAATCCATTTTTAAGCACTTTAAAGTACCTGGCTTAATTGTCAGAATTGTTTCTGACTCTGTGGCTTGAAATTCTCAAGTGTGATCTTCCTTTTTTGCCTTCTGTCACTGCCAATAGAAAGGTTCATGATACTGAAGGAGAGATATTTTTGAGTGGGCTCATGATTTTGTGTAGGAAATCAGGGAAATTGTGCAGTGGAGAATACCAAGGATGATGGCACAACCTGCTGTAAGTGAAGGTCACTTGATTCAAGTGATGACCAGACATCTCCTAGCAGAAATCCTCTCATTGCAAGCAGCTATTATTTAGGCAATATTTTAATTTGTTCTAGATTAAATAGGATAAAATGCTGTTTGGCATTGAGATTATGGTCTTACCAGGAAGTTTCTTGTTTTTGTTATCCTGACACCTGCTTATTAGTGGCATTAATCTTATCTCTAAAACCATGACTTGATGAGAATCCCCTCCTAATAGCAATAATACTTTAAACCATGATAGTTTTCATGCCTATAACAATACAATTTCCCAATGCCTATATTATTACCATGCAGAGTATTACTTTTCTATGTGTAATTGACTAAAGTGGAATTTTTCCCACTAGGAATGGAATTACACTGTGGAACAATTGGAAGATGAAGCATTTAGGATCTTGCTTTCAGAGGACTACACTGAAAAAGAACACCTAAAACTTTCAAATCAGAAAATCTGTCAGTTGCAAGAAGAAGTCTGCTTCCATATGCAAGAAAGGAAAGCCCTGCTGCAGGAGGCCAATGACTTTTTTCATGCTGCTGGCAAGGTTGGTAAGAAGCCAAGTCTGTAATAAGAACCTGACAATAAAACTATCAGTGTGCTCTTGGAGGCTGGTGGATGTGGGATCATGCAAACAGCAGGCTAAACAATTTGAAATGGAAAATTACAAATCAAATAACACTTTTTATATGACTCTTTGCCTCAAATTTCTATCCAAAATGGCAAATCCATTCAAAAAAAATTTTTTTTTTTTTTTTTTTTCCATTTAAGTATATTGAGTGCTTGGTTTTGAAATAAGGTATTTGGGAAATATTTATTTGCCAAGAATTGGGCTTTAAGAATTTTTTCTTTGAACACCAGAAACAATGTCTGTACTTGCAGTGATCTCCACAGGGGCTAATTATAAGCAGTATTATTAATAAAGCAACCTTTTTTTCCAAAATCTTTCAGTTAGAAGACTATTTAGAAAAGTTTATATTTTAGGTTGTCCAAATGGTCGTCTTGTATTTTTTTTTTCAGATATATTTTTTTCTTATCATTTATAGAACTTTTAAAAAGAGATAATTTCCAAGGATAGGTCCAACAACAGAATAACATAGTGATAACATATGCTTTTCTCTTTTTTCCAGGTACTTGATGGTCTTGAAAGTATTGAGAATTACCATAAAATCTCTATTTCAGAAGGCTTACATTTACCTATATTGACACTGAAGTACAAGGAATTGCAGGAAGCAATTAAAGGTTGTACAGCAACTACCATGCAAAAGGGACGAGCTTTAGTTAATAAAGCAGATTCTCACAGGTATTAACATAAGTTTTACTAAACTAATGAAAAAACTTATTTTGAATATATCAGTTTTACAAAAATTCTTACGATGAATATAAATTTAAGTAGGAAATAGCTTGATATGTGGGGAGAGAGGGTTAATATCAAAACTTCAATTCTTAATTGTATGAGGTAACTTCTTTACAATCTCAAGTGGACTGCATCAAGTATTCAGGTGCTGAATTGCATTCTTGATATGGTTTAAGTTATAAGGCAAGGCACTGTTTTGTAAATTGGTGGGTTTTTTCTCCCATTAAAACAACACCCTTAAGGAAAGGTTGACTTAGAATGTATATGACATTCTTTTTTCAGCTACTGTAAAAAATGAAATATTTTAGAGTCCAAAGAAACCTTTTTTTTTTTAAGTCGAACTGGTATGGCTATGTACTTTCTCTTTTAAGCTCTTCCATTTGTAATTTTAGTTTTTAGGTAGTATAGCTAGAACAAAAAGTTCAATGAGCTATTTCTCAGTGAATCAGGCTATATGTCTTGTGAGAATTAATGTATCTGTCTAATGAATCTACCTTAAGCACTGGAGACAAATTATTTGTTTGGAAATTTAATTCTTGTGTTTCAGTAATCAGCAATTTTATTTGGATTAATTTTAATATTTTTCTTGGCTATTTTTCTTTTAAGGGTAACAGTTTAAAATTTGTAAGTTACTCATCATACAAATCAATAGAATGAGTGCTGTTTTTTAAAAATATCATAATCATCCTCTATGCTGAGCAAAAAACCAGGAAATAAATTACTCTTCTACTTTTCCATTTTAGCTCTTGGGTGGCAGGAATTCAGAAAATGATGGAATATGTTAAAAAAAAAGTAGATTTAATCAGCCAGTGTCCAGATTATGAAGAGCTTACTTTGAAGAAACAACAATGGACTGCCTCACTTGAAGATCATCTGGATAAGGTACCTCATAGATTCATAGAATGGTTTGGGTAGGAAGGGACCTTAAAGAACATCTCATTCCAACCCCTCTGCCATGGGCAAGGACCTTCCACTAGACCATGTGGCTCAAAGCCCCATCCAGCCTGGCCTTGGGTGCTTCTAGGTACAAGGCAGCCACAGCTTCTCTGGGCAACCTGTGCCAGAGTCTTACCACTCTCCTGGTGAAGGATTTCTTCCTTGTATCTAATCTAGACCTACCTTGCTTCATTTTGAAGCCATTATCCCTTGTTCTGTCACTCCAGGTCACTCTCTAGCTTTCTTATAGGCTCCTTTAGGTACTGCAAGGGTCTTCTATAAAGTCTTTCCAAAGTCTTCTGCTCTCAGGCTGAGCAACCCCAGCTCTCTCAGCTTGCCACCATAGGAGAGGTGCTGCAGCATTCTGATCATCTGTGTGATGATTGTCATCATCATCATAGCACATCTTAATGCATTCATGAACTGTGCATTGTATTTCCATAATTTAGCTATAGTGAATATTGAAGTTGAATGACATAATAGCAAGTTCTTTAGAGAGAACACAGTTGCAGTCAGAATGCTGAATGCTCTTATCAACACAAAGGAACCAAAAGCTATTCTGAAAAATTGAGCTATTTCCATGAGAGCATTTTACCAGTGATGTTCAATTAAGCATGGATTTGCTTGGATAATGAATTACTATAATTTGTTCTTTTGGAAAAGAAGTGAGCAATCAGTCCTGTGACCTGTAAGCAGGTTTCTTATACTGCTTCTGTCTTCTGCTTTGTGTAGCTGAAGATAAAAATAAAAATGTGGCAAAATTGAGAGTTAATAAGCACAGTGACTGAACCACAGCAAACTTTTAGTAAATCTGAAGGAGACTAAATTCTATTCACTATAAAAATTCCTTTTGTTAATTAAGGTGTTGATGCATCAAGGGCATGATTAGCCTTCTTTAAATGGTTGGATGTCATATAGTACTACAGACCTTTCAGATGACTTGTCAGAGATGAAATAGACAAATGGCTCCTAAATAAGTTTCCATGTGTAAATTCAAATTTTAAAAACATACAGTCTTTTAGCAAGGTTCATATGAAGGAAACCAGGAGTTTAGACCAGAAAAGTAAATCAAATTTAATGACTGAACAATTAAGTCTGCAATTTGACATTTTGTATTTGCATGATATTTATAATGAACCATTCTCAATCAAATGTGAATTCAATTTGCTACAAATTGGCCCTTTTCCATTTATGTGTATAGAAATGATGTCATTATCGTGTTGTGAATCTTTACCTAAAGGTTAAATTATGGAGGCAATTTTTACTTAAAATATAGAACTCAATTTGAACATAAGGTTTCAATCTGCTGTTTTTTCTAATCACTTTGTTCCCAGCCTTACAGTAGAGAACATTGTGTCATAAAATGATTGTTCATTGCAGTGAACAGTGCTTATTGAAATATTGCTACCAAGCAATACACTTTTCATCCCAACTTTGTAAAGCAAAGTGTCGCAAAGAATCTGGTGCCAAATTCAATTACCCCTCAATCTCATATAATAAAGTTTGAACCACAATTAGCAGCCAGTTCTTAAGAAAAATGTTAGATGTAAATTCACATGTCTAATAATAACTATGTGTGTTGTTTCTGGCATCATCTGCCTGTGCTCTTCATAATCTCTTTTGTTATCATAGTGCATACATAATATCTTAGTGACAGTGGAAGGGAATTCTTTACATGTATCTGCACAAAAATAGGTCCCTTGCTTTGTCAGAGAAGCTTTAAATGTACTTTCAGAAAAAATCCTGGAGCAGAATCAAAATATTTCTGCCAGGGCTATAATAGCAAGATTATAATGCACTTGTGCCATATCGAAATCACAAGCCTCAGATGTTCAGGGTAAAGAAAAGCACTGTAAATAAAAGGACTGCAAACAAGAAGGGGTTTTGATCATGCCTGTTGTAGAAATAGTAGAGTTTCCTTCCTCTGTATTTTAATTCCTGTCTTTCTCTGACTATACATGATATTGAAGAACAAATTTTACCTTTTCTTCATTTCTTCTTTCCATCCCACCATTTGGGGTTGAGGGGTGTGTGTGTGTGAGCAGCTGTGTGGTATTTGTTGCCAGTTGGGTTTAAACCATGACATTTATGCCCAGAAACATAATCTACACACCAACAGGCAAGGGTTACCTTATTTTTTTTTTCTATAAAAAGTGATATTTTATGCTGGTGTTATGATGTCTACTTATATAAATTAACCATGTGAATAATACTTTCAAATAAAGGTGTCACAATCAATTAAGAGACTCGCCCCGCTGCTCGCAGTTGGAATGGAGATTGGCTCGTATTTGTGTGAGTCAGAAAGAGTTTTGAACAAACACCTTGAACTGGCTAAACAGACAAAGGTAACAAAAAACTTTCAATAATGTTAAGTGCTTTTAGAAACAAATGCTTCTTGTATGTAATTCTAAATAAAGTGAGAGACTGAGAGTCTTGTAAAGAAAACAAGGCCTATGTTTTGTTTTAAAACTGTAGTTAATGAACAGAACCAGAGATAACATTACAGTCCTTAAATCACTGTTTTCCTTCACTGTCTCTATCTCACTGTGTTATTTGTCACTCTCAGGATCCTCATACCAGCTCTTGATAGGAAGACTCTTCAAAAGTGGATTGCTACTCCTATGTGAGGCACCAGGGTTAATAATTGTCTAGACAGTCAGAGTCAGAGAAAAACCTTCTTGTGCTTTATTGTGCCAAATACAAGGGATGAACTGGTAAAAAAGAAAGCAGTAGTTCCCATTTAGAGAGGCTGTGAAGGGGGCTGTAAAGAGATGAATTGGTCATGTTGGGAGTGCAGCCAGTGAATGAGAGCTCTGTAACATGTGAGGCTCTTTGTAAGTCACACTCAGGGCTTTTCTCAGCCCCACAGCAGCCCTGCAGTGTCTGAAAGTGGGTTAAAACCACTTGAACCCTTTCTGTAGCCTTGGCACAGGTGCATATTTTAGCCTCAGCTGAACAACATGCCAGTGTGTGCTTTAGGAATACCCTATGTATTTTCAGTGCTTAAAATTCCATCACCCCCACAGAGTTCTTTTTTTGTTTCAGGCAACAGTTTATGGGGTCCAAGGGATGGATCTGAACAGTACCCATGGAAATAAAATTCAGTTTAAAACAGTTCTGGAGAGCACATAATAACAATATTAAAATCTCAACAGATAAGCAAGAACAACTTTTTGTTCCTCAAGACTTTATAATAGTTTTAAGTGTCTTTTCTGCCAATTTTTTTGCATGACATGGTGTTACTTTTTTTACTGCAGTGTCTACTTTTCTCTGACAGATATATACACTGTTATAACTATACACCTCTCTAACTATTCCTTCTGGGGACTGTGATATGCTAGCTTTCAAAATAGCTATTTCAATAACTACACCTGTCAGTTTTAGGTAAGAAATGGATATTTCTGTGATTTAGTCTCCTTTGTGAACTCTTTTTCAAACAAGTAATTAAATTATACATAAGAAAACAATCCTAATGAAAATTAACAATGTGATATCAATATTGACAAGTCCTTTCTAACCATTATACATTTTTTTTTATGCTTCTACCTTCAAAGGAAACTTCTTGTGAACTGAAAGCAGCTGAGGGAATCATCAAAAATATGGAAGAGTTGGAACCTGAGCAGGTGGCAGCTTTTTCTAGCAGAGCTGACTTTCTGAATAAAGAACTGAAAAAAATTGAAAAAAATATTAGTTCAAAGCTAGAAATTCTAGAAACTTATGTGGCCTTTTTACAATCAGCTGTAGAGGTATGAATTACTTATTTATTCTCTCACTAGACCATAAAAATCCTACAATTGAAAAATTTGCTTCCATTGTAGGAAGGACTGTAATTGATTAAGATTTTTCTCCTCTGCACACATGCACTCGAATCATATACATGCTAAAAATGCTTCCATATAGATATTCTGAATATTACATTTACTGATTTGCTTCACAAAACTTTAAAAATGTCCTGTGATATCTTCATAAAGATCTTCATAGGGATCTTTGTTGCTGTTTTGCACCACTTCCACTGACATGCTAGTTCATATGATTTGATTTAAAAATGAAATAAAAACCAGCTTTAGTTCAAATAATAATCAATTCAATACCAACATAATTTTGGTAGCTGTGCTAATGATGTCCAGGACAGTTAATTTTCATTTTGATTTGGATTCCATTTTAAGATTCTACAATATGGTAGTTGTTCTTTAATATTTAGAAAGAAATTGAGGATGGAATAGAACCTATCAGATAAAATTTGCCATAGGATTTATTTATTGCATGATAAACTACAAATAAATTGTATTACATTACTTCTGATTATTGGTAACTTCAGTTACTTCATATTAAGCAGATCAGTGAAAATCAGTGCATTGATATAGTGGTACATAAAATCCATGTAATGATATGTGACAGAAGTTGCCACCTGTCTGCTTGGCATTTACTGGCTGGCAAGTTATCTAAAAATATTTTATTATTTGGTGTTTGTAAATATTATAGGGACTCAGATTTTAAATTTAAGAAAAGATTCAGTGGGTGCTATTCAAATTTATCATATCTCAGTAACTTCTGATTATAGAACCTCAAGTTCTGATTTATGATCTTTATTTAATGTCTTTCTATAGGTGAATGATGATATTAATAATCTGAAGGAATTCTATAATTCAAAATCCCTACCAACAAACAGAGACACTGAAAATAAAATTGCAGTAGAGTCAGCTAATACTCAGTGGCAAAAGACTATAAAGAAGACTTTTTCCACCCAAAATATGGGTTGCTATTTTCTTAATTTAGTGAATGTGGTGAGTATCATCTAATAAACTATATTGATTATTTTATACTTGCCTGTGATGAGGTCCAATTCTAGTTCTATGCCTGATGGTTGTGTATCTAGTTTTAAAGGGGCTAATGCCGATATATACTTTCAAAATACTTTCAAAAGAAGAAAGTATTTGAGTGTTTATGGTAATATAAAAAGTTTTGTGGTTAGCAATGGCAGACCCCTTAATGACCTAGTCCATGCATAAAAATGTAATACATGCTTATCTGTTTTTCTCATGTTGGAAAGCAGCATATACACAAGTACAATATTATTTTACTTCCACTAAGAGGCAGGGAGTCTTTACTGACTGAGTGTATGAATTCTTCTGAAGAAATGGATGTTAGAGCCACTTCCTTGCAGATACTCTTTCCCAGTATCTTTACTTTCTGTCCAACAGCTTCACTGCCTGGGCATCCCTGTTTAATTTTCCAACAACACTTCATGAAGTGATTGAGATGTGCAGTCATTCCCTAAGCCACACCTCCTAAAGTAATCCAAATTAATGAGGGCAACATGAACACCCAGCTGTTCTTTCTGCTTTTATAGGACAGACTGGGGAGCAGTTACACATTCAGCTGGGAAGGGAAGGGGGAGGTGATGTTGGTAAACTACAGCAAAATGCAAGATGAATTGGAAAAAACAGCTGAGGAAAGGAAAGGGCTCAGGCTGTTAGTGTGGCTCAGGGTGTGTGTCCCTGCTGGATGCAGCCAAGCAAAGGTAGGACAAGGTAATGGCAAAAAAAATCTTGACACGTCTTCAGACATTATCTCCCTAAACATTTGGATATACCTTGTCACCATATTTTCTGCTACTCAGTTCCCATGATATTCCTAGATTGTTGCTTTTATATATCTGGAAGATATGGATTGTACTAGCAATTTACAAAAATAATTTCTCTTAAGAAAAAAAAAATATAGTTAAACGGGAAAACCAGAAATGGCATTACCCAGTTTTCTGGTATTTCTCATAGAGATTCTACTGAAAAAAGGAAAAAATACCAAATATTCAAATACTAAGCACTTTAGCCCTCCTGTGCTTCAGTGCTGTTTGTTTATCAACACAAAGGGGTGGTCTTTTCTTCACCTACTTTGATTTCCAGTTGCTATTTATTCTCCAAAAGGCATTTTGGGTAGTTCTGCTTTGTCAGGAATTCTTTTATTTTGCCTGAGTGTGAAACAGACATCAGATGGCAATAATTCAGTCATTACTGACCTGCTCTATGTTTTAAACTCCAGCCTTATATATGTCCTCAGTTTACAAATGCTGTCGATCTGTGCCTATTTCTAGACAATATTAAGGGAAAAGCATATTTAAAGGTATTATTTTTTTTTAAAAGTTACACTAGAATTGTTGAGGTTTTACTAACCTTTGTTTAAAAATATGAGGTCTCAATTATATGTTATATAAAAACATGTGGAAAAAATGTATCTTTTTATTTGCCAGGTAAATGAGCGTTTAATATTAGAAGTAGAAAAATCGATAAAAGTAACAGAAGATATAATTATTAATCTGAATAAAGAAAGGAAAGAGCTGACTGATCTTTGGGCAATCTGGAATTTTAAAATCACTCAAGTAAAACCCATCAAGCAACAGTGCCAGATATTTAAAGAACAACTAAAAATCGTAAGTAAAATAGCTAGGAAGAAAGCAACTGTGGCAAATATTTCTAGACTATTATTAGGGACTCTCTCAACAACTATTATGGAAACTATTTAATAAAGAGTAATGACCAGTGAGATACGATTCTAGTCCATAGTCTGTTCTCTATTCTGACAGTCAATCTTCAGGAACCATTAAATGTTTTTGATCTTTTTTCCCCTTACTCAAATGCATACAAGTCCAAGTCTCTGCTTTGAATTCTAAATTTTAATGAAGTTTAACCAATGCTTTACCAGCAGAGATTTTTAAATTCTTTTTAAAACACCATTTTTTTGAGACTGAACAGTTGCTAAACCCAACTGTTTCCTAATAGTTACTAAACTGAAGTCAACCAGGCTCCTACAGAAAGAGGACTGAAACCTTCTTGGCATGGGAAGAGTGTGCAGTGTTCCTTAAAAGAAGCCCTGGCTGGGGTGGTAGCAGAACTAGAAACCCCAGCTGGGCTGGTAGCTGCTGTATCTCTAGTGCAGCTCAGCAGCACACCAGCACATGTGTTATCACATAAACAGTGTGGCTGTGGCTCCTGCAGTCTTGTCTGAGTCGCTTTTTTCATCCTGTCTTAGAGATAACTTATCACCCTTGTCACTCAGAAGGTTTGTGACAGAGAGGCTTTACTGACAGCATTTGGGTGCCTGGTTTGAGGAAGGTTTTGTTACAAATTTAAGTTTGACTTTAAATTTGTTGTTTTGTTTTTTAATTTATTGCAGTTAGAAATGCTGAACTTTTGCATTCTCTTTTAGACTACCCGTGGATTAGAGATTCTTCAAGAGGCCCTCCAGCTTGCAGTACCAGTTGACCTTGGAAGTGACCTTTTAATTGTTTTGGAGCTACAGAAAAAGCTGAACCAAATGAAACCACACTATGAGGTGAGAAACCAAGCTAGTGGAGAGAAGGATGCTTCAAAAGCTCTTTCTGTTTTTTGTCTTTTTGTTCCATAAAAATCCACATCCTCATTGATGCAGACACTCTGTTTGGGGTTGGAGTGTTTTATTTTACATTAGTTTTCCAGGAGGAAGTGTTTGTGTGTGTTTATGAGGTAGGGGCACAGACATTTTGCCTTCAGTGCCCAGAGAATATCTTGTGCAGTGTTAGCTGTGTATTCAAGTGACACACAAGCACTGGGGTGGTGGAAGTACAAGAGCATCAGCTCCATGCTTTTGAATTTAGAGCAGGTCAGAGGCTGAGGTACATCATAGTGACCTTCTACCTCCTGTGAGTACTGTGAATACTCTGAGTTTGAGCAATTCCCTCTGCCATTGCTCTTTAATTATGTTTGACTTGTTTTCATGCAATGCTTGGGTGATAGCTGAGATTTGTGCCTACTGAAATGTAGTGTTTTAAAGTACAGGGCACTGACTTCTCCCCAAGGCAATTCACCATTGTGAGGTGGTAATTCCATCAAATGTAAAGGAAAAATTGCAATTATGTTTGTGCAAATTTAGTAACTTCTGTGATTTTTGTTAGCAACTGAATGCTGAGCTTGAGTACCTGATAAAATTATTGGAATTGCCAAGCCTGAAAGGATTTCCTGTGAAAGAGAATTCTGAGAGAATAAGTGAGCTTATTCATTTCCATCAAACAGTCAAGGATGCAATAATAGAATATGATGAGATTTTCAGCAAGACCGTCAAATTCCATCACATTAAAAAAGAAGTGAGTATAACATTTTAAAATATACATTCTTCCCACTGTAGTTAAACTCTCTTTGGTTTTGGTTCCTGTTGCTTTTCTTTCCTTTTTCCCCAAAGAAATAAGATTAATCAGCCTGGTGATCAGAATTGAAATCTTTGAATCTAAAACTGTGTGAATTGGTAGAATTTAAAACTCAGATCTGAGCCCAATTTTAATTATTTAAACCCAAGGGTAAGGAAAAAAAAAGTTATTTTAAACAGACACTGATTTTTATTTTTGTATATTTCAGCTGGAATGTCTATCAAAATCAGGAGAACTGGATATTCCTGAAGTATGTGGGGACCCTGAAAATGTGCACCAGGCTAAAGCCTACCTTGTGAATTCTCAGGAGAAACATGCACATATTAGACAGCTATATACTCTACTTATTACCCAGGGAGTGGATATCTTGTCTGCAGTGCAACAACCTGTGAGTATAAGTAGAATGATTTATGAAATCAAGGATAAATATGAAAGATTATTGGACTCATCTGGCTGAATTTTAGGTGTGCAAATATATATTACTACTATGTATTACTACTACAGAGAGAGCCTTAAGGGAATTAGTCTTAAAATATCATTGCTTGGAAAAAAACCCAAACCATACTTTAGTATGTTTTGTGAAGTTCAAGGCCCTGATGGAAATTTCTTAAATCTCTGCATTACAATTCTGGTATTTTGTAAAGGTTGCTTTATTGTCCTATAAAGAAAGGATAACAGAAGAACAAAATTAAAAATGTAATAACAATGTAATCTTATCCATGGATTCAAGACTGGACGGATATCATTTTGGAAAGGAATTGTTTAGTTGAGGAATTGCTCTGTATTCATTCACTTACTAAGAAAGCAGGACTTTCCTTATGACTTGGCTAGATTATTCATATTGGCAGTCTGCTCTTCAGACACCATCAACTGATGGCAGAAAGGAGCTATTCTCCAGGTGGCAAAGGACTGGAGTAGGTCACTCTCTCTTTGCTCAGAGAAGACACCACGTTTAGGTTGTGACTTTGACGCAAAACTACTCCCCAGACCACCAGTGACTGAAGCTGCTGCCCTTGCTCTCCTTCCAGTGGAGATTTAATAGTTTACTCTAGCCCATTGTGGCTAACTGTGCACTTTCTGCTTCAATGATTTTCATTTTGAATTGGTTAAATCAATACATTTCCTAAGACGGATACATTTCTTTGTCTCTTTGCTCATTAGAATTGCTTGAATGTTTCTGTAAAGAATCTGAAGCAAGAACTTGCTAGATTTGAGTGTGATAGCATAAACTGGAGCTCCAGAGCTGAAAAATATGAGGAAGAACTGTCACAGTATTTCCAACACTGCACCACTCAAGAGGATATAAATGAGGTAAATGGGATGAATCCCAACACACTGAATGACTGCTAAAAGAGCTGTTGTGTTCTATAATATACATTACTGTTTATCATTCCCCTAAATGCTCCATATGTATGCAGAAAAACAGGCTTTCATTTTAGCAGTAACCTTGGATCTATGCAGCAGCAGCAGTAATCCATGGCTCATGGCTCTGCTGTTCAGGATTCTATCAAGCTGTTGGGCTGGCAATAAAATGCTTTCACTGTACCAAGAGGACTGGAAATAGAGCAACTATATTTTATTTGGCTTTCAGCTCTGTCCACTTCATCTGAAACATGAATCTTCATAACTTTTTCTTATGAAGCTGAAGTTTCAAACAAAAGTAGAATTTGTACATATTGCAGCAGTCAGGGCACTGGAAAGAACTTTCAGTGAAAATTCAGAATAATCTAGTACTAACATTTTTTTCAGAAACAAAGGACACGATACTGAAAAACTGCTGGAGGAAAGGAAATGTTCATTGGCACGAGAGATTAGAATTTAGCATTATGGAACTTAGGTTAGTTCCTAATAATTACTCAGATAATATGATTATCAACATAACATCTTGGTAGATGAAATACAAATGAACTCACAAATTAGCAAGCTACATTCATTAGATGTCTCTGCAAAAATTAACTTAGGAAAAACTTTTCAAAGAACTGACTTTCCCAGAGCGATCCATTAAAATAAGAGGCTGATGGGCTCTATACTTGATGTTCTGTAGATTGTACTCCTCTGTATCTGTGAAGCACAGAAGGTGGATTATGAGCTGGAAGGATTTCACATTAATGTTCCCTGTAGCATATGAATTCATTCCTATGAAGCATATGTAATAAAAATACAGGACACTGAAAGTTATATATTCTTATTTTTATCTTTTGCTAAGAAAATCCACACCTAAGTAAAGACAGACTGTATTTTCTGAAAATCACCAAAGAAGAGGCTGAGATTTTTCTCTCTTTTTAATGAGAAAGTAATTGTTTGGGTTTTCTTTTTTTTTAAAAAGTTACTCACCACATACCTTATAGAGCAAAAGTATAATTTGTCTTCTGATGGTTATTGGATACTCTGTAAAATAGCTGCATAGCAATTATTGTGTTCACTATTGGAGTTTTCTAGTTTATTTTTCTGTTTCAGTTGGGAAAACTATGTTGATTGGTTAAAACCTGTCATCCCCAAACCTAATTAAATCTTGTACATAAACTAACTGAAATATACTAATTTGGCATGTGGATATATTTTTGTTTGGGTTCCTATTGTTTATAGGTTAGCATACAAGATGAAGGTATTTCCTAAACAAATATTTAACTAACGTACCTGTATATGCATTAATATACTGCCATTTTCTTATTTATTTTATTTTTTTCATAAAGTATTTATAACTAATTCTGTTTAGGGATCAAGAAACCAGACACTAGACTACTTCAAGAATATTATTTATGAGTATTACCTTCAGTATTTTAAATTCTGTCAATTTTATCTTCAGGAATTGAATATTGCTAGTATGTAATAGACCTGTCTAAATGAACAATTTATTTACTATGTACTGTATCTAAACAAATAAATATTTCATGTGTCAGCAGCAAGTAGCAGCTGTTCATGGCTGTCATATAGTAACCAGATAATTTAGTAGTGATTTACCAGTTTATAGAGCAAACTTTAAAGCTGACTGAAAATATTTGGGATTCTACTGTAAATACTTACATTAATTTATGTATGGTATGATTAATGTAAGTGTGTAAGTGCAACATGTGAATTAGGGCTTAGGACTCAGTGGTGCTTGAAGAGATCCTTAGAGGACTTAGCAAGTTCCCTGTGTTTGTAACTGTTGGTGCTTCTATAAGAAACAAGGAAACAAATAATGAAATTTATAGAGAAGAATATATAGCATGTGTTTTGAAACAGTCTTGGAGGAGAGAAGAGTAAAATGCATACCTTTTCTGTGTCTTCTCTAATTTAAAGAGAACTTGAAAAGGCAAAAATAAGTATTTAGGTCCTCAACATCCTTGGGAAGTATAGGGAAAGCTCATCTTTAGGATCTGTATTTGCCAGCTAGGGCTTCTGGCTTCACGAGGCACTTTGGGGAGCAGCCTCTCAAGATCCCCTCACCTCCACTGTGTTACACTGCAGTCATTTGTGAGCTCAGCACTGGATTGGTTCAGGAGGGTTTAAGTGTCACAGTTAATCACACATTATGGCTTTTGTGATGAAAAAGCTTTTCTTTAGATGATCACTTTAAAAATAACATTAATGCATGTCTGCATAAAACTTGCAACAAAAGAGCAACACATCCTGAAGCAAATTCATAGCTTTTCTCAGTCATCTCATTTCTTCTTCACCATGTCACTTTGTGCATGGAAATTATGACTGGAAATATGGATTTAAACCATAAATTGTAATGAGCTATCTTTATTCACAGGTCAGTAGGAACTGATATGTAGCCACATTTCTCACCTTGTTATTTATCCTGATTGTTGCCCCAGGAATAAAGTAGTCATTAATGATTTGAACAGCATCTTTTATTTTCCCCTACTCTTTGTTTGACAGTTTCTTAATCTTTGAGACTTTGAAAAATCTGTTTTCAGCCACCTGCTTTTATGGGGTGTTTTGATTATTGATGTTCTGAAGAGTTTTGTATATGAATAGAAAGGGAAAGGTGAGGGTTTAACAACATTGAAGTTACTTCTAGGGTGGCTCACACAGCAATCAAAGCATTTGCTGGAATGGTATCGTTAACCAAAAAAAAAAGTTTAAAGCATTTTATAACTTGATTTTTCCATTTATTTTGTGGTCCTGTGGTAAAATCAAGCAATTGGTACTTAAACCCCTCTCCTCCACTATCATTCCCCACCCATGACAGGGCAACTATAGTTAGGAACAGCTGCCTGATTAAAGACTATGACCCAATAAAGACATAATAGACAAGGTACAAAGTTCCAGTGAAGCAGTGGGCTGAAGTCACTGGAGCATATTTTGATGCACAATCCCTTCAGTATTTCTCATTTAACCTTGCAAAACTAAAATATGTTTAGATTTCTAGAAATTGGAAACTATGCACTGTCCTTGGTCCAACTGCTGATGATAAAAGGAGTGGTGCAAATGCAGTCTGATGTACAGGTCAGAGCTGAATCTGGTTTTTCCACTGAGGCTAAAAGAGAAGAGTGATAGCAGCTGCAGACCTTTGACACACAAGCCATCATATGTGAAACAAGGAGATCTAATTTCACATACTGCTATGAGGAGAGCCTCTGGCCTTATAAATTATCACTACTAGTCTGTATGTGCACAAGCCAGTGAAATAAACTAAAATAAACCCTTGCTCATCTTTTCTTTCCCACAAACTTGAAGCAGCAAATGAGACTCTCGTGTTCTGAATAAAAAAATACTGTTCTGCAGATGTGATTATATTAACAGAGGGCTTTTAGATAGACTTTATTATTCTGTGTACTTGGGTGGGATAAAGAGCTTAAACTAATTGGAGATCACAGCACCAGTGATAGAATTCCCTTCCTTTCCATTACACTGAGTGAGCACCATCTGTTTATTCACTCCTGAAATAATGTGGTAACATCCCACTAGATGAAATGAAAATGAAAAATATATCCCTTGATGGATTAACATTAGTATATAATAATAATAATGGTGATTGATTGTTAGCTGTTCCAATAACAGTAGCTGCAAAATAAGCCTTCATTACTCCCTGGATTCTTTGGCAGGAAAGAAGGGGGGGCAGGGTGAAGCCTGTAGGATTTTTTAATATTAAAAAATCCTCAAATACATATTTAGATCTCCAATTGTAGATCTGACCTGAACTTGTTAACACTGATTAAAGAAGTTCTTTTCATTTGTGTATCTGGAGTAACAGATCTTAAAGCATTAGAACTTCTGCATTTATATGGCTTCCATTTCTACTAAATGGACTAAAGTATGTGAAAGGCATCTACCTCTAAAAGCAGTGGAAGCTCCTGGATAGGATTTTTTGGTAGATTGTCTGAGCAATAATCTAATCCTTGTTCCAATACTTTTTTTGCCCCAGTTATTCTGGAAACAGTACTTTTCATTCAGAATGCAAAAATATTGATTTAGCAAGATTATGAGTTTCTATTACTGCAAAGAAATAATATTACTATTATTGTTAGTATTATTAGTATTACTAATTTCTATATTAGATTTTATATTAAATATTAAATTTTCAGTGTTTAAATTGTCCATTATACAGCTCTTAAAAACCTAGACTGATGTGTGCTGATTTCTTTTTTCTTTTTTTTTTTTTTGCTAACAAATATGTTTACACTGTTGCAGCTCAGAGAATCATTTAAGGATCTCAAAAAGAAATTCAACAATTTGAAGTTTAACTACATGAAGAAAACAGAAAAAGCTCGAAATATGAAAGTACTTAAAATACAGATTCAGCAAGTTGATACATATGCAGAGAAGCTACAGGTAATAGAAATTCTAGGCCTAGTAAAGTCTTCACCAGTTGAATTACTTGGCCTATGCCAAACATATCACAGGAGATTGGCACATCACAGAATTTATCGTGCACTTCTCTCTTACTTTTCTCATTATACCCTTCCTGTCTGTCATTGACTGAGACATTTTTCCACTGTTCTATTCCTGTTATTCTGCTACTTACTTCAGTGAAGTGATGTTAACTCAATTTCTGACTTCACTCCTTTAATCCCCCATCATTTTTCTGTTTAATCTTTTATTCTTGCCTCGACTGTCTGACCTAGTCTTTATTTTCCTGGAAGAAACCCAAAATAATCATGTCTTGCATCAAGCTACTCTCTTGTCTTTCTGATTTCATCATGTAAGAGAAAATTTTTCTTCAGAGCCTTTGTATTCATTGCCTGGAGTTGATCATGCTCATTTGCACCTTAGAACCCTGTTAGCCTCACCCATTTTTTGCATCCACCAGAAACTCTCCTTCAATGGTCTTTTTAGTTGCAAATCATGCATGGCCATGTTTTATTACTACAAATATTTCTTTATTTTTAAGCTGGAAAAAGTTAGCTCAGTTACACCTTTCATAAATATATCATTTTAATCAGCTTTGCAGAGGCTCTCCAGTTTCCTTTGATTTTCAAAAGAGCAGCTTCTAATTTTTAAAACAGGACATAGGACAAGAAATATGTTTGTATGGTTTTCTCCCACTTTTTTATATTAAGTTTCTAAAAACAGAAACATTTTGTTGTGGTATTTAACATTGCTATGTCTTTTAAACAGATTCTTAAAAAGAAGATGGATAATTTAGAGAAGAAAGTCATTGACCCTTTTGCAAATGAACCTAATGCTAAAGTTCAAGTTCTCTTGGGCTCAATCAGTGACTTACAAAAACAGCTGAATGATTTTAACGTGGTTGTGGAAGATTACAAGCAAAATCTGGATCTCATGGAGCATCTGCAACAGATGATGAAAGAGGTACTGGTAAACCTGGCATCCCCACTGTGGCTGTAATAATGATCCAGGACAGGGACAGATAAAAATGCTTTAAATGCCTCAAGGTTAATCTGCACTTTCCAAAAGTAATAAATTGGTAAAAAAATTTTTTTAAATTGTTTCTTTCTAAATTTGGGATGAAAGGGAGTAATAAATGTGCAGTGTGACCATATTCATGGAACTGGTTTCTCCACCTCCATATGATATATGACTTTCACAGTCATTCAGCAGGTCTATGATCATGCTTATGAGCTCATTTCCTCTAAGTAAGCTCTGCAAAAACACAGAAAGTGCCACAAAGTCCTCTTTGGTAGTTATCAAATTATGAGAGGCAGGTTGACACCATACCCACTGTGGTTTATGTAATGGTAGAACTGAAATGTAAAAATACTCAGTTCCTTAAGAGAAAAACACTTTTTTTTTAGTAGACTAAATTTTTAAATATATCCATACTTTTTTTCTGAACTGCAGTCTTTCTTATTTGACACTTCCATAACTTTATTTTAATGTGTCTGAGGACTGTCTCATGCATTGTCTTTTTTAAAAGAAAAAAAGTTGGTGACAATGTTGTAACAGTGTTTTGCCTTTTGCTGTATTGTGTTGGTGCTCTTGCCATGGGGCAAGCTCACTCTGCTTATTGCTGTTTATTTTTAGAAATAACATTGTTCTTATCCCCAAAGGGATCTAGGTTAAAGTTTTGTTTAAGAGATGTTTTCAGTGTCCAGTGACCTGTGCTCTTGCATATACCATTAGCAAAGCAATTCATTAATATTTGTTTTACATTTACATTTTCAAACTTCCCACTTACTTAACAGAAATAAATTATTTCCTAAAGCTAAATTTTAAGAACCACCTTTTACTCAAAACTTTTCTTTCAGCAAATAGGCACAGTCTTAAATGCTGTCTTCAACAGTGGCTAGAAATGGTGATTTTTAGCCACTTCTTGTAATGATGCAACACTGATGGTTCTGAGTGAGCACCAGATTGTGTCCTGTTCTGAGTATTGTTAACCAAAGATATTTATTATGGGTATGTTCTAAAGCCCATTCTTGTCAGTAGAAAGATTCCTGGTGACTCTAGTGGTTGCTGAGACCAAAAACCCTGTCTGTAGTATGTGAAATTTAATAAACCCTTCTGCCCTTACACAGCTATAACTGAGGCCATAACATGAAGTTTTTGAAATTAGTCAATTGGTATACAAGGTGGAAAGAACTTAGAAATAAAACATGTTTTTGCAGAACCATTAAATAATCTCACCATGCTTGTAAGATGAGTGTGGGCCTAGTGTTTAATGAAAATTTAACAGCCATTAATGCTTGAAGCACCATTAGTAATGGACTAGCTTTTCAGGTGAAATTTAAGTCGGGTTTAAGGCATACTGTATACCACTGATCATGGAAAGTCTAAGAATAATCCAGTCTATTTTCAACAGCTTGAGCTGCAGATAATTCATTATAATGCTGGGTTTTTTTATCCCTCAGTGTCAATTTTGGTTTGAAGATGTGAGTGCAACAGTGATTAGAGTTGGCAACTACTCTGCAGAATGCAAAACAAGAGAAGCAATAGAGACTCTCCATAAGCAATTCAATAAATTTATTGAACCTGCAGTGCCTCAACAAGAAGAAAAAATCCAGCAGATCATGGACCTTGCCAGACGGTTATATGGTGAGGAGATACCTGGTAATGCACTGTGGGGACAAAAGGCAGTAACTTGGGATGGAACTAAGCAGACTCCTACATTTGTTCATTTAGAAAGATAATCCAGTGAATTTTAAAAAATAAATGTTGTTTTAAAGTATTGTTTGGAAGATGTGAAGGATTTCAGAACAAATATTTACAAAAAGTAAAAATATGAAAATACTCAGTAATCTAGTATTTACTTAGTTTTCTGTATACAGCCTCAGTTCACCTTGAAATCAAAATGTCCTTCCAATATTCATGAGCTTGGAGTTAAGATTTCACGGCTTAAGCTCTCTCATAACAGGCAAACCTTTGAAGCCAGAGGATATTATAATGATATACATCAGTGCTGAATTAATTTTTTACATTATAACTGTGAATAACTGATAGGATTTGATTGCCAAATTTTTATTAGCACATAATGTAGACTGCTATCTAGATACTGTATTTGCAATTGTATTTATTTGGATCATTGTTGACCAAAAAAAATGAAAGTCAAAACAATTTGTATTTTGCTGCACTTTTTTTCTGCTTGTAATTTTTATATACCTTTTAAAATTATTTTGTCCAAAGATGAGGTGACAATCCAAACATGCAGGGATTTTGTGTAGCCTATCAATTCATGTAGTAAAGCTAAAAAAAAGTCAACAGTCAAACTGGGCTTTTAAATTCCTCTTCACTTAGTGGAAAGAATATTTAGAGAGGACAGATAATTTCTTTTTTCTTCTCTCTCTTTTTTTTAAATTTTTTTAAGCCTTCTCAATATTTCAGACATGCCTATCTGCAGGAAAGGAGATGACAGAATGGATTTTTGACGAAGGGTGATTAGGAACACCAGGAGAAAGAAGTTGCTTGGTGTCTTTTGAGTCATTACATGGGAAAAAGCTTCTCCATCCTGCCTTTGTCTCATATTTCATATAACAGGGATCGAAGTGCCTCCTAGCTGTATAATGTGGCAACGAGTTTAGGGGACACTTTATGAGGTCAGCATCTTTTAAAGCAGTATTACTAACCAGAGAGAAGGCCTGCAGAAACTATAAGGACTCATCTCAAGTAAGCTAGTACGAGCTGGGAAAGCACATTACTGTGAATGACAATTCCTCCAGCAAAACAAAACACAGAAAAATGTGTTTATTGTAGTACCTTGAGATGCCAAATTACATGGATTGTTGCATGTCTGGTTGAGGAATTCCATTCTACTTTCATGCTGGTTTGCCTTTGTAGGTATTGAAGAAGGAAAGAAGTATGTTGAAAAAACTGTATTAAAGTATGAAGAAATCATGAATTCTGTTGATGGGTTGTGTAGATCTCTGAGAGAACTTAAGGAGATGAAGGTACATTTTTTAACTGGAGAATGTATTGCATCTACATAGATTTATCATGTTTGATAAATAGCATGAATTACTTCTTAATTGTTTCCTTTTCTGTTACTTTAGGTAATGATTGTAATGAATCAATGGAGTGCTACTTGTTTGGGCACTAAATATTTCTTCTAAGTTTCTTTTTCTTTGCTTCTTTCTGAACTGTTACTCCTTTCAAGAAACCTTTAGGAGAAAATGTAAAATTTTCTTTGACTATCTAGACAAATATATTTTTTTTTTCTTGCTACTTCCTCCTTTGATATTGTAATATAAAAGAATTAATCACTCAGCAAACTATCTACACAGACATTTACCACCTGTATGGAATGCCATGACTATAAATTGAGTTTCACTTCCTGTTATTTTTAAGGTATGACAAATTAAGGGGAAACATATTGCATAATCTTTCCTAATTTTACATGGCTGCTGAATGCCAGAAAAAGAGTTTTGATTTTTTTCAAGTGCCATATTAAAGACTACTTATTCTCCCTATAAGACAAAAAAAAAAAAATTAGACTGAAAAGATCACATGGAATTTTTCACTTCTTTAGTGCTAGAATGGTAAATTAATAATGCAGTTCCTTATAAGAAACTTAATTTAAGACTATAGCTTTGGCTGGGCAGCTAAAGATATGGAAGGCACAAAATTGTAACTATAAAGCTTTTGGCTTTCCATTTCTGTTATGCTGTTTTATGCTTAGACCACATTCTTCCCTTTCCACCTTTTAAAAAAATTTGATTACAGAGACCCAGTCTTATATGAAGAATTATAGTCTTATATACTGAAGAATTATTGTCTTCTATAGTTTCCTTGCCTCAGAAAAGATCCTGTCAGCTTTGAAAAATGTTGTCATTGGTTGTCCTAGGATGAATTAATTGGGGTTTGCTGCATTTTTTTGCCATAAGTAATTTACGCCTGTGCTGATGACAGATTTTCACTTTGGTGTTTTCTCTGTTGCACAGAGCACAAGCCACAGTGTGGCTAGCAATTCCTACCTTCTACTGTGTACAAACTTACTTCATTTTCTTTTCACATGGCAGAAAGTTGATTTTTCCGAAGAGTTGATTACTGTTAAAAAAGAAGAAAGAAATGGTCAGGAAGCATGTGAGACTGTTAAAGAAGAGAACCAAAAGCAGCAGGTTAGTTCAGTTACTGGCTTTTTTAGTAACTAGAACTCTTTCTTAAAAGGCTCTGGGCATTGCTAGAAAGGTCCTTGTTTTTCAGTCTTAAAGCCTCCATTGGCATGGATGTTATCAATGTAGTCTTGGTCAATTGTTTTTTAGTTATTTTCAGTTATCCTTTTCCCTTCTATTCAACCCACATGTTCTTCCCTATGAATTTTTATTTTTTAGCATTTTTTACATGTTTATGTTTACATGTCTGTATATCTCCTTTTCTTTTGTCATAAGTATTTCTTTCCTAACCTTTTACCAATTTTCCTTTGGTCCTATTGACACAGTATTCTTAATGTGATTCAGTTCTCTTTGTGACCATTCCTCCTTCTTAAAAAAGAGAACTTCTTGAGCTCACTCCTTTAAAAATAAAACTTAAGGGTATATAGGAAGTAATAGTGGAGACTGCTGATAGTATTCCCAGAGCACTAGAGTTCCTCTGATGCCTAGATACAAGTTAGGAAAATATCTGATTTATAAGTAATATTCTATGAGAGAAACATAGTTCAGAATTTGAACTAAATAATGGTGGAAATTATGATTATTTGTTGAATCATTAAGGTCTTAATCAGGAAAAAAGTGGGATTTTAAAACATGTTTCTTTCAGATGGCACCAGGTGAATTGCTTACAAATGCAGAAAGCATTGCTGAGAAGAGAAGCAATACTCTGTATCCTCCAGGCACAAACAAGTATGTGTTGTTCATATCAATTTACATTTAATCAGATTGATGGGCATCATTGTGTACTCACCAGGGAATTCCACTTCTTAATTCGCTGCATATCGAAAGTGAGGACTATTGTTATACCAGTATGCTTTGATTATATTCTCATTTACAGTATTACCAAAAACCTGACAAAACAAGCACATCAATTCAGTTAAAAAACAGTGGGAATAACAGGAAACTGAGAAAAAATGATGGAACACAACTGCAGCTGTCAGTAGTTCAGTAGGATATCATGTCAAATATAATTTGCTGTAATATTGGTATGACACTATAGAAGAAATAAGACAACTTACCATCAAATAATCATCTTTACCCTCATCTCAAAACACTTAAGTTCCATTTCAGTTGCCAAGATTCTCTGCATCAGGGATCTTAGATAATCCAATGCAGGGATTGCATCCATGTTGAGGACAACTCACAAGACAAGACAAGACCGAGTACACATTTAGAAGGATAAAATCCAAACAGACAAACATCTTTTATTCATGGATATACAATAAAAGAATATGAAAGTTTCCAAATAATCAATTAATAAATGAAATCTTAGCAATACAGGCAAAGCAAAGCTATGGCTTATGAGATTAATTACATTAGCTTAAAGAATATTTTCAAGGCTTGGGATCCTGGATGTAAATGTAAATAATTTGCTATGTAAAATAGTCTGATAAATTGGATAGGGTGGTAAGATATTTAAGTCCTCAGAAAGGTAGGATCCATTGGTAACAGATTTGGAGATCTAAAAATTCCATTTTGAAAGCAGAAAACATGGACAAATGCTGCAAGATGTTAAACAGTGTTGTTTTGTAGAAATTCAACTTATATAATTCCCTTCAGTTCAATACAAAATGTCCTGTAATCTGCTGATGACCCAAAATTAAACCCAATTAATTTTCTTACCTCTGTTCCAAGTCAGTGGGAGCTTCAGCATTGACTAGGAGCCCAGATTTCCACCAAAACTTTGTGACTGCTCCAAAGGGTATCCCTCAGGACAATCACCTCAGCAGATGTCCATAGCTGTATTTTGCTAAGCCACAGCTTTGTCAGTCCTCATCAGGCTGAGTCTCAGCTGCCAAGGAGAGAAGTCAAGAGTATGCAGAGCAGCAAATATCATATGAGGATTGTGGCAACTATGATGCCTCTACCCTTTTCATCACTCCATACTTCATGTAAAGAAGGAGCAGGTTCATCTCACTAGAGCTTCGTATATGAGCCAGCAATCTCTAATTTCATCTGTACCTCTACAAGCTGCTTTCCCAGCACTAATTTGCTTCAAATATAACTCTCTTTAAAGTGTGCTAGACCTTCTTGTGGCACATTGACCCTCCTGCTTTTTTGGTGCAATGCTGCCAAAGCCTACCTGGCAGCTTTCTCACACAGCCTACCTCCCATTCTTTTTCACAGCATTTTCCTCAGGGTCTTCTTCCATCTCTTCAGGGGTCAGAGTTCATCAGGGGATGCTTGTGAGAAACACTTTTATAGTAGAACTTGAATTTCATCATCTTCCCGTCATTTTTTTTTCACAGATCTGGCATGAATCACATTGTTATGAAATAACAAATGTAATAACTTGGAAAAGACTCTATATTAAAACTAGCATGTCCAAAGGATCAGGGTACATATGAGGTTCTGTTACTTCTGGGTTTTTAAAAACCTTTGCACTAATTGTTAGATTGTGAGCAGTAAATTGTTAGATTTAGAGCAGTAAAGCGAAAAGAAAACTGAAACAAACAAATATACCACCACACTCTTGAACTGGATACCTCCAAAGAGACCTGTTCTGGAAAGCAATGAAATCCAATGTATCACCCAATTTATTCAAGTGGGCAGTTTATAGGTGGTAGGAGCACTGCTTAGTAGATTACATATTTGTGTATAGAACTCAGCAATGAGAGAGTAGCTTAAGAAAACATTATGCACAAATTTTTGCACAAATGAAATCAATCTGAATATGTGATTGCATTCATACATTACAAAAATCAAGAGGCAGAGAAATAATTAACAAAGCAGATAATGTCTTTGGTGCTTTGTGATTAAAATTAATGCACTTATGTCTCACCCAATTCTCTTTGAAACATGATGAGAGAGATTTATTTTTTCCTGGATCCAAGTTAACATTAAAATAATTTTCGCATTGCTTTTCTTTTTTACTGTTTGGGAGAATTCTGTAACAGCTGGCAAATTTTTTTTTTTAAAATGAAGGAAATATAAAATTCTTGGAAAATGTTATAGAGGTGTTGGCTTAGTTATTTAACTCTTGAGCATGACTGACAACCCTTTTTCTCAAAGAAACAAATCCTGCAACTTGGCTGTTAATTTATTTTTATTTAGATGTAATTAGGCCACCTACTTCCCCTTCACCTTCCCTTTGAATATGCTCATATAAACAGAAGCTACAGGAAATCCACAGGTTGCCCTTTGTTTCTAGTAAGGTACTTTTAGTTGCCTTGTTACAGTTATATAAAGTGCTTATATATAATTATAATAATATTTTCTAGAATCTATTTGAGAAGTTTGAAATTCCAGTGAGCTCCTGCAGCATTTTCTGATTGTCTTTTGCCCCATTTCTTTCTGCCTCTCAGAATACTTGAAGTTAATTAGAGAAATATTGTTGCTGGATTTTCCCTGACAAGGGGATGTATTAAATGATAAACTCATTCTTTGTTTTTCTTTTTCTTCTTCCCTTTCTCTTCTTTCCCCTCCTAGTTTGAGGAGAGGAATATATTGGCCGATATTTCAGTTATCTGTCCAGCTGGTGAGGATCTTGTTTCACAGGATACAGAGCAGTCATCTTCAGCCAAAGAGGATAGTTTACAGAGTGAATTCCTGGCAGAAGAAACACCCTCTGGAGATGAATATGAGTGTATATCACCTGATGATATGTCTTTGCCACCGCTTTCTGAGACACCAGAATCCAACCTCTTGCATTCTGAAACAGAGCTAGAAGAGCAGTGCTGTTGTAGTTCTCATAGTCTGCATGTCAGTTCCTATAGCTTGCAAATGCAGAAAACCACTAGAATGGTAAAACTGATGGAAGCATCTGACCTCTTAACAAATTCTGCTTCTGCTGATGCTACAAATAATAGAATGGAAAGCCCATCAGATCACTTGGAAAAGTTTTGTATCTCTTTAACAGATCCTGGTCCAGAAGTCAGAGCAGTATCTCCTTTGACTTGTAGCTCACAAGAAATATCTGAAACTAGCACTGCTTCCTGCTCTATAAAAGCCAAACCAGTACATAGCATGACAAGTGAAATGTGCAAAACACATTTACAACACCTTGAACTTCATAAAAGCATGGCAGAAGCACAAGAGAAGTTGCATGCCTTGAATAACTGCACTAAACCCCAGGACAGGCTGCATGCTTTGCCTGATGCATTCTCAGGTTTCGTGTTTCAATCAGACGCCACCAGAAGCTGTCAGAGGCAGATGGTCACCCGAGAAGAGATTAAAAGTTCTTCAGAAAAGAACAGCATGGCCAGCCTAACTGGACAGGCGCCTAACTTCTCCCAGCTTCTGTCTAACAAAACCGTCCTGGAAGGGTCTCCAGTAACTTTGGAAGTAGAAGTAACGGGATTCCCAGAGCCTACACTGACATGGTGGGTAGCTTGCAATGAGAAGCAGTAAACATACCTAGTAGGGAGCCACCACAAACTTCTTGTAACCAAATCAGTTAATCTATAGGCTAGAATAAATGGCTTGTATCCTTTCTACTCCATACTTCTGCATGATTTCCACCTTCAGAATTGTGTTCAACAATTAACCAACTTGAAATAATCTGTACCAAATTTTGTGAATAGGAGTACCAAACTACTGCAAACATATCCAATGTTTTTAAGCAAATGGATCATATAGTTTTCATATTCTGGAATATGGCATTCTGCTTGTTCAATGCCTGCCTAAAATCATTGCACGCTTCAGATTTATCATAAATAAATTCACCTGCATTTTCCCAGGCTCGTATGGACGACACATATGTGTGCATGCACACTGAAAAATTTATATAGTCACTACATAGATGGGGACACATTTATACATCTGTAAAATTCAATTATCAAAACTGAGGTTACAGGTTTAAAAAACCCACCTAAATATCTACACTAGGAGAATCACTTTTATACTATATATTGGTGTGCATGGTCTATCTCTTTCTTAATTGCTATGTGTCTATTTAGATTACTTAATATTGGATTTTGGAGAAATACAGATAATGTAATAATCTAAATATCTGAACTCTAAAAATTCCCTGCCAAGGTCGGCAGGATTTCAAGACTTTTTCATAGTTCTACATGTTGTGGCAGGTATCCCTCCAATTTTACCTAATTTGTCTTTTCTCCACTTACTCCATTAGTCTTTTAAAATGGAGACCTTTCTTTTAATGGACTAAAATTAAATATGTCTCTTACTGGAAAAAAATTGATGTGAATATTATTATTACACATTAAAAAGAATTAAACTGTAGTTTTTGCTAAACTGAAATTTTTTCAGTGGCACTGAGAAAAATACTGGACACTGCAACCTTGGTGCTATATTCTGTTGGTATCAATAAAGTTACCTTGTTTTAAATACCAGTATTGTACAGTATTATTGGTGAAACAAGATATTCATTTTATTGTAAGAAATCATTAATTTAGCTCAAAAATATACATGCTATTGATAGATTGTCTTTCAAAAAGGTAGCATTAAACTGGAATAATTTTGCAAATTAGAAATTCGTGAAAACAGAAAAAAATATGGTTTTTAATAGAAAATTTTCCAATATGGTGTATTTTGTACTGGTGTAGGAATTTCTTTGGATATACATGTGGAAAAATATTTTCATGCTTGTGTTAGGTTAAATGTAGCCTATGCTGAAACTTCATGGGGCAAGGAGAGCCAGTATTTTCTGTAATTTCCATTTTTAAATCAGGAGTCAATACCAACACATGGTGACAGATCCTCAAGTGTTAGAATATGAACTCACTGAAGTAACTCCTGATGCATTGTTCTGTCCTGTCTGATGGTGTGAGCTAAATCAGTGTGAAGTGGGCTGAGATGCAGGAAGGTTCTTGGCTGGCCTTTGTACTGAAAATACAAGTTTAGAAAGTTTGTTTGTTGATCCTTTAGAAACTATTCAATAGCTGGATGTGGACTCACTCAGGACCTTATTAGAAAAATGTCTCATCCCAAAACTGAGTGTATTATCCAGTAATTTGCATAGTTTAACTGTTTGTGCATATTGACAGATTAAGTTTAAACTGGAAATGAGAGCACAGCAGTTCTCTATCTCTGGCTGTCACTGTGGTGTTACAGAGATTGTCTGAATTTGCAAAGTTCTGTGTGGCATGCAGTGATAAAACTCTGACTTGAAAACTGACTCTCTGCTTCAGGTACAAGAAGGGCCAGAAACTGACTGCAGATGAGCACTTAAAGCTTTTACAAAAGGAGACAAAGCATACTTTGTTCATTCAGAAGGTGTGTGATAAAGATGCTGGCCTCTATGTTGTTCGGGCTAAAAATCTGAACGGCACTATCTCCTCAAGTGCCATTCTTCACGTGCAAGGTAACAGGCCACCTATTGCAAGAATAGACTGGATAATGCTGTGTGTCATCTATATTAGTGTATCACTAATGTACTGGCTATTCACAAAATAAGTACAATATTGACTGCACTGGACTTAATTATCACATGTTGAATTTATTTTCTTACACTGCTTTTTCACAATGTGTATCAAACCACTTTTTATGGCAAAATGGATATATTGCTTGTTTCTTTATTGCCAGTATAATGTGTTTATTTCTCATAATGATGTTGAGACAAAAACTTACTAAGATAATTCTAGAATCTGAGGCTGAGTTCTGCTTTCTGAAAATTTAGGCATTCCAAAGCATTGGAAGCAGTTTTAATGGTTGTAGGTTTTAAGTGGCATAATAGAGCCAGGTAGAGTGCTGTATATTTTGGGATATGTCTTCTTTTGGAATGTGGTGTGGAAGGTGTTGGGATTTTTTTTAAACATAGAATGTATTTTTTCCAGCCACATGTTTGCTTGTATGTTTACAAAAAAATGATTTTTAGGACAAAGCATCTTAGTATCACACCATTAATGACTGAACTAACATAGATCAGATTTAAGTATGTCTCAGCCCAGCATATAGTGTCCACAAAGGAAAACTGCAGTGGTTCCAATAGAGTTGTGATTGTGCTACAGAACTGACCAAGAACCATCAGGATTTGTGTAAGTGGCATCTAGCACACAATTGAACAAATGTTTACAAAATGAAACATTCCAACATTCCACTGTGCTTAAATAGATGTCTGTGATACTTTTTCTGCCTTCTTACGAAGTTAAAGAAAGAAATATTTCTAATAATCCTCTAAATTGTTAGTATAAGACAAAAAGGTTAATAATTTATGGAGTGAGTATTTGTGCACGTTTCAAATTTTTACCACATGATTTCAAACAGAATCACCAAATTGGGGAAATATCCAAAAGTATACTCAAATTTGAAACAAAAGTCAGTCAAACAGAATTGTCATTTAACTTCAAAACAGTAAATACAAACCAATACTTTGTTCACCTACAGTTTGTATTTCCTTCTTGACAAGGACAACCACAAATATATTTCCTATTAAAGTTCTAATTTGTGTAACTATTACATAACAATGATGTAACTGTGCCAATGGAAGACTCAATTTATAAATCCTCAAATATAACTTCATTCTTTAACCTCAGTATTTGCTGTATTTATACAGTAAAAAGAGTTGACAAACATCTACATGATTTTTCCTGCATCTTTTGATTACCAGCTTTCGTGTTACAATTGCATTGCTGTGGAAAATTTTTAAAGAAGAAATATTTACTTTCTCTTGCATAGTTTGCTGGAATGAAGCAAACCTTTTACTGTGTAGCATGCTATGAAAAGAATATGTATTGTAATTGCTGAGGGTCAGGTATTTTGGCCCAGTGACTGCAACTTTTTAAAACAAAATATCTGTAACTTTGTAAAAGGAGAAGTTCTCATGATGTAACCTCACAGCAATGAGAGGGAGCAGGATGAGGAAGTGGTGAACAGATGGGGGAACACAGTAAGTTGTAATTAACTCGGTATTATCCTTAATGAACCACTTTCTAACTTCGTTCATCTCCCAAACATGTGGATTCATACGAATTTTCTCAGGTATCTATTTCACCTGTTTTCCTGCAGTGTATTTTCCATTTCACAATAAAGTTCATTTAGATCTTAATAAATCATTGTAGAAGTATATAATACCTTTGTTTGTTTGTTTGTTAAAACTTTCCTCTGAGAATTTGAGCATTTCTGTTTTTTGAGCATTTCTGAATTTTAGGTAGACAAACATTAATTTTGTGAGTGTGATATTGCATCTACTTTCAATCAGGAATATACAGTTTCTAATGTGTGTGTGGATATCAGCCACAATTTTAATTGCTGCAAGAAACAAGATTTCAAAAAGAGTGATTAGAGATACTGGATTCACAGCAGGACTCTGAAAATCTTGTGGTCTTAATGTTTTGCTTTGTAAACAAAGACATAATCAACATTGCTTACTGCTGTGCTAGCAGTCTGGATTTAAATACCCTTTACTTAAGGACTCAAATGAGACCTTAAAAAAAAATTACTGGAAAATTCCAGCTGTGTTCTGTTTAGCTAATCTAAAAAAACAAAGGAAGAAAAGGAGTGACAGTGATGTAGTCTTATGATGCACTAGTATTTTTTTGAAGGTAAAAAACACTTATTATGTTGCAGCAATGATATGAACATAATGCTTCCCACTCTCATGGGATTTTTTTAAATAGTTTGTACTATGCATGCTTTACTTCCTCCTTCTTTTAACCATACTGCAGAGCAGGGAATACATCTGGGTGTTTTGTATTGTTCTAGCTCTCTCTTGGTTTACAATGCTGATTTCCCTTCATTGCAGTCACAGTTTTGAGCCTACAGTTACTTCAGGATCCCAAAAGGTTTACATCTTCCCAATGGCTTCCTTACAGAGAAGATTTGAGCCTCAGTCCCACCCTCCCTACAAGAAAGACACTAGGCATATAACACTACACTCCCTTCCTCCTTCCTCATATGCAGACACACTTTAAGAAATTGGTGAAAGATATTGCCTGACTATAAGGTGTGGAGTTGTGTGAAGGGGTGTTTACACAAGGTACCTGAATCTGGAGGGGGAAAGGAATTAATTATTTTAATTTTTCAAGAGAAGCAGCCTGTCTGAGGTTGCAGGTTTGAGTGAGTAGACACAGGCAGGATGAGTCATTACCCAGACTGGATCAGATGTGGCTGGAGCTGTAATGCAGAAGGTGAGTTCCTCTCAAATGACTGCTAAGGTATG
Organism: Muscicapa striata striata; assembly: GCA_030060385.1. Classification (NCBI taxonomy): domain Eukaryota; kingdom Metazoa; phylum Chordata; class Aves; order Passeriformes; family Muscicapidae; genus Muscicapa; species Muscicapa striata. Next base: position 1,632,612 of record JAREIS010000056.1, on the reverse strand, counting down.
CTTACTTCTGCACCTTTCTCTGGAGGCTTTTCTAGGGTAAAGGAGTCATTTTTGGGTGGATATTATCATCTGTGGTCCAGAGGAACTGTCTTAAAAAATTACTGCCAAGGCTTTAAAGAGGTTACACATGGTATTCAAGGAGTCTGGAGCTCTGGAGTATGGGTATTTCAGATCAATTGGGTCATGAGACTCAAGTAATATTCCTAATAAAGGAATCTTTCTGTTTGTGTTAGGAGCTTGACTGAGACAAAATCTCAAAACAAAGTGCAGTGTTGATTTAGTGTAATGCAGAGCAAATCCAAAGTCTCTAAGCAATGTGGTGGGAATCTGCCCAGCCTAAATTCATAAAGACAGGGGAAGTTCATACAATTGCTAATATCACATTTCAAAACACCAGAGACTGGAAATCACATGCCTAGAGTAAATAGATTAAGAACAACTGTGAAGAAATTTAATTTAAAAACTGGCTATTAAAACTGAATTGGCTTGACCTGCACACCTGTGTGTGAGAGACTTTATGTGGGGGTGAAGGCTGTGTAATAGACAGATGAAGGTGAACTTTCCTCCTGCAGTTTTTGCATTGCACCAGGTTGATGATTTTTCTGTGCTTATTCTCCAGTTTGCAGCAGAACTGTAGAGGTTCCTACAGATAAATCACGGAATATTTAATAGTTGACAAAATCATTGTCTGAAGCTGTAAGAGTGGTATTTCAGTACCACTGGTAATCTGATTATTTTTTCCCACAGTGGAGGAATGGATCTGTTCTTTCTAATCTTTGTGGATGTGGGCATCACAGGATGTCCAGCCAAGAAGTAATTTGCAATTAGCAAGTTGTCTTTTGAGTTTTTTGTTATGATATCATGGGAAAACCCATTGGTGAAATATAACAATCCATTCTATTTTGGAGGTTGCTGTAAGATGATAAAATCTTCTTTTACAGCAGACTATTTTGAGATCAAACCTTGCCTGAAAGAGCTGTAGGAACTGTCACTTTGTGGTTTATTTGCACATACTTTTCCCTTTGCTCTCTAGAAACTGAACATTACAGTTTTTATGTTCTGCTGCCTTGCTGATATAAAGTCAAGATGTGTACTGATCATTTTCACTATCAGTATTCCACTCAGATTTTTTTTTTTTTGTTAAAAATCATTCTGATATGAGATGCAAAATGACTTCACAAGATAATGATAATCCAAACTGGAAAAATAATGGAATCCAGCCAAAATTATCCCAAGGAGTGGCTGAATCCCACTTACTGTTTTCTGCTGGAATAAAAGCTAATCGTGTTCTGGTTGTGACCTATTGCTAACTGCCTGCAAAGAGTAGGCAGGGATGTAACCTTGATTCTCTTGCTTGAGGTGAAGCTTGAAGCAAATTTCTGGACTTCAGGTCAGTGCAATGGGGATGGCAGCTTGCAGATGCTAACCTTCAACAGCTGAGAACTGAGATGTTTGGGCTGCTCTGGCTGGCTAATACAGGGGTCACAGAAGGTTAGCACAAATATGGCAGAGTAAAACTTACATTCTTCTGCTTTGCATTGGCACCTCAGTCCTACAGTACATAGCAAGAATAGAAAAGCAGCTAAGCTTGAAAGTTTATTGCAACTAAGAGCTCACCTAAAGAGTGAATTTATTAATACAAATGTCTGCCAAAATGTCTGCCTCATGATGCCAGCAGGGCAAAAATAGCCTTTGGCTCAATAAATTTGGGTTTAGAAGTTGATGGGCACCTGTGTGAGATAAGCTGATTTTTGTTTCATAATACCATAAAGAAAAAAGTCTCATCCTTAAACGGTGGAGTAATGGTGTCATGGCAGTTCCAAACTCTGTCATTTAACACACATTTCAGTACCTTTCTATTTCAGAGAAGGCCAGTGATAATTTTTGTTAAATATCTTGGAAATGTGGCACAATTTACACTAAAGAGTATAAAGGGCATATTCTTTATGTGATAGAGATGTAAAAAGTTCATTTTTAATGTAGGATGTCTTTGTGTGTTCTTGTGTTAGCATCTTCTGCTTTATATTCCCTGCCAAGAATACTTAGTCTGAATTCTGAGCTTGTCTTATCTTTTTACTGTAACTTCGTAGGTGGAATATAGGTGGGACCTCAGGTGATAGTACAGTGATTCAAAAAATCCAACTTTACAGCTCATTAAATTACAGGTCACAGAAAGCAATGCCTTTATTCAGTACAAACTGATGATCAAAATTTCTTCAATTTTGATGGGTTAATTTATATTGATCAGTCCTTGCAGTGGTTCAGGTGTCATCTGTCCTTCCACAGTTGGCAGGAGGCTAGCATAAAATCAATCTCATGAGCTTTGGGTATTGTAATAGAAAAACCATTACTTGCTCATTCTTCATCTGAACCAAAGCTGTACTGGGTGATTTGGTAGTAGATGGTTTCAGTATTTATGGTGGCCAAAATAATGATGTGGTCAAAGTTGTAGAGAAGCCTCATTCTGCCCTTCATATCTGTTGCAATTATAAATTTCTAAAATATTTTCAGTAACTTTTTTTTTTTTAAACAAAAATAATGAGGGGGAGAAAGTGAAGAAACCGTGATGTACAAAAATGCACTAAATTATAAAATTTGCTCTCAGGACTTTGTCTCTTTAAATATGTGTGGAATAATTAATCTTCCGCCTTCACTGAAACAATAATTCACACAGACTTGCCTAATTCCTTATCAAGCAAGCTGATTCTTCAGCACTTCCATGGAACTAATACCACTATGCTGATGCATGAAATTCTTGGGTGCTTATTATCCATGTTTTTTAGCAAATGTTATATTGGATAGATAAACAATACATGCCAACAGTGTCTTGCAAACAAGTTATCCTGAGTTCCAGGCACCAATAAAGGCTCTCTTTGTCTTTCAATGTGATGAACTCTTTGAGAACAGATTCTTTTCTTCAATTGCTTTAGTTGTGTCTTTAAAAATATGGTGAATACTGATTTGATTATTTTTTTTAGTAGAAGGAAAACAGCCAAACTTCGTACAGAAGTTTGGACATAGAACTCTGCAAGAAGGAGAAGATTTAATTCTGCATTGCACTATACATGGGAAGCCCAAACCACGTGTCTACTGGACAAAGGATGATATCCAAGTAGTATCTGGAGATATCAGTGTATGTTCTAATGTTCTTGAAATTTTTCTTGGCAGAAAGGTAATATATATTGCTTTATGCTATTAATTATCCCCTATTTGCATTCTGTCATTTTACAGATTGAGAAATTAGGAGATACCTATTACCTTTTAAAAAGAAATGTAGTCCTTGCTGATACTGGGAAATATATCTGTGTTGCCAGCAATGAAATTGGAAAGGCCCACTGTTCTGCTTTCGTGACAGTGATAGGTGATTTCTCCTGCCAGCTGCATGCTTTTTGGCACCCTCTTGCCTTTTTACATGAGCAACTTGCTTCCACTAATCTATGTATTTTGTTTCAGAGAAAAACAAACCCCCCAAAACTTCCAGAGTGACTCAGGCTAAACCAGAATGTGAAGATGGATACTTTTCAGAAGAGGTGAATGTCACCACAATGGAGCTAGTACAAGCCCAGGACACACCATGGGAGAGAGAGGAAAGGCCAGTGGCTAAATGTACTCCAGTAAGGTAACTTGCATTTTACTCCATGCTACAACTTGTTCTACTGCAACAACTGTAAGAACCTTAATTTACAAAGCACACATCACACACCCTTCCTAATCTATGAATTGTAGGGCAATGTGTGTTATGTGCATAGTATGTGGCTCCCTTTTTCACTTAATTCTTCATCAAAATATATGTAATTTTTAGATGAAAGAACTTGTAATACATTAGAAAATTGAGCCTGTGCAAAGTAATTACGTTTAGTGAAATATTTTTTTGAGATCTAGGCATCTTAATCTAGATATTAATATAAGATTGAAGAGCTTAAAACACAAAGTATTCCAGAAATTCAAATTGATGGAGCTACGTGAGATTTCATGAACAGAATATATAAGCAAGGTTTTCTACTAGGCAAGTCTTATTCTGAAGAATAAGTAGCAATCCTAATAAGACAGGAACTGTCATTGTTCATTAATCAATTAAAGATAACAATACTTTCCTCTGTGCAATTTCAGATTAAATAAATGAGCTACATGAGGTCACTAATCCCTGTGACTTTTAGCACAGGATGAATTTAGGCTCTGATAAAAAAAGAAAGAGAATTTTTGTCTTTAAATTTCTGAGGTTTATCAATCTAGATGTAGCACAACATGTAAACAAAATGGAAAGTTTTTGCATGTGTTGATTCAAAAGCTTTGTCCTTTTCCTGTAAGCTGCCTGCACACTTTGCCTCATGGCCAGGTAGCAAAGCATTGATCTCACATATTTTGTTCAGGACTTTTTTCCATATTGCTGTGATATGGCAGGTATTCCTAAGTAAAAAATTGCATGCAAGATCATCATAATTTTACTTAAGTCACATAGAGAATTCAGTATGATTAAAACATGTAGACCATACATAAAGGCTAAATTTATCCTAATTTTTTCTATTATCTTCTGTTGTTTATAGCTAAAGTATCTTATGGTCAGTAAAATGAGATTTAAAATATTTAATGTTCTCTCTGTAATCACTGTTTATTTGATCTCTAATCTTTTATTTTCACAAGACCATGAAGAACTGTCTATGTCCCCATTAAAAATATGGGCAATATTAACTGACCTTTTTAAAACAGGTTTAAAGAGAAACTCTGGTTTCAAGGAGTGCATCTTGAACTTGAGAGGCCATAAGAGATGAACTTCAATTTGAGACATGATCCTATTCTTCTGCCTGATGCAGTGGAACAGAAGATGCACTGAACTTCAAAATGGTTGATTCCTGAGCATGTTTGTGTTGTTTGCTGTGTCCATTAGTAGGTGTTGGCCATGGGTGAGGAGCAGATTAATTGTGGGTGCTATCCAATATATATCTAGATTCAAATTTGTATCTTGTTTCTTTACAAATAAATCATTCTTAAAATTCAGCTGTGTACAGCATTTATTAAACAATGATTTACAGTTTGTTTTGGGTTTGCTCTGGATTGTTGGACAATCTAACAGAAGGTGATGATGGGGAAAAGAAACATTCTCCTTCAAAATTGTAGATCTCCTTGGTGATTCACTAGTACCCATGATTGTATTCTTCCACAAATTCAATCAGTGGTATTAATTCCATCAATAGGAATCTTGAATTAGACTTACTCTGGTTTTGCATACCTCTGCAATGCACTCAACTTCTTATAGGGAGCAAATAGGGATTTAAGCAGTGCAGCATTTTTGTGCTTCATCCAAGTGGATGTCATCTGTGCAAAATTGGCACTGAAATAACATATTTAAGAATTGCTTAAATTGTAATGTTAAAGCATTTGTCATTTTTCTCCATCAAGATGCAGGTTGGATAGCAGAAACTTAAATTTATCTCCAAGTTAAAGTACAGGCAGAGAGAGGAAATGAGCTGGGAAAAAAATATCATGTACATGTCTTCACCTGATCACATAAATCACTTGCTTGACGTTATGGAAAAGTCAGTGGCATCCTGCCCACAGAAGAGTCACAAGGCTATGTATATGTGCACACAAATATAGTAGCTGCAGACTGAGGTACTTGCTCTGCATATTTATCCTGTATCTCTCACAGATTTTTCCAAAATGGAATGAGGACAACTGTCAAACATCTCATGGATCCCATGCCATTACCTTCCCAACTAAGCCCCTCATTTGCAGATGTTATTTAAATTCAGAGATGTCACAGGAAATACTGTGTTTCCAGCAGTACTCATATTCAGAGGACTGAAAAAGTACATATTAGATGTCCATCCCCTTCTTCCCCCAAATTATAAACCCTCTAAAATTAAAGTTCTTTTCTCAGCTGGAACCTTTTAGTATGGCATATATGATTTCCTATTTAGAAATTCATTTTGTGAAAATGAAAGTGTAGAATTCAGTGCTTGCTGATCTTGGATGCTCATCAAATTTAAAGTATTGCGTTATTTTTGCTTTCCCTCAATTGTTAGACCATGAGAAAAAAATTAATATTTCAGGGATTTTTCCTCTTGATTCACTAAAAATAACTCAGGAAAAATAAGTGTCAATGTTTCTTTAAATAATACATGGGGTAAACCAGAAATCTGTACACCTGTTCCTGCTTATGGTTTTCTTACAAAATAGTAGAAAGTCATGTTTATAAATAAATAAAAATCTATCAACCTTCTTTTGCCAATAAGTAACACAGCAATTGCTCCAAGTGTTCCCAGAGAATGGATCCATTATGAAAAACGGTGGATTTGTTTCTTTTTATTTTACATCATTCACAGTTGTCCGTAGATTTATTACAAGGTTTCCAAAACTGATGAAATATATATCTATCTATCAAATGTTAAGGGCTGTCTCAGTGTTAGATTGTCCCCAGTACAATGTTGTTAATCACTGTTTTGTGTAGGAAATGGAACACTTAATAAGTATATTCTTTATTCAGGGGGCAGGTTTTGTTAGTAGGGCCTGCTCTCTAAAGTGAAGTGCTGAGAAGGTAAGTGTTTTTCTTTCTTCCTTGTTCCACATACATAAATGTGTGAGGATGATACATAAAAAAATAATATACAAGGAAAACTTGTCAAAAGTGACATCTGTAAATCTCCTTCCACTTTGGAAGCAACAATGCCTTCTCCAGTTTTTTGCAAGCGGGTTTTAGTTTGCATTGAAAAAGATTGATGTATCTTGCATATTCAATTACAGTGGTTCAGATAAGAATCATAAGCACCTGGAAAGGCAGCAGCCTTTCAAAAGCCAGCTGCAGCAGACAAACATGGATATTCTTGTGCATATAATTCAAATTACAGCCTGTATTTAAGGTTCTAAAGTTTCTGTTAAAAAGTACTGTTTGTAGTATTAGCAGGGAAAGAGAAGTTGATAAGGGTGGTGGAAATGTGATTTGATTTGAAGTCAGGATTTAGTGGTTTAACAGTTTAGAATTCTTTACTTATTTCTAAATTTAAAGAAAGTGACTGGGAGAAGGGAAAGTTTTTCTAAAGTATACTTGGAAAACTGCAAATTCAACAAGAATATATTACATAAATATACTTTGGGTTCTGTATTGTTGGTTCCATAAGGACACAGGACAACATTTTTCCAGTGAGAAGTTTTATGTGAAGTTTTACTTCACGACTCTCTTGCTTTGTATAGTTGATCGGAGGAGAGAATAAAATGAAAATAGTAAATGAAAGGAGATATTTTTATTGTCAAGGAATGAACAGAAGTAAGAAGTTAGGGAGACAGCAAAAATGGAAGGAGAGAAGGGAATGGGAAAGGTACTAATTCCTTTTACACAGTTTGCAAATTGGCATTTGTAGCTAGACTAAGGGACCAGGAAAGAAAGCAGGATTTATGCGATATTGGCTGTGCAGCTACTGAGAGTACACTGGGTACACTGGTATTGTTTGACAGACAATGAACAAAAGTAAAGATTGTGAACTTTTAAAAAAGTATTATTAGGAAATTGCTCTCAAAAAAGCACAGCTTAGGTGGCAGTTTGAAATTTTAAGTGTTCGAAGAAGAATGAATTTTGTCTTTAAGCTCTGACTAGCATCTTCAGCTCTTCAGGCATCTTCATGTAGGCCTATTAAAGCAGCTCCACTGGTCACACCATTGGGGTTATTACAATTAATCAAAGTGAACCACACAAAGAGATTGCAAGTGCCCAAAGCACAATGTTTCACTGTGTTAAATATCACCTGCTACTCTTTAAATGTGTTGTGACCTACAATGTACTACATGTACTAAACATTGGCAATATAGAGTTTATACTTCAATAGCAGACTGAAGCAGATGTTGAAATTTTCATAACTATCCCCAATTTAAATGTCTTCCAAAAAAGTATTTTTCAGGATCTTTATCTGATTTTTGTTTGATGCTGGAGCAAAGAAATAATGTCATTTTTGCCAGCAGTGTCTTAGCTACACTATAAGACTGAAGTCATCCTTCTGATTTTTCTTGTGGGTACACTATGTGACACTAAACTTGTAAAAATCATTTGATATCAATGTGACAGAAAGCATGTAGGATGAATAATTCATATTTCCTTGAGGACAAGAGAGAAATATTCTGCTGTTCTGAAATTTCATTTCTGTACTTAAAAAAATTGAGAAAGTACAAACTTTTGTTTGAATGGAAACAGATGATTGAAAGCAAATGTAAAAGTTAAAAAAAAAAAAAAAAAAGAAATTATTTTTTAAAATACAATATATTTGTTTTTGAATGTGGGAAATTTTTTCCCTTGTAATTATTATTGTTATCAGTCATTGTCGACTTGATGGAAAATGAACCATGAAATTTTGACCATCTCAAAACTTCAAAAGTGACAGGTTGATATTTCTATTATTTAAAAACTATCATACGTTCACAAACTTTTGAATTTTTTATTTGATTTAGACATCATCATTAAGCTGGCTGCATTTTTTAAGTTGGCAAATACTAGCCTGTGTTTTTCTTCAAGTTTGATTTTCAGGTAAGTTTTTTATTTAAGTGTTTAAATACATAGAAAAACAACTGTCTGCTAATTTAGCAGGCCTCTGTTAAGAAATAGAAATTTATACCCTTTACACAAATTTCTTGGGACATTTTAATCTTTCAATACAAGCTAGCTTGAGCTCCCCCTCATTGCATCGAGTTGCATTTGCTGTGCTTCTAAGTCTTGTACAGAGTGATTAGACTCTTTGAAATCTTTTTGCTAGAAATTAAAAATGAGGCGTGGTACTCTGACTTTCAGCTGCTGTGAGAGTTCAGGTAGCACCAGAACCAGAACACCCCAGTGCAGAGACTGTTCCTCCAGTTTGTGTTCTGTTGCTACTGCTGCTTGCCAAGAGCAGCCATGAAGCTGCCACCTTATGGGATGGATAAATCCAGGGCCAGATCACATTCCTGAAGTTATTTTATGAAATTGCAGCAATATGGCATCTCTTATTTCTTTCAGATCTGCAAGCTGTAACATTAGGACTCCCTAGCAGGAATCATAGCAGTGAAACTCTCTCTCTCTCTCTCCTTGGCATTTTCTGCCTCTCTTGCTGGAGGCTTCCTTCAGGTTGTTTTCAAACATAAGTGCAGCTGATAGCACAAAACCCCAATCTGTGTTTACTTATCTGGGTGTTCCCAGGGAGGTCCTTTTCCATGTGGAACTTGGTAACTGCAGACTAAAGTCCTCCTTTCACCAAATCAGCTAAACACAAGCTCAATTTTAAGGAAGCAATTTTAAGTGTCAGTTATGTGCTTAGAGTTTGCTAGATTGGCAGGAATAGAACCAGGCAGATGAGGTGAAACACCTCCCATTCCAGCCATAAACAAGAGTAGTCTTCTAACTCTGATGTTTCAGAAGCAACCACTCTAAAGGCACAATTAGCTGTGCAGTGACAAAGCTGGGCTGGTGGAAGGTCACAAACCAACACACTGTTCCATGGTCTGAGCTCTGCACAGGTCTAGAAAAAAAGCTGATGGGCTTAAAATCTTCCTTCTTAAAAATGATATTGTTTGTCTGTGTCAATTTGCTTTCACAAAATTTCTGTTTCTGCACCTTGTATGCCACTGTTTGTTCTGCTCAACTGCTTGGAACATCCAACAGAAAAATTGCAAAGGAAACAAAAACAGCCCTAGGGCAGCAAATCTATATATTACCAAACACAGTTTTATAATTCAAAGTTAAAAAAAAATTAGTTTAAACAGTGTATCCTAATAGTATGCAGCCACTTGTCTGAGCTCAGCTTACTTATTTAGTCTGGTGATTGACATATGCATTTGGTGTGGCTTCTTGGATGTTTTATAATGAAAGAAAATAAGACTGAATCTCACTGATATGATGACTTCTGACTAATCCATACGCCCTGCAAAAATTCTTTTTATTACTTTCTTTGTCTTGTGATTATGATTTAGGAAATTTGCAATGTAGACTGCACTTGGTAAACTAAACTGAATTCTAAACCAAAAGCTTTGGAACGGCTGAGGTTTCCTCAGTGAATCCCTTTTGTGCCTCCAGAATTAGCATTGTCAATCAAAACCAACAGGTGGTGTATGGTTACAGAGAGTGAATCCCCTCTCACAAGACACTTTCTTTTGGGAAACCAATCAGAACTGGCACTGGCATGATGCCAGCAGAGCTGGGGTATATAAGGCGAAACAACTATGTTAGCACTTCTGAGCAGTCGTGCATTCCCCGCCTCGCCTCGGGTGTAGGGATTGCAAAAAAACAAAACTACACTGTCAAGACTGTGTAGTTTTGTTTTTATGATTAGAGGCTCTTCAATTCTCATGCTGGGATTGTCTAAAAAAATCTTACTCTGGATAAGGACGTCGTTCAAGGAGATTTCGTTGGGCTTAGCCCACTCTTGCGGGCACTTTGAGAGATCAGGTGAGTAGCATGTTTCTGCTGGTGTAGTAAGTGCTTTATCAGTCATTAATAATTCTGATACAATTTATTATTTATAATTTTTCTCAAAAGGGGTTATAGATTTCAGGGTATGGACATGAAGCACTTAAATTCTGTCAAGGTTTTATCCTTAATTTCTGTAGTAAGCTTTGATAACTCCCAGCAAAAAGGTTTTTTCCAGTGTATTTTATTGCTAAAGACTACACAAATTAAGATTTTAAAAGTGTATGGAAGCATTATGCTTAACTTAAAAACTCCTTTCTGTTGGGAGTGTTCAAGGTTATGCTGCTGAGAGATAAACTGAGAAGCTCCAAGAATAGCTCTGATAAAATGCACATGGTATCAGCTAAGCACTGATGACTTTTTAAGGGAAACAACTGCTAAGGTATCAGTTACACAGCAGCTCTGGAACACTTGTCTCCTGTCATTCATGGCTGAGAAGGTTATTTCTGGAACATGACATTTTAGATGCATACTTTCAAATCTAATTATACAAGAAGCCTTATAAGATCAGATCTTCATCACCAGAATTTGCTTGGACAATGAAATATAGAAACTTTGTGGGAACTCAGTAGAAATTCTTCTTAATTAAATTATTTCTGATCTCTTCTGGAAACTACATGTATATATAAGCTTTCATAATGTTTAATTGTATTGTAAAATTATTTCCATTTATTTTAGCTGAGCTTTAAAACAGCTATAACTGAACCTGAAAATCCCAATACAATATCCAGTTCTGCCCTTATGCTCTTATTGCATGCATGCATCAGGTCCTGATTTCTATGAAGAAACCCATGTAATGAAGAATTTTCACCCCTGTGAGAGGTAGAATAAATTTGACTCATAGTTGAAAGAAACTTCACTTTCTCATTTTTAATTTAAGCTTGGGACTATCACAAAATGGAAGTAAATATATGAGTAAGATTGGCTTGAAAAATTCTGGGCTTAACCCCTGTTTGTTGAGACTACATATTCTCTCAGGAATTTTTTAGTGAGAAAAAATATAACTTTAATGGATGTATGATAATATTAAGATAATACCTACCTTTTTAAAAACTGCACAATTCAACTTCAGTAAATAAATAGGGCATTCAAATATAAAACATCAACACACAAGCTTTTCCAGTGTGTTATTTCAAAGTAGGATCTTGTGGCATAGCAAGAGAAAGCAAACTTTCTTTCAGATTTCACATGGCTTTGCAGTTGTTCAAGCCATCAGTGTCAGTGGCTACTTTATATCCTAGCTCACATTTCGAAGGTGGCTGTCTTTCCATATTCAAAATTCCACTGAGATACTCTCTAAGAAAGAGAATTTTATCCACATCTTTAATGTCAATATGCTTCTGTAAAGTGAAATTATTCACTACAAAAATACAGTCTCTTGGCATTTTTGCATTATTGCATTATTCATGCTATATATGTTAATATTATTATTTATTATTAATTTATTAATAATGCATTATTGGCATTAGTAAGCTAAATACATTGCAGATGTTCACATTTCTTTCAATTGCTTCTCAGTGACCTAGTTGTCTTGTCATTGCAGAATGCAAATATTTTGCACCTGCACAGTATTTTTAAAAATTATACAGGAATTTTTTTTCCTGTCAGATAAAAAAGTTAATAAACAGAGGCAGCCTGAATGACCTGTGGAAGGTCACACAGTGAGACAAATTTTGTCTCCTGCTGTATACTTGCAATGCCAAAGCACAGCTCCACTAAATAGAATGGTTTCCCGTCCAATTCAGCCAGGCATGCTCCGACAGTAATTTGCTAAACAACTTTGTCAAAACCCACAATCTTCTCATTTTACCAGGTCATTCTTATTTAAAACTGAGTAAATTGTTCAGAGAATAATTACAAATATTCCTAAAACCTTGCAAGAAATGTGTGGATATAACAGCATTTCCACCATTGATATCTAATGATGGGTTTTTTTTGCCTGCAGAGTGCCTGTAAAGATGACGACGAAAGCACCAACATTTACACAGCCATTACAAAGTGTTGTGGCACTGGAGGGTAGTGCCGCAACCTTTGAGGCTCACATTAGTGGTAAGGTTTTGATTCATTCTTCCAAGATTTGCCATTGTTTATCACTAATTTATTTTCTAATGTTTATGCTAAGAAAAATGGTAACACTTTTCATAAATCATAATGTGGTATGAATGGGTAAAGATGAGGGCTGAATTATGGATATATATTCATATCACACAGTGCTGAACAGCACCCTTAAATGTATATGCATAAAAATATATACTGTACTAATAAGGGAACTTCATGTGGCTGCAGAAAGAATAATCTTATTTGGACAATGACTGGGCGGGATCAGAAGTCAGGGTGCAAAAGGCAGACTTTATGCTAGTTCTTCCAAGACCTTTTGTTAAGCTTTACTCTAGCTAAGCTGTATTTCTACTTTCTGTGCCCTTAAATTTACTTCATTCCAGAGTTCTAGGAGGAGGATTAAAAGCACAAAATCTAGGCCCAACTGGCCACTGAAGAGGGTAGAAAACCCTAGAATGCTAAATAATAGATGTGTATGGTGGATTAATATAATTTAATATTTATGTATACAAGGCTGGATTAATATAATTTATGTTGCCTATGCAATTTAAAGATGCCACACAATTTAAAGGATGCTTGATTTCTCCAGTGTACATACTATTCAACCACCCTGTCCTGTGCAGAACACCATGCAAAGCCCTGAGATAACATTACCAGAGACCCAACACCCTGTTCTAAGAGTGTCTCTGACCTCGGCAGTGACTAAGGAGAAGTGACATGTGTTCCTGCTGGTGGAATTATATTGTCTTACAGGCATTAGCAGTGTGATGATCCACATACCATAAAGCACTACTCAGATGCTCTGTGACAGGTGCAAACACATGATCTGTGCATCTATAAAGATTTCTGACATCTATGGTCCATGTATTTCATCCCTTGGTCCCTTTGCATAACACTGACTCACACAAAGTGTTTGGACATGTCCTGTAATCTCCATCCATGGAATTTTTTTGTGCCATGTTCTATTATTGGGCCCATATTCTTCAGTTAATTTGCCCTGATTGTCTCTTTTTGCTTCTACACTGTAAATCTTCTGTGAGAATTTTTTCTGCTTTTACAATATTTATTATGAATACCTAAAAATATCACCAGAAAAATGTTAGGATGCTAGTATTATTATTCAATGTGTGATTTTGGCTAATATCATTTGTGATAGTATGGAGTACTTGGGAGGGGAACTTGATTTCTCACTAAGTGTAGGTACAGCAGTGTTTCTAATAGCATATGCCATATCTGTATGTTAGTCTCAAATATTTTATGAGTCAACCTCTTGTTAGGTTTTTTTTCACATTGTGAGATTCTGGTATGTCTTTCTTGCCCTAAAAACATCCTCCAGATTTGAAAGACCTGACAGTGGCTTGGCATTTAGTTTTTCTACAGCATAAAAAACAGCAAAGGATATATACTATAACTAATTGTGTAAATAAAGGACCACACAGCTTTATCCTGCTGAAATATCTACTCTATCTGTCATGAATTATTGTGAGTTTAAAAATCAGAATTTTTCTCTGTCTCTAGTAACAGTGGTCTATGATATACAAGTCAAGTATTAATGCATAGCTACAGTTCAAATGTAAAGAGCTCAGTTAATCTAAGGGTATCAAGAGGAGCTTAGCAGCCACCTGAGATGCGATTTTGCTGTGTGTAAACTAGAACAAATTAATTGTGCTGCTGTATTAGAACTGTGAATTAAGTGTCCCAATACAAAGGGCTGATATCAGACAAATATACCCAGCATGTAACAGAAAGCACAGAACACACAAACCCTGTTATTAAAAGCAGCAAATGCCAGAGCAGCCAGGACACTGTCACAGGGGGAGTCCTACAGGGTCACCAGTGACTGAGGAGTCATGAGACAAGAAAGTCAGAGGTGCTGCTGGCATTAGAACTGTGCCAAGCTCATGTCTCCACAGTACTGATCAAGTTTGAATTTTTTCACAAAGAATTAACCTGTGCACTGCTTACCTTTTTTCAGCTATTTTCAGGTTGCTGCTCAGTGCAAGACAGTCTTTACATAACGCTTATTTTTGAAAGCAGCACACAGGTCATACACAAGTTGGCAGTCCCTGTCACATCATTGTCAGGGGAATCTTATTTAACTCCATTAGTTAAGTGGTGAACTTGAGGCACTTCAGGTCCATTTTCTTCTTTTTGGCATTAAATTCAAAAAACCTCAAGGAGAGTTTTTAAATGAAGAAATATTGTCCTAATAATTATCAGTCAAATCATAGTGTATTTGAGACATGTAAAAGTAAACCCCTACTCCATATAGAACAGGCACATATATCTATAATTTGAGTCAGATCTTACCTAGCTCTGTGACCTGGGACTAGCAGAGTGCTAGTAAATTTGTGGAGTTGAGTTTTTAATATAAACTTGGGCTCAGATTTCTAAAATGGCTTCTAGCTTTGGATCCCTTGTACACAGCAGTTTGAGACATCAAAATAGACTCAATTTTAAAGTGCAAACATTTTTCAACCTGCCACAGACACTCCCATTTTTGCTAATCATCATATAATACCATGCCAAGAAAATAGAACTTTTGACAATGTTTAAAAAAATTCACTATTGAGGACATGTTTTGGGGGTTGCTTAACTTAAAACATTTTTAAACTCAGTTTCACAAATACTGAAGACACATAGCTCTGAATGAGATCACTGGGGTCTGCTGTATACTCTAAGTTTATGATGATAAGGCTCAAGTTGCCCTACACCAATAGCACAAAATTGAATTATACCATCCCATCAGGACTGTTTGATAACCTGTGAAATTAACAATGCTTAAATGTACTTTTACCTTTTGATTTCAAATCCTCCCTAAAACTATCCACATTCTCTTTCTGTGTGTTTTACATTTCTCTAAATATCAGTGCTTTACTGTGAGTAAGATTTTAAACTTTCCTAACCAAGTGTGATAGGACTGCACACAACCAGTGAAAGCTTCAATCTACCTATCAACTTCTCTTTAATATTTCCTGGTACATTAAATTCCCTAATAATTTATTCGGTTTATAGGAAGGATACTCTAGAAAGGGAGCAGAATTCTGTGCACCTGGGGTTTTCCAAACCACAGACATTAGAACTGGGAAAATTAATTCATCTGTAAAGGCAGTCTCAGATCACATCCCTGACCCCCCAGGCAGTGCAGCTGGTGATTTGGGTTGAGTGGATATATACATGAAGTGATTTTGTGAGAATTTTAATTTTGAAGAAATTATATTCTAGGACTACAAAAAAGACTTTGAGCTGCAACCACCTTCTTAAATTACCTGTTCTTCTTATGTGGTTCATATAAGAATTTTACTTGTTCATCTAGTGGATTTAAGTTGCTCAATAAATTTGGCTGAGTAGAACATTGAGAAGAGTTTCTGCAGGGAATCTAAAATCACCATTTAAAACCAAAAATCAACTGTCAGTCTAATTGAAATTTTTCTGACCCAGAGACTTGCTCATGACCCTGACAAAAAAGAATATTTGAACAACAGTTGATACCAGATGACTGTTGTTGACCAAACTCAAAAAAATTCAGCAAAAGAAATTAAAACCCCCAAAACTTTGCTAGCACCTGATTTTAATGTCTACAGCACTCACTTTTTCTGTCACTTCATTTTCTAAAGCAATAGTAGTTTTAGAACATATGCTTCATTTAGTTGGAGGTACTGTTGTTTAGGTCATCTCCAGATTATTGGACTGGATAAATATGCTAGCAATAAGCAATCCTACTCAGGTACTAGAAAATACATTTAAAAAATACCTCACATCAATTAATTGATCCTTCTCATGATTTTGATGAATTTCTATTTCTTAATAAGATTTCTAAACACTACAGTCATCTCATTATTCAAGTGATTTACTAAACACCGGAGTCAGTGCAGCTGCCCTATTGCTCTGTGCATTTTAGAATTTTTTAAAACATACCCCATTGTCACTGTGCCACTGGGCATATATCTGTGCCTATGGCACTACACTCCACCGTAACTGTGTGTACCCGAGCGTGCATTCTGGTAACTTTTATGTCTGGCATTTCATAATGTCCTAATCTCCATCTGTCTTCCTTTTTGTGCAGGTTTCCCAGTTCCTGAGGTGAGCTGGTATCGGGATGGCCAGGTTCTGTCTGCTGCAGCCCTGCCCGGTGTGCAGATCTCGTTTAGCGATGGCCGCGCTAGGCTGGTGATCCCCACCGTGACAGAAGCCAACAGCGGGAGATACACTGTGCAAGCCACCAATGGATCTGGGCAAGCGACTAGCACTGCTGAGCTGCTTGTCACAGGTACACAGCAGCCTAGGAGAGGCGCCTCTGCCTGCCAGCAGTGTGAGGGAGTGATGGAAGAGTAACACATAATCAGATAGCTCAGGTTGCAAGTACATGATCAGCAAAAAAATAGCAAACCACATTCCCTTTCCTAAAGTAGTCTAGAATTCTGCATGTGTTCTCACCAGTATGTCTAACAGTGTCCTTTACATTTTAACTGTATAAAGTTTAATCTTGATCTTGCAAACTCTTTTTCATGATTACAAGATCCTGGCTCAGCCCTTATTAAGTGTAGCTCCTTATGATCTGTCGTACTGGCTATGTTGAAATTGCCCATAAAAGAAAGGATGAAGTTCTGCAGGATGGAGCTATTAATGATATCTTAGGGCATCAATGATATTTAACAGAATAAGTCACATAAAGGGCCATACCAAGAGAATGTGCTTAATGCCTATGGTTACAAACAATGTATCTATAATTCTAGAAATATTTGCAATCATAGGTGTAATCAGAAATAATATTTTGAACGTTTCAGAATGGTCTATCATCTGTCAGTAATGTGTGGAGAAGAAATAGACCCCGTGCAGTTCTAGCAATGAAAGTATCTAGTACTTGCCATTCTTTTTAACAGACACTATTGTTTTTTCTATTTACCTCTTCAATAAAAATGCAGCTGGAACAGCACCACCAAACTTTTCACAACGACTACAGAGCATGACTGCAAGACAGGGAAGTCAAGTTCGACTTGATGTGAGAGTGACTGGAATCCCTACACCTGTGGTGAAGTTCTATCGGGACGGAGTAGAAATTAAAAGTTCCCCCGATTTTAAAATTTTACAAGAAGGAGACCTTTACAGCTTAATAATTGCAGAAGCATATCCTGAAGACTCCGGCACCTATTCCGTAAATGCCACAAATAGTGTGGGACGTGCTACTTCAACAGCTGAATTGCTAATTCAAGGTAACAGAGCTGAAGCTGCAGGCCATGAAAATCAGAGCATTAATGGTAGTGGTGCAATATGCACCACTTCATTGCAGTTATGTGAACAAGTTAATTTATAACTTCTTTCTCAAGAGTTATTAACTTGCTGTGAAAAAAATGCAGTGTCTCTGATGAAATTTGCCAAATATTTTTGTCTGCAATTTAAAAGGACCTGTTCTCCAGAATGGGTCTTCTTTGAGTGGAGCATACAGTTGATGGAAAAAGTGTGGAATACCTTGAGTTGTTCTCATTTTGGTCTGTAAATCTCCCAAAGTTTTATTTGTAAGCTGGCTTTGATAGAATAGATATATTAGAGTGCATAACTGTACATGGTCTTGCAAAGGAGGCTGGTAAGGATGAGGACAGTCCTTAGGGAATTGCAGCAGGGAATCATGCTACCCAGAGCAGTTGTGCTTCGATTTCACCTCAGTCAGCCTTAGAAACTCAGTAATCATTTTAGATCCAGGACTGATATGAACAACCTACAATGAATGTGTTTTGTTTTGCTTTGTTTGAGTTTTTTTCTAATGACTTGTTAAGGCAGTAATATTGTTTCAACTGTTTCCACATTTATCTGCCTGTAGATATTGAAGGGAAAACACATGGTTGCTTAATTATTTTTCTGTTGTATATATAAATTTTTATATAATTGAAGTTGATTATTCATTCATTTATCTCTTTATTAATTGTTGCCACACACAATTCTTCTGACCCCCATGTTTTCTTTCAAAAGGCGAGGAAGAAGCCGTTCCTGCTAAAAAGACAAAGACAATTGTTTCGACTGCTCAGATTTCACAAACAAGACAAGCCAGAATTGAAAAGGTATAATTTTCAAAAACAAAACTGGTATGGCTAAAATGTGGAGGATTACTTCTACAGTACCTCACCCCTGTTTTCTTTTCCTTGTTTTTCATTGTAGAAGACTGAAGCCCACTTTGATGCCAGATCACTTACAAGTGTTGAAATGATTATAGAAGGTGCAACCACCCAACAGCTCCCACACAAGGCACCTCCACGAATGCCTCCTAGACCTACATCAAAATCACCAACCCCAACAGCTGCTGCAAAAGCACAAATGGCACGGCAGCAATCGCCTTCGCCCGTTAGACAATCACCATCACCTGTAAGACACGTCAGAGCACCAACACCTTCACCAGTAAGGTAAAATCACTGTCCTGTTGGACAATATTCCTTCTGGAATCACTTCTAAATATAGAGGTAATGCTGTAGAATGAGAGCATACTATAAAATGAAAAACGCACCAACTCATTAGTGACTGGGTTTATTCTGATGATGAGCTGTAAATGTGCTATATTACACTGTGGGTTGCCTAAACTTCTATCCCCTATTATATAAAATCCCATTTGATTCCTCTGCTTAGAGCCAAAGTAGCACTCACAGCTCCATTTCAAAAAAACCAGTAGAGCAGTTGGCCCTTGATTATTTTATATGGATAGAGAAAAGAGCAATGACACTGATGAGTGGAAAACAGAATAAAAAGATATGTAAAAAAAGAATTGAGCTCGTGTTCCATGTATGTGCTGGTAATAATTCCAGAGATAATATTTTGAAGGTTGGCAAGATCATTGTGGTTATAGAAAAATGAAGTTTATCTCTGCTGTATAAAGGGTCTAGAGAGGGAAAATTAGTGATTTGAAGAGCAATGCTCATGGCCTGGGAGACCCCATGAGATCTGTGCTGAGGGGCAGGAAAAGCAAAGATTGTTTTGAAAGTCCTGCAGTTTCAGTATCCTGAAGCATCAGCATCATGGAAGGAATATCTCCAAGCTGAATGCTCAGAAGAGCCCCATTTAAGTTGCCAGAACTGGGTATGCTGGTGAATTTTACCCCACTAATAATAACTTGCAAGGACAGGAAAAATTGATTGATAGCAACTAGCATTAACTAACTACATAAATGAAAAAAGAATTCAATAGCGACATCTAGAGTCATGGACATATAGAACTAGAAATTTGTCCTCCCTTGCTAGTCAGATCCCTTTCAGACATACACACATTAGGAAAAACTAAATCTAAAAATTAATATGGTGCTGCTGCCCCCTACTGCTGATATTTGTTAACGTTCGCTGGGAAATACAGCACAAAAAATTCCACTGAAAGAAATTCTAAGTTAGAAAGCCTCTTCAAGAATTTCAGGAAATTCTTTAAAGATGTCTGCTAGGACTGAAATTTTGGAATATCAAAATTCAGAAACTTGGAGTTTTCAAGTGAATATAAATTGTTGTGTCTGAGATCTGTAAATGTTTGTGGGAAAATATTAGGCACTGATAAGAAATTTGCCTGGACTATGAGTACATATATGGGTGACACATAAAAATAAGATGTAGTAAAGGAGTAAATCCAGTTTGCTAGGTGGTTGCCAAGTGACATTTTTATAAAGATTGGTTGCAATTATCATTTTGTCTCTCTACAGAGACAGGACCATGAATGTATGTATCATGTAGTGTTTACAGCCTGTGAGCCTTTTGTATTCTTCTTATCAGAGGAAATGGGATAAAGCAAATGCAAAATCATGATGTATTTTTATATTTCAAATATATTTGGTTGACTTAAATTTCTTTTGCCCCTTGTTCTTTTTTCATTTTGGAAACTAAGCTACTACAAAGACATGTTATAGTTATGAGAATGACAACAGTTAGGCATAATGTTTAAAAAACAAGTTAGTATAATCTACAAGTAGAACCTCTCAAAAACCTTGAAATCAAACTACACATTTCTGGAGATATTCTAGATAGGGAGTGAGTTCAAGTTCAGGCTGAAGTTGTTTATACAGTTATCACTCTGTGGCAGTAGATTAATGATACTGATGCTCTATTTTTTTCAATAGGTCAGTTTCTCCTGCTGGGAGAATCTCCACATCACCTATCAGACCAGTGAAATCTCCATCTCCAATCCGTAAACCACATGTAGTGACAACAGCTGGGGCTGATGTCCTTCCTCCTTGGAAGCAGGAAGGATATTCTGCAACCATGGAAGCCCAGATGAAGGAAACCAGAGTGTCCACAAGCACTACCCAAGTGACTGAAGAAAGATGGGAGGGGAGATACGGGGTCCAAGAACAAGTCACCGTTACTGGCGCTGCTGCTGGCGAGGTGGCCACAGGTGCCAGAGAGGTAAAGTTTGGTTTTGGAAAACACATTGGGTTTGCTTTGAGTTGGGTCTCACCAGTGATGGATAGATGTGCTAAATTGAATCTGAGAGGCTATGTGTAAAACCATGTGTGCATCTGCTATTGAGAGAGTTCTGCTGCAGATATGGAAATGCTTCTTTGCAACATTCTGTCTCTGTACTTGTTCTGTGCTTCCTCTTCTTGTATGCAAAATATGAAAAAATGTCTTTTGATGTGACTAATATAGGTGAGAAAGGACAGTGAAAAAACAGCAGCTATTGCTACGGTTGTTGCTGCTGTGGATCAAGCCATGGTGAGAGAACCAGCTCCAGGTGTTGCAGAGCAAACTGCTAAAAGGACAGCAATGACTGCAGTCCACGTTCAGCCTGTTCATGAGCAGGTAGAAATAGAGCACAGACATTCTATGATTTCCCTTTATCCCTTCATCCAACACTCAAAGAAGGCATGATTCACTGTGAGGAATTAACAAGATGTTTCCCAGTGCACTGCAAAAGCATGCATACTCATCCAGAGCACATAGATGGTAAAGGAGTGCTCAGGTTCACTGACACCACTGCATTCCATCGTAACAGGATTGAACTAATTACTCTTCATCAGTTTAAGGATGCTTTCTCTGAAAGTGATTGTCTGTTCTCTCTTCTCCTTTATTCTCTAACATTATTCTTATGATGATGAAACTTCTTCTCTAATATCTTTTATAATTTCCCCATTAGGAAGAAAATAACTCTCCCTCAGTATATTCCCTTTACTTGAATTCCTCTCTTATTTTTCCTTCTCCTCTTATTTTGATGATCAATTTTTTAAATGAATCTAAGGCTTCGGTTTTTTTTGTTTGTTGCTACAAAACTCAGATGAAAAAGGAAGCAGTGGTAGTAGTTACCAGTGATAAAGCCACAAAACAAACAATGATATCGAGAACTAGAGAAGAAATTGTAACTTCACAAGAACAAAGACACATCTCTCCTGAAAAGGTGAATACAGATTGTACCTGAGATTGTTATGCCCTTCCTTTGTTCAAAAATCTGATATCTCATACAAAAGACAAGCCTATGAGGAAGGCAAATGAGATACTGTTATTATTTGTCCCTTTTATAGATGTTTACTCTTCCAGTTTACAGTGCTATCATTTTCCTGTCTCTTCTCTGTGATTACTGTCTTTCTTTTCTTATTTAATTTCCATTATTTATACCTCAGAATGTGATAAAGTTGAAAAATATTAACCTGGATGAACCTCTCTTTTTTCATATATTATGTAGTGATTTACTAGATAGCATTCTTGATCACTTAAAGAATTGACATGCAGAAACTAGCTCTTAAATTTTGTTGGGCTGAGTGGTGGGGAGTGTGTGCTCTGATATTGTCTCCAAGCTTGCCATTTGTAGCCTGCTTTGTCTGTTGGCAGCACAGGGGGCCAGAAAAAAAGGAGGAAAAACTCATTCTGCATTGAAATCAATTTTGAAAATACCAATTAATGATTTGAATTCAGATTATTTTCACATTTATTTTATCAGAAGAATGTGATTTAATGGAAGATGAGCTTTTATAGCCAATGTTACATTTGCATTCTAGTAGAGATGCTTGAGGAAGAAAGTGCAATCTCTCTTTAAAGCACTGAGAAACAGAAATCCACTTTTATTAATTTGAACTTGATATTTGAAGTCTTCGCAAATTAAAGTTTCATAAAACTCATTTTTAATATTTTAAACTTTCTCTAAATTATTATAATGTAGAATAGTTTTTCTCTGAGCCATTTTTTTAGTACTGCTTCCAGTAGCACACCAGGCATTTGTGCAATGTTTTTTTTAATGTTAAATGTTTTATACAAAGTCTGTTATTGTTGTTATTGTTGTTTCTGGACCAGATGACTTCAAAACACAGAATGTGACATCTTTGCTCACTGTAATTTTCATGCTCTTTCCCAAATATATTGAAAATCACATACCTTATATTTTAAGATAAAAACATGAAGTTCTTTATTTGTAAATGTCCAGGTAAGAAAAGAACCAGAGAAAGCTCCAGTACCAACAGTAATAATTGCCACAGACAAAGCCAAAGAACAAGAAAGAATTACAAGAGCTAGAGAAGAAATATCTACCAGACATGAGCAAGTGCACATTGCTCATGAACAGGTAAATGAATGTTACAATCTTTAGTTCATAGAGATACCCTGGTTTATAAAATCTGTTAAAAAACTTTACTGTCCTTCTTCACAAAGAGAAGATTGCTAAACAAAAATTTTGCTAAACAAGATATTCCAGACCAAAATCTCTGCAGGCCCAGTTCTGCTGACCTCTCAGCAGCTTTGTTTGTGCAGGAGTGCAGCTGCCCTTCTTACAGATCTTCGAGCATTAGGGCTTTTATTGCCACAGTACACAGAATTTCATTTGATGCTGAATGATGAATTTATCTCTGAAGTTAGGTTTCTAAATATAAATGTTAAAGGTTAATATGGTGTGATATATAGTGTGGGGCTTGATTTAATGAACTTTATATTTGTGTGAGGATTGAAAATATCTCTTAGACCATATTGTGGGACCACTCCACTGATTGGGTTAGCTATTAAGTCAGTAATACTAATTTCTATGCAAACAGTTTCTACAAAACATAATGATGTATTACAAACTAGGAAGTACAAAGTTTTTCTCTCATTCAAATAAAAATTAATGCAATATATTATTGACTTTGCATGAACTTGTCTCAGCATATAAGACAGGTTATAACTTGGGTACAAAGGTATTACTCCAATTCTGAAGTCATGTTTCTTTCTTCTTCATATACATTCAGAAATATTATCCTGCTTTCCAAAAAAGTTGTGTATTCTTGACAACAGGCATAATCAACTACTATTATTTTTCTTTACCATAAAAAATAGATAAGAAGGGAAGAGATGAAACCTTCTGTACCTAAGGTAGTAATTACTACTGATAAACCTAAAGCACCGGTCATAGTATCGAAAAGTAAAGAAAGAGTTGCCACCAAACAAGAACAAGTGAGCATAACACGTGAAAAGGTGAATAGCACTCTTATAACCATATTTGGGTTTTATCTTTTCTTCTTTACAAACCTCCTGTTTTTCTCAAAAAATACTAACTATACATTTCCAGCTCATTTTTCTATTATTCCACTTACAAACTTTTAGACCTACTGCTAATTAGACTAAATTATTTCTTCTTGATCTTGATCTTCCTCTTCCTCTCTTGTTTTCTTTAAAAGGATGCTCATAATTATCTTCTGTCTGATGTTTGGAATGGACTGACTCCTGAGACGCATTTTAACTTTTTTAAAAAAATATTTTATTTAAATGGACGCGAGGATATAACAATACTTATCACTATATATGTAACACAGAGATGTGTGCAGTGCAGAAAGATCTAACCCTACATTCTCCTTCCCTGTTCCCATTTCAAAATGTTTTCTCATTGTTCAAATATCTTCCAAGACTGAATGTAACTGAAACTTTATTTCTGCTATAAAAACTAGATTTAAAAGGAAGCTGAGAAAACTACTGTAGCTCCAAAAATAGTTGCAATTACTAAAACCAAAGCACCTGTCACAGTGTCCAGAACTGGAGAAGAAATTACAGTCAATGTACTGTTACATTTTGGTTTATCGGCAAACCATAAATTTTAAGACTTACTTTGGTACAACAGAATGTTCTCAAATTAATTCCTGAAAATATACCCATTCAGTGAGATGATTGTCAAATAACAGAGTCAGTATGATTAAGTTTCTAGTGCTGGAGAGGTTTATATCCCACTCTGCTAGGAAATGTCACACTTTAGGCTACAGTCTGATTTCTCAGTGACAGTCTCCTCTATATCAGTGGCTTTTAAGTAACCTTTACTTGTTCAAATTTCTGACTCCGCAATCTTTTTTTCTACTTGATGATTCCTTGTAACTTCATGGTTGTCAGGTGAAACAAATTCTCTTCATTGAGGTTTGAATTGTTCTTTGTGCAGTACAAATTTTAACATCCTTTCAGGTCTGTCTAGTTTGTTACTTATGACCATCAGGCACTTGTTGGCACTGTTTGTTCCAGTACGATTCCCACAGTAGGAAAGATCTACAATACAGGAACTCTTACATGTGGAAGAATAGCATAGTTAATAACAGATGCTATTTAAAATCTATCTACCTACAGTGTAGTGCGTTCATAAAATACTTTTATAAAATATAAGTAAATGAGCGAAGCATATAAAACTCACTCAGAGGAGTCAGACTGCTAGGTGAGTTCAGTCCCTTTTATATGATGCAAATTTAGGGCCAAATTCAGTATAAAAAACTTATTTTGAAACCAAGAATAATACTGAATAAGAGGTCCCTGTTACCTGAACTACTCTAATAAGAAAACAAAAATCTCTGTAAATTTTGGCCTCATCTAAGTAATTTTAGTTTAAGCTGGTAATGGTTTTAAAGTCAGTATGAAATTACCTGTTTTACAAGGCACACATATCATACACTCTGTTGCTACATCCAGATCAGTTATGACAGTAATAATAGACAGTAGTGTCACTATTATCTCCTGTTGGCTGACTGGGCAGAAGTTTGGACCCTAATAACAGAGAAGTTGACAGCATTTATGATTTATTAGAAACAAACGGAAGTCCTGATACAAAAACATTATTTCCAAATTATCAGATGTCAGTCTCCCTTCTTTTGTAAAATCCTTTAAAATAGATCAGCTCTGATATCTGAATTAACAGATATACATGACGTAAAAATTTTTCTGGGTCTGTTTCTTAATAAATACATTCACATCAGATGCTAGATGCATTTTTTACATCTACAAGACTTATATGGAGCTGGTGAGCATACTTTAAAACTATGTGCACATTTACATACCTGCATACTCTTAGACAAGTGGACACAAATGACTGTAAAGTATTAAAATTTGGCTTACAGACAAATATTGATATGTATAAAACACAGAAGCACAGGTATATTCTGAAAGTACAGAGATAGCACTTAGAGAATATATTTGCATTTGAATTTACTGATTCTTAAGTGTATTTACAGGCGCATACTTTTGATCTTTTCATCATGACTTCTGCATAACCTCTCTTTGGAATATACTGAATATTATAACTCTGTCATATATACAAATTTTCAATGTAATGATGAATATGTGTATAAATTCTGCTGATGTTATTTGTAGACTCAAGCTGGAAAAAAGGCTGAAGCTGTAGCTACAGTCGTTGCAGCAGTTGATCAGGCACGTGTTCGATCACCCTGGCAACCAGAACAAGTAGATGAAACTTATGTAAAGGAGAAAACTGTGGAATATGGTTATAAAGAGCACACTGTAACAGACCGTGGTCCTGAGGCTCCAGCAGAACGTCATGTTGTCACTAAAGAAGTCAAAACAGTCTATGTTCCTCCTGAGAAACATATCCCAGCTCCTGAAAAGCAGGAAGTTCATATATCAAAAGAGGTTAGATTAATTTTTTACATTACATTCTTTTCCAGAAACTATGTCCCAGTGAAATCTGTTTCAGTTTAAAGAGCAGCATCACTTTCAACAACTTTTTCCATTACTTTGTGCAGATAAAAAGAACAACAGAACTTGAGAAAACAATTCATGTCGAACCGCCGCGACCTCGTACAGCAAGTCCTCACTTCACGGTCTCCAGAGTGGCTGTTCCTAAACCAGATCACACATATGAGGTAAGCTGAAGTGCATCCAAGAGCAGCAGCATGCTCATTTTCCATATCCAGTAAGTCACCCATTCAATTTGGCTTTTCCTCCCACGCTCCAGAGTGGTACTTCCCCAAGAGGAAGAGCTGTATGCTTCTTGCAGTTATTTTTGCTGGCTTGTTTGACTAATAAAGAACACTGCTGTAAACAGACAAATGGATTGCTAAAATACAATTTGTTATTATTATTTCTTATTTAAATAATCTTAGAAACTGTTTGAGGATGCAACTTCAGTACTTAATAATATATAGTAAAATTGTAGATATTTGTCATGCAAGTTATATTTTTTAAAGAGCAGAAGTATCCCTCTTTAATCTTATTATATGCATCAGTTCACTCACTGCTTTTTTCTTCCTCACTAATTAATACATGCTAAACTAATTTTTAAAATAGAAAAAATCCATACTGACTGCATAATATGATATCATCCATTTTTAATGTTATTCTTCCATTCTTCTGTTGGACTCCTTTACATAACATTAAAATTTTCCAGTTAATTAATTTTCTCATTCAAGCATACTTTTTCTCTTCACCTGGAATTTAAAAATTATTTTCCCTAAATATATTTAAACACAGCTTTAAATATTTTTATTAAATATTTATGTATTTTTTAAAAATTATTCCACCTATAATAAGATTTTGAAATCTCTTCAGTTATTTTAATCATTGGAAATTATCTAATTAATATTATTCTTTATTGCAGTATTAGACTGATTAAATGGAAATCTAAGGCTTCAAGTGAAGAAACAGAGAGAACATTACTTGTGTTGTGCTTTAGAGCTTCTTGACAATTTAAAGATCAAATTCTAAAGCGAAAAAGAAAATATTTAAATGTTAGATCAAAAATAATACAAGAATACTATATATCTGGTATTCTACTACTATAATCTAAAAATGCTACTCTTTTTTTGCATACAGCTTTTGCAATGTCATAACCAAGTAACTAAGGAAGCAACTGCTGCATATGCAATCTGCTCAAGAAATGCACTCTCCCCTTTGAAAACGAAACAACAAAGCTGTAACTCCTTCTCTTCTGTTCCCTAGGTTTCAATAGCTGGATCTGCCATGGCTACTCTGGAGAAAGAGTTATCAGCTACTTCTGCCGTGCAAAAGATCACAAAGCCCGTGAAACCACCTCAGCTAAAGCCTCATGAAGTCAGGACAAAAGCAGAGCCAGTTGCTCCCCCACAGTTTCCCTTTGGAGAGGCTGCTGAGACTAAAAAGGAGACGAGCATTAAAAGTGAAGCGGTGCGGACAGAACATGTGATGCTGCATAAAGAAAGTGAAGCAAAGGTATGTTCTTAACAAACTTCTTTCATCTTATGACACTCATCTTAAAAATATGGAATAGCCTCACTTTTTTGCAGTCCTATCACAATTTTCCACTTCGAAAGTATTCTGCTGCCTTTTATTTTTAATTTGTTTTACACAAATCCTTGTAAGGACCTAATATTTACTTATGACCCACAAAGAGTTCACATTATCTCATTTATTTTCTTATTTAAATTATGCTATGTCCTTGACTTTGCTCATTATTGTCCTCTAAACAACCTAGGTGACAGAAACTGCCAGAGTTCCTGTGCCTGCAGAAATCCCTGCTACTCCACCCACCTTAGTCTCAGTAAGTAATTATTATGTTTGTAGTGTAGGGGAGTTGCACTAGATTTTCACCCATTCTATTTTCTAATTTTTATCACTGAATACCTAACCTTTAAAAATTTGCTTTATTTAATCATTTTAACATTGTTTTATATTTACTTAGTCATACAATTTATCTCTGATACCAAGTCCTCTTAATGTCTTTTATGGTAGTGATTCTTCACACTTATGTCACATAGTAGGTTGATCTATGTGCATAAATGTGGACCTACCTTTTCATTTTGTTGAAATCAATAATGTTCAGAGATCCTAAAAGCCACTTTCAAATACTTCCCTTCAGAAAATGCCTTTTTTCTCCCCATACACATTGGTTCACAGAACACTGTTTTGAACAAAATTTTCCATTCAAATGTGTTTTAGATATTTAAGTATGTTTGAAATGTATATGTATATGTCAAATGCAATCTGTTTAAAAAGTATCTATTGAAAATACATACTGACTGGGATACTTATTTTTTGTTCACACAGGGCCTCAAAAATAAGACTGTGACTGAAGGTGAGTCTGTCACTCTGGAGTGCCAAATATCCGGTCACCCTCAGCCTACAGTGACGTGGTACAGGGAAGACTACAAAATTGAGAGCTCAATGGACTTCCAGATCACTTTCACAGCAGGACTTGCTCGCCTTGTGATTCGTGAAGCCTTTGCAGAGGACAGTGGAAGATTCACCTGCACTGCTACCAATAAGGCTGGGAGTGTCAGCACTTCTTGCCACTTACATGTGAAAGGCAAGTATATTTAGAGAATCATAGAATTGTTCAAGTTGGAAAAGACCTTTAATAGCACTGATTTCAACCATTAACCCAAAAGTGCCAAGACCACTGCTAAACCCTGTCCCTAAGTGCCACATCTACATATCTTTTAAATACCCCCAGGGTGGAGAAAATATTTAAAAGTCAGCCCCAGATGACTCATGGGCAACACATTCCAATGGTTGATAACCTTTGATAGCCTTTTTGGCAAAAGGCTTCCTAATATTCAAACTAAACCTCCCTTGGTGAAACTCAAGGACAGTCCCTCTTGTCCCTGTAGAAGTTAAAAATTTTGTTAACTGTATGTTACTGGTAATGTATCTTGGACATTTCAATCACATGGCTTGAGTTGTGTTCCAAGTATTTATTAGGTAAAAGGGCTGTAAGAATATGAGGAAAAGGCTGATAATGGGCCGATAGAAGGAGATTCTTGATTCCTCATTGGAATTAACTAGTTCTCTGAACCAACTAACTACTTACTCTTATTACGTCAACTAAACTCATTGCTTAAGGTCTATTAAGGTATTTTAAAGTCCACTATATCAAATTTACCTTGTAGTTACTGAAGAAACTGAGACTCGAGAAACCATTTCTGAGAAGACTGTTACAGAAGAGAAACGGTAAGGTTACTTTTCTAAACAGACTGCTCCCATTGCAGTCATTATGTTCTTGCATTCTGTTTTATGAGAGCTTCAAACATCAACTCACTGCACTGAAATCTAATTTCAGCTATGTGGAGACAAAGGACATTGTAATGGAAGATGTCTCTGCTGCAGCAGAGGAAGTATCGGGAGAACCCGTACCTCCTTTCTTCATAAGAAAACCCATAGTGCATAAATTAATTGAAGGTGGGAGCATTATTTTTGAATGCCAAGTAGGGGGCAACCCAAAGCCACACGTGTACTGGAAAAAAGGCGGAGTTCCTCTAACGACTGGCTACAGGTATGTTGAATACAATGCCCAAAATCCATCTTAACTTAATTTTTATGCATATTTAATTGGCAGTGTCAGAATTTGATTCTCTCACTTATGCTGAGCCAAATAACATCCTGATTTCTGTGAAATAAATTATTTTAATGTAAAAATTATAGAGTCATGTCTTAATGTATGACTTTAAAAGGTTGTTAAGTTTAAAATATTAATATTAAAATACTATAACATAATATATACTTATATGTTATAAACAAATCAAGAAGAAGCTCTGTATTTGTTTTATTCTGTCGGTGCAATGTTTGCATTTTCTCTATTAAGTCTTGTCTGTCGAAAGCAGCATATTGTCTAGCTGGGAAAAAAATATTGCATTTTCAGCATTCTTGAAATTATCATGTTAGGACAACCCATATTAAGACAAACTGTGTGAACACAGAATATACCATTATATTGTGTCTGATAATTAGATCTCTGATATTTCAGTACTGGTGTTTGGATCCTATTTATTTAGTGACAACAAAAAGAAAGCTGACCCATACTCTAGTTTCAGCATGGTTATTTTTCACAGTCTGCTCTGTATGCTCATTCCTTCAGAGAGGTTTGCCTGCAAAAGTTTCTTTTTTCATGCCTTGTACAAGTTAGGAGTGTGTCTAACGGTAACTGAAAGCAAATTAACTAAAATTTAGTTAATTTTAGTCCAGAATTATACAGACTTTTTACTTTTATGTTTTCTATAGATACAAAGTGAGTTACAAAAAAGAAACAGGGGAATGCAAACTTGAAATTTCCATGACTTTTGCCGACGATGCCGGAGAATACACTATTGTTGTTCGTAATAATCTTGGAGAAGCTTCTGCAACGGTCTCCTTACTAGAAGAAGGTACATTTTAGATAAGGAAATGGGAACAATATTTCTTAAAAATAACTTCAAAATGGGAAAAAAAGAGTTTAAATTCTGCTGCAAATTCTTTGCAGCTTAGTTTATTCAGTTCAAGAAACATAAAGGGAGATCTAGTGACTTTCTGCAAGACAAGAGTATCTGACATCAGGCCCTTGAAAGACTTTATTTTTTGCTAGAATGTGTAGCTATAGGAACCTGCCTCTGCTGATATGCTATGTTAATGAAAAGATAAGAAATTCAGAGAGGGATGTGGGAAAAGAAGGTTAATCTACTGTTATCTTAAAGGAAAAGACGATAGTTTAAATTTTTAATTTGTCCTGTAAAAATGTACAAAATTTTCAGGAGATAGAGTCATGGTGAAGAAATTGTAAAATAATCTCTGGAGATGCTTTCACTTTGAAAACTAGGACACTTACATACTACAGGAAGACTTCTACCTGGTCCTTCACTTCTTCTGTTTATGAAGCTCATCTTAATACATCAGTCTGCATTTTGTTGCTGTTTGCATTTTTTGACTAAATAGATAAAAAATCTGCTTGATTCACCAAAAGCAGTAAAATAAGTTTGTATTTGTTTTCTCTGTTCAATCCCATGAAAACCAAAAAATTTATCAAAATTAATCTGTTCTCAATTCTTAGCTGATTACGAAGCCTACGTAAAATCGCAACAAGAAATGATGTACCAAACTCAAATGACTGCATACGTACAGGAACCTAAAGTGGCTGAGGTAGCCCCTCCCATTTCCTATGGTGACTTTGAAAAAGAGTATGAGAAAGAACAAGCTCTAATTAGGAAGAAAATGGCAAAAGATACAGCGATGGTCAGAACTTTTGTAGAAGATGAGGTATGTCTATCCCTCCATACTAATTCTGGATACTGTCATTCTACCATACAAACAATTTACTTGCAAGGTCATTATTTGACACAGAAAACTAATGAGCTTGCTTTTCTGTATAGGAATTCCATATTTCTTCTTTTGAAGAAAGACTTATCAAGGAAATTGAACTCAGAATTATTAAGACTACATTACATGAACTTCTTGAAGAAGATGGAGAGGAGATGATGGTTGATATTTCTGAATCTGAAGCTGTAGAAGCAGGATTCGATTTAAGACTAAAGAATTACAGAACTTTTGAAGGAACAGGAGTTACCTTCCATTGCAAGACATCTGGATATCCATTGCCGAAGGTACCCCAAATTTGTATAACATTATTTCTGTAAATCATTTGATGCTCTACTTGCAAAAAATCCCTAAACGTCTCATTGTCAGACATTCTACATTCTGCATTGGAAACAGCAACTCTCAAAAGAAATCCAGTCTTCTGGTTTGATATCAAGCTAAATTTTTCTTTTGTCCCTTAGTAGAATAGAGTTAGGTTGGCTAGCCAGTTCAGAGGTAGGTTCGATTTACCAATAAAGTTGGTCCTGATTCTGAATATCTCTGAGGTAGCCCAGACCAGAGGTGAACACAGTAGCAGTCCAGTCTAGGTTACTTTGCTCTTTATCCAATGGGTTTGATATCTGTTTCTAGCTCTAAAACTCGTTCTATGTAAACATCTTACACTAGTCTCACCTATTTCAAGTAAAAATGTTAAAGTTTAATGCATATATTTGTGATATTGTGATGCTTTTCAGCTGAAAAATAGCAAGTTGTAATGTCTTGTATATACAAGTCATTACTGGATCTTTGTCTTCAGGAAAGTTCATAGCAGTCTACTATTTCTTTCCATGCAGGTGGCATGGTACAAGGATGGCAAACGTATAAGGCATGGAGAGCGCTACCAGATGGAACTTCTGCAAGACGGCAGTGCCACTCTGCGTTTGCCTGTCGTTTTACCTGAAGATGAAGGAATTTATACTGTCTTTGCTAGTAATATGAAAGGAAATGCCATTTGCTCAGCAAAACTCTATGTTGAGCCAGTTGCACCTACAGCAACTCCAGGTTATATGCCAGGACCTGAAGTTATGAGAAGATATAGGTAGGTACACAATAATATAATCTTAGGATATTTCAATCTGCTGTGATAGTCCAAAATCTCATTACACAGCAGTTAAATCAGCTTAAGATATTGGAGTTTATGTACCTCTAGAAAAGTTCTAAATGCTATTTTCATGACTCATATCTATATGAGTGCCAACTTTTTGTCTGGTTTTCCCTTTTAATGAGCAATGCAGTTCCCAGAGTACAATCATTAACATGCATTTCCAGCCACAGTATCAGATTTACAAGCTCAATAACTATATTTATTTGTTAAAGTACTCACGTTTTTGAAAAAATATCTTCTGCACTTGGAGTTTTAGTGTGGTGTGCAAGTATATTCTCCTGTCCTTGAGATAGCTGTATTTCTATGGCAGAAAAAATTTAGCATTGCCATGTCCTGTGTTCAGTCTCCATACACATACACATCCATGCACTAGCACACACATGATTGCACTAGCCTATTTTGATCTGTGCACTATCCAAAGCCCAAAAATTTCCATGGCCATAGTGTATCCTAACACTACACAGCTCTACAAGCTCCTGTAAAAAAAAACTAAAGAAAATTTGCTACAAATAAAAATATATTTTTCCCCAATTTTTCACATGGATGAACAGGCCAAACTCTTTAAAATAAATTATGAGAAAGGCAAAGGTTGAAATGCGTGTTTTTCATGTCAGTCCCCTGCTATATGACATTGCCATACACATCTGTCTTATCTTTTCCTTCCAGGTCTATCTCTCCACGGTCTCCAAGCCGGTCTCCTGCCCGCAGTTCCCCTTCTCGTTCTCCTGCCCGGAGATTAGAAGAAACTGATGAAGGGCAGCTAGAGAGACTATATAAGCCAGTTTTTGTGCTGAAACCAACATCATTTAAATGTTCACAGGGGCAGACAGCAAGATTTGACTTAAAAGTTGTCGGCAGACCTATGCCAGAGACATACTGGTTCCATAATGGTACAGCAACCTCATTTTCATCAACAATTAATCTTTAAAAAAGTCTTTTTTATCTCATTGAGACTGTTTTGATTGCAACTGTTTTCTTTTCATGTGTACCTGCAGGTCAACAAGTGATTAATGACTACACTCATAAAATAGTGATTAAAGAAGATGGCACCCAGTCATTGATCATTGTTCCTGCAATGCCTGAAGACTCTGGAGAATGGGCTGTCATTGCTCAGAACAGGGCAGGCAAAGCTTCAGTCTCAATGACACTGACTGTAGAAGGTATCTTCTGTGCATATTATTTTTAGCAGTCTGATGAGTGTTTCTTAAAACCATGGCTGTGTCATTTCCTCTTATGGTAACTTACATTTGCTCTTTCAGCCAAGGAAGACCTAGTCAGACCACACTTTGTGGAAAGGTTGAGAAATGTCAGTGTGAAGGAAGGCTCTAGATTGGAGATGGCAGTGAAAGCTACTGGTAACCCTAACCCTGACATTGTATGGCTCAAGAACAGTGACATCATTGTGCCTCATAAATACCCCAAAATAAAGTAAGGATTTTTATTATATTTAAATCTAGTTAAATCTCAATTTTATTTTATTTTATTTAAAATACTTTATAGAAGTAGTTAATAACCACCACCCTGCAAAATGCTTCCTACAGTTTCACAGAAGGGATTCACTAGCAGCTTTTGCATTGCAGCAAGGATTACAGATATGAAATACCTTTTAGGATTAGTTCAATTTTTCTCCAGCCTGTGTTTTCATATAGTTTTCTATTCTGCAAAGCCATCACAGAGATTTAATGAACATTTTCTGTCTCTGATTTTAAAGACCTCTGCAGGCAAAACTGCCACAGAATTTAAGACTGGCTTTTATTATTCTTCTGTGTTTGATTCTTAGGCACTGCACTCCCAAACATGAATAAACATAAACAAAATGTTTATTACCTCCAGAGATTTGCCTTTGGAGCCTTTGAACTAATTTGGAAGAAGAGCAAAAATGAATGACAAAGGAGGGAAAAATGTTAATTTTTTTTTCCATATTTCAGGATTGAGGGAACCAAAGGGGCAGCTGCTCTTAAAATTGAATCTACTGCCAGGCAAGATGCTGCATGGTATACTGCTACTGCTATCAATAAAGCTGGGCGGGACACTACCCGCTGCAAAGTAAATGTTGAAGTTGAACACGCAGAACCTGAACCAGAAAGGAAATTAATAATTCCAAAAGGAACTTACAAAGCCAAGGAGATTGCAGCACCAGAGTTAGAACCTCTCCATCTGCGTTATGGTCAAGAGCAATGGGAGGAAGGAGATCTCTATGACAAAGAAAAGCAACAGAAACCATTTTTTAAGAAGAAGCTCACGTCTTTAAGGCTCAAACAATTTGGACCAGCACACTTTGAATGCAGGCTTACACCAATCGGTGACCCAACCATGGTGGTGGAGTGGTTGCACGATGGCAAACCCTTGGAAGCAGCGAACAGACTCCGCATGATCAATGAGTTTGGGTACTGTAGCCTGGACTATGGGGTAGCCTATTCCAGAGACAGTGGAGTGATTACTTGCAGAGCAACTAACAAATATGGAACAGATCACACATCTGCTACTCTGATCGTGAAGGATGAGAAAAGTCTTGTGGAGGAATCCCAGTTGCCAGAAGGCAGAAGGGGGCTCCAGCGAATTGAAGAGTTAGAAAGAATGGCCCATGAGGGTGCACTACCTGCTGTTGCGCTGGACCAAAAGGAAAAACAAAAACCAGAAATCGTTTTGGTTCCTGAACCTGCAAGAGTCCTTGAAGGTGAAACAGCACGATTCCGCTGCCGGGTGACTGGCTATCCTATGCCTAAGGTCAACTGGTACCTCAATGGACAGCTCATACGTAAAAGCAAAAGGTTTAGACTCCGTTATGATGGGATCTACTACCTGGATATTGTGGACTGCAAATCATATGATACAGGAGAGGTGAGAGTCACTGCAGAGAATCCAGAAGGCTTTATTGAACATAAGGTGAAACTTGAGATCCAGCAGAGGGAAGACTTCAGATCTGTTCTTCGTCGTGCTCCTGAACCCAAACATGAGCCTGAAGTTACAGAACATGGGAAACTTCTCTTTGAGGTACAGAAGGTAGACAAACCTGCAGAAGCCACAACCAAAGAAGTGGTGAAGCTAAAAAGGGCTGAAAGGATCACTCATGAAAAGCTTTCAGAGGAATCTGAAGAGCTGCGTAGCAAATTCAAGCGCAGGACAGAAGAGGGCTACTATGAAGCCATTACAGCTGTGGAACTTAAATCTCGCAAAAAAGATGAATCATATGAAGAAATGTTAAAAAAGACAAAAGAAGAACTTCTTCACTGGACCAAAGAGATCCCAGAGGAAGAGAAGAAAGCACTTCCTCCTGAAGGCAAAATCACCATTCCTACATTCAAACCAGAGAAGGTGGAGCTTAGTCCAAGCATGGAGGCTCCCAAGATACTTGAACGAATTCAAAGCCAGACTGTAGCCCAAGGAACAGATGTACACTTCCGTGTGAGAGTGGTGGGAAAACCCGATCCTGAATGCCAGTGGTTCAAAAATGGTGTTCAGATTGAAAGGACTGATCGTGTATACTGGTACTGGCCTGAAGACAATGTCTGCGAATTAGTTATCAGAGATGTGACTTCTGATGATTCTGCCAGCATCATGGTGAAAGCAGTAAATATAGCTGGTGAAACTTCTAGCCATGCTTTCCTGTTAGTACAAGGTAATTTCAATTCTTTTACTCATCCTACTGCTCATCATAGTGTGTTAAGTCTGTTTGGTCAGTGCACTGATCGTTGTTTTATATTGTTTTGCAGCCAAGCAGTTAGTCAGCTTCACTCAGAAGTTACAAGATGTTGTTGCTAAAGCAAGAGACTCCATGGCAACATTTGAATGTGAAACATCAGAGCCCTTTGTCAAAGTGAAATGGTTTAAGGATGGAATTGAGATTCATTCTGGAGACAAGTACAGGATGCACTCAGACAGAAAGGCTCACTTCCTTTCTGTATTAACAATTGATATGTCTGATGCTGATGACTACAGCTGTGCACTGGTTGAAGATGAGTCTGTAAAAACCACTGCAAAGCTTACTGTTGAAGGTAAGAAGCATACAGCTCAGTACCATGCCATGATGTTAAAGTGAAATCAGCTTCAGAAAGAAACAAAATTATTTAAACAAGCATCTAACACCCTAAGAAATTTCTAGCTGCTTTCATACTTTTGGAATCCAGTATGAAAGTTTAGAGATGTATTTGTGTAAAATGGTTATAATATACATATACACATATATCTACACACACATATATCTACACACACATATACATACACATACACATATACATACACATATACATATACGTATGTATATGTATTTATTTATTTATTCCCTTAGGCACATTTAATAGCAATTTTTTTCTTCAGGAGTATCTAAACAAACTGATTCACAAATGTAATTATCTGCCTTTAGGTGCTGCAATTGAGTTTGTTAAAGAACTTGAGGATGTTGAAGTGCCAGAATCCTTCTCAGGTGAACTTGAATGTGAGGTTTACCCAGAAGACGCAGAGGGGAAATGGTATCATGGTGACGTTGAACTCACTTCTAGTCTGAAACATGTGATTGCATCCCGCCGTGGTCGCCAGACCCTCACTATTAAAGATGTTAATAAAGATGATCAAGGAGAGTATAGTTATGTTGTTGATGGAAAAAGGACTCAATGCAAACTGAAGATGAAGCGTAAGCATTTTTTATGTTGTCTATATACTATAGATTTCCTATATTATAGCATGGATTATAACTATATCATTGTATCCCACAATGCCTCTTATATGTATCAATTAACTTCATTTAATTCCACAGCTCGTCCCATGGCAATTCTTCAAGGACTTACTGATCAAAAAGTCTGTGAGGGAGATATCGTGCAACTCGAAGTAAAAGTCTCCCTAGAAAACGCAGAAGGTGTCTGGATGAAGGATGGCCAAGAAGTTCAATCTAGTGACCGTATTCACATTGTGCTGGATAAACAATCACATATGTTGCTCATAGAAGATGCCACAAAGGAAGATAGTGGAACTTACTCTTTTAGTGTTCCTGATCTTGAGCTGTCAACCACTGGACAGGTCACAGTGTACAGTAAGTCACTATGAAGATTTTGAATGTTTGAAGATTTTTGCCTCCTGTAGGATTACTTTTTAAAGGTACAGTTTTTCTTACAATGAATATTTTTGTAACTTGGCAGGTGTGGAAATAGTGGTGCCTCTAAAAGATGTTCATGTAATTGAAGGAACAAAAGCCATCCTCGAATGCAAAGTTTCAGCACCTGATGTGTCCTCCTCAAAATGGTACCTAAATGATAATCAAATAAAGCCTGATGAACGTGTGCAAGCTATATGTAAAGGTGCTAAACAGAGGCTAGTGCTCACCAGAACCCATGCATCAGATGCAGGACACTATAAGCTAATGGTTGGCAAAGTGGAAACAAGTTGCAATGTCACAGTTGAAGGTTGGTGTCTTTTCTGATGCACAGGTCTTTGTGAAATAATTTCTTTATGAAATAATTTCTTTGAAAGCAAAACCAGTGCAAACAACTAATAAATTTATAATTTTTTCTTTTTATAGAAATTGAGATCATTAGAGGTCTTCATGACATCACCTGCACTGAAACACAGAATGTGTCCTTTGAGGTTGAGCTCTCCCATTCAGGGATTGATGTAGTTTGGCATTTCAAAGGCCAACCCATAAAGGCTGGTCCTAAATATAAAATTGAAGAACATGGTAAAATATATAAATTGACAGTGGTGAAGATGATGAAAGATGATGAAGGAGAATATGTCTTTTATGCTGGAGAGAAGAAAACATCTGGGAAGCTTATAGTAGCAGGTTAGTAGGCTTAAAGTCTAAGGTTTTTATTTCACTGTAAATTAGAAAGTACCCAATGGACTTGCAGCAATTGTGCTGTCCTAGTGGGACTTTGTCTTTAATTTTCTCTTTTTAATGTTCTCCTTGCCTTTCCCCTTATCTTTAGTGATTAGTATTGTTTGAATTCTCAAATCTTTTAAGTGTTAATATATTTTGCTAGATCAGAACCACAGTATAAAAACTATATTATACTTTTGATGTAATTAATACAGAAAAGAGAGGGGTTTGTCCTCTGCGTTCTCAGTATACCTGTGCTGATGATAAAAGAGAACAGCTAGGAGTGAAATAAGAAACATATTTTTTGTAAGGTTCAGGTCGTATTCTATTCCTGATTTTTCACAGAGCACATAATGACTATAGGCATGCTGCAAATTAGGGCAAAGAATTCCAGCATCTCCTTTTTGTTTCTGCATGGAGGAAAGCTGAACAGCAACACAACACAAGAACATGTTTTTTCTTCCCAACAGGCGGTGCCATTTCAAAGCCTCTCAGTGACCTGACTGTGGCCGAGTCCCAGAGAGCTGTTTTTGAATGTGAGGTGGCAAACCCTGAATCAGAGGGCCAGTGGCTACAGAATGGGAGACCATTAGCTACGACAGACCAGTTCCGTGCTGAATCCGACGGTGTAAAGAGAAGGCTCGTGATCCCTGCCACAAAAATGGAGGATATGGGTGAATACAGCTACGAAATAGCAAGCTCAAAAACATCTGCCAAACTGAAGGTTGAAGGTCAGTATTTTTTATAATGAATCGATGTCTTTAAGACTTATTCCAACATCACTCACTGTATCTTGGACCAGGCCTTAATACACAAGCAAAATTATAT
Organism: Muscicapa striata striata; assembly: GCA_030060385.1. Lineage (NCBI taxonomy): Eukaryota > Metazoa > Chordata > Aves > Passeriformes > Muscicapidae > Muscicapa > Muscicapa striata. Next base: position 1,593,133 of record JAREIS010000056.1, on the reverse strand, counting down.
AAATCAAATAAAAACCCCAAATAAACAAAACCCTGAGCCTAACAACAACAAGAAAAACTAAACAAACAAATCCCCCACCAACCAACACAATAGACAAATAAAACCCCAAAAACCCCAGAAGCCAAACATTTATCATGGATGCTACAAGTAAAGCTTCTTTGCTGTGTTCCCAGCACACCAATTTGCTGGAAACTGTATAAATTACTCTATGTATAAAATGATGCACTGATAATCAGTTTTATTAAAATTATATTTACCATAGGCTTTAATTTTGATCTGTTTTGTCAAGTATTTTTTTTCTATTTTCTCACTTTTTTTCCTAGCTGTTAAGATAAAGAAAACACTAAAGAACTTGACTGTGACAGAATCACAGGAGGCAGTTTTCAGTGTAGAACTGACCCACCCTGATGTGAAAGGAGCTCTATGGATTAAAAATGGTGTTGAACTTGAATCAAGTGACAAATATGAAATTACAGTGAAAGGAACTGTTCACACACTGAGAATCAAAAACTGTGTTGTCACTGATGAGTCTGTTTACAGCTTCAAACTTGGAAAAATAGGAGCAAATGCCAGACTTCATGTGGAAAGTAAGCCATCCTAGTTTGAATATTTGCTGTAATGTGTGTTTTGAAATTTGAATCATACACAGTGCTGAATATTGCGAACTTTTTCTTCTCAAGCTGTCAAGATCATCAAAAAGCCAAAGGATGTGACTGCTTTGGAAAACGCTGTTGTCTCATTTGAACTGAGTGTTTCCCATGATACTGTACCAGTCCGGTGGTTCCATAAAAATATTGAGCTTAAACAAAGTGATAAATACAAGATGATCTCTCAAAGGAAAGTTCACAAGCTTATGCTGCACAACATATCTCCTGATGATGCTGGGGAATACACAGCTCTTGTTGGGCAAATTGAGTGCAAAGCTAAACTGTTTGTGGAAAGTAAGTATTGTTAGTTTGTAAGAAAGTAGTTACAGGAATTGTTACACCAACACTGAGCAACTTGACCCGACACTTCATAGCCTGTTGCCCTTGGTTTTTTTGCAGTCTTCCAAACATACTAACTTTTAGAAAATTCTCTCTTGTCTTTTTTCCCCTCCTTTTAGGCATACACATCACAAAGACCATGAAAAATATTGAGATCCCTGAGACCAAAACTGCCTCTTTTGAATGTGAAGTTCTCATTTCAATGTGCCTGCTGTCTGGTTGAAAAATGGTGTGGAGATTGAAATGAGTGAAAAGTTCAAAATAGTTGTCCAAGGGAAACTCCATCAGCTCAATATCATGAACACAAGCAGTGAAGATTCTGCAGAGTACACATTTGTCTGTGGAAATGACAGAGTCAGTGCAACCCTAACTGTAAAACGTATGTAAAAATTAAATTAACCAGAGTATTTTACAGTTACCAGTAATAAGTTTTTGTTAACACATGGACTTAATGAAATTCTGATGAAACCATCAGACTGTAGAGGTGCTTTTTAATAACAGTAAATAGCCTCCATAGCATTATTTAAAGAGATTTAGAAGCGGAGAACTATAATGTTAGATCCTGTGTTGTTCTGTTTAGGCCAACATACCTAAATGCCAGGTCACTGTAAGAGACTGAACTTGGATTCCTATGTCATTCAGTAGTTGTGGGGCATTTAATTGTAATACTGATTCTGAACACAAAACATACCTTTTAATATTTCCAAAATTGTCTAAAAGAAGTTGAAGTACCTTTAATCTGGTTAACATACGTTTAAAATAAAGTAAAACAGAATGGAAAAAAGCAAACCATGTCCATTCCTTTCCTTTTAGCCATCCTAATTACCTCCATGCTAAAAGACATCAATGCAGAAGAGAAAGATACAATAACATTTGAAGTTACTGTTAATTATGAAGGCATCTCATATAAATGGCTAAAGAATGGTGTAGAAATAAAATCGACTGATAAATGCCAGATACGAACTAAGAAGCTTACACACTCCCTCTCCATAAGGAATGTACACTTTGGTGATGCAGCAGAATACACTTTTGTTGCTGGAAATGCAGCTTCATCAGCCACTTTATATGTGGAAGGTATTTGCTCTCTTGATTTGTATGTTTAGTGATTTCTAGGAGCTTAAATAACATCACAGCACTCATTCTACTTTTTTCTGCCCTAGCTCGTCACATTGAGTTTAGGAAGCATATTAAAGACATCAAAGTGGTGGAGAAGAAGAGGGCTATTTTTGAATGTGAAGTTTCAGAACCTGACATTCAGGTCCAGTGGATGAAGGATGGGCAAGAACTTCAGTTTGGTGATAGGTAAATTATTGCTTCTACACCATTTTATCTTTTGGTGTGTGTTTTCCCCCAGGAAATATCTAGCTCACTTTCTTTTCTTGATGTGCTCAGGATGAAAATTCAGAGAGAGAAATACGTTCATCGTCTCATCATTGCTTCCACAAAGATGTCTGATGCTGGTCAGTACACTGTAGTAGCAGGTGGAAACACATCCAGTGCCAATTTGATTGTGGAAGGTCGTGACATTCGTATCAGAAGCGCCCATAAAGATATTCAGGTAAGGCCTATACAGATGAATAAATATTTCATAGCTTTGTCACTCAAAGAATAATGCAAGGGAAGAGCAACAATATCTAACCAGCAAGTCATAGCAGAAAAATCTGTAATTATAAGGTCAGAACCTTCATCTAGGAAACTGGAACATGAGAACAGAAGAAAAACCAATATTACTTCTATTATTTATTCTACTTATTCAAAGGTCATTGAGAGACAAAGAGCTGAAATTGAATTTGAAGTCAATGAAGATGACGTTGAACCACAGTGGTACAAGGATGGTATTGAGATCAACTTCCAATATGAGGAAAGATACAAGTATGTGGTGGAAAGGAGAGTTCATCGAATGAGCATCTTTGAGACCACTTACTCCGACGCTGGGGAATATACTTTTGTTGCAGGACGGAATAGGAGTTCTGTTATTCTTTACGTGAATGGTATGTGACCCCACAATCAATGTTTTGACTGTTTTTATTGCTCAGTAGTTTTGTGATTTTTATATGGCATCTCTGGAATTCTAACTCTTGAAAGAAAAAAATCAAAGAGATAATTTGGAACACTACCAAATTCCTTATGTACATAGATGTTTATTGCCCTATTGAGGCACCTGGCTAGTGGATGAAAATACCATAATAGTTCTTCTCCCATGGTATTTACCTAGACCACAAAATTCTTGAGTCTAAATAAAACTACTTTGTTCATATGGACAGATATGCCTTTCCAGAGTGATCAACCAAAAAATTCTTAGACACATTTGCCGCAAACACTTACACCAACACAGCTAATTATGTTAAGGCACTTGCTGCTAAATTGTTCCTTTTGTATCAAGGAAAAGGGCAGATTTTCACGGACACAAAAGATTAATAATAAGGAATAATAAGGAGGTTTTTTTGTTTGTTCGTTTAGTTCTTTGCAAATAGTTTTCAATCACTGATAATATCAATAATGAGATTTCTCTCTCTTTCCTTCTTTCTCCATCTTTCTTTGCCACCTCGCTTCCCCTCAATTTTCAGCTCCAGAGCCACCTCAGATTGTTCGGGAGCTAGAGCCAACTACTGTGGAGTCTGGCAAACCTGCCCGCTTTTGTGCTATTGTATCAGGCAAACCCCAGCCCAAAATTTCCTGGTACAAAGATGATCAACAGCTTTCTCCAGGTTTCAAGTGCAAATTCCTCCACGATGCACAAGAATATACTCTATTGCTGATTGAAACTTTCCCTGAAGATGAAGCAGTGTACACCTGTGAAGCCAAAAATGACTACGGAGTAGCTACAACTTCAGCTTCACTTTCAGTCGAAAGTGAGTGTCCCATGCTCATAAATTTCACTTGTGAAATGAAATTTTCATTCTTCATCTTCAAGCATACCATTTTTCTCTTTTTCTTTAGTCCCAGAAGTTGTCTCTCCCGAGGTAGAAATGCCAGTGTATCCACCTGCTGTCATAATACCGCTACGTGACACTGTTACATCCGAGGGACATTCTGCGTGTTTTCAGTGTAGAGTCACTGGAACAGGTGGGGCCCATGAAATCCTGCACATCTTTCCATCTCTCAAAATTTTCCATCTTGAACTCAGACAAAAATTCAGCAACACATGTGCTCACATCAGTCTTCCTGTAGAAGTACAGATATGTGATACAGACATGTAGCCAAGTGTTGCAAGTTTCACTTAAGCATATCAAAGGCTGCCTCAAGCATGGAAGTTTTAAGCTGTCAGAAACACATTAAGTGTTTCTAAAAGGAAGATATGTTTCTTATAATTTGTCTTTGGAAACTTTTTAGCATTTTAAATGCTAAATGATGCTAGAAAATTTTGTCAGTGAGTAAAATGTAGAGTTTCATGGGAGAAGATCAGTATTTTCAATACTGAAAATTGTGTCAAATGAATATGACGAAATGTCTGAATACACAGACTGCCATGTCCTTAACTACACTACCTGCCTGAAACTGTGACTCAGTCTTTCTCCTTGTATTTCTGAGTATCATTCTGCAAACACTAAACTGTGCTTACTTTCTTTATCCTAACATAAAATTTATTTTCTAATTCTCCTTTTACATAATTTTACATAAATACAGATTTTACATAAATAAGTTTTTTTATTTAGATACATAGAATGTCACAGTGCAATTAAAATATCTTTTTCTTTAACACACAGTCAAATAAAGCTACTATTCTTCACTTACCAAATGGCCTTGAGTATGGCTAGTAATAAAATATTCACATAGTAAACTGCAGAGTAAGATCTGGTTCACAACCCAAAAAATTTAAAATTATTTCAAGATAAACAAAACTCCAAATTTAAAAATAATTCTGAGTGACAGCTCTATAAAAATTAATAGAAATTGGTTATAAGGATATATATGCAAATATATATAATTTGCAATACCATCCCTTGAATGAAAACTCCAGTTTTGGTTGTTTGGGTTTTTTTTAAAGCTTTGCAGCAAATCTAATTCTATTTTAGAAGTGCTGCTAAAACTCAGAAAATATATGATGGAAATACTAGCCCACCCTTTGTGCAATGCATGCTAGTAACTTTTTTTACTAGAACTGTATTTATGTGAATGTGGAAGTTGCATTTACTGCACAGAATAGAAGGATCCTTTCATCTAGGTCACCCATCATAGAATTATTTAGATGGGAGAAGACCTCAAAGATCATCAGGTCCAAGTCTTAACCCAGAACTGCCAAATCCAGAAATAAAACATGTCCTTAATTGCCACATCTAAATGGCTTTTAAATATCTCCAGCAACTGTGACTCTACCACTTCAGTGGGCAGCCTGTTCTAATGCTTGGCAGCCTTTGTAATGAAGAAATTTTCCTACTGAAAATTCCCTTTACTGAATACACTATCCAAATGGATTTGCATACCTGCCACTTGTGTTAAAAAACCATTTTATATTAGGTTAGGTAACACATGGTTGCAAGTACAGTTGTTTAATGGTACACATTGTGCAACTGGCTATTGAAAACACTCTTCTGATAACAATAATAGCACGCTGAGTTACAACATATTATTCATTATGTAGTATAGTGACAGGTGGAAAGAAAAAGCTGAAGTCAGCTTCAATTCTTTCGTAAGTCTACAAGAATCTGTACAACTAATACAACATTTTATATAGGAATATATAAACCTTTCTTGAGAACTGTGACAAGTAATATTTGCAACTAAAAGAGGGAAGGTGCTGTGCTTAGCAGAAGAACATTCTGCTTTAATTTCTTAACCTGACTAGCTCAAGCTAGATATTTTATAGCCTGTTTAATTATGCAACTGTCACAAAACCACTTTTTAAAAAAAGACACTTTCTCTGATTTTAGTAGCGCCAAAATATTTCTAAATTTTTACACTAACACAATTAAGAAAGAATGGTTTTCTACTCAATAATATATCAGCACCAGAATCCATTTTCCCATTAAATATTTCCACTGCACAAATCAAAACCAAAAGCAACAAGTAGATCACTTTCCACTCATCCTACTTTACTGTAACAATGTAAGGCACATTTAAAGTTAGATGTTTAAGATTTTTGAAAGATATAAATATAAAAATAGTGTTTGCTTGCTAGTACAACATCATAACTTACGCATTTTTTGTTTTTTTCTTTCTTTTGCCTGAGCAGATCTGAAAGTGTCTTGGTACAGCAAAGAGAAGGAGATCAAGCCATCACGGTTTTTTAGAATGACTCAATTTGAAGACACTTACCAGCTGGAGATTGCTGAAGCTTATCCAGAGGATGAAGGAATCTACACCTTTGTGGCGAGTAATTCTGTAGGCCAAGTGACCAGCACTGCTACCTTGAAGTTAGAAGGTACACTGTGCCATTAAAGAAGTTGTCTTGTTCAGGTCATGTTCCAATAATCACCTTAATATACACTGATGCTTAGATGTGAGTTATTGTCTGTCATGTTGTCTTTTAACTCAATTAATTGCTACCATTTGCAATGTCCACAGCAAACATTTATGTCTCCAAAACATATGTAGTAAACAGAAAAATGTATTTCAATATATTTTCATGTTCCATGCCCCCTTTTCATTTACTCCAGTCTTAGAACCTGTCATGCACCAAAGATGGTAAAAACCTTCTTTCTAATGGAAGTTTTTTGCTTACACATTCTTTGATTTGCCTTGTGAAGACAATCTAGTAGGAGATTTTTGTATAAAATAAATTACTTGGAAAGTTTTGAGAAACATCTCAAATAGAGGTATGTAACAGGTACTTGGGCAACTGAAAAGAAATACCTTACATTCACGTGAATTGATAAAACTGATCAAAGTTTTAGAGCAGAAATACTGTTCTATATTGTCCTTGATATTATTTAATGATAAATATTTTGTTTTCTTTTTGCAAAAGATTTTATAAATTATGAATGAAAATTATTCATGCTGTTAAGGTGCAAGTTTAAAAAAAGTCTTGAATGAGAGAGAATATTCATTGTAGCATAGGGTAAGAAATTAAAAGTTGGCATGCTTCTTTTCAGGATTTAAAAAGGTTGAAGAAGTTACATCAGAGTTCCCTTGGCATGTTTCTTCATCTGTTTCACTTAAGGAGGAATCTGTTGGCCAAAAGCCCACCTTTATCCAGCCTATTTCAAGCTGCAGAGTATGCAGCGGGGAATCAGTCAGATTTCAAGCTAGAGTCTCTGGCAGGCCCAAACCAAAAATCCAGTGGTTTCATAATCAACAACTCATGTTGCCAGAAAAAGACATAGTTTTCCACTTTGATGAGTCTACAGGCACAGCTATACTGATAATAGTAGATGCTTTCTTAGAGCATGCTGGCCAATACTCTTGCAAGGCAAGAAATAGTGCTGGAGAAACAACTTGTACAGCTACACTTACAGTGACTGCAGAAGGTAAAGCCCCATTTTTACTTCAAAGGGATTCAATTTGTTGCATACCACACTTTTATGCTGTTACTAATTTTTTCCTTGTTTCACACCTTCTCTTTCCCACCTAACTTTAATAGTACCCTCAGTAACCCAGCCACTCTCATTTCTTGTCTTTAAGCTGTAACATTCAGAAATTTTCAAGTTTTTATCTCAATATAGGTGAAAGACTAGAAACACTTTAATGAAGGCATTCAGGATTTTTAAGCAAGTGATTTAGTGATCTTTATAGCTGTGACTGAGGTATTTTCCACTATTCTGTAGGAAAAAAAATAAATAAAATACCTCCTTTAAAAGTTCCGTAAGATTCCAATACTAAAACGGACAACTTTAGTGAAAGAAGACCAAGTATCAACTGCATGACTAGCTTAGGCATCACTTGTCATTCATACATGTGAATGGATAACTTCTGTGTCAACAGAGTAGTACGTCTGGCATGCTGTGTTTTCAAATGAAGATCATTCATTTTCATCCTCCATGCTGTTTGATTTTGTTCAGCCTATGGCCCAGTAAAGTTCTTTAGATACTAATGCTGTTGTTTTTGTTACTTGATTACACAGTGCAAGCCTTAGATAGGCAAAGTTCTGGGAAAGATGTAAAAGAGTCTATCCGGTCACAGGCTATATCAGAACTTCATGTTTCTCCTCTCACAAAGAAGAACATTGAAACTTATCAAAAAGAATTTAAATCAGTGAAACAACCATCACAGGAATTGCATGTACAGGTTTTTGAAAGTGTATCAGAAAGTTTGACCATGAAGGCTACATCAATTGAAGAAATTAAAGCCGTGCACACATCACTCCTTTCTCAAATATCTCAGAGCACCAAAATCTCTATGATGACCTCTCAGGAAAAGAAAGATGTCCCTCCAAAGATTCTCTTGCAACTCAGAGACCTAACTGTGAAATGTGGTGACACTGCTCAGTTCATATGTGCCTTAGAAAATGAATTCTGTGAGTTTCTTTGGGCCCATGAAGGTGAAGAGATAGAACTGTCTGAAAATGTGAAGATATCACAAAACGGAAATGTTCTTCTGCTCACAATCCTAAATGCCCAGCTGACAGATCAAGGACTGTACAGTTGTACTGTGTATAATGACTATGGAGGGACAACAACTTCTGCAATACTAACAGTCAAAGGTGGTTATCTGACTTTTAACATTATCACTTACTTTTTGCAGCTTCATTATAACTGCCTCATATTAGCAGTCATATAGCTCACCATATTACCTTTATTATCAGTATTTAATTGAGAAAACTGTAGTAATAATGCACTGGGGTTTTTCCTCCACATTTACAGCTCTATTCATAAGTGACATGTCCAGTACTGGGAAGATGTTACTGTAACTTTTTGCCTCTTCCCATAAAATCAGATGTCTCAGGCTTTTTATTCCTCATATCCTTCACGATATGCAATGAGATAAAAAGCAAAACAGGCTTATAGGAATTTTTATATTTTCTTAATTCCTGAAACAGGAGTTTAAGGAAGAAAAGAATGTCAGATGTAATTTTGAATTAGATACCAGGTTATTTCAAACTCCAGCATGTTTTCAACAAATCCAAGACTCCAATTCCAAATTTAGCAATATAAGTTAAGGTATTGAAAGGATTAATGGGTGCAAGTATTGTATTACTGCAACAATGAACCATCTTCTACCATTCACTCTTCCTAATATATAAGTATTTACTTTTTGCTTAAACTCATTCTACCTCTTCCTGACATCCATGTATTAACATGTTAGTAGTGTTACCACTAGTAAAGACCCAAAAATGTATTATCACCACAGGTGATAGTATTTGTGATGAATTCAAAGGAATCAAGACCAGAGAACTAAGATGCATAATGAGAAAGGCATTGATCCTGTTTATTTGGCTCTTAATTTTTGACATTTCTTTCTTTACCATAGAGTCGTCAAAAGCACTTTGCATAATCTTATGCTGCTACCTTCCAAATTAAGGCTCTAAATTAGAAGCAAAAATGTGGTTTTTTTAGTAATTGTGGATCAATACTTGGTCCCATGAAAGACCCACAGGCTTAACCGGTACCTAGAACTAGCCTAACAGGAATAGAGCTCTTAAATGTGCAATCACTCATGTTTAATAGCACTATTTTAGCACTAATATATGGCATATTCTATCACTACTAATTACTGGGTTTTCCCCATAAATATAAGGGTTTTTATTCCTGCAAAACATCTGACCTAATCCTTTTCCTAACTTTATTCTTACCTAGCAAAAGAAGCACAAGCCAAAGCAGTAACAAAAATTACTCTTGAATCAGATACTAAAAGCTTTAAAGCAGCCAAAGATTGTCAGTTTAAAGCATCTGAAGTTAAGCAAGAATCTTCAAAGAAAACCTCAAGCTTGTTTATATCTACATCCCAAAGACCACATGAAATTGAGAAGCAAAGAAACAGAGTGTACTATCCTGATGTTGTGCCATGTGAAGACCTCACAGAAACTGATGCCAAAGCACCAGAGTTTCTTGAAACTCTGCCTTCAGAAACCAGTGTAAAAGAAGGAGATGATGTGTTTCTCTTTTGCATAATGAAAGGTGTGCCTACACCTTGCGTAGTCTGGCTGTGCAACCAGCTAATAGTTGAGGAGTCTGCACTGTGTTCCATAAAACACGATGGGCCACTGTGCAGTTTAAGATTGTTGAAAGTTGGTCAGGACCACGAGGGTATATACAAGTGCAGAATAGTTAACCCTGCAGGACAAGCCGAGTGCAGCACCCATCTGAAAGTGACAGGTTGGCAACTGCATGTTCCTTCCAAGCATCAATTCCTCATGCATAGCATCATAACTGCATTCCAGTATATTCATTCCTTAGGAGATGATAAAGAACAAGAAGTATCTCATTAGTCTGTGGATTGTTGAATGTTTTCTTCAGGGATTTACAGCATGATAAAGGCATGTTGTTTTAGAAACTTTCCCCCATCCTGCAAAAAAGAAAGCAAATCTTATAGAAAAATGTACATTATAAAAAAGTATGAAAATATTTGATTACTCTATTCTCAAAATTTATCAGGTGTTTGAATTGTTTGGCATGCATTTATGTGTGTGTATGTACATGTGGATTTATGTCAATTTGCAAAACAGATTGGACGTTTTTACTACATAAAGTGTTGATTGGCACATTTAACAACTATAGCTCAAAAATCTTTGTCTTTTTTATTCTAGCTCCTGAAAAAATTGTTCATGAGAAGCTAGAGGAAGAGGTTGAAATGGAAGTAAAAGGTACAATCACCAATGAGAATAATTAGTACCAGTAATCAGTAATGTTGTGAAAAGGTTTTTATCAGCTTCCATGAAGTGTCTGATGGGGAAAGACACACTTTAAAGCATATTGGAACATGTTGCATGTTTGTTTTGATATGCAAAGGGTTACCTGCATTATAAGGTTATTTAAGTTTTAAAATATGTTTAAAACTTCAAATCTATAATTATGCAGCCATATTTTTAACTTTTACTTCATGCTTTGCAGCTGTTCACAGAGCTCTTATATGTTCAATTTCCTTTTGAATGCATGGAATAGTTTTCTTCAGAAGGAAGTTATACAAATCTTAATTGTATTACTTTTAAACAAGTTAGCAGCCTAACATTAATCGGTTCAATGGACACTATTGGATGAATAGATGAAATATACTAGAGAGCATTTGTTGTTTAGGTTATGTGAAAGCTACACATTCCCATTGATTCCTTGCACCTTTTTTACATACATTAATTCATCATTATACATCTCTTACCTTGGCTTGCAGATAGCATACGTGGTTCATGTTGCTTGCTTTTTCCCCCCGTGCATAACACTGTGAAGTTAGTGGCTGTATTAGTTCGAATAAACGCCTTCTCATTTCATGTTACTTACTTTAAAAAAATATATTTCAAACTATTTTTTTCAATTGTTTGAACATATCTACAAACAGAGGGGTCAGAAAGGGCGTTTATTCTACTGTCTGCAAGTCAGGTAAGATTTTCTTCTTTGCCACCCAAAGACACACAGCTTTTCCAGGCAACAAAAATACACACGCAGAAGAACATGTTATTTTGAAATTCTTTTTTTGCTTGTTCAAGAAGAAATTTCCACAGTCTGAAGAAAGAACAGACAACGAACGATTTTCGTGTCAATCTTTAAAACAGAGCAAGGCGTTGCGTTTATTCGAACAAATATGGTGAGTGAATTACTTTTTTTTCCTGGGTGTGTGGTGAAATCTCTTGCATGCCCATTTTTTATTTCAGTACATTGCTACTTTTTTACAACCAGGTGTAGGCGCAGCGCGACACGTGGTAACGCGATCTCCTTCTCTTGCAGAGCAGCGCGGCACAGCGGCGCCCTTGGCGGGACGCGGCACAGCGGCGGCGCTGGCCCAACCCCAGAACCGCAAACCCATCTTCACACAGGGACTGAGGTGTAGCTCTGTCCTGGAGGGGGACCCCGCACTGTTCTGCTGCCAGCTGGTGGCGTGCCCAGCGCCGCACATGGCCTGGTTCCACAACAACCGGCCTGTGCTGCAGGACTGCCGCAAGGTGATCCGCACCGAGAGCACGGAGCACTCGCACTGCGCCAGCCTGGAGCTGCGGGACGTGCGGGAGCACGACGCCGGCAGCTACCGCGTGTTCGCCATCAACAGCGAGGGCTCGGCCGAGTCGGCGGCCTCGCTGCTGGTGGCGCGGAGAGGGCAGCGGCGGGGCTGGGGGCCGGCCGGGGAGGCGCGGGGCCTGCGGCAGGGCTGGGAGCGCCTGCTGCAGCAGCGCCGGGAGGACCGGCTGCGGGTCGTGCTCCGCTGCACCGGCTCGCCCTTCGACAAGGGGCAGGAGGCTGAGCCCGGGCACGCCTCGGCAGCCCGGGGCATGGTGCGAACCATCCGCTTCCAGAGCCTGCCGCTGGCGGGGCCGCGCCGCCCGGGGCTGGAGCGCAGCAGGGAGCACAGGGTGGTTAATGCCGAGGAGCTGCTGGACGAGGAGATCCGCTGGAAGCTGCAGAAGCTGCGCGAAGCGAAGAGGGCGTTGCTAAAAAAGAAGCAGGAATCGCTCGTGTCCACACCTCAGGAGGGGGCCCCCGCAAAGCCCAGCCCTCTTAGGGTGGCTTCCAGAGTGGTTGGCTCGAAACCCGTCACAGTGCAGGTAGTGAGGCAATGCGCCAGGCCCAAGGCCGTGGGGGAGAGATGGCAGGTGCAAGGTGGGCTCCTGGAGCCCTGCCCACCCCTCTTTGTACAGCAGATCAAGCCCCAGGAAATTGTTGAGGGACAAAGATGTGCTTTCTCCTGCCTGTTCCATGGCCGCCCGCAGCCCACTGTCACTTGGTACAACAACGACAAGCCCGTGGGGCGCATCCAGGGCACTGCTGTTCACACCACGGGCTGCTGCTCCACGCTGACCTTCCCATCTGTGCTCCCGCAGCACGGGGGCACTGTCACCTGTGTGATCTTCAACCCCCTGGGCACAGTCAGCACCTCAGCTGGGCTCCATGTGAGGCAGCGGATGCCAGCCTGTAAGTACACAAAGAAGGAAAAGGTAGAGATGAAAGTGGAGGAGAAGAAAGAAGAGGAGAAGGTGAAGGAGGAAGAAAGGGAGAAAGAGAAGAAGGAAGAGGAGAAAGAAGTTGGTGTGGCCTTTACAGCAGAGAAAGGATTGCCAAGTGCAGTTCCAAACTCAGACTTGCTGTCATTGCCTGTGGAAATCAAAGTCACTGCTCCCACTCCAACACCAGAGCAAGACACAGAGGTAAGGGAGACCCCACGACTCTCTACAGGGCAAGCTGCTTCCACCATGAAGCACAAATTCAAGTTTTCGTTTGATATGGGAAATGAACCACCCCAAATTGTGACAGAAGCCCCAGCACATATCCATTGCCATGAAGGAGAGAAAGTGGTGTTGGAGTGTGCTGTGTCTGGGCAGCCCCCACTGGCTGTGAGCTGGTCCTTGAATGGCCAGAGCCTGTCTGCCAGTGAGAGACTGAGGTTTGAAGAGGGCAAGAATGGCACGTACCGCTTACACCTTCAAGAGGTCTCTGTCAGGGATGCTGGGCGATATTGTTGTGTGGCCACAAACATGGCTGGAACAGCACAGACTGCCTCTGAGCTGACAGTGCAGCCCAGGGCACCCAAACTGTACAGCAAGGGTGGAGACATTGAGGAACTGCCTGCCATGGAGCATGTTCTGCACCTTCAAGACCTCAGCATACTTGGGAAGGATGAAGAGGAACAAATTGCATGCCCCAAGAAGGAGGAAGCCCACCTACCCTGGTCCCTGAGGTTGTCTCAACCTCCTGGAGAGCAGTTGGAAGATTGTGAGGAAACACCTCACATTAGGGAAAGGGAGGTGGAGGAAACAATGGTGCTGGATATCACAGATATTTATGCAAGGCAAGAAATGGGCAGTACAGAAGAAAGGGTGACTTATACAGATGGTATTTCTGAGATGAGGCAGCACAGGGAAAAAATTGTTTCTGAGGAACACAGATTTGGAATTGATACCTCTGAGTTGCACACTACCATATCCAGGGAAGGATGTGAACTGGTGGCCAAGGACTCAGGTCACTTTTCTGAGGAGCTGGAGCCTGAAGGAGGCAAGGTGCTATCACATACAGATCCTCTGTCCGAGGACATCTTGACGTCACCATTTATGGAAGTGCAAGGGCAAACACGTGCCTCTGAGCAGTCTGCTCTGGCAGGGGAGTGTAAGGATTTGTCATTTATGGAAGTGCAAGGGCAAACACATGCCCCTGAACAGTCTGTTCTGGCAGGGGGGTGTAAGGATATATCATTTATGGAAGTGCAAGAACAAGCACATACCTTTGAGCAGTCTGCTCTGTCAAGAGAAGGTAAAGATTTATTATTTATGGAAGTGCAAGAACAAGCACATACCTTTGAGCAGTCTGCTATGGCCAGAGAAGGTAAGGATTTATCATTTATGGAAGTGCAAGAACAAACACATGCCTTTGAGCAGTCTGCTGTGATAGGGGAGTGTAAGGATTTATCATTTATGGAAGTGCAAGAACAAGCACATGCCTTTGAGCGGTCTGCTGTGATAGGGGAGTGTAAGGATTTATCATTTATGGAAGTGCAAGGGCAAGCACATGCCCCTGGGCAGTCTGCTTTGGCAAGGGAGTGTAAGGTTTCAGAATTTTTCATTCCTATATCACCTGTGGTGCAAGATGGAAGTGATGTCTGCACAGAGTGTGATGCCCCTGCCTGGGAGACAGTGACTCCTGATGTGCCTCTTGTGGAAGAGCCAAGTGTGCCCCACCTGCAGGATCACATTGCAAGTACTCCCACAAATGAGGAGGTTGGCTTTTATGAAGTCTATGCAGGAGACCAGCAGGAGGAACAGGACAAGGAGGAAGAGAGATCAGTTGATACTGAACAGGACACTAAAACTGATGATAGTCTTTGTAAAGAAGAAGTGATTGATGATGGTGATGTCACACACTGGGAAATACAAAGTGATGGACAAATGCTGCAAGAAATGGAGTCTGATGCATGTAGATCATCAGATCTAATCCCCACTCCTCCTGGCATAGAAAACTCAGGTCAGGTTTTTACTGAGGAAGCTGAAGTTCATCTAGAAGAAGTGCATTTCAGAGAGCAGCTCTTGCCATCTGAGCCTGACACTGAGATCACATTTGATCTGAAGAAGTTTGCAGAGTCTTTCCCAGCTGCAGAGACTGTGTACACAGAACAGGCACAAACCCCCACAGCACTGGGAAGTGGGGAGGTCATCAGTGGGAGCATCTCCCCTATGCACCAAGGTGATGTGCTGGAGGAAGAGATGTCTCTGAGTGAGGAGTTGCGTCAGAGCTACAGGATGCAGCTGGAGGAGGTTGATGCTCAGGAAGAGGAACAGCCAAGGGAAATCACAACAGCTGATTTGCAAACTCCTAATGGGGACCTTGGCAGCGTCGGGATATCTGCTGAAGAGGGACATTTTGCTGAAGAACTTCAAGAGTCAAAGATGAGAGTCTGTGGAGAAGACTCACTTCAGGAAAAAATTAATGAAGTTCTAGTGGAGCCCACACCAGATTTCCAAAGAGGAGTTCAGGAAACACGTGTGTGGGAGAGTGGGGAACGACTGGAAACCACAGACTCCCAGAGTGACAGCTTCATTATGGACTTGAAAAAAGCTGCACATGAAAAGAAACCCCAGGCTGAGCATCAGGCTGAGGAAGATGGTGATTCTGGGACAGAAAGGGACTTTGAGCCAGGAATGAGCAGCTTCACCTGTGAGATAGAAAGCACAGATTCTCCTGAGGAGATGCTCAGAGACATCCAACAGGAAGCAAACACAACCAAGGGCTTCTCTTTTGGGAAATTCATACTTGGGTTAGTAATGGATCATCCTGTGGCACAGAAGGAGCAAAGGAAGGAGTCTTGGGACAAGAAGAGGGCTCCCACTGAGGAAGCCTCTGAGAATAGCCTGGATGGAGAAGAAATGTGGGAGGATACTTCTGCAGGTCCAGAGCCCAGTGCTGCTCAAATCTCAGAGCTGGAGCCTGATTTGTCCCTGGCCAATTATTTAAAATCCACTGGGAGATATGAAACTCCAGCTCTCAGAGGCACAGTTCAGAAGGAGCAGCAAGAAACTATAACGTCACTGGAGGTGGAGGAGGTTACCTTCAGCATGGTTTATGATTATTACAACAACCATCAGGAACTTGCCCGGCCCTTCTCTCCTGAGTCAGAAATGTCTATAGAGCTGGAGAGTGGGAGCAGAGAGGAGTCACCTGATTCAGACCGCTTCTACACACCTCCCTCTTCTGTGGAAATCTTTGAAACTGCTTCATCAGCATCCTACCACACGCCGCTCAGCACACCGGAGCACTACTCCACCCCGTCCGAGGGCTCAGGGTACAGCACGCCGCCCGAGCGCTACTCCACCCCGTCCGAGGGCTCCGTGTACAGCCTGGCCCCCGAGCACTCCTCCACACCTGCCGAGAGTTCAAAATGCAACACCCCCTCAGAGCAGTATTTCACACCATTTGAGGGACCCTACTCTGCATCAGGGGACAGCACGCCGCCAGAACGCTACCGGACACCCACTGGCGAGTATGTGGATGCCCTGACCATGCTTCCCCTCTGTGAGAGGAGGCATCAGCCTCCAGAGCAGCCCCAGGCAAACGGGTTTATGACCCCCTGTGAGGCCCTGGAGCCTTCAGGCAGGGACATGCCACCAGCATTCCTCAAGGCATTGAGCAGCAGGAGGTTGTATGAGGGCAGCACACTGTTGTTTGTGGCTGAGGTGGTGGGTGTGCCCAAGCCAGGAGTGAAGTGGTATCATAATAAGTCTCTGCTGGAGCTGAATGAGAGAGTGCAAGCAGAGAAGGATGGAGACAAATATATTCTGGAAATCACTAATGTCCAGAAAGCTGATGAAGGACAGTATCTGTGCCATGCAGTGAACATTGTTGGAGAAGCTAAAAGTGTTGCAGAGGTGGAAGTTTTGCCTGAAGATGGACGGTCACTGGCACTGCCACCCCCTGTCACCCACCAGCACGTTATACACTTCGACATGGAGCAAAACACATCTTCGAGGTCCCCTTCACCACAGGAAATCCTCCTGGAAGTGGAGCTGGATGAAAATGAAGTGAAAGAGTTTGAGAAGCAGGTCAAAATCATAACCAGTCCTGAGTTTAGCCCAGACAAGAAGAGCATGGTGGTTTCCCTAGATGTACTTCCACTTGCCTTGCTAGAACAAGCTGCAGGCTTGGCAGCAGGGGAGAATGAGGATATAAAAATCGATTTCCAAGTAACTGAAATGCCTCCACGCTTCGCTGTGCCCATTACAGATATCAGGGTAACAGAAGGCTTGGATGCAGTTTTTGAGTGTGTTGTAACAGGTACTCCTGTCCCAGTAGTTCAGTGGTTCAGGGGTGGCATGTGTGTGACCACTAGCACAGGGAAGTATGTTGTGAGTCAGAAGGAGGGACTTCACAGTCTGAAGGTCCAAACTGTAGGTCCTTCTGATAGTGGCTTGTATCACTGTCAGGCAATGAATAGGCTGGGAGAAGCAACATGCAAAGGCTCCCTTGTGGTCATGGCTCAGCAGGAGGCAAATGCAGTGAGCAGTGAGACAGTCACAGGCTGTGAACCACACAGGTCCCACAAGCGTGACTTGCTTTTGAGTAAGACTGTGAGCCCAGGTGACCAGTCGGAAATAGAGCTGGAATTTGAGTTTGAGCCGCACAGAGATGACTCAGAAAAAGCAATCCAAGTGCTCGCAGTGACTCAACAGGAGCAGGAAGTGGAAGGGGAGAAGCGTGTCAACATTAGTTTTGATGTGTTTGCAGAGCCATCCGAAGAGGAACGGGTTGAGTTTAGGGCAGAGGACTCAGAGAGCTGCAGCTTTGAGTTCCAGGTCACAGAAGCTCCTCCCAGGTTTGTGAGGCTCATTTCTGACTACAGTACCTTTGTAGGTGCCTCAGCTTGCTTCCAGTGTCTTGTGACTGGTTCCCCCCGTCCAAGTGTCCACTGGTACAAGGATGGGGTGCTGTTGGAAGGGGATAGGTACTGTGCACAGGAAGAACAGAACGGCTTGCAGAGTCTTACCATTGAAAACCTGATACAAAGTGACAGTGGGCAGTATAAATGTATAGCTACGAACAGGGCAGGAACCGCTGAGACTTGTGCTGTGTTAACATTATACTAAATTTCCATAATTTATTTCAGAGTCTGTCTTGAAATACTAAGTGTTTTTATGATGTTGTTCACTGCAGGTAAAAATGCAGCACTCATTTTAGGGGCATTTTTTTCATCTCTTTAAGGGTGAAAACCACTCTCTGGGCATATTTGTGTTTCACTTAGGTTTGCCTTCTTTGGGGAATTTAAGTGAAATTTAATCCATGCATAGGTTTTGTGCACACTTTCTGCACTGAGGGATGTTTCAGGCTCCTTCTATGCTCCTTGCTCATTCTTGTAAGGATATTTTAATTGACAGTCATCTGCAAAGGACTGTTTGTTTTTTTTTTTTTTTTTTTTTTTTGTATAATGTATATATACCTGTGTGTTTGTAACAGTGCAACCACTATTGTTTTATGTGGGCTAGAAGTCCCTGAAAATGTAGATGCCACTTTTTTCTTGTAACCTAGAGGTATGGAGCCCTAACTTATGCTTGCTGTTTAGTTTGGGTATAGTTCTGTTAAAAAACTCCTTAAATTGGTATTCCCCCTTCTCACAATGTTGTGTCAGAACATGATTCAAATCCTGTTTATGGTTTCTACCACTGCAAAATTCTTACATCTATGGGCCTCTTTCTACTGGCTCTTGGAATTAAATGCCTTTTTAAAGTAAATTATATTATGCTGCAGCAAAGAAAAGCAGGGCAATGGGAAGAAAAATGAAAATTTTGCATTAGTAGAGACTGGACAGGATTTTATTCTCTATTACAAAGTAATAAACATGAAAGCATATTTTGTACTGTATTTTTAGGAGTTACAGGGAAAGTGGAAAGGGAGCATAATAATAACAAATCAATTATGTTACTGTAAATTCATTGAAATAATTTTGGTTGTCCCTGTATTCCAGTGCCATTCGTAAAATATGCATAGTAGTAAAAAAGTAAGATATTTTTATGCAGTATTCTTGTTTCACATTAGAACTACAACTCTACATATTCCTTTTTTCTTTCTCTTTTTTTTTTATTATTAAGAACACTTGAGTGTGCTATGTATCAAGATGACCAGAAATAAGGGGAATATATTCAGTTGTTATGTGTGGCATTTTTCAGCCCAGAAGATTTTTACATTAATGTTCTCAATGTGAATATATATTTTTATATTTAAAGTAATACTAACATTTAGGAGGTATCAGAGTAGCTGACTTAATTAAATGAAAATTAAATATAACTTGCATAAACAATGATAAATTGATTAAGAAAACCTGTTAAATGGAGAGAAGTTATTAATTAAGGTTTCTCAGAAACTAAATGACTCTATAATGCATATACCAGCTTTCCAGTCAGCTGTATGTCAGGATAAGATCTTGAGTTCAAGATCCCTAATTAACAATTAGTTTTACTTTGTTTACCTGTTAATGAGATTCTTCCAGTTATTTACAAATTTCTATCAGTTGCCTTGTAAACAGCTTTAAGCAGAGTGGCAATTTTAAGAATAAAACTATTCCTGTAGTATGTTCGGTTATGTTCATACAATTTCTTATTTCTGAGTTTTGATGTGTCCTCACAGTGAGACCACCATGTCTGAAAAAATCTGTTATCTTCTAAGGCTATCCCATCACTCACCTGGGACAGTAATTTTTGTTCAAAAGATTCACTTTGCAGAGTCATGTTGCCTGATATAAATTTAAAGTAAGGAGTGGCCAAGTTCTAATGACCCAGTACCCAGGCAAAATGACTGAAGAGTTTAGGCTAATGCAAATGTGTCACTTCAGTGTATTCTCAGTCATAACCTCTTAATAAATATTTAGGATTTTTATGTTAAAAGGCAGACCTAATTGTGCTTTCTGACAGGTAATGGTGGTAGGAAAGAGAAGCATGACTGTCTGACCCCATGTTGTGCTGGGAAAGAATTACTCCATGTTGTGTCCTTAATCCATTCCTTGTGTAGTTGTGTAGCACAAACTGATTCATTAGACAGCAGAGGTCCTTAGGGAGTTTGACATGAATTGTCTGATGTTCTATGTCACCTGTGACGTGAGGAGTCTTTTAGTTCCAAAGTCAGAGAGATCAGAGGCCCTTTGATTAGGTCCTGTGCAGTTGTGAAGTGTGTTTATTTTGCATGTAAATCTGAATATTTTTAGCAGAAAGAGGCCTATACCTCGTTTTGGAGCCATAAGCCACACAGGTCCAAGTTTATATTCACATCTGAAATATATGGCCAAGCATCTTTATCTTTACCCATGTAGTGCTGTTTGTGGTTTATGTAAATTTATAAATCTTGGTTTAAGTTTTGTCCATTAGCCAGGAGCACCTGATTCAACTAAGCTACAATTATTAAGTCTGGAGTAATCCTAGGTTTGAATGAACTTAGTCTGGGACAACTGGTATAGCTTGACTATCTCTTTTCAGAATTTTGTGTTTTCATAGGAATCAAAAAGCTCACAATTTTATTTTCAGATTTAATGTTGTCTCCATTTCTACAAAACAAATATCTTTAAAAAATAATTAAGTATGTCTATTTGTCATCAATGTGTATTGAATGTTAAGATGTATGGTTAATTTGTGAAATAAATATGAAATTATTTAAGTCCATCGCTTCTTGTACTTTATTCATTTTACAGACATATCTGAAATATTAAAAAGTATCTGTATAGCTCTTCTCTCATAAATATTCAGGAACACACAAAAGTACATTAATTTTTGCCACACTCCTGTGTATAAAGCGTTCTCCCATGTTAACATGGGTTTCACTCTGCAGTTATTTTTTAAATTTTATTGGCCCATTTCTGCCACCCATTCTCAAATTGCACAATTTATTACTGTTTTAACAAGGGTGGTAAGTAATGCTGAAGGACTGCTGTAATTTTTTTTCCTACTTAAGCATTTCTTCTCTGCAGTTAATCATTGCATGCACTGTGCTATGTCATTTATATTATGGCATTTGTGGCAAGACTAATAATTACTAAAACCAATGAGAAAGAATTGGGTGACAGAGTCTGTTCTTTTTTTATATTTGTTGTTGGAGTGAAGCAAAAATTTAAAATTTAAGACACTGTAATTGAGAAGCTTATCAAGGTTTACCATTACAGTGCCTAGAGGCATTAATCCACTCACATTTTTATTCTTTTTTTTTTAACTCTTATGTCTTTCTAGCATCAAATACTCTGGGTCTTGACTGAGCAAACTTGACTCAGTGAGGACAACTGTATTTGATTTCCAAAGGTTTTCCTTGCATCATGCTTTTCATTAATTGTTCCATTCCTGGAAATTCCATATTTCACTGATTTTCTGTTGTCGAACATCTGCATACATGTTCTTGATCTCTGCTTCCTCTCATTTTTTAACTGCTGTTGGAACTAAAGTTGTCCAATGCATATATCTATAATTTCACAAAGGCAAAAAACCAAAAAATCTTAAAAGTCTCTTCTCTTTTTCTCTGATGTTATGGGAGTTTTCATATGCCACATCTTGACCGGGAGGAGTTCAAAAGCAGAGATTTAAATCAATTATATTAAATCAAGAGTTTAAACTTGTGATGTTTGTAATAATGATGCTGTAAACTTAAGGGTCTAATGACAAACCAGGACAACGCTGGTAAGGTAGAGGTAATCTTTTGGTGTGCTAGACAAAAGATAGAGTTTAAAGAGATGAACTATGCATCAGAAGAAAGGTTAGTGTGCTCAAAAGATTGTGGGTTTGTTGGTTGGTTGGGGGGGATTCAATCCTAATTGTGGCATTCTGCTTTTTTTGTTGGTGCTTTGAATTGCATAAGGGTCTTAGCATTATTCTGCTGTACTTGTTTGCATAGGTGTGCATACAAATATGTATGACATAGCACTTTATATCTGTGAAATGCATCAATGTTGCTTGATTGTTACTTGCACGGTGCACCCTGGAGGGAAAGGCCTAACCCATACTGTGATGTCAGGTTTAAAGACACACCCGTCCTAATCAAGATAGGAAATTCTTAAGCAACCTGACAACACAGCATGTCTTACTCATTTGGCAGGTGTGACAGCAAGGGGACAACACAGATCTCCTGTTCATTGCTGGCTGCTGTTTAGTATTGAGAAAGCCTCCAGCTATAGAAAAATCGTTGCCCTAACACTGTGTATTGCTATCTACAAGTGTTCTCATAAATATTCTAGTAAAACTAAACAATTTTTTTCCATACAGACATTACTAGGTCTCTTATTGCCTCTTCTGAGGAAGGAAGAAATGAAGGCTACAGCAGCGGCCTTCAGTTGCCTGATAGAGAGAAAACACTTGAATTTGAGCCTGAGAAACCAGTTTATTTCAGCAAAGCAAAGATGAAAATTGAGGAAGAGGGCAAAGCCCCTGTTTTCCTGAAACAGGTCTCAGATGTTGAAGTCTGGCAGGGAGATGTAGCTAGGCTCTCTGTTATGGTTACTGGCAGCCCAGCACCCAAAATCCAGTGGTTTTTCAACAGCACGAAGCTAACGCCATGCATGGACTGTGAGTTAGTATTTGCTGGCAGCGAGCACAGCCTCATGCTCCCGCACGCAGGTGTGCAGCAGGACGGTGAGTACACCTGCGTGGCCAGCGATGCGCCCGGCCAGGCCCGCGGCAGCGCCCGGCTCCGTGTGCGCCGGGGCAGGGCAGGGCTGCCCTGCTTGGGCAGGGAGCCGGGCAGGGTGCCGGGCAGCCTTGGGGTGCTGCTGCAAGGGGAGCCGGCGGCCCTTGCCCGACACACGCCACTCCATCGCTCACCGCCCGACGGCTCGGGCTCCCTGACAGAGCGGCGCTGCGGGGAGCAGGACTCGGGGCTCTACAGCTGCGGGGCTGTGAGCGCCCGGGGCGAGGCCTCGTGCTCTGCTGAGCACCTTGTGCTGCCCGAGGAGCCTGCTGTGTGCAGGCAGAGCCCTGCCCTGCAGCTCTCTGCGGTGGCAGAGCACCAAAGCCCCCTTTCCTACGAGGAGGCTGGTGAGTTTCCTGCAAGGGAAGAAGCACTCAGTCTTGAGCCCATGAGGGAGCCTCCGACCCTGCTTCAGCCCCAGATGAGCCAGGCAGTGTACATGCTGCCCAGGGAGGACGTCTTGCCTGGCCTGCCACCAGCCTGTCTGGCAGCACAGAGTGTTGAAGAGATGCTCACCCAGGTGGCCACAATACAAAAGAGCAGCGGGCTTCTGGCAGAGCCTCTGGAAACCCTCCTTGCTGGCCCCCAGGGCGTGATGCCTGCAGCAGAGATGGAGACACAGCTGCCAGGCTGCCTGGGAACTGCAGCTGCCCAGATACTCATGCCCAAAGAGAAAATCATCCCCAAGGCAGCAGAGCAACTGGCTGCTCTGAAGACAGAGGCTTCCCAAACCCTTCTACACGTGTCAAGCACCACTGAGAGCCATGCCATGAATGGTGACCAAATCCAGATCCTTGAGGGCTTTCAGATAGCACAAGGTGAGCTGAAGGCTGAACCCAGATTTCTCTCTGAACTGGTCTTCAGTGGGGGCCAAGCTGTCCCCTTGGAGAACGTTTCTTTCCTGGAAACAGCAAAGGAAGATTTTGCTGCAAGGATACACGAGGGACAGGCTGTGAGATTTCCCTTGCTGCTGGGAGAAAGCCAGTCCATGGAGGAAGAGCATGCTGATCAGTGGCAGAGGGCAGAGAGACAATCCCATGAAACCATGTACTCTCAGGAGCTCCTGCCAATCCAAGTCCTCAGTGAAGACAGTGAGCTCACTGCTCTGGTTCCCAAGAGCTGCAGCTTAGACATAAAGTCTCAAATCAGAAATGCACTGAAAGCTGCAGTGGTAAGTGGGAAAAACCTCTTGTTTTCAGAATGGTTGGCTGAGAAGGAAGATGTTAAAGTACAGGCAATAAACATCACCAAGGAGAGTACACATACCTTGTGCACGTATGTTGTGACCACAGGAGGATGCAGTCCCATAGAAATCCAAGTCTCCTTGGGAGAAGCCAACATTCAGACAGCTGACCAGACCACAGTCTTGAAGGAAGTTTTCTATTCCTTTATTTGTGAAGATAAATATCCGCTGATTGGTGAAAAATCCAAAGCATTGCCACTCTCTGCCAGTCCACTTCTCTCAGGAAAATCCTGTGATGAAATCTTTGGACTGGAGCCCCAGCAGACTGAGAGAACTATGGAGGCAGAAAAAACACTGGAACACCCTTTGTCTGCACAAGTAATCAACACTGTGACTGAGCATGGTCAAATCAAGAATGTGGGTGCAGCTATAGCCACTGCTGATGTAGTCTCTGCAGATGTTCTTACTGAGACACCCACAGAAATACTGAAAAGAAAGGAGGAAAGGGAAGGAAAGAGTGAGGAAGAGGGCAGAGAGGGTCTGGAAACTAGAGCTGGAAAGCAAGGGGATGAGCTGGACAAAGAAAGTTATCCCATCATACACAGTGAACTAGTTGACACTGTTGTGGAGGAGGAGGAGAGTGTCAGGCTCGTGTCTGTCATAACAAATGTCAGAGAGGTGAACTGGTACTTTGAGGGTAAACTGGTTTCTTCAGGCAACAAATTCAAGTGTTTGCAAGATCAGGACACATACACACTAGTAATAAACAAAGTGTGCGGGGAGATTCACCAAGGACAGTACACCTGTGAGGCACTGAATCAAGCTGGAAAAAGAGCAACAGCAGCAAAACTCACAGTTGTTAAAAGAGGTTGGATTATGGGGATAAAATAATCTTTTTAATGCACTACGCTACAAATGAGCCTCCCCTACTATGTGCATCTTTGGGCAGAGATACAGTATTAATACCATCATGCCACTAATCAGAGGGCCCCCTTTCTCTCTGGATTGATGGTCTCCTTTTACCACATTGCAAGGCCTCTCACTTCCATTACCCCAGTCTTTGGTCAGGAACTTTGTTGTTTTATTGCACTAGCATGGTCAGGACAAAGCTGTATCTCAATTCTAACCATTTCTCCTGTTCTTGCCTGAGAAGTGAACCTCTTGAATGGCTCTTCCCATTTTTCTGACTGCTGCACCCTCTCTCACTCCTTAGAGTCATTGCACAAATTCACCACCATTTCTCCTTCACGGCATTATTTCTCACAACTCCAGGATAGGTTATTGTATATTTATATCCTATTGCTATTGTGCATTGCTATTTCACTTTCTTTTTCCAGCATCACCACTGTTCCCTGATGTCATTATGCACTGTAAGACTGTCTGTCCACTGAGTCTAGTACTGCTTTCATTTCTTACAGATATTTTTTCTTTTACAGTCACTTTATGTGAATTGCAAGTATGTCACCTTTTTGGGGTTTTTTTTTCAGTTAGTCAATCACTTAATTTCAGAATGTCAGCAGGCAGGGTTTTGAGTTTCTCTCTGCTTCTAATTTCAGTTGCACCAATCCTGAGGAGAAGGCTTGAACCCTTGGAAGTGGCTGTAAATCATGTGGCCAAGTTTACCTGTGAGGTAGAGATGGCTCCCAATGTCAAGTTCCAGTGGTACAAAGCTGGACGAGAGATATATGATGGGGACAAATACTCCATTCGCACCTCCAACTACCTCTCCACACTGGAGATCCCGAGGCCTCAAGTTGTTGACTGTGGGGAATATAGCTGTAAGGCTTCCAACCAGCATGGCAGTGTAAGCTCTACAGCTGTTTTAACAGTAACTGGTAAGTACAGACTTTCAAACATTTCTCCTTTTTCCATAAAATATCTTGTATTTTAACACTTTCACAGCCACACTTGCACGTGCTAATGGTAGGGCTCTTGGTTCCATTATAATACATAATCCATACCTACCTTTTGGCATCTGTAACTTTTGGCAGGTACAAGCATAGAAAAGGAATAACTTTTGAGAATGCTGCTTTTAGGTGCTTTCTGTATGATGATAAGGGAATCAGTGTGAAAAGGTTTCAGAGGGAACGAAAGAAGAGGGGGGAAGAGAGCAGGAAGACACAGCATGGGGTTGCTTTGTGAATACATTCTTGAGGAAGGTTTATTTAACTACCAAACCACAAGAAACACTTTTAAATCTGATTTCTTGGTGTAACAGCCACCGTGTGATCATCCTATCTCCCTAAATTTATCCTGCAACTATACTTGCAATGCAGGTTGTGCAGATCTGCATACCTGAACATCTTTGTGCCATAGCCAAAGGGGAACTCTGTGACTGGGGAAATAGATCTTCTTAAGCGAAACAGGGTTTCAAGGGGTTCAATTTGCAAACTTTTTGTCTATTGAGAGCTTTACAGCAGGGTTTTTTCTTAAAAGGAAAAAAAACAAAAAAACCCCACCATCTTTTGGGCGTTTCTTTTTTTTTCTCTGACTTTTCTCTTTCTGGGAGGAGTCCTTATGTGATCTTTGCTAAGTGCTAGGTGCTAGAGACTAGAAAAAGGTGCATGAACAGTGAAATGCGTGCAAACTTGCCCATCTTGAGAGAACGCTGTGCAAATATGTCAGTCTTGGGGGAGGAATTTCTGGCTTTTTGTTTATTTTCCTTTTGTTTGTACATTGCTCCAGAGATTCAAAATGCCTTCAAGCTCTGGAGCAAATCATAGATTGAAAAAGTACAAAACCAAAAGCCAAAATTTATCATCTTTAAGACCTCTTATCTCCTTCACTGCTCTTTTCTTTCGCTTAAGAGTGTCTAGTGACAAGCTGGCCTCTCTTGCTCTCTGTCCCTGGCAAATGTGGCCCTGTTCCTCACCTCTTGATAACATTGAACCCCTTTGTTTTGCAGAGGCATTTCCGCCAACGTTTCTTACCAGACCTGAACCTATCACTACTTTTGTTGGCAAAAATGCCAAGTTCCTGTGTACAGTTTCGGGCACTCCAGTCATCGACATCACCTGGCAGAAAGATGGAACAACTATTTCACCTTCAGACCACCATAAGATCTCCAAAGTGGAAAACAAACATGTTTTAGAAATTTCCCTTCTTACTGCTAGTGACAGAGGGGTTTACACTTGCAAAGCTTCCAACAAGTTTGGGGCTGATATTTGCCAGACTGAAATGGTCATTATAGACAAGCCCCACTTCATTAAAGATTTGCAGTCAGTACAGTCAGCAGTTAATAAAAAAATACGCCTTGAATGTCAGGTAGATGAAGACAGGAAAGTAACTGTAGGGTGGACAAAGGATGGAAACAAAATTCCTCCAGGCAAAGATTATAAGATTTACTTTGAAGACAAAATAGCCTCACTTGAGATTCCTCTGGCTAAGCTCAAGGACTCAGGCCACTATGTGTGCACTGCTTCAAATGAGGCAGGAAGCAGCTCCTCTTCTGCCAGCGTCACAGTCAGAGGTAAGATAGCTCTATGCCCCCTTTACCTTTTGTCTTGTTGGGTTCCCCGTTTCTTCTTTCACAGGTGAAAGACTTCTTTGGGCTGAAATTACACCGTGAATTCTTCTCAGACCTGCCACCTGGTCCATTCCCCGTGAAGTCTTTTCCTCTGCTGCCTTACAGTGCACCGTGTGTTACTTCAATATTTCTTTTACCAGAGAAAATCAAGAATTGCTCCTGCCTGCAGGGGAGAGATAGATAAAGAGGGAAAGCAAAACCACAGAAGCTGCAGCTCAGCAAAGATTATGCTGATCTCTTGTGAAGTTGTATTTTGTTCTTGCTCTGGGAAGCAATCTTTCAAAGCTTTGTATTTCAGCTTTCTTTCCTTTCTCCCTTTTCCTTTTTCCTTTGCACCCTCTTTCCTCTTCCCTGTCTTCCCTTTTTTACCATCTCCTCCTCTTTCTTCCCTTTTCTTCCCATTTTCAGAACCACCATCCTTTGTGAAGAAGGTCGATCCATCTTACTTATTGACCCCAGGCGACTCTGCACGCCTTCAATGCAAAATCAAAGGGTCTCCTGAAATCCAGGTTACTTGGTTCAAGAACAATAAGGAAATCCATGAAAGTAACACACACAGGATGTCCTTTGTCAATTCTGTGGCTGTGTTAGATATTTTGGAAATGAAAGTTGATGACACTGGGACCTACTCATGTGAAGCTGTCAACGAGGTTGGAAGTGACAGTTGCACCAGTGAAGTGGTTGTCAAAGGTCTGTTCTTCTTGTTGCTGCCAGTCACGTTCTTGAGAAAAACCTTTCTTTTTTTTTGACTTGGTTGACTAATTCTTTCTTACTGCTTTTATAGAGCCTCCATCTTTCATCCGAACACTCGAACCTGCAGAGCTAGTGAAGGGAACAAACCCCATTCTTCAGTGTGAGGTTGCTGGCACTGGACCCTTTGAGATTAGCTGGTACAAAGACAAGAAGCAGATTCGCAGTAGTAAAAAATACAGGTTGACCTCTCAGAAGGCTGTTATTTCTTTGGAGGTGTCCTCATTTAATAGTGCAGATGTCGGTGAATACGAGTGTGTGATAGCTAATGAAGTCGGGAAGTGCATGTGCAGTGCCACATACATCTTGAAAGGTCAGTGGGAGAGAGAAACTCCTCTTACTGAAGGGATTGGCAAAAACCTCTTATTTCATAAAATGTCTTTTCTTTGGATTTGTGGGAGGCTGGGGAGACTGGGGAGAAAGAGTATCTTCTTCTCTTAAAATTCTGTGTGTGTCTTGAATCTTACCTGGCATCAAACTTGTGACTTTGAAGAACATTGAGATAAATGGGCCATTAGCTCCCAGCTGGAGAAAGTAGTTCTCCAACTTGCCTGATCTTTTGCTGAGTTGTGACATGTACTGCACACACAGTCTTACAAAACTGTCTTTAAGTACCAGATTTTATGTGGTGATATAATAGTAGATGAGTATTTTTTCTTGTCTCTCTTCTTTGAACCAGAACCACCATCTTTTGTTAAGAAAATCGAAAATGTGACAGCTCTGGCTGGAGATAGTGTTACATTACAGGCCGTGGTGAAAGGGTCAGAGCCTATTTCTGTGACATGGATGAAGGGCAAAGACATTATTAAAGATGATAACAATGTGAGAGTGACATTTGATCACGGTCTAGCAACACTGCAAATTACTGGAGTCCAGCTGAGCTCTGGTGGCAAATACACCTGCGTGGCTGAGAATGATGCAGGAAGTCAGTCCTGCTTTGGTGAACTAGCAGTGAAAGGTCAGTGGAGAAGCACTATGATCCCTGCAGTCTCCTACCTGAGAGAAGAAATTTCCTTTTGTCCTTAACAACATTTGTTTAATTCTGTTGTAGAACCTGCCAAAATAATTGAAAAAGCTGAAATGATCCAGGTTACAGCTGGGGAACCAGCTATTTTGGAGTACACTGTCACAGGCACTCCAGAGCTGAAAACCAAATGGTTCAAAGATGGAAAGCCACTAGCTGCCAGCAAAAAATATAGGATCAGCTTCAAAAATAACATTGCCCAGCTCAAGTTTTATGCCACTGAAATGCAGGACAGTGGTGAATACACCTTTGAGATATCCAATGATGTGGGCATCAGCTCTTGTACTACCAGCTTCACTGTGCTAGGTTGGTACTGCCTCTTTGCAAAGAGCCCTGTTGCTCTGCTCTGTGTCCAACAGAGCCAGAAGCAGAACAGCACTCCTGTTTTGCTGATGTGTTCCTTTCTGTCACTTTTTTCACTCTCAACAGATCGCACTCTCCCTCCCTTCTTTAATAAACCACTGAAGAATGTTGACAGCGTCATTAGTGCCTCGTGCCGCCTAGACTGCAAAATTTCAGGCTCTCTTCCAATGACTGTCTCATGGTTTAAGCAGGATACTGAGATCACTTCAAGTGCCAAGTACACAGTGCACTTTGCAGAAGGCTCAGCATCTTTGGAAATAAAACACCTAGATGCAAGTGACGCTGGAGTCTACATTTGCAGAGCCACAAACTCTGCTGGTAGCAAAGAGAGCAGTAGCACTTTGTTTATAAAAGGTTTGGCAATTTGCTTCACTTTTCTTGGATTTTTGCTTACCTTGTGATAATACTTTTCTTTCCCAAAATACAAGCCCTCTCTTACTCTTGACAATTTTTCCCTTTCAATGCAATCCAGAGCCACCCAGCTTCACTGTAGAACCAGAGTCTCAAGATGTATTGCCTGCATCAACTGTACATTTCAAAGGAATGTTTAAAGGCACAACACCACTGACAGTGAAATGGTTTAAAGATGATACTGAGCTGGTGACAGGAGGAGCCTGCTACATTATGACAGAAGCATTAGCAAGTTACTTGGAGCTTTATGCAGTCAAACCAACTGACTCTGGAAAATACACCTGCAAAGTCTCCAATGTAGCTGGTTCAGTAACATGCAGTGCAAACTTATTTGTGAAAGGTTTGCGTTCTTACTCTTATTTAAAATTCTAGCTGCTGGATTGACACAGCAGCACTCTTTCCCATGTTCTTTGTCCTGAACACTCTTCTTAAATCCACAGAACCTGCTGCCTTCAAGGAGAAGCTAGAGCCAGCTCATCTGGTAAAGAAAGGTGGATATGCTGAGCTGACATGTGAAGTCACTGGTACTCCTGAGATTAAAATCACATGGTTCAAGGATGATAGAGAGATAAAGGAGAGTGACAAATACAGGATATCTTTTACAAAATCTTTGGCAATACTCCATGTTTCAGAGGTTGATACTGAAGACAGTGGGGAATACATTTGCGAAGCAAAAAATGACGCTGGAAAAGATATCTGCAGTAGTGTTGTTACAGTCAAAGGTGTGTGTAATATCCAGCCACACAGTTTGTATCTTTAAACTCAGTAAGATGGTACCGGCTTCAAAAGTATGATTAATGCAAATTGCACTTTCTTTTTCGCACTGTAGAGTCACCTTATTTTAGCAAGGAGTTTCAATCCATGGAAGTCTTGAAGGATTCTGATGTGGTTTTGGAGTGTGAGGTGCTTGGCACGCCTCCCTTTGAAGTGTTTTGGGTGAAGGATGATAAGCCCGTGCGGAGCAGTAAGAAGCACAGAATAAGCATTGAGAAATCTTTGATTAGCCTCCATGTTTTCAGGTTTGATGCATCTGATGTTGGCGAGTATCAGTGTAGAGTAACAAACGATGTTGGGAGCTGCCTCTGCCGCTCAGAGGTCACGCTGAAAGGTTAGTGCAAGGTGCAGAACATCACTAGCATGCTCTTAACCCAGTGTGGTTTCCATGCCACACTGTTACACACCAGACTTATACTTACAAATCACTTTCTTCCTGCCAGAGCCTCCACAGTTTTTGAAGAAGATAGAAAACATTAGCTCCCTTCGAGGGGGAACAGTTGTGTTTCAGGCTGCTATTAAAGGCTCCTTGCCCATCACTGTGTCCTGGTTGAAAGACAATGATGAAGTGATTGAAGACAACAATATCAAAATGACCTTTGTGAACAATGTTGCCACTCTTATGGTGAGATCTATTGAGCTGAAACATGACGGGAAATATTTCTGTCAGGCTAAAAATGAGGCAGGAATTCAGAGGTGTTCTGCTCTACTGACTGTCAAAGGTTGGTCTTATCCTGAGGGCTTGCAATGATCTGAGATGGTTCCCTTGTGAATTTTGCAGATGCACTTAACACTCTATCTCCTTGTTTACAACAGAACCTGCTACAGTTGTGGACAAGGCTGTGTCAATAGATGTGACTGAGGGAGACCCAGCAACCTTGCAGTGTAAATTTTCAGGAACAAAACCTATTACAGCCAAATGGTTCAAAGATGGCAAGGAACTGACACTGGGCCCAAAATATAAGATCAGTGTTACAGATACTGTCTCAGTCTTAAAAGTGCTTTATGCAGACAAGAAAGATAGTGGAGAATACATCTTTGAGGTTCAAAATGACGTTGGGAGCAGTAGCTGTTCTGCCAGCATTAATGTCCTAGGTGCGTATGGGCTCTCTCTTATTATCACTTTTGGATACAAAATCAGTTCTCCTGAGCTGACATCTGCCACAGTCATGGTTGAATTTCATATTTTGTCTTTTTACTCTGTCTTGGATAGATCTCATTATACCACCTAAATTCACCAAAAAACTCAAGAAAATGGACAGCATTAAGGGGTCTTTTGTCCACCTGGAGTGCATAGTGTCTGGTTCGCATCCTATAAGTATCCAGTGGTACAAGGATGGCCAAGAAATAACAGCAAGTGAAAAGCACAAATACTCTTTTCATGATAATACTGCATTTCTGGAAATAAATAAACTAGAAGGCACAGACAGTGGCTCTTACACTTGTGAAGCAACAAATAAAGCAGGAAGCAACCAATGCAGCGGGTTCCTAACAGTCAAAGGTTTGAGTTCCTACTTTGTCTTATGTTAGATCTCTCATTTATAATTTTAGATTTCCTCATCTCAGAGTAATCCCTTTTCTTCATTTTTGCATGTTATAGAACCACCATATTTTGTGGAAAAACCCCAGTCTCAAGAGGTTGTGCCCAATGCTAGGGTTCAGTTCAAAGCGCTGGTGAAAGGGTCTACTCCTCTGCAGATAAAGTGGTTTAAAGACAGCCAGGAGCTCCTGTCTGGAGCCAGTCGATCTGTGTGGAAGGACGACACTTCCAGTGTTCTGGAGCTCTTCTCAGCTAGGACATCTGATTCTGGGAACTACACTTGTCAGATAAGCAATGATGTGGGCACTGCAACCTGCAAAGCAACTCTGTTTGTAAAAGGTGTGCGACCCAATCTTCTATTTTTGGATTTTTGGTTCTGATTTTTCTGGGCAGTTTTGATGGGAGGGGGAGAAAGCTTTTTAGCCTTTTTGTTTTTCTTTAAATTCTGGGGTTTTTCATTCCTGCCTTGAATATTATAAAGCCTCAACTTCTCTGTCCATCTTCTAGAGCCCCCCAGATTTATTCAGATGCCAACTTCTGTAGTAGCATTGCGTGAAGGACAGTCCACCACTTTTGAGTGCCAGGTAGTAGGCACACCAGAGATCCACATTACATGGTACCTGGATGGGAATGAAGTGACTGACCAAGCAAAATACGGCATCTCCTTCATAGATGGTTTAGCCACTTTGAGAGTCACTCAAGCCAGAGTGGCAGATAGTGGGATTTATGTTTGTGAAGCCCACAATGATGCAGGTAGTGAGAGCTGCAGCGTCGAGCTGAAAGTGAAAGGTTGGTTTTGAACATCTTGTCATCTCTGTCACATATCTGGGGTGAGGAAGTAGGAGATACTTCTTCTCCCCTCAAAACTATTTAAGGTTACTATCTACTTTCCCCTCATTCTTCTTTATAGAGCCTCCAACCTTTGTTCGGGAGTTGCGTCCCACCGAGGTAGTGAAGGGTTCAGAGGCCACACTAGAGTGTGAGGTGACTGGTACCCCTCCATTTGAGGTGAAGTGGCTGAAGAACAATAAGGAGATGTTCAGCAGCAAGAAATATGCCATCTCCACCAAAGAATCAGTATTTACTCTTAATGTGACTAACTGTGACGTCTCAGATGTTGGTGAATATCAGTGTATTATATCAAACGAAGGTGGGAGCTGTTCTTGCAGCACAAGACTCCGCTTAAAAGGTCAGTCCGCTAGGAAGCACACCTCAAACATTATGTGCCCCAGCTAAAGTGTAGCAACTGGGATTACTTTATATGATCTCTTTTTCTCCTCTTCCCTTTCCACAACTTCTCTTCCGAACAACAAACAAAACTCATGCCACAGAGCCACCATCCTTTGTCAAGAAGCTGGAGAACGTCACCAGCATTTTGAAAGGTGATGCAATCTTTCAGTGCGTCGTAGCAGGTGCTCAACCCCTATCTGTGTCATGGATAAAAGATGAGAAAATACTAGAAGATGATGAGCACCACCACATTACCTTTGTGAATGGCGTGGCAACACTGAAGCTCGCTAATGTTGACCTCAGCCACAGAGGGAGATATACCTGTCAGGCAAAGAATGAATCTGGCGTGGAGAAGTGCTTTGCTTTGCTTTTTGTACAAGGTGTGTATGAGGAGTAAGCTTGATGAGTACTTGAAAAGTTGCTTCCCTATCTATGTAGCTAACTGCTGTAATTTCTATACTCTATATCTCAGAGCCTGCACAGATCGTAGAAAAGGCTAAATCACTTAAAGTCACTGAAAAAGACCCCGTGACTTTGGAGTGTACTGTGGCTGGAACACCAGAGCTCCGAATAAGATGGTACAAAGACGGCAAGCAGCTCCTGCCCAGTAGATACTACACAATGAGCTTTGAAAACAATGTGGCCAGTTTCAGGATTGAACCTGTATCAAAGGAGGATAGTGGTACATACAGTTTTAAGGTTGAAAATGACTTTGGAAGTAGCACCTGTGAAGCTGTTCTGACTGTGCTAGGTTTGTATTGCCAATCCATCAGGGAGGGAATGAAAAATAATCTCCATGAAAGATAAGCAAGAAGTTAACCAGTGGTTTTTGCTATTTTTTTGTGTTGGGCAGATCAATCAATTCCTCCTGTATTTATCAAAAAGCTAACCAAAAAGGATACCATTCTGGGATCTTCTATCCAAATGGAGTGCAAAGTCTCTGGGTCACTCCCCATTGTTGCAAAATGGTTTAAGGATGGAAAAGAGATCACTGACAGTGCAAAATATAGAAGCCTGTGCCATGAGAACACTATGTCACTCGAGATTGCTAACCTAGAGCTGGCAGACAGTGCAAATTATACATGCAGTGTCTCTAATGTTGCTGGAAATGATTCTTGCAGTGCTGTCCTGACTGTGAAAGGTTTGAAACTCTTTTACTCCTTCTTATCTATGATAAATGCTGGGAAAAATATCTTAAATCTTACACTAACATAACACTCTTATACATCTTAATACTTACTGAAAACTTGGTCTCCATGCTTGTTTCACTGATTTTCTTCATTCTTAGACATTTCTGATGTAACTGTGTCTTTTTCTTAAAAACTGCAGAGCCACCAAGCTTCTTAGTAAAACCTGAAAGCCAGCAAGCCATACCAGATTCCACAGTGGAGTTTAAGGCCACACTGAAAGGAACACCACCTTTTACAGTAAAGTGGTTCAAAGAAGACTTAGAACTTGTATCTGGTCCAACTTGTTTCATTGGGATTGAAGGTTCAACTGCATTCTTAACCCTCTATTCAGTGGATTCTTCTAGGAGTGGGCACTACACTTGCCACGTTTCAAATGACGTTGGCAGTGACTCTTGCACTACTACACTGATGGTAACAGGTGTGCACTCTTTCTTGTTGTGTTGTTATCTTTTTGTCTCCTTCTTCTCTTTCCTTTTTGTCAAGCCCACCTTTGATACACTGCCAAGTGAATTCCCTGCCCTGTGTTTGCAACCCACAACTGTTTGACTCTTTTCCCACCTATTTTCTCCAGTATTAATTCAGACATTCCTGACCCCACTTTTTCTGTTTCTTTAGAACCCCCCAAGTTTGCTAAGAAGCTAGAGGCAGCAAAAGTAGTCAAGCAGGGTGACTCAGCCCGGCTTGAGTGCAAAGTAAGTGGATCTCCAGAGATTAAAGTAGTGTGGTTCAGAAATGACCATGAAATTGTTGCCAGTGAAAAATTCCGGACATCATTCATTGACTCTGTGGCCGTGCTTGAAATGAATCATCTCAGTACTGATGACAGTGGTGACTACATCTGTGAAGCTCACAACCCTGCAGGCAAGGCCAGCTGCAGCACCAAAGTCACAGTGAAAGGTTAGCTGTTCTCTTGTTCTCTGACTGCATCCTGGTTTTCCCCTGGTGGTTGTATCCCTTAGAAATACTCAGGAACCTGAGGTTAATTTATTTCAAAACTGCCCTGTTTGTCATGTCATGTTTGTTTCTTGATGCCCCCTCATCTTCTCTGCTCGTGTCTAAACAAGAGAGGTGATGCAGATGAGTCCTAAGCTAGTTTTTCCCCAATTCTATATTTTTTAATATCCAGGACAGTTTGTAGTGGGAATTGCTTTATCAAGGAGCTGAAATACAAAGAGAAAGAACAGACACAAACTGAGTAGTGCAGTTTATACACCCTGTATGGGAGATAACTACCAGCAAAATGAGACCTGTACCCTCTCTGCCAAAGGTCACCCCTCTGTTTATCTTTTCTAAAGGGGAGCTAAGGGCTCTTAATGCTCACCTTTGTGCAGGTTCATTTCATATTGTACCTAGAAAATGAGGGAAGTTTTGCCCATCCTGTAGATATTCTCAGCAGTCCTGTTTTCCAGAAGCTGGTATCTGTAGACTCTTTGTCCATCAAAGAGCTTCAGACTACTTTCTAAATGTTCCTTTCTTCCCTTGTTAGAACCTCCTGTCTTTAGCAGGAAGCCTTCTCCAGTAGACATTGTCAAAGGCTCTGAGGTTAGCCTGGAATGTGAGATTTCAGGAACACCTCCATTTGATGTTGCCTGGTACAAAGACAGGAGACAAATCCGCAGTAGTAAGAAGTACAAGGTTACAGCCAAAAACTACCACACGAGCGTTCGCATTCTTAATGTCGAAGCTGCAGATGTCGGCGAATATCAGTGCAAAGCACAGAACGACGTAGGAAGTGACACTTGTATTTGCACTGTGAAACTGAAAGGTAATGTACTGGTACATGCATCTTCTGCAGTGCTCCCAAGGGCGCTGCACTGCTCTTCTTTGCAGAAACACTGTGAGTATTTACTATAACTTTGACTATTTCTTCTTCAGAACCACCAAAATTCTTGACTAAAATAAACAGCATGACTGTTGTAGTTGGTGAACCAGTAGAGTTACAAGCAAGAGTGGAGGGCTCCCAACCAATTTCTGTGCAGTGGCTTAAGGACAAAGAGGAAGTTATCAGAGAAAGTGAGAACACGAAGATCACATTTATGGAAAATATTGCAACTTTGCAGTTTGCGCGCACAGAGAAAAGCAGTGGTGGAAAATACACCTGTCAGATCAGAAATGATGCTGGGAGCCGTGAGTGTATGGCTACCATAACTATTCTAGGTGGGTAAAAAGCACAAATTCATGCAAGTTTCTTTTTAAAGTTAGAAACTTGGTCATTTAGTATGAGCTGTATGCCTCTGAGCTCAAAACAAACAAAATAGAGAATCCTTCTCTCCCCCTCATGCAGGAGTCAGGTTCCATATTTCCAGTTGTCCAGCAATAGTGTTGAAAGGCACTGCTCTGTATTTCTGTCATTTCCTGCTCATGCCTGCGTGGAGAAGGAGATTCAATTATTCTATATTTTAAATTAAAATATACTTTAAAATTATTTAAAATATTTAAAAATATTTTTACCTAATTTTGGAAAGCATCTAAAATTTGCAGTTTAGGGTAACAGAAAGGGTGGAAAAATGGTTGTAAAAAACTCCACACCCCAACAAATCAAAATTTCCTTAGTATAAAATGTGTAAACCCCATCTCATAGTGCTATAATACTTACAGCTAATACTAATCAAACCCTGTTTTAATCATACATGTTACCCATATTTCCTTCCAGAGCCTGCAGTCATTATAGAGAAAGCAGAGCCAATGAAAGTTACAATAGGAGACGCCTGTACTTTGGAATGCAAAGTTGCAGGCACACCACAGCTTTCCACTGGGTGGTTCAAGGATGGCAAAGAACTGACCAGCAGCCAAAAATACAGGATTACTTTCCTCAATAATGTATCTACACTTAAAATTATGGATGCAGAAAAGGAAGATGGTGGATTGTATACTTTTGCTGTGCAAAACGACGTGGGGAAAAGCAGCTGTACAGCATCGGTTGATGTTTTAGGTTGGTTGGGTATCTTGTCTTCTACCTTTTACAAAAGCTTTTGTTTGGCCATATTCTCTGTCCTTTCTTTCATTCCTTTATTAATTTTCTCTCTAACCATAGATTTATTATGTTTTCTTATGCAGACCGAATTATTCCTCCTTCTTTCACAAGAAAACTAAAGGAAACCCCTTGTGTTCTGGGTTCCTCAGCATTGCTGGAATGTAAAGTGTCAGGTTCACCTCCTATTTCTGTTGCCTGGTTCCAAAATGGACTTAAGCTAGTCAGTGGAGAAAAACATCAAATCTCCTTTTCAGATAACCTATGTATTTTAGAAGTTAATTCTCTGAGCCACTCAGATAGTGGCACTTACACCTGCAAAGCTACCAACACAGCTGGCTCGGATGAATGCAGTGCTGTATTGACTGTGCAAGGTGGGTATATGATGGTCAGGAAGCTCTCTGAGCTATTCTTTTCTCTTTCTCTCTTGAAATTATCTGCAGTCTTTTGTAAATATTCTTGGGGAAAATTATTGACAGAAAAATAAAGATTTTGCTCTTTATCTTCAGTCTGTGTGTGGAAATACCAGAGCTATGCTGCAGCAATTTGTCTTATCTGTATTTTTCTTTTGTTTATTTAGAGCCACCTTCTTTTGAGAGGACCCCAGAGCCTCTGGATGTATTGCCAGGCGCAAGCATCACTTTCACATGTGTTGTCAGAGGAACCCCTCCTTTTAAGGTTAACTGGTTTAGAGGGGCCAGTGAACTTGTGCCAGGGGACAAATGCAATATCTACTTGGAGGAGTCCGTTGTGGAGCTTGAGTTATTTGATGTAACTCCTCTCCAAAGCGGAGAGTACACTTGTCTAGTGACTAATGATGCTGGCAGGGTAAATTGTACAACACACCTTACAGTAAAAGGTTTGTAAAGATGATGTCTCTTCATTTACCTTAAATTATTGCTTCCTTTCCTCTTTTTGGCATGTTGTGCTCAACATTTTTGACTTACCTTTTGTTAGAGCCAGCTGTCTTTGTGAAGAAACTGAGTGATCAGTATGTGGAGCCTGGCAAGTCCATCATCCTAGAGGGCACTTACACAGGCAGCCTGCCCATCTCTGTGACATGGAAGAAGAATGGCCACACCATCACACAATCTCAGAAGTGTAGCATCACCACCACAGAGAAATCCTGCATCCTGGAAATACTTGACAGCACCAAAGAAGATGCAGGAGAATACACTTGCCATCTTGAAAATGAGGCAGGAAGAGATGTTTGTGAGGCTGTAGTCTCTACCCTAGGTGTGTGCTCCCTTTGCTTCTTTTCCTTGCCTTTTTTCAAGTGTATGCTTTCCAAAACCTGGCACACTATAAGCCTGAGTAATTGCTTCTCTGTTTTTTTAGAACCTCCCTACTTTGTTACACACTTGGAACCTCTTGAGGTGTCAGTTGGGTCTTACACAACATTGCAATGCCACGTTGCTGGAACACCTGAAATTACTGTGTCTTGGTACAAAGGTGATACAAAACTCAGGTCCACTCCTGAGTATAAAGTGTTCTTTAAAGACAATGTTGCAACACTTATTTTCAACAAAGTGGCTAGCAACGACAGTGGAGAATATATCTGCAAGGCAGAAAACAGTGTAGGAACTGCGTCTACAAAGGCTCTCTTAACAGTCCAAGGTGATGATTTTATATTAGCTTGCTAAATTGCTTTTTCTCTTGCAAAACTGTAAAAAGTTGCTTCCTGGCGTGTATTTATCCTTTACTTGCTTTCTTCCAGAACGCAAACAACCACCTTCCTTTGCAAGGAAATTAAAGGACATCGAGCACCCTGCTGGTTTGCCCCTTAAGCTTATGTGTCGGCTCAATGGCTCAGAGCCCATTACTGTCACTTGGCACAAAGATGGTGTGCTGCTCAAGGATGACCACAATGTGCACACATCCTTTGTAGATAACGTTGCAGTGCTGCAGCTGGTGCGAACCGAGATGAATCATACTGGGCAGTACTCCTGCACAGCCACCAATTCTGTGGGCACTGCCTCCTCGAGTGCTCGGCTCACAGTGGCAGGTGTGTTGGCTTATAGAACTTTTACTTGGATCACAGGCTCCTCCCTCTTATTTCATGCATGAAATTATATCTGTGTGTTGGATTAACTTTGTTCTGAGGTGTGAGCATTACATGGTTTTCTTGTGTTTCTAGAACCCAAGCAAGCACCCGTCTTCGACATCAAACCAGAATCTATTGATGTGCCTTTTGGAGAAAGTGCTGATTTTGAATGTCACGTTACGGGAGCCCAGCCAATACACATAACGTGGTCCAAGGATGGTCGGGAGATCCGAACTGGAGGAAATTTCAATATTACATTCACAGCCAACACAGCTCACCTTCGAGTGCTCAGAGTGGGTAAAGGAGACTCTGGGCAATATACTTGCCAAGCTAGTAATGAAGCTGGGAAAGACTTCTGCTCAGCCCAACTCAGTGTCAAAGGTATTAAGTCACCTTTGTTTGTACATTTTCTTTTTTTTGAGGGGCAAAGAGATCTCTTTGTCTTTGATCTTCCACTATTTCTAGTTTAGAAATATATAGAAAGTAGCTTTCCAGACTTCAGACATTAATCATGTAATGACCAGCTCCCATCATACTGTGTAACTGCAGGAGTCTTGTGTGCCTGCAAAATCTTCATGGAGAAAGGTACCTGTGTGAACCGGTTTGTATGGAGAGTTGCATTCACACTGCTTTTTACTTTAATAGTTAAACTACAGTCACTGTGGTAGTCACTCATAGCAATTGCTGTACGGAAAATGGTTAGTAAATACAGCTCTACCTTGAATTTGTTGGTCTGCATAGGTGACTCTTTCGAATGTGCTAAAGATTTCAGTTGGAGTTCTGAATTTTTAATTTAATCTAGACTATGAATCGCTTAGTTTCTTCATGCACAAATATACTTTAAAGATGTGTAAGCAAGTGAAATGATCCCTACCGTGGTTCTGTTGCTCCCAGGGATGAAGGGCTTGTCAAATCTTTCATGTTGGCGTATCAACCCTGTTACTTGTTACCACTCAAAGGTAACAGCAAAATTTCCGTTGGGTGGAGTAACCATTCTTTGTGTATCTTTTACAGCTTCAACTGTTTGATGCCGCAAGGTCTAAAGCTGGCAGAACATAGTTTTAGTTGTTGTCTTTGCCTTCTTTTCTTCATCTTCTGTATTTCCTTGAGAGGAAACTCTGGTTGGGGATGCACACAACTTCTGTAACAATTTTATTTTTGTGCTGTAGTACTCTTGTGCCTCCCAGAACTCTTGCTCAACACTGTAGATTTCACATGGCAAACAGGTATGTTGTCATTCTCTACATACTTATTCTGTTCTGCAGAACCTCCCAAGTTCATCAAGAAGCCTGAAGCTTTGAGGTTCGTGAAGCAGGGGGACACAGTTCAGCTTGAATGTAAAATCAGTGGCACGCCAGAGATCAGAATTGTGTGGTACAAGAATGAGCAGGCATTCCAGGCAAGCGACAGGCTGCACATGTCCTTTGTAGACTCCGTGGCAACGCTGACCATCGTGGGTGCCACTGCTGCAGATGCTGGGGATTACATCTGCGAAGCCCACAACTCTGCAGGCACAGCCAGCTGCAGCACTTCCGTCACAGTGAAAGGTCAGCACATGGCTCCACACTCCACCAGAATCCCTGGCTGCCACGCCTGCTCTGGCTGCACATCCCACTGCTGCTGCAGCAGCTGCTGGCTGCTGGGCCGGTGTCTCTCCAGCTGCTCTTGCATTTAAGTGCTGCTGTGTTTAAGCAGCAGAGATCAGGCAGGAAATGGTGGTGGGTGTTCAGCACTGTGCAGTCATTCCCTCGTCTCCCCATTTAAGTCAGTTGCAGGCTGAGCAGGGCAAGCTTTTCAGATCACAATGGGAGCATGGACTAGATGAAGACCAGCCATGGTGAGAGAGCTGGTAATATTTTTCAGCCATTCCTCTGCCTCCTTTTTATACACAGTGATACTGACAGGAATGAAATTTAAGACGGAAGAGGAGGCTGTGTATCTGAGCTTCACTGACTGTAGCTTTCCTGACTAGAAAGAGCAGGGAACAAAGATGGAATGTAAAGGTGGAATGTGACCCTAGAGTGCAGGGAGAGTGGCTTTGTGGGAAGGACACTTAGCACTGATTCCAAACAGGTGCAGAAGTATCACATTTTCTGCCCTTTGGACTCTTGAGTGCTGGGATTTTTTTAGATGTGAGGCCACATTTTTGAAAGCTAAATATGTGTTTACAATATTAGCGTAGGCTCCCTTCCTGAATATGTTGCTTCCTGCTACTGTCCAGAACCCACCCGGAGAAGGAAGCTCACACATTATGATGTGATTTTTTTTATAGAGCCGCCTGTTTTTAGCAAGGTGCCAAGCCCTGTGGACACTCTTAAAGGCTCAGATGTTATCCTGCAGTGCGAGATAGCAGGGACCCCACCCTTTGAGGTGGCTTGGTTCAAGGACCGGAGGCAGGTCAGGAGCAGCAAGAAGTTCAAGGTGACAGCAAAGCACTCCGTAGCCAGTCTTCATATTCTCAATTTGGAATCTCAAGATACTGGAGAATATCAATGCAAAGCTATGAATGAGGTTGGAAGCGACACTTGCACCTGCCCAGTGAAATTCAAAGGTTTGTATGCCAGAGGATCAACATCACTGCCCTCTTTTCTTGATCTCCTGGCTGTCGCTCTTAGAAGCAAGCATGTCTGATTAACTGTCCTCTGCCTCCTTGTTTTTGCTATCAGAACCTCCACGGTTTGCCAAGAAGCTGAGTGACACTGCAATCTTCATCGGGGAGCCAACAGCCCTGCAGGCAGTAGTGGAAGGATCCCCACCAATTTCTGTTGTCTGGCTCAAGGATAAGGGTGAAGTTATTAGGGAGAGTGAAAATGTTCAAATGTGGTTTATGGACAACATTGCTACTCTTGAGATTGCCAGTGCAGAGGGAACTGATGTTGGAAAGTACATCTGTCAGATCAAAAATGATGCTGGCATGCGGGAGTGCTCTGCCTTTTTACAGGTCCTAGGTGGGTATAGCCTACTCCACTGTAGGTACTAAGTCTTACAGCTTGCACAGCTGGCTCTACCAGTCTTTGCCTTCTGCTTACACCCTGTGCTCACAAGTCTGTGGTAGATTTCCCTGTGACACACAGACCCCTTCCTTCCTATTTCAGAACCAGCAGTCATCTTAGAGAAGACCGAGCCGATCACAGTGATGGCTGGCAATCCTTTCACGTTGGAGTGCAAAGTGGGAGGAACACCTGAGCTGATCACCAAGTGGTACAAAGATGGCAGAGAACTAAAGAGTGACCGCAAATACCAAATTACCTTTTTCAACAATATATCCACTCTGAAAGTCTTTTCTGCAGACAGGGGAGACAGGGGCTTGTATACTTTTGAGGTGCACAATGAGGTGGGGGACAGCAGCTGCACTTCTTCAGTTGACGTTTCAGGTCAGCTCTATGTCTTTATTGTTCACTCTTGTCTTTAAAGAAAGCTTTTGTTTTTTTCCCCTTTCCTTTCCCTTGAAAGAAACCTCAACACTTGTCTTCCTGTTCTTCTGCCCTGTCCTACTTAGATCGCCTTGTTCCTCCTTCATTCTCAAGAAAACTAAAGGAGACAAATGGGGTGCTGGGATCTTCTGTGCTGCTGGAGTGCAAAGTGTCTGGCACAGCTCCCATATCTGTGTCTTGGTTTCAAGATGGGAATGAGATTGTTAGTGGAGAAAAATATGAAATCTCATTCTTGGATAATGTTTGTGCTTTGAAGTTGAATGCCCTGGATGTCACAGATACAGGGTCATATACATGTGTGGCAGCCAACGTGGCTGGATCTGATGAATGCAGTGCCTTCTTGACTGTACAAGGTCAGTGGAAGGATACTGCCGTGCCTTCAACAAAATTCTTCTTCCCTCTTCTCTTTAATTTCTCTGGTTTCCCATGGTTTCTTTTCATGGTTTGTTTGGTTTGGGATTTTTTTCTTGTGGTTTCTTTTATTTTTTCTTTTTGACTCAAACCTGCTCATTTTCCTCCCCACAGAGACCCTCTTATTAACATCTTTCTTCCTCTTCCACTTCTTTGCATGATCATTAGAACCACCTTCTTTTGTGAAGACACCTGATCCCCAGGAAGTTTTGCCTGGATCAAATGTGACATTCACCAGCTACATCAAGGGCAGTACTCCCTTCAAAGTGACCTGGTTCCGAGGCATCAGGGAGTTGGTGCCAGACAGCAACTGCTCCATCTCTCTCAATGAGTCTGTGGCACAACTGCAGCTGTACAACGTGGAGCCAGGCCACAGTGGGGACTATGCCTGTGTGGTCACAAATGATGCTGGCAGTGCCTCATGTACGACACAGCTCTTTGTGAAAGGTGTGTTTGGGTGTGTGCATGAATGCACAGCTATCTTCTTTCACTCCCTGCCTGCAGCTCCTCCACATCTGTCCCTCTTACTGTTGATTTATACCTCCCCACAGAGCCTGCAGTCTTTGTGAAGAAATTAAGTGATTTCAGTGTGGAGCAGGGGAAGTCCATTGTGCTAGAAAGCAGCTACATTGGCACCCCTCCCATCTCTGTCACCTGGAAAAGAAATGGCATGCCCATTGCTCAGTCTCAACGCT
This sequence comes from Muscicapa striata striata, assembly GCA_030060385.1. NCBI lineage: Eukaryota > Metazoa > Chordata > Aves > Passeriformes > Muscicapidae > Muscicapa > Muscicapa striata. The sequence goes on along the minus strand of JAREIS010000056.1, from coordinate 1,548,954 downwards.
GCACTGTTACAACTACTGAAAAATCTGGCATTCTTGAAATCTTCAACAGCACAAAGAATGATGAAGGCGAATATACCTGTGAGGTGGCAAATGAGGCGGGTGGGGATGTTTGCCACAGCCTTGTATCCATCTTAGGTATTCATCACCCCTGATTCCCCTAACACACTGAGGTGTGATGCTCTGCCTCTGCTCACCAAGTTCTCTCCTTCCCTAGAACCACCTTATTTTGTCACACACCTGGACCGTGTGGAGGTGAAGGTCGGCGAGCCCTTGACCTTAAAATGCCAGATTGGCGGTTCACCAGAAATCAAGGTGTCCTGGTACAAGGATGACACCAAGCTCAGATCAACACAGGCTTACAAAATGCACTTCAGGAACAATGTGGCAACACTGGCATTCTCTGCTGTAGAGGATAGCAACATTGGAGAATATATCTGCAAAGCAGAAAATAGCATCGGCTTTGCCACCTCCACAGCTTTGATTGTTGTTAAAGGTGATGGTCCAAGAGCCACTTTTTTGTGGGGTAGTTTGTAGGAATTCTTTGTTGTCTACAGAAAGGGGGTTTTATTAACTTCAAAGGTAATTAATTCTAGGTTGGCTTCCTACTCATAGTGGTGATTATTATTGTTTTGCAGAGCGTCAACTTCCCCCTACGTTCACCAGAAAACTTAAAGATATTCAGGAGGTGGTTGGTGCCCCAGTGACATTTGACTGCCGCATAACTGGCTCAGAGCCTATCCAGGTGTCTTGGTACAAGGATGGGGTTCTTTTAAGCAACACTGATAACATGCAATCAGCCTTCTTAAATAATGTGGCGACTTTACAGATCTTAGAAACTAGTATGGATTACTGTGGCCAATACACTTGCTCAGCCCAAAATGCTCTGGGGACTGCCTCTTCCAGTGCCAAACTTCTCCTTACAGGTTTGTAGATCACACTGAAAAAATCTTTTGTATGTCTTTGCTCTTTTTCTTCTCCACCCTTTTTCCCACTCTGCCCATTGTGTGGTGGCCAGGGACAATGGGCATGGCATGATGAGGCAGGCTTTGTGGTGAGCTCTGCCATGCTTTCCTCTTTGCAGAACACCTACAACCTCCCTTCTTTGACGTCAAGCCAGTATCTATCGATGTGGCACTAGGGGAAAGTGCAACCTTTAAGTGCCACGTGACTGGTTCTGCTCCCATGAGGATTACTTGGACCAGAGACAACAGAGAGATTCGTCCAGGTGGCAACTACAAAATGACACTGGTGGAAAATACGGCCAGCTTGACAGTCCTAAAAGTTGGTAAAGGGGATGCTGGACTCTACACATGTACTGCCAGCAACAGTGTTGGAAAGGATGCGTGCGCAGCTCAGCTGGCTGTACAAGGTATTGCTGTGGGCTCCAGGGTTTATGAGGTTTTCTTTGTGGGGCAGACACTGGAAAACACAGTCCTGAATGCAGACACATGTGTGACTAACAGTCTTTACAAGAGGTTACTCTGAGATGTCTTATTTCACTTAAATGTTATTGTAAAACTTAAATATTTACATTTCTTCTGCTTTGGTATAGTACATGATTTTTCTTATCTTTTCTTATCTTTTCTTATCTTCCACTGAAACATTAACTCTCCCTTATTAACTTGTTGTGCCTTTATGAATAGTTCTGTTGGTCAGAAATATCTGTCTTTATAAAGTCTTTCTCTAGCAGTGACAGTCACTAGGTTGCCCAGGGGAATTAAAGGAAACAGAGAAATTCAGTTCACTTATGAGGTTTAAAAGTATTTTTACTGCACGTGCAGCTCCTGCAAATAGCTTTGCTCTTTCACAGATTGAAAACATTGAAAATTGCTCTTCTAAACAGCAAAGCTGAGGGATCTGAGAGCAGATTTGGTGACAAATATCCATCCCACCAACACTTCACCTCTCCTTATAGTGTGTGGATCTAAAAGTAAAATCTAAATTTATGAATGGCTCAGACTGTCTTGGTGCCAGTGACACATGTATACTAGTGCAATTTCCCCACTGTAGGTGGAAACATATTTATAGCTGTTCCGGATATTTCAATCTTACTGATTTTATAAAAGAAGAAACGTAACATATACTGCTTAGGTTATGCCTGAGTTAAAAGGTCCCTGTTGCTTTAGCACTTATTTTCCTCTTTTTCTTTTTTTTTTTTTTCCTCTTTCCTCTGTATGAATTTGGAGTGCAAAGAGGGAGGGAGTATCTTTCAAGAGTAAATTCTTTTACACTCTAAGAAAAATAACACAGGAAACTGAGCTACTAGCAGTAAGCTTTTGTATTAATTATTTGTCAAACGTTTTATATATATCAAGTTTATTCCAGCCATAAGCATTTTTCTTGGTGGGGGTGGAAAGATTGCATTATACTGAATTACCTGGATTCAGTAATAAGAAGGGCTGCAGTATTATATAGCTTGCATTTTGTAGCTTACAAAATGCATTGAAAAATTGTAGCAAGAAATCAAACCTCTTTAAAAGATCTGAAGATTTTTTCCACCACAATAATTCTGTTTATTATTAATTATATCATTGCTAACAGCTTTCTTTGAACAGTTACCATTTGTAAAATGATCCCAGCTGACCTTATTTATTTTTTTACTCTTCACATCTTTATTCATAAAAACCTGAGGAGTTTTTTCAGTACTATGATTTAATTTTTTGATCTCAAATTTCCTGACACTTTTCTGTGTCAGTATTCTTTATAATTTGTACAGTTTCCCCAGGGCTGTAAAGTTAGTGATGTTGATGGTTTTCAACCAATTTCTATAGAACTTGAAAGGGTAATCTCTTTGGGTGCATTGATTTGCATGTGTTTAATTTGAGCATATGCTGTCTCACCTCTATGACATGCAGCCTTTTGTTTGTAGAATTAAGATCTTTTTTTAAACTGACCTTGAAAACCTCACAGTTTTTAATTAACTTTTACACTCCAGCATCTAATGTTCCCAATCTGTAGTTTTAATAATTGCTTTATGTTCTAGAACTGCTTTACATTCTAGATATATAACCTTACTAATGTGTATACCGCATATTTTGTAAGGAGTGGAATTAGAGGGTGACTATTTGGCAACTGTTAGTGTGCAGATAGATTATCAGCTCTTTCTCAAAGTGAAATCTGAGAGTAAATTGCTAAGGTTCCAAGAGTCCTGATGTTAACAAATCATCATTTCTATTTTTAGAAACTCAGGAAGTTTTGTTTCTAGCAACACAGGATGTTCTGCAACTGTCCCACAGGTTGATATAATCCAAAATTAATTAGATATTCTTCCTACACTTTACAGACAATCACACAAAGAGGCACTTCATCCTGTTTTGCAGAGAGATTTGTTTGTTGTACCAATGTTAACACCTCTTGGTTTTACTGGTTATATCTTTGATCTATGAGCATTCAGTCTTGTGATTCTAATCATCTAGATGGTATTTTTGATTAAAAGTATCAAACTTCCTCTCCTTATGAAACGAAATGTAGCCATCTGTTTTACTATTCAATCACAGGACATTTAACACCAATGTCTGTATTACCAGCCATCTCAAAATTCTCCTCAGCATGATTATTTTTATGCTCTTTTATTTTCTACCTAAGCTTCTTAACTTTTGTTCTTTATGTGCAACTTTATGTTCGGTTTTGCATTAAATGTGTGAGGGATTATAATGCAGATATATTTATTGACTATATTAATTATTAATCACAGGATATAGAGTAATTGTTACAATACTAAACATAAATGCTTTTAATAATATTTTTTAGCTGAACAGTTGGATGCTTGCATCTTCATCAGGCATTTTGATTACCCATGTATAACAAGAGTACATTTTGTAAAGAAAGCCACACATATCAACTAATCTCTAGTCAATACAAGGAGAGGTACAGTGAGTCAGTAAAATAAGGAAAAACTCACTGGATGCATATAGAAAACTTATTTGCTTCTTAAACTGGATTTTGGACCAACTTGAAATAATCTAAAAAAAATTCATAGCAATTGCAAAATCAGATTTTTTGCTTAAGTCCCTAAAGTTTGCAGTTTCAGTTACACATTTCCATGCTTATTCGAACATTTAGTGCAGTTTAAAGAATCATCTCCCATTTTTGGCTTTCCAGAACCACCAAGGTTTATTAAGAAACTAGACTCCTCAAAACTTGTGAAACAGCACGATTCCACAACGTATGAATGCAAAATAGGTGGATCTCCAGAAATCAAAGTCACCTGGTACAAAGGTGAAACTGAAATCCATCCCAGTGAAAAATACAGAATGTCCTTTGTGGATTCAGTGGCAGTCATTGAAATGCACAACCTCAGTGTTGAAGACAGTGGTGACTACACTTGTGAAGCTCAGAATCCAGCGGGTAGTGCGAGCACCAGTACTACACTGAGAGTAAAAGGTCAGAATCTCAGCTCTTTCCTTCCCTTTCTAACTGTAAGGGTCTTCCTTCAGGAAAAGCTCCTAAATCCCACTTTCTTTTATCAGGAATGCCAAAACCTGTCTAAGTAGATGGCAAACCTCTTGTCTGTTTTGATCTCTGTGGCAGGTCTTTCTTACTTATTGTTTGTCTTCGCTATTTAGCTTCAGAAGAGTTACTTGAATCTTCTGTCCTCTTTAAACTCTTTTGCTTAAATAACACAAAGGATAACTCTTTTTTCTTTTTTCCAGCACCCCCCACTTTTACCAAGAAGCCCCATCCAGTCGAGACCTTGAAAGGGTCTGATATTCATCTGGAGTGCGAGCTTCAGGGCACTCCTCCATTCCAGATTTCATGGTACAAAGACAAACGAGAAATTCGGAGCAGCAAGAAGTATAAGGTCATGTCTGAGAACTACATAGCTACTCTTCACATTCTCAGTGTGGATACTGCAGATGTTGGTGAATATCACTGTAAGGCTGTAAATGATGTGGGAAGTGACTCCTGTATTGGCTCTGTAACACTAAGAGGTTTGTACAAAGATTGGCATCTTCTTGGCATTTCTTTGTTCCTGCAATTCTTCTCCTACTTTTCCGCTCCTGGCAGGATTCTTTACTGTTAAATATCTTCTCTTAAATAGCACCACCAACCTTTGTGAAGAAGCTGAGTGATCTCACTGTCGTGGTCGGGGAGTCGATTGAACTGCAGGCTGCAGTACAAGGATCACAGCCCATTTCTGTTCTGTGGTTAAAAGACAAAGGGGAAATCATCAGAGAAAGCGATAATCTTTGGATCTCCTACTCAGAAAACATTGCAACTATGCAGATTGGAAATGCAGAACCAGCCAATGCTGGGAAATACATTTGTCAGATAAAAAATGATGCTGGAGTTCAGGAATGCTTTGCCATGCTGAAAGTGCTAGGTTGGTAGCATAAGATAAAAAAACCCAAAATGTTCTAAGATGCTTTAAAATTTAAACTTTAATCATAATAATAGCTATTTCATTGTTCTAAATTTTCTTCTGACTTGTATTCCATTGCAGAACCTGCAGTCATTGTAGAGAAACCAGGCCCAGTCAAAGTTACAGCTGGAGACTCGTGTACTCTGGAATGCACAGTAGATGGCACACCAGAGCTTACTGCTAGGTGGTTTAAGGATGGTAATGAACTGTCCACTGACCATAAATATAAAATCAGTTTCTTCAACAAAGTATCTGGACTTAAGATCCTCAATGCAACACTAGAAGACAGTGGAGAATATACTTTTGAGGTGAAAAACAGTGTTGGTAAAAGCAGCTGCACAGCTTCAGTGCACGTTTCAGGTTAGTTGACTAATCTTTCTGAGTCACCTCTGATCCTTTAGTTCCTTTACAAAGCCTTCAGATAGCAAAGTGGTTGTTGTGATTGGCAACCTAAGAGAGTTGTGTAATCCTAGGAGTAGTTGGCATGCCACTTTAACAGGCATCAAGAATAGATACCTACCTAAACTCTGAGGGGCAGGAATTATTGAAAGGACTTGGTTTCTTCAGCTTTAATCTACATGTTGTAGACAGCTGGTGCAATATTGTTGCCTGTGAGAAAGAATGGCAAAAATAAAAGGTGTTTCTCAAAGACTGTGAATGAAAGTTCCAGCATATCCTTAACCATTGACTATTTTTCAAAGACTTAGATGTGTCAGAGTATATTGCCAAAGGAGATACAGCAAAAGAAAGTTCACTAATTGTATTATGCATGGAGAACTTTCTGTATTTTAAGAACCCTGTATGGTAATTTTAATTTTTATTTTTATTTTGAAACAAATGCAGATCGTATTATACCTCCTTCTTTCACAAGAAAACTGAAAGAAACATATGGTCAGCTGGGTTCTTCTGCTGTACTGGAGTGCAAAGTTTATGGGTCACCACCCATTCTGGTTTCCTGGTTTCATGATGGACAAGAGATTACCAGTGGAGAGAAGTATCAGGCTACTCTTACAGACAATACCTGTTCTCTGAAAGTGAATGGACTTGAGGAGTCTGATATGGGAACTTATTCATGCACAGCTACTAATGTAGCTGGGTCTGATGAATGCAGCACATTTTTGAGTGTTAGAGGTCAGTATCAGTAAGAAGCCAGAATCAGAGTCCAAATTTATTTTCACAAATATTTAATTTTTTCTTTGTTAAGTATTTCTGATGACTGTGATCTTCAAAAGAAGTTCAAATGTACTTCTTCTCTGTCTGTTTTACTTGTGTACTTAGAACCACCATCTTTTGTGAAGAAACCTGAACCACTGGATGTTTTATCTGGGGCAAGCATAACCTTCACTAGTATTGTAAAAGGCTCCCCTCCATTGGAAGTTAAATGGTTCAGAGGCAGTGTTGAGCTAGTACCAGGACCCAGATGCAATATGACCGTGCAAGAATCCCTTGCAGAACTGGAACTTTTTGATGTACATCCACTTGAGAGTGGAGACTACACCTGCCAGGTCTCTAATGAGGCAGGAAAAATTTCTTGCACAACACATCTTTTTGTCAAAGGTTTGTCCAGACTACTGCTTCTTATGCTTCTTGAAGATGACCTCTTGGCTTCATTTAATTTGCTTTCTTCCTGTTGTTCATTATAGAACCAGCCAAATTTGTGAAGAAGCTGAATGATTTAAGTGTAGAGAAAGGGAAAAATTTAATCTTGGAATGCACGTATACGGGTACTCCACCGATTTCAGTGACATGGAAGAAAAATGGAGTGAAAATAATGCACTCTGAAAAGTGTAGCATCACTACTACAGACACATCTGCCATACTGGAAATCCCTAGCAGCAAACTAGAAGATCAGGGGCAATACTCTTGTCATATTGAAAATGATTCTGGGAAAGATACTTGTCATGGTACAATCACAATACTAGGTGCGTCAAGCCAGCATCATTTCAGCAAGTGTTATTTGAACTACTAATAGTCATCATGCAATATCTTTTTATGCTAATGGCATGTCTTTGTCCTTCAGAACCACCTTACTTCATTACCCCCTTGGAGCCAGTGCAGGTGATTGTTGGGGACTCTGCATCGTTACAGTGCCAGGTTGCTGGAACACCTGAAATGATTGTGTCGTGGTACAAAGGCGATACAAAGCTGAGAGGAACTGCTACTGTGAAAATGCACTTTAGGAACCAAATTGCTACTCTGGTTTTCAGCCAGGTAGACAGTAGTGACAGTGGGGAGTACATCTGCAAAGTAGAAAACTCTGTTGGGGAGGCTTCTTCATCATCTTTGCTTACAGTTCAAGGTGAATATTTCAATTTTAAATATAGGCCTGTTTTTAAGTATGCTTTGCTATTTTGAAAAACAATTTCCTCTTCCTTGTAAAACACTTTACTGTTTCTTGATGTGTAAGATACCCTGTGGCACCGTCTTCTATTTACAAAAGCCAAGCAGTAAAAATAATTGAAATACAGCACTTATTGACCACAGCTCTTCTGCAGTGTTACAAGCCTCTGTATCTTCCGTCCCTATTCTGGATATTGCTTTGATTGTTTCCAGTAGCAGCAGTCCTGAGGCTCATTGGGTCTAAGAGAAAAAAATGAGGCCTCTCTTCCTGCAACCATATGCACAGGGCTCTTTACAACAAGTTCAAAATAAATTATATGCTAAATAATATTTTAATTGGAAGTTATGAGCAAAAATCCACCATACTCTACAGCATATTAGTCAGTGATTATTGGTGAGTACAGCAAGAGGTGCATGTCTTCTGAAAGACTTCACTGAACAATACTTGTTCTGTTGCAGAGCGTAAACTTCCTCCTTCTTTTACACGGAAACTAAGAGACGTTCACGAAACTGTTGGCTTACCAGTCGTGTTTGATTGTGGCATTGCTGGCTCAGAACCCATAGAAGTGTCTTGGTCCAAAGACGGCGTGCGTGTAAAAGAGGACTACAATGTTCACACATCCTTTGTAGATAATGTAGCCACTCTCCAGATTTTGAAGACAGATAGGAGCCTTATTGGGCAATACACCTGCACAGCTGTCAATGCTATTGGGATTGCTTCTTCTAGTGGCAGGCTTGTCCTTACAGGTTGGTGGGCTGTGAAGTATTTGATGGAAGTGTCTTAAAACTGAGTTTTGCTTTATACATGGATTTAATATTGTGCAAGAGATTCTTATTTCACACAATTTTAAAGTAAATTGAGATTTTAAAGTGATGGTTTTTTATTTCTTTCACTCTTCAGAAGGGAAGACTCCTCCATTCTTTGACATCCCACTTACACCTGTGGATGGCATTATTGGAGAAAGTGCTGATTTTGAGTGTCATGTTTCTGGAACACAGCCTATTAGAGTTACTTGGGCAAAAGATGGCCAAGAAATTAGAACAGGAAAGAACTATCAGATCAGTTACGTAGACAACACAGCCCATTTGACCATCTTGAGAGTTGACAGGGGAGATTCTGGAACATATACGTGCTATGCTAGCAATGAAGTTGGAAAAGACTCTTGCACAGCTCAACTGGCTGTTAAAGGTACTGGATAGATAATACTCTGTGTTTACATTTTTCTTCCTTCAGTTATAAAGGAAGTTGGACTTATTACTGCAAGATAACTTTGAGAAAACTTTTGAGATGTAGCCCGAGAGTACCTATCTGGAGATACCTATGAATCTTTTAAGGGAATTAGGAAGGATCACTAACAGCAATGAGAGGAAAAATAAAACATTCTCTTTGGCCTACCTTCTCAATAGGATTTGGACTATTTCTTTCTTAAGAACTTCACAAAACCCTTGGGGTTATTTAAATGGTGTATGACTTAAATGAATGGAAGAGAATTTTTTTTTCAAACAGGAAAAATAAAGCGCCAGTAACCGTAAGAGCAGTAAACAGCAGAAAACTGCTGTTTATCTTAGCATAATTTCACTTTAAAAATATATTCCGTTTAAATGAGAGCAAATATCAATTCCCCAACATTCAAATTTTTCTTGAAGCATTCTCTTTAGGATTTTTCATCTCAAGATAGATTTATAGAATTTGTGTTCTTTTTTTGCAGAACGAAAAACTCCTCCTACTTTTACTAAGAAACTGTCCGAAGCAGTAGAAGAAACAGAAGGGAATGAACTTAAACTTGAGGGTCGTGTTTCTGGCTCTCAGCCTTTGACTGTTGCTTGGTATAAAAACAATCAGGAAGTCCATTCAAGTGCTCACTGTGAGATATCTTTCAAAAACAATGCCTTGCTTTTGCATATAAAGGCTGTAGAGCAATCGGATGCTGGTTTATACACCTGTAAAGTGTCCAATGAAGCAGGAAGCGTGTTGAGTACATCTTCAGTTGTTATCAGAGGTTGGTTGAAGCCTTGTTTTCTTTGCTTCCTGCTTTTCTTTGTTTTATTTAGCTGCAAGTATATAGCTTTTCTCTCTCTAATGAGCTGGTATTTTTAACTTGAACAGCAGTGATTTGTCCAGAGATGGACATAAACCATTAAGTCATGAAATTATTTTATTTTTGTGATTTTTTTTCAAGGAGAAGCTTCTTTTTCACTATTTGCTATGGTTGCTTTAAGGTGAACATTGAAATCTTTGTGAAATTTCTGTTGAATTTTTAATTATTCTCTTTCAGTAGAGTAAGAGGAGGTTTATTGCAATGAAATCTAAGCTTAGGCAGTGTTGACACTGCAATATGGTAGCACGACACTTCATTATAATAATCTTGCAGGAAATTGCAAGTTTATTTCTTTAAAGACTTTTATATAGTTTTGCAGCCTAATGGCAAAATAAATATTTTTTTGCATGTAAAGGCTCTTGCTGAGGGGATAAAGATATTTCTTGCATGTTTATATAGGAAACATGCTGTAATGCTCTCTTGATATTTATTCCATTTTCTAACATTATGATTGACATTCTCAGACTTCTGTTTATCATCCTCCATTCATTGCCATTGCTTCCTTAGGAATCACATGTATCTCTCTCTCTTATATTCTTGATCATGCTTTCCTGAGTATTCACTCTAGCATTTTCATATTCCAGAACCTAAAAAGCCTCCAGTTTTTGACCAGCCTCTTCAGCCAGCAGCGGCAGAGGAAGGTGATACCCTACAGCTTAGCTGTCATGTCCAGGGATCACAGCCAATCCGCATCCAGTGGCTGAAGGCAGGAAAAGAAATAAGAGCTTCAGACAGATGCAACTTCAGCTTTGCTAATGGAGTAGCTCTTCTAGAACTTTCTGCAGTTACCAAATCAGATTCAGGAGAATATGTATGCAAAGCTTCAAATGCAGCTGGCACTGATACTTGCAAAACTAAAGTGACAGTCAAAGGTACAGTAACACAAAGAAAATAAGGAATATGATGAAAATGTCAATCAAAACTCTATCCCACTCTTTTTTCTCTGGAACAATAGAAGTTAATAATCTAATAACAAACACTTATTTACTGTTAGGTTTTTGTAAAACATTGGAATCTGGTAAAATAGGGTATTTAACAATAATTTATATATCTATAGTGACATTAATGCTGAAAGATCAAATCAATGGTACATTCCTGCCAATGAGATTAAGAATTTATTTTCTAAATCTAAACACCAAATTTAAGAAAAATGCAAGCTAAAAGAGTGAAATTACTTGGCCATGCATGTTTTATGGAAAGCATGTGAAAAGTGGTGTTTATTAAAGGAAAATACAGAAGGAATCTGAGCATGTGGCCTTAGAGTCTTTTAAGACTAAGTCTTTGAAGACTTAGAAGACTTAGTCTTCTATTACAGCCCTGAAACATTTTGACCTTTTAGCTGAAAGTAAACAGTGTCTAAACAGGAGTCCTTCTGTGTGGCTCTTGCTTCATAAGAGCCCAGCAGTATGCACAAATTGTCTTTTTCACTACATGGCAAGCCACTAGGCTAAGGACTAAGTAAAGGAAAAACAAGAGAATTTAACAGACTACTGATAAAAAACTGCAAGTAACTCTTAGGGCATAATACCCTTAAATAGAATGAAAAGGGAAAATATCACCAAAAAACTTACCAATTTTTGAAAACGAGGCTTTTAATTTGCATATCTATCTATGGAATTGCATCCATGGAGAGTATAAATGGCCTGACTGGAGTAAATGAACAGCACAGCATGGCCCATTGTGGACAGTTTCATCTGGAAAGAAAGCTGCAAGTTGGTTAAAACAGTATTAAAGAAGTATTTTGCATTTTCACCTCTTGCATAGTATTTTGTTCCATCTCAGGAATTAATTTCTTTTTTACAATTCCTTCAGAAGCATCATCACCTATGAACATAAACTATTACATGAAGCCATCTGTTATAACTCTCTGACTCTGTTTTTTAGAAAAACCGGCAGCTGCTCCAGCAGCTAAGAAAGCAGAAGTGGAAGGCAAACTCTATTTTGTGTCAGAGCCTCAGAGTATCAAAGTCATGGAAAGTAAGAACTCTTTTCAAAACAATACAATGTCTACTATTTTCCTACACCTTTTGTTTGACATTATGTCCCTCTGTCATGAACAACTGGAAAGACTTAGCTTCCTCATTTGCATCTTTCTGCAGAGACCGTTGCAACATTTATTGCAAAAGTTGGAGGAGATCCGATTCCAAATGTTAAGTGGATGAAGGGAAAATGGAGGCAACTCAACCAGGGAGGCCGCATTATAATCCAGCAGAGAGGAGATGAAGCCAAACTAGAAATAAAAGACACAATAAAAACTGATTCTGGCATGTACAAATGTGTAGCTTTTAACCAACATGGTGAAATTGAGAGGAGTGTAAACCTGCAAGTTGAAGAAAGAAAGAAAGAAGTTGTTGAAGGGGATCTCAGGGCAAAACTAAAAAGGTATATTGAACATTTTTAGGATTAATTTGCTATCAACACAGAAGAAACTTTTTTTATTATACATCTCAGAGCAAGATATAATTTTAAAATATTCATTAAATACAAATAACTGTACTAAAAATAAAATCATCTGACTAGACTAAGTTAAAAGATTCTACTGCACTGGACAGCTCTGAGGTAATTCAGTATTTCACTAAACAGCTTTCTGGGAATGAAATACTGCATAGTTAACTTCTGTTATTGATTTGCATAGCACTCCAACAAAAAGAAAAGAAGAGGAAGAGCAACCTATTGATATCTTGGAGCTTCTCAAAAATGTAGATCCTAAAGAATATGAGAAATATGCTCGCATGTATGGAATTACAGATTTCCGTGGCCTCCTGCAAGCCTTTGAATTACTAAAGCAAACCCAAGCAGAAGAAAGCCATAGATTGGTAAGACACAGTGTGACTGCAGCATGGGCTCTCTTAGGAGTAATATGTTTCCCTTGAACAGACGTGATGTCCACACTCTGAAGCTCTGAAGTTATGATGTGTGCAGGAATTTCTGGTTCCCCTTTAGATCTTTTACTGGCAGTTCTCAATTTCTTGCATGCTCAAATCCAAGAAGAATAAATGGGGCTTCTGGCTATGTAGGTTCTGTCTTCATAATTTGACTGCAATTGTTAGAACAGGAAGATACACTGAAGAATTACTACTATAGTAGTACACGACAGGTTACAGTAGAGTTACATAAAATTTGATGTAGGAGTGATTTCTGTGTTGGATAAACATGACATTTTGACATTTAGTATCCTTTAATCTTTGAGTATATTCTGCGTTTTTATAGGAAATTGAGCTCACAGAAAAAGCTCAAAGGGAAGATCAGGAGTTTGATGAGCTTGTAGCTTTTATTCAGCAGCGACTGACACAAACAGAGGTAAAACATTTTTGGACTGATTTATGAAATATTCAAATCTATAACAGGGAACTTGAAATTAATTTAAACTAATATTTTCCAGCCCATTACTCTGATCAGAGACATTGAAAATCAGACGGTTTTAGCAGATGAGGATGCTGTCTTTGAATGTGAGATTAAGATTAACTATCCAGAAATTAAACTGTCGTGGTACAAGGGAACCCAGAAACTGGACTCCAATGACAAATATGAAATTAGAATTGAAGGTGATCGCCACATACTGAGAATTAGAAACTGCCAGCCTGGTGATCAAGGAAATTTCAGAATAGTGTGTGGACCACATATTGCCAGTGCCAAGCTAACTGTGATTGGTAAGTGTACTTATGAAGTATATATTTGAATTATTTTACACTTTATTTATTCCACTCTCTGATCTCTGCTAAAATATATGTTTTAACATGCTACTAGAACCTGCAGTTGAGCGGCATCTTCATGACACTACTTTCAAGGAAGGAAAAACATGCACACTGACTTGTCAGTTCTCTATCCCAAATGCCAAGTCTCAGTGGTATAGAAATGGGAGACCCATTAAGATAGGAGGGAGATATTCAACACAAGTCTCTGACAAAGTGCACAAGCTCATCATCAAGGATGTCAGAACAGAAGACGAGGGACAGTACACATGCAAGCTTGACAGTCTAGAAACAACAGCAGATCTGGCCATTGAAGGTTTGTAAAGATCTAGAATCTCTTTCTTACAATAGTGACAGTTTCTGGAGGTTTCATTAGCAGAACAAATGAAAATAAAAAGGATTTCTGAAAGACAGACTCCAAAAGTTGGAAATGGACTAAATAAGAAATTTTGTCTTTGAAAAACACGTGACATACTTGGTAACTTAATATTCTTGGCTAAACCATGATTAATAATTTTCCATAGCCCAAGCAATCTGAGTTGTACTAGCTTCTATTTTCTTTGGAACTCTTATATTTTCCTTGGACTTTCTTAATTATTCTCTATCTTTAATTTCCTTAATGGCTTCTCTTACAAAATGAATCTTCACTGCAATCTTTTTATAGTTGAACTCCTATGTCTTCTAATCTTCATTCTTATGCATAAAACATCATAGTACATGGAATCCCTTTTTCTTACTCTACTTTTTCAAGATCTATTGCTATTATCTCATTAAAATTTAGCTATTTTGATGACAACAGTGAGAAGGATTCAGATACAGTAAATGCCATGGTGGTGCACAACAACTGATGTATTTTTTTCTTTCTAAAAACAGCGGAACCAATTCAGTTCACCAAGAGCATACAGAACATCGTTGTGAGTGAACACCAGTCTGCAACCTTTGAGTGTGAGGTGTCTTTTGATGATGCAGTTGTGACATGGTATAAAGGCCCCACTGAGCTGAGAGAGAGTCCCAAGTACAGCTTCAGAAGTGAGGGTCGTTGTCATTATATGACTATTCACAACGTTAATGCAGAAGATGAAGGTAAAAATTTATGAAACGTTTGTACTGGTGTCATTTTTTATCTGGTTTTTGTTTTTGTTTTTTGTTTTTTTGGGGTTTTTTTGTCTGGTTTTAAATGATGAAACCATGCAAATATGAATATTTTTGGCTGCTGCAGGTGTGTATTCTGTAATTGCTCGTCTTGAACCAAGAGGAGAAGCAAGAAGCACTGCAGAGCTCTATCTTGTAACCAAAGGTTAGCAAATCTTTTGAACAAATTTATGACCATAGCCATGGGCAAATTTGTTTGTTTGAAACATGATTCTGGAAAAATCAATAGTCCTAAAAGAAATCTAATATTCTTTTGCAGAAATCAAACTGGAATTGAAGCCACCAGGTAAAGTCCTCAAACAAGACTGGCACAAGATCTTGTCTATACTCTGTCATAAAATTAAAGCATTGTTCTGCTTTTTTATTATTTTCAAATCTTTTTTTCCTGGTTAGAGTAAGT
This sequence comes from Muscicapa striata striata, assembly GCA_030060385.1. Lineage (NCBI taxonomy): Eukaryota > Metazoa > Chordata > Aves > Passeriformes > Muscicapidae > Muscicapa > Muscicapa striata. The sequence continues at coordinate 1,533,909 of JAREIS010000056.1, read as the reverse complement.
ATAACCTGCATCCTGAAAAAGAATTCCTGATCCACAGACATGTGAACTATTACTCTCATAAGTAGTGGCAATGACTACTGAGATAAATCCATAATCAGTGACATTATTAGGGACCCTATTTTCTCCCCATTCTCTAAAATGCACATGTTTATTTTTGTTTGAATTGCTAAGGAATAGAACAATGAAGATGTACTAAGTAATAGGCTCTTCTCTGTGCAACTGAAAAAAACCCAAAAAACCAAGGAGGCAAAATGGGTAAAAATCACCTCCTTATGATCTCCTTTTTTGAATGTCCTTAAGAGTCTACTCCAAATGTTGCAAGAATTATTTAGAAATAAGATATAGCATTGTATGGGCTAGCTGAACAGAAAGGTTAATACAATTAGTTATCTATTGGTGGCTAGCTTATACTTGAGGAGCTACAATCCTTTTATGCTACCAAAAAAAAAAAAATTATTAAAGCACCATCAAGTGCTATTCTTGAGGAGAGCACATTGAATTTTTTTTTATTTGTAGTATGTATTGAGTCAATTAAACATTTTGATTTTCTAGATGTTCCTGATGCTAAGGTTGCAGTTCCAGCTCAAAAACCAGCTGAAGGTAGGGTAACAAACCATACTTGTTCTATATCTGCACTGAACCAGAAGGCCAGTGGGAATCTCAGAGAAAAATCTTAACTCAGCAATAAGATCTAGTTAACAATCCCTGTGAGCAAGACTTGACTTAGATAGGCTCTTGACTTATATAGGCTTCTTTGGTGTGGGGAAGGTGAAAACTCTACAGGTGTTTGGAGTTAATTTAATTATCTTTAAAAGAGTCCTTTCCATCATGTTTTCCTATCAGTCTGTTCTTCATTTGATCTTCTTTTTATTTCCATCTTCCTCTCTGATAATTTTTTCCTAATTTTCATCTCTTCTTTTTGCCACAAAAATTATCTTTTAAACAAGCTGTCTAAATTACTGCCTTTTAAAAATATTCTTTTAAAGCTATACATTGGTTTTCATGTTTATGGCAAGGGTCTCTCCCCAGGCTTTGATTTGGGACTACAGACTACAAACAGTAGCTTTCTGTTACACCCAGTAACTTACTTTAAATGTCAGCAGTTTAAACTTCTTGGGTTCCAGGATAATTTGGTAAATGCTTGCAGTGGCAGCAGGAAGGGAAAGATTTGATATTTAAATGAATTACCATCAGCAAAGATAGGAGAGTGATGGCAGCAATGAAAATAAAGCTGAGGACATTCAGGGTTCAAATAAAGGTAGACTGGGGATTCCCACTCAAGTTATATTTATTCAGCTGCTGTAAACTCTCAGAATAAGCAACATGTTTGCTTTTATTCTGCAGCTGCAATGAAATCCTATAATCTATTTTCTCAAACCAGGATTTTTCTTCATTTAAAAGGAAATATCAAACTTAAATTTTGTTCTAAATATTTCATTTTTCCTACAAGCTGCCCCTATTCCCATTCTTCTGCCTCTTGTTCCACCTCCAGAGGAGAAAAAGCCAGGTAAAAGTCCTTACAGTATTTGAATACTATGTTCATGTTTCTTTATGACAGTTGGTTTTTGGATTTTTGTTTGTTTGGCTTCTCAGCAGTTCTTAAGGTTTTTTAATTTAATTTTTTAAAATCTATTATTTTTAAGCAGAGAAAAAGGTTCCATTAAAGAAAGTCCCCCAAAAGGTGGCTAAAAAAGCTCCCGAAGAAGTCCCACCACCTAAAGGTAACTCTTTTCCTTTGTTTGAAAACCTTTTAAAAGAGTAAAATTACCTTGTGGAAATAAGGTGTTTTGTTTTGAAAAAACTTGAATCTATCACAATGGTTTGATTTCTGGATTTATGTTTAAAACACACATTTAAAATCAAAGCTGATTGTGACTGCTTAAAAATAGACCCCTCTTTAAACCATCTGTGAGGGTGAAATAATTTCACTAAATGTGAATATAAAATGTGCCTTGCAAATTCCAGACTGTGATATGAATAATCAATTTATTTATTTTAAGTTCCTGAGGTGCTTGCAGAGAAGCCCAAAGAGGTCAAAATAACATCCATGGCAAGGAGAGAAGAGATACATGAAGAAAAGAAAATACATGAAGCACCCAAGGAAATTTATGAAGAATGGGAAGAAGATTATGGTGAAGACCATGACTATTATGTCAAGGAAGAGGGCTATGATGAAGGAGAGGAGGAATGGGAAGAAGCTTATGAGAAAAGAGAAGTGACTTATGAAGAAAAAAGAATCATTCATGAAGAAGGTATTTGAATTATCATGTCATTTTATTTCTTCTCTTTTCTCATATTTATTATTAAGGCCCCAACATTTTGAACTAGGCAACAGTGTTTTGGTTTTGCTAAGGTATCTGGAACCATAATATGCTGACAAATTTTAAGTGGCACTAGATGATAACACAAGATATCACAAGGTATGGATGCAGATAGGAATAGATACATTAGAAATTCATTGCCAATAAACTTTGCAGGTCTCAAAAACCTAATATGAGTTGGTAGTAAGGATATGTGTAATTTTTAGTTTTTTGGATATTTCTTCTATCATTTTCATGTGTTCTAGATGAACATGATTTACTTAAATGTTTCACACATTTATTGATTAATGTTTATGGCTGTATTTTGCAATTTCTTGCTTGCTATAAGTCTCTTGGGGATTAGTAACATGTATGCCTCTAGGAACAAAATTTGGCTCTGATGAGAAAACATGGAACTTGGAAAAAGCAAAACATTTTTCAACAATTGGATCTTCAAAACTCTCTGTGTGTTTTTAAAATTCATAAAATTATAATGGCATAACTAATACCTTTCTGTCTACAGAGCCTTTAGACAACATTTTTTTTTATCATTTAGTGATGGTTTTGGTTTTTTTTTTAAGTGACTGAAGTTCCTAAGAAACCTGTGCCTGAGAGAAAACCACCAGCCATTATAGCTGAAAAGAAGGAAAAGAAGGAAGTAACTGTTCAAAAAGGTATGACTTTCCCACAAAACTAACAGGAACATGCAGATTAAGATCTCTCATGCATCTCTTTTAAGCTGAATGGTGCTGGTTATTCACATTTCCTTGGAAAGAAGAAAATTTTCTTTAGGTTGGACAGTGAGATGAGCAAGGGTCATGGCAACCCTTTCTCTTCTCCCACCTCATATTTGTGAGCTCTCTGCTCAAAGGTGGTTGAATCAAAACAAGAATTTATGGTAAAATCAAACTGAGCTTCAGTTATCCTGCCTTCTCCCTGTATATTAGCCTTGAGCACAGGTAACTTTTAAGAAATTAAATGCTGCCATTCTGGGAAGTTTTTTCCACTTAGATCACTGCATATCTCTCAGGACAGGGTGGGCCTTATTGCCACCACTGTTCACTACCAGTAAAAAATGCAGTGAACAGAGCACAGGTGGCACAAGGTTTATGACATCCTAAACAAGAAAAATGGTCAGTTCTATCTGATTTCTATCCAGAAAACATTTTGTGAGATTATTTAAATAATAAATCTATCTGAATTACTTCCAGTTGTCAAGAAACCTGTTGATGAAAAAGTGGAGGTAACCACTCAGAGGGTTGCAGAAGAAAAAGTCAAAAGGGCTGAGGGTAAATACTGTTTAGTTATCTTAATGTCATCTTTCTGTGACTGCTGTGGCTTTTGTTACTTAGCTGATCTGCATATGCTTTCTCTTTATTTAACATGGTCTGATGAACTTTTCAGTCTCTGAAACATTTAATAAAAGCTTCTGCTGAATTCTTTGAAAAGAAGATTGAAAGGTTTTTAGGGGAAAATACTAAATGCAAATACTACCAATGCTTTAAGAAAGGAAGTGTGTATAGAATTGCACTGGGTGAAATAGTCTGTTTCACTCTAAGCCGAAGATGTGAAATCCCCATCTTGCTTAGATTTCCATTTTGACTCATCTACTAAGATGCCTTGGCTAATTCTTTAATTATGAAATAAAAATTCACCCTTATTCTCTTAGTAGCTACTTCCTTTTGTGTAGCATTTCCCATTCTACAACAGGATTCTGTCAGCTGCAATTCAATAAGTATCAGGAAATGAGCTGTGTGCTAAATGCCTTGAGTGCCTTTAGAACACAGCAATGCAAAGAAACAAACACATTCCTTATGCTGCTTTGCCTGATTCCAAGAAGCCTGACTTAGCTGCTGAGTTGGATTGTTTGTCTTGTTGGTTGTATTTTCAACAACACCAATAGATAGCTGTAGACTTATTTTGATCTCTTTGCTAAATGTTTGACTGAGTAACAAAATTCTAATGCCAACAGTTACCAAGAAAGTTCTGCCACCAAAACCTACACCCATGGTCGTTGAGGAAAAAGTTATGAAAAAGGAAGGTACAGATCAGAACTTTGAATTTCAGTTTACACTTTTTTCAGCACCCAATGTGTTTCTGTGCATCTTTGGAATATGTGGGCCTGTGTGTATGTATCTGGATCCAGAGTAGTAGTCATGCTGTGGCTACTCTGTGTTTAATTAGTATGTCTACCATGCTTTTGTTTCTTATGAAGTCTGTTTTTAACATATTTGTGGATAGCCTTTTGGTTCTTGTTTAAAGAGCCTATGGTCACACTGCAGAGTGACAGCTTTTTTCTTCATCTATTCTGCTTGCTTGCCTGTCCTTACATGATAAGCATTATTGTGTCCCTGTGCCCAAAAATATCTTTGAAGAACCACCTTTAAAATTCTTCTCATGTACTATTTCCAAAGGCCTGTGCATGCATCTTGTTTCAAATGTTGGGTTAAAGGTGTCTGTCTGTCTTTAGTCTTTAATAAATACTAAATATTACACTTGTGTGCTTGTTCTGTGTTCAGTATTTTAGAATATGAATACTGACTGTCTAAATATGTCTAAGATTTAATGTGCAATAAATATAAAGATTTGATAAAAACTCACATGCTGACTACCACTAATGTGGATCTAGCATATGAAATACTAAAACAAAATCCTATCTTTAAAGTACCAACAGTAGAAACATGGACTGTTTCAGAAGAAAAGATGTCAGTTTCTGTCCACAGAGAAGAAGAGTATTCATATGATGTTACAGGTATGTACAAAACCAAAAGTCTGTGTACCCAAATCAAAACAATCTATCAATCCTACTATACTTTCTTTTGATCTATTTTTATGTATGGCAAATTACATATTTAGACATATTGTACATTTGTCTTTCAGTATGCCTGGCTTTTTTTGTCCATTGTTTATGCTTTAGATTTATTTAGCTTAATAGATGGAAATATTTCGACTATTTTATCTTAATGTTGTTTAAATACTTTTCTTTGAAGAGCCAACAGAGCATGAGAAAACAGCTGAAGAAAGATTCTTTGAAGCTGTTTACCCAATTGAAGGTAGTTTGATTAAGGATGGGAGTCTAATAAATGTTTGTTTGTTTGTTTGTTTGAATCAAAATTAATTGTGATATTTGCACATGCTTTCATTTTCTGGATTTTTTTTTTTTTACATATTAACATATGCATTTCAGTGATGATTATGTACTGTACGCACATTTTATTCACTTTTATTCTTAAAGTTTTTCAGATTTACTATGGACATTGATATTTCCTATCTCAGCTATTAATATCTTTAAAATTCCTATTGTAGCACAAAGAGAGGTTGAGGAGGAGGAAGAAGTAGTTTCTACAGAACTGGAGATCTCTCACGTTGAAGGTGAATAAAGTTTTTGCATCAGTATCTGCTCCATTCTTCTGAACATTCATGTTATCTCTCTGTAACACTGTTTACCAAAAGACAGCATACCAGAACTGAGATCTTTAAGTTTCAAACCTTACTCCATTTCTATCTTATTCTTCTTCATGACTGCTTTAAATTATTCCTTTAATAGCTTTTTTGGAGATGGGTTTGTTGTATCTGTTTGATAAAACAGAATAGTTTTTGACATTCAGTGTTTGTTTATACACCATGTTAAGAGTAGCCTGCTGTGGTTTACCACAGTCTACTGTCTATTACTGTCTCCTAAATGATCACCACCTATCTTTTAAAGTGCCTGAGATACCAAAGAGGCGTGTTCCAGAAGAAAGAAAGCCTGTTCCTGTCCCTAAAACAGAAGCTCCATCAGCTAAAGGTATTTCTACTGCTCTAGTAAAAGAGAAAGAAGGAAAGCCCAAACAAATTTTCTTTCTTTGTACCATTTTTCATGTTTTCTTGAATATATTTAGGAATTTGCTCTCTATGTGTCTTTGTTTTTTGTATTATTTGATTTCTCATTGTCTCTGTTGCACTATTTCTGTTTTTCAGTTGTGCTATAACCTAGCTTACAGCTTGAATTTGTCTCAGCTTGGGCCCTTCTCTTTCTATTTAAGTTGTGTGGTTTTTGCAAGTGTAGTGGTTTTACATCATGAGAGCAAAATGAAAGGTGCTAGTGCAGTGATTTTAACATAGGAGTTTTGTACTGTATCATCTTTCCTGTATTGCCCACATTTGTCCAAAAGGCTATACATTGTATTGTTGTTGGTTGCAGTGCTCAGCTCCTTGTGCTCATTGCATAAAACAATCTCAGATTACTCAAATCTGGCTTAGTCTTTCAAAAACTAAAGGTCTCTTACTTTAACAATGTTTTCCAAAGTGCCTGAAGTCCCTAAGAAACCTGTTCCAGAAAAGAAAGTTGCTGTTGCTAAAAAGGAAGTGGCTCCCCCAGCAAAAGGTACAGCATCTTTTGAATGGGGGCTTTAACCAGTTCTGTGCTATTGTCCTTTTTTTCTAACTTCTCTTATGTTCTCAACACATATGGTAAATGTAATCTTTGTGTGTTACATGTGAATGTCTGTTCTCATCTAAGGCATTAAAAAGCCTTAGAAAGATTACTTAGATGAATTTTAGTACCTTTAGAGTTTTTGAAGGGCCTAGAAAAACTGTGCCTGAAGAAAAAGTATATGTTCATTTTCCCAAAGAAGATCTGCATGCCAAAGATACACTTGCTGATGGAAAGTACACTACTTGTCGAGTTTTATTTTCCTGTTTGTATGTAAGCATGTTTGTGTTAGAATTTACATTTTATGTATAATTTTCTGTACATCCATGAGATTTTTTAAAACCTAGTAATATATTCGAGTAGTTCATTCTTCAGCTAAGAAATCAGTCTTAAAGCATTTGATAGTCTTACAGAAACTGATTTAATTTTGTTTTTTATCCAACGTATGTTGCTCTTGTGATATATCTTTCTATGTTAAGTATATGAATGTGTTATGTGGTATGTCTTGATATTCTTACAAAGGATTAATGAAATCTACAATACTCTGATAAATCTTTGAAATTTAGAATTCAGTTATCTTACATTTTATGGTTTTTTAAGTGCCAGAGGTTCCTAAGAAAGCTCCCCCAGAGAAAAAGGTTGCTGTTCCAAAAAGAGAGGAAGCTCCAACACCTAAAGGTACACTTGAAAAAATAATGCTCTTTTCTTACTATCTTAAGCATCTTGTTTATGTCAAATTTTGGGTTTGATTACTAAGTTAATCTGGTTTTACTGGTACTTCATCTATGTTAATGTGTATCTTTTGTGTCAGTTTTGTCTATGGGTGTGCTGTAGACTTGTTCTTTAAAAACTTGTTAATTTAATTAATATTTATAATTAATATCTTTGAAGTGCCAGAAGTACCTAAAAAATCAGCTCCAGAAGAAAAAATGCCATAGATCCCTAAAGTAGAAATTCCCCCTTCAAAAGGTACAATGTAGCTCACTTTAGTGTCATTTATTGTAATCTTTAGAACATTGTATTTATCTCAGTTTTGTCAACTGTCATTTTGGTGAGCAAAACATGGCCATGTGTAATCTTTCTCAACAACACATTTCTCTTACATGATGCATGTGCCAGTTTTTACTCCAAATGTTCTAAAACAAATACCTTTTTTAAGTGCCTGCAGTTCCTAAGAAACCTGTCCCGAAAGAAAAAGTATCTCCTGCTGTGCCTAAAAAAATTGTGGCTCCTCCAGCTAAAGGTATGCTTTCTAGTAGAATACAAGAACATGCTATTTCTCAGCTCCTGTCTAAGTTCTGTGCTGTTACTAGTTGTTGATTTGTGCTTCTCTTGTGAGTTCTGTTCTGATTTAGACAATGAATCATTACAGCATGTTGTATCTCTTATGCAATACTTATACAGTATTCTTTTTACATATTGAATTTCTGTTAAATGTTATGTGCTCAAGTACCCTTCTTTGGAAAACTAGATTTAGCATTTTGAAACTACATTTTCACAATGGAATTGGTAAAGCATACATTTAATATCATTATCTTTCAAAGTGCCTGAAGTGCATAAGAAAGCCACTTTTGAAGAAAGAGTACTTATTACAGAAGAAAGAATATCTGTTGCCATTCCAGAGGAAATCCCATCACCTGAAGGTACACTATAAACAGAAAATAGTGAGAAACTTGTGCCATGTCTGCAAGTCTATTGTTCTAATATCAAGATCAGAATACTCCAAAGATTTTTTTATAGTTTGTGTTGATCTGCAGGCAGTTAAAAGCCTCCTAAAGTGCCATTTACAATTTCAGTCTTGAATGTCAGGATCCCATCACATTGACAGGAATGGAAACTCTACTACTGAACACAATGATCTTCAGATCAGGGCCTCATAAATTTGCAGTAACAAATATGAATGTTTTGTTTATTTTAGAGTCCATAAATTAGGGCTGTAACCATCCATTTGTCAGGCTCACTACAAAGCTGTCTGTAGCCCTGAAGATAAAATAGTGCTTGACTCTGCAGTGTTAGCTTCTCACCAGCTTTCAGTTCACATTCTCATGTTCAGGGAAGATTGAGATTGGTTGTTTTAAGTTAGTATAATTCCACGTAATATCTGCTTCAAGATAACTGAAGTCAGCATTTTGTCTGTCTTTATATTCCATTAATAACTACCCAGTCAAGACAATTTGCACTTTCCTTTAAAAACAATAAATGAAGTTTTAGAAAATTTGGAGCGTCTATCTAAAACAGAACTTGCAAATGGATACTGCAGTGTTAATTTCTGTTAGTCTCCTGCAAATTAACCTTTTCTCCAGAACTAGCTGAGGTTTTCCCTGACTCAGTCTTCTTTGTAGATGAGTACATGCCAGGATTTCCTTTCAGTTCTTGACCTATCCATCTCAGTTTTTTCCTTTCCTCACTTTCATACAATTGGACCAAGGAGAAACCTTTAATTCTTTGACTCTTGTTTCCCCTACTTGAGCTATTCTGGGGAAATTTGGGGAGCTGAGGCATTCTAATGAACTGGCAGTGTTTGACCAGTGAATGGTATTAGATATAACACACAAGAGGGAACCTGGGACATGGGCAAACCCCATAATTTAGAACAAATCATACATATTTATGTATGTGCACAGCACTTTCTGGATTGTATGCATATCTGTCATTGTCATATAGAATTTCAAAGAATTGGTCTTCATCTTCTCTACCCATCAATCTTTCCCTCTCTCCATCTATCCATCCACCAAAATACTAAAACTAATAATTTTCCTTAAAGAACCAACAGTTGAAGAATGGTCTGAAGAAGAAAGAGAGGAAGTATCTTTTTCCCTTCACAGAGAAGAGATTTCTGAAGGTATGACAACAATTCAGGAACACTAGACAAAAGCAAAAAATAATTTTTGGTCTGTACCAAATAGACAGTTTGGATTAATATCTGCTTTATTCATAAGGAAAAAATTACTACTATATGAATATGTTTTGTAACTTATAAATTTTAATTTTAATGTCTATAACTTCTATTGCTTGATTTTGAAAAGTGGAGTAGCTAATTGTCTTTCAACACAATGAAAATGTAACTTCTCTCTTTGATAGTGAGATCAATCAGGACTTCCTGTTTACAAAAAATCCTCTGTTGGAAGTTCCACCAGGTTGCTTGGATAAAGTAAATGTTCTTCCAAATATCACAATGCACTCGAGTTCCTCAGATAATTTCATTGTAAAATAAATGTATTGTTTCCATCTGTAAGTTTCTTGGTGGTCACATAATACTGTGAAGGACATGACTGACTGACTCAGTTTCTGGGACTAGTGACACCACAGATTTTCCAGGGACATCTTCAGTCAAGGAATTTTCTCAGTATTTTGGGAAAGGTTTCTCAAAAAAATTCCAATACAGTGAGTTAGTGGACAGAGGAATGGAGCATTTTCAAATTCCACACAAATATAAGATGAGGGCTCAGTCTCTCGCTTCCATTTAAGTTGCTTGGAGTGTTTCCATTGCCCTCACAGGAAGCAGGATGGCTTGGATGTAGATTTTTGTCATCCCAGAGGAGTCTATAAATAAAACACATTTGTTTATTTTTGTATTAGAAATATTTTGTTGCTTACCAGGGCCATAAAGACAATAATGTATGTTAAATACTTAAACTTAAGTGTTTTTATATTTTACTCTTTTTAAAAGTGACTGAAGAAGAGTCTTACTACATAGAGGAGACGGTAACTGTTCCTAAAAGAGAGGAAGCTCCTCCCACAAAAGGTATAAGTTCCTTTCACTACAACATTTGAGTTATTTCATCATTCTTAACATTATGTTGCCACTACATGTTTATGTCAATTTTTGGCGTTTTTGTATGTGTTTGTGCTATATTGTTACTAGTCCTCTCTGTAAAACTATGTATTGTAATCTTTTAAAGTGCCAGAAAAGCACAGGAGGGTTGTCCCTGAGCCAAAAGTTCCAGCTGCTCCTAAGGAAGCTCCAGCAATTAAAGGTATAAACCAGTTTGTCAATTGGTTGATGTGTCTTCAAAGGGATTATGTTTGTCTTACTGTCTGCTTGTACATGTTGGCATAGGTGGTGTCTTCTCACATGATGAATGCTGTCTCAAATTCCACCTTGTACTTTGAAAATTATTGTTTGTTTTAACTCAGTAAAACATATTGTGTAGTAGACAATTTTAAATATTACACTTTAATATTCTTTCTCATCTTCCTTCTCATCTTGCTCATTTTTCTGAAGTTCCTGAAGTTCATAAGAAAGCAGTTCCTAAAGAGAAAGTACCTGTTCCTGTGTCTAAAAAAATGGTGGCTCCACCAGCAAAAGGTATATCAGTGATTTGTTCCTGTTGCAAAAAAAAAAAAAAAAAAAAAAAAAAAAGCTTTTTTGCTGCAGTCCATCTTTAACATATATGGTTGGGAATTGTATTGTTGATACAACATATATATCCAGTATCACATTTCTTCAACACTAAAGATGTTTTAATGTCTGTTTGTCTACAATAATGCCTGTGACCTGTGCTGTCTTGGTGAGATTTATGTTATTATATGTTACTTATATGTTATTTCATCTTCTGTCTTATACCTGTTGATGAAATCAAGCAAATTTTCTAAAGTTATACAATCTTTTTTAAGAACCTGCAGAGGCATTGGTGCCCACTTTTGAGGCAGAATTTGAAGAACCTCCAACAACCAAAGGTAAACAGATTATTACCATGGAGATTTTTTAGTTTGGTCTTGCAGTATTTGTGTTTAGGCATTTTACTTGAATACAGTTTTGTTTGATAGTCTCTTGTAGAGACACTGTTAGATCCTCTTGTAGGGATCTCCCCTCTTTTGACTTTACTCATTTTGGTGCTATGGATGTAAAGGATGCTCTTCAGCAGTGTCTTATTTTTGTTGCTGTTAAAGTTCACTTAGCACTTTTTTTTAACAATCTGAATAAGTAAAAGAAACATATACCTGCATTTCAAAATTGTAATTGAATATTCTTGCACATTATTTTTAAGTGACTGAAGTGCACAGGAAAATTATCACAGAAGAAAAGGTTGCTGTTGCTAAAAAAGAAGTAGCTCCACCAAAGAAAGGTATATAAATTTTCAGAATTACACAAGAGAAGTCTTGTTTCAGAACAGTGGTTTGTATTTATGTCTAGTGATCTAACACAGACTGTAATGTTCAGTGTTTGCTGTCTTTTTTTCTTTTTTATTTATTTGAAGAACTGTCAAGTCTCTGATTTGTGTTTTGTCATCTGCTATGTTTATACACTGTGATTAATTTAGCATCTATTACAATAAACTTTTTTTTGAAAACTGCTAGCAGTGCCCAAGAAGCCTGTGCCAGAAGAAAAGGTACCTGTTCCAATTCCACAGAAAGTGGCAGCTCCACCAGCTAAAGGTATACAAGTTCTGTTGAAAGTAGAGATTATAAATATCAGACATCCATGTGCATCATACAGTCTGCCTAGTTAATCAAATCTGTCTCTCCTGATTTGGTTGACAACTGAAAAAGACCTTCGTCTTTCTCCCTTCAAAATATTGCTGAGTGTGACAGAGAATAGTCATGAAAAGCTGAGTGACATTTACTCAGTAAAAAAAAAATTGGAAAATTTGACATGTTTGTAATGTTGTCAATATTCAGTGAAATGTTTCAAATGTTTCAAACTTACAAATATGTTCTCTGTTTCTGTGCTTTTCTTGTGTTTGTTTTTGTTATGTACCCTGTGTGTGTGGTGTTCTGTGGTTTGAGTTTCTGGAGAGTTTAGAGACAAAGTATTTACCTCTTACTTTCATCTTCATTCCATCTTATGTCACTATATGTGAATATTCTGTTCAATTTTTATTTGTTTTGGTCTATATATCTATTACTCTAATACTAGATACATTATTTTACTATATATTATTTGTATGTCCCATGTGATTGTTGTGTTTATTATATTTTCTTTAAAATAGTGTGCTATTTGCTCCCAATTGTTTGTCTATAATTCTTCCATATTTTCAGAATGTGTGTGACTTCTTTTAGAAGTTAGTATTCTTACAATTGCTATCTTTAAAGTGCCAGAAGCACAGAGGAAAACTGCCAGAGAAGAAAGAATATCCATGGCTGTTCAAAAGAGAAAAGTGTCTCCACCACCAGAAGGTAGTCCTGCTCATGGGTTAATCTATGAACAGATTGTGCTCATGTAAGACTACCAGAGCTTCAGGCCTGTGGGTCTGGCACATCTCCTGAGGTTCAAACTTAGAACTATAGAATGATTTAAGTTGGACAAAGCACTTAATATCATTGAGTCCAACCATTAACCTTAGACTACCAAGTCCACTATGATCCACTGTAGTCACAGAGGAACTTTTACAAAGTCTTCAAGAAATACTAGACACATTTTTCCCAATTACTCTGGGTGTGGGTGATGCAGGAAATAATAGTTATTTTTCCAAGAAACTCCAAAAGGGATATTTATTTTTGTGCATGATTTTACACCAGAAAAAAAAATTAATGTTAGACTCTGTCTTTGAAGTACCAACAGAAGAAGAACATTGGGCTATGTCAGAGGAAGTGTCCGTTTCTCTCCACACAGAAAAGGAGATTTCATACACAGGTATGAAGACTAAAAGGATTCTGTATCCAAAGTTACATCTTGTCAGCTAGTGAAAAAAACAGAGAGAATAAAACAAAATTTCATGTTCTTTGCTGTTGCCAGCTTTTCAGGAAAGTGAAGCTTGTAGAATAATGCAGGACGGTATTTCATTCTCACAAAATGTTTAACCATTTCCTCTTGGCTTACTGCTGTTCTCATAATGGAAGCCAAATAATTTCATTAGGTCCTCCGTTTTAAAGTTTGCCACCTGTCTGACCTTTGAGGAGAAACAGGAGACAGTCTTTGCTTTCATTTCAATTAACATGCTTTACTATTCTGAAAAGACAGACAGACATTTCCTTTTCTGTAAAAGCAACTCCTCACCTGAATCTGAAGGGGAAAGAAAAAATCTTTACTGTTGTCTACATGGCTGAGACACTTAACACAATCCAATGTAATGGATCTGCCTGCTCAACAGTTCAGAGCTTTTAAAGAAAATTTATTGCTCTTTCACTTTTGCGGACTATCAATTGATTTGTGAAAATGACCCACAAGATGTTTCACACTTACTACTTTTAGACCTGATATTGTTGATAAATGGCATTATCATATTCATATCATGAAAGAATAATACAGACAAATCAGTGTGAAGTTGATTTATGTATTTAGTCTCCAATGATGGGGGAACAAGCATTCTATGAGTATGCTCATAGGAACCTGAGCTTTCTGAAAAGGCACTCATGCACAATGTATTTTTTTTTTCAAATTCACCAAAGTACCAGTTCCAACCAGTTTTAGTTTAGGACTTCAAATGTAGATATACCTGGCATTTATAATTAAATATCAAGGAGGACTCTGCCAGAAAATACTTAAAGAGTATTTGCCCCAAAAATAATACCAAGCATCAAGACTTGTGGCAGCAACTCATCAATGCTCACTGTAGCTTGTCATGAGTAAAGCTTCTAGAAATTCTCAAATCTGTCACTGACAGAATGGATTCCATCCCTTAAGGTCTGAAAAAAATCTCAAATCTTTTAAGAAAATGCGACAGTTACTCTCTTGGCAAGTCTGCCAGATCTTAAAATGCCAAGATAATTTTCTGTGCAGTTTCCAGTTATATTGGTCAAAAATTTTCTAAGACACCTGCCTCAGAAGACAAGACTCACACACTTCTGTAAAAGAGAATATGCTGATTAAACATAGCATTCTTTCCTGAATAAATCTTGAAAACTGAACATATCCACATCTTAATCTTTTGGGAATGCTCCTGCTTTTACAAGGAATGGCTCCTTGCCATGTCAGAACAAACAAGTCACTCCATAAAGTGATTGATGGAAAAGGAAAAACACCTTCCTCACTGAGCAAGTCATTCTTTTGCTTTTAGTTAGACCAGAGCTCTTATCTATTGTTAGTCACTCTCAAAGTTTTTCTCTACATATTCCTTCACCTTCAGCTGCAGTTTCCTATACAAATCTTTTGTTGTCAGTGAATGAGGACTCTTGATCTCTTCCTGAGGTAGTGCAAAGTGCCACTGCTGTGGAGAGGAGCTGCTACAGAGAACAATGTTTATTGACTTTGTAATTGGATGGCTTTGGATTTTGACTTCTGCCCATCAGCAAACTTAACTTCACTGTTGGCAGCAGTGGATGAAGCAGGAATCATATCAGCTGTTTATATTGGTATCTTGAAAAGTTTGTTGTTCCTTAATTGAAAAGAAGCCTAATGACTTTCCTAACTACATGTCCAGTGACAATAAGCAAACTTGTCTTTTACATGTCAGCCATGTGTTTGTAAGAAATCTTTTTCTGCTTCTTGCTGCGAACACTTTTGCTTTTAAACAATTTACATCTAAAAATTCTTAAATGTAATTGTGCTGTATCTTTTAAGTGCCTGATGTACCAGAGAGGGCTGTCATTGAAGAAAGAGTACCAATTTATCCTCCTAAAAAAATGGCAAGACCACCAGCCAAAGGTATACTGGATATAGCACTGAAATATGGTGTAAATGTTTTTTTTGTGTCTTATATGTTCCATGTATAGTGAGTACTGATTTGTTTTCTATGGAATGTTCTTCCTTTGGTTAATTCTTAGTTGCCAATGTCTTGTGATCCTTGTTATTAGTAAGATGTATGTGCTAAATTGTAAGGTTCTTTTAATTGGTATCTTTTTAAGTGCCTGAAGTACGCAAGACAGTTGTCCGAAAAGAAAAAGCGTACGTTGAAGTTCCTCAGTATGAAGAGGAGGAAGAGATTCCAAAATATGAGGAGGAAGAGACCACCAGATACCAGAAGGAGGTAATCCATTACCAGGAGGAAGTTCGCCATTATGAAGAAGTTAGCCACTATGAGGAGGAAGCTCCTCAGTATGAAGAGGAAGAAGCTCCTCAGTATGAAGAGGAGGAAGTTCCTCAGTATGAAGAGGAAGAAGTCATCCATTATGAAGAAGAAGCTGCTTATTATGGAGAGGAAGTTGCTGAATATGAGGAGGAAGAGCCACAGGTTCCCCAGTATGAAGAGAAGGCTCCCTTACCAGCTAGAGGTATACTTTAACTTTAGTGTTTGAGTGAGAAAAACTAGTATCTTTTTGTTCTATGAAAATACCAGCATTTTGTTTTAAAATGTTGCAGTGTGCTTTACAGTGTGTGTTTTTAAAGGTGTTTATTGATTATTATATATTATATAGTCTAGAAGACATGTGATGGCTGTATATCTACTCTTTACTACTATCTCCATAAATCCAAATGTTCCATGTCATACATGTTCAGTCCTTTTTCACATGAATTCTGTATAACCCACTATAAAAATTTAACAGAGCTTAATTTCATCCTCATCTGGGGTCCAATTTTGCTATCAGACTGTGCTTGAAATACTTAAAAATGCTTATGTAAAGTCTGCAGTCATAGACAAAAAATACATTTATCTAGGAAATAGCTAGGATACTGGAAAATAAGTGATTTAGGAACACAAGACACACTGAATTCTTTTCAGAAATCTTAGAAAACCCTATGGTTGATGTTTGTTTCTGTCTTGAAGGGAATAATATACTTCCATGCAAAAGAAAAAATACCCATATTTAAATAATCTTAGTTTCAGATGCTTTCCTTAGGACTAATTTTTATGGTATGAGTATAAATTTTCTACATTATTAGCACAGGATGAATATAATATTCATTACTTAGGAGAACTAGGTCATGCCGAGATCCTGGTAATAAAGCCTTTCTGCATCATAATATAAAGATACAGATCATGCATATCCAATTTTCCAAAATTACATAATCATCTAAGAGTATAATTTCCAGTCCTGATCCAAATCATTCTATAGTGTCATTTTCCCTCAAAAAAGTTCAGAATTTCTTTTGATTAATTAATACGTGTCAAAATTATATCTAACATTGTTTGCAGTACAAATTTTGTTATAAACATGAGAAGAGATGAGGCTGTACACTGTAAAAGCCAGGCTAATCCTGAACAGAAAGATTAATGTTGGCTGAAATTTCCAGTGAATCTCTCACGGTACCTAAGTTTAATTAATATATGCTCCAAACTTTCTTCAGTATGCTCAGAGCCAGTGGAATTATTCTCCTGTCATTGTAAAATTTATATGGACATTTCTGGGGTTTGGAGTATCAACAAAAATTTAAATGCATTTTAGTTGAAACCTTTGCCTCACTGCAGTTAAAATAAAAGTCTGCTGATTTCAGAAGTGTAAAGGAATTTTTTAAAAAGCATTTCATTTACCCAATAAATTGTGGTATAAACTACTGGGTACTTATAATGGACAAATCTGTGCTTGAAGTAAGTCAGTTGATAAACTAGATGTGCATGAGTTTTTTGCATGTAGAAAGCTCTTGGAAATTTTTCAGGAAGAAAATGCAGTCAGCAATTTATATTTAATATATATAAAATAATATGATCAGATGCAACCAACTACATGTCTGACAAGCACTGGGAACATATTTTTAATAGCTGGTTCAGAAAAGTCAAACTCTGACTTAATCTGGTCAGCAAAAAAGCCCTTGAAGTTGAAAACATTTTTATTGATGGTCCCCATGGCTGAGCAGGGAAAGCAGACATAACAGCAGCTAATATGATGTGTTTGTTAATTTTTTTGTCTTAGTGATAACACCCTTTAAAAATCATAGCTGTTTGTTTGGAGTGTGTGATGTTTGTTTGTGTGAGTATGTATTTGTGGTGTTTGTTTGCACTTTATGTTCCTGTTGTTATGGAATGAAATACCTAAAACATTAATGGTATCTTTCAAGTGCCTGAGGTTCCCAAGAAGGCTGTTCCAGAGGAAAAAATACCTATTATGAAGAAAAAAGAACCTCCTCCAGCAAAAGGTATATATCATCTCTTCATGTTAGAAGACATCTTCTGAATATGTAATTCACAATATTTTTCAGATGCCTTAATTGCTTATTACATTTTGCTGTTCTTTTTGGAGAGGGATCTTCATGTGAAATATTTGTGTTGCTGTCTTTTTTGTTTAGTTTCTTTTTTGAGTAGTTTGTAGTTCATTTTTTTAACCAAAATCGTGTTTTTTAAGTGCCCGAGGTGACAAAGAAACCTGTACCTGAAAAGAAAGTCCAAGTGCTGAAGAAGGAAGCTCCTCCAGCTAAAGGTATATGCACTTGTAATTATCTGTGATCAGAAAGATCTTCTAGCATTCATTTATCTTCTAACTTGTGTTAAAAACTAGGATAGAAAAAGAACTGTTACTCTTAATGTCTGTGGTTCTTTTTGTTTGTCTTTAATTGTGATCAATGACTGTTTGTTTTTAATTTTAGTATGACTGGTTTGTATGTCACATTGTTTTAGATTTTCATACCAAGCTCAATATTTAATAATATCTTACTAAGTTCCAGAAGTGCCAAAGAAACCTGTGCCAGAAGAGAAGGTTCCTGTTCCTGTACCAAAAAAGAAGGATGTTCCACCAGCCAAAGGTATATGACTTGATATAGCTCTTGACTGAATGTTTTATATTTAAAAGTCAGTCTTTTTTCATATGTGGTGTAGTGTGAAGTTTTCTATTCTTGACAGTTCTTTGTCATCCAACTTTAATGATTCATATCAATGTTCTTTACCTTATGGCTCAAAAATGAAATTCTTAAGCTACAATAATATTTTTTCAAGTGCCTGAAGTACCAAAGAAACTTGTGCCAGAAGAGAAGGTACATGTCCCACTGCCCAAAAGAGTGGAAGAGCCTCCACCAGCCAAAGGTACACCATTTTCTGGTTCAACTGTGTGATTCTATTTTTGTTTCTTCATCTTTGTAAGAAGATTGTTACTGCCAGTAACAATCCCATTCTTCAGCCTAATGTGTTTGAGCCACTCCCTGAGCTCTTTGATCAGGGCACTGTTGTGTCTGTCTCTGTCATTCTATGCTTTGAAAATGTCTTTGTGTTTTGTATTGTCTCTGTCTTTTGGATCTTACATATCTAAATCATTTTAAAGGACTTGCTGTTTCAAAAAAAGATGATAAAAAATTTATCTAAACAGCCAGACTTCCCCCTTAGCGTTGCTACACCAGTTTGTAGTTCTGTAGTCTCTGTATATTTGTCAGTTTATGTCTGTGCATAAATCTGTGCAAAAAAATCCGTGTTAACTTTCACACATGACTAGATTTTACCATATTTGTGTAGTTATCTTAATATCAGATAAACAATTATCTTTTTACTAGGTTTTATATTGCATTGAAAATTAATTTCCTAAACAAAAATGTCTTTAAAGTGCCTGAAGTGCCCAAGAAGGTTCCAGAAAAGGCAGTACCTGTCCCTGTACATAAAAAGCCAGAACCTCCACCAGCCAAAGGTATTGCTTCCTATAGCTGAACATGTGGATAATGCTTGTTCTTTTTCTGTGCATTTGTTGGCAGAATTTAACTGAAGTATCGTAGCAGTGTGTGACAAATGTGCTTGCTAATTCACATCTTTAGCTTCTGTGTAAGTTGTGTCTAAGTTTTCTACAATTAAAAACTATCTTTAAAGTGCCAGAAATACCAAGACGTCCCAGAGAAGAGGTACCTATTTTTGCTCCTGAAGAAGAGGAAAAGGTTCCAGAGATGCCAGCAAGAGGTACAGCATTCCTTCTTGAAGATTATGAGAGCTTTGTTCAATTTATTAACAGATCTTCATCTCCAGTGATTGTTTTAAGCTGGATGTCATTAACCTTCTGAGAGGAGTTTTCTTCTTCCTCTTTCTGGTCTTTGTGACTTTGTTCTGTTGTTTTAGTAGCTTTGATGTTCTAAAAGCAATTACCAATTATTTATCAAAACAATATCTTTAAAGTGCCAGAGGTGCCCAAGAGAGCTGTCCCAGAAGAAAAAGTACCTGTTGCAGTTCCTAAAGTAAAGAAAATTCCACCAGCTAAAGGTATATGCAGATAATTCCTCTCCCTCTTATTTTCACATTTCAGTGGAACCTAATTTTAACATTCAATTTATACTCATGGGAATTCAGGTTGTAGCACCCTGCTGCTTCCTTGTAGTGAGCCAGCTGAGAATCAGGTCTTGAATTATCTGCTTTTTTCCACTATAAGAGATTACAGTGAATGAAATCATTCCTTGTGATATTATCATCCAGAAATAATTTTGAAAGTAATTTAAATTTTCTTTAAACAAAATAGCTAAAATTAAAATTTAGCGCCCTTTACCTGGAAATTCTTTAATTTAGGGAGATAACTCTTACATGAATAAGCTATAGTCTCAAGGGTTTTAGCTAAACTTATACAAAAGTAACATCAATTTACGGATCATACTAATAATCAGATCCTACACCCTAAATGTGAAATTCAAAGGGGAGGCAGACTATTAGCATATCTTGCTAATATTTTCTGTTTACAATGACACTGTGGAATTAAGAATTGGGCAAAATTGCTAATCCTCATATAATCCTTGTAACCCAATTGCACACTGCTGTTTTCAGGGACTAAAAAATTCTCAGTAGTTTCCCCTATTTTTATTTCTAATGTTACTTTAAAGTTGGTGTCTCTGTGTTTTATGTTATGGATTTTTCTTTGTGATGTTGTGAAAGTTAAGCTCTTAAAATAATATCTTCAAAGTGCCTGAGGTTGCAAAGAAAGTTGTGTCTGAAGAAAAGGTTCCCATTTTTGTTCCTGAGGAAGAAGAAGAATTTACTCCAGAGGAAATTGTACCAGAAAAAGGTACATGATCTTTTCTTGCAAGTCACTCATGACATCTTTTGTGTTCATTAAAATTCATCTCTCTTTCTTGTTTGAAGTTTTATGTAACTCTTATATATAAGTTTTGGAGGGAGTTTGTGGTCTTGTTCTGTGTTTTTATCTTGTTTTCATGTTCACGCTTTTACTGCTCAAAAAGCAATTTTAACATGTGTTTGCAAAATAATATCTTTAAAGAACCAGAGATTCCCAAGAAACCTGTTCCAAAGGAAAAAACACCTGTACCTCCACCTGAGAAACTGGAGCTTCCTCCAGCAAAAGGTGCATAAGTAAACAATATGTTGTTATTCTCATTCAGTGTCTCTGTTTAGTTTGTTTGTTATTTATGTTAGCTTTGTGTCCCTGCTGCATTTCTGTACTGATATCTCAGAGTGCCTGTCAAACTCCTAGCACAAAACAAGCTCTTATAGAAGTCTGCCCATGGGTGTCAAGTGTTTTTTGTTTAAATTTGTTTCATCTTTTAAAAATATATTCTGAAGAGCAGTTCTTATTATGTCTCTTTGTACATGTTTTCTGTTGTCTTTCTTGTACTACTGGTGGATGACATTCTTAAAATAAAATGTCTTTAAAGTGCCTGAGATGCCTAAGAAACCCATTCCTGAAGTGAAAGAACCTGTTCCTAAAAAGGTGCCAGCTCCATCAGCCAAAGGTACTGCAGATTGTAAATGCTGTTATGGTTAACTGATAACATTCTTGATCCAAGTTGAGTTTAGCAAGGGATACTTTAGTATTTCTGTCCTGTATTGTATTTGTCACTATAGTATTTGTTTGTAAGTTTCTGCTCTGTTGTTTGTAAACTTCTGGCTTTGTGTCCATTTAAAAATTGTGCAAAAGTACACTGAAGTTAGGTCTTATCTTTAAAGTACCCAAGGTGCCTAAGAAGGTTGCTCCTGAGGAGAAGGTGCTGGTTGCTCCTGCTGAAAAAGTGGAGGTTCCAGCTGCAAAAGGTATATGTCCTCCTTATAATTAATATTTATGCTAGGAATACTCTTGACCTTCTTCTTTCTAACTTTTGTGTCTGTTGTACAAGATCTTTGTCTGAATTTATGTTAAAACTCTTTATTTTCAATGTTTGCATTGTTGAACCATAAAGCTCTGTTTCTTGTGCTTTTCTATTTACACTGCTCTAAGGTGATTTTGTGGTTTTTAATTCCTAAATAAAATCTGTATCTTTAAAGTCACAGAGGTGCGTAAAAGAGCTGTGGCAGAAGAGAAAGTGCAAGCTGTTGTGCCCAAACCCAAAGAACCAACACCAGCCAAAGGTACAGATATATTTCTTCTTATTTCTCCCAAAGATTTTTTTCCTCCTCATTCTAAAATCTTTTATAATATATATATCTTTTTTCAGAAGCATAATTTTATTATTTAATGTAACTTATTCTTGAGGTTATCATGCATATTCTCTGTTCTTTGTCAATTATCTTGGTTAACTGTAAAAAAAACATATTTAAATAATTGTCAGGTAGTAACAATAATACTGTTTCTAAAGTGCCTGAAGTATCCAAGAAACTTGTACGGAAAGAAAAAGTCCCTGCTCCTGCACCTGTGGTGGAGAAGTATGAGTATGCCTATGAAGAATATGAGAAGTATGAGACATATGAAAGCATTGAGGAGTTTGAGAAGATTCAGGAAGCTGAAGAAATTGAGGCATATGAGGAACCTCAAGAACCTGAGGGATATAGGAAAATTCTGGAACAGGAATATGAAGCAGAGGCTGAGGAGGAAGATGTCTATGAAAAGTATGAGTTTAAGGAGAAGGAAGAGATCTATGAGAAATATGAGGAGGTATATGAGGAGGCTTATGAGACCAAACCAGCTATAGGTAAATTAAGTCATGACTTCTTTGTTGTTATAAGGTGTTGAGTTTTCAGTTACAGCTTAAGCTTCCTTTGGGTGTTTATTTATATTTTGCCTTGTTGTAGTCCTGTGTGTGTCTGTTGCTGGTAATGATCAATCAGCTCAAAGGTTGTCTTTACCCTAGTCCTTCCTAAGGAATTCCCTTCAGTGTAAAATGGGAGGGTTCCCTCTCTGTCTGCCCAAGAGTGAAATAGTGGAGATATAACACAAGTAGAGAAAATGTTAATCTCCTGATGTAATTCAGCTTCAACCTGAATTAATTTTTATGCATTAATATTTAATTCTTTTGTCCAGTTTAGCTCCTTTGAGTTACAAAGATATTAGGACTCATGTGGAACCTTCCTTCCCATCATTTAAATGTATGATCATAGAATCTCTCACACCAAACAGAAAGTGCATCTACAATGTACCAAAAATATGTACATTGATATTTCATTATTCAAGAATTCTGAGATGACTGCTCCCTTTTTTCTGCATAAATTATGAGATGGTTCCTCTACAAATGAGTGATTGCTCTGCTTGCTGTCTTTATATCTGTTTCATCCTAAGTAACTTATAATGACATATTTTTTGAAGTGCCTGAGTTGCCCAAAAGACCTCTGCCAGAAGAAAAAGTACCTGCTCTTAAAAGAGAAGCTCCACCAGCTAAAGGTACATCATCCATCAGATAAATTTGAAAACACAGCCTTCTGCATGAGTCTCTGAATGTTCAAATCCAGTATTTTACCTATTCTGGTTTGACTGCTAAACTCTTAGCTTTCTTTCACAATACTGTAAAAGACAGATTACAAAAAAAAAAAATTATTTCTTTAACAAAACAAAAATCAAACAAGATACTTCCTGGAGAAAAAGGGAATGAAGTTAGTATCTTAATTTAAATTTTGCCATCACAACATAAGTGATATTTTAAAGCTAATCATTGAAACTCTAGTTTCCTGCAGATTCCTTAAAAAACTAGAACTTTCTTTAACCTAATGATGTGCTGGAGTGTGTCCTATCTTAATAGGTATTCTCTGTATCAGGCTTTGGGGAACATAAATGCCACAAATAGCAATTTCAGCAAGGACTAGAGAAGTTACTGAACTAGTCCAGAGATCTGTAATTTTCTGTTCATTGCACTAAATTTGCCAGAAATTCATTTTTGCTAACTTTTATAGTTATTTCTCATATGAATTGTCAGAATTAAATCAGTGGGAAAGGGTGGATAAATTTGCTTGTTTGTTTTTACAGAAAAGCTTGGAGTTAGTTGATAGGAAATGGAAACCTTACTGTATTCCCAGCTACCAATAATTAGAGCTGATAGTACAAGAAACCCAATTGTTAAGGCTTATCCCTATCCAAAATTTATCCAAAAACTGAAACTCTAGCTGCCTTAATCCAAGCAAAATAGTCCAGACAGGTGCCCTCTTTTCTATTACATGTATTTATGTATTTGAGAAATATTTTTGTTTTGCTAAGTTTTCCGACTCTTTGCATTGTTTCCTTTTTGTTTAACTTCTATTCTTACATAATACTCATACTGCAAACTTTCTTAAAAAAACTACCAATGTCTTCAAAGTGCCAGCGGTGCCAAAGAAACCTGTTCCAAAAGAAAAAGTACCACCTGCTATTCCTAAAAAGGAACCACCTCCACCAGCTAAAGGTATACTTCCTCTTTGTTGTCCTTGTGAAATATCAACTCTGATTTCAGTCTTTTGTCCTCATTATTTGTTGAGAAACATGTGTATATGTTTTATGTTCCCACTGGGTTTTTTATTAATCTGTTTTTCATTGAGTCTCCTTTGCCTGTTGGCTTCAAATCATTTGTTGAAAACATGTTAGAGTCACTTTAAAAAATGTGTGTTTTGTCATTAACTTGCACAGAAAAATAGTTCAGAAAGAAATAATATCTTTATTTCTACTGGAAAGGAATCTTTCAAGAATGTATGTTTTATATGTTATTCTTCTGTCTAATCTTCAAAATTAACATAAATGTTCATTCAGGAAGGATTTAATTCTTTGATGTTTCAAGAATCTTCCTTGTTAGACTTGCTCTTCTTTCTAACTTCTTTCAAGTAGCTTTGAAAGCCCTAAAAGTAAATTATATCTTCAAGGGCCAGATGATCTCAAAAGACCTGTCCCTGAAGAAAAGAAACCTACACGTACACCTGAAATAGAAGTTCCACCAGTGAAAGGTAAAGGAGCTTCTGATATGAGATTTAATGGCAAGGAAATATTTGTGCCATTTTTCCCAGCTAACACCATTAAAAATTGTCTTGTTCTTTACACCACTGCAAGAGTACCCAGTCTATAAATGGTGATTGAATTTTCATTGATAAATCCCAAACTCTGGGGCAAACATTTCAGACATGTGGTAGACAGTAAATCATTGAATTATGAATGAAAACATGCTGAGGAGGTATTGCTGCTTACACCACCAGTATGTAGAGCTTAAATGCTTTTCTATTTATAATATAGTTGTGAATTTAGTTTAAACTGGGGTTTTGATACCAATACACAGGTCATTATAATGGTGAAGAAGTAATAGGGCAAGAGCCAGTAATTTAAAGCTGTTAAAGCTGTTACACCAACCAGAAGGAAGAGCATGACAATGCAGTAAGGAAAGCAAATGGCTCTCTCTCTGAGAGCTGAAACCATAAATTTCTTCACACAATTCCTCATTCCAGGAAGGCAGTTCTAGAACCATATCATATCTAATCCTTGAAAACTTTCCAAACCTCAAAACAACTTAGTTTTCTGGGTTTATTTCTGTTTGGGATATTAAAAGTTGAAAATTACTTTGAAGTTACTAAAAAAAGCTAATATCTTTGAAGTTCCTGAGTTTCATAAGAGAGCTGTCCTTGAAGAGAAAGTACCAACCATTATCCCTAGAGAAGAGGAGCCTCATTTTTATGAAGGTACATTAATGACACATCTACCAAATAATAAATTCCAGAGAATATATCAAGTCATGCTCTATATTGATCTGTAAAATATGACATATTTTTGATTCATTTTAAAAACTATTTAAAAGAAACTTATATCCATACCTTTTAGACCATCTATGTCCACAAATTTAGACATAATTCAATATTTTTAAAACTTTAAATTTAAAATTTTACACTAAATGTAAAAATGGAGTTTAGCATTTAAAAAATGCTATACTTTTTTTCTTCTAATAATGAAAAAGAGACATAAGTAAGTGAGAAATTAAGTTTCTGATTCAGGATGCACTTGTGTCGCAATGGAGAAAAGAAATGAACTTAACTAGACAGTGGTTTAAGAGCCATCCTGAGCAGCACCTAATTTTTGAGTTGCAATGGAGATCATTAACTCCAAATGAAGACATATGAAATTCAGTTACAAATTCTATCGAATACACCAAACTAAGAAAATAAAAATAAATATTTCTGTAAACAAACGTATTACTAATTGAGAGTGGTAACTTCTAGCAGTAGGAAGTCAATGATCAGACTGAAAGATATTTAAATAACTTATGTTCAAACAGCTCTTTGTCCATATGCATTTCTGCATGTTTTATTTGTCTTTCTACTTCTGTCTTGTAACTAATATTAAAATATGTTAAATAAACTAATATCTTTAAAGAACCTGAAGTTTATGGAGAAGTTCCAACAGAAGAAAAGATTCCTTTTATTGCTCCTAGTGAACCAGAAGCTCCAGCAGCTAAAGGTAAACCAACTCTTCAAGCTATGTGTAAAACAACACATTCCTACATCATTCATCTTCATCATTCCATCTGTGTGCTAATCTGTTATTAATGTTTCCTTATGTTTCCTTAGATGCTATGTGTCTGTGTTTGCTTTTTTGCTACTTACACTTTGTGTATTATAATGTCCTTTAAAAATTGTAATATCTTTGAAGTATCTGCAGTGACAAAGAAAACTGTCCCACTTAAGAAAATATCTGTTGCTGTACCTGCAGAAGAAGCTCCTCCAGCTAAAGGTACATTACCTCTAAATTAACTCTCTCTAACCTCTTATAAAAGTGAGATACCAAGTGAAAAACCCAGCTTGCTTGTTTTCCTTAAACAACACAACCACGTTATAGATGCTTAACAGTTCTTTTTTTTTGTTTATTTTCTATAAGCAATTGCTTAAACAGATTGATACATTCTGCATCAAGAATTTAAACTTTAGGAAGACTGAATTAGACATAGAAATTTAGTAGGCAGGCGATTCAGGGATTAGACAGGGATTAGTCTTGTATTTTTTTTACTTCATGTCTCATGTTCTCTATCTCAAAATACTTTCTTTGACAATATATCAGAAAAAAGTCTAAAAGGTGAGAGAAGCTTATTTGCAAAAGGACTCCTTGCAGTCATATCAAGGGCTTAAAAAAAGTCAAGATTAAGGTACAAGTTTAAATCAGGACAAAATAGAATGCCACAAAATTTTTAATAGAAAAATAATTTTGTTACACAATTCTAGAATTGAAGAGCTCTATACATGTTGGAAACCTAATAATTAGTTGATTTAACTGGAATTTTGCCTTCCTTTTATGGGTAGTTTTTAAATTTCAAAAAATTATTTATTCACATCTCAATACCATATATTATTCCTATTGTTCTAGTAGATTTATTTTTTTATACAAAACTGTATTACTTATTTCATAATGCAAATTTCTAAAATAAACCAATATTTTTAAGTTTCTGAAGTACGAAAGAAAGCTGTCCACAAAGAAAAAATACCTCCTGCTGTACCTAAAGAAGAACCCTCACACTTTACAGGTATAAGAAATTTTTAGTACAATTTGAAGGATAAAAATATGTTTTCATATATAAATTATTTTGAGAGCATTCTGTTTATCATGAACTAGAGTTTACTTAACAGCTTTGGTTACTTGCAACAGTGAAAATTAATTTGTAAAATATTTAAAAATATCATTTGCTGTTGTTCTTAAAATTAAGTGCTACTTGAGATTGGTCCAAAGGGGAAAAGAATAATGAAAAAGTGTCAGAACTTAGACAGGGCCTTTCTCTGCACTACAGGTAGTAGCTCAGTTTAGGATGTCACACATCTTTCTTCTGACAAACTGCAGAGATCAGGTCAGGGCAGAATATGAGGAGTTTTACATCCCTTATTTGAAAGCATCCTAATTTTGCACACAGATATAAAATAGACCTGTATCTTCAGAGGAGCTTGAATATTTGATTATATTTGTTATTTATCTAACATGCTGTGTTGTTTTATAAAGATATTTTAAGCTAATTTAAGTGTTTAAACTAATATCTTTCAAGTACACGAAGTTTATGAGGAGATTCACATAGAAGAAGAAATTTCTACTGTTCATAGGAAAGAGGAGGCTCCAGCACCTAGAGGTATATGACTTCATCATCTCTTCCTGCAATTTGCTAAGTCTTGAACTCCAGGAAAATTAAATTATTCATGTTTGTCTTTTATCCTTGTTCAGCATAATAAATATTTGAATTCATTCTTTCAGTACCTTACTTATATGAAAAACTTGAGATTTTTCATTACATGTCTTTATCTCACTGAAATGAACTAATATCTTTAAAGTGCCTGCAGCCATTAGGAAAGCTGTTCCAGAAGAAAAAGTACCTATTGCTATGCCTAAAAAACCAGAACCTACTCCTGTGCCTAAAAGACCAAAATCTCCACCATCTAAAGGTACTTTGAAAGCTTGGTAGAACTGAGGTCTTTCAGTGATAAATATCTTTACTTTTTTACTGTTTGTTACATAGCTTCTGATTTAATTGTCCATGGTCAGCATGTCAGGTTTGTGGTGTTTATGTTGTATATGTCTTATTTTCTGTTTTCTGTTTCTCAAGTTGTGTTTAAGTCATAAAATCAAAATCAGTAAATAGCTTTCAAGTGTCTGAATTGCCTAAAAACAGTATTCTTGAAGAAAAACTCTGCCTAAAAAGCCAGAAGCTTCAAAGGTATAGATCAGCATATCCTTTCATTCTTTTTCTACAAGTTTCTTCTGTCCTTTGTGCTGTTGCTGTCAAAGCACTAAAAATTATTTGAGTTTATCTATTTATTCCACCCAAGAGTGACCCAGAAATTGTATCAGAAGCTTGTAAAAAGGACTAAAGGAAAGTTCTAGCCATTTTAACACACAGTGAAATTTACAGAACACTTTCACTTCATGGGTAGAGCCTCAGAAATTTGATCATACTCTAGGAAAAAGTACATCCTATCCCTCTGTTTCACATTGTTGATGTTAAACTTAGGGGTCAATTGATTTCATTTTGAACAGGAATATAATTTGCACAGAAACCAGCTGTTACAATTCATTCAGGTATTTTAAAAGTCATTCTGAACTAGTAGTTTGAGTGGCATTAAAAACTTTCAAGCCAATGGGAGCACAGCTTATCCCACCCCAGTCATTATCACATAGTACTGCCAAGCATCAGTGAAGAGCTGTTATGCCTGACATTTTAAAGGCATTTAATTGATGTTCAACTTTTGCCATGACTTCTTTAGCTTCTTTTCATCTTTGTGGGGAGCATAGCAATTCTAAAATTGCATGACAAAAGATCCCAAGCAAAGCCACTTCTAACTTATTCTTTGTCAGAGGGGTAGAACCATGAAGAAAGACTTCTCAGAAGTTCCAACCGTTGTCAAAGCATCCTTATTCATCCACTTGTTTTGTCACATCCTTACATATCTGTGTTTTGTCTTCTGTCTCTGCATTGAATGTTTAATTTTTGTAATTTTTAAAACTACACTAATATCTTTAAAGAGTACAAGGTAACTAAGAAATCAGTAAATATTGTTATACCATAAAAAGCAAGAGTAATACTACCTAAAGCTTTTATGTCAATAATAGTGTCTTTTGAAGGAGGAGATTTTTCTCTTGAGCATTAGAATTTATAGTACAACTCATTTATCCCATTAGTATATAGTATACAATAATATACAACACTTTTTGCATGACATCTTTCTTTTCACATTTCTTTCTGATATGCTTCTTTTGATACTTTCTACTTCACAATGTACATATTTTAAATGCTTTAATTTAAAAAAATGAATGCTGTTTTCTTTAAAGTGCCAGAGGTGCCCAAGAAAATTCCAGAAGAAAAAGTGCCCACTGCTGTTCCTAAAAAACCAGAACCACCACCAGCCAAAGGTATGTTGTACTACTGAAAACTTAATTTGGCAAGAGGAAAAAAAATCTCTGTCTTGATTATGCAGATTAGTTATCTGATTGCTTGTTTGTGTTTTCCTGCTACTTTTACTTTCTGTGTCTATATAATTCTATATATGTTACTATGTTTAAAATTCTTCTCTTTTGAATTGTAGCTGTAATCTGTACCAGTGTGTTAGAAATATTGATGTGGCTGAGCAGAAATGAGATTGACACTTGAGAACAACAGCAGAAATCTTGAGAGAAGAGAAAAGAGGGCCTCTGTGATGTGAAATAGTCCTGACTGACAATGAAAAGCTAGCCCCAAAAGAGGACATAGAATGAGTGATAGAGATGTCTAATACAGAAGAAAAACTACACACATAGACAAAAAATTTATACCAAGGAGTCATCACACATAGAAGAATGTGACAAGGAATACAAAATGGACAATGTCAGTCAAATAGAGATTTGGGAGATGTTTGAATAAAATGGAAAAAAAATCTGATGTAGAAGAAGAAACTCCCAAAGGTGTTTCCTGAGACTTTACAGGGAAATAAAATAACCTCAGGAAAATAAACAACGCAAATCAGAGGTTTTATTAAGAACCTTCGCAATTTCTACTGAAAAGTTTTGAACATAACTGTAAAACTCTATATAATAACTGAAAATAGTCTATTTCCTAAAGGGCCTGAGGGACCCAAGGAAGTAGATGTAGAACAAAAATAATCAAAGTTGCTGTGCCTAAAACATCACGAGTTATACCAGCTTAAGATACTTGGCATTATCACAAAAGTACAGAATCAGAAAAAATATTCTTTACTTGCTTTAACAACATAGAAGACAATATTCAAGACTTCTGTTAGCATTTTCTCTGTTGTCAAAGGTTTTCCAAGTGAGTTCTGAGTGAAAAAAATAGATCTATGTAGTTGGTGTTTTCACTCAGAGTGATCTTCTCTTATCCTTTAGCATTGTTTATGAAATTCTAATAGTATAAAGTTATAGATATTTTTCAAGTGTCTGAAGTACCACAGGAACTGGTCCCAGAAGAGGTTAAACCAGAATTTCCAGAGACTAAAAGTAATTGGATGTAAGGAGAGAAAACCCCTTAATTTTCTAGGGTACCATCATGGTAATTTCCTTTTACTAATAATGTCTTATAAAATATTTTTGTTGTTTTATTTGTAGCTTTTGATATCCCTGAGATTTACTTTTTCTTAATGTCTGAACTCTGCAGATATACATAAATAAAATTAACTGCTTTTTTTAAAGTGCCTGAGGTGCCCAAGAAAGTGATTTCAGAAGAAAAAATACACATTGAAGTTCCTAAAAAACCAGAACCTCCACCACTCAAAGGTATATGTTCAATAGTAATGACTTCACACAATTTTTAATCTGTTTCTCTAAATATTATCTTTCTTACATTTGTGTTATCAGCTTTTTTTTGGTATACTTTATATAATATATTTATAAGTGTTAAAGTCTGTGTGATCTTCTTCTTTTGTGAATAGCTCCCAGTAACAGTGGCTACTAATAGTGTGTGTAAAAAATTATGGGGGAAAAAACCAAGCAAATTGATTATAAGAGTGGGCTTTTTTCTGATTCTGTTAGGTTTTTGTTTTTTTTTTTAATTTGGAGCTATGATTGTCTTTTTAATTCCTATTCTTCAAATTCCTGAAATTAAAACAAACAAATATCTTTAAAGAACCTGAGGTGCCGAAGAAAGTTGTTCCAGAAAAGAAAATACCCGAACCTGTGGTTGTCCCAGAACCAGAGGCTGCACCTGAAGCACCAGAACTCCCACCAAAGGAAGGTAAATCTCAATGCTAATAAAATAACCAAAGTAATGTTTTTCCTCTTTTCTTTAACATTGTAATTATCCAAGCCTTCTGTTTCCTGAAATTCTAAATTATGCTTGTTCTATTTATCTTCATATATGTGTGAAACAGACACATACGATTATTTTTGAAAATGTTTTGAAAATATTTTTGAAAAAATAGTGGCAAATCTTGGATGTCTGAATTGCCTGTGTGTTATTCTTACTATTATTCTGCTTCAGTTCTTCTTAATATTTTTGCATCTTCTTACTATTCTACCTGCTTGGGTTCATGAAAACCACCACAGCTAATAACTTAAGTTATAATAGGAGAAGGGAGTAGTAGCTAAGAGCAGAAGTTATCAATTTAATTGAAAAACCAGAAGCTCCACCAAGAAAAACTAGATGCCATCGCTGCTGTTTCTTGAAAGAATCTTCAGCTTATTGCCTCCAGTGTAATTAATATCTTCTGTCCTGTCCATCCTGTTGACAATTATCATGGCTTTTACTTATATCTTAAGTTGTATTATAAGTGCATGTGTGTATTTCCATATGGAAGCATGAGTTTTGTGAGTGGAGTGTGTGTATGTACTCTTGAGAGAAAAGCCAAAATGTCCTATATTTATCATTTAAAAGGCCAGCATAAATGATCGATTCCTGATATGTTTTTAATATTTTCATTACAATTGTCTTTTTATGTTTTATGATTGGCTTAATTTTTGTATGATTGTCAGTGTAGTTGTTAAATTTAGGACTAATATCTTTTGTGTGCATAAAGCAACCAAGACAACTTTGCCAGAGAAGAAAGTACCTGTTCCAGTTTCTCGAGAACCAAAGCCCATTGCAGGACACACAAAACCAAAGCCTCAAGAGGTGGAACCACAACAACCAGAAGTGGCTGGAGTGGCCCAAAAACTAAAGCCTGTAAAAGCAGTTCAAAAACTAGAGCATGTTCTGACATCTGAAGAGCCTGGGACTGTTTTGACACACCAAAAATCAGAGTCTCTTGTTTTGAGACACCAAAAATCAGTATCTATTGGGACACAAACAGGGCACATAAAAACAGAGCATATTGTAGTGCCTGAGAAACCAGAGTTTGTTGTGGCACCTGAGGAACCCAAAACTGATGTGGCATCCCAAATGCTAAAACATGGCACGATGCTCCCAAAACAGAAGCCTGTTGTGGAATCCCAGAAGTTAGCACAAGTTGTAGTGCTTGAGAAACAAGAATTTGTTGTGGTACCTGAGGAGCCCATGCCTGATATAGAACCCCAAAAACTAAAATATGGTGTGATGCCCCCAAAACAGAAGCCTGTTGAGGAATCCCAAAAACCAAAGCGTGTTATGGCTCCTGAGAAACCAGAGTTGGTTGTGGTACCTGAGGAACCCAAACCTGATGTGGCATCCCAAAAGCTAAAACGTACTGTGATACCTCCAAAACAGAAGTCTGTTGTGGAATCCCAAAAAGTAGCACAAGTTGTAGTGCTTGAGAAACAAGAACTTGTTGTGGTACCTGAGGAACCCATGCCTGATGTAGAACCCCAAAAACTGAAATATGGTATGATGCCCCCAAAACAGAAGCCTGTTGAGGAATCCCAAAAACTTGAACATGTAGTGCTTGAGAAACAAGAGTTTGTTGTGGTACCTGAGGAACCCAAGCCTGATGTGGCATCCCAAAAGCTAAAACGTACTGTAATACCTCCAAAACAGAAGCCTATTGTGGAATCCCAAAAACAAGCACAAGTTGTAGTGCTTAAGAAAGAAGAATTTGTTGTAGTACCTGAGGAACCCATGCCTGACATAGAACCCCAAAAACTAAAGTATGGTATGATGCCCCCAAAACAGAAGCCAGTTGTGGAATCCCAAAAAGTAGCACAAGTTGTAGTGCTTGAGAAACAAGAATTTGTTGTGGTACCTGAGGAGCCCATGCCTGATGTAGAACCCCAAAAGTTAAAATATGGTGTGATGCCCCCAGAACAAAAGCCAGTTCTGAAATCCCAGAAACCAGAACCATTTATGGCCCCTGAGGAATATGAGATCACAGTGGTGTCTGAGAAGTCAGAGACAGTTGAATTAACTCAAAAATCAAAGCGTGTTGTGGTGCCTCCTAAAACAAAACATTTAGTGCAGTCCCAAAAAACAGAGTTTGTAGCAGCTGAAGAAACAGACTTTGCTGCAGATTTCCAGAAGTCAATGCCTACTACAGTGTCCAGAAAATCAAAGTCTTTTGTGCCAGAACCTGTCCCAGTGTCTGAGGAACCAGAAACTGTTTCAGCACCCCAAAACCTAGAGCCCTCCAGAGCACTTGGCAAACCCCAGCCTGCAGTGGCGTCCAAGGAACCGGAGCTCGTTCTGGCACCGGAGGAGCCGCCACCAGCCCAGCTGGCAGGACAGCAGGAGCATGCTGCTGCTAGAAAGCCAGCAGCTGCACAGCCCAAAGGTATCTCTTGTGCAGAGGATCTCTTTTGCTTCCCTTGAGTATGTTGTTTCACTGCTCATTTTAAAGCTTAATACACATCACTAATAGATACTAATATCTTCAAAGAACATGCAATGCATAAAAAGCTGTCCCAGACAAGAAAATTTCTCTAGCTGTTCCTGAAAAACCAAAACCTGCATCAGTCAAAGCTACATGTCACCATGAATACATGACAATCACACTGAATCTTCTTTTAAGTATTAACCTCTTTTTTCTGTCTGTCATTTTTGATCTGTTTTAAATGATGCTTGCTAAACAAATCACATTGAGTATGAGTGTGTGCTAAATTGTTACTTCAAAATGTGTCTGTTGTCCTCTGTGTTTCAGTCTCTGTGTTTAATACTGAGTTTTATTGTAACTGTAAAATGAAATGCACTAATATCTTTGAAGTGCCTGAGATGGCTGAGAGGACTGCTCCAGAGAAGAAAGTGCCCCCTGCTCTATCTAAAAAACCAGAAGCTTCAATTCCTAAAGGTACATGTCAACATTATTATCAAGAAAAGGTGTTCTTTCCTTTTTAGGGTTGTTTTAAATGAATCTCAGTTTAAATCGATCTTTCACTGTATACTCTGATATCAAAAATGTGGGAGAGATGTGACAAATATGAATTGCTGTGGAGGTGTGTGAAATGTTTCCTCAACTTAAATATCTTATTTACTATACTGGGTTTATGTCATATCAAGCAGATATGATAAACTCCTGTCTACCAAAAAAAAAAAAAAAAAAAAAGCCAAAATCATATAGATGCAAGAGAAGGAGTTCATATACAGTTGTTCACATTATTAGTAGGGGTGGCTTCATACATGATTTAGTGGGACTGGGCAGTGTTATATTTACAGTTAGATTTGATGATCCCAAAATCTTTTTCCAACCTAGATGATTCTATGAGGAAAGACAAAAATAGACAGAAACTAACAGTTTCAGCAGAGAGTAGCAGTTTTAGTACATAGAGCAAAATAATCACAATTATCTCTATATATACGTATTACGGAGCAGAATATTTTCTTTAAACTGTTATTTATAATTTGTCTGTATATCGGTCATAAATAAGCGTTTTCAGCTATGGGATTTGCAAAGTTTTTACTTTGTATAAATAGCATTGAAGACCTGTAATGTTACAGCGAGCATATAATGCCATGAGCCTTTAAAAAGGCATTTACAATTGAAATACAAAAACATTACTAAAGACACACTGAACCAAAGACACTATATATTGATGCAGTGATGCATCATTTCCTTTCCTTTAGAACTCCCAAGCTCTGGCCAGAGAAAACATTCCCTCTGCCATCAGATTCTCTCCATCTGAAATACAATGAAATTTCTCAATTACCACCTCAAAATGATATATATAATTATTTAAATAATTGAAATTAATATGAGAGGAAGCAGTTATAAGCAACATCTAGTGATTAGAATGAAAGCCAGGAGAGGAGAGAGGGAAAATATGAGAAGTTAGAGAGGAAACATGAAGAGACAGAAAAAGAAAGATGAAGTCAACCTGAAGGATGAAAATAGTAATAGTAAAGTGGCAAATAAAAAAATGACAATGACCGCCTAAATCAGCACAGAATGCAGTAATTTTTTAAACATGGCTGGTACACAAATACACTAGGGTTGCAAAATAAATCTCTGATCACCTCTTACTAAGAAGCCAGATATATTTTCTGCCTTTCCACCCTGACCAAGAAACAAAGACCACACTAAGAGTTCCCATCTCCTGTGTGATGTGTTGGGCAGCCTGGTCATTCCACAGGTTGGAAGCAAAGCAGAGCTGATGACTGAATGTAACCACAGCACTTTCTCAAAAAAGACTGCATGCATTTCCTGGTTGTCTTATTGTTGCACAGCCATCTGCAGTGCCCACAAAACTAAAATACACTAATATCTTTGAAGTTCCCAAGGTGCCCAAGAAAGGTGCTCTGGAAAAGCCCCCACCTGTAACTGTGCCCAAGCAGCCAGAACCAGCAGCAGTTCGAGGTACCTGTCCCTTTGTGCATCAGTCCATGTGACCCTGTCCTTACTGTCTTACCTGTTATTTCTGATGTCTGTTGTTGCTCTGTCCATTGGTGATTCCCTGAAATTTCTGTATCCTGTACTGTGTAGAAATTCTACTCTTAGAATGGGAAAGAGCTTTCTAATTAAGATTTTTAATGTAAACTTCTGTCATTATAATTTTTCCAAGAATCTCAGGTAATACTTTTTTTTTTAAACAGAAGTGTTTTTGTTTAACCAGTATGAACTGGCAAGCCTGTCTTGCTGTGCAGTGATACTGCAATATTAAAAACAGGGGAAAAATCCACCAAAAACCTGATCACTTCAGTAAAAATAAGCAGGAAAGAAAGGTAAAATGGACTGTGAAGGAACTGAAGTTACTATGAGAAAAGAAGGCCCAAAGTAAAAAGTGGAACATACTTAGATGAGACAATAGTATTTTAAGACTTAGAGCCCAAATAGCAAATACTCCAAACATTTTATTAATACAGGATTTTATCAAATGCATGGTCAGTCAGGATGGTCTGACATACCTCTCTTCTGACCATAACCTCATGGGAATCCAAGAAATTTGGTTCCTCAAATCTACAATTGCATTGCACATAATGATTGCATGCAAGACTACTGATCTGTATTTGTGCATCACAATTCTGCATCACACTTGCTCGCTGTGCACTCTTACCCTTACAGGATTATAGAAGCACTGAAACCTGTCTCAAAATCTGCCACATACACTGCAAAAGAATTGAAAAATTCGAAGAGAAATACGAGAGAGTAGTAATAATATTAAAGTAATAATGATGACATTTCTGCTCCCCATCCTGTCTGTGCTGGAACTGCTGAACATAAAGCTCCAGCAGATTCCTGAGGAATGGTAACACGTAAGACATGGGCTGAGTTTGCTCCCAGAGGAAAGCCACATCCCAGCAGGGCTAAGAATGAAAGGCTCTCCTCCAAGGCAGGAAAAGCTGCTCAGTACCCAAATTCACACCTCACCCTCACTCCCATGCACAGCCAGCAGTTCTCTCTCAGAACCTACCTGGCACCATGCTCTGTGTCTGTGCCCTGCAGGGTTTGTGTGTGTGAGCCTGTGAGAGTCATGGTGGATGCTGTGAGAGGCTGGGGTTACGTTCATGAGTGATTCTCCAGCCTGCATCTCACTGTGCATCCTCTGCTGTGTGCACAAAACTGACTGCACTGCACTAATATCTTTGAAGCACCCACGGTGCCCCAGGAGGCTGCTCGTGAGGAAAAAATACCCGTGCCCACTGCCAAAGCACCAGAGCTGCCAGCACTCAGAGGTACCTGTCTTCATGGATAACTTAACAAAGCACATCCTGAATCTTCTGCCAAGCCTTGTCCTACCCTCTCCTGCCTGTCTGTCCCCTGACCAAGGCTGCCAGGGCTGTGTGTGCTGGGACAAGGGTGTAGTGTGGTGTGTGAGTGTTTGAGCTGGCTGCTGCCAGGTCCTGTGTCTGTGTCACCCTGGCTGCTGTTCCTACTTGTCCTATGTTTCCAACAATGAAATGCACTAATATCTTTGAAGTGCCTGAGATGCCTGAAGCTGAGGTCCTGGAAGAGCAGGAAGAGGTGGAAGCAGCAGAAGAGGTGGCAGCAGTAGCTGAGCCTGGAGAGCCAGCAGTCTCTCCAGCTGCAGGTATAGGGTGGTGTTCTGAAGGAGCCTGCCATGCTCTTCACATGACTGCAGTGCTCAGTGCTCTTTGCCCCTCTGCTCTCTGTGGGGAGGGGTGAGAGCAGAATTTCATCATTTTGTATCTCTGTGTCTGCACACTCCCCTCAAGACACGGTGGGGTTTTCCAGAACCCCCCCTTTCAATAATCCCATTCTTGGGCTCTTTGTAGTGAGTCCCCCTTGAGCAGGAGTGATTTCCTGAAGAGGACACCCTGGTAGTCAAGGGTTTTCTTTCCTCCTTTCCTGCTTTGCCATCTGCCTGTTTGCTGACCTTAAGCTCAGACAAGTAAAGGGATCTAATTTCTTTGAAGTGCCCGAGGTGACTGAGGCTGAAGAGGCAGAAGAGGTGCCTGTGGTCGTTCCCCCAAAGCCTGTGGCTGTGCCCAAGAAACCTGTGGCTGTGCCAAAGAAACCAGAGCCTCCACAAGAAAAAGGTATATCTTCTGGAGAGAGGTGCTTTTCATTTTACTGTATTGATTAATATTTTCATTTGTTATCCCTTCTTTTGTGTAAGATTTGTTGTTTGTCCTTGACCCTTCACCTCTGCTGTACCTGTCTTTGTGCATGACTAACCAACCAGTCAGTAGAGAAACATTCCTCGCTTAGAAATAGCTAAACTCTTTGATTGACTGTTACAATCTTTCCTACTAATTTAACTGTGAAATTAAGACAAAATAATATCTTTAAAGTGCTCAAGGTGCCCAAGAAAGCTGTTCCACAAGAAAAGACGCCTGTTGCAGTACCCAAACAACCAGAACCACCACCTTCCAAAGGTACAGGTCACTATTAGTATCATCATTAGAAAAAAATTCATGCTCTTCTGTACTTCAGTTTAAGTAATTTTTTGATGATGACCTATTGGAGATAGGTGCCTAAGAAATACAAAGTGCAATGTGGAGTGTCAAAAACATGGCAGAGAAACTAGATTTCATTCCTTGAAAAGTATCTCTAGCTTACTGAACTTTTAGTAAAGTTTAAGAATTAACATTTACTGACTGCTGTGTTTAGACAGAATGGCATTCTTTTCTGAAGAACCTGAAAATAAGTCTTTAAGTTTGAAAAACAAAATATCAAATCCCTGAAATTTCTAATAGATGAGAGCAGCAGAATAAGTTCTCTACCTCTTTAAAAGTAAGGTAATGCAAACGTACATGAGGAATTTTTGCTAGCAAAGGACTGGATATACCTCTTGATTAACTTATTGAGTCATTAATAGATCCAATAACAAGAGGGAAGTATAAGAAGTATATATATTTCTACAACAGAATTTTAATGAAAGGAACTGTGGAACATAGAAAATTAAGAGGAGGTGTAAAGAATGTAAATAATTGATTGGAAAAAAAGAGACAATGAGGATAAATCAAATGCTATTCTCTAAAAAAGAAAAAATGTTACAATGAAGAAGTACTTATGATTTATATTGGCTGATACACAAATACACTAGGGTTGCACAGATAAATCTCTGATCATCTCTTACTAAGAAGCCAGATATATTTTCTGCATTTCCACCCTGACCAAGAAACAAAGACCACACTAAGAGTTCCCATCTCCTGTGTGATGTGTTGGGCAGCCTGGTCATTCCACAGGTTGGAAGCAAAGCAGAGCTGATGACTGAATGTAACCACAGCACTTTCTCAAAAAAGACTGCATGCATTTCCTACTGGTTGTCTTATTGTTGCACAGCCATCTGCAGTGCCCACAAAACTAAAATACACTAATATCTTTGAAGTTCCCAAGGTGCCCAAGAAAGGTGCTCTGGAAAAGCCCCCACCTGTAACTGTGCCCAAGCAGCCAGAACCAGCAGCAGTTCGAGGTACCTGTCCCTTTGTGCATCAGTCCAAGTGACCCTGTCCTTACTGTCTTACCTGTTATTTCTGATGTCTGTTGTTGCTCTGTCCATTGGTGATTCCCTGAAACGTCTACATTCTGTGCTGTGTTTCAGTTAGGAATTTAAAAATGTAGTGTTTTGTATAAACAAAATATATTTTGATTTTACTATATTGGTGTCTTATTCTGAATCAGTAGATATGAAAACATTGTATTTCAGCAATTAATCGTAAGTTTGTCAAATGGCCGCCCAAATTTATAATCTTAAATAGACAAGAGCCTGCAAGACTCTTCTGGCAGATTCAGGTAGTGTATATAATAGACATAAATCCTTTGAAATGAGAACCCTGTTTTTACTCAGCAATGCACAAGTGCAGTAAGAAGTGTCAGTATAGAAAATTTTAAAGAAATTGCTGACACTTTTAGGGTTTGTAATAAAAAAGAATCATTATAAAATCTATTGCACTGTACTGGCTGTGGAAGTTGCCATAGTGACATGAAAACTGAAGCAAGACAGGTAATTAGGATAAGAAAATGTGTCAAAAAATGAGAAAAGCAGAAGTAAAGAATGGATGTACAGAAAGACATCCAAAATAGGGAAAAATGAGAAGAACTATGTTCCTCATCTTGTCACTTCCCAAACTGCTGAACATAAAGCTCCAGCAGATTCATGAGGAATGGTAACACATAAGACATGGGCTGAGGTTGCTCCCAGAGGAAAGCCACATTCCAGTAGAGCTGAGAATGAAAGGGTCTCCTCCAAGGCAGGAAAGGCTGCTCAGTACCCAAATTCAGGTCCTGTGTCTGTGTCACCCTGGCTGCTGTTCCTACTTGTCCTGTGTTTCCAACAATGAAATGCACTAATATCTTTGAAGTGCCTGAGATGCCTGAAGCTGAGGTCCTGGAAGAGCAGGAAGAGGTGGAAGCAGCAGAAGAGGTGGCAGCAGTAGCTGAGCCTGGAGAGCCAGCAGTCTCTCCAGCTGCAGGTATAGGGTGGTGTTCTGAAGGAGCCTGCCATGCTCTTCACATGGCTGCAGTGCTCAGTGCTCTTTGCCCCTCTGCTCTCTGTGGGGAGGGATGAGAGCAGAATTTCATCATTTTGAATCTCTGTGTGCATGACCTGAAGCTCAGTCAAGTAAAGGGATCTAATATCTTTGAAGTGCCTGAGGTGATTGAGGCGGAAGAGGCAGAAGAGGAGGTGCCAATGGTCATTCCTCAAAAGCCTGTGCCTGTGCCCAAGAAACCAGAGCCTGTGCCAAAGAAACCTGTGGCTGTACCCAAGAAACCAGAGCCTGTTGCTGCACCAAAAATACCAGAACCCATGCCTGTCCTTAAAAAACATAAAGTTCCTTCAGTTAAAGGTAGATATCTCAGTGACTGAGCATCTTCTTACCTCTATTCCCTAAATACCTTTCTCCTTGTTTCACTCATGTATTCATTGCCAAATGAATTATCTGCTGCTTAAGTTTATTATTCTTCATGTTTTGTATGCCCTCCTTTTAGTCATTGCACTTTTCACTATTATGTGTATATATGTTTCTTAATATTTACAAAAATGAAAATTTACTAATATCTTTAAAGAAACCGAAGTGCAAGAGAGAACTGTCCCAGAAGAGAAAGTACCTCTTCCAACACCTAAAAAGTCACAATTAGAAAAACCAGAGCCTCTTCCAACCAAAGGTACATATTGCCAGTAGGCATCTCCTGAGAAGAAATGTTTTCTGTATTCTCTCTTTGTTCATAACCCTGTCTATAAAATATTTCAGTTGTCTCTAGCCTACCTTGTGAAAGACTAGAGCACAGTCTTGTGGTTATGGCCACTTTTACTGTGCTTCTGTGTGTGCTAGAAGTCTTTGTCTATGTTTTATATGTACATTTATATACACAAAAGTAAAAGAAACTTAATATTTTTTTTAAGTGACTCATGTACCCAAGAAACCTGTCTCAGAAGAGAAAA
The DNA here is from genome assembly GCA_030060385.1 of Muscicapa striata striata. Classification (NCBI taxonomy): domain Eukaryota; kingdom Metazoa; phylum Chordata; class Aves; order Passeriformes; family Muscicapidae; genus Muscicapa; species Muscicapa striata. The sequence goes on along the minus strand of JAREIS010000056.1, from coordinate 1,492,734 downwards.
TACCTGTTGCTATTCCTAAAATACCTGAATCACTACCCAGTGAAGGTTTGTGCCACCACAGATTTTACTCTTAGAACAATCCTTTGTCCTGTTCTTCCGATATAAGCTTGAAAGTAGACATTTTCCTTTTTCTCCCATTGTGATGTTTGTAAGTTGTTCACTTCATATTTTAGATTATTCTAGTCAATATTTCTCGTATCTGTTATATCTGTAATATCTTTATATTTGGAAGCAAAATATATGCTCCTGCACAGCATATATCTCTTTTTAAGATAATATTAAATTCACACTAAATTGGAGTCTCTCAAAAGTTAGTATTTATGTTGCTGTTGCAATCTTAAATTAGCTGAGAGCATTGAGATTTTTTATTCTTTCCTGTTACAATGACTCATCCACAAATTTAATGTTTAGTTTATATTGTATGCATAAAAAATTCTGTCTTTCCCCAATCCTCACTCATGCTTAGAAAGAAAGGAGTTTTCAAAATCTTGCATGAACTGTAGAGGTAACAGATACTGAGTGATTACTTATCCTAATGTGTATTTGTCTGTGTCTGTTGAAGTAGATTTGCTTTTAGTCATATCTGTATAATTGTTCATGTGAAACAATCTTATAATTGAAAACTTACACCAGTTGTCAATATTCTTTAAAGAATATGAAATTATAAAGGAGATTGAGCCTGAAGAAGCAGAAGAAATTCCAGTTGTAGAAGTTGAAGAAGCTTTACCAGTTGAAGGTATACAAAGTCCTTCCCTAGAGGCTGCCACACACCTTTCTTTCATTATCATCATGTGCAGATTTTTCTTGCTCTCTCATTTTTCACACGTGTGCCTTTGTGTAGTAGGTCACCTCTGTGTTGTAGATTCTGTGATTCTTCCATTGTTGTGTTCTGGAAATTACTTCTGATCATTTAATTCCAAGTACAACCTGAAGATTATTTAAAATATACTTTGGTTTTGTCTCTTGTCCACAAGAGTCTTCCCATCATTTGGTTTTCTACTTTTGTTCTCGTGTTATTAACACAATTTTTAAGTCATCCTGGATGTTTGTATTGTGTGCATGCTATGAACCAGTAACCTAAGGCTCTTTCATCTCCCATTTAATTCAATGACATTTTTTCCCTGCTTCACTGGAAATGGAAAATGATGGTCTTTAGGTTTGTACATTACTCTTCACATAACTACACATGGTAGGAAATTTATTCTAAATGTACCTAATGTTATTTAAAGTGCCACCACCTGAAAAGAAGATCCCTGAAAAGCGAAAACCAGCACCACCACCTGCTCCAAAAGAAGATATTAAACTGGCAAAAGATCTACTTAAAGGTATAATCATCTGAAGGCATAAATAATGGTGGAAACTCAATCTTTTAAAATTATACTGATGAACCTTGAAAAGCATGCTTTTAGACTATAATGTTGTGTCTTTTTAATTTCTTTCCTAATATACTATACTTTAATGGTGCGCCTCACTAATGCTCAATCCATCATGAATTTCTATCAGCATTTACATGGGTTCTTTTCAATAGTTACTGGGAAAAAAAAATATTAAAACCATTTTAATCAAGTTAACACATTCTTCTATCCTTAACATAATTCTTTCTTTAACATATTCTTACAAATGAAAAGAATCCCCAGCAATAATTTGCTGGTATTAGATGAACACAGGTTTCAGATCACTTGTGCTTCCTACAGACCATCTGACTTTTTTGAAGCAGTTAATCAGCAAGGATCTTAGCTTTGCAGCTTTTGTCCTTCTATTACATCAGTACTATTAATGAGGTGTTTGGATTTTTTAGAAAACTCCTTTCTTTTTGGAGTCTAATGTGTGTTGTAAAATTCAAATAATTTTCTTTAAAGCTCCTGAGGCAAGGAAGAAGGCTGTTGCAAAACCTGTTGAGGCTCCGAAACTGGAACCCCCACCTGCTAAAGGTACCTAGCTAATATAAGAATCTACCTTTAAATAAACCTTTCATGAGCCCAAAGTTGTAATTCTCAGTATCCTCTTGTTTTATTTGCTCAAATATATCAAAACACTGTCTATGTTTGATTATGCTCAATGTGCGCCCCCATCTTGGGCATATGTGTTTGTGTTATATTTATGTCCACTTTAATCACCCATCATGCAATTCTTAAGTTGTAAGAGACAGAAACATAGAAGAGCGAGAGAGTTTTTATGAGTTTTAGCACTTGTGTAGGTGCTCACTTTGGTTTTCTGCTTGGCTAGAAAGAAAAAATAAATGTATACACCATTGTTCTAACTTACTTAGTTCATTATTTTTTCTGAAATGTAACTTATTTTTGTGAGAAGACACTTTAATGAATAATGTATTGAGGAAGCCATTTCACATGTATGCCTTTATATTATTCATATGTACTGGAGTTTAAGATAAACTAAGCAACTAAGCAGTGGACATTATTTCTTAATGCTGTTCCAAGTTTAGAGATTAAAGTGGATTCTTATGAATATCACAGACAGGGAGCTCATATGAAGAGATATGTAACATAAGCCTGTAGTGCAAGAGGAAATGAAAATGTTATGATGATGATGATTCTTCTTGAATACATAACCTTTATAATTTTCTATAACCATACTTCTCTTCTGTTGATTTGTGTGAAAACTTTATACATGAGTTTAGATGACAGCTGTATGCAAATTATACAGAAAATATATTAAAACTATTAGCTTCAGTAGCAACAGTTTTACCTTTGATTTTAATATTCAATAGTGGACTAGTATTTGATTTGTGTGTTTGGACTTGCTAGTTGTTGGTTAACTCCTACTGCTGTTATGAACCTGTAATAAAATCTGGAATAATATTCTTTTAAGTGCCTGGACTTGTAAAGAAACCTCGCAAAGTAATACCTGAGCCTACTCCTCCACCAAAAGAAGAAGTTGTTTTGAAAAGAGGTATAGTAACTTGGCTCTGTTTTTAAAAAACCCAGCATTTTAACAGCATATTTCCCTAAGTAAAATTGTTTCATGTATGTGTGATGGAACACTACATGATCAAATACTATCTGATGTCTGTTTCTTGGGAAAAGCAGTTGTAATTGCAGGGAGGAAGGGGATGTAGCCTCAAAGTCTCTCAGATGTAAAGGATCTATAATGAAAACAGGGCAGAACAATGAAAATCTAGTTCCCTATCTCTCTGTGTTCCATTTTCCTTCTCTCTTTATACTGGAGTTGAGAGTCCTCCACTGCCCACAGTGTAAATGTTATTAAAGTTACATGTGTAGTCTATGTATTCTCTTTTACAGTTTTCCTAGAAGTACTGCACAGATCACAGACCCCATGGTACTGTTGCACATCAGGCCCATTTCCTGCAAAGTTTGGGCATTCTGAATCATTTAGTGTTCAATTATTGCTTAGAAAAATGAAGCACTAATTCCAATTCTCTTTGAAATACCTCAGAGGGATGATTCATGCCTGTGTATACCTTGTACCTTGAAATCTCAGACAACATAATAAAATGTAATATTCAATTTTTCAGATGACAGTGGCATTACATACCCAAGATGTAGAACTGAGAGGACAAAACCAAGTTTAATCAATATAATGGAAAATAGACATTATATAAATTGAGCTCTACAAATACAATACTTGGGGATTTAGTATTGTTCTCTCACTGGAGTCAGTGGGAGTTTAATATATAATCCTGCATTTTGTCCCTAAAAATCATCTTTAGCTAGAGTTGATAATTCAAAATTACCTATATCATCATTTAAATAAGAGAATAAATACATAAGATATAACAAGAAATTTTATTCTAACATAGTTAGCATTAAAATCTTTTCTCTCAGATGGACTGCTCTTAATAAAAATGTCTTTTTTCCTTAGATGACTTGAATTTTAGATGACATTCAGAATAGTGTCTTGAATAGTTATCCAAATCTTCCATTTCTATTGAGCTATATATTTTATTTTTCTGTTTCTTTATGATTGATGTTTTCAATCTTTGTCTTGTTCACTATCTTATTCTTTTGCTTGCCTGTGCTTTAAAAACCAAGATCTCTTTTCTTTTGAAGTTCTTAAAAAGAAACCTGAAGAGGAAGAACCCAAACCAGAAAAAGAGCCTAAACCAGAAGTTAAACCAGTACCTACACCAGTAGAAAAAATTAAGAGACCTGAAGGTACTAGATTACTATCAAATCTATTTATAAAATTATAGATATTTTTTTATTCCCACTATTAAGTAGTATTTTCTTAAGTTGAGGAATGAAATTTATATCTTAAAAGATAGCTTGCATTGGTCTAATTGTCCAATTTAAGTCTTAGCTGGAAGCACAACCAAGTTTGGTATTCACATTTGGGTCTGAATTCTGCATTTTGGGATTGTTTCTCAGTCTTCATTGTGTATAGAAAATAGCATTGCAAATATTTTATATAATGCTGATAAAAATGTAACTACATCAAAGCAGTTAATCCAAGCATTTTTATAGGTAACATTTTACAAATGTGTCCTTTTACCCATTTATTGTCTCTAATTTATTCAAATCTTACTCTAAGAAATATATATTCCTAAAACTTATGAACCTCTCCAACTGTTTACATGTAAAAGCAATAAAAGCTGTTAAATACACTTGAGGGTATTCTATTTAGAGATTTAAGGTGTTTTAATATATCTTACAAAATAAAAATATCATTTTAAAGTCCCAGAAGTTCCTACGAAGAAAACCGAGATACCTACCATAAAAAAAGAGGAGAAACCTGAACCACCAAAAGGTACAAACGTTTGGTGTTCGTTTTTTCCTTTTTGCAGCAACTAAATGATATTCAGTGCTAAATATCATGCTATATTAATATAATGTATTACTGTCCTCCAGTCTGTCATGACTACTGTGTCCTCATTAACCATTTTGCAATCTTCTGGATTTCTTGTTGTCTTTATTCTTCAATGCTTGAAAAATTCATCTTTTATGCATTGTTTGCAATCTTGCTTTAAAAGAATTAAGCTCAATTTCTTGCTTCTTGGCCAAATAAAATAGGAACAGATAAATTCTGTCTTTATTTTGCTTTCTCTGTATTGTTCCTCCTAACTTCTAATGCTCAATGTGATTGCAAAAAATGTAAACTAACCTACTTGTAATTTCTGTGTTTGAAATGGCAGAAACTAAGCAAGCATCTGTCCCAGTTCCTGGGCCTGAGCCTAAACCTGCAGTAGGTAAGAATTCTTTAGAATTCTAGTGAAGCCTTTCTTGTGTGTCTGTATTTTCTGTTCAGGGATTTCTCACTAAAAGGACGTTCACAGAATACCAGGTTGGAAGGTGACTTCAAGGGTGATCTGGTCTAACCTTTCTTGGCAAAAGTACAGTTTAGACAAGATGACTCAGCAGCTTGTGCAACTGAATATTAAAAGTTTCCACACAAAGGCCTTTAGAATTAATAAGACTAGAACTTTCCTACCATCTACAAAACATTTTAAAGAACATCACACTTAAAGTAATCTATTAAAACTCTTTTTCCCCCATTTAGCTCTAAAATCTCCAAAACCAGCTGAAGAACCAGCACCCACTGTTACTGCTCCAGTGACAGCTCCAGTTGTTGGAAAGAAAGCAGGTATTTATGTGTATTCTATGCTATTTGAAAGGTTTTTCTCTGACATACCTAAATATCTTCAGTATAAAAAATGGGAAGAGATGCACAATAACTCATTCATTACAGGAAGATCTGAGGTCCTATTCAGGGATCTTGTTATTCTAGGTACTGTCACCTAATTTAAAACAAAAACATCTCTGATATACTATGGAGACCAATCTGTGCTCTTTTGTCTGGGTATGTGTGTGTTTATTTGTTGTCCTACTATGAAATTTGTGTATTCTGTTGTTTTCTTGATGTTCCTCATGTCCTGATGTATGTTTTCTTGTATTTCTGTGTATTTCCTGTGCAGACACACAAAAGTTGTACGTGTTTCTAGACTATTGATGTGTTGTTTGGTTTCCTGCTTTTGATTTGTCATTGAAACCCTGAGGAAAACTGACAGTGATGAAGAATCAGACTATTGCTACTTTCATCTGCTATGCTTAGGACCCCAGAACAAAGCCTGCTGTGGAAAAAAAAAAAAAAAAAAAAAAAAGAGCTGTGATGGTTCCATTTCTTCTGAATCACTCTGAGCCCATGCTCCACCAGCAGAGCTGATGTCCATTCTGCTCACCCACCACTCATGTTGCAGTAGAGCTCAGATCTTGGGCATTTGAGAATCCAAATCATTAATGTCTGTTGGACATTGACCTGGTGATGTAGCCTGCAGTGGCACAATTCACCTATTTGATGTCAGTGATCAGATAGCTGTCATTTTCTGCTACTTTTAACCTATGCTGGATTTAATTTGGTGGGCTAATGAGACACTGCTAACAGTGGTTTACTTAGGTTCTGTATTTGTGTGTGCTGTTCTTACGTGTCTTTTGTGGTTATGTTGTAAGTTTCTCTTGTGTAGAAAGTGTTCTATGTTCATTTTATTTCAGGTATAGCTGTAAAATGTGTCTTAAAATATATTGTTCCTGATTCTTATTCTTATGGATTTTTACTCTCTAAATTACCTATGAAACCTTTGTAGCTGCAGAAAAGCCTGATGCAACATCTGTACTAAAGCATAGAGATAAAATGCTCTCAGTGGAAGAAGAAAAGCCTGAGTCAATTGTGTTAAAGAAGATTGTGGTTGAAAAAAGCTTGCATGTAAAAGAGAACGTAAGTCCTAAGGAGACATTTCCGGCCATAGAGCCACTTGAGTATAAAATCTCACTGGAAACAGCTGGTGGAATACTGAATTCAGAGACAGATAAGCAGGAGAAAGTGTCTCTTAAGTATTTTGTCCTGGCTTCTGAAGAAGAGGAACCAAAAATGGCACCTGTAGTTTCAGGAAAGACTGCCCTTACAGGAGAGAAATTAGAAGTCGAAATGGATCACACTATGTACACAAAGGAGGAACTGCCACTACCTGATGAGGAAGTGAAATTGATTTCTATAACATCTGAACATGTGGAAAGAGGTTCTGGAGAAGAACAGGAGGATGAAATTAAATTGCTTGTTCATAGGGAAGATGCCATAGAGAAGGTCTCTGAAAAGTTTGGTGTTCTTTATGAAGGAAAGATTCCTGACCATGAAAAAGAAGAAGAAATTGAATCAACTTGTGTACCTAAACCCAGAAAGCCATGTCAGCCCAGGGACCAGAAAGGACTTCTAGGAAAAGAGAAAAAATTGGAAAAAGTTACAACCTGAAAAAATTAATATGAAGGATAAAACTTCCTTTGTACAGGATATCATAGAGGCAGGCATAGCTGAAACTCCTCAGCTTAGAAATGAAAATGAGAGAGAAGGTTTTACTCCAGAGAAATCTGAAGTTCCTGTTGGAGAATCTGTGAAGAGACATGGCATACAAAGTAAAATTCAGAGGATGAAGCAATCTGGTAGCACAGTACCTGAAATTCCTATACATAAGGTTCTTAACAAAGAATCAAAGAAAATGGAAGATATTCAAGATGATGAGAAGGACAAGAATCTGGATTTTACATCAGCAGAAGTATGTTCCTTAGATTTGTCTGAGGAGGCTCAGCCAGGACTGAGAAAAGGTGTTGACCTAGAACACCCCACTGAAGATGAGGAGGTTCCCAGAGAAAAACCTCACACAATTGTTAAACCACCTGTTCTTAAGTCAGAAGTAGTAGAAATGAAAGCCAGAGAAAAATACTCTACAGAGAAAGAAGTTCATTATGAGGAGGGTTTAGGACAATTGTTGACTGAGAAAGCACTCCTAAGTGATAAAGAAACAGACAAGAAGATTATACCAGAGAAGGAAGAAAAATCTGTCTTTAGCACTCACTTTAAAAAGGGCAAAATTCGACAGTTTAATGTCCCTGAAATCCTGACTGTGGAAAAAGAATTTGATACAGTGAGTACAGGAGGAATGGCAAGTGAAGTTCCCATGGGAGAGCATGAAAAGGGAACCATATCTGAGTCAGTAAAGACAGTTGCTGTTCAGCCACCACAAAGTCAAGATGAACAACAAATTCAAGACATTCATACCATTCAGGATGAACATAAAGAAACTCAAGCTCACAAAAGCAGAAAAGATAAAATTGAAGAAAAGCAAGCTACAGAAGGTATATCAGATGAAAAAACATCACCTGAACATGGCATTGGAAAAAACACATCTGTTACCTTGAAAAAAGAGAAGGGAAAGCTCATAGACAAATTATCATCAAGGAAGGGGATCCTTGCAAATGGAGAAGATACTTATTCCTCAAGCACAGGTAAGGTAACAACTTCCAAGAAAGCAGAAGGCGAGAAGGAATACCAGAAATCAGAACCTGCTCATCTGGCTGAGCAGGCCACTAGACTTTCAAGTGAAAATAAGAATTTGGATGCACCTGGAGAACCATGTGAAGTTCTGGATGTTCCAGCAAAGTCTCATGCAAAGCGAGGTGAGGAGGACTGATGCCAAATTCTTCCACGAAGTGCTTGTACCATTTGCTTCAGGAGAACATCACCTGCCATTGTGTTTTAGTAACACCATTTCCATCAAGTCTGGCTTTATTGGCACTCAGCCACTCTTCACGTGTCTGTCTTACCTGTCTGTACATACAGCTGTGTGATCACTGTTCATTGTCTTAGTCTTATACTTTTCTAAGACTCCATAAATCAATCTGTGTGCCATTGTCTTCTCAGGAAAGCTCACACTTTTTTTTCTAGCATTTGTTTTTCCATCCACTGCAGTAAAATCTGTCCTGCATTTCATTCATATCATTCTCCCATTAAAAGTATCTTTTATATTTCCTTTCACAAAAAGGTAACAAGAGGCCTCATAACATGGGTAATATTTTCAAAAGTCTGTGATGATTCATTGCAAGGTTACTAATAGAACATCCCTCACTTGTAAAAGTACCACATTGTTCTGAAACATATTCAATTTACACAGCTTATAATTTTGTGGTATTAATTAGTAAAAATGTGTGGGTTTAAAAAAGAACCTCATATAATTTATTAGGCATTTAAACTATTTTGGCTGACAGGAGGGTATTGATTAAGGGCTTAATCTTAAATCCAGTGTCAAGGAATGACAAAATCATACAAATTAATGGGCAGGACATCACATTAAAGATATAGGAACTTTTAAGCTGCCTGTTAGGCTCTACAGCTGAATATGTCATTCCCACACTTCAGAATATTGAACTTACTATTGAGATAGAGACAGTAGAAGTGCTATAATAATAGAGATATATTTATATCCTTTCCTCCCCTTTTACATGAAAAATGAAAAAATCTGATACATAAAATAAATGCTTGTCTTAGTTTAGTATGTTAGTATGTTTGTTTAACTATATTCCTAATAATCTTGCTGTTCTACTTCAGAGGCCAAGCCACCAAAAGAAGAATCTCCAAAGGGTATCAGTCCAGTGAAAGGTAGGATATTACAAGCAATATCTTGTTATGGTTTAACTCCAGCTGGCAATCAGGCCCCACACAGTAACTCACTCACTCCCCTATGGTAGGAGGGAGGAAAATAATAAGGGTAAAAGTGAGAAAACTCACGGGATGAGCAAAAGCAGAGAAGAATTCATTCACTACTTCCCATGAGCAGGGATGTGTTCACCCATATGCAGGACAGCAGGGTTCTATCCCTTGAAGGGCAAATATCATAACTCTGAATGCCCCTCCCTTCTTCATTCACCTGCTTTATATACTGAGCATAACACCATATGGTGTAGGATATCACTTTGGTCAGTTGGGATCAGCTTTCCTGGCTGTATCTCTTCCCACTTTCTTGTGCACCCCCAGCCTTCTCAGTGGTGGGGCTGTATGAGAAGCAGAAAAGGCCTTGGCTCTGTAAGCACCTCTCAGCAATGACAAAAAACACCTCTGTGTTATCAAGACTGCTTTCAACACAAATCCAAAACATAGCCCCATAGTCGCTACGTAGAAGACAGTTAAATCTCCCCCAACCAAAATTAGCACAGCCTACAATCAAAAACAACTGATCAGGATTAGTTTATTAATTTCTGAATCTTAATTGCAGCCAAGAAGACACCTTCACCAGCAGATGCAGAAAGAAGGAAACTCAGGCCAGGCAGTGGTGGTGAAAAACCTCCTGAAGAGCCTCCATTTACTTACCAGCTCAAGGCTGTACCACTGAAGTTTGTCAAGGAGATGAAAGATATAGTGCTAAAAGAAGCTGAGTCTGTTGGGTCTTCTGCAATCTTTGAAGTCCTTATTTCACCATCCACTGCAATTACCAGCTGGATGAAAGATGGAAGTAACATCCGAGAGAGCCCAAAACACAAGTTTATTGCTGATGGCAAAGACAGGAAGCTGCATATTATTGATGTCCAGCTGTCTGATGCTGGTGAATATACTTGTGTATTACGACTGGGAAACAAAGAGAAGACCTCTACAGCCAAACTTATTGTTGAAGGTATTCCCTGTTTCAAATTTATCAATAGGCTAGCTACTACTCAAGCTAGAACTGGTGCTTTGTAATTTTATAGTAGTTGGTAGATGTATCCTTCTGTTTCTCTCAATCACTACACATATTATATATGATATTTCTGCATCACATGTCCTATATATGAAGGAGACAAATCAAAATAATTTGTTTCCCACAGAACTCCCAGTGCGGTTTGTGAAAACCCTTGACGAAGAAGTGACTGTCATTAAAACCCAGCCACTGTACTTAACATGTGAACTTAACAAAGAAAGGAATGTGGTCTGGAGAAAGGATGGTAAAATCATCAAAGCCAAGCCTGGGAAGTTTGCTCTGGGTGTTATTGGTTTGTCACATTCCCTCACAGTCAATGATTCAGATGATGCTGATGCTGGCACTTACACTGTTACTGTGGAAGACTCTGAACTATCATGCTCATCTTGTGTTAAGGTAGTAGGTAAGCAACCAAAATCATGTTCTTTTTTCTCTCCTGGGCATTTGGGCTACTTTAAAATTAAGAAAATTTTCTCATTGTCTTACAATATAAGTGGACAGATAAGATTTTTACAGCTATTAAAACTTCTTGTAATACTAAATCTCTTAGTTCTTTTTTTATGACACATCTATTTGTAATAAAAGTCTGCTAAGCTGTTTTCTTGTGTAATTTTTTGTCATGCAGAAGTTATAAGGGACTGGTTAGTAAAACCCATAAGAGACCAGCATGTTAAACCAAAAGGAACAGCTACTTTCAGCTGTGACATTGTCAAGGATACACCAAACATTAAATGGTTTAAAGGAGATGAGGAAATCCCTGCTGAACCCACTGACAAGACAGAAATCTTGAAAGAAGGAAATAAAATTTTCCTGAAAATCAAGAATGCTGGTCCTGCTGATGTTGGAGAATATTCAGTGGAAGTTGAAGGTCGCAGATACCCAGCTAAACTGACCCTTGGTGGTAAGGAAGCCATTTCTTGGATTATATTTAATCTCCTTGTAGGCCAATGTTGAAAAACATCTAAATAAACAAACAAAAAAAGTAACCTGAATTATTATAAGCCTCTATCAAAACTTGATCTAATCATATACATGTCATTTGTGCATTTTAGAACGTGAAGTTGAGCTTCTGAAGCCATTAGAGGATGTTACAGTTTATGAGAAGGAAACAGCAAACTTTGATACAGAAATATCTGAAGATGATATTCCTGGTGAATGGAAGCTGAAAGGAGAAACCCTGAGACCTTCACCTGTAAGCATATTTGAATTTTACAATATGATTTATTTAACTTAAATAATGTATACAGGTTCCTTGAATCTTTATGTTAAGATGTGTTATTGCTACTCAGCCCAGAATATATGATTGAAAATACTGATTCTCTAAGGAATTATTATATTTTTATAAAAGCTAAGTTTTGAAGGCCTTCATTTTCTTAAGGTATTACAGTATGTAATTCAAACAATAGTAGAAATATCCTATATATGTTGTAGGAATGATTCTGAGATTCTAAAGAAGTGTGGAATGTTGATGAAATGTACTCCATATTTTAATTATTGACTAAAAGTGTTAACTTTCCTTGAAAAGCAATTCCATTCTTCCCACCTGACTCTTTACCACATATACAATGCTTATGAAAATCCCTTTATTAAAAACACCTAGCAGCAGGGCATTTGAATTCCATTGGTATTTGTGTTTAATCAAGTCTGTCATTTCTCCAGACATGTGAAATCAAAGCTGAAGGAGGAAAACGCTTCCTAACCTTACACAAGGTCAAGTTAGACCAGGCTGGCGAAGTCCTTTACCAAGCCCTTAATGCTGTCACCACAGCTATCCTGACAGTAAAAGGTAGGATGGCCCACGGGGTGTGCCCCAGCTTGGGCAGAGCTCACACAGAGCACATCACAAATGATGTGTTACCTTTTGCTTCCAGAAATCGAACTGGACTTTGCTGTGCCCCTAAAAGATGTCACTGTTCCTGAGAAGCGCCAAGCAAGGTTTGAATGTGTCCTTACCAGGGAGGCCAATGTTATATGGTCTAAGGGCACTGATATACTCAAGATTGGAGAAAAATTTGACATCATTGCAGATGGAAAGAAGCACATTCTTGTTATCAATGATTCACAGTTTGATGATGAGGGAGAATACACTGCTGAAGTTGATGGCAAGAAGAGCACAGCAAGACTGTTTGTGGAAGGCAAGTATTTTCTCCTGAAGAAAAGAATTCAAGAAAAGGATAAAGAATATATCTTTCAGGGCTACATTAGACTTTTTTTTTCTGATTGTATTTATGTGTCTACATTACAGGTGTGAGGCTGAAGTTCATATCACCTCTACAGGACCAAACAGTGAAAGAGGGGGAAACAGCTCAATTTCAGTTTGAACTTTCTCATGAAGACATGCCTGTGAAGTGGTTCAAAAATGACAAGAGGCTTCACACAAGCAGAACAGTTTTAATTACTTCAGAAGGCAAAGTTCATAAACTAGAAATGAGAGAAGTAACACTTGATGACATCTCAGAAATAAAGGCTGTAGTCAAGGACATGAGCACACAAGCCAACCTGAAAGTCTTAGGTACATGAATAATGTAAAACCTGATATAGAATAAATGTTAACCATTTTTATAAGTAGAAAGTGACAAAATATTGACATTTCAGTATATTTATATAACTAATTTGTCTTATCCACTATGACTTTTGTAGAGGCTGATCCATATTTCACTGTGAAGTTACAAGACTACAGTGCTGTAGAGAAAGATGATATTACTCTGGAGTGTGAACTTAGCAAAGATGTACCAGTGAAATGGTACAAAGATGGTGAAGAACTAATAGCTTCCAACAGAATTTCCATAAAAACAGATGGCTTGCGCCGTATCCTGACAATCAAGAAGGCTGCAGAGAGTGATAAAGGGGTTTATGAGTGTGACTGTGGAACCGACAAGACAAGTGCCAATATCAGGGTTGAGTGTAAGTAATCATGTCTTTGCTAGGGGGAAATATCAAAACCATTTGTAAACCAGTTAGACAGGCAGATACTCTAGAGAGCCACACCAAAAATGTACCTGTGGAAAGCATGCTGTTATGATGAATGTCTGAAATCTCTAGATTTAAAATTATTAAAAGTGATTACAAGAGACAATACGTTTGACGATATATAGATAGCTGTTACGTAGACTGTGATGGTCAGTTACTCTCTCTGTCCAGTTACTATCAGGAAAAAAAAACAGTTTAGTTCACAGATATCTGGCTTATTTTTTAGGAAAAATATTCTTACCAAAAATAACTGAATTTTCAGACATATTTTAGAAGGAAGTAGTAGACTGCCAACTTGCTGCTTTTCCGGAATAGGTTAGATAAACACTTACTGGTCATAGCATTTGAATGCCCAAAAGAAGGAAAAGGGAGAGATTTAAGATGCTTTCCAGTTTTATATTTCTATGGTATACAATTTGTGAGTAAACAGATGCAAACTTTTGATTTTTTTTTTTTTTAGCTCGCTTAATTAAAGTGGAGCGCCCACTGTATGGAGTGGAAGTATTTGTTGGTGAAACAGCACGCTTTGAAATTGAAATTTCTGAGCCTGATGTCCATCCTGTATGGAAACTAAAGGGAGAAACCCTAACACCTTCACCTGTAAGGATTCTTCTTTATTTTTAGACCATAATTTCCAGTAGGAAAACATGATTAATAATAGTGTTTTCTTAGTGGTTTCTAAGAATATTAATATTTGAGGTGGGGTGTGTGTTTCTTTATCACCAGGACTGTGAAATCATTGAAGATGGGAAGAAGCATATTCTTGTTCTTCATAACTGCAAACTTGATATGACTGGAGAAGTGTCTTTCCAAGCTGCCAATGCTAAAAGTGCTGCTAATCTGAAAGTGAAAGGTACAGTCTGCACTTGACCAATATTTCCATGTGTGTTTCAGGGCATGAGAACAGATCTAGTGTCAGAAAGGATGGTATGAACTGATCTGAAAGAGCTCTTCTTTGATTTCAGAACTGCCTCTCATCTTTATCACGCCGCTAAGTGATGTGAAAGTCTTTGAGAAGGATGAAGCTAAGTTTGAATGTGAGGTATCCAGGGAACCCAAGACTTTCCGCTGGTTGAAAGGAACAGAAGAGATCACTCCTGATGAAAAGTTTGAAATTATTTCAGACGGAACAAAGCATGCTCTGATTATTAAATCTGTTGCCTTTGAGGATGAAGTAAAATACACATTTGAAGCTGAGGATAAAAGAACAAGTGCCAAGCTAATTATTGAAGGTTTGTTCGTCTTTCTAGGGAAGTTTTGCATCACATGCTTGCATAGTTTATGTTGATAACCTTATGACATGTTATGTTGTTATAGGTATCCGCCTGAAATTCATCACTCCTCTCAAGGATGTAACAAAGAAGGAGCGAGAAACTGCAGAGTTCACTGTGGAGCTCTCCCATGAAAATATCACTGTGGCCTGGTTCAAGAATGACCAGCGATTACATACCAGCAAAGTGGTTTCAATGACAGATGATGGCAAATTCCATACCCTCACAATCAAAGATCTTACTATTGATGATACTTCTCAGATAAAAGTGGAAGCTATGGACAAATCCTCAGAAGCTAAACTCACTGTTCTGGGTAAGAATACAAAAAAAATTACCTGATGTATATTATTGGAAGAGTTTTATTAATAAAAAATGGCAATCAGAAAGTCTTGGGGTTGGCCTAAATCCAAATTATGATTTTGAAAATCTAACAATTTGAGTTTCTTCCTTGGGTGTCCATTTACCTATTCATGAAGGATGATTACAATAATTTTAAAATTTCATGCAAAATTGCAATGTTAGTAAGTAAATACTCAAAAATTTCTCTAAAATTTCTAGAGCATCAAAAAAAGTTGTCAAAAATATTAGTAATGCCTTGAATCGTTTTTTAAGTGTTTATTGTTTATTTTTTTGTAACAGAACTGTGAAAAATTACTATATTTAATCCTTCTTGCAGGATATAAACAAGAAATATGTTTTATGGTGGAAACTAGTTGTTCTTTCTGGGAGACAAACTTCAGACTGAAATATGTCTTAACTTTTGCTTGCAGAGGGAGACCCTTATTTCACTGGGAAGCTGCAGGATTACACTGCTGTGGAGAAAGATGAAGTAATCTTGCAATGTGAAATCAGCAAGGCAGATGCCCCAGTGAAATGGATGAAGGATGGCAAGCCAATTACTGCATCAAAGAATGTCGTTATTAAGGCTGATGGTAAAAAGAGAATCCTTATTCTCAAGAAAGCTTTGAAGAAAGACATTGGACAGTACACTTGTGACTGTGGTACTGATCAAACCTCTGCTAAACTTGATATTGAAGGTATGGTTATTTTAGTAGGCTGCTCTGCAGAGATCTCTGGGATCTGCTAGAGATGGAGGGAGTTAATCGTGTTTTTCTTCTCCAGACCGGGATATTGAGATTGTAAGACCACTGTACAGTGTGGAGGTGATTGAGACAGAGACTGCCCGTTTCGATATTGAAATCTCCGAGGAAGGTGTCCATGGCAATTGGAAGCTAAAAGGAGAACCCTTGACTGAATCAGCTGTAAGCAAATAATTCATTTTTTTTTTTAATGTGTGTCTCAGTACTTTGCGGGGAGGTGAGGTGTGAGGGAGAGGGTGCCTGCAGAAACTAAATTTGATCTCTTTCTGCTTTCAGGAAGAGTCACTATATTAAAATAGTGGGAGCTTTAATTAATAATGTTTTAAATGTAGTACAAATGTAATCCAAAATAGCTAAATAATAAATGATTTTTATGTAAAACAGTACATTCTACCTTGCTAGCAATACCAAACAATCATGTATCCAAAGTGCAAAGACCTTGTGGAATTCACTCAAACATAATGGCATTTTAAAATGCAAACTTCATATGGCATGCTTTTTCCTGTGGGTTTTGAGTTATATTTAGTTTAAATAGATGTTGATCACATTTCCAAACTCTTTTTCATTTCTGTGACAGCTAAAATTGATGTAAAATTGTACAGAGCTTAATCAAATATTCTAAGCTCCTTGCTGGAAGGATCTGGGAAATAAAGAAACAATACAATCACAATTGGCAATAATTTGGCTTCTATGTAATGGCACAAATGTGAATAATACACAAAGATTGGACGTTACATGAAAATCACTGTCTGGATATAAGAAGGAAGGGTCTTCTCAAGGAAAGGTCACAGCACAAGCTTAGCAATTTCTGGTTCCCTTGGGGGAGCTAGGCCTCTCTAGCTAGGCCTGTAGCTAGGTCTACATATATATTAATATATTGGCTACTCAGTCAGCACAGATATGTGCTGCCTCTTGCCCTTTCTTTCCAAAAGGAAGCTGTCTGCATTAGAGAATTTGAAGGGAAAGGCCTATGAATGAATATTTATAAGGTATATTTCATGTGGGCCTAAGAGTTGTGAATGGAGTAGAAGAAAACTGATGCATGGTATGAGAAGTATTGGTGAGTATTAGAAAAAACTATGCTGAAAAAATTATTTCAATTGGGTTTTTGCAGGAATGTGAAATCAAGGAGGAAGGGAAAAAGCACTTTCTTACACTGTACAATGTACGCTTAGATCAAGCTGGTGGAGTAGATTTCCAAGCAGCAAATGCCAAATCTGGTGCTCATCTTCGAGTGAAACGTAAGTATCTTTTAAACTGAAATAAATTGATTAATTAAGTGAAAACATGGTACCTACTGCCTCTTTGGAATGGGTGGCAAATCTTTATACTGTATTGAGCCCACAGCAACCCTTTCCAGAACAGCAATTCAGGGATTAGTTACTCAGGTTGTCTTAATTTTTTTCGTTAAGGAATATCCTAAGTGTTTTCTAACCTTATATATCATTTATTCATATAGAAGAAATAAAATTAAGGAGATGGCCTTGAAGGCTGCTTCGTGGTCTGGCATCATGTATGCTGTTATGAAATCAAATATTGCAAGCAAAGGCTCTGCTGCATCAAAGTGTCACGTGAGCTGGAGAGGATAGGATAACAGTGATATCTGGGGATAGGGTTAAGAGCTTGATGGACAGGGACAGACTACAGGGCTGAAGACCACTTGTTTCCCACTCCAATCCTAGCCCTCGCTATTTTGGAAACACATGCCTTATCTAGCAACAGGCATGCAAGGCTTGGCAGGGAGACAGATGCAGAGCAACTTTCCTGCTGACCTTGTTCAATTTAAAGAAACACGCTCTGCAAATAGGAAATTGTAGGTGACCAGCCCTCCCCTAAGAACCCAGGGGGGGCCTCTTCTATTTAGGGAATGTAAAGAGCAGCATTGCGATGTCTGGCTCTCTTGAGGGAAGCCACCATGGAGATTAGTACGTAAGGGCAGCAGCTCTCTCTTGGGTAGAAGTGACTAATCTAAAAATTATGTCTTCTCCTTACCAAGCTCGAGTAATTGGCCTGCTGAGACCCCTCAAGGATGTAACAGTGACAGCTGGGGAATCAGCAACCTTCGATTGCGAACTCTCTTATGAGGGAATCCCAGTAGAATGGTTCCTGAAAGGAAAGAAACTGGAGCCCAGTGATCAGGTAAAGAAACTAAACTTTACTTTTTCTCATGTTTTCTCCTCCTCCTTCTCTTTCAAGTCTCTTCCCCTTCTTTATTTCTTGTTTATTCTCTGCCAGTTGAAGTACTAAGGCACAGCAATATTGTAGTACTGCTGTGTGAAATGCTAAATTGTCCCTAAATCAGATACAAGTTTTCCCCAGAAATTCCAGTATTCTGGGATGCTACGATTGTTTATCATACAAAGGGAAACTAAGGTTCCAAAGTATCAATCATTACAACAGTGATTTTGTACCTGATTCTGTTGGAGACAGCCACAAGGATACTGAATAATTTTTGCCCAGGTTACTTGTGGTTACAGTGAGAGGATTTTGAAAGGTGCTACTAGGAAAAGCCTTTTTTTCTCCTGAATGCTGAGTTGCAGTCCAATTCAACATATAAGGGGATTAAGAGGATTCAAATTCCATTTCAGGCATTTGTTCTGGCTCTCCAGATAACTCTCTGGGCAGATTTGCTTGTCAAGCACTTCTCACTAGCTATTTTTAACCCTTCATCAAGTGCTGGCTCTTAACTCTGAGATCTGGGCAGCCTGGAATGCAGTCAGTTTAATGTTTAAAGTTAATGGTAGGGGAAATAAATAAAGAAACATAAATTAATACATTAAGACATGGAAATGGGTATTGCTGGTTGTAAAACTTTTTTTTTTTTTTTTGCCTACTAGGCCTAAAAAAGTAATGCAAATTCAAATAAAAGGTGGAAACCTAAGACAAAGTAAACTTCCAAGGCATTGCATGACCTAGCAAAGTTTCAGAACCTGTAATAATGCTGCTAATAACACCTTGGCACAGATTGTTATTTCTTTTAAATACAATTTTTAACTTTTTTTTTCAGGTTTTGTTAGATCTTTCTGAGCTTTAAGAAATTTGCATAAATAAAGCTATTTAATAGAATAAATATCATAAAAATAGGAAATAGGAATGTAGAAATAGGAAAATCAGAACAGATCATGATAATAAGAGACCCAATTACAGTAATTAAGGACAGGTAAACAAAGTTAAAACTCAGCAGATGAGTCATGAAATAAGCCAAGATAATTATTTTTAAGTTTCAGAATAAAAATGTGAAAAGCTATTTATCAGTGCAGTGGATTGATAATTATTACTGGCTGGCAAGAAAAATATTATATCTTTGGTATTCTGTATAATGGAACATTATTTTGGTCTATTCTGTCCAAGCTGTCATTTTAATTACATGAAAAAAAAATCAGATTTCATGTAGTTTACATATACAATCAAAACTGTCATTTGAACAGTTAAAACCTTATCAAGATGAAATTGAGAGTAAACCATATATTTACTCAATACATCACTTTCTACCCATTTAAAATAGCCCTTTGAAACACATTTACAGCTGTCTTTAAGAATCAATCTAATTGTACAAGTGTTTCATTTTAGCTGTTGCTAATTCAATTTTATTACCTCTGTGGCTGGCATTTAGCTGAATATTTATAACCTTTATTCACTGAAGTTGGTTTTTTTGTTTACTGTGACTGCAAAGTAGAATCTGCAATAGGTCATGACAGAAATTAGTCTTTTAGGTAGAATTTTTAAAATAAATTTTAATAATAGAAAGTCAAATTGACATTTTCAGAGAAAGAGGGGGATGCCAAACCTCTATAGCTGCAAAAGTTTTTACTTTACATGCAGCCAGCAGTAATGCCAACTTTTCCCATAAATTTGCTTATTTTTTTTATTTCTTAATACCTGTTCAAAATAGATGTCATCTCAAGTCAGCCCCAAAATCTTCAAAGCTTTGAGGATTGAGTTATATCTAGTATATACAAGAGGAAGTTGTCAAAATTTCACATGAAAGTGGACAACTAAACTCCACAAATCATAAATAGCATGCTATTTCATTAAATATATCTTAAACACTTGTTGTAGATGCTAACAAAGGGTTTTGGGGTTTTTTGTATTTCGTAAGGTTGTGACCCGTGCTGAAGGCAGAGTTCACACACTTATTCTTAGAGACGTCAAGTTAACAGATGCAGGAGAGGTATCACTGACAGCAAAAGATTTCAGAACTCAAGCAAATCTTTTTGTGAAAGGTAAGTCAGTCATTTTACTTAAACCATAATCAGCATTAATGGTCCATTCATAATTCATCCTGGAGTAGGAAGCTAGTACACAGTATTTATCAAATGGCTGGGATAGTATATTCAGTATTCAACTGGTAGATAACTTCTCTGATTAAAAAAGCCACCTACTTAAAATCTTTGCACTTCACAGAAGAGCTAAACAAGGGGAAACACTGGAAATGGTTCAAATCTGGGAGATGAACCAGTTCATTAGGGTTTCCAGGGCTTTGCTACAGACTTGAACATTCAATTGGCCTCAAGAGGCCCCACAAATACCAGCCTTTGTGGCTCCCAGTGGCTTTTTCTGTTCTTTTGAATATCCAGAAACCTGTGAGAGTATAACTGCACCATCAGTCAAGGGACAACATAACATTATCTGTATATCCTCTTGTATTGCTTGCAAGCTGTGCTATCATTAAGAAGCAAAAGAACTGTACACACTGATCCAGTAAGTCAAGGAAAATTTGAAAAAAAACAAAATAAACCTAAGCATTCTCTAAGTTCACTGTATAACTTTAGAGTCATTGAAATTACATGGGTATGGTTCAGCTAAAGAAATTGAGTTGCAAGGCTTTATGATGACTTTTTATTAAAAACCCCATGGACAAGGATGTAATTGTCTAATTTTACAGTAGGCTGAAAATGAGGAAATTACTGTAATTACCAAAACTTGTCTGTGTATTAAAAATAAAAAATATTTTAAGAAGCCTTCAGTAGGGACATCTAAGAGCCTTTTTGATTATTCAGTCAAGGAAAATAAGTAAACAGCATGGACAGTTCTGTACAAGCAGAAGACTGGCTATAATTTAGATCTTTTCTACCTAAAATGTATTTGTTTCTTTTAGAACCCCCAGTTGAATTTACTAAACCACTTGAAGACCAGACTGTTGAAGAGGAAGCCACTGCAGTACTGGAATGTGAAGTTTCCAGGGAAAATGCAAAAGTTAAATGGTTCAAAAATGGAGAAGAAATTCACAAATCGAAGAAGTATGATATCATTTCTGATGGCAGGGTCAGAAAACTCATCATCCGTGGCTGCACACTGGACGATGCAAAAACATATGCCTGTGACGCTAAGGATTTTAAGACATCATGTTTTCTCAATGTGGAGCGTGAGTAGTTCAGTTTTCTACAAAATGTCTAGGTGCTGTACTGGTGTCTATGACTGGCTGTAGTATCAATGTTGGCAATTTTTTACTTCTCTAGCATAGACTTCCCTCTACTAAAAATTTTCTGTTCTCTTACAGCTATTCGCCTTGACTTCCTGAAACCCCTGACTGACCTTGAGGTTAAAGAAAAAGAATCTGCTCGGTTTGAATGTGAAATTTCTCGTCCAAATGTCAAGGTCTGTAGTGACACTTTTTAATCTCAGTAGCTCCTTCAGCTAATGGGGAAAACTCTGTTACATTGCTATAAAAGAACACACTGAAATCCATTATGAGCATGGTAATAACCATGTTAATTTGTTCTGAAACAGGTGAAGTGGTTTAAGGATGGCATGGAAATTAGAAAAGGCAAAAAGTATGACATAATTTCTAAAGGTGCAGAACACATTCTTGTAATCAGTAAATGTGTCTTTGATGATGAAGCTGAATATTCCTGTGAAGCAAAAACAGCTCGGACTTCTGGCCTTCTTACAGTGATAGGTAAACACTGTGTTTTATAATCTAATATGTGAACAATAAAAAATGTGAGAGTGGATTTTTTTTTTTAATGGCAAGCTTTAATCATCTTTCTAAATTCTTCTTGCAGAGGAAGAGGCTGTTTTCACAAAAAATCTCCCTGATCTTGAAGTAAATGAAAGTGATACTGTAAAATTGATCTGTGAAGTTTCAAAGCCTAATGCTGAAGTTACTTGGCTTAAAGGAGATGAAGAGGTGCCTGATGGTGGTAGATTTGAACACATTTCTGATGGTAGAAAGAGAATTCTTATTATACATAATGCTCATCCTGAAGATGCTGCCAAATACACTTGCAAGCTCCCAAGCTCTAGTACTACTGGAAAACTTACTGTACATGGTAAGAATGCTACTTTGGTGGGCTTATAGACCGTAAAAAAAAAGTAAACATTAAAAAATCAGTAATAATACACAACTTGTTTTATTCCATTAACAAGTAAAAAATAATATCTATATCTACAAAAATTTTTTTTTTCAGAACTTGCAGCAGAATTTCTTACCAGACCACAAAACCTTGAGGTGCTTGAAGGAGAAAAAGCTGAATTTGTTTGTTCAGTATCCAAAGAAGCCATTGCAGTACAGTGGCTGAGGGGTGACACAGTCCTGGAGCCTGGTGATAAGTATGACATCATTTCAGATGGCAAAAAGAGAGCACTTGTGGTTAAAGACTCTGTTCTAGGAGATATAGGAATGTATACTGTCATGGTTGGTGAAGCTAAAGCTACAGCACACTTAGCAGTGATTGGTAAGCTTTATTTTATCAATAAGTGTTGGCTTTGTTGCATTCTTTATACTACGTGATGTCCTATTCCTTCTGTTTTCTCAATTTCAGAAAAACTCAAGATTATAACTCCTCTTAAAGACCAAGAAGTTAGTGAGTGTCAAGAAATTATCTTCAACTGTGAAGTCAATAAAGAAGGTGCCAAAGAGAAGTGGTACAAAAATGATGAGGCAATATTTGATAGTGCAAAGTACATTATTGTTCAGAAGGGTGTAGTCTACACTCTCAGAATCAGAGATGCAGAGTTGAAAGATCAAGCTACCTACACTGTCTCACTGACAAACCAGAGAGGGGAGCACGTTAAAAGCTCTGCCACCTTAAAAGTATTAGGTAAATAACTTGCACTACATTAAAATTGTTTCATCATTTACATTCAATTTCCTATGAGGATGTAAAAATGTTTGCTTTTTTTATCATAACAGAGGAGGATCTCAGAATTGTTGAGCCTCTTGAAGACATTGAGACCATGGAAAAGAAAACTGTCACATTCTGGTGCAAAGTCAATCGCCTTAATGCAACTCTCAAATGGACAAAGAATGGAGAAGAGATCAAATTTGACAGGCGCATTTTGTACAAAATTGATAAATTCAAGCACTCATTGATCATTAAAGACTGTGGATTTGTAGATGAAGGTGAATACACTGTTACTGCTGGACAAGACAAATCAGTTGCAGAGCTACTCATCACAGAAGCACCAGCAGACTTCACTGAACATCTTCAGGACCAGACTGTCACTGAATTTGATGATGCTGTCTTTACATGCCAGCTTTCCAAAGAGAAAGTCAGTGTAAAATGGTACAGAAATGGAAGAGAAATCAAAGAAGGCAAAAAGTATGTGCATTTCATTATGCTTCTGAATGTGCTAAACATGCTTGTTTTACTTTGTTATTTTGTCTGGAAACTAAAATACTTCTTATTTTTCACCCCTATAAAGATACCAGTTTGAAAAGGATGGAAATCTGCACAGATTAATCATAAAAGACTGTAGACTAGATGATGAGTGTGAATATTCCTGTGGAGTGGATGACAGGAGATCTAGGGCAAGACTTTTTGTTGAAGGTACGTGTAAAAATGGATGGGATTTATTTCTACATTATTTAATAGTAGTAGAAACAATAAACAAATAACACCAAATAAATTAACATTTATTTCAGAAATCCCTGTTGAGATTATTCGACCACCACAAGATATTTATGAAGCTCCTGGTGCAGATGTCATCTTCATGGCTGAATTGAACAAAGATGGTGTGGAGGTCAAGTGGTTGAGAAACAACATGATTATCATCCAAGGTGACAAACATCAGATGATGAGTGAAGGAAAGGTCCACAGGCTGCAGGTGTGTGATATAAAGCCCCGTGACCAAGGGGAATACAGATTTATCGCCAAAGATAAGGAAGCTAGAGCTAAGCTTGAATTAGCTGGTAAGTTGCTTGCTTTGTGCTTATTTTATAAAATCTTAGATTAGTGAATTTAGTTTAATTAAATTGATTTTTGCTTTTTGAAAGAGTTGAACAATCGGCCTAAGAAAAGTGTTAAACTATTTGAAGTTTGTTTAACAAGTCTGTTAAACTATATGAATGTGAATTTAAACAACAGACACTTTTTGTTATACCATCTGTTCAGCTGTTGAGGATAACACTTTTCACTGTGTATATACCAAAGAGTAAGATATAAGCTTAAACGAGCTTTAAGCTTTAAATTAAGTCACTAAGAAAACAAAGAAAATTATTTGACCTACTCATTTAAGTCGTATTAGACATATGACTCCTAATTTGTCTATTTTACAGAATAATTAAATTAGTTCTCAAAAAGCAACTCCTTCTTTCCTGATTTTATAGGATGACACAGTACATACCAACCAGCCTGTATTTCTTTTTCTGGAGTTGTCCAATGAGTATATGAAGGATTTCGTTAGAGTTTACATAGCAGCTCCTTTTACTTTTCTGTGTTAGCTTCTTTGCTGACTGCACAAATATGTCAGGTTATATATACATATATATATATACCTGCAAGTACTGACTTTTTACATTCATCTTTCATAGCTGCACCTAAAATCAAGACTGGTGATCAAAACCTTGTGGTTGATGTTGGGAAACCTTTAACTATGACTGTCCCATATGATGCCTACCCAAGAGCAGAAGCTGAATGGTTGAAAGCAGGGGAAAGTCTGCCCACAACAACTGTTGATACAACGCCTGACTGCACTACCTTCAAAATTTATGAAGCAAAGAAATCAGATAAGGGAAGATACAAGGTTGTGCTTAAAAACAAACATGGCCAGGCAGAAGCATTCATCAATGTAGAGGTCATTGGTAAGTACTTGTATTATTAAAACCTTGTTTGCTATTATTTCCCAGAGTAAAAACCTTTAACTGAGGGGGGCCCTCTGCTTCCCCTTGTGGGAAAGCTGTACTGAGGTCTCCCCACAGATTCCTCTTCTCTAGCCAGAGGGAAGAAAATAGATGCAATGCCCTGAAGTATTGTTATATCCTTAACAGATGTTCCAGGTCCAGTTAGAAACTTGGAAGTCACTGAAACTTATGATGGTGAAGTTGGTCTTGCATGGCAAGAACCAGAAAGTGATGGTGGAAGTAAAATCATAGGCTACGTCGTTGAAAGACGTGATATCAAGCGTAAGACCTGGATTGTGGTCACAGATCGTGCTGAAAATTGTGAATACACAGTTACTGGGCTTCAGAAAGGAGGAGTTGAGTACCTCTTCCGTGTTAGTGCCCGCAACAGAGTGGGCACTGGAGAGCCAGTGGAAACAGACACACCTGTGGAAGCTAAGAGCAAATTTGGTGAGCAGAAGTTACAAAAATCTCAGTGTTTGATGGCTGTGTAAAAAAAGCAGTACAAATTCCAACAATAGGAAAAACCTACATACCTTCTTTTTCATTTTTCCCCTAAAATAAAATGCAGATGTCCCTGGTCCTCCTCAAAATGTAGAAGTTACTGATGTGAACAGGTTTGGAGCCACACTTAGCTGGGAACCCCCTGAGGATGATGGAGGATCCCCGATTACTGGCTATGTTATTGAACTGCGTAACAGAGCTACCATCAGATGGGAGCCAACTATGACCACAGGAGCTGATGAACTGTCAGCTGTCCTGACTGATGTTGTGGAAAATGAAGAATATTTCTTCAGAGTAAGAGCTCAAAACATGGTTGGAGTTGGCAAACCAAGTCCTGCTACACGTGCAGTAAAAATCATGGACCCAATTGGTGAGTATACAAAGTATGTATAATTGTGATTGCATTATGAGACAGGAGCATTTTGGATGCTGTGTGTGCAGAAGAGTTCAATTGACCAATGCATGTACTGCAAATACTATGTACTGTTAGGTCTTCCCTGCTTTTGTCCTTCAAACATAACAGGAGTACCTTGCTACCACTTAGTTTAGTGAGAACTGCAAATATTTTTTCTCTGAAGTTAGGATGCAACCCTCAGTTTAAAAAATCAGTTTAGAAAAAGCTATGCAGAGCTATGCAAAGCTTTAAAAAACATAAAGATAGAAACAGGTAATTTGTAAACCCATACTCCTTTATCAGTTTCACAAATCTATTTGTCTCAACTTTTTTTTTCAGAGAGACCAAGTCCTCCCATTAACCTTGAGCATTCAGATCAAACTAAGTCATCAGTTCAGCTCACATGGGAACCCCCTCTCGAAGATGGAGGAAGTCCAATTTTGGGCTATATTATTGAAAGGCAAGAGGAAGGAACAGACAAGTGGATTCGTTGTAACCCGAAACTAGTACCTGCTCTTACTTTTAAGGTACAATGCTTTCTTCATCAGTAGGTAAAATGTGTAGATCATTTTTAATATGAGGTAGTAAATGATTGTTTGTGCATTTTAGGTAACTGGATTGAAACAAGGATCCAGTTATTACTACAGAGTCTCAGCAGAAAATGCAGCTGGTGTGTCTGACCCAGCAGAGGCTATTGGACCATTAACTGCAGATGATACATTTGGTAAGCCACATGCTATTTCTTAAAAACAATTAATCAGATAAGGCACACAATTAAAGTGCATCTTGTGGGTAATATGTATATTTTTCACCAGATAACTGGCATGCCTTAGACATTTCACCTTCATTATGAATTCTGCAGATAATTTATCTGTACTATGAGCTAGAGGCCTGTTAGGTTGCCTGAGGAGCAAGGCATGACCTTTTGTCTCCTGGCCTACCTTTCTGGAAAGTGAGAGGTAACAGAAGGAAAGAAAGGCAGAGAAGATCCCTTAAAAAATAATTAAAGAATACAAAGTTTTTACATTAAAAGGTAAATTGGATTTCATACTTGGTAATACTAATCTCCCTTACCATCTCATATATTTTTTGAAAAAAACAAAAATATTTAGCCAGGAGAGGTAGGGAGTCATAAGACAAAGCTAGGTCTAGAGAGGCTGAGATGCAGCAAGCTAGACCTGCAGGCTGAGATAGTAAGAATCAGTCTCTCAACAGACTTATCATTAGCCATGATCATAGCATCTCTAAATAATTTATTGAATCCACTTTCCCTTTTTCCCAGTTGAACCTACAATGGACCTAAGTGCATTTAAGGATGGGCTGGAAGTTATTGTACCAGAGCCAATCAAGATCCGTGTTCCCATCACCGGGTACCCTGTGCCAACTGCCACATGGTCTTTTGGTGACCAAGTCTTAGAAGAGGGTGATCGTGTGAAAATGAAGACCACTGCCTCCTTTGCAGAACTTGTAATTACTCCAAGTGAGCGCCCAGACAAGGGAATTTATTACTTGACATTAGAAAACCCTGTGTCATCTGTTTCAGGAGAAATCAACGTTAATGTTATTGGTAAGTGAACATGTATATGTTTTAGCAATAACATTCCAACTTGTCTTGCTAAAATCTAATTAGGTTAATAATGTGTAATCTCACAACATCCAACCACGTATGTTAAAATATGACTAAAAACTAGAAATCCCTCCTCCAAAAAAACCTCTTTTCTTGTTTTCAATATGTAACTTCGCTGTTTAAAGAGGAATGACTTAACAATACTAAGTCTTCTGGTAAATATATTACATGACATCATCTATCAAACACCAGTTAGAAAATAATCAATTTCTGTGACTTCTAGCTTGTCCAAGTGCACCAAGAGAGCTCAACGTTTTAGAAGTACTCAAGAGTACAGTGCAGCTCGCATGGGAACCTCCAGAAGATGATGGTGGAAGTCCAGTTACTGGTTATATTATTGAAAAACGTGAAGTAAGCCGGAAAACATGGAGCAAAGTAAGTTCATTTTTTCTCATTTAAATTTCTATTGCTATATTATTTTCATACGTGCTACTGAGTTTTGTGTTTATTTTTGTAATCACTCTTTGGAAATAAGTTTATAAAACACATTGGAACCTTTCTCCTCTTTAGGTTATGGATCATATTGTTGACCAAGAGTTCACTGTACCTGACCTTGTCCAAGGGAAAGAATATTTATTTAGAGTTTCTGCATGCAATAAATGTGGCCCTGGAGAACCTGCATATATTGATGAACCCGTAAATATGTCAATACCAGCAAGTAAGCATATTTGAAATTTTGATGATTTTCTTCAAAATAAGATATAAAAATAATATATCTTCCTTAGACTTAGGTTTCTAAGACCCGATATGTTTTTAATTTTTAATAGCGGTGCCTGACCCACCAGAAAATGTTAAATGGAGAAATCCAACATCAAAAGGAATCTTCCTAACATGGGAGCCTCCCAAATATGATGGTGGTGCACGCATTAAGGGTTATCTGGTAGAAAAATCCCAACGTGGCACAGACAAGTGGGAGATATGTGGGGAGCCTGTTATTGAAACAAAGTAAGTAAATTAATACAGTAGATATACCCTCTTAACTAACTGTGCCATCCTCACCGCTCTAAATATTTGAATGTTTTTTTTGTTTTTGACAGAATGGAAGTAACAAAGCTCAAGGAAGGAGAGTGGTATGCTTATCGGGTTAAGGCTTTGAACAGAATGGGAGCGAGTAGGCCAAGTAAGCCAACTGATGATATTCAGGCCATTGATGCAAAAGGTAACGACTTCACTTGCTAAATTATCATAGCTGCTTTATTTTTACCAGTCTCTGAAATACAGTTTCTCTAACAACATTTTCGTTCTCTCCTAAATCAGAGGCTCCAGAAATTTTCTTAGATGTGAAACTTCTTGCTGGACTTACTGTAAAGGCTGGAACTAAAATTGAGCTGCCAGCTAAAGTGACTGGAAAGCCTGAGCCCCAGATTACTTGGACCAAGGCTGACAAAATTTTGAGACCTGACAACAGAATCACCATTGAAAGCCAGCCTGATCATTCTACAGTGACTATTACAGACAGCAAGAGGAGTGACAGTGGAACCTATATTATAGAAGCTGTAAATTCCAGTGGACGTGCTACTGCTGTAGTTGAAGTTAATGTTCTTGGTATGCATGTACTTTATGTTACTTATATAAATCATTGGTAATGTACCAAGGTATGCAAGTGGAAGATTAACATTCACATCTTGTCCTCTACAGATAAACCTGGTCCACCAGCTGCATTTGATGTATCAGAAATCACAAACGAATCCTGCCTTCTAACCTGGAATCCTCCACGAGATGATGGGGGCTCTAAAATTACCAACTACGTCCTTGAGAAAAGAGCTACAGACAGTGAAATATGGGACAAGTTGTCATCAACTATTAAAGATACAAAATTCAGAGCTACCAATTTAACTCCTCATAAAGAATATGTGTTTCGAGTCAGTGCTGAAAACATGTATGGTGTTGGGGAGCCAGCACAGTGTAGCCCCATCATTGCCAAGTATTCATTTGGTTAGTTGATTAAATTTATGATAAATTATTTCAGTATTTTAACAGGAAGGGAAAAAAAAAACCCTCTCTGATGGCTTTTTTTTGTTTGTTTGTTTCTTTGCTTTGAAATTACTGTATACAGATCCACCAGGCCCTCCAACAGGTCTCAAGCCTATAGACATCACTAAAGATTCAGTCACTTTAACATGGAATGAACCAGATGAAGATGGTGGCAGCCCCATAACTGGCTACTGGGTTGAAAGATATGATCCTGAGCAGGATAAATGGATAAAATGCAACAAAATGCCAGTGAAAGATACAACATTCAAGTAAGACTATAATCAGTTTGGGGTGAAATAGGTCACAGAGACTTAAAAAAGAAGCAGTAGTTTTTAAAATAAGTTTTACATTGTTCTTATTTTTTCCTAGTTTCCATAAGTTTTGATTCAACTACCCCTGGTGACTTTCTTTTTAAATTAGTTTTAGTGAGGGGTACCTTTACAGAAAAATTATTCATCTTTTTTTTTCTTTCAAATATTATGCTTAATAATTTCTGTGCTTATTAGTTAGATATTCTAAAAAGGCAGACATGGTCATCTCAAGTATCAATTGGCCCAAATCCTTAGGGTTTTTTCTCCTGATACTCTTATTAACTAAAAACCATGGAACATACAAAAATACAAGGCATTTCTCAAAGCATTCATTTCTGTCATGGTGCACCATTTTAGTGTTGACAATGTCTTGACATCATTAGCAGTAATTTGGGTATTTTCAGATTTTCTGAGTAATCTGTAGTATGAAGAGTGGAGAGAGTAATGTTTTAGAAATGAATTAATGCCTATGTTTGGTTTAATCAAACTTAATTTTTATTTACAGAGTTAAAGGTCTTACAAATAAGAAGAAATATAAGTTCCGTGTCTTGGCAGAGAATCTCGCAGGACCTGGAAAACCAAGCAGGGAAACAGAGCCCATCTTAGTTAAAGATCCAATCGGTACAATAAACACATTTTTTAATGGTTCCGTTTAGCAGCAACAACAACAGAAAATTGTTTTCAATGACATAATTAATATTGGATTCTTGTCTAGATCCACCATGGCCTCCTGGAAAGCCAACTGTGAAAGATATTGGCAAGACATTCCTTACCCTGAACTGGACAAAGCCAGAACACGATGGAGGGGCAAAAATTGAATCTTACGTCATTGAGCTGTTAAAGACTGGAACAGATGAATGGGTGAGAGTGGCTGAAGGAGTTCCCACAACTGAGCACTTCCTCAAAGATCTTATGGAGAAACAAGAATATTCATTCCGTGTAAGAGCTGTGAACAAGGCTGGCGAGAGTGAGCCCAGTGAACCCAGTGACCCTGTGCTGTGCAAGGAGAGGCTCTGTGAGTACTGCTTCACAATGTGCTGCTACTGCAAATACACTGTCTCTGACTTTTAAAAAACCCCATGTCTGCCTGTCTCTGTGGGTACTAAATGAACTCTTGGAAGGCTCATGAAATACTAAAATCTGCCCTGCTTCAGTTCAGGAAATACAAAGTTTTAATAGTTTTGGTGTATTCCCTCTCTTCCAGGATCTTTCCTGGGAATTGCAGCATCCTGGTTTACCTTTTTTTTTTCCTATTTTGCAGATCCTCCTTCACCTCCCAGATGGCTTGAGGTTATTAATATTACTAAAAATACAGCAGATCTTAAATGGACAGTACCAGAAAAAGATGGGGGTTCTCCAATTACCAACTACATTGTTGAAAAAAGAGATGTAAGGCGGAAAGGCTGGCAGACAGTTGATACCACAGTGAAAGATACCAAGTACACAGTGAGCCCACTGACTGAGGGCTCACTGTATGTGTTCCGTGTGGCTGCTGAAAATGCCATTGGACAGAGTGACTACTGTGAAATTGAAGACTCAGTGCTTGCTAAAGATACTTTCAGTAAGTCTTGATTTGCTTACTGAGTGATCAGTAGCTCACATGTCATGAATTCATAGTCTTCTAATGTGTGTCTTTTTTTTTTTTTTCAACCTTAGCAACCCCTGGGCCTCCATATGCCCTTACAATAGTTGAAGTGAAAAAAGGCCATGTTGATTTGAAATGGGAACCACCTAAGAATGATGGTGGCAGACCAATTCAAAGGTAAGGTCATTTTAAGTTTGTGTAGGCTCCTCTAGATAAGCATCTTTTAACAAATGAAGATGTTTCTCTCAAAATAATTAAATTTTAAATTGGCACATTTTATATTAAATATATGTGGATGGATGTAAGAGAATCCATGTGGTCAAAGGAATGAAGGGCTTGATTTTAAAATGTAGAAATGATGCAAATAAAATACCTAATGTGCATGAACAGTGAATTTGGGTCAGCATCCTCAAAACAGCATATCATAATAAGGAACTGCATAAAAAATGTAAAATAATGAGACCATAGTCTCCAGTTCCTGCAGAATAATCGCCACTTAAAATCATCTAGCAAGTAATATGGTTGTTTTCCTTCTGCCTTAGTTTGTCATTCAAACTGTGTACACTCAGCTAAAATGAAGACTCACCTCTTTTCTGTTCATCTTCTTTATAACACTTTTCAGATAGACTGTTTTACTCCTTCCCAAAGCACATCTTAAACCAACAGACAACTACTGAGATCTGCCTGAAGAAACAGAAGTCACTCAGTTTGCATTACTTTGCCATTGCCTGTCCTAAGCAGAATTTTGACAGTAATAGTATCTACAAATATTCTTAATGGACTGACCACTGAGATCCAAACTAGCAAAGATACAAATATAGCTTGGAGGTTATTTTGCCTCTGCAGCTCTCTACATCCTGAGAACACAGTTCAGTTCAGTTCTAAATCACAGAACAAAGTTCAAGAATTGGCTTTCAGACCTGAGTCTGTCAGTCATGTCAGCTCAATTAGGCATTGAGACCTACTAGGACTGAGTGGCTAATGCATGAAGAAAAGTCCGCTGAACCTATTATCCATGATTCTCTTTACTTTTCCACTGTCTAAACTGTTCTAATATCTTTTCATCTATTTTCTTGAACAAGAAATCTGAAGTGTTTCTATTTCGAGTGCCTCATAGTCTTTTCCCCAATCTCTTCAGATATGTTATTGAAAAGAAAGAAAAGCTTGCTACTCGCTGGGTAAAAGCTGGGAAGACAGCTGGTCCAGATTGCAATTTCAGAGTGACAGATGTCATTGAAGGGACAGATGTCCAGTTCCAGGTTCGTGCAGAAAATGAAGCTGGATGTGGTCATCCCAGTGAACCAACTGACCTCGTCCATATTGAAGATCCAACAAGTAAGTAGAGTAACACAGTGTATGAATTTTAGAAGCAGTGTACTGTTCTGGGAAGAAAATCACACAATACTCTTCCATTTCTGCAGGCCCTCCTTCACCTCCTCAGGATTTGCATGTCACAGATGCAGGGAGAAAGCACATTTGCATTGCATGGAAACCTCCTGAGAAGAATGGTGGAAGTCCTATTATTGGATACAATGTTGAGATGTGTGAAGCAGGAACAGAAAAATGGATGCGAATCAATTCTCGTCCAATTAAAGATCTGAAATGTAAAGTGGATGAGGGTGTTGTTCCAGACAAAGAATATGTGCTGAGAGTCAGAGCTGTCAATGCTGTTGGGGCTAGTGAGCCATCCGACATCTCAGAAAGAGTTGTTGCCAAGGACCCAGACTGTAAGAATAGATTCCATTTTCTTTTTTGGTTTTCAGATGTGCATAATGAAAAAAAAAAAAAAGGTGTTTGGCAACTTTCTGATAACATTATACTTATTTTTACAGGTAATCCAACCATTGATCTGCAAACTCGTGACATCGTTGTTGTTAAAGGACAGAAACTAAGTATCCCTATACCCTTCAGAGCTGTTCCATCCCCAACTATAACATGGCACAAAGATGGCAAAGAGTTGAAAGCTGGTGACAGAACAACAATGAAGAGTGACTACACCTCTGCATTGCTTGAAGTGATAGACAGTGTTCATGCTGATGCTGGTGTTTATACTATCACACTGGAGAACAAGCTGGCATCAACGACTGGTTCAGTCAATGTCAAAGTCATAGGTAACTATGTTCTTCCATCCTGAGAAATATACTTGTCTTCACTTGGGCCCTGCAGCTGGCAGAAGAAAGGACTAGAAAGATCTTTTTTCTGCCAGGCGGGCAAATCACTTCAGCTCAGACACATGTAGATTGCCATATAGGCATTGATGTTATAAAGTCCCATGAAAAAACACTTTACCTCAAGTTGCTCTAACTATTCAGTGACTGCTCAAAGCCCAATTATTTTGAATAGCTGGCATATAAATATTAAAAATATTTTAAGAGTTCTGACTATTTTTCACCTTCAGGAACATAATTTCATGTAGATGCTGTGTAGTCCACATTTATGGTCTTTACTTTCTGCAAAGCAAAGAAATGAAATATAATTTCATATTTATAAGAATACACTTTCACATCTATTTAGTTAACTAATTTTTTCATTTTTATTTAAACAGGTCCACCTGGACAGTGTAAGGATATTAAGGCAAGCGAAGTAACTAAGAATTCTTGCAAAGTATCCTGGGAGCCTCCAGACTTTGATGGTGGTACTCCTATTTTGCATTATGTTCTGGAACGCAGGGAAGCAGGTCGTAAAACATACATCCCAGTTATGTCTGGTGAAAATAAGCTTTCATGGCAAGTCAAAGATCTTATCCCGAACTGTGAATATTACTTCCGTGTTAAAGCTGTCAATAAGATTGGAGGTGGTGATTATCTTGAACTAAGAAACCCAATCATTGCAGAAGACCCAAAACGTAAGTTTGTCTTTCCATTAAATAATCTAAAAAATTGAGTTTTAAATAAAATCTTTACACTCTCTTTTCTCATATGATTCCTCTTTTGATCTACTCTTTCACAGAGCCCCCAGATCCACCTGTCGACCTTGAAGTCCATAATCCAACATCAAAATCAGTAACTCTTACATGGAAACCACCCCTGTTTGATGGTGGAAGCAAGATTATGGGCTATATAATAGAAAAGCTTGCTAAAGGCAAGGAGAGGTGGGAGAGATGCAATGACTATCTGGTGCCCTTACTAACTTACACAGTGAAAGGCCTCGAGGAAGGAAAGGAGTATCAGTTCCGTGTTCGTGCTGAGAATGCTGCTGGCATCAGTGAGCCTTCTCGGATTACTCCTTTTGTGAAAGCTGTGGATCCTATTGGTACGAATTGCTCATTAGATCATTTGTATTAATTGCCATACATCCCCAGACATACTGGAAGATTCTACACTCCATTTCTCATTCTTTGTTATTACAGAGGCTCCAAAAGTCTTCCTTGCTGCAAACCTACAGTCTGGCCTTGAGGTGAAGAGAGGTGATGAGATCATACTCGAGGCACACATTTCAGGGTCACCCTATCCGTCTATCACTTGGCTGAGGAATGATGAAGTTGTCAGACCAGAGGATATCAAAAAGAGAGTAACAGTACCTAAAAAGAAGAAGGGTGAAGCTGAAGAAGAGAAACCTTTCCAGCTTTCACTGCCAGAACGTATGAGTGTTGACAACCACAAGGAAGGAGAGTCCATACTATCAGTTCGTGACTCCATTAGAGCTGACCATGGCACATTTACAATCAAAGTAGAAAATGATCATGGAGTTGCAAAAGCCTCATGTGAAGTCAATGTGTTGGGTATGTAAAGAATGTCCTCAAAACACCTAGTTGTTGGGAGTAAAAAGGTGCAGAAGTTCAGTACTCATAATTTTTCTTGTTTTACTAACAGATACACCTGGGCCACCAGTCAACTTTGTGTTTGAAGATTTGAGGAAAAATTCTGTCATTTGCAAGTGGGAGCCTCCCCTTGATGATGGTGGGAGTGAAATCCTAAACTACGTACTGGAAAAGAAAGACAATACAAAAGCTGAAATGGGCTGGGTCACTGTCAGTTCAACACTCAGGCATTGCAAATTCCATGTAACAAAACTGATTGAAGGAAAAGAATATCTATTCCGTGTATTTGCTGAAAATAGAGTTGGAGCAGGACCACCATGTGTTTCAAAACCAATGACAGCTAAAGATCCTTTCTGTAAGTTTTAATTTTGAAAAACAACCTTTTCAGAAAACAAAGTGTGAAACTATAGCAGACTGTTAGAATACTCAGCTTTATCTCTGTGGATGTTTCTCAGAAGAAACTGAGCTATGTGATAATTATTGCACATTTTAGACTTTTGAAATACAGGGAACTATCAAAAATATTCTAATTTCAATAGTAAACACATAAGAACGATGATCACTGTCATAAAATTTTACCCTTCAAACACTTAACATCTGAATAGGGACATTCTCTGTGCTTTATAGGCTAGTATTCTTACCAAAAGAGAGAACCATTGCAAATTTTCTTACTGATCACTGCTAGGAATCAAAAGTTCTAAGGGAGCAGAAAAACTATGAATTAAAATTAGTAATTTCTTATATCTTCGTTCTCTCTTAGCTTTGAGCAAACTCTGAAGAGACAGCAATGATGACAAAACCACCTTTTTCTTTTTCAGCTCCACCAGATGCACCTAATAAGCCTGATGTGGAAGATGTAACCAGCAACAGTATGCTGGTTAAGTGGAATGAACCAAAGGATAATGGCAGCCCTATCATAGGATATTGGATTGAAAAACGTGAAATCAATAGTACTCATTGGGCTCGGGTCAACAGGAACCTTGTGAATTCTCTGGAAGTAAAAGTTGAAGGATTGTTGGAAGGTTTAACTTATATCTTTAGAGTGTGTGCTGAAAATGCAGCTGGCCCTGGTAAATTTAGTCCACCATCAGATCCAAAAACTGCACAGGACCCAATAAGTAAGTGGCTTAGCAGACAGTTGACAAGATAGGATTCATAGTCTTTGATTTACACTTATTTGTTTACTTATTTATTTGTAGTGCCACCTGGTCCACCGATTCCAAGGATTGCTGACACAAGTGCAACTTCCATCGAGCTAGAATGGCAGCCTCCTGTGTATAATGGTGGTGGAGATATCACTGGTTACCATGTGTACAAACAGCTGATGGGGGTAAACGAGTGGTCACGCTGTACAGCCAAGCCCATTAAGGTCCTGCAGTTTACTGTTGGCGAGGTCAGGGAAGGTGCAGACTACAAACTCCGTGTTACTGCACTCAACGCAGCCGGCGAGGGCCCGCCTGGGGAAACTGAACCCGCAACAGTTGCAGAGCCTAAAGGTATTGCAATTGTATTATTTGTAAGAAATATCCAGCTGCTTAAAAGGTGAGTTTGAATCCTGCCCTTCAACTAATGAACTGTTTGTCTTTCGTCCACAGAGCCTCCTACTGTTGAGCTGGATGTTTCTGTGAAAGCAGGCATTCAGGTCATGGCTGGGCAGACTATTAAAATTCCTGCTACTGTGACAGGGCGTCCTGCTCCCACCATTGTATGGGCCATAGAGGAGGGCGAATTAGACAAAGATCGAGTTGTTATTGAAAATGTTGGCACAAAATCAGAGTTAACCATTAAGAATGCATTGAGAAAAGACCATGGAAGATATGTAATTACTGCTACCAATAGCAGTGGTTCAAAATCTGCAGGAACCAGAGTAGAAGTATTTGGTAAGAAAAATATTTCCTCAAATTAAATAAGCTTTTCTTTTGGTCAGTATGGGCTTTACCTTATTTGTTTGATTTTGTTTTTCAGATGTTCCCGGACCAGTCCTTGACCTAAAGCCAGTGGTCACAAACAGAAAGATGTGTTTGCTTAACTGGTCTGATCCTGAAGATGATGGTGGCAGTGACATCATAGGCTTCATTGTTGAAAGGAAGGATGCCAAAATGCATACATGGAGACTAGCTGTAGACACAGATAGATCTAAGTGTGATATTACAGGTCTAATTGAAGGGCAGGAATATAAATTCCGTGTTAGTGCCAAGAACAAATTTGGTACTGGTCCACCTGTTGAAATAGGACCCATTCTTGCAGTTGATCCATTAGGTAAGATGAATCATTTTACAGTGTTTAAAAAAAAGAAAAAAAAAAAGTCAGATTTATTAGACAATATTTTTGTCTTTTCTTCTATACAGAAAGTGTGCACTTCAGTCAGATTTCTGAATCAGTTCTCTGAAGCTAGTGTGGTTCTTTACATAGCAAAATACTGGTGCCTACTGAGACACTATTTATTACCTTTTTTCTCCACATACAGGAGAAATTTAATGAGAGCTATAATATACTCAGATTCTTTACATGCAAAAACCATGGTTTTAAAAGGCCAGAGCTACTGCATTCTTATGATTTAAAATTCTCTGATGTTTTTTCTTATTGTAATTTTATTGTTGTCATTTATCTGTGTTAATAGGTCCTCCAACAGCACCTGAGAGGTTCATGTACACAGAGAGGACAAAGTCATCCATTACACTCGATTGGAAGCCTCCACGCAGTGATGGTGGTAGTCCCATCTTAGGATACATTGTTGAGAAGAGGAGACACGATTCAAAAGATTATGAAAGAGTTAATGCAAGGCTCTGTCCAAAAACGTCTCTTCTCGTTGAAAAACTCGATGAACTTCATATGTATGAATTTCGTGTGAAAGCTGTCAATGAGATTGGGGAAAGTGAGCCATCACTGCCCCTCAATGTGGTTATACAAGATGATGAAGGTATATCAGCTTTAAAGAAATCCATATAAATATCTTTAGAACACGTCAAGGCACTTTCTCTGTTTTATCTCTGTCTTCACTCTGTCACTTTCCTTCTTCTCAGTGCCTCCAACTGTTACACTGCGTTTGGCTGTGAGAGGAGATACTATCAAAGTCAAGGCAGGAGAACCAGTTAACATTCCTGCTGATGTAACAGGCCTGCCAATGCCAAAGATTGAATGGGACAAGAATGAAGTTTTAATCGACCAAACATCCGATGCACTTAAGATAACCAAGGAAGAAGTATCTAGAACTGAGGCAAAAACTGAACTTATCCTGCCTGCAGCAATGAGGGCTGATAAAGGCACTTACACTGTGAGAGCTACCAATCGCCTTGGCACTGCATTTCGCAATGTGCATGTCGAAGTGTATGGTAAGGATGCAATATTTTAAACAAAATGACAGCTAATAAAATGCCTTTGCCTTTTTTTAATGTACTTCCATGCTCTCTCGCTTTCATACAGATCGTCCTTCTCCACCAAGAAATCTTGCTGTTTCTGATATTAAAGCAGAATCATGCTATCTGACATGGGATGCACCTCTTGATAATGGTGGTAGTGAAATTACCCATTACATTGTTGAAAAACGTGATGCTAGTAAGAAGAAATCTGAGTGGGAAGAAGTCTCCAAAGGCGTTGTTGAGAGAAGATATGGGGTAAGTTATAAAATAGCTTTATACATACTTTAGTATGCATAAAAATAACAATATTATGTATTTAATGCAAACTGCTACTTGCATAGGTGCCTATGCTCATGCTCCATTTAGTCTCCAGAATTACTGGATGAATGTTTCCCATCCATATATCTGGGTCATCCCTCATGTGACAGAATGAAAGAAATTCTTCAGTTTTGCTACTTAACCTCAGCTGAGCTAGAGAGAAGACATGTTACTTTCCATTTTCTAGAAATATTCATTTTTTTTTACCAACTGCAAGAACATAATGACATTTTTATTTATGTTCAGTCCTATGCACATAAAATAAGAATATCCTTAGGACATCACATAGAATTGTAGAGTACATAAGCATAGGTATGTCAGATTGCAAAATAGAATTTAAAGTGAAAACTTCTGCTTAACTCCAAACAAGTTGATTCTTAAAGTAGCCAAGTATTGATTTAAATCCTCTTTTTCAGGTATGGAATCTTGTAACAAATGAAAAATACCAATTTAGGGTCCGGGCTGTAAACAAATACGGAATAAGTGATGAATGCCTCTCAGAAAAAGTTGTTATTAAGGATCCCTATGGTCTTCCTGGACCTCCTGGGAAGCCAAAAGTTTTGGATCGCACCAGATCATCTATGCTGGTGACTTGGGAGCCTCCTTTGGACAATGGTGGCAGCCCAATAACGGGCTATTGGTTGGAGAAGAGAGAGGTGGGAGGTGTCTACTGGGCCCGTGTCAACAGGGCTCCAGTTACAAAACCGTCAGTAAAAGGTCTAGAGCACAATGTGCTTCGTTTGGCTGAAGGTGTTGAATACCAGTTTAGAGTTATGGCTGAAAATCTTGCTGGAATTGGCCCTCCCAGTGAACCATCAGATCCAGCTTTGGCAGCAGATCCCATATGTAAGTATATTTTTTGTATGACTGTGTTAGAGGACTGTATCACAGCAGAACAAAAAATGTGTTACTATTACTTATTTTTAATTAATGAAAATTAGTAAATTAATACTTCATTATTAATAATGTTAATCAAAGTCTTTGCATTAAACCTAAGAGGAAATACTGATGCAAAGTTTCCTGATTTTAACATTTTTAAAATAATAAGCTTTAATTTTAATTTTTTACCTCTTTATGTACCTAATACTGTGATTACACCAATGTAGGCATTGGCTAATAAACTTTAGTTAAGAATCATATTTTTATATTATTGTTTTATTTTACTGTTAAACAGTTCAATCTTTATGCCTTGTAACTTAAGTATACCTTGCTAATATAGGTAATATATGTAATTAGTATGCACATTCTAGGATTTGCACTCTACATACAGGTTAAAAAAATGAAAATACTTGCATTCTTCTAGAAACTATCTAGAAAAATATAGGAAGGCACCAACACTCAGGTAATTTTTACTTGCTCTTGTTTTACCAGTTGCGCCTGGTCCACCATCTTGCCCAGAGGTCAAAGACAAAACCAAATCATCTGTAGCACTTGCATGGAAGCCTCCTCAAAAGGATGGTGGGAGTCCTATAAAAGGATATATTGTTGAAATGCAAGATGAAGGTAGTACTGACTGGAAGAAGGTGAATGAAGGAGACAAACTCTTTCCTACTTGTGAATGTGTTATTCCCAACTTGAAAGAGCTCAGAAAATACCGATTTAGGGTGAAGGCTGTAAATGCTGCTGGAGAATCAGAACCAAGTCCTGCAACATCAGAGATACCTGTCCAAGATATTCTAGGTAAGACTTCCGAGAACTGATTAGGTATTTGTATCCAAATGCCACTTACTGATGTGAATGTTCAAAAAGGATGCCAAGCAAGCCAAAGTCAAAACAGAATAAACAATTAGAGAAGAATGTAGCAAAAGACTGACACACATTTTTGAGAGTGTCGTGATGTCCATTGCCAGGGAATGCTCCATTAGGAAACTGATGAGCATCTACAGACATATTAATGAAATGCTATTTATTTTATGAAGAATTCACAGCAACAAGTTTTTCTTTTTGTATACTTCCCAGTTTCCTTTTTGCACACCCAATCTTTCTCACATGAACATGCATTCTCCATGTTTCTGGGGATTTCAGCTCAGTGATGATGGAATTTTACTTTCAGTATCTCTTAAAATTTATATATTTAAATATTTTGCAGAGGAACCTGAAATCTTCCTTGATCTTGGAGCACAGGATTTGCTCTCTTGTCGTGCTGGCACAACAATTAAAATCCCAGCTGTTATCAAAGGTCGTCCTGTTCCAAAAACATTTTGGGAGTATGAAGGAAAAGCAAAAACAGCAGCAAAGGTTAGTAAAAGTAATTGGGATTTTTTTCTACACCTGTTTCTAGACATTTAAGTGTACTCCCTTTTACATTTATGTTATTTCTGTTGTTTATAGGAGGGAGGTCATAATGTACCTGAAGAAGCTCAGGTAAAGCAAGCTTCTTTTTTTTTTTTTTTTTTTTCAGTATTGTTGCATGTTTGAAACATAAATATTCAAAGTTGATCTATAACATGTCTTTTTTCCTATAATACACAGGTGGAAGCAACTGATACACGTTCAGAGATTATCATCCCTGACTGCAACAGAAGTCACTCTGGACGATACAGTATTACAGCAAAGAACAAAGCAGGACAAAAGACAGTGCATGTCAGAGTCAATGTGCTTGGTACGGCTTGCATATATTGAAGTGTCCAAATATTAGGGTTTAGTCTTATTTTTTTACATACTTACATAAAATTTTGTCTGTTGTGCTTTTATCTTAGATGTCCCTGGTCCACCAAAAGACCTAAAAGTAAGTGATGTCACAAGAGGAAGCTGTAAACTTTCATGGAAGATGCCAGATGATGATGGTGGAGATAGAATCAGAGGCTATGTTATAGAGAAAAGAAATATTGATGGGAAGGCCTGGACTAAAGTCAATCCAAACTGTGGCAGTACTTCCTTTGTGGTACCTGATCTCATAAATGGCCAAGAGTATTTCTTCCGTGTACGTGCAGAAAACCGTTTTGGAGTTGGGCCTCCTGCTGAAACCATCCAGCGGACCACAGCCAGGGATCCAATCCGTAAGTAAAATTAAAGTCAAATAAATCCTTTAAAACCACATGGTACTCTATAGTGGATTTATTCACTCTTCTGTTTTGGTTGTGAAGATCCTCCTGATCCACCTATTAAACTGAGGATTGGCCTTGTAACCAAGAACACAGTGAGCCTGACGTGGAAACCACCAAAGAACGATGGCGGAGCTCCTGTTACACATTATAATGTCGAATGTCTCCGCTGGGATCGTACTGGAGAAGTGAAAGAGTCTTGGAAGCAGTGCAACAGACGTGATGTGGAAGAAACAAAGTTTACTGTTGAGGATCTTGTAGAGGGTGGAGAATATGAATTCCGAGTGAAAGCTGTAAATATAGCAGGTCCTAGTAGACCTTCAGCCACTGTTGGCCCACTTGTTGTCAAAGACCAGACATGTAAGTTCTGATACTAATAAATACAAATTCCATTTTAAAATAATTGTATGCTATTGTATGCTATTGTATGCTATTGTATGCTATTGTATGTTTAAAATTTTTGAATGCTATTTTTTCAACATACTGTTGTAGGTCCACCATCTATTGAGCTCAAAGAATTTATGGAAGTTGAAGAAGGAACAGATGTTAAAATTGTGGCCAAGATAAAGGGTGTACCTTTCCCCACATTAACATGGCTAAAAGCTCCTCCAAAGAAACCAGATGACAAATCACCAGTGGCATATGATCAACATGTGAACAAGATCATTGATGAAAATACTTGCACTTTATTGATCCAACAATCTCGCAGAAATGATACAGGCTTATATACTATAACAGCTGAAAATAACCTGGGAACTGCTTCAAAGGAGATGCGGCTGAATGTTCTGGGTACATATCAAGAACTCTTACAATTACATTAATTTACAGCATTTGTTTGATACTTGGCTAATTCTTCTTTCTTAAAATGTATCTTTTAGGTCGTCCTGGACCTCCAGTAGGACCTATTAAATTTGAATCCATTTTGGCTGATAAAATGACAATATCATGGCTTCCTCCATTAGATGATGGTGGTTCTAAAATTACAAACTATGTTATAGAGAAAAAAGAAGCAAACAGGAAGACATGGGTGACTGTTACTAATGAGCCTAAGGAATGCATATTCACTGTTCCCAAGCTGATGGAAGGCCATGAGTATGTGTTCCGCATTATGGCACAAAACAAATATGGTATTGGAGAACCTTTGGATAGTGAGCCAGAAACAGCACGAAACCTTTTCAGTAAGTAGAAATAAGCTTTCAAGTTATGTCAGTTGTTTCCATATGATGATATGCGCACAGCATCTGTTAAATACCACTACGCTTTTATCTCTTCACTAAAGAAATACTCTTTAATATCTTGAAGAGTTTTAGCAGTAATACCTAATTCTTAAAAGCATGTGTAGTGCTTAAAGTGTTTTTCTTCTGTATATTAAAATACAATCTGAATATTTTTAAGGCTTAAATAAACAAGTAAGTGTCTATTTGATAAGATTCAGGTTATTCTATTGTATTTGAGACATTATTAACCTCATAGACCACAAAGAATTTCCTACCTTCAGTTTTGAAAGAGAAATTAGACAGAATAGCTCAGACATAGGAGGAATGTTATTCTGGCAAGAGAAAAAGGTTCTTAAAACACCAAGTGTTAGGCTGGGCACTAAAATGAGGTAGTGATCCAGAAAGGCTAGAAAAAAAATTTGACAATTTTTATTTGGAGGAAAGGTATTTCATTTTTCACAGAATCATATGTACTTGAATAAGGGTGAGAAACTGAATGAGGGAAGAAATCTTGTGCATATGGCTAACTACCTAGAACAATGATGACCATGTGAGTGCATCACTCTTTTGCACTCCAGCTTTTTCCGTGTATCTTTAGCATATTTTTTACAAGCTATGTGTGAATTTTTTTCCCTCAGCTGTCCCTGGACCTCCTGACAAGCCAACAGTTAGCAGTATAACACGTGACTCAATGACAGTAAACTGGGAAGAACCAGAACATGATGGTGGCTCTCCTATAACTGGTTATTGGTTGGAGCGCAAAGAGACCACTGGAAAGAGATGGACCAGGGTCAACCGAGATCCTATCAAGCCCATGACACTGGGGGTTTCATACAAAGTTACAGGCCTTATTGAGGGCTCTGAATATCAGTTCCGTGTCTCAGCTATCAATGCAGCTGGTGTTGGCCCACCAAGCATGCCATCTGATCCAGCGCTTGCTAGAGATCCTATTGGTAAATACTTTAAATTATTTTTTTTCTAAATTTGAAAATATTCTAATGAGAACATATTACATTGTTTTGCTGTATGATGATATTTTTCAGCCCCACCTGGCCCTCCTATACCAAAAGTTACTGATTGGACAAAGTCTTCTGCGGACTTGGAGTGGACTCCACCAATAAAAGATGGTGGTTCTAGGGTCACTGGCTACATTGTGGAGTTTAAAGAGGAAGGAAAGGAAGAATGGGAACGGGTAGGTGGAAAACCATTACAGAATTTGCATTTCTTCTCTCTGTGTCTAACAGTATTAATTGTTCCAGAAAAAAAAAAAAAATTTTTTTTTGCTATTCAAGTTGTTTTCTAACAGTTTGTACCATAATTATCTTCATATGTTTAAAATACAAGATCGCAGTATGAAGTTAACTTTGCAATTACTAGATATAGAATTTTATAATTCTTATTTAAAGATGTGGGAAAATAGGTAGGTAATACATGATAAAAAACCACAGAAGAACAAGTTAGAACTGTCAGAAAAGTAACCCTCACTGGTATCAGACAATGCCAAAGCTTTTA
The DNA here is from genome assembly GCA_030060385.1 of Muscicapa striata striata. Taxonomy (NCBI): domain Eukaryota; kingdom Metazoa; phylum Chordata; class Aves; order Passeriformes; family Muscicapidae; genus Muscicapa; species Muscicapa striata. The sequence continues at coordinate 1,448,253 of JAREIS010000056.1, read as the reverse complement.
CAACTACTATGTTTCTACATTTTCCTCATTTTTTTCAATAGTGCATTACTGAAAATTTAACTGGTGCACACTTTGGCTATTTTTTATATCTCCATAAATATATGGGTTCATTTTAAGTAAGACCTGCATTTCCTATGCTGTTTCCAGGTAAAGAGACTTTATATTGGGTTTTGAAAAGAAAAGAACTGAAATCCTTTTTTTTCTTCTGTTGCTCTCACTTATGAGTTGATGTGTCCAAAAATATATGTAATTCTTATGAGATCACACTATAGTAATTGCTAAATTCTAACAACCTTCTATGTTAGAATATATTAGAAAAAAGGTGAATCTTCAGCTTGTAGTTCCATGACATATATTTCTTTAAAAATTTCTGATGAATTCTGTGTGGGCTAGATCCATATATACTTAATACTTTGGTGTGATTGTAAATCTGAAATAATATCTAATGTAAGTTTTGTTTCAAACTCTGCAAAGAAATTGATGATATCTTGATGTTTGCTGATGTTGCAATGGTTTTTTCCAGGTAAAAGATAGAGAAATTAGAGGAACCAAGTTCGTTGTGACAGGATTAAAAGAAGGCTGTTTTTACAAATTTAGAGTTAGAGCAGTAAATGCTGCTGGCATCGGAGAGCCTGGAGAAGTTACAGACATCATTGAAATGAAGGACAGAATTGGTATTTATCATATTGATTTACATTTTTAGTACCTCTAACTTGAAGTAAAAAAAATAAATAATTGACTTTTTTTTTTCCTCTTCCCTCAGTGGCTCCTGATATTAATTTGGATGCAAGTGTCAGGGACAGAATTGTTGTTCATGCTGGAGGAGTCATTCGGATCATAGCATACGTCTCAGGAAAACCACCTCCAACAGTGAGTTGGAGCAGGGATGAACAAGCTTTGCCAGAAGAAGCCAAAATTGAAGAAACAGCTATTAGTTCTTCTTTAATCATCAGGAATTGCAAAAGGAGTCACCAGGGCTTATATACTCTTCTTGCTAAAAATGATGGTGGTGAGAGGAAGAAGACAATTATTGTTGATGTGCTAGGTAAATAGCAGTTTCAGTGCTTCTGAACAAGTACAATTTCATAAGATTCAGCATGTATGCTTCAATACTCCATTTATTTCTTTCCTTTCAGATGTGCCAGGCCCAGTTGGAATGCCACTCCTTACAGAGAATCTAACTAATGACTCTTGTAAATTGTCATGGTTTACTCCAGAAGATGATGGTGGTTCTCCTATTACCAACTATATAATTGAAAAACGTGAATCTGACCATAGAGCTTGGACTCCAGTGACCTATACAGTTACAAGACAGAATGCTACTATTCAGGGACTCATTCAAGGGAAAGCCTACTTTTTCCGAATTGCAGCGGAGAATATAATTGGCATGGGTCCTTTCACAGAAACAACAAAAGAGATTCTCATTAGAGATCCAATAAGTAAGAATATTTTTGTTTTGAATGACTGTCATATAAGATTAATACACAGGAAGATTCTGAATATGCAGAGAAATGAATCTACCTTATTTTTACTTTATTCACAGCTGTTCCTGACCGTCCAGAAGACCTGGAAGTAAAAGCAGTTACCAAGAACTCTGTTACACTAACTTGGAACCCTCCAAAATATAATGGAGGTGCAGATATCACCATGTATGTTCTAGAGAGTCGTCTCATTGGAAAAGACAAATTCCACAAAGTTACAAGGGAGAAAATGCTTGATAGGAAATTCACTGTAGAAGGCTTGAAAGAGGGTGACACCTATGAGTTTCGTGTGAGTGCTTGCAATATTGTGGGGCAAGGCAAGCCATCATTTTGCACTAAACCAATCACGTGCAAGGATGAAATTGGTATGTTTCTTTTTCATATTTCTTTCTAAAACAGTAATTCTGTTTACTGATTCCTTACTTTTTCATATTAATATTGCTGACATTTGTGGGTATTGTGTATTTTAATATCGTCTTTCAGCTCCTCCCACACTTGACCTTGATTTTAGAGACAAGCTTATTGTCCGAGTTGGTGAAGCTTTCAGCTTGACAGGACGTTACTCAGGCAAACCTGCACCAAAGGTTACTTGGCTGAAGGATGATACTGTTGTGAAAGAAGATGACAGAATAAAGATCCAGACAACTCCTTCAACTCTCTGTTTGGGGATATTAAAATCTGTCCGTGAAGACACAGGCAAATATTGTGTTACTGTAGAGAACAGCACAGGATCAAGAAAAGGATTTTGTCAAGTTAATGTCGTTGGTAGGTTTTACTGAACAACAATATTGTCTGTGTTTTTTATTAGTGATTAAAATTCATTAAGTTTTATAAAATTTAAGTATTGAAATGTGTTCTTTATACAATAACTCAATTTACTGCATTCTCAGTCATACTAATAAGCTCTTTATTAATTTAAGCACATATTTAATTCTGAATTAGTTTATGCAGCATGAATAATTGAAAGTCTCCACCTGCATTTAGAGAATATCAACACTGTAGAAAATGTTAATCCCCAAATACATTATAAGCATTAAGGAATTAATTCCAGGATGTCAAACATGTATTACAGAGGGATAGCCCTGAAGTCTTGATTCCTGATTATAACTGTGATGTCAAATTTCTAATTTTATACTATATTAACTTTATTGACACTGTTTAATCTATGTTGTTTTGTGAAGTCCATAAAAAAGCATGGGTGTGCTTTATTTTTTTCTTAAACAGATCGTCCATCACCTCCAGTAGGCCCAGTTATATTTGATGAAGTCTTTAAAGATCATATGGTAGTTTCTTGGAAACCTCCATTAGATGATGGAGGCAGTGAAATTACAAATTATATAATTGAGAAGAAGGATACACACAAAGACTTGTGGATGCCAGTTACATCTGCCACAGTGAAGACAACATGCAAAATTCCCAAGCTGCTTGAAGGAAGAGAATATCAAATTCGAATTTATGCTGAAAATCTGTATGGCATAAGCGATCCCCTCATCTCTGATGAGATGAAAGCCAAGGACCGTTTCCGTAAGTTTTTAGTTTTCAGTTTTATTTGGATACTTCAATCTTTATTCTGTTTGTGATGCTCATACACTTTTTTCTTCTCATCCCAGGTGTTCCTGATGCACCTGAGCAACCAATCATTAAGGATGTAACCAAAGACTCTGCAGTAGTGGTTTGGAACAAACCATATGATGGAGGCAAGCCAATAACAAACTACATTGTAGAAAAGAAGGAGACAATGGCTACAAGATGGGTCAAAGCTACTAAAGACCCAATTTTCCCTGGTACAAAGTTCAAAGTACCTGATCTCCTTGAAGGCTGTCAGTATGAATTCCGTGTTTCAGCAGAAAATGAAATTGGTGTTGGTGATCCTAGTCCACCATCAAAGCCAATTTTTGCTAGAGATCCAATCGGTAAAGTATCACATTTCATTGAATTTTCAGTGCACTCAGTTTCAGTTAGAAAATTGTTCTAATGGTTTCTTTTCTTTCTCCCATTTCTTTATTTTTTTGCTTTTTTAACAGCAAAACCAAGTCCACCTGTTAATCCAGAAGCAGTAGATAAAACTAAAAATTCAGTTGATTTGTCTTGGCAACCACCACGTCATGATGGAAATGGCAAGATAATTGGCTACCTTATAGAGTTTCAGAAAGTTGGAGATGAAGAATGGAAACAGGCTAATCTTACAGCAGATTCTTGTCCTGAAACAAACTACAAAGTCACTGGTCTTACTGAAGGATTAACCTATAAATTCAGGGTCAAGGCAGTCAATGCAGCAGGCGAATCCGATCCAGCTCATGTTCCTGATCCAGTAGAAGTAAAGGACAGGCTTGGTGAGTTTAATAAAATCAGATAAGTTTACCTAAGAATAAACTTCTTTTTCCTCATTTTGTAAAAACTTGTATTTTTGATTCCAGAACCTCCTGAGTTAATACTTGATGCTAATATGGCACGAGAACAGCATGTAAAAGCTGGAGATACCCTGAGACTTAGTGCTGTTATTAAAGGTGTTCCATTCCCAAAAGTCACTTGGAAGAAAGAAGATCATGAGGTCTCACCTAAAGCTGATATTGAAGTTACAGGAGTTGGCAGTAAACTTGAAATCCGTAACACTGTCCATGAAGATGGTGGAATGTACTCCCTGACAGTTGAAAATCCAGCTGGTTCAAAGACTGTTTCAGTAAAAGTTGTGGTCTTAGGTAACCTTTTTGTGTTCCTTCTATACAACATCTTTTTGCTCCATAATTGGAGATTAAGAAATAAAGGAATTTCTGGAAAATATCTGTAAACCAAGTTAATAAAGCAAGTTATATTTGTATTTTCATGCAAATATAACAAAATAGAAAAAGGACGAAAAATTACATAAAATAAAATATAGTTTATCTTGAAATTTACAAGGTTTTTAAAGAAATACTTCAATCAACTAATAAACAATCAATTATATTTTATCAATATTAGATAAGCCTGGTCCACCCAGAAATCTGAACGTCAGTGATGTTAGAAGCGACTCTTGCTATCTCACTTGGATGGAACCAGAAGATGATGGTGGCTCTGTGATTACCAACTATGTGGTGGAGAGGAAAGACGTAGCTTCTGCACAGTGGGTAGCCATCTCATCATCCTCCAAGAAACGCAGTCATATGGCTAAATATCTGATGGAAGGCACTCAGTACCTCTTCCGAGTTGCAGCTGAGAATCAGTATGGTAGAGGTCCATATGTGGAAACACTTAAGCCTATCAAAGCTATAGATCCACTGCGTAAGTGTTTTTTAGTTATACTATTTGTTTTTTTCATATGGGATTTGGTAATTTTGAGGTTGTCCTGTTGGTATGAACATGATACACTGGTACCATAGATTTTTCATCCTAGTAACCATTTTGGTTTTGTATTTGAAAAGATCCTCCAGGGCCACCAAAGAATCTGCATCATGTAGATGTTGACAAGACTGAAGTTTCCCTCGTTTGGAATCGACCAGATCGTGATGGTGGTGCTGAGATAACTGGGTATTTGGTGGAATATCAAGAAGATGGTGCAGATGAATGGACAAAGTTCCAGACAGTCCCTATGCTAGACTGTGTTGTTACAGGCTTACAGAAAGGAAAAATATACAAATTCCGTGTGAGAGCTCAAAACATTGTTGGTCTTAGCCTTCCAGATACAACTATACCAATAGAGTGTCAAGAAAAGCTAGGTAATTTTTGGTTTTTCATCTTTTTTCGCTGATTTTTCTCTTTTTTTTCTATTAGCATTTGCCCTGAAAGTATAATTTCCATTTTTCTCTAATTTCAGTACCTCCATCTGTGGATCTAGATGTGAAGTTAATTGAAGGTCTCGTTGTTAAAGCTGGCACCACAGTGCGCCTTCCAGCAATTATGAGAGGTGTGCCAGTTCCCACAGCAAAATGGGTTACTGATGACACTGAAATTAAACCAGATGGCAAATACAAGATTGAGACTGACAATTACTCAACTGTGCTTACTATCAAAGACTGTGTAAGAAAAGATACAGGAGAGTATCTACTCACAGTATCTAATGCAGCTGGCAGCAAAACTGTGGCACTGCACCTTACTGTTTTGGATGTTCCAGGCCCACCAACTGGTCCTATTAATATTCTTGAAGTAACACCAGAATATATGGTTATTTCTTGGCGCCCTCCTAAAGATGATGGTGGGAGTCCGATAATAAATTATATTGTTGAGAAGCGTCAATCAAAGAAAGAAACTTGGGGAGTGGTTAGCTCTGGAACAAGTCACACAAAAATTAAGGTTCCACGACTGCAGAAAGGCTGTGAATATATTTTCCGTGTTCGTGCAGAAAATAAGATAGGAATTGGTGCACCCCTGGATTCAGAACCAACAGTTGCTAAGTACATGTTTGATCCACCATCCCCACCTGGTAAACCAACTGTTTATGATATTACAGAAAATGCTGCAACAGTGTCTTGGACCCTACCAAAATCTGATGGTGGAACTCCAATAACTGGTTATATACTTGAACGTCGGGAAGCATCTGGTAAATGGGTGCGTGTCAATAAGACACCTATACTTGATATGAAATACAGGGTCACTGGTCTTTTTGAAGGCAACACATATGAATTCAGAGTTTTTGCAGAAAACATGGTGGGCTTAAGCAAACCATCTCCAAGCTCTGATCCAATAAAAGCATCACGTCCTATCACTCCTCCTGGACCACCTATAAATCCAAAGTTAAAGGACAAAACTAAAGAATCAGCTGATCTTGTGTGGACAAAGCCCCTCAAGGATGGTGGCAGCCCAATTCTGGGATACATTGTGGAATGTCAGAAAACTGGAACTACCCAGTGGAATAGAATTAATAAGGATGAACTCATTAGACAGTGTGCTTTCAGAGTACCTGGATTAATAGAAGGAAATGAATATAAGTTCCGAATAAAAGCTGTCAACATTGTGGGAGAGGGAGAACCAAGAGAACTACCAGAAACCGTACTTGCAAAAGACATTCTTTCGCCTCCAGAAATAAGCCTAGATGTGACCTGTCGGGACTTAATTACTGTCCGAGTAGGTCAAACAATACGTATTACTGGTAAGGTAAAAGGCAGACCAGATCCTGAAATAACATGGTCTAAAGATGGCAAAGTACTAGTCCAAGACAAGCGTGTTGAAATACTTCATGATCTACCTAATGTTGAACTGCAAGTGAAAGAAGCCAAAAGATCTGATCATGGCAAATATATAATAGCAGCTAAGAACAGCTGTGGACAGGCTCAAGCTTTTGCTGTTGTTAATGTACTTGACAGACCTGGACCATGTCAGAACCTAAAAATAAGCTATGTCACAAAAGACTCTTGTATGATCTCTTGGGAGAGTCCAGTGGATAATGGTGGCTCTGAAATTACAAATTACATAGTAGAATACCGTCAGCCGAATCAGAGGGGATGGTCAATTGTCTCCTCTGATATTACTAAACGATTAGTAAAGGCAAATCTTGTCGAGAACCGTGAATACTTCTTCAGAGTTTGTGCAGAGAACAAAATAGGTCCAGGTCCTTGCATTGAGACCAAGACTCCTATCCTTGCTATCAATCCTATTGACAAGCCTGGAGAGCCAGAAAATCTTCACATTGCAGAGAAAGGAAAGACATTTGTATATCTGAAATGGAGAAGGCCAGATTATGATGGTGGAAGTCCCAATTTAAGTTACCATGTTGAGAGAAAACTGAAAGATTCAGATGAATGGGAAAGAGTTCACAAAGGCAGCATCAAGGAAACACACTACATGGTAGATAAATGTGTGGAAAACAAAATTTACCAATTCCGAGTTCAAACTAAGAATGAGGCCGGTGAAAGTAACTGGGTCAAAACAGCTGAAGTTGTTGTGAAGGAAGATCTCCAGAAACCAGTGCTGGATTTGAAGTTAAGTGGGGTTCTAACTGTGAAAGCAGGCGACACAATTAGAATTGAGGCTGGAGTCAGAGGAAAACCACAGCCTGAAGTTGTATGGACAAAAGACAAAGATGCCACAGATCTCACCAGATCTCCAAGAGTCAGTATTGAAAACACTTCTGACACATCTAAGTTTGTTCTCACAAAATCAAGGCGTACTGATGGTGGGAAATACGTGATTACGGCAACTAATGCAGCTGGTAGCTTTGTAGCATATGCTACTGTTATTGTCTTGGACAAACCAGGTCCAGTACAAAACTTGAAAGTCACTGACATTTCAAGTGATAGATGTACTGTTACTTGGGATCCTCCAGAAGATGATGGTGGTTGTGAAATACAGAACTACATCCTGGAAAAATGTGAAAGCAAGCGTATGGTTTGGTCTACATACTCTTCCTCTGTCCTAACAGACTATGCCAAAGTGACACGCCTCATTGAAGGTAATGAATATATATTCAGAGTGCGTGCAGAGAATAAAATGGGCACTGGTCCACCAACAGAAACACATCCAATTATTGCAAAAACTAAATATGATAGACCTGGACGCCCTGACCCTCCAGATGTCACAAGAGTCAGCAAAGAAGAGATGACAGTTGTTTGGAATCCACCAGAATATGATGGTGGCAAATCAATTACAGGATACATTTTAGAGAAGAAAGAGAAGCGGTCGCTAAGATGGGTTCCTGTTACTAAAACTCCAATCCCAGAGAGACGCAAGAAGGTTACTAATCTCTTCCCTGGTCACGAATACCAGTTCCGTGTCAGTGCTGAAAATGAAGTCGGACTTGGAGAACCAAGCTTGCCATCAAGACCTGTAATAGCCAAAGACCCAATAGGTAAAATATAATTGAATTTTTCTGTATTATTTCAATGTTAACAAATTGCTAAATTGTACAGCTGTATTCTAATTTGTAATTTTTACTGTCTTGCAGAACCACCTGGTCCTCCCACAAACTTGAGAGTGGTTGATAGCACAAAGACTTCCTTAACCCTTGGCTGGGGAAAACCAGTGTACGATGGTGGTGCTCCGATTATTGGATATGTTGTGGAAATGAGACCAAAAGTTGAGGGTGCTGATCCTGAAGCAGGATGGAAACGATGTAATGTTGCTGCTCAAGTTATTCATACAGAATTCACAGCTACCAGCCTGGATGAGAAGCAGTTATATGAGTTCAGGGTTTCTGCCCAAAACCAGGTTGGCCTGGGCCGACCAGCAGAATTGAAAGAAGCTGTGTCTCCCAAAGAAATCCTTGGTGAGTTTTCCCATCGTTTTTTGGGGTGTTTACCACAAAACTTTATTTGCCTTAGGCTTATTTTATTTCATGTGCAAAACTTTGCATTTTATTTCTTTGTCTTGCAGAACCTCCTGAGATTGAGCTGGATGCAAGCATGAGAAAGTTAGTCACAGTCAGAGCAGGATGCCCAATTAGACTTTTTGCCATTGTGAGGGGCCGCCCAGCACCAAAAGTCACCTGGAGGAGAATGGGTGTTGATAATGTTATTAGAAAAGGACAAGTTGATCTGGTTGACACTATGGCCTTCTGTGTCATTCCCGATTCAACACGTGATGACTCAGGCAAATATTCATTGACACTTGTTAATGCAGCTGGAGAAAAGGCTGTATTTGTGAACGTCAGAGTTCTGGGTAAGTAATAAGAGAAATACCTTAAGACAACTTTATAACTATTTTGAATGTTCCTTGCAGGAATATCTATGACCCCTAGGTGCAACAGTTTTTGAGCATAACTCTATCACCTAACACTAATTCCCTCCACATAGAAAGCTTTTGATTCCCTTTAATTTTAACTTATTAAAGAAGAAAATACTAACATATATTGAAATTTCTTCATAGATACTCCCGGACCTGTGTCAGACTTCAAGGTTTCAGATGTCACCAAGATGTCCTGCCATCTTTCGTGGGCACCTCCAGAGAATGATGGGGGTAGCCCAGTGACTCATTACATCCTGCAGAAACGGGAGGCTGACAGGAAGACCTGGGCAACCGTCACAGCAGAACTAAAGAAAACTAGTTTCCAGATAGCGAACCTTGTGCCTGGAAATGAATATTACTTCAGAGTAACGGCAGTGAATGAATATGGGTCAGGTGTTCCAAGTGACATACCAAAACCTGTTCTAGCAACAGATCCTCTAAGTGAGTATGCCTTTATGTATATTTTATGTTTGCCTCCATGGATATTTTCTGTTTGTTTTTCTTTCAGTCAGATTTTTGCATTTTTTGAGTTAGTGTTTCTGAACTGAACAATATTGCTAACTACTCAAGAAAATCTTGGAAATTCAATATTTAAAATTCAATTTATTTATTTCTTTTTTCCCCTGAAAGGTGAACCTGATCCACCAAGAAAGCTTGAAGTTACTGAAATTACAAAGAATAGTGCTACTTTAGGCTGGCTGCCACCACTGCGCGATGGAGGCTCTAAAATTGATGGATACATTGTTAGCTACAAAGAACATGATCAACCAGCAGATCGCTGGACAGAATATTCAGTCGTTAAAGACCTCTCCATTGTTGTAGCTGGTCTGAAAGAAGGAAAGAAGTACAACTTCAGAGTGGCAGCTAGAAATGCTGTAGGAGTAAGTTTGCCAATAGAAGCTACAGGAGAATATGAAATTAAAGAACAACTCAGTAAGTAACAATTTAAATACTACCTAATGTACTGCTTTAATAATTAAATGAGTGAGATACACAGGTTTTTGAGTTACAGAAATACTTTTGTTTTATGGAGTTATCTGGAGGATTATGGATAACTGTACTGAATATTTTGACAGGTCAGAAAAAAATGAGAGTTGACCACTAATTCAGAATTAATAAATAATTTTTCAGGTATGGTTTTAGTTGGAACCAGAATTAGGGAGAAATAATAAATACCTTCAGTGAAGTTTAAATGAAAGAGAGAAAGTGTCAGACTGGTAGGTTGAGAGGTAAATGGGAAAGCTGGACCTGTTTTAATATAAGAGAAAATAAATGGTTTATATTGTAAGTTTGGTTGAGAATATAAAACAAAAATAGGTTGGCCTATTTAAGGTGGCAGGAATATGTTGGGTAAGGACAAGATGAGTAGAATCTTCTTAATTTGGGACATAGGAAGAAAAAGAGAGAGGTACAGGAACAGGAGAATGAAAACTAGCCAGTGGAAGGAAGTACACCAAACATGCTGCCACGTTTCTTTTGGGAAAAAAAAAAATTGATTCTGTGCAAAAGAAGAAGTAGGAGAAAAATAATTCATGTAGACAGAAAGATTGACTGTGCAAGCAGGTTTATCTCAGTAAGAACTTCAGTTTTCTTCTCCTTCATGTTTTTTGTAGGTCAGCAATAAGTGAGCAACAGGTTTCAGATAAAAAGGAATTATATTTTGTGCATTAATACTGCACAAATATCTACATAAATGTGTGTGAAGACAATACAAATTAATAAATATTCTCTTACAAACTGTACAATAATGTAAAAGTAAGACTGGAATGGATATTGCCACCCACAGAAACTCAAGTTGTCCATAAGTGGCACCTAAATTAAAGATTTTCTAGTCATTCATGCAGGTGACTCTACTTAAAAGAGAAGCAGAGAATTTTCACATGAAAAAAATAAGAAAACGTAAATCAATATGTCACAGAAGTTGAATTTATTTGCCTCTGTGTGATTTTTTTTTTTACAGTCCCACCTAAGATTCTGATGCCTGATCATGTTCACATTAAAGCTGGAAAGAAACTGAGAATTGAAGCTCATGTATATGGGAAGCCTCAGCCAGTCTGTAAATGGCTGAAAGGAGATCAAGATGTAGTTACATCCAGCCGCCTTGCCGTGCATAAAGCAGAAAAGTCTTCTGTTCTTATCATTAAGGATGTGACTAGAAAAGATACTGATTTTTACACTCTTACTGCAGAAAATAGCTCTGGTACTGATAGTCAGAAAATCAAAGTGACAGTCATGGGTATGTTCCATTTGGTTGTTTTTCAGTCCAGCTTTCTACAAAGCTTGTTTTACTATATTCCAATGGTTGCCATTTTATTTCATCCCTTTCTCTTAATAAACTTTTTCCATGCAGATAAACCAGGTCCGCCACAGCCTCCATTTGATATTTCTGAAATAGATGCTGATGCTTGCACTCTTTCATGGCACATACCTCTTGAAGATGGTGGCAGCAACATTACAAACTATGTAGTTGAGAAATGTGATGTAAGCCGAGGAGACTGGGTAACAGCTTTATCTTCTGTCACAAAGACAAGCTGCAGAATTGGAAAACTGATTCCTGGAGAAGAGTACATGTTCCGTGTTCGTGCTGAAAATCGTTTTGGGATTTCGGAGCCACTTGCTTCTGACAAGATGATCGCAAGATACCCATTTGGTATGGCAGTTTTTGATAGCAGCTTTCCTCTATTTAAACTTTCTAGTAAGAAAACATACAATTGATGTCTATCTTCATATTACTTTCTAGATGTTCCCAGTGAACCAAAGAATGCACGTATTACCAAGGTCAATAAGGACTGCATTTTTGTTGCTTGGGATAAACCAGATAGCGATGGAGGCAGTCCAATCACTGGCTATCTCATTGAGCGCAAGGAAAGGAACAGTTTGCTGTGGGTGAAAGCTAATGACACAGCTGTGCGCTCCACAGAATACCCTTGTGTGGGCCTCATCGAAGGGCTTGAGTATACTTTCAGAATTTATGCATTGAACAGAGCTGGAGCAAGTAAACCCAGTAAACCAACTGAGTTTGTCACAGCAAGAGCACCAGTCGGTAAGCCATCCATACCAATACTTTGCTACAGACCATTTTTATGATAATTTTCAATATATATGCTACTTATTATGATTTTTAGTTTGCCCTTCTGCTTATACTTTCATGTTTACTCTGACATCACTCTGATTGCACTGTCTAGATATGCAGTAAATAGGATCCAGCAATATTAAAGCCATTTTTAAATGTTTTTTTGAAAAATATGCTATAATATGTTTTTATTTGCCATAGATCCCCCTGGAAAACCTGAAGTCATTGATGTCACTAAGAGTACTGCATCACTGGTATGGACAAGACCAAAGCATGATGGCGGTAGCAAACTTATTGGCTACTTTGTGGAAGCTTGCAAATTACCTGGTGATAAGTGGGAGCGGTGCAATACAACTCCATATCAAATACCTCTAGAAGAGTACACTGTGACTGGTTTGGAAGAAAATGCTCAGTACCAGTTTAGAGCAATTGCCAAGACAGCAGTTAACATTAGCCGACCTTCAGAACCTTCTGATCCAGTGACCATTCATCCAGAAAATGGTAAGGATTATAAAAGCATTTGGTAGCTCTGGGAGGAGTTTGTGCATGTTGGGAACTAACACTCATGCGAAGAATGAGACATTTATCTCCTACTATTGATTAACTCTTGGACTCTTTCCTTTCAGTTCCTCCCAGAATAGAGTTGGATCTGTCTATGCAATCACAGATTACAGTAAAAGCTGGAACTAATGTGCGTCTGGAGGCAAATGTGTATGGCAAGCCAATGCCAGCAATCACCTGGAAGAAAGAAGGAGAAGTTTTAAAGCCTTCTGAAGGTGTTAAGATCACCACTCAGAGAAATCTTGCTACAGTTGAGTTGTTCAGTGTTAACAGGAAGCAAACAGGAGACTACACTATTACTGCTGAAAATGCAAGTGGATCCAAGTCAGCTACCATTAGGCTTAAAGTACTTGGTAAGCTAGACTGTGTATTAATAAATACATTTATAATTAAATGGTATAGCAAGAGATAGAACTATAACAATGTGATGTTAATTGTTCTAGATAAGCCTGGCCCACCAGCCTCTGTCAAAATCAAGCATATGTATGCAGATCGTGCAATGCTTTCTTGGGAGCCTCCTCTGGAAGATGGAGGTTCAGAAATTACTAACTACATTGTAGACAAACGTGAAACAAGCAGACCTAACTGGGCCCAAGTCAGTGCCAATGTACCCATTACAAGCTGCACGGTGGAGAGACTAATAGAAGGACATGAGTATCAGTTCCGGATTTGTGCTGAAAACAAATATGGTGTTGGAGACCCCATCTTGACTGAACCAGCAGTTGCGAAGAACCCGTATGGTAAGTGCTTTGTAGAACAGTTTCATAAGTCACTTGGTTTTTGTCTATACTTATGAATATCATGTAACTTTCAAATAAATCTCCACAGATGTACCCGGACCTTGTGATCCACCAGTAATTAGCAATGTAACAAAAGACTTTATGACTGTTAGCTGGAAGCCACCAGCTAGTGATGGTGGATCCCCAATAACTGGTTATATACTTGAGAAGCGTGAAACGAAGGCACTTAACTGGACAAAAGTGACCAGAAAGCCTGTCATTGAAAGAACTGTTAAAGCTACTGGACTCCAAGAAGGAACAGAATATGAGTTCCGAGTGATAGCATTGAATAAGGCTGGACCTGGCAAGCCTAGTGCACCATCTAAAGCAGTGTATGCTCGTGATCCTCAATGTAAGCTAAAAGTCTCAGATATTTTCCATTATTATTTCCAAATATTATCATGCATCATTTGGTATGCTAACTTTATGTTGTTTCAATTCCCAGATCCTCCTGGCCCACCCGCTTTCCCAAAAGTGGTTGATACTACTCGTAATTCAATAAGCCTGTCATGGAGCAAACCAGCATATGATGGAGGAAGCCCTATCATTGGTTATCTAGTGGAATCAAAACGAGCTGACACAGACAACTGGGTCAGATGCAATCTACCCAAGAATTTACAGGCTACACAATTTGTGGTAACAGGGCTGATGGAAAATACAGAATACCAGTTCCGTGTTTATGCTGTCAATAAGATTGGATACAGCGATCCAAGTGATGTTCCTGATAAACACACTGCCAAAGACATTTTAAGTATGTTCACCAAAAACAAATTGTCTTGTTGACTTTTTCTTCAATTTATGGGATGAGCTTCAAGACACACTTTGTCACAGAAAACAGGCTCAGATTTGTTTGGAACATGTTTTTACTCAAAAAATGTGGGCTAAGAGGGACTAATTTGGAAGAAAACAGGGCAGTTAGGAACCGAACAGAATTTGGTGTCTGCTTTTTTCATTTGTATGCTTCATAGCCTTCTGCATCCTACTGGATCTTCAAGACTTTTTTTTTTTCCTAATCCTAAAATTAGAATTTTCAGATCTCTTATCTTTCTTAAAACTTTCAGTCACCTTCATATCTTCTAAATAATTTGAAGCCAAAATTACTATTCTAAGCAGCTGTATGATACTCTTTGGTTGTATGACACTCACTCCTTAAGAGACTTGCTGGCTTTTGTACACATTTTGCTGTACATACAAAAGCATTGCTTCACAAAACTATCCTAGTTCAAGAAATCATTAGAGTCCAGGATGCTCTGAAACTCCCTTGAATTCTGGAGAAACTAAGTGCCTTTCTAACATAAATGGTGTAGAGGCAGGGGAGAGGAAAAAAAAAAAAAAAAAATCAGTGCAAGAAAAGGTATATTTGCAAATTATCTTCAAACAGGAGTCAGGACACTTACTATTATCATCATAAACATGAGAATTTGGTTAGTCTAGTGAAATGCCAGTAAAAAGGGAATTTTTGTCACGGGAATTTTTGTCACAGTAATTTTTGTGATCGTCTTAAAGATGATGCTTTAATTACATGGTGTTTTTTCTTAAACACACAGTTCCACCTGAAGGAGAACTTGATGCAGAACTAAGGAAAGTCCTTGTGTTGCGTGCTGGAGTCACAATGAGACTTTACGTGCCAGTAAGAGGACGTCCACCTCCAAAGATTTCTTGGTCTAAAGTGGGTGCCAACCTAAGAGATAGACAAGGATTAGACATTAAGTCAACTGATTTTGATACCTTCCTGCGTTGTGAAAATGTAAATAAATATGATGCTGGAAAATACGTCCTCAGTCTGGAGAACAGCTGTGGCCAAAAGTCATACACCATTGTGGTAAAAGTACTTGGTAAGTCTCAGAGCTTTCCCCATTATAATATATTTGTTAACTTTTTAACTGGTTTTAAAAATTTTGTTACTAAATCAAATATGTTGTTGTTATGTTTATCCAGATACCCCAGGCCCACCCATTAACCTGGTTGTAAAGGATGCATCTAAAGATTCTGCCTTCATTACATGGGAACCTCCTCTAGTAGATGGGGGCAGTCCAATCACAAATTATGTTGTTGAAAAACGTGATGCAGAAAGAAAATCATGGTCCACAGTAACAACAGAATGTCCAAAGACAAGCTACAGGATAACTAACCTAGAAGAAGGCAAATCTTACTTCTTCAGAGTTTTTGCTGAAAATGAATATGGCATTGGTGATCCTTGTGAAACTCGTGATGCTGTCAAAGCTTCTGGTAGGAGAAATGAATCCTTTTCACCTATTTTTTTGGTTCAAATAATCTTTATTTTTAACTTGAATGAAAACTTACTATGCTCTTCTTCCTTCTAGAAACACCTGGGCCGGTTGTGGATCTAAAAGCTTCAGCTGTAACAAAATCCTCATGCAATTTGGTATGGAAGAAACCTATCAGTGATGGTGGAAGTCGTATTTCTGCATATATTGTTGAGGTCCTGATTGGTGAAGATAAATGGCAAGAAGTCATGCGGGGAAAGAACCTCCATTTCTCAATGAGAGACTTAAAAGAAGGACAAGAATACACTTTCAGAGTGAGGGCCCAAAATGATGCTGGATATGGAACTCCATCAGAGATCACAATTGTGGCAAGAGATGATGTTGGTGAGAAGCAAGATCATTAATTCAGTGCTTTACTTACCCAAATTATATTTTATGTATACTATCATTACCATATATGCATAGAAATAAGACACCTTTAAAACAGCATCTTAATTTTACCACAGAGTTTATGCATAGTGGAATAATTGGTTTCCTTCATTTTTTACAGCGGCACCTGAACTTGACTTAAGAGATCTACCTGACTTGTGCTATACAGCTAAAGAGGGTAGCAACTTCCGTCTTAAAATCCCTATGAAAGGCAAGCCTGTCCCAACCGTAACTTGGAAGAAGGATGAAGACCAGGCAATTACTGAGAGTGGGAGAGTTGCATTTGAATCTACAGCAGTTAACACCACCCTTGTGGTACATGATTGCCAGAAAGCTGATGCAGGAAAATACACAATAACACTGAAGAATGTTGCTGGCAGCAAGGAAGGCACTATTTTTGTGAAAGTTGTTGGCAAACCTGGCATACCAACAGGTCCAGTGAAATTTGAAGAAGTCACAGCGGATGCCATGACCTTAAAATGGGGCCCTCCAAAAGATGATGGTGGTTCAGAAATCACTAACTATGTTCTAGAGAAGAGAGATAATGTAAACAATAAGTGGGTGACTTGTGCCTCTGCAGTCCAGAAAACCACATTTAGAGTTACGAGACTTCATGAAGGAAATGAATATACATTCAGGATCAGGGCTGAAAATAAATATGGAGTAGGGGAAGGTCTTAAATCAGATCCTGTCATTGCAAAGCATCCATTTGGTAAGTATCCATTATAATTTTTGAAATCTAAAAAATTTATTTTGGACGTGATAATTTTTAACATTACTGCATTTTTAAATGTTGTTTAGACGTCCCAGATGCTCCTCCACCTCCCAATATTGTTGCTGTTCGGCATGAGTCTGTAGCTTTAACTTGGACTGATCCCAGACGAACTGGAGGTTCACCAATCACAGGTACATCCTCCAAAACCTCCCTAGTATTTCAATTCTTAATAGTTCTTTCTCTTTGTCAAAAGGTAAGATAATAATAGCAGGTGTTTATGCACTACATTGAGTGATTGATTGATTGATTGACTGATGAATTGACTGATTTCATTGGTTTACTTCCTATTTTAAAAAAGAAATAATTCAAATATTGGGAAAATACTAACTGAGAAACAATATCTTTGTTCAGAGCCAAAATATGTAAAGAAATAAACCCAAATTCACCTGTCTGTGACAATACAAAATCAGCAATTTGCACTTACAAACACGTCCTCATTGCAATTACATATATCCATCATGTGTGTCCACATCCATTTCTTAACCTGGTTTTCAGTGTTTCTCTTTCACAATGCATATTGCATGTGCAATGCAGGCAGTATGATGTTTCACAATGCTGTGAGAAATTAAGATTTCTAGGACCACCCCCCATATTTTCATCACATCATTTATCTTCTAGGTTATCACATTGAAGTTAAAGAAAGAAATAGTCTTCTGTGGAAGAGAGCAAATACAACACCAATAAGAATGAAAGATTTCAGAGTGACAGGGTTAACTGAAGGTCTGGAATATGAATTCAGAGTAATGGCAATAAACATGGCTGGAGTAGGTAAACCAAGTCTTCCATCTGAACCAGTTGTGGCACTTGATCCGATTGGTAAGTCATCAAGAGAATAAAGAGGAAAAGCCTGAAATTTGAAATAGGTTTTGTTTGACTGCTATTTATTATATTTTCTTCTAGATCCTCCTGGGAAACCTGAAGTTATCAATGTAACCAGGAACTCAGTAACACTCATTTGGACAGAACCAAAATATGATGGTGGACATAAATTAACTGGCTATATTGTTGAAAAGCGTGATTTACCCAAAAAGACTTGGATGAAAGCTAATCATGTGAATGTTCCAGACTGTGCATTTACTGTAACTGACCTTACTGAAGGCTGTAAATATGAATTCAGAATTAGAGCCAAGAACACTGCTGGAGCTATCAGTCCTCCATCTGAATCCACAGGAACCATAATATGCAAGGACGAGTATGGTATGTAGATGGCATTGAAAAGGTAGAATTTTACTTGAATAATTATTATCAAATCCCTTTTGTTTATTAACCCTGTGTTCTTGTTGTAACAATCAGTATTTTTTGTCTTTGATTTGACAGAGGCACCAACCATTGTTCTGGATCCTACTTTGAAGGAAGGTTTAACAGTAAAAGCAGGGGAAACCATCACACTGTCTGCTATTAGTATTCGTGGCAAACCACCTCCAACTTCAGCATGGTCGAAAGCTGGAAAAGATTTTAGACCCTCAGAGCTTGTGCACATTGAAACCAAACCAACTTCTTCTACTCTAAGTGTCAAATATGCAGCCAGAAAAGATTCTGGAGAATACACAATCACTGCAACCAATCCTTTTGGCACTAAGCAGGAGACTGTGCATGTGAAAGTCTTAGATATTCCCGGACCTCCAGGACCTATTGAGATCAGCAATGTTTCTGCAGAAAAAGCAACACTTACATGGACACCTCCTGCAGAAGATGGTGGATCACCAGTAAAATCATATGTTCTTGAAAAGAGAGAAACTAGTCGACTGCTCTGGACATTGGTTGCTGAAAACATTGAGACCTGTAGGCATGTTGTCAGCAAGCTCATTCAAGGAAATGAATATGTTTTCCGTGTCTCAGCAGTAAATCAGTATGGCAAGGGTGAACCGGTGCAATCAGAGCCAGTCAAAATGGTGGATAGATTTGGTAAGTAGAACAACCTATGAGATTCTGGTGTGGTTTTATTAATTTCTACAGACTTGATTTTTTATTTAACTATACCTCTTTTCTTCCTGAACAGGTCCTCCAGGCCCTCCTGGAAAACCAGAAGTAACAAATGTGACTAAAAATACTGTCACAGTTACCTGGAAAAGGCCAGTTGATGATGGTGGAAGTGAAATCACAGGTTACCATGTGGAGCGAAGAGAAAAGAAAGGTTTAAGATGGGTGAGAGCAACAAAGAAGCCAGTTTCAGATCTCAGATGCAAAGTAACCGGTCTTCTGGAAGGAAACGAATATGAATTCCGTGTCAGTGCAGAAAACAGAGCTGGAGTTGGACCACCAAGTGATACTTCAAACTCAGTCCTTTGCAAAGATGTTGCATGTCAGTATCATTCTTTTTCTTTTTGGGGATGGGTGGGATGGGTAGGGAGCACATTCAGAGGGCATAAGAATGGTTTCTGCTGTAATGTAACGTTCTATCTTTTTTTTGCTTTTCAGACCCACCAGGTCCACCTGCAAATCCAAGAGTGACTGATACCACAAAGACAAGTGCATCTTTAGCCTGGGGCAAGCCTCACTATGATGGTGGTCTTGAAATCACTGGCTATATAGTAGAGCATCAAAAAGAAGGAGAGGATGAATGGGTGAAAGACACAATAGGGACTGCTTTAAGAATCACTCAGTTTGTTGTAGCTCATCTGCAGACTGGAGCCAAGTATAATTTCAGAATCTCTGCCATGAATGCTGCAGGTGTTGGTGAACCAGCAATAGTTCCAAGTGTGGAAATTGTTGACCGAGAAGAGATTCCTGACTTTGAACTGGATGCTGAGCTAAGAAGAACACTTGTTGTTAGGGCTGGATTAACTATTCGGATTTTTGTACCAATTAAAGGACGTCCAACTCCAGAAGTTACATGGACAAAAGATGATGTTTCACTCAAAGGACGTGCCAGTATTGAAAATACCGACTCTTTTACACTCTTGATTGTCACAGAGTGCACCAGATATGATGCAGGAAAATACGTAATGACTCTTGAAAATGCTGCTGGTAAGAAGACTGGCTTTGTAAATGTGAAAGTCTTGGATACACCAGGTCCACCAATAAACCTCAAGCCTAGAGAAATAACCAAAGACAGCATCACCCTCCAATGGGATATGCCTCTGGTAGATGGAGGTTCACGTATAACAAACTATATTGTTGAGAAACGTGAATCAACTCGGAAGGCATATTCAACAGTCACAACCAACTGCCAGAAGTGTTCCTTCAAGGTTCCTAATTTGGCTGAGGGGTGTGAATACTATTTCAGAGTACTGGCTGAAAATGAGTATGGTATTGGTGAACCAGCTGAAACTACAGAACCAGTAAAAGCTTCTGAGGCCCCTGCCCCACCTGAGAGCCTTAACATTATGGATGTAACACGGAACTCAGTTAGCCTAGCTTGGCCAAAACCAGAACATGATGGTGGCAGCAAGATCACTGGATATGTAATTGAAGCACAGAGAAAAGGAACCAACCAGTGGGCACACATCACCACGGTAAAAACACTGGACTGTGTAGTAAAGAATCTAACTGAAAATGAGGAGTATACATTCCAGGTTATGGCAGTTAACAGTGCTGGAAGAAGTGCCCCAAGGGAAAGCAGACCAGTTATTATCAAGGAGCAAACAATGCTACCAGAGTTTGACCTCCGTGCTATTTACCAGAAAACAGTCATTGCCAAAGCTGGTGACAATATCAAGATTGAAATCCCTGTACTTGGTCGTCCAAGGCCTACTGTGACTTGGAAGAAAGAAGACCAGATACTTAAGCAAACACAAAGGATAAATTATGAAAATACAGCAACTGCAACCATACTGACCATCAATGAATGTGTTCGAAGTGATAGTGGTCAATATCCACTGTCAGCTAAAAATATTGTTGGAGAAGTTAGTGAAGTAATCACAGTTCAGGTTCATGACATACCTGGACCACCTACTGGACCAATCAAATTTGAAGAAATTTCATGTGATTTCTTAACATTCTCGTGGGAGCCTCCTTTGAATGATGGTGGTGTACCAATAAGTAACTATGTTGTAGAAATGCGTCAGACCGACAGTACCACATGGACTGAATTGGCAACTACAGTGATACGTACTACATTTAAAGCCACTCGTCTTACTACAGGAGTTGAGTATCAGTTCCGTGTTAAAGCTCAAAACAGATATGGGGTTGGTCCAGCCATTACTTCAGAGTCTGTAGTTGCCAACTATCCATTTAAGGTACCTGGGCCTCCCGGCACTCCTCAGGTGATTGCAGTCACCAAAGAAACCATGACCATTAGCTGGAATGAGCCAGTTACTGATGGTGGAAGCCCAATACTGGGATATCATATTGAAAGGAAAGAGCGAAACAGCATTGTTTGGCAGACTGTAAGTAAAATGTTGGTGTCAGGAAATATCTTTAAATCATCTGGACTCACCGATGGTATTGCATATGAATTCCGTGTTATAGCAGAAAATCTGGCTGGGAAGAGTAAGCCAAGCAAGCCATCTGAGCCTGTGTTTGCCCTAGACCCAATAGATCCACCTGGTAAGCCGATACCTCTGAACATTACAAGACATGCAGTTACACTGAAGTGGACTAAACCAGAATATAATGGAGGTTTTAAGATAACTGGCTACACAGTTGAAAAAAGAGACCTTCCTAATGGCCGTTGGCTGAAGGCTAATTTCAGCAATATACTAGAGACTGAGTTCACTGTAAGTGGTTTAACAGAAGATGCTGCCTATGAATTCCGTGTCATTGCTAGGAATGCTGGTGGAGCAGTTAGTCAGCCCTCAGAGCCATCAGATGCAATCACTTGTAGAGATGACATTGAAGCACCAAGGATAAAGGTGGATGCTAAATACAAGGACACCATAGTGCTGAAAGCAGGTGAAGTTTTCAGACTTGAGGCTGATGTTTCAGGTCGCCCTCCACCAACTATGACATGGACAAAGGGAGAAAAAGAACTTGAAGACACAGCAAAATTAGAAATAAAAATAGCAGATTTCTCTACCACTCTCACCAACAAAGATTCCTCAAGAAGAGATGGTGGTGCTTATACACTTACTGCAACAAACCCTGGTGGCTTTGCCAAGCATATCTTCAATGTTAAAGTTCTTGATAGACCTGGTCCCCCAGAAGGGCCTTTGGCTGTGTCTGAAGTCACTGCAGAAAAATGTGTGCTGTCATGGCTACCCCCACTGGATGATGGAGGAGCAAAGATTGACCATTATGTGGTTGAAAAACGTGAAACAAGTAGATTGGCATGGACATCCGTAGGCGCAGAAGTTCCAGTGACTAAACTGAAGGTTACTAAACTGTTGAAGGGCAATGAGTACGTGTTCCGAGTTATGGCTGTTAACAAATATGGAGTTGGTGAGCCTCTGGAATCAGAGCCTATTCTTGCAGTAAATCCATATGTTCCACCTGATCCACCTAAAACACCTGAAGTTACAGCAATTACAAAGGATTCTATGGTTGTCTGTTGGGGCCATCCCGATTCTGATGGGGGGAGCCCAATAACTAACTATATTGTGGAACGTCGAGACAAGACTGGTCTGCGCTGGGTGAAATGTAACAAAAGGGTTGTTACTGACTTACGTTACAAAGTGTCTGGACTGACAGAAGGCCATGAATATGAATACAGAGTCATGGCGGAAAATGCTGCTGGTGTCAGTGAGCCAAGCCCAACCAGTCCATTCTATAAAGCCTGTGATACTGTATTTAAGCCTGGTCCCCCAGGTAATCCTCGTGTTTTGGATAGCAGCAAGTCCTCTATTACAATAGCATGGAACAAACCAATATATGATGGTGGTTCAGAGATCACAGGTTACATGGTTGAGATTGCACTACCTGAAGAAGATGAGTGGAAGATTGTAACTCCACCAGCTGGTCTAAAGGCCACTTCTTTTACTATCACTGACTTGAAAGAAAATCAAGAGTATAAAGTACGGATATATGCTATGAACTCTGAAGGTCTTGGGGAACCTGCTCTTGTTCCTGGCACTCCAAAAGCTGAAGAAAGAATGCTACCTCCAGAGATTGAACTTGATGCAGAATTACGTAAAGTTGTAACTATTAGAGCTTGCTGTACTCTGAGACTCTTTGTCCCAATTAAAGGAAGACCAGCACCTGAAGTAAAATGGACAAGAGAACACGGAGAATCTTTGGATAGAGCGAGCATTGAATCAACAAGCTCTTATACTTTACTTATTGTTGAAAATGTAAATAGATTTGATAGTGGCAAATACATACTGACAATTGAAAACAGCTCAGGTAGTAAGACAGCATTTGTGAATGTCAGAGTTCTTGATACTCCAGGGGCACCTCAAGATTTGAAAATAAAAGAAGTTACAAAATCTTCAGTTACACTCACATGGGAGCCTCCTCTCATAGATGGTGGCTCTAAAATAAAGAATTACATTGTTGAAAAGCGTGAATCTACAAGGAAAGCTTATTCAACTGTTAATGCCAATTGCCACAAGACCAGCTGGAAAGTTGATTCATTGCAAGAAGGCTGCAACTACTACTTCAGAGTCCTAGCTGAAAATGAGTATGGAATAGGCCTTCCAGTTGAAACTTCAGAATCCATAAAAGTATCAGAAAGACCACTTCCACCAGGGAAAATAACTTTGTTGGATGTGACAAGAAATAGCGTAACCTTATCTTGGGAAAAACCTGAACATGATGGTGGTAGCAGAATTCTGGGCTATATTGTAGAAATGCAAAGCAAAGGCAGTGAAAAGTGGTCAACCTGTGCTACAGTAAAAGTTACTGAAGCCACCATCACAGGATTGATCCAAGGTGAAGAATACACCTTCCGTGTTTCAGCTCAGAATGAGAAAGGTATCAGTGATCCTCGCCAGCTGGGTATACCAGTTGTTGCAAAAGATCTTGTGATCCCACCAGCTTTCAAACTACTGTTTACCACTTTCAGTGTTCTAGCAGGAGAAGACTTAAAGGTTGATGTTCCTTTTGTTGGTCGACCGAAGCCAGCAGTGTCTTGGCAGAAAGAAAATGTGGCATTGAAGCAGACTACAAGAGTAAATGCAGAAAGCTCAGAAAACAACACAGTGTTAACAATAAAAGAAGCATGCAGAGAAGATGTGGGAACATATTTAGTTAAACTTACAAACTCTGCTGGTGAAGCAACTGAGACACTAAATATTGTTGTCCTTGACAAACCAGGACCTCCAACTGGACCAGTAAAAGTAGATGAAGTAACAGCAGATAGTATTACTATTTCCTGGGAACCACCCAAGTATGATGGTGGTAGCTCTATCAATAATTACATTGTAGAAAGAAGAGACACTTCCACCACAACTTGGCACATGGTGTCAGCTACTGTTGCAAGAACAACTATAAAAGCATGTCGTTTAAAGACCGGCTGTGAATATCAGTTCAGAATTGCAGCTGAGAACAGGTATGGGAAGAGTACATATCTCACCTCAGAGTCAATAATAGCCCAATACCCATTTAAAGTTCCTGGTCCGCCTGGAACCCCTTTTGTAACAAATGTCTCAAAAGACAGCATGGTGGTACAATGGCATGAACCAGTCAATGATGGTGGTAGCAGGATCATTGGTTATCACTTGGAGCGCAAAGAAAGAAACAGCATTCTGTGGGCTAAACTGAATAAAACACCTCTTCCAGATACCAAATTTAAGACAACTGGCCTTGAAGAAGGTCTTGAATATGAATTCAGAGTCTATGCAGAAAACATAGTGGGAATTGGAAAGGCAAGTAGAGCATCTGAATGCTATACTGCACGTGACCCATGTGACCCTCCAGGTCGTCCAGAACCTATAATTGTCACAAGAAGCTCAGTAACACTGCAGTGGAAGAAACCTATATATGATGGTGGAAGTAAAATCACAGGCTATGTTGTTGAAAAGAAGGAGTTACCTGATGGCCGTTGGATGAAAGCAAGCTTTACAAATGTCATTGATACTCAGTTTGAAGTAACCGGTCTAGTCGAAAACCAGAGATACGAGTTTCGTGTTATAGCACGAAATGCTGCAGGTGTTTTCAGTGAGCCATCCGAGAGTTCAGGGGCAATTACCGCAAGGGATGAAGTAGAACCACCTCAAATAAGTATGGATCCAAAATTCAGAGACACTATTGTAGTGAATGCTGGTGAGTCATTCAAGCTTGATGCTGATGTTCATGGAAAACCAATACCTTCCATTCAGTGGTTAAAAGGTGATCGTGAGCTGACAAGCACCGCTCATATGGAAATAAAAACTACTGATTTTGCAACAAGCCTAAGTGTGAAGGAAGCCACAAGAGTTGACAGTGGGCAATATGTATTACTGGCAAAGAATGTTGCAGGTGAAAAGAAGGTTCCCGTTAATGTCAAAGTTCTTGATAGACCTGGACCTCCAGAAGGACCTGTTGAGATTACAGGTGTTACAGCTGAAAAATGCACCCTGTCATGGAAACCTCCACTACAAGATGGTGGTAGCGATATTTCACACTACGTCGTAGAAAAAAGGGAAACCAGTCGCTTGGTGTGGACTGTCGTTGACTCAAATGTGCAAACCCTGAATTGTAAAGTTACAAAACTTCTAGAAGGAAATGAATATGTTTTCCGCATCATGGCAGTGAATAAATACGGTGTTGGTGAACCTCTTGAGTCGGACCCAGTAGTCGCAAAGAACCCGTTTGGTGTGCCACTTCCTCCAAAGGCTCCAGAAGTCACAGCAGTTACCAAGGATTCTATGATAGTTGTATGGGAAAGACCAGCCTCAGATGGTGGCAGTGAAATCCTAGGCTACGTCCTTGAAAAACGAGATAAGGAAGGTATTCGCTGGACAAGATGTAACAAACGCCTGATAAGTGAACTGCGATACAGAGTGACTGGTCTTATAGAAAACCATGATTATGAATACAGAGTTTCAGCTGAAAACGCTGCTGGTCTTAGTGAACCAAGTCCACCTTCTACTTACTACAAAGCATGTGATCCTATTTACAAGCCAGGTCCACCCAATAATCCTAAAGTTACGGATGTAACAAGATCTTCAGTTTTTCTTTCATGGGGTAAACCTATATATGATGGTGGCTCTGAAATTCAGGGATACATTGTGGAAAAATGTGATGTAAGTGATGGTGAATGGGCAATTTGTACCCCTCCAACTGGAATTAAGAATACTCACATGGAAGTAGAAAAGTTAGTGGAAAAACACGAATACAAATTCCGCATATGTGCAGTTAATAAAGCAGGAGTTGGAGAGCATGCAGATGTTCCTGGTTCTGTTATTGTAGAAGAGAAGATGGAGGCACCAGACCTTGACCTTGACATGGAATTAAGGAAGATTGTAAATGTGAGAGCAGGAGGTTCCTTAAGACTGTTTGTTCCCATCAGAGGTCGTCCAACACCTGAAGTAAAATGGGGTAAAGTGGATGGTGACATCAGAGAAGCAGCTATTATTGATACCACGAGTAGCTTTACTTCCCTTGTTCTAGATAATGTTAACAGATTTGATAGTGGAAAGTATACTCTGACCTTGGAAAACAGCAGTGGAACAAAGTCTGCCTTTGTCAGTGTAAGAGTACTGGATACTCCAAGTGCACCTGTTAATTTAAAAATCAGAGAGATCACTAAAGACTCTGTTTCACTCTCATGGGAGCCTCCTCTCTTGGATGGTGGAGCAAAAATAAAGAATTTCATTATTGAAAAACGTGAAGCAACAAGAAAGGCATATGCAGCTGTTGTAACAAACTGCCACAAGACTTCATGGAAAGTAGATCAACTTCAGGAGGGCTGCTATTACTTCTTCAGAGTCTCTGCTGAGAATGAATATGGAATTGGCCTCCCTGCAGAAACAAGTGACCCAATTAAAGTTGCTGAAGTTCCACAGCCTCCTGGGAAAATAACAGTGGATGATGTCACAAGAAACAGTGTCTCGCTAAGCTGGGCAAAACCTGAACATGATGGTGGTAGCAAAATCATACAATATATTGTTGAAATGCAAGCAAAGGGTAGTGAGAAGTGGTCAGAGTGTGCTCGTGTTAAAACACTTGAAGCAGTTGTTACTAATTTAACTCAAGGGGAAGAATATCTTTTTAGAGTAATGGCCGTAAATGAAAAGGGCAAGAGTGATCCTAGAGCACTTGCAGTTCCAATAGTCGCCAAAGACCTGGTGATTGAACCTGATGTAAGACCTGCTTTCCACAGTTACAGTGTTCAGGTGGGACAGGACCTAAAAGTAGAAATACCAATTGCAGGTCGACCTAAACCAACTGTTACCTGGGTTAAAGATGGCCAGCCATTAAGGCAGACAACAAGAGTCAATATTAGCGATTCAGCTGATCTGACTATATTGAATATTAAGGAAACTAGCAAAGAAGACAGTGGCACTTATGAAATCACTGTGGCTAATGTTGTTGGGCAAAAGTCTGCCTCTGTTGAAATTATTACTCTAGACAAACCTGACCCGCCAGTTGGACCTGTGAAGTTTGATGAAATAAGTGCCGAAAGTATTACCCTGTCATGGAATCCCCCAGTGTACACAGGCGGCTGCCAAATCACCAACTATATTGTTCACAAGAGAGATACAACGACAACTGTATGGGAAACAGTTTCAGCTACTGTTGCAAGAACTACACTGAAGGTGACTAAACTGAAAACTGGTTCCGAATACCAGTTCAGAATATTTGCTGAGAACAGGTATGGGCAGAGTTTTGCATTGGAATCTGCACCAGTTGTGGCACAGTATCCCTACAAGGAACCAGGACCTCCTGGCACACCATTTGTGACAACAGTTACAAAAGACTCCATGGTTGTACAATGGCATGAACCAGTAAATGATGGTGGCAGTAGAGTGTTGGGCTACCATCTTGAGAGAAAGGAGAAAAACAGCATTCTATGGACTAAAGTAAACAAGACTATTATTCAGGACACAAGTTTTAAGACAAATAACCTTGAAGAAGGAATTGAATATGAGTTTCGAGTTTCTGCAGAAAATATTGTTGGTGTAGGCAGAACAAGTAAAGTTTCTGAGTGCTATGTAGCTCGTGATCCATGTGATCCTCCAGGTCGCCCAGAAGCTATAATAATAAAAAGAAGCTCTATTACCCTACAGTGGACCAAACCAGAATATGATGGTGGAAGTAAGGTTACTGGTTATATTGTAGAGAAACGTGACTTACCAGATGGTCGGTGGATGAAAGCGAGCTTCACAAATATCATTGAAACTCAGTTCACTGTAACAGGACTTACTGAAGACCAAAGATATGAATTTAGAGTAATTGCAAAGAATGCTGCAGGTGCAATAAGCAAACCTTCTGACAGTACAGGACCAATAACAGCAAGGGACGAAGTCGAACTTCCACGAATTTCAATGGATCCGAAGTACAAAGAAACTATTGTTGTAAATGCTGGTGAAACATTCAGACTTGAGGCTGATGTTCATGGAAAGCCACTACCGACCATTAAGTGGTATAAAGGAGATAAAGAGCTTGAGGACACTGCTAGATATGAAATAAAGAACACAGATTTCAGTGCATTAATAATTGTAAAAGATGCTATTAGAGTTGATGGTGGACAGTACATTCTAGAAGCCTCTAATGTTGCAGGAACAAAGACAGTAACAGTAAACGTTAAAGTCTTGGACAGGCCAGGACCTCCAGAGGGCCCAGTCCAAGTGACAGGAGTTACAGCTGAAAAATGCTCACTGGCATGGGGTCCTCCTCTTCATGATGGTGGCAGTGATATTTCTCATTACATTGTAGAGAAGAGAGAAACTAGCCGCCTGGCATGGACTGTGGTTGCTTCAGAGGTTTTACCTACAATGCTGAAAGTAACAAAACTCTTGGAAGGAAATGAATATGTCTTCCGTATCATGGCAGTTAACAAATATGGGGTTGGTGAGCCATTAGAATCTGCGCCAGTAATGATGAGAAATCCATTTGTGGTTCCTGGGCCACCAAAAGCCTTGGAAATTACCAACATAACAAAGGATTCTATGACTGTCTGCTGGACCCGACCAGATAGTGATGGAGGTAGTGAAATCATAGGTTACATTGTAGAAAAGAGAGACCGAGCAGGCATCAGATGGATAAAATGCAATAAACGCCGCATTACAGACTTGCGATTAAGAGTTACAGGTTTAACAGAGGATCATGAATATGAATTCAGAGTTTCTGCTGAAAATGCTGCTGGAGTTGGTGAACCAAGCCAAGTTTCTCCCTACTTCAAAGCTTGTGACCCAATGTTCAAGCCTGGCCCACCTACAAATGCCCATGTTGTGGATACCACCAAAAGTTCAGTTACACTTGGTTGGAGTAAACCTATTTATGATGGTGGTTGTGAAATCCAGGGATACCTTGTCGAAATATGTAAAGCAGATGAAGATGAATGGTCGCTTGTTACTCCACAGACAGGTATACGTGCCACACGATTTGAGATCAAAAAGCTTACAGAACATCAAGAATACAAACTGCGAGTATGTGCTCTCAACAAGATTGGTGTGGGAGAGGCTGCATCAGTTCCTGGTACTATTAAACCAGAAGACAAACTTGAAGCTCCAGAACTTGATATTGATTCAGAGTTAAGGAAAGGTATAGTGGTAAGAGCTGGTGGGTCTGCCAGGATTCACATACCATTCAGAGGACGACCAACACCTGATATCACATGGTCCCGAGAAGAAGGTGAATTCTCAGAAAAAGTTCAGATTGATAAAGGCATAAACTACACACAACTTTCAATTGACAACTGTGATAGAAATGATGCTGGAAAGTATATTCTTAAGCTAGAGAACAGCAGTGGTTCTAAATCTGCATTTGTTACAGTGAAAGTCTTGGACACACCAGGACCCCCACAAAACTTAGTAGTAAAGGATATAAAGAAGGATTCTGCTGTATTATCTTGGGAGCCACCGATTATTGATGGTGGTGCAAAGGTAAAGAACTATGTAATAGACAAGCGTGAGTCAACCAGGAAGGCATTTGCAAATGTAAGTGCTAAGTGTGCCAAGACAAGCTTTAAAGTTGAAAATCTTACAGAAGGAGCAATTTATTACTTCAGAGTTATGGCTGAAAATGAATATGGAATTGGTGTTCCAGTTGAAACTAGAGATGCTGTCAAAGCCTCAGAGCCACCTCTGCCTCCTGGGAAAGTAACACTCACTGATGTGACTCAGAGAAGTGCATCACTTACATGGGAAAAACCTGAACATGATGGAGGTAGCAGAATTTTGGGATACCTTGTTGAAATGTTGCCTAAAGGAACAGAAAAATGGAGTGTTGTTAGTGAGACCAAAACATGTAATGCAGAGGTGTCTGGTTTGAGTCCAGGACAGGAATATCAATTCCGTGTGATCGCCTACAATGAAAAAGGCAAAAGTGATCCCAGAGCACTTGGAATTCCTGTGATAGCTAAAGACCTGACTATTGAGCCAAGTTTCAAACTGATGTTTAATACATACAGTGTACAAGCTGGAGAAGATCTGAAGGTAGAAGTACCATTTATAGGTAGACCCAAACCTACTATTACTTGGACAAAAGATGAGCAGCCACTGAAACAGACGACCAGATTAAATATCCAGAATACAGCAACATCAACTATTTTACATATTAAAGAAAGCAACAGGGAAGACTTTGGTAAATATACAGTAACAGCAACAAATGCAGCAGGTACAGCAACAGAGCACCTGAGCATAATTGTACTAGAAAAGCCTGGCCCACCACGAGGACCTGTCCGCTTTGATGAAATTAGTGCGGACTTTGTTGTTTTATCATGGGATCCACCTGATTATACTGGTGGCTGCCAGATAAGCAACTATATAGTAGAAAAGCGTGACACAAGCACTACCACATGGAACATTGTGTCAGCAACTGTTGCAAGAACAACCATCAAGGCAACAAGGCTTAAAACAGGTTCTGAATATCAATTCAGGATTTCTGCTGAAAATAGATATGGAAAGAGTTCTCCTTTGGCTTCTAAATCAATTGTTGTGCAATACCCCTACAAGGTGCCTGGACCACCTGGAACCCCATTTGTTACAGCAGCTTCCAAGGACCATATGATTGTACAATGGCATGAACCAGTTAATGACGGAGGAAGCAAAGTTCTTGGCTACCATCTTGAGCGTAAAGATAAGAACAGCATTCTTTGGACAAAACAGAACAAGTCACTTATTGTGGACACCAAATACAAAACAGACGGTCTTGAAGAAGGTCTTGAATATGAGTTCAGAGTTTCTGCTGAAAACATTGTTGGCATTGGCAAAGTCAGCAAAGTATCAGAACTGTATGTTGCCCGAGATCCTTGTGACCCACCTGGCCGCCCAGAGGCCATCGTTGTTACAAGAAGTAATATCACACTGAAGTGGAAAAAGCCAGAATACGATGGTGGAAGCAAAATAACTGGTTATATTGTAGAAAAGAAAGAACTGCCAGATGGTCGCTGGATGAAAGCCAGCTTTACAAATGTGTTGGAAACAGAATTTACAGTAAGTGGTCTTGTTGAAAACCAACGATATGAATTCAGAGTAATCGCAAGAAATGCAGCAGGTTGCTTGAGTGAACCATCTGAAAGTACAGGACCTATTACTGCCAGAGACGAAATTGAAGCACCAGGAGCTTCAATGGATCCTAAATACAGAGATGTCATTGTTGTTCGTGCTGGAGAAACCTTTGTTCTTGAAGCTGATATCCATGGCAAACCTATCCCTGACATTACATGGTCAAAAGACGGTAAAGACCTTGAAGAAACAACTGCAAGAATGGAAATTAAATCTACCATTGAGAAAACAATTCTCACTGTCAAAGACTGTATAAGAGTAGATGGAGGTCATTATACTCTTAACCTCAAAAATGTTGGTGGCACCAAATCTATACCAATCACTGTAAAAGTGCTTGACAGACCAGGACCTCCAGAAGGACCTTTGAACGTTACAGGTGTCACTGCAGAAAAATGCTACTTGTCATGGTCTCCACCTTTACATGATGGTGGTTCTAGTATCTCGCATTATATCATTGAGAAGAGAGAGACAAGTAGGCTTTCATGGACACAAGTAGCCACAGACGTGCAGGCTCTTAACCACAAAGTAACCAAACTCCTTCCTGGCAATGAATACATTTTCCGTGTAATGGCAGTGAATAAATATGGAATTGGAGAGCCCTTGGAATCTGAGCCAGTTGTGGCTCGTAATCCGTACAAACCCCCTGGTCCTCCTTCAACACCTGAAGTTTCAGCAATCACAAAAGATTCTATGATAGTGACATGGGGTCGCCCAGAAGACAATGGGGGAGCTGAAATTGAAGGTTACATACTTGAAAAACGAGACAAAGATGGTATCCGGTGGACCAAATGCAATAAGAAAAGACTGACAGACTTGCGATTCAGAGTTACAGGTCTAACTGATGGGCATTTCTATGAATTTAGAGTGTCTGCTGAAAATGCTGCAGGGGTAGGGGAACCCAGTGAGCCATCCATTTTCTATCGTGCTTGTGATGTATTATATCCACCAGGTCCACCTAGCAATCCAAAGGTTACAGATACTTCCAGGTCATCAGTTTCCCTTGCCTGGAGTAAGCCCATATATGATGGTGGTGCTCCTGTTAAAGGATATGTAGTAGAAGTAAAAGAAGCTGCTGCTGATGAATGGACTACCTGCACCCCACCAACAGGCCTACAAGCAAAACAGTTCACTGTGACAAAACTGAAAGAGAACCAGGAGTATAACTTCCGCATCTGTGCCATCAACTCAGAGGGAGTAGGAGAGCCTGCAACTATACCTGGTGCAGTCTTAGCAGAGGACAAGATGGAACCTCCTGAAATTGAACTTGATGCAGATCTCAGAAAAGTAGTCACTGTACGTGCTAGTGGTACTTTACGCCTGTTTGTCACTATCAAAGGAAGACCAGAACCTGAAGTTAAATGGGAGAAAGCAGAAGGGACAATTAGTGAGCGAGCTCAGATTGAAGTCACCAGTTCCTACACAATGCTGGTCATTGACAATGTCAATAGATTTGATAGTGGTAGATATAATCTTACTTTAGAGAACAACAGTGGCAAAAAATCAGCTTTTGTTAATGTCAGAGTGCTTGATACACCTAGTGCACCTCTAAACCTGACCATCAGAGAAGTGAAAAAAGATTTTGTGACTTTAGCCTGGGAAGCACCACTTATTGATGGTGGAGCTAAAATTACCAACTATGTAGTTGAAAAGCGAGAATCCACGAGAAAGGCATATGCCACAGTTACAAGCAACTGTATTAAGAATTCCTTCAAGATTACTCAACTACAAGAAGGTTGTAGTTATTACTTCCGTGTTCTAGCTGTAAATGAATATGGGGCTGGTTTGCCAGCAGAAACAGCTGATCCAGTTAAGGTGTCTGAGCCACCTTCTCCACCTTCAAAGGTCATTCTTGTTGATGTGACTCGCAACTCTGCATCAATTAAATGGGAAAAGCCAGAAAGTGATGGTGGTAGTAAAATTACTGGTTATATAGTAGAAATGCAGACTAAAGGAAGTGTAAAATGGAGTGCATGTACACAGGTGAAAACACTGGAAGCAACAATAACAGGCTTAAGTATGGGAGAAGAGTACAGTTTCAGGGTGATTGCTGTTAATGAAAAAGGCAAAAGTGATCCAAGAGAACTTGGTGTCCCAGTCATTGCAAAAGATATTGAAATCCAGCCATCTGTTGAGCTCCTTTTTAACACATTTACAGTGAAAGCTGGAGATGATCTTAAGATTGACATTCCATTCAGAGGGCGACCTCTTCCCACTGCTAGCTGGAAGAAGGATGGGAATCCCTTAAAAGAGACAACCAGGGTAAATGTTCAGACATCAAAGACTTTAGCTTCACTGTCCATCAAGGAAGCTACAAATGAAGATCTGGGACATTATGAATTGCATCTTTCAAATACTGCTGGATCAACAACAGCTTCTCTAACTGTAGTTGTCCTTGACAGACCAGGACCACCAACTGATGTTAAAATAGATGAGGTTAGTGCTGATAGTGTTACTCTGTCTTGGAAACCTCCAGCATATGATGGTGGATGTCATATTAGCAATTACATTGTGGAGAAGAGGGATACTACCACAACAACATGGGAGGTTGTATCTGCAGCAGTTGCAAGAACATCAATTAAAGTATCTCGACTCGTCACTGGATCTGAATATCAGTTCCGTGTTTGTGCAGAAAACCGCTATGGGAAGAGCACTTATACTAATTCTGCTTCTGTTGTGGCAGAGTATCCATTTAAGCCTCCAGGTCCACCTGGAACACCTCGTGTGGCACATGCAACTAAATCTTTCATGATTGTAACTTGGCAGGTACCAGTTAATGATGGAGGTAGTGTAGTACTAGGATACCACTTGGAGCATAAAGAAAGAAGCAGCATTCTTTGGACGAAAGTCAACAAGAGCCTCATAACTGATACACAAATGAAAGTTACAGGTCTTGATGAAGGACTGATGTATGAATATCGTGTATATGCAGAAAACATTGCTGGAATAGGCAAATGCAGCAAAGCATGTGAACCAGTTGCTGCAAGAGATCCATGTGATCCTCCTGGTCAACCAGAAGTTACTAATATTACAAGAACATCTGTCTCATTGAAGTGGACTAAACCAGAATATGATGGTGGAGCTAAAGTAACAGGATATATTATTGAACGCCGAGAACTACCAGATGGTCGTTGGCTAAAATGTAATTTTACTAATGTGCAAGAAACATACTTTGATGTAGGTGGACTTACAGAAGACCAGCGCTATGAATTCCATGTTATTGCAAAGAATGCTGCTGGACTCTTTAGTCAGCCATCTGAATCAACTGGCCCTGTGACTGTGAAAGATGATATAGAGGCTCCAAGAATTATGATGGATGCCAAATTCAGGGACGTTGTAGTTGTGAAAGCTGGAGAAGTGTTTAAAGTAAACGCTGATGTTGCAGGACGGCCAATACCAGTGATTTCATGGACAAAGGATGGCAAGGAGCTCGAAGGAAAAGCTAGAGTTGAAATTGTCTCAACAGATTTCACTACTGCAATAACCATTAAGGACTGTATCCGAGGTGATTCAGGACAGTATGTACTAACATTACAGAACGTTGCAGGAACAAAATCTTTGACAATTAATTGCAAAGTACTTGATAGACCTGGCCCACCTGCAGGTCCGTTAGAAATAACTGGCCTTACAGCTGAAAAGTGCCATTTATCATGGGGACCCCCTCAAGAAAACGGTGGTGCAGATATTGATCATTATATTGTGGAAAAACGTGAGACCAGCAGAATTGCATGGACACTTTGTGAAGGAGAGCTTAAAACAACATCTTGTAAAGTGACAAAATTACTGAAGGGTAATGAGTACATTTTCAGAGTGATGGGAGTTAACAAATATGGCGTTGGTGAGCCTCTAGAAAGTGTTGCTGTCAAAGCCCTTGACCCATTTACAGTTCCAAGTCCACCTACATCTTTAGAGATCACCAGTGTGAGCAAAGATTCAATAACTTTGTGCTGGGCAAGACCCGAGTCGGATGGAGGCAGTGAGATCTCTGGCTATGTAATTGAAAGGCGTGAGAAAACCAGCCTAAGATGGATTCGTGTTAACAAAAAGCCAGTTTATGATTTAAGAGTAAAATCATCAGGCCTCCGTGAGGGATGTGAATATGAATTCCGGGTTTATGCAGAAAATGCTGCTGGCCTCAGTCTCCCAAGTGAAACCACACCACTGATTAAGGCAGAAGATCCAATCTTCTTGCCATCGCCCCCATCTAAACCTAAGATTATGGATTCTACAAGGTCAAATATCACAATTGGTTGGACAAAACCACTGTTTGATGGAGGTGCTCCAGTAACAGGATACACAGTTGAATACAAGAAAACTGATGAAACCGACTGGACAACAGCTATTCAGAATTTAAGAGGCACAGAATATACCATAACTGGATTAACATCAGGCTCTGAGTACGTTTTCAGAGTGAAATCCATTAACAAAATGGGTGTCAGTGAACCAAGTGATGTCTCAGAACCTCAAGTGGCAAAAGAAAGAGAGGAAGAACCTGCCTTTGAAATTGACAGTGAAATGCGGAAGACTTTAATTGTAAAGGCTGGTGGGTCATTTACAATGACTGTTCCTTTCAGAGGCAAACCAGTCCCAAATGTAACATGGAGCAAACCAGACACTGATCTCCGTACACGTGCAAGCATTGACACTTCAAGTAATTGTACATCTCTTACTATTGAAAAAGCAACAAGAAATGATTCTGGAAAATACTCATTAACATTGCAAAACATCCTGAACACTACCACCTTGACTTTAATTGTCAAAGTTCTCGATACGCCTGGCCCACCATCTAATATTGCAACAAAAGATGTAACTAAAGAATCTGCTGTGTTATCTTGGGATGTTCCTGAAAATGATGGTGGAGCACCTGTAAAGAACTATGTAATTGAAAAACGAGAAGCTAGCAAAAAGGCGTGGGTCACTGTGACAAACAACTGTCATCGCCTGTCCTACAAAGTGACTGGTTTGCAAGAAGGTGCCATTTACTACTTCCGTGTCTCTGGAGAAAATGAATATGGTGTTGGAGTGCCTTCTGAGACCAAAGAGGGAACAAAAATAACAGGTATGTTTTACTATGAAAAAATGTGTTGATACTTAAAATATTATGTGTTTTAAAGTGTTTATTTCAAAATAATGTCAAAAGCTTTAAATCTGCATACAGTAAAATAGATCATTTTTTGTAGGTATGTTTGTGGTTTTGCAAATAAAAAAGAACTTAATAATAGATTGAATTTTTAATTTTGCTTGGATTTTACTTAAAATATTTCTAATATACAAATTGGTTTAAAAGTACATTTTCTTGATCCAGATTGTGTTCCTGTGTAATTGCTAATATAAAAAGTAAATATCTTCTATATTGTTTAACCTGTTGCACTTTTTTTCTCAGAAAAACCCAGCCCACCAGAAAAGCTTGGAGTAACAAATGTCACAAAGGACAGCGTTTCTCTTTCATGGCTAAAACCAGAACATGATGGTGGAAGCAGAATTGTTAGCTACCTCCTTGAAGCTCTTGAGAAAGGACAGCAAAAATGGGTTAAGTGTGCAGTTGTAAAGACAACTCATCATGTTGTCCATGGTCTTAAGGAAAACGTTGACTATTTCTTCAGGGTATCTGCAGAAAACCAAGCTGGTTTAAGTGATCCTAAGGAACTACTGCTCCCTGTTACAGTTAAAGAACAATTAGGTATGCTTCCAGACATGAGACAAAAGTCACATTCAACTACATTCATATTTTAAAAGATTTTAAAACATTCTTTTAATGGTTTGGAAATGTTTTCTTTTTCAGAATCTCCTGAGGTTGATATGAAGGGCTTCCCTCATAACACTGTATATGTTCGAGCAGGATCAAACCTAAAAGTTGAAATTCCAGTTTCTGGAAAACCGGTGCCGAAGGTGACATTGTCTAGAGATGGTGTTGCACTGAAACCTACCATAAGATTCCACACAGAAACCACTGCAGAAAGTCTCATCATTAACCTTAAAGAAAGTGTGGCTGCAGATGCTGGCAGATATGACATTACAGCTGCAAACTCAAGTGGCACCACAAAATCATTTGTTAATATTGTTGTGCTGGATAGACCCGGTCCTCCTGTTGGTCCTGTTGCCCTTAGCGATGTCACTGAAGAGAGTGTAACACTCAGATGGCAACCACCAGCTTATGATGGTGGAAGTCAGGTTACCAACTATATTGTACTGAAAAGAGAAACAAGTACTGCTGCTTGGTCTGAAGTGTCTGCCACTGTTGCTAGAACTGTTATCAAAGTTATGAGGCTCACAACAGGAGAAGAATACCAATTCCGCATCAAAGCTGAGAACCGCTTTGGCATCAGCGATCACATAGACTCGCAGTGTGTGGTTGTCAAGCTTCCTTACAGTGAGTAACATGCTTCTCATAGTATACATTGATATTTTAATGCTCTGATGTTGAAAGCATCATTTTGTTAACAATCAATTCTTTTGATACCATCAGCTACCCCAGGCCCTCCTTCTACACCATGGGTCACTAATGTTACCCGAGAGAGTATTACTGTCGGATGGAATGAACCAGTCACTAATGGTGGCAATGCTATCATTGGATATCACCTGGAAATGAAAGACAGGAATAGCATATTATGGCAGAAGGCTAACAAGACCCTTATTCGTACAACTCACTTCAAAGTCACCACAATCAGCGCTGGCCTTATCTATGAATTTAGAGTTTATGCAGAAAATGCAGCTGGCATTGGAAAAGCAAGTCGTCCTTCTGATCCAGTCCTTGCAATTGATGCTTGTGGTATGTATTCTCTATAAAATAATGAAGCCCAACCATGTTGTTTCCCCTGTGATAATCTGTTCTGTACAATAAGTCAATATTCAAAGCTGTTAATGACAATACTCTTGTTTCCTTCTGCAGAACCACCAAGAAATGTTCGTGCCTCAGATATTTCCAAGACCTCTATCACTCTCTCCTGGCAGAAGCCAGCATTTGATGGTGGTAGCAAAATCACTGGATATATCGTAGAAAAACGTGATCTTCCAGATGGCAGATGGACAAAAGCTAGTTTCACCAATGTTATTGAGACTCAGTTCACAGTATCTGGCCTGACACAGAATTCCAAGTATGAATTCCGGGTCTTTGCAAAGAATGCTGTTGGTTCCATTAGTAATCCCTCAGATGTTGTGGGTCCAATCACATGTGTTGATACATATGGTAAGTGTTTTGCTATGATATAATGATATAATTTTGGTGTTCTAGGACAATGGCCATGTTGTTTTGTAGATCTGTGGTCTTTTAAATACAAAAGGCTAGTTTGCAGTGATTGATTCAAGAAGCATGACTGACTGTGAGCATTTGCTCATAATTGAAAGGAACATCTTTGCCTGTATCTGCATTTCTGAAGTCTTCCGGTATCTTTATTTTCTGAGCAAAAGAAGTCTGCCTATGGTCCAAGTGGTTATATTTATACATGTAATGTCTTTTCTTCATGGGATTATCTCTAACTTACTCTAGTTTTATGATTTAAGTTACATATGCTCTCTTTACTTTGATCTGTATTTATCAAATACCTTTAGCTATTAGATTAAATAAGGTAATTAAATTTGGGGATTTTATTAAACACAGGGCTACAATAAACATGTTTTTAACTTATTCTTATTTTTTCTTAAGGTGCACCTGAAATTGATGTGCCACCAGAATATACAGAAGTGGTGAAATACAAAGCAGGAACTTCAGTTAAACTAAAACTAGGCATCTCAGGCAAGCCTATACCCACAATTGAATGGTTCAAAAATGGCAATGAGGTACAAACCAGTGCACTAGTGTCTTTGGAAAACACAACAGAATTTGCTTCTATACTCATCAAGGATGCAAATCGACTCGACAGTGGCACCTATGAATTAAAATTAAAGAATGCCATGGGTTCAGCATCAGCCCACATTAGAGTACAGATACTTGGTATGTCTTGAGATGCAACTGCATTTTACTATTAAACAATAATTTAGTAATGAATACTTAACATCTTCTTTCTTCTGCCTTCCACAGACAAGCCAGGACCCCCAGGTGGACCTATACAGTTTAAGACAGTCACTGCTGAAAAGATTACAATAATGTGGGACCCGCCAGCAGATGATGGTGGTGCAGCCATAACACACTACGTTGTTGAAAAGCGGGAAACAAGTCGGGTTGTATGGTCTTTAATTTCTGAAAAATTGGAGGGATGTATCATAACTACAACAAAACTCATCAAAGGAAATGAATATGTGTTCCGTGTCCGTGGTGTGAATAAGTTTGGAATTGGTGATCCACTGGAATCTGAACCTGTTATAGCCAAAAATTCATTTGGTAAGAAATAAGTTCTATAAAATAACTTATACAACTGAATTGTCTTGTGTACGTTTGTAAGTAGTACTGACTTACTGACATATGATTTTTTACTCAGTTACACCTGGACCACCTAGCATACCAGAAGTCACAAAGATAACCAAGAATTCCATGACTGTTGTCTGGAATAGGCCCACTGTTGATGGAGGCAGTGAAATATCAGGATATTTTCTGGAAAAACGTGACAAGAAGAGTCTGAGTTGGTTCAAGGTCTCTAAAGAAACCATTCGGGACACCAGACAGAAAGTAACAGGTCTGACTGAAAACAGCGAATATCATTTCCGAGTTTGTGCTGTCAATGCAGCTGGACCAGGTCCATTCTCCGAGGCTTCTGACTTCTACAAAGCTGCAGATCCTATTGGTAAGATTCAAGGTCCATTTTTTTCCAATACGTTAGAAATCAATTTAAAATGAGTAGTTAGGGTGGGATTGTACCAATGTAATCAAGGGCAGATTTTCTTTCTCTTTACAATTAATTGGATTCTGATTGGTGTGTCCCCCCCACCCCATAAACTATCATTTACAGATAAGCCAGGCACACCAACAAAGTTGAAAGTTGTGGATACAACCAAGACATCTGTTACTCTTGGCTGGATTAAACCTGCCTATGATGGAGGAAGTCCGATTACCCACTACGTGGTGGAGAAGAGGGAAGGTGAAGAGCAAGAATGGACTGTAGTCAGTACCAAGGGAGAAGTGAGAACAACTGAATATGTTGTATCCCACCTTCAGCCGAGTGTTAATTATTATTTCCGTGTATCTGCTATGAATTGTGCTGGACAAGGAGAGCCTATTGAAATGATGGAACCCGTTCAAGCTAAAGATATTCTTGGTACTGTATTTCTTTGTGATTTATCATTTGTCTGTGTGGTGGTTTTTCTTTCAAACCATTTCTTATTTTACATTCCAAGTATACATTATTAATTTTTTATTTATTTCCACAGTGGCACCAGAGATTGATCTGGATGTTGCTCTTCGGACATCTATTGTTGCTAAAGCAGGTGAAGATGTGGAAATAATGATTCCATTCAAGGGAAGACCTCCTCCAACAGTCACATGGAGAAAGGGTGACAAGAATCTTGGCACTGATGAAAGATATATCATCCAAAACACAGAATCATCTACGCTACTTAGTATTCCTCAAGTTACACGAAATGATACAGGAAAATATGTTCTTACAATTGAAAATGGAGTTGGAGAAGCAAAATCATCATTTGTGAATGTAAAAGTACTTGACACACCTTCTGCATGCCAGAAGCTGCAGCTCAAGCATGTTTCTCGTGGCACAGTTACACTGGTATGGGAGCCACCTCTCATCAATGGTGGTTCTGAAATAACAAATTATGTTGTTGAAAAAAGGGATGCTACAAAGAGGGCCTGGTCAACAGTTACAACAAAGTGTTCTCATACCACCTTTAAACTGACTAACCTGTCAGAAAAGACTGCATTCTTTTTCCGTGTTCTTGCTGAAAATGAAATTGGACTGGGTGAACCTTGTGAGACATCTGAGCCAGTGAAAGCTGCAGACGCACCTGGACCTGTAAAAGACCTAGCCATGAAAGACTCTACAAAGACTTCTGTTAAATTGCAGTGGAGCAAACCCGACTATGATGGTGGTAGCATTATATCAGACTATGTTATTGAAAAGAAACTTCAGGAAGAGAAAGAATGGACATATGCAGGCACAAGCAAGAGCTGTGAATTTGTAGCTGACAAACTTAAAGAGCTTTCTGTCATGGAATTCAGAGTCTTTGCTAAAAACGAAAAAGGCATGAGTGACTCCGTTACTGTAGGACCCATTACAGTGAAAGAACTTATAATAACACCTGAGGCTGACCTTTCTGATATTCCTGGAGGTCAGATTGCAGTAAGAATTGGACATAACCTGCATGTTGAACTGCCCTATAAAGGTAAACCTAATCCATCAATGAGCTGGCTCAAGGACAACCTCCCTCTTAAAGAAACAGAACATCTTCGTTTCAAGAAAACTGAAAACAAGATAAGTTTAAGTATCAAGAATGTGAAAAAGGAGCATGGTGGCAAATATACTTTAATTCTCGATAACGTAGTCTGCAGAAAGTCATTCACAATCACTGTAATCACTCTTGGTCCTCCATCTAGGCCAAAAGCACCTTTAAGAATAGATGAAATCAAAGCAGATAGTGTAGTTTTGTCATGGGACGCTCCTGATGATGATGGGGGAGGAGAAATTACTGGCTACAGTATTGAGAAGAGAGAAACATCGCAAATGAACTGGAAGCTGGTGTGTTCAAGTGCTGCAAGAACAACCTTCAAAGTACCAAACCTTGTTAAAGATACTGAA
Source organism: Muscicapa striata striata (assembly GCA_030060385.1). NCBI lineage: Eukaryota > Metazoa > Chordata > Aves > Passeriformes > Muscicapidae > Muscicapa > Muscicapa striata. The sequence goes on along the minus strand of JAREIS010000056.1, from coordinate 1,406,151 downwards.
TATCAGTTCAGAGTTCGTGCAGAAAACAGATACGGAGTGAGCCCACCTCTCGTCTCGGCAGATGTTGTGGCAAAGCACCAGTTTAAACCACCAGGTGCCCCAGGCAAGCCTGTTGTGTACAACGTAACTGCTGACGGAATGACCATCTCTTGGGATGCTCCCGTTTATGATGGTGGTTCAGAGATTATGGGATACCATGTTGAAAAGAAGGAAAGAAACAGTATTTTGTGGCAGAAGGTTAATGTTGCATTAATATCTAACAGAGAATACAGGATTACTGGACTGCTTGAGGGCCTGGATTACCAGTTCCAAGTATATGCTGAAAATGCTGCAGGTCTAAGCCGAGCTAGTGAGCCAAGCAAATTTACTTTGGCAGTCTCTCCAGTGGGTAAGTGAATGATTAATCACTTTTCCAAGAAAATTCTGTTCCTGTAGATTATTGTAAGCAGTAATAAAAATTAATCTTCATTATTTTCCTTTCAGACCCACCTGGTACTCCTGATTACATTGATGTCACTAGAGAAACAATCACCCTGAAATGGACGCCCCCGCTGCGTGATGGAGGCAGTAAGATTGTGGCTTACAGCATCGAGAAGCGGCAAGGAAGCGCAGACCGCTGGCTCAGGTGTAACTTTACTGATGTCAGTGAGTGCCAATACACAGTTACAGGGCTCAGCCCCGGTGACCGATATGAATTCAGAGTTCTTGCAAGAAATGCTGTTGGTACAATCAGCCCACCTTCACAGTCTTCAGGCTATATCATGTGCAGAGATGAAAACGGTAAGAATTTTTTCTTAATATGCTTGGGTATTGAAGCCAGATAGACTTTGTGGCTTCACTGATGGGAAGTGGAAAGTGAAGGGGCAAAGAACTTGTGACTGAGGTCCTCCCAGTCTATTCAGAACATTTCTGTTCATACTCCAAGGTGGGAAGGTCTAAATTAAAGACCCAAACCTGGCAGACATACATAATCAGTTGTTGAAAAGCATGGCACTCTACATTTTTCTTGGATAAGCAGCAGCAGCAAAGTTGGAAGGAAAGCATGGACTGTAATATTCTGAAGCACTGAATAATTTCAAAATTAAAATGTGCCTCAGGTCTCTTGTCCTGAGCTTAACATCACATTTTAACAGTGCCTTTCACCTACATATATATATTCACATATATATATGGTGCACTTATTTTTCCTGCTTACAGGAAAAATAAGTTTATCATTCATATAATAACTACTGTTTATAGAATGCCTTTTTGTAAGTGAAATAATTTTATATATCACAGACTCTTATAATTAGTGCATTTAGAAGAGTATCAGAAAAATATTTCGCTATATGGCAATTGATTCATATTTTCCTTTTATAGTTGCTCCAACAATTGAATTTGGTGCTGAACACTTTGAAGGCCTTACTGTTAAAGCTGGAGAGAGCATTAGACTTAAAGCTCTAATCAAAGGACGTCCAGTACCTAAAGTGACGTGGTTTAAGGACGGTAAAGAGATTGATAAAATGATGAATATAGAAATAACTACAGCTATTGGATATAGTACAATCTTCATTAGAGATGCTATCCGGGAACATCGTGGAGTGTACACAGTAGAAGCCAAAAACGCATCAGGCACTAAACGAGAAGATATTACCATCAGAGTACAAGGTACTGCACCAAGCACTTTCAGCATGCTTTTTAAAAAATAATATTTTATTCTAAGTGCCAACAAATTATAATTCTGAACCTTTAAAATTGCAGACACACCAGGAAAAGTTGGTGGACCAATACGATTCACAAACATCACCGGAGAAAAAGTCACATTATGGTGGGAGCCTCCAGCTAATGATGGTTGTGCTTCTATTTCTCACTACATAATTGAAAAACGTGAAACCAGCAGGATTGCTTGGGCATTAGTTGAAGATAAATGTGAAGCTTGCAGCTATACAGCACTTAAATTAATTAAAGGCAATGAGTATCAGTTCCGTGTCTCTGCAGTGAACAAATTTGGAGTTGGCAGACCATTGGAGTCTGATCCAGTTATTGCACAAATACCTTACAGTAAGTTCCCACCTCATTCTGCACAAATATCCATGGAGTTACCATCTTACCTTTCTAACGACGTTTTTCCTTTTTTTAGCCCTCCCTGATGCGCCAGGAACTCCAGAGCCTACCAATGTAACAGGAGACAGTATCACACTCACATGGGCAAGACCAGAGTCAGACGGTGGAAGCGAGATAAATGAGTACATTCTCGAAAGGAGAGAAAAGAAGAGCATGCGCTGGGTTAAAGTATCCAGTAAGAGGCCCATTACTGAGAACAGATATAGAGTAACTGGCCTTATTGAAGGCAATGAGTATGAGTTCCATGTCATGGCCGAAAACGCTGCAGGAATTGGACCTCCAAGTGACGTTTCAAAGCTGATTAAATGCAGAGAACCAGTCAGCCCACCAAGTGCTCCTAATGTTGTAAAGGTGACAGATACATCAAAGACTAGTGTAAGCTTAGAGTGGACAAAGCCAGTTTTTGATGGAGGCATGGAAATAATTGGGTACATCATTGAGATGTGCAAAGCTGATCTTGAAGCATGGCAGAAAGTCAATGCAGAGACTGTTATTGCAACTAAATATACTGTTGTTGATTTGGAGGCAGGAGAACACTATAAATTCAGAGTTAGTGCTGTCAATGGTGCTGGCAGAGGAGAGAGTTGTGAAACTTCTGCTTCAGTCCAAACTGTGGACAGGCTTTCTGCGCCTGAAATTGATATTGATGCAAACTTCAAGCAGACTCATATTGTAAGAGCAGGTGCAAGCATTCGTCTGTTTATTGCCTTTTCTGGAAGGCCAGTTCCTACTGCAGTGTGGTCCAAAGCAGATGCTAATCTTAGTTTGCGTGCTGACATTCAAACAACTGATTCCTTCAGCACACTGACTGTAGAGGAATGCAATAGAAATGATGCTGGCAAGTATGTCTTTACTGTGGAAAACAACAGTGGAAGCAAGTCTATTACATTTACTGTCAAGGTTTTGGACACACCTGGTCCACCAGGTCCTATTACATTTAAAGATGTGACTCGAACATCTATTACTTTAATGTGGGATGCTCCTGTTCTGGATGGAGGTTCTCGTATCCACCACTACGTTGTGGAAAAACGTGAAGCAAGTCGTCGTAGCTGGCAAGTAGTGAGTTCAAAATGCACTCGACAAATCTTTAAGGTCACAGATCTAGCAGAAGGTATGCCATATTACTACCGAGTATCAGCAGAAAATGAATACGGTGTAGGTGAACCCTGTGAATTAACAGAACCAATTGTGGCCACAGAAGAACCTGCTCCACCTAAGAGACTAGATATTGTTGATACAACCAAATCTTCTGTAGTTTTAGCTTGGCTTAAACCTGATCATGATGGTGGTAGCCGTATTACTGGATACCTTCTTGAAATGAAACAAAAAGGGTCTGACACCTGGACTGGAGCTGGACAAACCAAGCAACTTACTTTCACCGTTGAAGGCCTTGTGGAGAACACGGAATATGAGTTCCGGGTTAAGGCAAGGAATGATGCTGGCTACAGTCAGCCAAGAGAAGCTTTCTCTTCTGTTATTGTTAAGGAGCCACAGATTGAACCAACAGCAGATCTCAGTGACATAAGCAGACAGCTTATAACATGCAAGGCTGGAAGCACCTTCACTATTGATATACCAATCAGTGGGCGCCCAGCTCCAAAAGTGACATGGAAACTTGAGGAGATGAGGCTGAAGGAAACTGAAAGAGTGACCATCAAGACAACAAAAGACCGAACCACGCTGACTGTGAAAGACAGTATGAGAGGTGACTCTGGTAAATACTACCTGACACTTGAGAACACTGCTGGTGTGAAAACATTCACTGTCACAGTGGTAGTCATAGGAAGGCCAGGTCCTGTGACCGGCCCAATAGAAATATCATCTGTATCTGCTGAGTCCTGTGTGTTGACCTGGAAAGAACCTGAAGATGATGGTGGCAGTGACATTACAAACTACATTGTAGAGAAACGTGAATCTGGAACGACAGCATGGCAGCTGGTGAATTCCAGTGTGAAACGCACACAGATCAAAGTCAGTCACCTCACAAAATATCAAGAGTACAGTTTCCGAGTAAGCTCAGAAAATAGATTTGGTGTCAGCAAGCCAGTTGAATCAAAAACAGTAGTTGCTGAGCACCCATTTGGTAAGTGAAACACTTCTCAAAATTCTTTCTTTTCTTCTAACTGAGGTATTTATGATTACTAACATTTTCCTCCCCAACTTTTTCATGTTTAGTCCCACCAAGCCCACCTTCAAGGCCAGAAGTCTATTCTGTGTCTGCAAGTGCCATGGCTATTCGCTGGGAGGAGCCCTATCATGATGGCGGCAGCAAAGTCATTGGATATTGGGTGGAAAAGAAGGAGCGCAACACCATCCTTTGGGTGAAGGAGAACAAAGTACCATGCTGTGACTGCAACTATAAAGTCACGGGGTTGGTGGAAGGCCTAGAATATCAATTCAGAACTTATGCTCTAAATGCTGCAGGTGTTAGCAAAGCTAGTGAAGCTTCCAGACCTGTAGTGGCTCAAAATCCAGTTGGTAAGTATTACTTCTAGAGTTACATTGTTACTTATGCTAAAACTGGACTGCATTTCTCATTTTTTCTGCTTTGTTCCTCCAGATCCACCAGGAAGACCGGAAGTAACCGATGTCACCAGATCTACAGTGTCACTGAGCTGGTCACCTCCACTTTATGATGGTGGAAGCAAAATAGTTGGATATATTGTTGAGCGCAAACCATATAATGAATCTGGTGATGGACGTTGGCTGAAATGCAATTATACCATTGTCTCAGAAAACTTCTTTACTGTGACAGCTCTTAGTGAAGATGAAGCCTATGAATTCCGTGTACTGGCAAAGAATGCTGCTGGTGTGATCAGCAAAGGATCTGAATCAACTGGTGCTGTCATTTGCAAAGATGAATACAGTAAGGAATATTTACTTGGAACAATTAAAACATAATGTTCTATTTTTAGTACTGTCATGTAATTTTTTTTCAAATCTCTTTTTCCAGCACCACCAAAGGCTGAACTTGATGCCAGACTGCAGGGAGAAGTTGTGAGCATTAGGGCTGGATCAGATCTTGTTCTTGATGCAGCCGTTGGTGGAAAACCAGAACCAAAAGTCTTCTGGTCCAAAGGTGACAGGGAACTGGAGCTATGTGAAAAGATATCTCTGCAATACACCAGCAAACGAGCTATTGCAATTATCAAGTTCTGTGACAGAAGTGATAGTGGAAAATATACCCTAACAGTTAAAAATGCCAGTGGGATGAAACAAATTTCTGTTCTTGTCAAAGTGCTTGGTATGTATCCTGTGATTGGTATTAATACTTAGTATACTGACAAAACCTGATTCTTTTAAATAAGAATGAGATGCTTTTCCTTAGCCACTAATAATAATACTTATTTTGATTCCTACACAGATTCACCAGGTCCATGTGCAGGCAAAATCACTGTTAGCAGAGTAACAGAAGAGAAATGTACTCTGGCATGGAACATTCCTGAGGAAGACGGAGGTGCAGAAATCACTCACTATATCGTAGAAAGGCGTGAAACCAGCAGACTTCACTGGGTTATTGTTGAGGCTGAATGCCAGACTTTATCAACTGTAGTAACAAAACTTATTAAAAATAATGAATACATTTTCCGTGTGAGAGGTGTCAACAAATATGGACCAGGTGTTCCACTTGAATCAGAACCTGTGATTGCCAGGAATGCTTTCAGTGAGTGTTACTACCTTCCATTCTGCATAAGAATTAGTGGAATAGTTCTTATAGATAAACAAGGTGTTAAACAATCTTTTTTTTCTCCCTCACCTTTTAAAAAAATAGCTATTCCAACACAGCCTGGTGCTCCTGAAGAAGTGACTGTCGGCAAGGAACATATCATTATTCAGTGGTCAAAACCAGAATCAGATGGTGGCAGTGAGATTAAGGACTATCTTGTGGACAAACGTGAAAGGAAAAGTCTGCGCTGGACGCGAGTGAATAGAGATTTTACCATTTATGACACCAGACTGAAAGTCACTGGTCTCATGGAAGGGTGCCAGTACCAATTCCGTGTCACTGCAGTGAACGCTGCTGGAAACAGTGAACCTAGTGAGGCATCACAATACATGTTATGTAAAGAACCAACATGTAAGTTTCTATATATAAAACATATTTTAATAATTATTTATAATAATGGAGCATAAACTGACATGATCCTTTAAGAAACCCGTAACTACTCATAAACTCACTGAACTAGACAGTACTGGAATAAATTAAAAAGTTATTGTTCATCTTAAATGCATTTCCCAGAATTAGTTGTCTGGAAATTGGTTTTGAATGCAAAATGTTTTCTGCACCAATATAAAATGCATTTTTTTCTTTTTCAAAGACACTCCTGCATCACCTTCAGTTCCAAGAGTTGTGGATACTACAATGCACAGCATAAGTTTAGCATGGTCAAAGCCCACATATGATGGTGGTGCTGACCTCTTAGGCTATGTTCTTGAAATGAAAGAAGAAGGTAGTGAACAGTGGTACCGAGCACATACAACCGCCACTCTGAGGAATGCTGAGTTCACCGTGACTGGTCTTAAAACAAACCATAAATATCAATTCCGTGTTGCTGCAACAAATGTGAATGGTATGAGTGAATTTAGCGAATCATCAGCAGAAATAGAACCTGTGGAAAGAATAGGTAATTTGAAAACCTAATGTATATTTTAAGGAAACAATATTTTCCTTTAGGACTCCTCTACGATTAACTAATTCCATGTTTCTTATACCCTTCATCAGAAACACCTGAACTTGAGCTTGCTGATGATCTGAAGAAAACAGTTACAGTCAGAGCTGGTGGCTCCCTGCGCCTCATGGTCTCTGTATCTGGCAGACCTACTCCTGTAATCACATGGAGCAAGCAAGGTGTTGACCTAGCAAGTCGAGGTATTATTGATACTACAGACAGCTACACTCTGCTTATTGTGGATAAAGTTAATCGGTATGATGCTGGAAAATACATCATTGAGGCTGAAAATCAATCAGGAAAAAAATCTGCAACTATTTCTGTGAAAGTGTATGGTAAGTACTGTTACAATTGTATATGAGCATTACACCACTTAACATGGTCATTGCTCAGAAATGAGTCGTTCATTTCCAAAGGAAGTTTGCATTTTAAATAACATGAGAATGCTTGAGAAGTCAGAGAAACAATCTAACCCAAAAGGAAACACATACTTTCTGGAACTGTGCTAGTTCATAAATCAAATCCTAGCATTTTTGTTTTATGCAGAAGTAGTCATTGGCTGCAAAATGAAACGATCCAAAAGGGAAAAAAAAATTTTGTCTGTTTGTTTTAGATACACCTGGTCCGCCACCTGCAGTGAGAGTTAAGGAAGTATCAAAAGATTCTGTGACACTTACTTGGGACATCCCAGTCATTGATGGTGGAGCCCCAGTCAACAATTACATAATTGAGAAACGTGAAGCTTCCATGAGAGCTTACAAGACTGTCACTACGAAATGCAGCAAGACATTTTACAGAGTTTCTGGACTTCTGGAAGGAGCTCTGTATTATTTCAGAGTACTAGCAGAAAATATTTACGGCATTGGTGAAGGCTGTGAAACATCTGATGCAGTACTGGTATCTGATGTCCCCATGGTACCACAAAAACTCGAAGTGATTGACACCACTAAATCAACTGTTACCCTTGCTTGGGACAAACCACTGCATGATGGTGGCAGCAGATTGACTGGCTATGTCATTGAGGCCAGCAAAGCTGGAACAGAGAGATGGTTGAAGGTAGTGACGTTGAAGCCTACCGTCTACGAGCATACCATTATCTCTCTCAATGAAGGTGAACAGTACTTGTTCAGGGTCAGAGCACAGAACCAGAAGGGCGTGTCGGAACCGCGAGAGATTGTCACAGCAGTGACAGTTCAAGACCGAAAAGGTAGGTGTCTTGAATTGTATTGAAAACAATAGGGGCAAGCTTACACCAAATTAATGTGATAGTTATAAAACAGGTATTTAAAATATCAATTATTTGCTGTCCTTAGTTCTACCAACAATTGACTTCGCTGGAATACCTCAAAAGACAATCCACGTACCTGCTGGCAAACCCATTGAATTAGCCATTCCAATTGAAGGACGACCACCTCCAACTGCATCTTGGTTCTTCAGTGGCTCTAAACTAAAAGAATCAGAACGCATCAAAACAGAGACTACTGCCAAAATGGCCAAATTAACTGTGCGTGAGACCACTATACATGACACTGGGGAGTATACACTTGAACTGAAGAACACAACTGGAACAGTTACTGATACACTAAAAGTTATAATCCTTGGTAAGGGTTCATCAAAATAATTGTCCATGACCTTCCTCTGTTTCAACTTTTACATGAGAAATATGATTCCTTCTTTAGACCAATTTTGTAAATTTATTTTCTTTCCTTTTTTTTTTTCTTTTTCCCCTAGACAAGCCTGGACCACCTGTTGGACCTATCAGAATTGATGAAATTGATGCAAATTATGTAACCATCTCCTGGGAGCCTCCTGAGCTGGATGGTGGAGCTGCCCTTAGTGGATATGTGGTAGAACAGCGTGATGCACACCGTCCTGGATGGCTGCCAGTTTCAGAGTCAGTAACCAGAACAACATTTAAGTTCACCAGACTTGTTGAAGGTGCAGAATATGTGTTCCGTGTAGCTGCTACAAACCGCTTTGGAATTGGATCTTACCTGCAGTCTGAAGTTATAGAATGCAAGAGCAGAATCCGTAAGTCTGAATTTTTGCTCGTTCTCTACCTTCAAAATTAAAAAGATATCTTTAAATGGGCTTATATATCCACACGTATACTAGAATTTTCTAGATGTTGCTGCTTCCTTTTGCCAGATAAAATTGCACATTATGATGCACAGTAATCTTGTTATTTTCCAGAGGAAAAATGCCATCCATAAATCTGTATAGGTATTATAGATGTACTGCACAGAACATGGATGATAAACTTGGAATTTCTGTTCAGGTCTACCATCAGTCTTGAAAAATTGCTTTACCCCATTACAAAACCAGAAGCTTTTCACTGACCTGATTTGTAAATTACTTAGATACCTGCTAATAAAAGAGTTTGATAAGACATTGCTGTTACATTGTTATTCACAATATGTCACATACTACTAGTATGCAAAGTCATCTGACGCTTTCTTCGCTAATTCCATGTCATGTTTTTACAGGTATTCCTGGTCCTCCTGGCACTCCAGAAGTGTTTGATATTTCTCGCGATGGCATGACATTGACTTGGTATCCTCCAGAAGATGACGGTGATTCACAGATTACTGGTTATATTGTGGAACGCAAAGAAGTTAGAGCAGATAGATGGATCCGCGTAAATAAGGTTCCAGTCACCATGACTCGTTACCGTTCCACTGGGTTGGTTGAAGGACTAGAATATGAGCACCGGGTCACAGCAATCAATGCCAGAGGCACTGGGAAACCCAGCCGTCCTTCCAAGTCTGCTGTTGCCAGAGATCCAATTGGTAAGTAATTTCCTACAAAGATTAAAACATTATGGTAGAAAGGAATGACGTTATGGTAGAATTAATTCTGATTTGGAAATTTCTCTGGGTGTATTAACAAATGAGATTCTGACTGGAGAAAATGAAGAAGATATTAGTAAAAATTTTTCGTTCAAAGTTTTCCTTTTTAAATTCACTATAGACTTATTACAGATCATAAGTTGCAAGTTAGCATTTATTTAATCTTTCAAATATTCATAAAAACAAATCATACCTGCCTATCTGATTTTCTCTCCCAGCTCCTCCAGGTAAACCTCAGAATCCAAGAGTCACTGATACTACAAGAACATCTGTCTCCCTGGCTTGGAGTCCACCAGAAGATGAAGGTGGTTCTAAAGTTACTGGCTACTTAATTGAGATGCAGAAGGTTGATCAATTTGAATGGACCAAATGCAATACTACACCGACCAAGATTCGAGAATACACCTTGACACATCTTCCCCAGGGTGCAGAGTACAGATTCCGAGTGCTAGCCTGTAATGCTGGTGGACCAGGAGAACCTGCTGAAGTGCCAGGAACAGTCAAAATAACAGAAATGCTTGGTAAGATATTTCAAGTGTTAGCTCTTGTTGAAAGCTCTCCTAAAAAAATTTTTGCCTAAAGCAGGTATGATATCATCTGTAGAAGGACATAGCATGACATGTTATTTTTGTTTACAGAATATCCTGACTATGAACTTGATGAAAAATACCAAGAAGGTCTCATGGTGAGACAAGGAGGAGTAATCAGGCTTACAATACCCATTAAGGGTAAGCCCATCCCAGTATGCAAATGGACAAAAGAAGGACAGGACGTCAGCAAGAGGGCCATGATTGCGACTTCTGAGACTCACACAGAACTTGTCATCAAAGATGCAGAAAGAGAAGATTCAGGCACCTATGATTTGGTACTTGAAAACAAGTGCGGCAAGAAAGCCGTGTACATTAAAGTCAGAGTGATTGGCATTCCAAACCCACCAGAAGGACCACTTGAGTATGATGATATACAAGCTCGTTCTGTCAGAGTAAGCTGGAGACCTCCTACAGATGATGGTGGTGCAGATATCCTGGGTTATATTGTTGAGAGAAGAGAAGTACCGAAGACTGCCTGGTACACTGTTGACTCTAGAGTGAAAGGGACATCACTAGTGGTGAAAGGACTCAAAGAAAATGTGGAATATCACTTCCGTGTTTCTGCTGAAAACCATTTTGGTATTAGCAAATCTCTCAAATCTGAAGAGCCAGCAGTGCCAAAGACACCTCTAAGTAAGTTTTCTTTTAGACTAAAAAAAATAAATTAATGATTAACATTATGATCTAAAAGTGCAACAATATATGCAGAAATTTTAATGCTATGTCATTTTTTATTATTATAATTTTATTTTTTTATAATTATTAACAGATCCGCCAGAGCCTCCAAACAACCCACCTGAAGTGCTTGATGTTACAAAGAGTTCTGTCAACTTGTCCTGGTCCAGACCTAAAGATGATGGTGGTTCTCGTGTAACTGGCTACTATATTGAACGTAAAGAGACATCTACAGAAAAATGGGTCCGGCATAATAAGACACAGATTACCACTACCATGTACACAGTCACAGGACTTGTTCCAGATGCTGAATATCAATTCCGTGTCATTGCTCAAAATGACATTGGTGAAAGTGAAGCAAGTCCTGCTTCTGAACCAGTTGTATGCAAGGATCCATTTGGTAAGATAATGTCCACACTAACAGATCTTTTGAAGATCAGCTTAATGACATTTAGAGAAAAATTGATTTTCTGTATTTATTTTAATTTTCAGACAAACCAAGCCAACCTGGAGAAATTGAGATCACTTCTATATTTAAGGACAGCATTACATTAGAATGGGAACGACCCGAAAGTGATGGTGGCAAAGAGATCCTTGGCTATTGGGTTGAATATCGCCAGTCTGGAGAAAGCACCTGGAAAAAATGCAATAAGGAACGCATCAAGGACAGGCAGTTTACAGTAGGAGGTTTACTAGAGGCCACAGAATACGAGTTCCGTGTTTTTGCAGAAAATCAGACTGGTCTCAGCAGACCTCGAAGGACTGCTATGGCAGTGAAAACTAAATTAACATGTAAGCAAAAATACATTGTCACATTTGCTGTGATATTGTTGTAATTTGCTGCGTCATAAGCCATTGTGCTGTATTTAACACACTACCTATTTGTTTTACATATTTGCTAACATGACTATCCCAAAAGGATAGTCTTTCAAGTATAAGAGGACCAAGTATAAATGAAAATTAATTTCCAGTAATATAGCAATAGAGGAAAATTTCACAGTAATCATAATTTTTTTCTTATTTTCTTTGTCGCAGCTGGAGAAGCACCTGCCATTAAAAAAGAAATGCAGGATGTTACAACTAAACTGGGTGAGGCAGCTCAGCTGACATGCCAGATTGTTGGGAGACCTTTGCCTGATATTAAATGGTACCGCTTCGGCAAAGAGCTGGTACAAAGCAGAAAATACAAAATGTCGTCTGATGGACGCAATCATACACTGACAGTAATGACAGATGAACAGGAAGATGAAGGTCTCTACACTTGTATGGCTACCAATGATGTTGGAGAAATTGAAACTAGTGGCAAGCTATTATTGCAGGCTCCTCCTCAGTTCCACCCCGGCTTCCCATTGAAAGAGAAATACTACGCAGGTGCAGGTGGCACCCTCCGTCTTCACGTTGTGTATATTGGCCGGCCAGTACCAGCAATAACTTGGTTCCATGGCAACAAACCTTTGAGAGGATCAGAAACAGTTACTATTGAGAACACAGAACAGTATACTCATCTTGCTATTAAGAATGTCCAACACAAGACTCATGCTGGGAAGTACAAAGTACAACTCAGTAACACATTTGGAACAGTTGACACTGTACTTAATGTGGAAATACAAGGTAATTAATTTTCTTTTCAGTATTTTTGTGCAATATTTTCTCAAATATTGACTGGAAAAAGAAATAAAATTTTTGTGATTTTTCTTGTACAGATAAACCAGATAAACCAGAAGGGCCAATTGTTATAGAATCTATATTGAAGAATTCTGTGGTGATAAGCTGGAAACCACCACAGGATGATGGAGGTGTTATGATAACCAATTACATCATAGAGAAACGTGAAGCCAAGGAAGGAGCAGAATGGCAACTTGTATCTTCAAGTATTTCAGGCACAACCTGTAGAATTGTTAATCTAACTGAAAATGCAGGCTATTATTTCCGTGTTTCTGCCCAGAACATGTATGGCATTAGTGAAGCACTGGAGGTCTCATCCGTAGTTTTTATAAAGCCTCCATTTGGTAAGTAGAGCCCAAAATATCAATGTCTGCATTCCCCCATGTTTTTGTTTAACCCCAGCCCGCAGCTCAGCCCCACACAGCTGTTCACTCACTGCCCCACCAGTGGGACTGGGGACAGGATCAGCAGGGTAAATGCTGGAAAACTCTTGAGTTAAAGACAATTTCATGAAAAAAAGCAAACACTGTGTGCACCAGCAACACAAAACAAGGAATTAATTCCCTGCTTCTTGTGGGCAGACAGGTGTTCAGCTATCTCGAGGAGAGCAGGGCCTCCATCACGTGTAGCACTGGCTTGGGAAGACAAATGCCATCGCTTCAAATGTCCCACCCTTCCCCCATTTTATATCCTGAGCATGGTGTCATGTGGTCTGGAATATCCCTTTGGTCAGTTGGGCTCACCTGTCCTGGCTGTGTCTCCCACTCTCCCATGCACCCCCAGTTGCCTCACCAGCATGGCAGTACAAAAAGAAGAAATGGCCTTGGCTCTGTGTAAGCTCTGCTCAGCAATAACCATCTCTGTTATCAACTCTGTGTTCAGCACAAATCCAAAACACAGTCCCATATTAGCGATTGTGAAGAAAAATGACTACCCCAGCAAAAAACAGCATACCCTGTAATTAATCAGTAAGACAAGCTCACTTCAGTTTTTCAACTTTGTTATTCTTTACAGAAAAACCAGGACAACCTGGCCAGCCAGTAGCAAGTGCTGTCACAAAGGATTCTTGCGTTGTCTCATGGAAGCCACCTGCAAGTGATGGTGGTGCAAAGATTAGAACTTACTATCTTGAGAAGCGTGAGAAAAAACAAAACAAATGGATTTCTGTAACAACAGATGAAATTCGTGAAACAGTCTACTCTGTGAAAGATCTTATTGAAGGTCTTGAATATGAGTTCCGTGTCAAATGTGAAAATCTTGGTGGTGAAAGTGAGTGGAGTGAGGTATCTCAACCTGTCATTCCAAAATCTGATGTACCAATTAAAGCTCCACATTTCAAGGAAGAACTAAGGAATCTGAATGTGAAATTTCAAGCTAATGCCACATTTGTCTGCAAAGTCACTGGCCATCCTAAGCCAATTGTCAAGTGGTACAGACAGGGCAAAGAAATCATGCCAGATGGGGAAAAGATCAAGATACAGGAATTCAAGGGTGGATATTACCAGCTGGTCATCACAAATGTAACAGACGATGATGCCACAGTATATCAAGTTAGAGCTACCAACCAAGGAGGATCTGTGTCTGGCACTGCCTCTCTGGATGTTGAAGGTGAATGAAGGGTCTTAATCAAGACAAATTCATTTTAATTTTGCATATTTAGACTATTGATACTCTTCTCATGTGCTTTTGGTTATGTGTTTTTTCTTCTTTCTATTCCAGTTCCTGCAAAGATTCATTTGCCCAAGAACTTAGAAGGCATGGGAGCTGTTCATGCCCTCCGAGGGGAAGTGGTGAGCATCAAGATTCCATTCAGTGGCAAGCCACCCCCTGTGATCACATGGCAGAAGGGACAAGATCTCATCGATACTAATGGACACTACCAAGTCATTGTTACACGATCATTCACATCTCTTGTTTTCCCAAATGGTGTTGACAGAAAAGATGCAGGCTTTTACATTGTTTGTGCCAAAAACAGATTTGGAATCGATCAAAAAACAGTTGAATTAGATGTGGCTGATGTGCCTGATCCACCAAGAGGTCTGAAGGTAACTGACGTTTCAAGGGATTCAGTCAACTTAACCTGGAATGAACCAGCTACTGATGGTGGAAGCAGGATCATAAACTACATTATTGAAAAACGTGCCACAACAGCAGAGCGATGGATTCGTGTTGCACAAGCTCGTGATACACGATACACAGTGGTAAATCTGTTTGGCAAGACCACCTACCAGTTCCGTGTAATTGCAGAGAACAAGTTTGGCCAAAGTCAGCCTTCTGAACCTACTGATCCAATTGTAACCAAGGAAGATAAGACCAGAGTAATGAACTATGATGAAGAAGTTGATGAAACCAGAGAAATTACGGAAGCTAAAGCAGCTCACTATTCTACAAAGGAACTTTATGACAAATATATGATTGCAGAAGAGCTTGGACGTGGGCAGTTTGGCATTGCACACCGCTGTGTTGAGGCAGTTTCAAAAAAGACTTACCTGGCCAAATTTGTCAAAGTAAAGGGTGCTGACCAAGTTTTGGTAAAGAAAGAAATTTCCATCCTAAACATTGCTAGGCACAAAAATATCCTGTATCTTCATGAATCATTTGAGAGCCTAGAAGAATTGGTCATGATCTTTGAATTCATTTCCGGGGTTGACATCTTTGAAAGAATCAGCACAGCTTCATTTGAACTTAATGAAAGAGAAATAGTAAGTTACGTACGCCAGGTCTGTGACGCACTAGAATTTTTACATCGTCATAGCATTGGACATTTTGATATTAAACCAGACAATATTATTTATTTGACAAGAAGAAGCTCTGTAATTAAAATTGTTGAATTTGGTCAAGCCAGACAGTTGAGGCCTGGAGATGGCTTTAGACTCCAGTTCACTTCCCCTGAATATTATGCCCCTGAGGTACATCACCATGACTTGGTCAGCACAGCTACAGACATGTGGTCAGTTGGTGCTCTAACATACATACTTCTCAGTGGCCTTAACCCTTTCATTGCTGAAACAAACCAACAAGTTATTGAAAATATTTTAAATGCTGAATACAGCTTTGAGGATGAAGCATTCAAAGACATAAGCATTGAAGCCATGGACTTCATTGATCGCCTACTAGTAAAGGAAAGAAAATCTCGGATGACAGCTGCTGAAGCGCTTAATCACGTGTGGCTAAAACAGCAGACAGAAAAGACCAGCACTAAAACCATTAAGACCTTGAGGCACAGGCGTTACTATCAAACTCTGGTAAAGAAGGAGTGGAACACAGTTGTGTCAGTAGCCCGCATTTCCTGTGGAGGTGCAATTAGATCCCAGAAAGGCATAACTGTGGCTAGAGTTAAAGTTGCCCCAATAGACATTGGGCCTATTGCTGGGCAGATAAAGCATCATGTTGCAGAAGAAGGAGGCCATGCCAAATATGTATGTACAATTGAAAACTATGATGAGTCCACACAAGTCACATGGTACTTTGGTATGAGACAATTAGAAAGCAATGAGAAATATGAAATCAAATATGAAGATGGTGTGGCAACCATGTATGTCAAAGATGTTTCTAAATCAGATGATGGTACCTACAGATGCAAGGTAGTAAATGATTATGGTGAGGACAGCTCTTATGCAGAACTTTTTGTTAAAGGTGTGAGAGAAATTTCTGAGCACTACAGACGCAGAACTGTTAAAAAAGTGAAACGACGGGTTGATACTATGAGACTATTAGAGCATCCCCCAGAATTTACTCTGCCTTTGTATAACCGTACTGCCTATGTTGGAGAAAATGTCAGGTTTGGAGTAACTATAACAGTTCACCCAGAACCTCGTTTAACATGGTACAAATCAGGCCAGAAAATCAAACCTGGGGATGATGATAGGAAATATACTTTTGAATCAGACAAGGGTCTTTATCAACTCGTCATCAATAATGTCACTGAGGAGGATGATGCTGAATACAGTATTGTGGCACGCAATAAATATGGCGAAGACAGCTGCAAAGCTAAGCTGACTGTGATTCCGCATCCACCTCCAGCAGATGCTACACTCAGGCCAATGTTTAAAAGACTGCTGGCAAATGCTGAATGTCAAGAAGGCCAAAATGTCAGTTTTGAGATCAGGGTGTCTGGTGTGCCAAAACCAACATTGACATGGGAGAAAGATGGTCAACCTCTATCCTTTGGTCCCAACTTTGATATAATTCATGAAGGTTTAGATTATTATGCTTTGCATATCAGAGATACTTTACCAGAAGACAGTGGCTACTACAGAGTTACTGCTACAAACAGTGCTGGATCTACCAGCTGTCAGGCTTATCTAAAAGTTGAACGCTTGAAATATGTCAAGCGTGAGTACAAGACAGAAGAAGAGCGGGAGAAGCATGTACAAAGGCAAATTGACAAGACCCTACGAATGGCAGAAATCCTTTCTGGGGTTGAAGCTGTTCCACTGACACAAACTGCACAAGAGGCTCTCAGAGAAGCTGCTATCCTATATAAACCAGCCGTCAGCTCAAAGACTGTTAAAGGTGAATATGAAATTCAGAAAGAAGAAAAGAAGGAGAAGGAGGAAAAGAGGCTCCGTATGCCATATGAGATCCCAGAGCCTCGCAAACATGTGCGCACTGCTCTTGAAGAAGATCTTCATATTAAACACTTTGTGCCTCTGTCAGACATGAAGTGGTACAAGAGGCTGCGAGACCAGTATGAAATGCCAGGAAAACTTGAAAGGACTGTTCAGAAACGCCAGAAACGCATACGTCTTTCCAGGTGGGAACAATTCTATGTGATGCCACTACCACGCATTTCTGATCAGTACAAGCCTAAATGGCGCATACCAAAGCTGACACAAGACGATCTTGAAATTGTGAGACCAGCACGCCGGCGTACCCCATCTCCAGAGTATGAGTATCGCTACAGACCAAGAAGGAGATCGCTTGGCGACTTGTCTGATGAGGAATTGCTCATGCCGATAGATGATTACTTAGCCATGAAGAGAACTGAAGAGGAAAGACTGCGCCTTGAAGAAGAGCTGGAGTTAGGCTTTTCTGCTTCCCCACCAAGTAGAAGCCCCCCACGCTTTGAACTGTCTGCCCTTCGACATTCTACTGCAGCAGCACAGGTCAGTTCAGAGGAAGAAAGAAAAAGAGAGCTGAGGTACTCAAGCTATCACATTCCAACTAAAGCTGAGACCAGTGCAAGCTATGCAGAGCTTCGTCAGCGTCATGACAGGGCTGCCTACAGACCACCTAAACAAAAGCAAAGAATAATGGATGAGAGGGAAGATGAAGAATTGCTCCGGCCTGTTGGCACTGATCAGAGACTCTCTGAGTACAGGAGTGAGCTCAAATATATGGCAGAGGAAGAAAAGAGTAGACTTAGGAGAAGAAGGGAAAGAGAAATAATTGAGATTGCATCAGAAGAAGAGGAAGAAATAGAAATGGTGCAATATGCTCAAAGAGAATTCTCACCTCCCTCTAGATTACTAAGGAGAAGAAGATCCCTTTCTCCAACTTACATTGAGTTGATGCGTCCTGTATCTGAATTAATTCGACCTCGCTCACGGCCTCCTGAAGAAAGTGAGAGAAGATCCCCAACACCAGAGAGAACTCGACCACGCTCACCTAGCCCAGTCTCTAGTGAAAGATCTCTCTCCCGGTTTGAGAGGATGGCAAGATTTGATATATTTTCTAGATATGAGTCCATGAAATCTGCTCTGAAAACTCAAAAAACGATGGAAAGGAAATACGAAGTTCTGACTCAGCAGCCTTTCACCCTTGACCACGCTCCTCGCATTACCCTGAGGATGCGCTCACACCGGGTCCCATGTGGCCACAATACTAGGTTCATTCTAAATGTCCAGTCAAAACCAACTGCTGAGGTGAAGTGGTACCACAACGGTATCGAGCTCCAAGAGAGCAGTAAGATACACTTTACCAATACGAGTGGTGTATTAACTCTGGAGATTCTCGACTGCCACATTGATGACAGTGGAACATACCGAGCTGTATGCACAAACTACAAAGGGGAATGCTCTGATTATGCAACGCTAGATGTTACTGGAGGAGATTACACTACATACTCTTCCCAGAGGAGAGACGAAGAAGTACCAAGGTCAATTTTACCTGACTTGACAAAAACAGAGGCATATGCAATCTCCTCATTTAAGAAAGCATCTGCAACAGAAGCAAGTTCCTCAGTAAGAGAGGTCAAATCTGAAGTGTCATCAACAAGAGAATCACTTTTATCCTATGAACACTATGCTTCTTCCGAAGAAAAAGTCACTGCAGCTGAGAAAAAATCATTGGAAGAAAGGACTTCCCACAAAGCATTTAAAAGCACTCTGCCAGCAACAATTCTTACAAAGCCACGGTCAATCACAGTTTCCGAAGGGGAGACTGCAAGATTTTCCTGTGATGTTGATGGTGAACCAGCACCAACAATAACATGGCTCCGTGCAGGTCAACCGATTGTTTCTTCAAGGCGCTTCCAAGTAACACGAACACAGTACAAGTCTACCTTGGAAATTTCTTCTGTCCAGGTATCAGATGAAGGAAGTTACACTGTTGTGGTGGAAAATTCTGAAGGAAGACAGGAAGCCCATTTTACTTTGACCATTCAAAGAACAAAAATTCCTGAAAAAACAATTACATCACCTCCAAGGATCAAATCTCCTGAGCCTCGTGTAAAGTCACCAGAGCCAGTTAAGTCTCCTAAACGAGTGAAATCTCCTGAACCCATCAGCAGTCCCCCAAAAGCTAAGTCACCACCTGGAGAAAAAACAGTACCAACAGAGAAAGTACAATTACCAGCTGCTTCTCCACCAAAGATAAAACAGCATCTAAAAGTAGAAACTCTTGGAGATAAGGTAAAGTTATCCTGTGCAGTTGAAAGCAATGTTTTAAGTGTCAGAGAAGTGGCTTGGTATAAGGATGGTAAAAAACTGAAAGAAGACCATCATTTCAAGTTTCATTACGCAGCAGATGGCACTTATGAGCTCAAAATCCATGAGCTCATGGAATCTGATAAAGGAGAATACACCTGTGAAATTATTGGGGAAGGAGGTGTTTCAAAAACTAACTTCCAGTTCACCGGCCAAGTATTTAAAAATATCCATTCCCAGGTAAGAGGTGTATCTGAGTCTCATAAAACAGTTCAGAAAGAAGATGAGTTACTTATGGTTTCTACCCAGAAGAAATCAGTAGTGGCAACTGAAGAGAAATCTGCAGTTCAAGAAGTCATTAAAAAGTCAGTTGTTACAGAAGATGTCAAACAACTGAAAGCAGAGATTACAGCTTCTTCAACTAAAATGACAATGTCTGAAGGACAGAAAGTGACATTGAAAGCCAACATTCCTGGTGCCTCTGAAGTAAAATGGGTGCTGAATGGAATGGAACTGAGAAATTCAGATGATTACAGATACGGTGTTTCCGGAAGTGATCACACGCTAACTATCAAAAAGGCCAGTAATAAGGATGAAGGTATACTCACCTGTGAGGGTAAAACTGATGAAGGCATTATTAAATGCCAGTATGTTGTGACCCTTACTAAGGAGCGTTCCAGTGAACCAGCATTCATCATGCAGCCGAAGTCTCAAAATGTCAATGAAGGACAAGACGTGCTGTTCACCTGTGAAGTTTCTGGGGAGCCTTCTCCTGAAGTTGAGTGGTTAAAGAATAATCAACCTGTAAGTAATCATTTAATATGCTTACTTGAAAAATTAGAATTATTCATAAAACTGATCTTAATGAAACCATTTTTGTTCCCCTCCTTAGATTGCAGTTTCATCGCACCTCAGAGTATCTCGCTCCAAAAATATATACTCTCTAGAGATTCGAAATGCAGCAGTGAGTGACACTGGAAAATACACAGTCAAGGCAAAAAATTACCATGGGCAGTGTTCTGCTACAGCATCTTTGACCGTACTCCGTAAGTTTATTCTTTGGATTCTTGTGTTCAGAATAATTACAACTTTTTGCTGTGGTGTGTATACTAAAAGGACTTTATGATAAAATCTCCTGACAATGTTGACTTCAGTATTTTAAGAAGTTAATCCTTCCTTTGTACAGGAAAGATGTATATATACAGTCCTGAAATAACATTCGAAATCTTTTTAACACCCAGAGTAGCACAGAGGTGCTTTATTACATCAACAGCTGCATGTTAAGAGAAAGCTATGAGCATTTGTTCTAGGATGAGTATGTTAAGACCTTGGTGCTGGCAATAATTCTTTCCTCATTTACTAACAAAATCTGTTACAATAAAACTAAGTCATTCCATAGTTAAAAAATGTTATGGCAACTTCATTGAACTGGGTTTACTCTTTTATTGGCTATACCCAGTATATCCCAGTTCCTAGCATCAAGGTGTGGCTGTGATTTGCTTGCATGACTGTGTTTGAATTTAGAGCAAAGCTGCAGTGATTGAGCTTTCCTGTTGCCCTTTACAGCTACAGAACAACGCAGTGAAATACAGATTTTAGTATTCTGCATTTTTATGAACTTGAAAATGTTTCACAGCTTCTACAAATATTAACTGAACACACAAATTTCTCAGTGTCTAATTCTAGTAATGGTTCTAATAAGAAACACTGTGTGATGACCTGTTCTCTCTTCTTAAGTATGTATGTTTTTCCTTGAAGCTCATACATACTGTAAGTTTCACCTATCTTTTAATTTCTGAATTACTGCTTGTGATTTGGATATCTTGAATCAAATGACAGTAAACAAGTGTATGCTCCACTGCAGTTCTCCATTGAAAGCAAAGTATGCCATCTTCATTTCTGTAAAATTAACCACACAGAACTGCATGACTTTGTTCGTTAATGTGATGTTGTTGCTTTTTCCTTCTATGTTTGCAATGCTCCTCAGCTCTAGTTGAAGAACCTCCGAAAGAGGTAGTATTGAAGACCAGTGGCGACGCAAGCATGCACGAAAGTTTTTCTTCTCAGTCCTTTCAAATGGCTTCTTCTAAACAAGAGGCTTCATTCAGCAGTTTCAGCAGTAGCAGCATGACTGAAATGAAATTTGAAAGCATGTCTGCCAAAAGCATGTCCTCCATGAAAGAATCCTTTGTAGAGATGAGCTCCAGCAGTATTATGGGGAAATCTAGCATGGCTCAACTGGAGAGTTCAACTAGTAAAATGCTTAAATCAGGTCTCAGAGGTGAGCATTACAATTATTGGTAGAGTTAGTGCTTCAGCTATCCTGAAGCAGTTGTCGGAGTAAAGCTGCTGCATGGCTTAGTGAAAACAGACTAACTTGGTATTTCTTCTCCTATTTTATAAAGGAGTACCACCCAAAATTGAAGCTCTCCCATCTGACATCAGCATTGAGGAAGGAAAAGTTCTCACACTATCCTGTGCCTTTTCGGGTGAACCTGCTCCTGAAATAACATGGTACTGCAGAGGGAGAAAAATTACCAGTCAGGACCAGCAAGGCAGATTCCACATCGAAACCAGTGAAGATCTAACCACCCTGATCATCATGGATGTCCAGAAGAACGACAGTGGACTTTATACTCTGAATTTAGGGAATGAATTTGGTACCGATTCTGCCACTGTGAATATAAATATTCGATCACCTTAGAGAGCTTAATCTGTATTATTTACACTTGTATTTTTACAAGTGATTCATATATGGACTGAAATATCTGATATGTAAATATAAAAGAAAAATATTTTTTTACCTACCTGAATGAGACAAAGTCCGGATCTATACATTATGACTTATAGTCATTATTGACCTAAGAATTTAAAATGCTTTTTTCACTGACATGTACATACTGTATATAGCCGAAGTTAACGGTTATGAAGTTTTGTACCATTTATTTTATGACATTTTGAAACGTAACTTTTGGAACAGTTGGCAGGGGAAAGTTTCCTGGCAAACGACTACCCTGCTCAACATTTAACTAATTTTTGCGCCTCAACTCATTGTTGATGTCTAAGAATGCCTCAACAGGTAGAGAGGATCCCTGTTGAAGATTACCTACACCTAAGACTTGATACTGTGCACAGTATTTAATACGTGCACAAACATTTATGTTGAATCAGAAATGTAAGGCATTAGTGATGTTTGCAATTACCCTCCTGTAAGCATTGCTTTAATGTTTTACATTGAATCTGATTATGTCATAATTTTCATACCTGACTGACAATTTCTGGACAAAGTGCAAGCGGCCAGCACTTTGTTCACCAACTGTGTACTGTTTCTGACACATTGACTGCCTGAATAGCTTTTAAAAAAGTAACATCACCTGGCCATCCCCTTAATCAACAAAGCTATTTAGGTATTCAAGTGCAGCAGCAGTACCCCATCTCGGAGGTTCTTAGGGCGCAGTGATTGAGTTTGTGTGGTAGAATTAGACACCCAGTAGTCACTTCCGGGCAACTAAGTAATGAACCACAGTTTGAAAACAAACTGTTGCTACAACATCAAATACCAGCCTGCACTTCAATTTGCTTTAGTTCTCCTAATGTAGTAATAGAGCTTGGTAGCTGTTGAACCTCCTTGAGATATAATTGTTCATTTGAAATAAAGCATGCTTCCTGCACCATAAAGTCTATGACTCCTTCTTTATTTATTATGCTGTTTTTACAGTTCCTGTACTACTCTTCAGAAAAAGAGTTGCTGAAACAAAAGATTTGGTAGAAATGCAGTTTTCCAATGTAAACTAGGTACTTAACTGTTGACAATCCAACATCTATCAGAAAGAGCATGTCCACCAGCCAGCCTTGGAAAATGTCACTTTAAAAAATATTTCCTTCATAGGTTCTTCATTGACAAAGAATAAATTCCAGCACATGCCTAAGCACTGTGCTGTTCTTATCCCTCTGTTATTTCCAGGCTTTCCTCTACACCATCTTGTTTTATTGGCAGCTGCAACTAGTACAGACTAGTTGACCCTAACTACCTGGACCAACAAGTTGTCACCTCCCATGGGTGATTAATCAATTCTTCATCCCACAATTCAGCTGACAGCTGTCAGAGCAAAGCCTGTCTTCACATTTGGGGGTTGTGGGAGGGGTTGGGATG
This sequence comes from Muscicapa striata striata, assembly GCA_030060385.1. NCBI lineage: Eukaryota > Metazoa > Chordata > Aves > Passeriformes > Muscicapidae > Muscicapa > Muscicapa striata. The sequence continues at coordinate 1,382,577 of JAREIS010000056.1, read as the reverse complement.
TGTTATCTGTGGGAAAAAGAGTATCAAGGTCAGAGAAGCAAGTCTGCTTCTAGAATTCACTCGGTAGAAAAAGCTTGAGAGCAAACACATTCACAGAAATGCAACACTTCAGGAGCTGTGAAATTCTCTGAAGTGGAGCAAGAGCATCAGTTAGCAAACATGATGCATCATTGTGATTCTTAGCCTACCCCTAATACTATTAAAAAAAAAAAAAAAGACTCAAGTTCATCAGAAGTAACAAAGCAGATAGAATGTTTAAAAACCTATTCCAAAAAGACTCACTGAAGAACCTTTTTTTATTATTTCCTATAACCCTATTTATTAGCAACCACTATCTATTCAAATTATGCAGGAAAGCTAAGAAATAGGGACAAAGCAAGAACTAAAGTTAAAAAAAAAAGGATTTCAGAAGAGCTGAATTTGGGCCAGGCCAAAATCCAAACTTTTTCAAGTGATGGAAGTAGGAATTATAAATATGAAAGAGTTTAAGAGTTCATGGTATTTTGTCCTTAGGGAGAAAAGTAACAAAAAGAATAAAAATGAAATAAAAAAGGCTGTGTATTTTAATCTTTAAACCCTCCAAAGAGAAAAAACAACTCAAGAAAGCTTCTAATTCTCATTTTTTGTTTAAAAACACCCCAACCAATAAACTCAATACAAGACACAAAAATGCACATGTACAGTCTTGTTTAGCTAACAAGTAACATGTACACAGGCACATAATAAAACTAACACTAAAAACACACTAGATATTTAATCATCTCAGCAGAAAGAGATAGTGATAGACAGCATCTGCAGATTTAACCATGGCCTCTTCTACACAAAGGCTACTGGAAACTCAATCTTACATGGCCTCTACTGAGTCTCAAAACACCCAGTCAATAAAGAGGAAGCACGCTGGGGTGGCAGTGTAAGCAAGTTCATTCTGCCAGTACTTCTCTGGCCCAAATCTGCACAGCACTTAAGCAACTACTTTCAGCAGATGACTCACTCACATGTCTAAAAATAGGATTTAAAATACTTAGGGGCTTTGCTGAAACACAGCTTGAATAGATAACGTTGCAGGCCGACCAGCTGAGCCAGTGTTTTTCCACAAGACTGCTAAGCAAATGCTAACCTAGAGTGACATTGCTGAACTCACAACCTAAAGCTTCGATATTCCATTTCACAGAACACATCCCTAAGAATAACATTTTTCAAGACAACAGCTTAAGCAGTCTCTGGATGAAAAGAAATACACATTTTGAATTATTTACTTAATTATATCCGGGTCAAATACTGGCATTTATATAAGCTGACATTTGCTCAAAGATCAGATCTATTGTGCTACAGGACCGAGTTTAGAAAAATATCCCACCACTGATATGGTGTATGAAAGCATTTGTTTTTCCCGAGTGCTGATGCATAAGTAAAAACTTTTTAACAAAGCTCTGTGAGCTGCTGTATAAATCCTACTATAGAGCTATGTATTTTCTACTAACATTTTACATGTGGCAGCCTGAGAGAAATAACTGTGATGGTGAAGAGCCACAATAACACTGAGAGATTCATTTTATTGCATTTTAGTTGGTTTTCAGACATAGACATTTCCTTTATTCAAGTATTTCACCCCTTTTAAAAGTTTCTCATTTACACTAACAGGAAAAACAGCTACCCTAGAATACTTAAAGTGATAGGGGTGGAGCAAAACTCAAGTTTATAATTTGTGAAAAAACTTTAACAGAAACAGATAGGTGTGATTTCAATTTTTAGGGAATAAAATATTTTGCAGTAGCAACCGCTGAAGTATTCCTATCCCAAAGACTGAGGGAAAAAAAAAAAAAAAAAAAAAAAAAAAAAAAAAAAAAAAAGAAAAAAAAGAAAAAAAAAAAAAAAAAAAAAAAAAAAAAAAAAAAAAGAGTTTAAAAAAGTAAAGCTGAATTACTAAGTTGAAAAACATACAACCATTAAATTATACTACTTTAAAGTCCCTGAACATTGTAAACCCAGTATTCACAGCTCTCCAAATCATTGAGTGCCTTACCATTAATTCTTTATAATGGAAGCTGGTAATTTCTAAGCATTCTATTTCTAATTATCTGATTAGAAACTTCAGCGATATAACTGAAGTTACTGCTTTTCACCTAAATATATATGTCCTGTGCTTATATTCTTTAAGTGCTTTTTAGAAATTTGGACTGGTTGCAGATTGATCTCTTCAGAAGAATATGAAATCAAAACTGGAAGTACCAACTACCTATTCTGTTGAGGTTCAGCTCTCATTCTTCACTAGAACAAATGATACAATCAGGCACTCCTGATAAACTTTCCCATAAATTTGGAAATTAAATATCTAAGGCAGCCAGGTATTTTTCAGTCTTGCTATGTATGGATCATTGTGATTCAGCCAGATAATTTTCAGAAATTATTTCTTAACCAGTTACCAAAAGTAGGACACCATATCATCTTCACAATTTCACTGAATTTCACTCAAATACATTTTAGGATGTTTTGCACAGGTATCTATAACAAGGCTGATTTAATAGAAGCATATCACACATATAGACAAAAAGCTGAAATGATGGTTCTGCGGACCTAGAAAAACCCAAAACAGCACTGAAGCAATTACACGCAAATTTTGTGCTTGGATCACAACTTTTGTCTTGTGGGCAGTATTTAAAATTATTACTTACTACTACATTCACTTTGGTTTTGCACAACTTTGAGTCCAACCCCTTTTCTCCGTAGTAGTTGAAAGCAGAAAAAGGTATCTGTCATTATGACATGTAATGAACACTGCAGAAACTGTCAGAAACTTCACTGAACTTCAAAAAGCGCTTCTGACAGCATATTATTCAAGACAACACTCTCATTGCAGTATGTAGTTTACTTCTCTGAACATCTTCTTTAATACTTATTTTTACAATTGTCTTGTCATACAGAATACATTAAAACAAACATTCAGAAAAATAATGTACAAGCATGTGTCTGGCTGATATGCATATGCCAGTTTGCATGAAAACTGACAGAACTGAGCACAAATGACAGCTCTGAGCTGGTATCCAGAAACCCCTTTTACAAGCCATTCAATTCCACTTGAACCTGACATAATGGTTTATAAACTGGCATTTTATATAAGGCCAACAGCTCATATGTTTCTCCTCAATATTTGGACCTATTTTGACTTAGATAAATCAACATTCCAAAAATTCGTAAGGAAAGCTCCCATTCCCATCTGTTCTTTCCAGCCTGTTTCAAATTATTTATATACACAAAAGGAAGACTAGTTAAACCAAATTAAAGATCTGATTATAAAAACAGATTTTGGTATGTGCTTGAATACAAAAAACCCTGTACATTTATTTAGCAATTGTGTAAATCAAGAACAGTAAATGGCTTGCTTCAAGTGCTCTACAGCTAAGACTTTATCGACCAAGTTCATCCCTAAACAAACACCCAAAAAAATCCCCAAAAGCTTACAATGCTAACATTAACAACCTTCTTGACCAAGGTGCTAGTAGGCACTATTATACTATAGTACTCATTAATAATAAAGAGAGTGAGACTGATCTCACTTACAGTTAATGCAAATTTACACTGATGTAACCGAGAGCAGAATCCATCTTCTGGTATATACCACCCTCAAATGATATAAACGCATTGCAAAAACAGAAGCTCTCTTTTGTATAAATATGTCATAAATAAAACATGTATAGATACAAATATTCATTACAACAGCAGCTTAGAATGGTCTAACATTTCAGCTCTTGTTTTTATCATACTTCGCTCATCTTAAGTAAGCAGAGTAAATCTTAACAGCACTGTATTAATTATTTGTGATGCTACACACCCCAGAAACAATTTATGCACATTTTGAAGCTTTTAGTAGATCTTTAGACCTTTAGTAGTGAAAGTAGGTAGAAATTTTTGATGCAAAAAAGAATAAATAAATAAAAACTATTAAATATCCCATGTTTGGTACAAATACTTCATATTAAGTTATTTTTATACATTTGTTTAGAAAAATACACTAAATATTTCTACTTTCATTGCCTAAAAATAAGGACTGGATAATGTATATCCTTGTGTTTTTAAAGGCGGCAATTACCGTCAAGCTGCTGGAGCAGAGCCATCAGTGCCCATTACCACAACCCTTGCACTGGCAAAAAAACAGCCAGTGTGGGGCTAATCACAGCTCCAGGTGGATGACCTGGTACAAATGACCAAGAGGCCCATGGCACAAATTGCATTTTCTCCAAAAAAATGAAAACTTTTTGCTGAAGTTTGTAATGCTCCTTTACTAACGTATTGGTCAGACTTCCACACTTTTTTAAAAAGAGCTGCATTTACAAATGTGGATGCTTATCTGTTAAAGCCATCATTTGTTCCAAAAAATGCACATTCAAACTGTGAAATATTAGGAAAATACTCTTGCAAATAAACTATATAAAGATAAAATACACTTCAAAGATAGTATTTATGTTATTCTATAAAGTGCAGAGAAATCCTTCTAAAAAGGGAAATAACTACTTCCTATAACAACAGTATAATTACAGCAGCTTTTGCATAGCATTATTTATAGAAAATTTAATACTTTCAGTTGCTTCAGGAGGAAAAGGATGAAAAAGTCTCTTCCAGTTCAGATCTTTCCTTTGACACTGATTTACTTTCTTCAGGAATTGTTGATGATACCAGATCTCCATTGACAACACTTCTAGAACAATGAGCAGATCCTATAAAGTGATCAATTAAGTATTTAATTTTCAATCCCCAAAAGTATCATCCAATCTGTCAATTATTGTATTTACAAAGTATTTCCTACATAGAAGCAACCAGAAGAACTAGTCAAGTTTAAGTCTGCTAAAGAGGAGTTACAATGGAGTCAAAATGCCAGCAAGATTCAGTAGGAAAAACCAGAGAACTGGCTACTAAGTCAGCCCCTCTAATCACAAGGGACCAAATTCTGATCATGGTCTTTATTACTGGCAAGGCTGTGTGCCTTCAGAGCTGTTCTCTACAAAAGGCAAGAAGCCACTGACATGAACCATCTTTCCACAATACACTGAGTGAAAACTACCCCTGCAACTCACAGAAGTCAAAAAAAGAGAATTTCTTCTGTGACAATAAGCAGGTGGCAAACAGCATTATTTCACATCACTTAGCAGAAAATCATTTGCATGAGAGTCTATTAGGACAAACATCTCTTTTCTGGATATGCCTTAATTTTATCTTGCCAGCAGTCCCACTGATTTCAATGTAACTACTCCAGCTGCAAGATCATTTGTAATAGGGATGGAAGCCAGCACAAGTCAACCAGGTAACAAATTATACAAGTGCTCCAATTTACAATATAAGAATCTTAGAAATAAAACATTTTTCCTCATGCTGATATCAGTGTCAGAACAGATGCTGTAGAAAGGGAAATATATTGTGCCAAAAGATAAAAAGAAAACTCCCTCCCATTCAAACTTACTCTGAGAATCTTCAGAAAGTGTATCACTGTAAGATTCTGTATCCGAGTATGTTCTTCTGCGCCGCTGAGAAAATCGGTGAAGAGATGAACCTGGTTCTTTTACAGAGTGATTAATCCTACAAAGGAAATGAGATCTATTAGTAAGCAAAATCTGTAACAATCCACACAGATTTTATATACTTTAAATCTGAAATAACTTTGGTGCTTAGATTAAATTGTGAGTATCAATGCTTTTTACTATACTAGTCTGCTATAGCAGACTAAAAACCATACAGTCAACAATCTTAATTTCAGAATTGCAAAGTCTGAAAGTGGAAATAAAAATGAAGGAAATAATTTGAGAATCTGAAATACTGACTGAAAGAGAATGTTAGCATTTCAAGCTCTTAATTTCATGAACTTGTCAAAACAAGCCATTTGTATAAAGCTTCTAGCATGACAAAATTTTGGTACTGTATTAAAAATAGCAGCTGCCACTGATAGCTGATAATCTGCACCCTTTGCTTTCAAAATTAGATCAATTTATGATTTTTAATTTTTTCCCCAAGCAAACAATTCTTCTCACATTTTGTTTTTAATGCAAGCAAGTTCAGGGAGCTCTTTTGAGATGCAAGAAAAAAGCTTAAGGAAACAGAAAATTACCTTTCTGAATAGCAAGGACCAGGGTGGCTAATGGAACGCTTCATCTAGGGGAAAGAAAATTCCAAAGAACAACATGAAAACTGTCACAAGCTACTCAGAAGAATTATATGGATGTCTACATTATTTTCACTTTATTTACAGTCTTTATAAAGAGAAATGGCAATTTTTTTATAAAAAGCAACCACTCTCAGTTAAAAATCTGATTTAACTATATGAAAACAGATGGATCGCCATCAATATTAAAAGTTTTAGAACATTCCCACAGGACAGGAAATAGCTTACTACAAAAACATGCTACCTCCTATCTATGCAATTCATTCCCTCTTGCACTGAAGCTCTTCAAGAAGCCATTGTTAAATGCTATGATATACAGAAGTATCAAGACATTTTTCCTTTACCAAATGGAAGTTTAAATTCCTCATTACACAATAAGGCCAAATTATGCATCTTGATTCCTTTCTCTGATATCACTGTTAAATCTCTATGGCTATCAAAGAAAGATTTTTTTTTACATCATAATGATCAGCTTTGTAAGTAAAGTGATTGAAGATAAAGAAATGAAAGATCCATATGGAAATAAAGAGACTTCCCACAACAAAACTGCACAATACAGCTCATCTTGGAATACATATACAGAACTGAGAAAGCATTTGATTCCCCATACACTGTCCTTCTAAGGGAATTAATCAATAGTGAATAGTTATGTAAGTAATATCTTTATCATTATATATAGTTTTGTTAAATAAGGAGGTAATATATTAATACAAACATCTTGACTTATATACATACATGCTTTTTCACTGAAGTGCTTCAAGTCACAAAGCACTTAACCAGGAGGTGTAATGAAATGTAATTTTTATGATCAGTGTACAGTTAGCACTCTAAAAAAACCAAACAGTTGAACTGAGGAAAAGTTAAACCTCATTCATTTATGAGATACCTCATTACAGGGCCTTGACATGATGTAAAGGCTAGCAAACAAAGACTGAAAATAGAAAACTGATTTATATTTGGGGACAGTACTGATCTATAATACAGTCAAGATTTCAACTGTTGACATCATAGAACATAACAATAGCTTAGTGACCTGCCCAGTCCAACCACCAGTATAACACTTAGAATTCTAAGATAATATTTCAAAATGTCTAAACCATTTGAATAGGTGATGGTGACACAGGAGAAACCAAGGGATCAGGGTGAGGCAGCTGGAACATTTCTGGTTTAAACTTGGCATTAGCGATCTTCACACATTCTTCAAGTGTTGTGATAAATGTATTACATGTGGCACTAAGCAGGGAAGAGGCTTCATTCATGTTCTGAAAATAAATGAAAGCACAAGCATAAGCAAGGAAAAAAAAATTCAAACATGCAAATACAACTTTCCTCCACCACCTCCCCCAGATACACTAATTTCCCTCATCACCACTAAGAAATTACATTTCCCATTTTTTTAATCAAATGTACACCTTACCATAAGGCAAATTTAAGGAAACAAATGTGACAACATTGCAATTTCTTTCTGACATCTGAGTTTCTTTAAGGTACCAGCCAACAATGCCTTACTGCAAAGCTTGTCTCATACTAACTGGTATCAGAAGATCATTCAGTGAAAAAAATGAATTGCAGCAGAAAGTGTGAACAGTTTTACCACTCTAGAGCAAGGAGCTGCAGTTCCATTTCACTTCCCTAAACTGAAAACTTGTTCTGTTGTGACTTTGCACTAAAGGACCAACAATATTGTTCACATGCTGCTCAAGAATGCAAAGAATGAATTCATTCATAATTTCCAGTCCTTTCATTCAAAAGCAGAAATAAATTCTAGTATTGCACTTGTGCACATTCAGAGGCAGATATCTACACTACATGTTTCCAATGCCTGGAACACTAGCTTTCATTGATAAAAAAATGGAATTCCCTCCCACACAAGGGAGTAAGAATGGACAAACTAAGATTTTTTCAACTACTTGAACAGAGATGAAAAAAAAGAAAACAAAATATTGTATTGCTCATATGATAGCTCTTTTGGCCTTTCGACCAAATGGCTCAGAAACACAACTGGTTCCTACCACCTTTAGGCAAAATTACAGTTAAACCATCCAGGTACTTTACACACAGAAAATCACTATTAGTACATCTACACACAAGCATTCAAAAACTGACATTAGGTTAAGTCTCCCAACATCAGGGAGATGAAGAAGGTTTAAGACATCAACGGTAACTTGAGGTGTATTATATAATGGAATGAAAAGAAATTCTGGAATTGTGCACCTCAATGCTAGGAGGAGAGCGAGTCTCATCATGCTGAACAAATTCTTGTATTGTATGAACTTGCTGCATTAGAAGATCACAGTAGAGACGAAGTTCAGACATTTTGGTTTTAAGAGATTCATTGGTCTCACTTATTTCTATGGTAAAAATGGAAATATCAATTTATTGAATACAATGTACATACACACTGTAGTTTTTAACCACTTTTCATTTAAATATCAATTTAAAAATCCACTTCCACTTAATTTTGAGGAAAACTGGATTCTGCAATGAATCAAGAATTATACTTGAAGCAGACAACACTTTTGGATAACTGATACTAATTTAATTACTATTAAGAAAAAGCACATTAACAGGAAAAATAAAGTTGAAATCTTTCTTAGCTGCCATGTAATGTTGAAAACAAATTCGTGGATAAAACTTATCCACTACCCACAAGCTACCCCCAAGAGTGCTGGAAATGGTTACATTAAGCCATCCAAGAAAAATTATGGAAAAAAAAATAGTTACTATAAACAGTTACTCTAACAGAGAAATTAAATGTCTTCCCAACAGCTACAAACAGTATGTTTATTCTAGTGACAATGCCACCTTGCTGGTATTTCAGCTTCTTAAGATACAAGAGGTCAATGCAGGTGACTTCTAACTCTAATACTGAGGGGGAATTTACCATTGAGATGATTAGAAATAATTTCAATTTATATTAAAAGACAATAATACTGACTTTGTATGACAATATTTGCACTATGATTATCTGAAGAAATTATCTACTCTAGGTAACACACATACCTTTTTCTTTTTTTGTTCTGGTATCTGCTAAGCAGGCTTTTGCACTCCCCAGTGCTACCAGCCATCTTTGCCTTTCAGCTGCATTAACTGCTTTCATATAGAAATGCTGCTCCCCTGGGATGATTAGCTCCATTCTTGTGTTGTCTGTTGCATGAACTTGTGATAGAAGAAAAAAAAAAATTGAAATAATAATAATAACCTCAACTCAGTAACAATCATTTATTAAATACTGCTCAAAGTGTTTTAAAATGCTTATCATAATCTCACAGTAATACAGTAAATCACAATACACCACTGCTAAGTAAGGAAAAGCCCAAAGCTGCTCAACCTTTCTCCCTCTTTCCTTCACCAAAATAACATGGTAACAAGCAAAATCAACTGGAATGGCAAAAAAAAAAAAATTAAAAGTGATCCTCCCCTCTTTACATCACTGATTTTATCTGCACTAAAGAAACACTAAGCAAAAGGAGTGACCACATGAAAAATATTTGGTGGCCTATGTAAAGTAAGTTCCACTTTTTAATATCAAAGTACCCACATCATAAGCTGAGTCACCTGTGAGGATCTGGAAAAAAGTCATAGGTAACAGCAATGGGAAGTTGGAAAACACCTTGCTATTAGCCAAGGAGGCTGACCTACAATTAGGAATACACTGAAGTCTAACCTCTTACTTTGGAACAAACAGTTCCCTTACTGTCTCAAATACATCCACCACCTGTGCATGTGCACAGCTGCTAACAGTGAAAAAAGTAAAAATTAGTCACGAAACAAAAGACTAAACACTTCTGGTTTATAAGAATCTCCACTTTTGGATCACTGCTGCTGCTCTTCTGGAAAACTGGCTTTCATGATTCAGTCTCATCCCGGCTCATAAGAGGAAAAAGCAGTAGAACTAAATAGCTAGCTGACATAACTTCAAGCCTGAACCACGTGCACATAACTATTAAAACTAAAAAGTAATAAATGGTGTGTTCTAAATTTCAAAACAGAACTCTATTCACATTCATTATTATTTGTGAACTATGAAGCTGACACACTGGACTACAGGTAAACCAAACCAAAACAGAGGAGGAAAAACATGTGATGCAAAAATGCATGATTGGTGATCTTTTCTATTTTGATGGCAGCTAAACTTTTCTCAAGCAGAAATCTATTAATTCTTACCTTTTATTTCACACACAGCCATCTTTATACTTCCTTTGCTGCCTTTGCAAACATCATCCTGGGAATCATAGTATGACAATATCCCATTGTCTAAAACAAACCACCGAGGCTGCCAACCTAGAGACATCAAAAATGCGAAAGTTTAGTCTAACTCCTAAATCATAAATCAAATTCATCTCTTCAGCTGTTAGAACTTTAATAAAAGAGGTAAACATTGAATTATTCTTGTAACACACCAGGAAGTAAACAATCTGTGTGGTCTGAAGACCAGAGCCACTCTATAACCAGTGTTATATACTCCACTCCCACTCCTTTTGGGTGCAAGATCAGCATTTTTCTTCTGTTTTCACTGCATTCCATTCTAGAGAAAAATTACATTGTAATTTAGGCACTATGGAATCCTGTTTTGAAGGCTGTTAAATTAGATGCCTCTGAAAGACCATTATCATTCAAATATATTTTTCAGGCTGATTTTTCTAAGATTGTAGGAACTTATTTGTAAGATACAATAAAATGACAGATGCCACCAACTGCTATGCAATGTTCTCCTTCACCTACTGTATTTCAGTGAAAACTTTGTATTTCACACTTACATATTGACACTTTGCCCATTTCTACAAATAACATAGTACTAAAATATTCCAGTAGAGCATAACTACTACACTGCCTTGTTACACTCTGGGTCAGCTGTAGAATAGGAGCAGATTATCCCTCTATTTTACAACTTGACACCAAACTTTAACTTCCTGCTTGGTTTAGGGTTTGGAATGGCAAAAACTGTGGTCAAGGCCTCTAGGTATTTGGCAATATGACAGTGTGTCCCAGGGTGCTTTCCAGGTGCCATCCCAACAGAGCAAGCTGAGGCCATCCAGTAGCACTGTATTTTAACACAGAAGACTAAATCAGGTACCAGACTTGGAAATCAGCTACAGGCTTCATACTATTCATATTATTATAGGATCGTTAAAGGCTGGAAAAGATCAACTAGTCCAACTTTTAACCAATCACCACCTTGTCAACTAGACCAGAGAACTAAGGACCACGTGCAGCTGTTTCTTAGACACCTCCAGGTGATGACAACCTCCTGGGCAGCCTGTTCCAATGCAACTCTTTTCATGAAAAATTTCCTCCTGATGCCCAACCTGAAACTCCCATGGTGCTGCATGAAGCTCTTTCCTCTCATTCCGTCACTTGTTACTTTGAAGAAGAGGCTGAGCTGGCTCCAACCTCCTGTCAGGGAGTTGTAGAGTGATAAGGTCACCCCTGAGCCTCCTTTCCTCCAGACTGAGCCCCTCAGCTGGCACAGCTGGTCCTGGTATGACTCACTCTCTAGACCCTTAACCAGCTCCACTGCCCTTCTGTGGACACTCTCCAGCATCAGAATCATTACTGTTTTAACATTAATTCAAGAGGAGTAGGACCAGGCTGCATTAAATCACATTACCATTCCACAATAAAGAAATAATAACATGTAACTGTGTATTGTTTCCTTTTTTGTTGCTTACCAGCTGTAGCAGTAAGCATACATGTCTTTTTAAATGCAGAGTGGTAACTAAAAAGCACATCCACACTCAAATTTAAAAGCAGAATGTTAAAAACTACAAACTCCAAAGGATAAGAACTCACACAGAAAATATTTCAAATGGCACGTGTACATCAACACTAATACTCAAAGAATATGCAATTCAGAAGACTCTGTCCTGTAAAATGCAATCTTTTTTTCTGCTACATTCTGTTGCAAGACGTGGACTCTGTACTGTCCTTATCTCCTGTCAATGCCTGTCAAACAGTCTTATTCTGCTAAAAAGGGAACCCACATGAATGATTATGCCATCCTCACATTATTCTAGTATGGAAAAAAACAGAAGCAAAGGACTTAAAAGGCCAAGTGCCTCACAGAAACAAGCCAAAGAACAAAAACACCTCTTGTAATTTGGAACTGGGTGGTATCCTGCATTTGAGAAAATATTTAACATATTTGTACTTCGCAAATTCTTATTTGAGGAGAAAAAAAAAAAAAAAAAAAAAAAAGGACAGCTGTATTTCTGGTTTGCTTTTAATGAAGGAAGAAATTAAATGTTTTCCACAACACTTCAGCAACAATAACAAGCTCCTTTTCTGCCTGGTGTCTAGCATTAATGACAAGTACTATAGCCTATTTTTGGCCATAAAAACAGATACTGTACAGATAGCAGAGTAACAAGGCAGATGGTAATAAAATTTAAACATTTCACTAACATTATTAGATTACTTTTTAAAAAAATGCTGCCCTCCTACATTCTGGAGGTTGTAGGTAATCCCTGACACACTAATCTTGAAATGCAGGAGCAGATGCTCTTTGTTGGCCAGCACAAGCCTAAGGAAGGGTTCTGAAGTTTGCTAGTTTAGAGGACTACTGGCTTTCAGCAGAAGTTAGCTGCATGCTCCCAAGCCTATTGTGTGTACAGCATTCACAGCTACTGGTCAGTATTTGCCTATTAAATAACAGACTTAAAAGAGCAGCAAACTACAAGAGACTTTATCCATTTCTTTTGTTACAGCAACATTCTCAGTCATATAAGTGACAATTTTCATTGTTTTGAAACAACCTTGTGCTCATTTTTTTGTCTCATAACCACAACTTTTCCTCTATGTGCTTTCTCTGCAGTTATTGTGAAGAAGTGACAAAGACAACATCTATTTAATTACAGCATAAGTGTCCCCTTTTACCAGAAGGCCCATATCTGTGGACACATAAGTGCCCTGAAAAATGCAAGATTATGCTCTGTACATTTCATTTCACGTTGCATCCATACAATCCTCAAAACTTGGCCCACATTTTATAATTCCTCAGAACCAAGTTTCACACCAAGTTTCCACACTCACAACCTGCACATACTGAAGCAGAATTCCACATATGAAGTGCTGAAGAACCAGGGAACAAAGAACATACTGCCAAAGCAGTGTAACAAGAGGCACGATTAAGCAGAGTATGTGATCCAATGCTGATCTGCTTGGGAGAGACAATTAGTCCTATCACAGTGTCAGAGGAGAAATGTTTCACCTTGACACCACTGCCTGCTCCAAAGGGAGATGGCGTCTCTATTACAGTAGAGGATCAGCCAAACCAAACCAGGCAAATACTGGTATTTGGTGTACTTTCTGTAAGCAGCGCTTCCAAAAACTCATTTAATGAAACCGAAGTTCATCATGTGTTTTCCAGGTTGGGATACCGGAGCTCCCTGTCCTGCTGAGAGTCTCTGACTAACTCGGCAAGGCGCAATCAAGAGAGGGGCGAGAGGGGCCGGGCAGAGGCCAGGGCCAGGCACGGCTCGTGTGCGGCTGCGGGGGGCAGCGGCTCACACAGCTCTGGCCCGCACGGCCCCGGTCCGCACGGCGCCGGTCCGCACAGCTCCGGCCCGCAGCGGGCAGCGCTCGGCTGCTCCGCGGGCGCGTCCCCGCCCGGCCCCGAGCAGCTCCCGGCCACCGCCAACCCAGGGCCGCCGCCGTGGCGGCGCTCGGCCGCTCGCCGGGGCTCGGCTCGAGCACAAATGTCTCAGCCAACGCGTTACCGACAGCTCCGGCCGCCCGCGGACCCCCGAGGCAGCGGCAGCAGCGGCGCATCACGGTCGAGACAGAGCCGAGCCCCAACCGCCGCCCCGGCCCGGCCCCCGCCTACCTGCTAGATAGTTGGTCCACTTGTACAGGACCCCCTCCATCGCTCAGAGCCCGGCGCCGGGCCGCATCCTCCTGCTCCGCCGCGGGGAACGGGCGCCGCGGCCGCCGCGGGGATGGCGCTCGGTCCCGGCCCCACCGCTGCCTCCCCCGCGCGGAGGCGGAGCCGCTCAGCTCAGGCGCGGCGGCCGCGGCGGCTCCGGCGGCGCCGCCCGCCCCGCGGGGCGCTCTGCATCCCCCATGCGCCCGGCCGCGCTCCCGGCCCCGCCGCCCGCGGCTGCTGTCGACGTCCCTTCCACTTCCTGAGCGGAGAGGGCGGCCCGAAGAACCGCCCGCCCGCGGCCGCTGCCGGGGCCGGGCTCAGCCTCACGTCCGGCGCGACTGAGGCGGAGCGGCGGCGCTGGCTCGGCCCCCCGCCCCTCGGCGGCCGCCACGCCGGCGGCCGCCTGCGAGCGACATGGGCCGCGGGCTGGGCCTGCTCCTGCTGCCGCTGGCGCTGCTGGCGGCCCCGGCGCGGGCCGAGGGCGGCTCGGCGGCGGCGGAGGAGGTTCAGATAGAGGTGCTGCACCTCCCGAGGCCTGCAGCCCTAAGAGCAAGAAGGGCGACCTGCTGAACGCACACTATGACGGATTCCTGGCCAGCGACGGGTCCAAGTTTTACTGCAGGTGAGCCGCCGTGGCAGCGGTCGGAGGAGGGCGGGGCCCTGCCCGGCGGGGTGCGTGGCGCGGCCGCTCCGCTCGCCCGGAGCCGGAGCCGCGGGACTCGGGGCGCTCCCGGCTTGGGCACGGCTCGGGCCCGCGCTGACCGCATCAGCGACGGCAGCTTCCCCCCGTCTCAACCTTTACTTTTGCTTAGCCAGGTGTTGAAGGGTGCAGAGTTTCCGTAAGGTCAAGAAGAAGCGCAGAGACAAAAGATGGAAATCGCCAGTGAAGGGACCCGACAGGGACGAAATTCCAGAGCCTGTAGCCCACAGCTCACATGGAGACTCCCTTTAGAAGGGAAAAAAAAAAAATCATCTTGGTACTTGCCATGTTCTGTGGTGTAATTTTTGCAGAAAAACTCGGGTTGGGAGGAGGAGCTCCTGGTAGGAATGCACACTGACAATTTTAGGCAGAAACTTTTATATAGCATGCCGCATAGTTGGCACTGTGCAGTGCAGCCGCATGATTACACGAGTGGTTTGCAGCCTTTTGCCTCGTCCCTGTTGCTGTTTCCCTTCTGATTCATTGTGCTGTCCATTTTACTGTGAAGTTACCATTTAGTATTTTGCTTTTTCACTTTGTCCCTTCCATCTATCCTCAGACAATAGCTTAGCTCTTTACAGGATCTTGATCCATCCACTTGTATAATTTAGGAAAGAAAATCAGTATAGGATTTAACATTTAGCAGTACCATTTCACTCGCATTTCTTTGCCTGTTGAAGTGATTGACTGGTACATAGAGTGCTGCTCTCTGGGTGTTTTGCTCAGTTGCTGTTCTGTGTGCCCATACTGGGATGCCTCATTCAAGCAGGAGCTGCCTCAAACACTGGCTGTCTGACCTGGCCCGAGGGGTAGGTGAGCACACAGTACTCACAGCACTGTAGCCAACATTGCCAGGTTCCCCCAACACACACCTGCACTCTCAGTCCCATCCCATACTACAGTGCTGAAGGCATTTTCACTTTCTAGTGCTCCCCACATTCACTCCTCTTCTCGGTGACTTCCTGCAGTGGCACCTTGTTCCTGGCATGCAGGGTATGTGATCAGAAAGATAGGATGTTTTTGTAAGAAATTCAAAAACAAGGGTTTTTGTTTTGTTTTTTTTTCCTTTAAAAGGAGGTTTCCCCTCACATATATTAATATTTGACCTTAATTTATAAAGCAGAAAAAATGTTTATATTTTGTATTCTTGTGCTCTAAATGTTCTTGTATGCTAATAATCTATGTTCTTAGTGACTGCAATTAAAAGTTATATTTATGTAAAAAACTGTTATATTAATGTTACTCATACACAATTTTCTTTAATAGTCGGACGCAGAATGAAGGTCATCCGAAATGGTTTGTTCTGGGTGTTGGACAAGTCATAAAAGGCTTGGATATTGCTATGATGAATATGTGTCCTGGAGAAAAACGGAAAGTGACAATTCCTCCATCATTAGCATATGGACAGCAAGGATATGGTAAAAAAGAAGTTTTAATGCTAAGTTTTTTCTTTCCTGTGTTTTTTACCCTTTCAAACATACAGCATTGTAAATGTTTGTAAGACCTGGTGCTCTCTTTTGGAGGCAGTGCTGCTGTGCAGCCCCAGTCCTGCTCATTGCTACTGTTTTTGTCCTGACCACAGATCCACACCCAGGCCTTGCAGTTCCCATTAGAACTTAGTACATGCCCAACGTGTTTTCTTAAGTATTGTCATAGTGTGAAGAGTTGGCAGAAAAAGGAAGATTTCCATAATCCCTATCAGCATTATGGTGTTAATATATTAAACTCCAGTCACAGTTGGTTTTTATTATTAGACCTGCTACCTGTTTAGCCTTAATAACAACCTGCATCTTCTGAATAAAATGGGATATAATGCAGTGCAATTAATCTAAGTAGAAATAATTTGCTTAAAATACTGCTTACATTCTGAATAGTTAATGGCTCTCATTATCACATTACACAGTAATTGCAACAGTGCAATGCATTAAATCTTATTTGAATATAAGATAATTCAGTGTGCAGATTACTTAAAAAGAGTTCCAGTACAAGTTTTATGCAGTGTTTCAGCATTCAAATGTAGATAAATTCAGCTCTGATATGATTGTAGTAGTTTCTGTGAAAAGGTAGCTCCTGCTCTGTGATATGTCAGAATTCAATGCATCAGTTTAGTCTTTAATACAATTTCATACAAAAAGGAAAAACACTGATACAAATAAAAAAATGTTCTTTAACACTAGTGTTAACTGTTTGTTGCAGGTAGTACTTGAAGGAAGTAGTATTTTCCTACAGCACACCTGTCCTCTGTCACAGCGTCTGCATGCTGGGGAAGATGCCTGCCTAAACTTGAATTAGAAAAGATGCATGTGGCTTTCTAAATCTTTACGTGTCTTTCCTTTATTGGTATGTATATTTGTAAACTACTAGCACCTAATTCTGATATTGCATCTTTCTTTTGTAAGTGGTATTTAAATCATGATTTATATTCAGATATACTTCAAACTTCTAATTTCTAAAGCCTGGAAAGATAAAACCTTTTGAACTCTATTATTTTTACTATGGCTATTTTAGATGAGTAATGTAATACTTTTGTTTATCTTCTGTTTACAAACAATGTAGATTCTTTAGCTTTCCTTCAGTTTATAAAGGATGCTCATAATTCTGAGGTTACAATGTCATGCTCACTGGCTTTGGCAGCTTGCATGTTTGCATTTTAATTTTACACTGCATGATTTCTTTATCCTCTTTTGGCACTGTTTTTAGACCCCATTGGTTTGTTCTTGTTTCTTTTCAGTTCCGTTTTTTTACCAGGTTCATGATACACGGATCTGTGTTTGTAGGCAGTGCTGTTTTTACATCAGGTGGCAGAAAATGCTTTGATCCAGGAACAAAGAAATTTAACAGTTGTTTTCTTAATTCAGAGGCCAAAGTATTCCAGTAGTTTGAAGTTTCTGGGGGGTTTTTTTGCAAGCCAGATGACTTACATTCTGTTACTGCTTTTTGAAATGTACATTTTAAACACTATTTTACAGCATACATAAAATACCTGTTACCATAGGTATAATTCATACAGAGTGGGTAAAACCTGATATTGTCTGCTTGTTTCTTCAGACAGAAAATGAATAGGAGTATTGATCTACTACTGTTATATTTTAAATCAGATTGCAGCTGTTTAATAAAGACATACATCTTAGAACTAGTCTCTAAATAAGCCCTGTCATATGACAGGATGTGAAAGAGTGTGAACTTTAGAAGTACTTGTTTTTCATGATAACCATTCACCTAATCTCTGAAAGTACCTGAATTGGTATGCAATACAGTTTTGTTTCAGGCAAGTACTTGATTAGCAAGTTTGTTCTGAAATAATTTATCTTAACACAGTCTTCCTGTCTAGATGTACAACATTTATATTCAGATTTATTCTGAATATTAACACAGCCTTTTTTAATAAAAAAATACTTTACATGTGAATTTATCATACATGTGATATCTGCCCATAGTGTCTGATTCCTTAAATTCTGCTTTTTTTCCTTTTATTCATAGCACAGGGCAAGATTCCACCCAATGCAACACTGATCTTTGAGATTGAACTTTATGCAGTACGTAAGGGACCACGTAGTGTTGAAGCATTTAATAAAATAGACAAAGATGGTGACAAGAAACTCTCTGAACTTGAGGTAATATGATGCAAATAATTTGAAACAAATAATTTATAAAAGTATAGGTGTGGCTGCATCAGTTTTATCTTTATGTGAGCTGCCTCTGCTGCAGCTGATCATGTAGTGTTTCTGTGTGCTTACACAAACTACACTGTTTTGTAGTTTGCTGAAATTTGCTTTAATACATTAATAAGTCTCACACTTCCTGCAGACAAACTGTACATGTGTCTGACTGGAATCACAATACATTGCTTATATACCCCAGTGTCCTTGAAGACAGCTAGATTGAGTACTGGCATAAAAGTCACAATGATTGGACTTTTTTCTTTTCTTCTAGATAAGCCAGTATTTGAAAGAGGAATTTGCAAGAGATGGCAAAAAACGTCATCCCTCTGCCCATGATGAAATCTTAGCTGATATCTTTAAGAAGAACGACCATGATGGAGATGGCTTCATATCAGCAAAGGAGTACAATGTCTACCAGCATGATGAACTCTAACTACTTCAAAAAATCTTTGGCTGTTTTCTGGACACTGAATTCTAAATAATAATACTTTGTCACAGAATTTTTGTATTTTTTTTATAGTGGAATCTTTTTATGTCTCTTAAGGTGACTGTAAAAATCTTATTTTTAACATTCAGCTAATAAAATGTGTCAGATGTTTCAAAAGAAAAATAAAATAGAAGTACACCATGATCTAATATTTGTGGTTCATACATGTTCCAATCTACATTATTGCTCAGTAGTCTCTCATTTGGTGAAATACTGATGGAAATAATTATTTCTCTTCTATTGAGCACACAAAATTTACAGTAACCTTTAACATAGCTGGAACTATGATGAACACTTCTCAATCCCCTGTAAAATAAAAAGGGAAAATATAATCCCAGGAATACAACTCTTAGACCCCTGCAGGCTCCTAGCCTAGCTTCTTGAGGTAAAGCTGTTTGCAGCAATTAACTATAAAAGGCCTTACAATAGGCAAACTCTGTTTATGGAATGTTCAGATAAAAACAAAAATGTTTTTAAAATAACCTCTTTGATGTAATATTAACTTAAAGAATTTGGTGTTGAAGAAAAAGCAGTATTTTAAGTGAGTTTTTACACTTTGACTTAGTAATAATTATCAAATTTGCCAGTTTATTCAGCAGCACCAAGTTATAAATCTACACTATCATAATTTATTGAATGAGGTTGAACATGATGGGAGATACTATATATAAACATAATTAATTACTTGGGCATCATTCTGGTTTTTCTCACTGGAAAAATGCAAAGAAGTAGCAATAGTTAATAGACAATACTTATATCTATTAACTGTTCTGCTTGTGCAGAACACATCATAACTTGTGTAACATGTTCACTCTTCTCACATGAAATGCAATGGCTCTTACTCATTTCAAACTGTTATAATCAGATGTACACAGTGAAGGTGGCAGCACAAGTGAAAAAAAAGCTTCCTTACCTGGGTATTCCTTGAAATAATTTCAAAAGTTATAAAAAGTTTTTTTGCTCTGCCAGTGTAAAACTGTGGTGAGAGGTTTAACAACACCCTGCCCCACAGCCCAGTCCCAGCCCTGGACACAGCTCTCTGGTGTTCCAGTCCTCAACAGACTCCAGTTCCTGAGGCTGGGATGCACCTGTTAAAGACCTTCACCCCTGAAGTCTTGTTGGAGTGAGCACTTCCATTATTTTCAGAAGCTTTCAAAACATCTGCTAATCAGTTTTTTTTTCTGAGCACATAAAAGCAAGTCAAGAGCAGCTGTGACATAAAATCCAACTGCAGCAGGTGGACTGGCTGATACTTTTTAATAATCTAAACAAACACATCCATAGTTCCAGTTGTTCCCTTTTGTAACTGAAACACTAGACTGAGCTAAGTTTTAGCATGTTTTTAATCTGATACTTCAATTAAACATTCATGAGAACACTAAATTATTAACATATTCTCATTTAACCATCATATGCCAGTGTAGAGAAAGGCAACATTTTGGGAGTTTAACAAGTTTGTGTAAACAACTGTAAGTTCTAGCACATTTTTTGAACTTATGAAAATACTATTTAAAATATGTTTTTCATTATCATGATAATGAGAAGGTTCTAGGAAAAATAGCAATGTAGGGAATTAATGAGCATTTTAAACAACAGGTCATTGTGAAGCAAAGAATTTGAAGATAACAGCGTAATAAAATGTTTTGCACTTTCACTGTTTTGCATTTCGCAACTGGAGACATATTTACTAACTCTGAAAAGTTTGTGGCACAGTTATGCCCATGTCTGTGACAGCAGGCACTTACCCAGATCAGTTACTTCATTCTCTTGTGCCAGAGGTCAAAACAGGGCACAGCATGCAGTCGTACATACTTCTGTCCATTAAAAGAACATTCCAGGCATCCATAGACTGTCTCCCTTTTAGAACTTCCCATTCCACACAGGACACAGGGGCCTTTGGGGATATTGTTATTAAGTAAATTAATTCGGATATGAGAACTGTCTCTGAGATAGCTTGAAGAGAGATCAGTCATGCTTGCAGCTTTTTCATAATAATCTGCAAAAAGGTCCTCCAAGTAAGGATCAGAGTTAGCAACAATTTCCACTACTCCTTTATCTGAAAAAGAGCACACAAGAAAAAGAAGCAGTGATTTGCTATTACATTATGATCTGTTGTTTAAAAAATGTCAGTTTAATTACAGAAATAACAACTGATTGACAAAACTGTTCTAAGCATGCCATATAGATGCATATTCAGTTATTTCAGTTAATATTGTTTGGTATTTAAACTTACAGTTTTTGCCCTCAAATATTACTACAATTATAGCTTGTATAATATGAGCTGTAAATGGCAAACACATGTTAAGTTAGCTGTCTAATTACTCAATACTGGTTTATCAACAGCTGTAAGTTTTAAGATATTTAGAGTTTAACTAAGATTCATTATTTCTGAGAGATAGGTTCTCAAATGTAAATTTTAATAACTCTATAATCATTTAAATACACTGGAAATTGAGAGGTACATTTTGCATCAAAATTATTTTCTTTAAACATTTATTTTGCACAGAAATTAAAGAAATAAAGATACACTTTAAAATAAGACATTTGAATATCAAAAGTCATACTTCGATGGAACAAATTATTCTTTAATCTCCTTAATTTGGTCAGTGAAGATGATCCAGATTTCTCTCTTTCAAATCCTCCTTTTGCAATTGGAGTCACACAGAGTTCTGTAAAAATGAAAAGTTTTTAAAAGGACTAAATATAAAAGCCACAATTGCACAACAATTTAATATGCTTTCTAATCAATAAAGTTAACACTGATTAAATTTAGCATTGTTAATGTTTTTAATGGCTAGTGCAAATCTGCACACAGAAATAGCCCACAGAATCAAGTAACAAAAAAATTCAATGGGAATTTTTAACTTTTGGTGGCTTTCAATTAACATCCTCAGAACCTGTTTTGGTTCATACACAAATTATAGTCATGTTAAGGGGTTAGGACAGTCAGTGTCATACCAATGGGAGCCCTGAATCTGAAGAACAAACATTTCTGCAGTTTTACTTGAAGGTAGAAATGGAACACAGTAAGCAAGGCTGTGAGTTCTGTACTCACCACTTCCAATACTGAATCAATTATTAAAACTTTTTAAAAATAAAAACAAGTATCATCTATGTTTCTATCCATAACTTGAAAAAAAAAAACAAAAACTCTTTAAAGTAAAATCTAAGGTATGCAAATTTTTATTTGTTTTCAATTACTGCAATTATTTCCTTCTAAATAGCTTTAGATATTTATATGTGCAAATGAGGTATCAGACTGAAATTAAAGCCCCAACAATGTTATTAGTTTAGAAGTAGTATACACTTTTTTCTTTATTTGCATCTGATGCAAATAAATTATGCAAATGTAAATTATGCAAAACTGATCAGATAGTTTCAGAAACCTGTTCCTCACCAGCTAGAAACATAACTAAGTGGGGCTTTTTGTTCCATGCCACCAAATAATTTAAAAAATATGAAGTCAAATTTTTTTAAAATGTTCCCAAAGCAGACTATTTTCCAGTGCCTGCCTAGCTTATCTTTTCAAGCACTGTTTCTGTTAGAATGCCAGAATACTTATGTGCATAAAATTAAAGCATCCTATTGTATGGCATCAGGGTTTATGCATATTAAGAGCATTAAAACAGTTTTTAGAGTTTTAAAAACTTAGATCATTATAAATAATAGCAGTAATGACAGTAATTCACATCACTTACCGAAATTACCATCCAAATGGATGTAGAGTTCAAATACACTAAAAGCAATAGTTGTGTGTGCAGGAAAAACAATGGCTTTGTCCCGCCCTTTATAATTCTGATCTTCAATTATGTGAAACTATAATTTAGAGTAGGATCAAAAGAAAAAAAAGTTACACATTGAAATTAATAAATAAACAGAATACTAATCTTAACTTCATATATTGAGAATTATAATGCCAGGGGAAAACTTTGAAATTGAAGATCAAATTTCACAACTGAAGAATTTTCTATTAGCTACTTCGCGTTTTAATAAATTTTGATGTACAGAGAGTAATTTGCATCACTTAACTGAAAATTATGTGAATGATTTATAAATGCTAGAAAGAGCAAAGTTAGAAGACTTGTAGGTTTAATTATTCAAGCACATCTAGGGAAAGGGGGAGGAAGAGCATAAGATGGAGTAAGAAGCCAACCCCTCAAATAATAACCTGAAATTCCAGGTGTTACAGAACATGATCATAATAATGCAAGAAAGCTTATATGTTCATTAAAAAGTCAAACTAAGAAGTAGTAAATTCCACATTTTTGCTGGAGCTTTACCTCAAGCAATGGCTCATTGTCTAGCCATCCTTTCATGCATTTCCCATCCCTCAGTCACATAAGCATTGCTAACAAAAGACCAACTTTCAAACCCCTTTACATCACTACAATAATATTGATTTACTTCAGATTTTTTCTGAGCTTACATTATAAAAATACAATTAAATCAAACCATAAAATTTATAAAAATGAGCTTTTTATGCTTGATCCTTTAAGTTACAGAACTCTGTCAAACATATTTACCCTCATTGTCTCTCCACGCATTCCAGTATGGACAGTTAATGAGCACTGCCTTGTAGTTCTAATGCTTTCCATGACCACACACAAAACTTCCATCCTACTTTTTCTTGATTGATGGACTAGACAATGATCAAAGTTTATTTTTCTAAAATCAAGAGGGAGGCAGGAAGGAAATTCAGACATAATTAGCAGTTTACAAAGCAGCTAAGTAACTTTGAAAGAGTAAACAAATACACCATAATGTCTGTTTCATAGCAATAAAACAGCTGAACCAAGGAGATCCCTGGAAACTTAATATTGGTTTTCAGTGTTTGGGAACAGAACTAAAAAACTCAAGGAGAGCCAGTATCGTATGTTAGAGAGGATATCTGGGACACTGTGGAAAATTCAAAGCCTGTGCATCTGACTTTGGTTTTAGTGCCATTAACTGAAAACCCCCCTATATTACTTATAAACAATACTGAACAATCATGAAACAAGTGTTTGTAGAAGAATTTCTACCAACAGTGGCAGTTCTATAACACCAAATCTTTTTTTCAGGAGACTCCATCCTCTTTCCTCACCCCCAGTTATTAATGATAACATTTGGAAGTTACAAATAAACTAGGAAAAGGTAGGTATGGAAGGAGGGATATAGGTACAAAATGACATGCACTTCCTGGTAAATAACAAGTAACAATATATATTTGCAAATGCCAAATGTTGCATCATGCATAGTAAATAATTCACTGGCATGCACTGCACTGGGATGACATTGTTACCAAGGGACAATCTTTGAAATATGAAAAAAAGAATTACACCTAGAATTAGTCACATCACGTTTCTACATGTTTGACACCTGTGCTAGCACCACAGGAACACCAAGTCCATTTTCAGTGTCCATAACTCAACAAGAATGTTGGTAAAAGAGACTGGACTTTAAAAAAAGTCACAGAAGGTTGTGAAAAATTCAAGTAGATAAACCTATGTTGCTTTTTGCAGAAAAGGCTGTGTAATACCTCAATAAAACCTCTAAGTACCTACAATGGCAATAATATATATGGCTCTCTAGTTCATCAAAGGCGAAGAAATCCTATTTCTGAAACCTGAAGTTGGGTAACATCATTCCAAGTAGATTCCAAAGTTTCAATACTATGGTATAACACAGATAGGAGATGGATGGACTCTTCCTTTCTGAATTTGTTGGGGTTTTTTTCTGAGAGCTGAACCATAATTCAAAAAATTCAGGAAAATTGTACAGACTGTATTATACAGGTCATGTGTCTAATCCCAGTGATCCAACCTGATACCCTTGAAAATATCAGATTGTGACTGCAACTGATTGACTAAAGATAATCAAAACCTAACCACTTCAGACTTTCAACCTAACTGCATGAAATAAAATTATGGAAACAGAAATCAAAACACAGTATACAACCTTGTAGTAAGTTCTTTAAGTAATGTTGGTACTTCAACTTCGTGCTTGGTCACTATGCCAAATGAAGCTTTAAAGGCAACAGAATCTGATCCAGCTACATCAAAACCAACATCATTCATTATCTGATTTCCTCTTCTGCCATTAAGAGAAACATCTGATTTGTCTTCATAGTTGAGCAACTGGTAAGACGAGACACCTGAGTGAAAGAAGATAACCTTTACTTGATGAAAAGTCTGAACACAGGATTTTCACATAGCAAGAATAAATGGTACCATTCCTACCATGCTTAATCATTTTGATATGAAATTCAGAGCTACATTGGGCACTTGTTTATTGGTGTTAGTACTGATGATTGATAGAAAGAGTACATAGGAGTCCTGGGTTTGATTAGAGCTATTTTCAGATTTCTGGGTTCATCGTTATTCTCCTCAAGTACTTCTACCTGCAACTATGATGCTGATATGCATAAACTACACATGTAGTGTGTTCTGGCTTTAATGACAGAGGCTCTGAAACCCAAAATGACTCAGTGGAGGCTGCACAGAATATTGAAACTAGAAATAAAATGAAAGCCAGTGTATAAAAATTATTAGGAAATTCTGAATTTTAGCTATATGCCATACAAAGACCCTAATTTTTCTTCATTTTTGCAATACATGAATGAGACATGGGAGTGCCAGTAACATTAACTCTGCCCAGGGACTATGTCAGTTTATTTTGAAGGAAAACAAGATTAATTCTGACTTGCTTGAAAATTTGCATTCAATTATTATACAATCAAAGTTAGGTACCAAAGCATCTCTACAAAAATGTCTTTATAATATCAAATGCATTTCCACTGCACTACCAGAGAAAATACTAGAACACATGGGTTACCAAATTAAAATGAACAAAGGGATTAGATTTCCAAATACATCTAAGAATCTGGGGTTTACTCCTTTTTATTGTTTTTAATCCTTTGAAGATATTAGGATAAACTGGCATTATGAAATCACCTACTATGAATCCTGTTTGTGTTTGTTTTTAACCAAAAAGAAGGTTCATATATTTTTCATAATTGTAAAAGGATTGAAAATGCTTGTCTTTGTGAAAAAAAAAAAGAAATTCAATAACAAACCTCTTTGCTTGTGTTTAAGGACAATACTTTCTGCGCATGACATTTAACCTTTACAGAAAAGACTAGCAAAGGTTCGTGATACTTTTTTAATGAGGTTTTGCAACCTTTTTCTCAGACTTTTTAATAAGATTTTAATTTTTTTTTTCATTCAGGACAAGCCAGGTGACTTCTCCTCAATGTAAGACATTGGATTAAAATTCTTCTTCTCATGCTTGTGTCCCGAAATCCCCTCTTGTGGGATCAAGTGGTATTTCTGTCCTCCTGTTCTCATAGTAGTTTGCCTTAGTAGGGTTTTTAACTGATACATTTTTTGTGCAATTATAATCATAAGCAATTTGGTCAAAATTGGCATATTTTTTTAGAAAAAACCAAAGCAATGAAACTGTTTTGAGAAAACAGAGCACATAGACATGAATTACACACTTTTCAAAGGAATGTACAGGAAGATATAGGCAGCACAGTTCAATTTTGCACCTCATAATTCTCATACAATCCCCCCAAAATTTATGCTATTGCATAGAAAAGACAATTTTTAAAAAGTTAAGCTTTTTAAATACACCCCAAAGATTGCAAAGGTGGAAAAAGTCTTATGAAAATCCAATAACATCAGGCAGATGTAACTGTTTCAAAGCTGTTTTCAAATGCTTCTGCCTATGCAGAGCTCAGTTCAGCACCAGGGACTGGAGCATGGAAGAACTGTGGAGCTGAGACCATCCTTACACACTTAAAAGTGAGTACACAGAGAAAGGGGTACATTTCTAAGCAAATTTTATATAGCAATTAATCAACAAATATTAGTACAGCTGTCAGGAATTTGTGGCTTGTGAAAAACAAGGCTTAACTAAATTTGTTTAATACTAGTTCAGAAAATATCAAGGCTTTTTAGTATAAATTATTTTCTTTTTTTTACTCTTTCTCCAGGAAGTCCTTTTTTCCCTTTTGTTTCTTACCATTTTGATTTGTACATTTCTTTCTTTAATATTTATTATATGACTAAGCAAAAAAATGTTATTGCCCATTTACTAAGGAAACATCATACTACCAGCACAGTTTAAACTGTTTACTATATATTTACTAGAAAACATGCATTTTTCCACTTTGAAGAAAGATAAAAATCTTACCTGCAGAAATTTCCTTCTCCCCTTGAAGAATGTCTTTTAATGTGAAAGGTGTTGAAGCAAATTTAGATTTCTTTGAAAGT
Source organism: Muscicapa striata striata (assembly GCA_030060385.1). Lineage (NCBI taxonomy): Eukaryota > Metazoa > Chordata > Aves > Passeriformes > Muscicapidae > Muscicapa > Muscicapa striata. Next base: position 1,355,461 of record JAREIS010000056.1, on the reverse strand, counting down.
GAACATTTTCTTTTTTTAATCACAAGGCTCAGAGGTTGGTATCTGTCAGCTTCACTGAGGCTGGGCACTGGAACTAATCTTCCTCCATCACCAACCTGTTTGACAAAGTTTTTTGTTGCAGCAGCAAACATATTATGACATTAGTAATGATAATAATAAAAAGCACTGTATCAAGTGTGGCTTCCAGACATTGAGCCCATGTTCAATTCTTTTTATATTGTCCTTGCAAATAAATTAACATGCTTTGGAAAAAAAAAAAAATCTGTCCAACTGCTTTTTTTTAGACTGAGTTATATTTCACTTTTAAAGAATCAACAGCATCTTAGCTACTGAACTTCTATGATGTACTGCTTGAGACTTCTCTCAGAGACCTTCAGTGAAGCTCTCTAATTCTGCATGATGAATAATGAATTACCAGTGTAAACTGAGAGGGAAATTGTGTCCTTTTCTTGGCAGTTTATTGCCACTCTTTAAAATCAAAATTCACTGTCACAGAAAGAGAAAACTAACTTCCATAACCCTCAACCTTCCCACTAGGAGCTATTGGTGTCCTGGTTTGTTGGGTCCTTGCTGCAGCTGAATTCTGGTGTTTTAGCAGCTCCAGCAGAGCAGCCCAGCCGTGCTCAGGGAAGGCACTGGAATTACACTTTGATGAGCTCTGTGAGATGGTGTTGCCTTTCACAGCACTGGCACAGCCTGCCTGGGAGAGCTCAGCTGGGGACTGAGCTGTGCTGGGCTCAGTGTGAGATCAGAGCTGGGGGCAGGGGGAACACCAGCGAGCTCTCTGCATTCTCCTCCTATGGACCCAGATGGCTGTGACCCAAGGGCTAGGCTTGAGCTGCATGCACTGAGCTCAGACTACTGAAAACCTCATCAAATTGTGAGAATTATACAAAATGATAAAAGTAAAATGGTAGAAAGAAGTGACAGTATTCATAGAGGAATGAGGAGCAACTCAAGGATCCAAGATAGAAAGCACCAGTGTAAAAAGACAAAAAACTGTAAAGAAAAGAAAGACAGACAGTAGAGAGCCCTGTGAAGGGTCTGTGAGACAGGCAGAAGGAGCTGACCCACCCTCATATAAACAATTACTTGATTTTCTAATAAGATTGACGAACACAGAACTGGCTAAACCATGTGGCACTTCTTCTAAACACTCCCTTTGCAGTTACAGTAGGTAAAGCATCAGCCACAGACTTGTAAAGTTACACTTCAGTAGGAATATTGTCCCTGGTTGCCAGGTAACAATTGGTTTGATTGGCTTTCTTTTCTGAAGTAAAGTTTTCATGTAAAAGTATCTTGAGACTATTTTTATTATTTGAACACTTATTTAATAATTTAGCATGTGTCAATACTTCCAAAATATTTTGAAAGGTTGAGGGTATCAGGAAGTCCAACAAAATGGCAAGAAGAGGAGGGCATTACTTCAGCTAAGATAAAAGGAAAGGCTGCTGGATCTTTCTGCTTACTCTAGAGGGTGCTGAAAAATCAAGTCAGGTTATATATAGACATTGAATTGAAAGCATGGAAAGGCTGCTATTAAAACCCTGTACATATTTACTCAATCAAAACATATTAACAGAACTGAGAAGCTTTCAAAGGGAAGGAAAATCTAAGAGAACTGCCTGTTGATCCTTGGATTAGATTAATCCTGTATATATACCTTTGACTGGATTCTGTTTTTCCTACAAATTATTAAAATCAGCTGGCACTGTTAATTCAACATGCATTTGTATTTTTCTAACTCAGTATGTAGTCATAGATCACACTCAATCTGATCTGGCTCTAATTTTGATAATGAATAGTTTCATTTGATATGTTTATGTGCTATTCCTGTTGCTCTAACACCCTATAATCCATCATAAATGCATCAGCAGATGTTTGTGTTGTTCTCATGGCACAGATCAGAGCAGGAGCCCAAGTACAGTAATATTGCCATGTTCTGAAAACATCCACTAATATTGCACATCCAGGTGGAGAAACTGAAGGTATTTCCCTGTTCCTCCAGCACTAGACACTGTTGTACCTGGCACATGAGAGCACTTATGAACTTCCAGTGTTTCTGCTGCTCTGGCGTGCTCTCATTTTGGGCAACCAATAAAGGAAAAACATCTAATTTCCAAGTGAATAAGTTATGCCTGAGACATCACTGGAGTAAAACAACCTTGCCTTGTCTCACCAAGCTGTGCAGATGAAAGTCCTTGCTCACATTTGCTCCTTGGGGAGGATCTGGGCTGCAATGTTCCACTCCCCTCTGCACAGAGCACATAAGGCACTGACTCAGCCTCCCCTCTGCTCCACACACAGCCCCCCACAGAACAGCAAGGGGGCTTTTCTAGCCTCATTATCTTCCCCTGGAGAAGAGAGTTTATTTCCTCCACAAGATGATTCTGTTTTTTCAGAATGGGTCTTAGCCATGGAGTAATAACATAGCAGTTATTAGCTATATATAGTTGAGAATATTTTATGCTTAAATACTGTATTTTTTTTCCTGACATCATATGAATATGAACTTGTAGATTTTTTTAAGAGTAAAATCTAGAAGAAAATCCTGCATAGTGTTGGAAGAGGCAGAATGTTTTTTGCAGTTAATAGATAATTCCATAACGATTTTTGTTTTAGTATTAGATAGTTATCCTACATTATCCCTTGCAGAAATGTCGGTCACCTGTCATTATAGAGCATCTAAGGCATTTATAAATTGATCTAAGGTGATGCAAACTAGGGATTTGACCAAGGAGCTGAAAATGTGGAATTATTTCAATTATTTCAATCCAGAAATCTTAAAGCATCTGTAATCCACTTGAACTGATCTGATTTTAATTTATTTCTTGTCACAGTCAACCATATCATAAGATTAGCATGATTAAGCAGTCAGTTGAAGGGAGAAAAGAAATCTTAAGTGCTAACTGACTGGATAAACTTAGTTGGTGTTTCACTTGAAAGGATTAAACTCACAATCTACATCAAATAATGCTGGTAATTTGTTTAATATCTTCTTAGTGTACAAAAAAATACCATCAATTGCCAGATGTCCTGGCAACTGAACAGAATGTATCATGTACACTTCAAATGGCTTTGAACTGCATTACATTTACCTACAGATCTCTGCAAAAGAACAAGGGCAAGAATTTAACATCTAAAAAACAGCAGAAGAAAATGCTAGTGAAAAATTACTTACAAAAATTCCATAATCTTCCAGCACATGGCATGAGTATTTCCCTAGAAAGACAGGATATGTGCAATATAGACACTGTGATATTTCAGGAGGCAACAAAAATAACATTTTATGGGACAAAATATGGTCCTTATTACATACACACTTTTTGGTTTTTTCCAACAACCTGAGTGGGTTTAACAGAATTTGACTTCTTTTTTTGAGTTTCTATGAGGTGGCATTCATCTAGAGATTCGCATATGTGAGCAAACCAGCTGGTCTAATACCATGACTTACATAACTTCAGAGCTCCTGGATACACATTCTGGTGATTGTTTTATATTCTCTTCCACAGTCTTACCTTCCAGGTTCCAAACCTTTGTTCACAGACATACAGTTACTTAATCTATGTTTCATGTGTCCACCTTCAGAGTGTATGAAAATCCCAGCTTTTGCTTCTTTGTAACTGCCTAGTATGAATGGCAAAGTTTTCAATGGATGTGTTAGCTGTGAAGACTTTACTAAAAAGAAATGCAGAAGTAGTCCTCCAGGGACAGATTTGCCCAGACAGTATGTCTGCATTTACACTTACCACCTGTGAGAAGCAGGCACATCTTTCAGCTCTCAGTCTGGCAACTGACAGCATTGTTTTGCTCATTAAGAAGATATTAAATAAATTACCAGCATAATATGGTGCAAATGTGTGGTTTAATCTTTCCAATACCAGCTCAGTTTATCCAGTCAGTTAACACTGAAGATTTCTTTTCTCCTTCGTCTTCCAGCTTTCATTTGTTACATAAACATTACTGCATACAAGAAAGCTACTTTCATCATGTAACACTATTAGCTTGTGAAGAAAATCTGGGAAAAAACAAGCCAGTGTGACCTAATGTTTCCCTTCCTTTGAAGGATGCTTCCCAAATGGCTAAATCCTTTTTATCCAGCATCTGTCAGTGGGTGTGCCTGTGTGAGCTTTGTGGGCTTGCCCATCCACCTGTATGAGGATGCAGAACTGAAGATGCTGCTGTGCCACGGTATCTGAAGAGAAGTTACAAAGCAAAGGATTTGTCTACTATGTTGTAACACACACTGTCCGTGCTAATCTGTCTGATGGGTGCTAGTACAGTTTCATCTATATAAAACTTATTTCAGTCATAGGCATCTTGTTCCTTGCTGCTTCTCCTTCTGTTTTAAACTGAGCAGCAGGACTGCTTTTATTTTGGCGTTGACACCAGCTGTTCTGTGACACCGGGCAATTAACCTCTGTGCAACTTACCCTGTGTGGCTGTGTTAATGTACCACTTCTCCAGAAGGATACTGCAAGAGCTCATTATTGCTATCACCCAGTACTCTCAGATCTTTGAATACAGAGTATTTATAAACAGGTAAAATTAAATCAGTGTTTGTAGGGCATGAAAAATTCAGCATCCTCTTTCATAATCACCTCGCTGTTTCTTCAGCCTGTTCCTTTCCATGCTACAAGAATATGTCTTCATCTGGTTTCCTAATTAATTCTTTTCACACATGTAGGCATAAAGTAATAGACTTGAGCAGTTTCCAGATACTAAACATTTTAACAGAAAGGTGGCATAAAAAATTCTTGTCACCAAACATGAAAAGCAGCCTGATACTGTTGCTGACACTAGGTCAGCTGATCAGCATTTAAGTGAAGTCTAGTTGAACTAGAATGGACGTGCTCTTGTGATATATCTCTTGAATTTGACTGCTAAATGTAATGCAAGACCCTCAGAAATAACTTACTTAAAGAAGCACTTAAATGATAATTAACACGTTACATTTTATCAGTTGGAAGAAATAACCCAACATCCTTACCAGAACTTCTAATCCACCCGCAGTCCAAAAAGTAAACTTTTGAGAATGTCTAATTACATTTTTCTTCCACTGACTTGTCAAAAAACCTGCTCAAGAAGCCTAGCGTGGTTGTGAAATTTGAGCTAGCAATTAGTTTATTTTCTTTACTGAAGTAAATGTAGCCAAACACTCATCAGAGGGAAAATCAACTACGTATTTGGTTTTGCTTTGGAACTTATCCTTGTAATAACAAACATAATCTAATGTAGTCTCATTACAAGCAAAAAGCATCTTCACAACAGATTCATGTCTGTAACATGCATTTATGCAAACTTTTAAAATTTTCTAAATGTTTTTATTATGCCAGTATTAATATGCACTTGGGATATAGGTTTGAGATATACAACCTAACCTGCCTCTTAATCTACTCTAAGTTAAATCTTAGACATAATTCTCAGAAATAAAAATGTCAGTCTAAATATATGACATTTTATTTGCTGCTTTTGAGTAAAATTAGACTCACTACTCAACCAAGAGAGACTACCTCCTCAGCTACCCTGGTACTCTGGGTTTGAATGATATTTCAGCTTAGTTTCTTTTAACCTCAGTAATAATTACTTACCTGAAAAATAATTTTCCATATTGTGTTTTTTTAACATTTAGACCAACTTAAAAATTTAGTAGGATCATGAGGACTTGAAGAACCATGCGGCTTGGTACATTGGCTGTGAAAAAAATGCTATGTATCATCATACCAGAACAGATTTTTGTAGCAGCAGTGAAACTTGGAACAGCTTTCTGTGGGCAACTCCTTTAGCTGAGTCAGGATGAAATCCTGTCAATAGCTTCCCACACTGTCTCACTTCACCACACCACAGTGCCTACATGTTTGTGGTTATGGAGAAGTATCACCTGTCTCTTGCTTAGATTAAATCTAAATATGCAATTTTCTTTCATACCTAAAGTAATAATTTTGATGCTCAATTAGGTGTCCAGTTGCTCATGCTGCCTCTCAGGCCTCTTGTGCTCTATTCCCAAAGGTTTGTTGTTTTGTTTTTTTTTTTCTCATCACTTAGATAATGACACAGGACTTTTCACATTTCACTCATACACAGTAATTCTGCTGAGTCACAGTCATCCAAAGCCTTCAGAGTAAAGGACAGATCTCAACTGGACAAAGGTGAAAGCAGAGCCGAGTTTCACTTGTGGAATAGTTTAACAGGGAGAAAGCTCCAGGTGTGCCCCTGTCTCAGAGCACAGGTTTGGACAAGATGTGCACTCTGACACAAGACAGAAAGCACTGCCATTCATGAAAAAAGCCTTATCCCTTCCTTTGCAACTGCTTTCTCTCAGGCAGCATTCCAGACTGTTTGAACACTTGTTCTTTTTACAATGCCAAGAAATAACAAACCATAATTCCTCCTCCCAATCAAATTATTATTTCTTATTATGCTTTCATTTTAAGGGCTGAACAGCTGACAAGAACACAAAAAACTCAAAATCCCACATACTGTTATTTTTCCAAGAGGCCAGACAGGGTGGGTGTCAAGCAATTTTTTTTCTTTAATTCCCACTTTTTTCAAATCTATTAGAGAACATCAGGAGCTCTTTTTCTACACCCTCTCTCAAAACTGGAGAAGCATACTGCAAGTTCCCTCTAGTCATAAAGAACAGGCTGAAGTGGAAAAAAAAAAAAAAAAAAAGAAAGAAGGAAAGAAAGAAAGAAGGCTCTTATCAGCTGCAGTATGGTGATATAACTAGGAACAGCCAAAAAAGAAAATTGCCTTCTTTGAGACTGCAGTTGGTAGATTCTGACAGATTTAAAGAAATTGCACAGAGAACCACATGAGAAAAGTTTTATAAAAATATTCTTGCAGCGGAAAAAGGTTAGAAAGGAAAAGCCACTTTTGCCAGTGCTTTTTCTGCCACTATCATTCGCCTCTTCAAAATCAACCTGTCAAATATACATTAAAAATTTTATGATCAATAATAAATTAATGTAACTAGTTACAAATAGTTTAATCAAGAACTATTGCCTCAAGTGTTTCTTATATTAATAAATCAGAACACAGGTGACAGCAGTTTAAACAGTGTACATTGAGATTTATTAGAACAAGCACTAATAGCAGCAGTGTACAGAGTGATGGAGACAATGTACTGTATGCACTGAACAATAGTAATTATACAATTGCACTTCTTCAGAGATCTATTAGAAAATGCTTTTCAGTAAACAGTTTCCCAAATCTAGCATTGTTTGGATTTGCCTCAGAGAAAAAAAAAAATTACAAAAAATATGTTGGTTTTTTTTTTTTTTTTTTGGTAAGGCATTAGCAACATTCATTGGCAGGCTACACAAGTCATTTGTACATGCATTATCCAATTACATTGCAACAAGTAAAAGAGCATCATGTTTCCTCAAAAATTAGAATTGCGTGTATGTTTTTGACACAATATCCTGGAAAATCTGACTTCACCTGAAGGAAACAGATGACATCTTTTGTAACATTTTAGAGCACAACAAAAACTATAGCATAGCCAAATTAACTTTTTATTTCCTACCAGAAGCTGTAGGACCACCTTCAGTTGGAGTTGGTATTATGGGTATCGTGTATACCAAATACATCACTGGAATAAAGTCTTTATTATCATTTCTTGTTTACTATTCCCCCCACTACCACCTCCCTGAATCATGTGGCCAAAGGATGCTCAACTGTAATCAACATTTAGCTACGGAATGAGCTTGGGTTTTATTGCATGAGAGGTAGTCAGTGTGAGGCCTCATCTGCTCTCTGGGTTACTACAACAGTACGTTCAAAACCAACTTACAAGTGCAAAGACATAGAGTAAGTGTTGCAGCTGCATTATATGGAAACCTAAAACTGTTTTATTACTGCTCTTTCCCAGCTAGCTTTAATCGCAGAAGTAGCCAGAAAAGATACCAAAAAAAAGCAATTCTATGTATGTGCTAAAGCCTGGACGGAGAGAGGCACTTTCTCACATTCATCCTTTTCCAGGCTAAGATTAAGAGCATGCTCTTAGCCTGCCACCCCCTGCTCCATAAACCAGAAAGATTAGACTCCTTTGTTTGACTGGCATACAGTACTAGCAATCCTCAGCTCTGGGCTGGCACCATCCTGGGGAAAGTACTGGGAAACAGGAACAGGGATTGCAAATATTCTTACAATTAAGCTTGCCAGAATGAGACATAATATGATGAATTGTAATTGTTTTAATGCACTGTTTTTTATTCCAAATGTCATTTCTATTTGAGCTTTGCAGAGACATGAAGTTGACTTGTTGTTTTAAAACTACAAGCTCCAGAATAAGGTTCCAAAATGCAAGAGAGTCAAAGGAAAGTCAAATATATTGCTCGGAGTGGTAAGCAGTCAAACCAACTGTGTTTCACACATTTTATCTTCCACAACACAGTGCACATGTTCAAAATTAGGCTTCAGAGCTACTAGTTGAATACCTAGGCTTGACTGCACATTAGGCCTAGAGCTGAAATAGATTTGGGCAGCTAGATCATCCACTCAACTGGAAGCACACTGGGTTCGAGGAGTGGAGTACCAACAGCAGCTCAGCCTCTGTGTAGTGCTCATTTGTTCAAGCATGTAGGAATTAGAAATCAAGTGCTACAAAACCTGGGGTAACCAGGTAAGCCACTACATTGTTTTCTCAGGAATGTCACTGTAAAGCGTTTTTATTTGAACTTAAGCATCTACATCTTTTAAACTGATTTAAAAGAGAACCGTTTGCAATATTAATGCTAAGTACACATTGATGCCTGTGCAATGTCAGAGTCCAAGCAGATGGAGCAGGAAAAAGTCTGATGTGCCTTGCTGATTAAGTCCTGCAGTGAAATAAAAATTTATAGATTTGGAACACACAAATACATCCTTTCTGTATTGCTCCTCAGCTGCTGATGTTTACTAACCATAAGCAATAAAATTGCTTTTACTGGCATAATCAGAATTAATAAGACTTCTGAATAGTCAAGAACAGATGAATGCATTTGTAGGAACTCAATCAAGAACAATTAACAGTATTTTTTCAAATGTTAAATTACTGAATGTACTACAAAGGACCAAACTTATGCTATTAAAAATTGCAATACTATAAGTAGCTTATATAATTTTCACTACAAATATCTGCAAATTAATTTTCTATTACTTAGAGATATTTAGAAATTATAGTACTCTTTTTTTTTCCAGTATCCTATTCTTTGTCATCTCATTATGGAAGCCCACAGCAAACTTTTGAGTGCAAAATTAGGAGGGTTGCATGTGATGTTTAATACTGAAGTACTCGAAAAACAATGCATTCTGCAACATTTGGGTAGCTAGGTACATAAATGCTTCACACTGTCTTTCTTTCTCTTAAGTAAATTTTTCTATTGCTTTCAAAGAATAGAAAAGAACTTACCTGGTGCATCTAAGAACTCAGACCTTTTCTCATTACAGTCTGTTATTCCCCTTTAAAACAGACACTATCTACCCACTACTCAAAAGTATTACTGGTTCTATATGCTATACTTCTAAAAAGCAACTTTTTCTCTTTAAATTCATCTCAAAAACCATAAAGCAAGATTCTGCTTGCCTTTGTACCTGATATAATAGCATAATCACAGCAGAAACACTCTGAGGATCTCTTTTTAGAAGTAATCTACCCAAAGAGGTGTACAAGGAATCAACAGATATGGTTTGGATTTTTTCAGAATGAGCACATGGATACCAGCAATCAGCAAAGAGTGCTCTTTTTGCTGTTTTGGTTCTGACATTTTGGTCTGCTAAGGAATTGGCACAGGGCAACCTACCACCTGAAAGGTTGTAAAAGCAAAGAAGCTCAGTAAGGCAGTATAAAAATGACAACTAACCTAAACCTTACTCTTCTAATGGCATTCTCAGAATCTGAGCAAGGTAAAAATACTAACATTTACAACGTTTCATACATGTGCGCATGGGATCTAATCACACCCAAAAAAGTGTGACATTATTCCCAATTTATATTAGCTTTGTGCAAAAGTGAGAGAAAATACAGAACTCTTTGCTACTGAAATACTGAGAAATCATACATACAAAGAAAAGTAGATTAAGACCCAGAGAAGAGTCTTGCTACTAGTTGTAACAAATAAATTATATATAACATCCTAGTACAGAACTATCATATTAATCTTTTTTGATACTGCAGTAGTTTCATTTTATGATGGCTTTTCATGTGCTAAATAAAAGTATCCCTTCAGACAATCTAGCAGTAACAGATAAAGAACAGGTAGTTTGCCATTCAATTCAGAGGAAGAAAAATATTTCAGACAGCAGATGCTGGCAGCTTGATTTCTTACTTATTTTACAGTAAATAACATAGACACAAATCCATATACAAGGAAGAATCCCACTGTAAAAGCCCACTGATATTTATTTTTGGCATGAGGGTGAAATTTTAATGGTCCACTCTGAGAAGTGGACATTTAGCATGACATGAACACCACCCTTTATGTCTGCAGAATTCCAAATACAGCTTACTTTTAAAAATTCTATCTTGGTAGGATTAATTCTTAGTGTGGAAAAAATATTTGAAAGTTAGTAGTCTAGAAATTATTAAAAAGGAACAAGAACAGCATCTTTGCTAATTAGAGAGAAAGCTTACTAAGGTAGAAGCTGTCATTTTGCATTTTTGCCTGCATACCAAAATACACTCATCAGCACTTATTTTTATGCTCAGTCAGGTCTTCTGTGAGACTCAGCAGAAAAGAAAATTTATTGTGATCTGAATTTGTTATACTGTATCTCAACTACTAAACAATACCAGTAGTACTTATTTTAAAAAATTAAATAGATTTTTCCTAACCTCAATTTGGAATGACAATTATTAATGCTGACTTCAAGGTAGGGGATAAAGTAATTTTACTATATTTATTGAGATTCAGTCTCAAAATATTTTATAAAATATTAAGCAAACACAAGGATAATAGAAGATCTCATGTGTATTTTTCCACATAGTTAAAGAAGCTATCCTGAATTTTCCTTTCCCTGGAAAATACTGAGGATTAACCTTGTATTCACTATGTTAATGTAACTATAATATTCCTTTTTCAGGTGACATTAACAAAGTGAGAGAGAGCATTCAGCACAGGACTACTAGACAAGAAATCTGAGTTTGCATTCCTGACTCGAGCACTGATAATTCCTGGTGGACGTGACAAAGCAACCCTTGGGACACAAGCACAATCCTAAAAAGAGATGTAATTTCAGAACAAGAGGTTGCATGTGTGACTACACCAACTGGCATCAGAAGCAAGTAGCTCAGTGAAGAACAGTTCTGGTTGAGTATTTGCCTCTGTCTTCTGCTCTTGTAGAGCACATAGTTTTGATTCTCTGAGAATTTACCCACTTCTGAGTTTCTGAAGGACTTTCCTCACCTCTTCCCATTTTGCATGCCTAATGTTCTCTTTCTTTAATGAAGACCACTAAAAGTAGCAGTCAATATGAAAACACATTTTAGTGTTTCACAGCAGATATCTGAATCATTGCTCCAGGAGTACCAATAAGTAGCTTTACCATACTTCAATGAATTATTCATAGGTCAGAAAGAACATATTATACACTGCTGATTATATTTTCAGCCTATGTAACTCTCTTTCAAGACATCTTCAGCCAAATGCAGGCTACAGTCATTTTTTATTTATAAAAGGAATAAAAACTTCCCTTTACCTTCAGCATTAATTCTGAGCAAATGTCTCCAATCTTCCCTTTTTCATGCTGTCATGGATCAGTGGAAAGAAAAATGGTATTAAGATAACCAGCCTGAAACAAATTCAGCAGCTCTGCTGACATTTTAATTCCTACAAGTCAGAAAATTTTCAGTTTTGTTACATCTCACATTGACAGAGCTTCTGTGACTAGTTTCACCATCCTGCATTGTTGTCTCTCCCTTGCCTTTCTTTTCTGAGGTTTCACAAAGATTGCAAGGAAAGTTAAAAAAAAAGTTAAAAATTAGAGATGATGAGTTTATAATGCCACAAAATTTGGCAGTGGAGGAGGCTGATATAATAACACACATAATGCATCAATATTATTTTTTAAGCTTGCAAGAAACTGTATAAAAATCCTTTTATAAAGATACTTTTCAGTTTAATGCAAGAAATATATATAATTTATACTAAAGCAAATGAATAAAGGTCTTACATACCCTAGTTTAAGAGTAAATAATGTATTTGCTTTTCTAAGTAGATTCCTTACAATATGCAATACAAAAATAAGATAAATTGCTGTAAATGTGCAATTTCTCTGACCTTACTCAGATTTGCAGCATTGTCCTGGGTGCCAATCACTGTTGTAATGGAGCTTATGGAGATAATTTCACCAGGAATAATCATACCTTTATTGTAGTCTAGATTCTTCCATGGAAAAAAAAAAAAACCTTTCTTCATGAAAATACTGACTGCTATTTGAATTACCATAAAAGTAATGATGAAGCAGAAAATTATAGTACTTTTATACTAAATATACCTTGAAATTATCAATATATGCACTGAAGTGTAAATTCCAAGTTTTACACAGTTTTGATGACTGTTATTAATGACAGACAGAAAGTAAAAATAAAGTAGTGTGTTTCAGCCCCAGTAGCTGCCAAGGTAAGTGGTTATGGCATACCAAATTTCCTTAGGTTTCTCATGGTCTGTGTATAACACAAGGTTACCACAGAGGCCCTCCCAGTGCTTCTGATACACTTTTGTCCATATTAATCTTATTCCCCCAGGTGGGCAAAACTCTCTAGCTTAACCCCTCCTAACATTTTAGCATGTGGATACAAACACACTTTCAGATGAATTTAATCTGAAAAACTCTGCTTTGATTATGCTGCTCCATTATTACTAATGGTATGTGAAAATGTTCATTCCTCAGATTACAACTGCAGCCAACACATGTAAAGTAGCTATTGCTTATTGTTGCAGCAGACAACATCTAAAATCCTGTAAAACAAGGAGAGCACACAAACCTCCCCTTTACTAATAGGTCTCACTAGTAATAGTGAGAGCAAGGTTTGCAAAACAGAGAAGGGATAAATTCAGCCCTCCTGGTTATTGTGCAATTGCAAATGGACTTCTCTTTTCCTCCAGGGCATTTCTAAAAATTCTGATTTTTTTGAGGAGAAGCTCAGTGTAAGACTGCAATTGAGCAGGGCTCCACTGGTGAGAGGTGAGAAATCCCACTCCCTCCATGGGGAGCAGAGGACATGGCCAGATCCAAGGAGCTCACATGAGGGCAGGACCAGCATTAGCTCCTAGTTTGTCTTAAGTTTGTGTAATTTGTTCCAATAAAGCACTGGCAGTGCTCAGCAGGGAATGAAGGATAATATCTTTCAACACTGTGCCAACTGCAGCACTTGCCACATGCCTGGCATGTGCTACTCACATAAAACCCACAGGTGCTGTATGGGCATATTCAGAGTCAGAAGTTCAATAGGAGAAAAAAGAAGGGTAACATTATTTGTATGATGAAAAGACTATTATAGTGGGAATTGCACTTTTAAAGCCAAATAAAAGCCAGTTTATTTAATGCAGCTTACATCTGTCTAAAATTAGAATGGGTGCCTAGATGACTTTTTAATCACGGTGATACCTCATGAAAATCAACTCAAATCATCTTTTCCTGTGAGATAAAAAGTTCTAATATGCCAAAATCTGCCACCATGATAATCTAAAATAAGAATGAAGCTATTTAAATCTTTGTAAGACATTGCATTTGATGAAAATAGCTACTATTACCCTATCATATCCAAAGTACCAGAACAAGGAAGAAATTAAGATACACTTTTAAAATATTAATAGAAAGTACAGCTCATTATTTTGAAACTAAAGCATAAGTATTGTGTATTTATACAGAAATAAGTGTTTTGAGAAAACACAGGAGAAAAGCATATGTCTTTGAAGTGAAAGAACTTCTTAAATTGCATAAAAAGTTTTACTAGTCAAATGATTTACACTAATTTTCAACACTTACCAAGCATATAGCAATTAAATGTACTGAGTTGGACAGCATTTTTCATGCCTTCCAAAAGGAAATACTGCCTGGATAAATGGAGTGAGTTGGGCTGAAAACTGCTTGAATGCCAGGCTTGAAGGGCACTCACAGATCAATGGTCTATGCCCTGCTGGCAGCCAGCAGCAAGCACAGCCCTGCAGGGGTCAGTTCTGTGACTGTGCCAACAACACCCCCCCAGTGACCTGCACAAGGACATAAGGCCACAGATGACATCAAATTAGGAGGTGAGATGGCATGCCAAATGGCAAAGCTTCAACCAGACCAACACTGCTCAACCTGAGAACTGGGCCAGGGAGCACCCCACAAGGTTCCATAGAAGTGAAAAGGTCTGCTCCTGGAGCAGGAAAATCCCATGTGCTGGGAAGTGATGGCTGAGCAGCAGCCCTGCCAAAAACCAGCAGGCATTTACAAAAGGTGCCAGGCTGCAAAACAGCCAGTGGTGCACCCTTCTTTGCAGCATGGGATACTCAGGGGATGGGGAAAACTCAGCCCAGCTCACTCAATGATGTGAAATGTCACAAGTTGACTAAAAATTATAATTTGGATAGAAGCCCTAACACCTATCCACTTTAGAAACAGCACAAAATATTCCATTATGTCTGCCAATATTAGAGGAAAAATGCAGTAACAGATTTTGCACAGAATACAGAGAATTCTGCACTACAAGAAACTGCTTTATGGTACATCTGCTTGAACTTTTTCATTTCTGAAATAGACTGCAAATATCTTATGTTGCATCATTTTGTGTCTTTTCTACTTACTAATTCACTAATTTAACATCCACTTGGCTTAGAAATTACCTTCAACAGAAAGATTTAACGTATCACAGATTTTCTAGATTTAAAAAATGTTAGCATTATTTTCTTTCAATGAGTGTCAAATAAACAATTGTAAAAAACTATTCAGTGATAGCATTTTTAGTGTCCACCAAGTTTCAGGTTGCATTGCAAATAATGACATTCACAGAGCACTGCCAGAATGCTGTAAAACTAAAGACCTTTTTTCTATATTTAACTAAAGATTTGAGGACATGCAGCTCTGTCCCTCAGTTGTGCTTGCAGTCATACACCCATGATATTTCCTAATATCACAGTGAACTGCACACAAAGACTGGAGCAAAAGATGGGCAAATGTTTAATAGGGTTAGTTTTAAAGAAAACTACATAGAATAATTAATTGCTTTTTTACACACAATGTGTCAATTTGATTCCTAATGTAATATTATTAAAGCAAGTAGGATGACCTTAACCAAATATTATTTAAAAAACAACTGTGATATATTTCATTTTCTTATATAACAATTGCAGAACTAAAATAAGAATAAATCAGACTAGGTCCAACTAGATAAGAAAAATAAAACATTATTTGAATAACAAAATTTATTCTTTGAATAACTTAAAATTTTCTTTGGAAGAAATCCCATTAATCTACACAGGGATTTTTATACCAAATTTTTATTAAAAAATTCATGACTATTCACAATTCATAAAAAGTCTACTTAATATTTCCTGTAGGTTTTCATAATTCTTTCTGTAAGAGAACTGTGTGAAGAAGTTGGAGCTGATTAGCAGCTAGTTGCCCTGCTAGTTACTTTGCTATACAATCAACAGGGAGAATTAAAATAATACTAAATAACCAAAGTAATCTCAGTTGTATAGGGACCTGACTCTGGAAAAGGAAGAAGCAGGCTGAGGGCTCAGGATGTGTGGTAATGCACTGACAACTGTTCAAGCAGCTCTGCTGGCAGATCACATACCTATCTAAATTTTATTTTTGACCTCAGGACAGGAATCAATCTTAAATAGAAAAACTGTATGTCATGTATGAGCAGAAAGGAATGCAGAGCCTGTGCATGAAATCCAACCTATCATCAGTGGTTGGATGTATAACACACGGATAAATGGAAGACTAGATCATACCATAGGGAATGTAGCTCTTTTCAAATAAATTACTGTTTTTTCTTTTATTAGGATCTGCCCTCCTACTGTTTAATGTTTTCAAATAGCAAGTGCCAAGTCTTCTCCCACTTATTTTAACTGAGGCTTAGCAACACATAAGAGACTTTGTTTTTACTAAAAAAACATAGAACCACTTTATGAAAAAATGTGAAGTATATTTTGCACAAAAGCTATTTTGGCAACACAAGTAGAAGTTGTTAGCTATAACACGTGTGAGCCTCTGCCATACTCTCAAAAATAAATTTAGATAAGAGAAGTGGATGGGGAAAAACAGAGCCAGGAAAATAAACAGTGTGTGTGGCAGAAAACAGTTGCATTTAAAGTACTATCCAGCTTCTGGAGAGAAGCCAGAGACCTTTGCATGAAATCTCTCTGTGCTTTTAATACTGTTGCAAAGCTTCAGGGATTTCTAATTGTATAAACAGTTATGGGAAAATGAGATTCACTGAGAGGACTATGTCCAGCCAGTACTAAATGTGATGACTGCATCTCAGCATCAGTCATTTGGAATATGAACTTTCTGACTAGCAACTCATATGCATTTACCAAAATTGAAATTCAACCAGCTAGCAGTTCCTTTTCAGTCTGATTATACAGTCAGCATCCCAAAGCTAAAGCATGTACAGTAGATCTCATACCTCTGAAATACAGTTAGATGTTTGGTTATCTTTTGATTTCAAATAATGCCGGTCTTTCAGTATTTATATTGTGATAAAATTCTAGAGCTTTAAAAATCTGCCCTTCACACAAGCCTAAGCATAGATATTTTAAAATTACTTAATGTACATCTTCATATTTTGTTAAGGCATGAACAATGGCACATGAATGGGAACAGCTTCCAGAAAAGCATATCTTTTTGACAAAGGCCAGTCCAAGCACATCACACCAAAGGACTAACCTGAAGCCAGAAATGACAGTGTTGTGACCCAAGAGTTTTTAACAAAAATAGTTGAAACAAAATGGATTTCTTTCTCTTTTTCTTTCTTTTTTTTTTTTTTTTTAATTTTAATTGTATTACTCTTAATGTCTGTTTAAAGCACCGGTTGCAGTTTTGCGCTTACCACCTCTTCCGAGTGACTTTGGATAACTCATCTGCTTCTTTATTTCTGAATTTTCAGCGTGTGAAATTTTAAAAGGTTTCTGTTTCCTTTTTTTTTTTTTTTTTTCCTCTTTTTTTTTTTTTTTTTTTTTTTTTTTTTTTTTTTTAGTTTTGATGGCTGCTGCAAAATTAGAAAGATCCAGAAGTGATCAGGGACCTGGTCTAATGCACTTCCAAAAGTCCGTTATAAAGATGAATATAAATGCGTATGATATGGTTTTTCCGTAGACCCACAAACCACGCTTAGCTATAAGAAACATATTGTGCATAGTTATTTTTTTTTTCTTCAGTGTGATATGTCTACTAGGTCTACATTCTCAGTTTACCAGAGTACAGGAATGTCTACTTTACTAAAGCCAGGATCCTTTCGCAGTTCCCAGTAGGTTTCATTGGTAACCCAGGCTTCTCTTTGATTAGCATCAATAACTTTTCTGTAGAAAAGGGGAAAAAAAGAGAGAGATAGAGAGATGAAAAAAGTTTTGACCATAGATATTGCTCTTATGCAATATAAAATCAAATTCCACACTTCTCTGATCTAACCCAAATATGCTATTTCTAAAGGACACAGGAACAGTTGGGAATTTAAAAATCAAGCTACATCAAAAGCAGAAGACAGAGAAAACAACCAAGACTGAAAATCTGTTGTTTGATTTGTGTGAGCAGGTCTTAGAGCCACGTAAAACCCCTTTGTCCACTACAAATCCTGTTTATGTTAAGAGGATTATCCAATAGATAGAGCTTGCAGAATGTAAGCCTTTAACTATCTATTTTTTATCTCTGCATTTTGCTTACATTATGCCACAACTGTATCAAACACATTTAATCTTTTCACTTTTGAGTCCCCATGTTAGACATGGGACTACTTGGCATGACTATTCCTTGTTTCAGAAGAATGCTTAATTTAAAAACAGCCAACAAAAAAACCTTCATTCAAAAATAAATGCATTTTAAGTGTATACGTATACATTTATATACAGATGTTATAGATAAATATACACGTATGATGTTGCTGTTTAGGTCACACAATATTACTTGTCTATGCAATGACTTTTAAAAAGCCCCTAGGTTAAATCTTAGATCCTAATATTATACTTCTAAGTCCACTTCAGTAGGAAGGCTTGTATAGCTGAGGCTCATTATGAGAAAATTATCATTCAATTATGAAGCTTAACTGTGTACAAATTGCTTCAGAGAAGTATGTATCAGACATTTTATTATCTTTCTTAAAACTGCAACTTCCCACACTTCCATCATTATCAGGCTGTGTTGGTGGTAATTCTTGTAGTACTTCATTCAGTTACACGAGAGAAAACAAAGACTTACTACTCAAATGAATAGACTCACTTAAAAAATTTGGGTACATATTCAATGCCATTTTCTTCCATGTACCGCCTCCGAGCTCTCTGGAGTTCCTCTATTCTTTGTTTCTCAGATGCTGCTGCTTCTATATTGCCTTCCTCCAGAAGCCTGTAGGAATAACAGCAGGCCCTATAACACACAGTCTAGCCCAAGGGATTTTCCAGCACCAACCATCACAGAAGACAAGCAGAAGCCAAGTGTGTTGTCGGTGTTGTACTTTCAGATCCAGCCTGAGATGCGACTCCCCAGCTACGTGTGCCTGACCTACAGCCTAAGGCACACGCTTTGCTCAGCTGCTTCAGCACATCACAAAATACTGAAGGACTATGAGCTGAGAATTTGGAGAGAACTAGTGTGGCTTCCATCCATAGCAGTAGTGCATGGCATTTCAGAGCCTGTTTTTTAGTTTGTCGTGAGGAATCTGCCCCAAGGTTGCACTAAAGCTCTACAGCATCAACAAGAAGCTCTCCAATTTCCCTCAGCTGGGTTAAGCAGAAATCTGAGTGCAATACTGACTACATTTTCTGCTAGCAGAATCTTCCACGGCTTAATTCACTGCAGTGAAGATACAGACAAAATTCAAGACTCAGCCAGACTCAGCCAAACTCAGCCTTGAGCCCACCAAATATTAAATGTATAAATAAGCATTCTTGCCTTTGATCTGGCCTGAATCGTGCATCTGTTGCAGGAAGAAGATCTTTCAGTAAGGGATCTAATTCATTGAGCTCAATAGCAAACCTCGTGAAGCCGTAATAACGCTCATAATTGGTTGGCATGGAGCCTGAATACATAAGACAAAGAAAAAAGCTTTTTAAGCTATTACTCTAAATATGCAAGATATTCCTTTATTTATAAATTTTTAATAGAAAAAATAACTAATATATTTTACTCTTACAATTAAAAAGCATCAGATGCTATTCTCTAAGTGAAACAAAATTCACTAAATATTAATATCAACTGCTTATCCTGCAGAGATTGTAATTGCATGTTAATAGATTCAAAACTTTTATGATCTTCCTTCCACTTTAAATAAAAACTAATTTTTTCAGGATTTTCAAGATAAAAACTATTTCCTGTTCCCCAGAAAGTGGGTTTGACCTTTAGAGTTCATTTCAGAACTTTGCATACACTCGCAGACTGATTCACCACTACAAGGAGTCAGAACAGACACCGCAGAGAGCAGGGTGCAAAGAAGGGCTCAAAAAAACATAAATACAAAGTAGGATTCTACATTCTAAGAACAATAATTCCTGGATAATGGTTGTATGAAAGATACAGGTGCAAAGGATGACTAATTCAACCTCAGGCCTCTAAGCAAGAAGGAAGTTGAAATCAGATCCTGAAAATCCCAGGTGCTCACCTTCTCTGAAGACTAATCCTTTAGGCTAATAAAGAATTAAGAGAACAAACTCAATAAACTGCTATTAGTTAAATCCAAAATAGTTACCCTGCTCTCTGTAAGAAGGCAGACAGGCTGGCCCAGAGGCTCAATTTTTTTCTTAATTTTATTCTTCTGTTACCCCAAGGTCCAGCACATCTGACCAGCAGTCAGACTGAGTTGTAAAAGATTATGCCCTTTAAGAACATTTCCACTTACCATTATTAGAAACTCATGTAAATTGTTGTTTGTCTAGACAGAGATTTTAATTTCTCTAGTATTATTCTGAGTATTTAAAATGAAGGCTAAAACAGCTTCACATAGTTTAGGTTTACCCTACAACATTTTCCAGAGTTTTTTACAAGCTTCTTACCTGGTCTCCATATGCACTTGGCTGAAGGTGCAACCCCACAATAGAGGCCTTCATGCCACTTCCCAAAAAGGCGGTGAACCACCTTCCCTTCTTGATCTATCACAACACCCTGGACCTCATTTACATTTGAATTCCAGTAGTTCACCTGCAAGTTTAACCAAGAGTTACTCACTCACACTCCTCTTCCAACAACCCATTGTACCAGTCCACATAATGAATGTGTCTTGGCACGTGGTGCCAGCTGTCCAAATTCTGTGTTGGAACAGCTCACCTGGAACTAAGAATACCAAAACTGGAAAATCATACGGTCCTAACGTGAACTGATTTAGTATAGGAGAAACTCTGCATAATTTGTGATGTGGTTTTGACATAAATTATATAAATTATTTGCACACCTGGGAGCTGCATTGTCAGCCATTAACCCACATCCCACACCATTCTGCAAAAATGACCCTTTGCCCATCAGAGCCAGCTAATACTCCTCTTCCTACATGAGGAGATATAGAATACATCTGTACTTGTATGGGAATATTTCATGGGTGCTGAACACTACTGTATACTGCAGGGAAGACATTCAGCTAGTATTACATGTTGTTTTTTTCTGTTTCTCTTCTCTGCTTTGCTTTCCTTAGACACATTTAGCTGTTATACCTTCACCCCAGAGCCAGTTGTCCATTCTCAGATTATCCACCAAAACACAAATTTCATGTTATGTTAATACCCCATTGCTACCACTGCAATGGTATCGAAGTCTTCTGTTGCAATGTTAAGACAAATTCATTTTTAGGGAAAATACTTGATAGTAACATAGCTATATAGACTTCTACTTTTATATATGGTCCTCGCCTGGATATTAAAATACAATAAAAAAAAGCAGCAATATGTAATGTAAAAAGATAAAATACTGACTGACAAATTCTAGTAGAAAGAGAAGTAAAATTGCAAGGTAGTGTAGAGGGAATTTGTGTTTTCATTGTGGTAGTACCAAAAAAAAATTCATTTTTAATCAAAAACCAGCAACAGTACAGAACACAGCAATGGAACACACTGATACCAAATGTTCAGTGGAATAGAATCATACTAATTGAAATAGCATTCTCATTTGACAACTTACATTTTCTGAATACTGATAAAAGAAATCAAAGATAAAATGTGGAATGTGGACTTCAGAAATAGTGAATAAACAGTTCGATGTACCCTTAAATTGTGCAGTTATATGAATATAAGATATGCATTAACATCCATATGTTACCTTGACAAAAGTGAGTTTACAAATACAAACACTGCTTTTTGTGTTTCTGATAGTTATCTCTCCGTAGTGCTCTATCCATCTCCTTCCACTAAGAATATTATGTATGCAAGTAGTGACTTTATTCCAGACATAGTAATCTCCATACCTAAGAACAGATTAAGAAGTAGTTGGTAACATCTATTCATCATGATCATTACTGAAAAAAAGGTTAAACATTGCTCCTTTATTGTAAAAATAAACCATATTTCCCAAAAACACCTGCACAGATGACAAAGTCCTGTATCTGGGTACATCACTAATCCTCCTTAGAGAAGCTCACCTAAGTTCCAGTGCAAAGATCTACAGAAGGTGCTATAAACCACAAATAAACATTATGAACCACTGAAGCCTGCATGGCCTATTCACTGTCCTCAGAGTATGAAGTGCTTTGGCCACAATTCCTACAGGGGCAGGACAGTGACCCATAGATCAACATGAGGCTAAACTGAGACCACAGGAAAAAAAAAAACATAATCAAATCACAAACAGAACAAAATAAATATGAAAAGGAGATCAAGGAAAGGAAGTAGGAAGCCAGGAGCACACTGGTACATCATCCCTTTCCCTTTGTAACAACTATCCAATCAGAGCATCTCTAAATCAAACAAGAGAATAAAACCAGAGAATTACATTGCGCAAAGCACACTCTCCTTCAGAGTTTAGGGGAAGGCATAAAGACAGAAGACAAAACAGTTCTAGAATGCATTTACTCCAATTTCACGAGATGGATAAAAAGGTGAAGTGATGCTGTACTGTTACAAGCAGAAAGAAAGGCTGGCTGCAATGTACATGAGCAAGAACACCACTGCAAAACCAGAGGACATGTTAAAGTATCCACTCCTTGCATATTCTTAGCATTTACAAGCTGCAGCTAGTCTCACTGCTGGTGAGGCTACTGCTCGGCCAACATCTTCATACAAAGTATGAAGAACATACTTTGGTTTACCCACATTTTGAAAACAGACCTTTCATGTTCTGAGGGAACACTGAGCGGCATCGAGAGCCTTAGGACAGCACCAGCTGCTGCCAGTCCTGCACTGCTGCTTTGCTCTGAACTGCTCATCACTGCTGTACGTTTATATCAACCATGGGTTCTCTCTCCCAAAACATTTCTATACTCCCTCTCTCCATCACCTTCTAGAATGTTTTTTTTTTTTTCCTCCTCCAAAACCAAAAACAGACCTTGAGGTTCAAAAATGTTCCTGTAGCCCCACCTGAACACTAAGGAGAGATTAGAGCTGGGCACCAACTCTCACCAGTACAATCCACATGATGTCTGCTTACCCCAACCCATTCACAAGGCAGCACAGACTAGAGTGCACCAAAGACTGAAAACAAGAGGAGAGAGGACAGTGGCTTACTTTGGAAGAGTCACATTCAAGGTTCCAACAGGCAGAATTTCCATTGATTTCCCCCAGAATTTGTTTTTCCATCTGATATCTGAATACAATAGTGAAATGCTTAAAAAACTGAAATGACCAAAGTCTCCCCCTTGCACTGATATGTGGCACCAGACCATCTGTGCTAGACTACCCAATTCAAAACAGGGCAGTAGATAGTATGAATTTGCCATGAAAATATTTAGGAAAAAAATTCTAAAAAATTACATTAGGCCAGAAAAACTGAATGCAAGTTTAATTAAGCATCGTGTCTGTGCTGCATGATTGTCAAATGTCTTGTGCAAACACTCAAAGCAAATTAAAGGCATACACCAGTAGGTACAAGGAAATAAAGATATATTTTTTTCAAATGTAAAAAGAACTGCTTTTGTTTGTAAGAGGCAGTAATTTTACAGGTAAAAACCTTTTAAGCAGAAGAGGATAAACAGGCTGCAAGTGACAGGGGAAGTTGTAACATGTTTGCTCACTCTTAATGAGAATATGGAGTAAAATAAATCAGATCATCGGTTTATAATATGTCACTTCAAAATAGTAAGTATAGAAATTCTAAGTTCAAAATACAAAGCTCAGCTTTTACAAAGTTTTTACTTGACAACAAAAAAGAAGTTATGCTTTTGAATTAAAAAGTATACCTTGCCAAAACACAAAGTTTTTCGATTCACAGTGACAGGCCGAAATGGGAGGATGGTGGCTAACCTGAAAAACAGTTTATTTGAATTAAAAACATTTAATTTTCATTCCTAACACAGTACAATTGTTATTGTAATATGAAAATACTAAATAACCCATGTTGCTATGAAAACAGATACAACTTAAGTAGTTGTACTTAAAAAGTTTCTTGTGATTACTATAAAAATGTATTCCTTCTAGCATTTAATGAAGTCCACTCATATTAACAATATTTATTTACTCCTAAGAAAGCAAACCATTCTAAGTAGAAAGAAAAAATGGGATTATTCTATAAAATTAAGAACAAAAAATATAAACCTAAACAGGAATATCTATCTAGAAACAAGCTTTACCTGCTCTGAGAAAAATCGAAATCCTTTGTCTTCTCTAATACATTCATAAGTTTCACCAAGCACTGGGTTAAATGGCTTGCTTCCTGCTCTAAAGTATGTAGAGGCATAGCCTGATGCTGCAAAGGCAGCTATGAGAACCTGTAAAAATACAGACCAGAACATGAGAACAGGCAGACATTCCTGTGTATGAGCCATCACTATGTGGTACCACACAACTCACTGCTCAGAGTGACAACTGGATTGATGAAGCATGCCTGAGAGTGAAACCATGCATCCCAGCCAGAACCAGCATAAACTTTATTTCTTCTGTTGATATAATTTCTTTTTCTTCATGGCCTCAGTCTTTCAACAGTCCCCTAAAATGACAATCTGCACACGACACAGTTTTTCTGCCTTTGACCAGGCTTATCACTAGTGACCTAAAACAGACCCAGCTCCAGTCCTTCTTGCCACGAATAAATATTATGTAATAACTTCTAATTACAAGATCACATACCATTTTCCTATGGGAACTATTTTATTTAGTGCCAAACATAAACAGCTCTCACTTAGGATGTCCTTAGCACAGAGTTATCTCCAAATCTTCCACACATGTGCAGCCTTAATAGCCCCCTTGTTTATACGTACAACCACAATTTAATAATCTCTAAGCCCGGTCTGACTGGGAGTAATAAGTTAAGTGACATGCCATGGTTATTCAGTTTACAAGTCCCATTTGCAGAGTTTAAAAAAAAAATCATATCAGTCAGTCAGAAGTGCAAACAAAACTTCAGAAAAACAATACAGGGATAGAAATGTGTTGGCAACATGCTACAAGTGGGGCAAATATTAACCATGTTCCCCTCTCCTCCTGCTAGTGAGGGCACAGCCTTCATGTGAGGTTTCACATGCTTTGTTTTCTTCCCACTGTGTAATGGGTGCTCTATTGTCTATTCATTTTTTATTATTCAGAAATGCAGCATCAACAAAATTAACACTGAACACTGTTTTTACAGGCTTTTCTTCAAAAGTAAAAACCTTCATTCTTCTAAAACAGTTTTCAGATTAATTTCAACTTCCTTTTTTAGTTAAATTAACTGCAGAGAAGCAAAGGAGTTTACTATCCTTGTGATATAGAGAGCAATGTGAAAAAAAAGGGTTTTCACTACTTTTGGATGCTTATTGAAGACAGCAAAGTCCTGATCTTTCAGAGAACAGTGAACAAGCAAGAACATATTCACAGCATTGCTGCAACTAGCTTTGGGTATTCAGCTCTTTTCTAAGTAGTCCCACACCTCAGCTCAGGTGTGCAGTTTGCATTTTTAGGGGTGCTGTTTAAAAGTTTGGCTTGTATTCCCAAGTACTGCAGTAGACATCTGTAGCAGAGAAGGGGTGTGAATCCATATTCCCAGGGAAGCTTGCAGTTGCACAATGGCATTGCCTTTCTGAATTCTCCCTATTACTTCAAATACTGACCTTTCAAACTTTTCAGCAAAGGCAATCATCTGCTTTACTCATTACAATCCTGCCCACTCTTACAGAATCTCCCTTCTTTTGTGAGGGACAGAATCACAGAATACTCTGAGTTGGAACAGACCTACTATGATGATATCCTAAATCTTGTAAGAAAACAGAATGTGATGATGAAAAATTCAACTCCCTTTCTCAAGACTGGTTCAACTCCTTGAGTGTTTAGGATTCCTCCCTCTCCTGCAGGCCTTGTGAGCACGGCAGTTCAGGGACTTGAGTGTGCAATTGTATAACAACCAAAGGCAATCTCCTCTCCCAGTTATCCACAGCGCTGCCAACTCATACCAGGGAACAGCAGAGATGTTCAGCAACAGCACTGCCAACTTTCCCTTACAGCTTTTCCCTGGGTCTTCTGAGGAAAAGGAGACAGACCAAAGCACCCTGAGAGCTGAGCACAGGCTCAAAAAACCAAAACAGACTTACAGGGGAGCTGAAGTCAGACTGCCCAGGCAAACTTTGTCCTGGTGTTTTGAAACTTCTCTCTTAGAAATTGCCTGAGATGACATCTTTTCACACCTATATTGATCATAAGGCAGCCACAGACTCGATTACCTCTTGAAGGCTGCTGGATTAGATCACTGAAAGCCAGGAAAGGATGCTGCACAGTTTGAAACTGCCAATGCTTACATCTACAGTCACAGAGTGTGAGATCAATCTCAAAGAAATGAGTTACAACTGCAGGACTTAGTTTGGGGTCAAGAAAATCCTGCAGCCTTGTTCAGATCAAACCTACCACTAACTGTTCACAACCCTTTTCTGAGCCAGCAGGGAGGTCTGTTGTCTGTGCCCAGGAGGAGAAAGAGAGGACCCTGCACAGACCCCACTCAGCAGCTCCCTTTTTACACAGACAGAAGAAGTGCTACACCAAGTGCATTACCATGCGTTCATAGGGATCATCTGTTTCGGCAGCCTTGTCCAAGAGTTCGCTGTATTCCAGCTCTTCACAGAGATGTTGCAAGGTATTCAGAGGTTCATTTAGCTCAACTGGCATGGACACTTTGGAAAGATCTTTGCCAATGTTATTTCTTAAAATATTCCACAGATTGATGTTACTGGTGTCAGGGCTGGGAGCTGGGAGACAAGTCCTCCGTCCATTTCTGAATGCGCCTCCTGTTAGCTCACCATTAAGAACTGGGAAGGGAAAAAATATTGTCATAAGAAAGCACCACACTAAAAAAAACAGAGCTCTCCTTTCAACCAAATCACTGCCAGAACAAGCAAGCCCAACTTCACTGTTTTCAGCTGAGTTGGTCTTGTATTGACATGCAGTAATTCTGGTACATGAACATAACCAATGTAATTTCCCAAAGTTTGAAACACAGTATACTTTGCCGAGAAATGTTGTCTGCAACACTGGTGTTGTCCTCAGATATATTGTCACTCACATCACTGATATAAGATTCATCATCAGAAGCCTAAAACATAAATAAAATATCCATTAACTCGAATACATATAAAATATACTGACAAAACAGACCAAAAAAATTAAGTGTGAAACAAAAATATTCTCAAAAAAATATTCTCTATGCAATTAGAAATATTAGCTAAATCAACTGGATGTTTCAATCAGTCCATAGTGCCATTAGTGCCATTTTTGCACTAAAAGTGTCAAAACAAATGCTATGTTGTCCTCACGTTTCTGAATTCGTTATTATCCAAATACAGACATGAGATCTGCAATACGTGGCTTCAAGTAAGACCAGGGATGAACAAAAAATTGATAACACAATGTGCTAGGGCTGGGAGGTGAGAAGAGAGTGTCATATTTCTGGTTTTTATAAAGAACTGAACAACAAAACATTTCAGCAAACAAATTATGTAAACATCGATCTATCATTTTGCAAAACAAGAATCTCATCAGCGTTAAGAATATTTTTTAAATTGTTTTACACAACTGTTTTTTCCAGAAATAGTAATTTTTTTGTCTATTTCTCTCATTACAGAGTATAACTTTATATTCATATATAGCAGAAGACTTTTTTAAGAATATTTGAAAATCTACATTTAGTTGACTGCACAGTCAGCTGTCACTGTCTATGCCATCCTCAGGTGGAACTGCCACAGTGTAGAAAGGACAGGTACTGAACGCCAGTTACTGACACAACTCACTCAGTTTTACACTTCAGGGAACTCCTGCACCTCTTGATGTGATCTCAGGTTTGTTTATCTACACTTTTTACATTCTGACACCTTTTTATTCTAAGCAGCATTACTAAAAAGAAAAAGTTTACTAGTGGAAGCACCACCTAGCTGTGTCCAGCAGCAGAGCTGCCACATGCTGTCACAGCCTACCTCGTTTTCTGACGAGCTGGCAGACAGAAGCACTTCCTGTGCATCAAAGAACTCTGAAACTGATTCAGACATAGAGAGCCTGCTTTCATTAGAAACTTGCTGAGACAGTGGCAAACTGACATGAATTTGTTCACCTGTCTGAAAATAAAGCACACAAAAGTAAAAGTATTATTTCACATATTAAAGAAATAAGCATAGAAGGGGTAAATCACCGGAATAAGATTTCTATGCCAAATATAAGCACAGAGAGTAAAGATAGCATTTAGTGGAACTTTGTATGTACCTAACAGATGAGACTGAGGGTGATAGAATAAAGTATATTTTGAACAGTGAGATACATGTCTTCATTTGAGGCCTACCCAGCATCTACTGCCAAGTCTTAGCAGCATGAAATTGCAGATCTAGATCTCTATACAGAGAATTGATTTTGTGGACAATAGCTGTATTGTGCCAGACAAGTTCAGCCATGAATTTCAGATTAAGTGACATCTGGTAATAACAAATTAAATCTAGGAGCTAGGAGCTAGCTTTGATACAACTAAAATTTAATTATAAAGTTTTATAAGGTCAGAGAGTTGTAAGTTACTTTATAAATAAATGACCTTGTGAACCAGTTTAGTGTTTAGTAACAATGTTTGAAATGTTTGAATATTTAGGAGGATAGCTATAATATATATTTTTATTAACTTTTATTCTGTTTCTATTTCAAATCTCATTTGCATTATGCCATTAACACTGACTCAATACTACCAAAGGGAATGAACTCTCTAAGGTTTATTATAAAGAAATGTAACAGCAAAGTCAAGGATTCAAAACTGCTATGATAATGTCAGTAGTGCAGCAAGCTAAAATAGTGAAATATACTCTCCTCTTCCTGCCAGTGATGGGTGGAATTCCAGATTTCAATGTTACCCTGCAGGCTATCACATTAAGAAAAATTAAGATGCTCTCCTTGTGCCATTTTATGTCAGAATCTTTTGTTGTGGAGGGAAACAGATCTCAGACAATCCCTTAATTTATACAGCATGTTTTTCCTGGGAGATTGTACAGATTAAACTACTGAAGCCCTTTTAAACGTGGTTAACTCTTCAGATTGCAACACTATCCCTGTTAATCTCACTCCAGAACTCCTGCATATGGTTTTGTTGACATCTTAATTCTGTAGAATTATTCTATACAATTACCCCAAGATGCACTAACTAAATATCCCCAAAAAGTATAAACAAGCCAAGAGGTCAAAATCCATTCCTTTTTCATTAGGATTTATAAAGTTGTAGACAGATTGTGATGCTTGATGAATTATAATGAAAACTCATTAGAAGCTCATTTTACCATAATCTTTACAGGAAGTAATCAAAATTTTGAGGTTTTACATAAACTAGAGGGACTTGTAAAATACACATGCTCCTACTTGAAAAGGACCCTCACACAGGCATTATCTACATGCTGCAAGATTATAGATACATATGAAACAAGCAAGATAAGGGAATGAGAGACCTGGAAACTTTGAAAAACTTCTTCAGTCAGGCATACTTCTACCAAGACAGTGATGAACAAATGAAAAAGAAACAGTTAACCAACAAAAAATAAAGAACAGAAGGAAGGTGGTTGCCCAGGACATGACTGCACATCGCTGTGCTGTGGCACCACTTCACCTCTGTGTTCTGTTGCTAACCTACAACATGCTGGATTCTTGGAAAAATTATTTAGACATTTTCAGAAAGCTAATAAACAAAAACAGTTTTACCTTTCTTGCTTGTTGGAAGAAATAATTAGGAGACAAGACTATGTTAATTGAAATGGCATATGCATAGAAAAAAAAAATAGTGGAAATGACAAATCAAAAACATTTTGTGAAATGCAAGCAGAATGGTTGCCAAAGTGACCACACTAATTGTAATATATTATAGTACACAAATTCAGATTTGTCACGAGGGATGCTCTGTTATTAATAAAAATGTTCATTAATCTGTTGACTATGGAAAGCAAAACAAGAAAAACTAGATGCAAAATATATATATATGCAAAAATATTAGTGCAATGCTTTGTTCATGGACTGAACCTTTTGATTTTAACAGTACAACTCAAGATTCTAAATGTGAGGCCCTTTGGACACTTGCAAGATCAGGTCATTAAATAATTAATTGTTCTGTTGATTTGGCAAGAACCTAAGATACAAAATTGGTTAGCTACTGTGTGATACATTAAAATACAGTAAAACCTCACTAATTCCCACAGCCAACAATTAGTATTCCAAAACTGGAGTTCTTCTCTGTTCCTTTAAAGAGACCAAGCTGAGCTCTTTCATGTCTGACATACAGAAAACAAAAGAGTGAAGTTTTATCGTAGGTAAGGAAATATAACCCGACTTTTTCTATGAATGAACATTCGCCAATCTGAAAAATTCAATAATTTTTCAGGTGTGTTTCAGCTATTTAGTGAGAATTAGCAAGGTTTGTTTGTAGTCTAAATCATTAAAGGCCAAAGTCTTACCTCATCAGGACTAGGGATAATATTTACACTGACAACCTGATCACAAATTACAGATTCTGAATGTATTCTGTTCAAGCGACTCCTTAGTTCAGCATTCTGGTTGAGAGCCTTAAAATAAAAATTGCACATTTCATTTAAAATTAAAATGTAAACACTAAAAGACAAAGGAAAAAAAAAGGGGGAAAAACAAAAGAAGAAAAAAAAGCTCCTTTCCAGCAATTTCCTGAAAAAAATCACTGAACCGCCTTTCTTTCATTTATCAGGAGATACCTATTTTAGATCCTCTCTAACATGATTTCATCTTTGGTTACTCTGCCTTCACTGTTTTTCAGGAGACTGGGGGACAGATGTTCTCCTGCAATGTAACACTGGCATTCTATCTCAGCTCTTAGAGAGCTCTTTGGCAGGTGCTCTGGTGGGTTAGGTACATCATGGAAATGGGGAGTGAACGCAGCAACAAAGAGTGAAACTGCAGAACAATACATGGGAACTACCCACCAAATGCCCAAAGAAGCAATTCTTGCTTTACAGCTACCTATACAGCCTCTTCCCAGTCGAGGTTATTGGCACCCAGAGGCTGCAAGAGAAATTGCTTCATTTCCAGTAAAACAAACATAATTGCTAGTATCATTGTCTACCCACCCTATAAATTGTCTATATGTCTATCCACTCTATACATTTTATAGATTTGCCTTGTACTTATTTCAAACTATGGATCCACTACAGTATCACGAATACCAACAGAATTCAATTGCTATCTGCTGATTTTTCTCCTATTTTAAAATTCAACATAGATCACAAATTTGGGTGCATATATATGTATTATCTGTTATTTGGAAAGACTAGCGTGCAAGATTCTGAAATCCAGAAGTATAATATGCTACATGCCTAGAACATGACTGACTTAACCTTAATATATCTCCAGCACTGAGGATTATAGTAAAGAATAGAGAAATATTTTGTTTCAGTAGAGAAGGATTCTTACAATGGAGTGAGAACCTTCTTCTGTCTCCCCCTAGTGCAGATTGAGGAATAGATTGCATGAATGTACTGAAACAAAGGAAGACCAAAGGAAAATAGGTAAACTTAAACTGTCACTAAACAGTTTAAATTACCCAATTTTGCTTTGCTCTGAAATGATGATTTCCTATGTCATGCAAGTTACTAATAAATATCCACAGGTCTTAGATAAACTTGTGCCAATAACCACAAATGGTTACCCTTATCTCTTGCCTCTAACCCTTTTTTATCACAATGCACAGAAATCAACCTGCATAACATGATATGCATCTATAGAAAGGATTGTCTTTAAACTTCTGCTCATATTTCTTGCAGATGCAGCCCTCCACACCAATCCAGCAAATGCTTTTATGCTTCCTTGACAATGAATTTTAAAAACTGGGTTATTTTGCAACCTAAGGAGTTATTTTTGTTATTGTTATTAATTTGCAGAAATTATTATATAATTTCTTCTTCCCTGCTAAAGCAAATTTTTTTTTCCTTTAGCTTAAGTGGGAGAGATGCTGGAGAGTTAAGAGGTGTGGATCTGGAAATCCAATTTACCCATGACTATATATTGCAACCCAGGATTGCTTTTGCATTTAGAGACACGAACATATAAAAGAAATCTGACAATATATGGTCAACATTTAAAACTTAATTACAAAAACAAGAATATTTCCTTGGCTGTGCTGGAACAGCTCCAAGAAAAACATCCAGCACTTGTAAAAAAACATTTGATCCTTTTTCTTTACTTTGGAAAACTGTAACAGATACAGGCTTACACAAATTATGTCCTTTACCTTCACATGCACTGAGGTTAGATCTACATCATAACAGAATATGCCCTAGTTCTGGTTGAAAACTTGGCTTTTCCTTGGAAAAATGTTCAAAATACAAAAGAAATAGTGCATCGGGCAAGAAAGATGTGCTTGAAATCCAAATCAAGAACATACCTGAGAGAGGGACTGTCTCAGGTGAGCTATTTGAGCATTGTGGCCTGCAAGATCCTGCTCTGAAACAATCTGCTTCAGCTTCTCCTTCTCTATAGCTATGCTGTTAAAGGCAGACTTCAAAAGAGAATGCACTAAGTAAAAAGAAAAAAAATAGAACAGGTGTTTTCTTGGCTACAGAAATCACATTGACATCTATTACAACATTTCAGAACTAAAGACAGAGTGAGACTTCCATCCCACAGTTGTGGACATTTGGAACAAGGGCCTGAACTTCAAGCCAAATTAAGTACAAACACTTACAGCTTGGGATCATAATGTGCATTCACACATATCTCATCTCAGCATATTCCTAGTGCTGAACATATGGAAAGGTGCATATTTGGAAAAAACGGTGTCCAATGTGTGTTATTTTCTTTCTGGTTTTTATTTGTACTTTTCAATGCAACAGAAAGATCAGTTCTTCTAGACTTAATATTGTACTTATAAGGAGGATTACTTGGTCTTTAAACAAGTTTTGTATTTTTTAAGATTTCAGTCTCACATTTTTTCCATGCTTATTGTATAACAGCAAACTGATAAGAAAACATTTTTTAAATGGTATTCTTCAGTTTGTAGGACCATTCACCTACTGGCAATAAAATTGCAATTCAAAAGTACATTCCTGCAATAAGCTTTTTTTCTATTTATTCCATTGACACAGAAAACATTGCACAAAAATGAATTCACAGCATTATGTGTAGCAGTTACATTCTCAACCATCTTTGGGGAGAAGTAAAGCATTTTGTTGAGGAAAAAAAAAAATTTGCAAATTCAGTCACTTATTTACAGAACGCAGGAAACGGTTCAGAAGACTTGGAAAACAATTTCAGGGTTTACCTATCTATACATTTATTACATGCATGGAAAATATAAGGATAATACATGTTGCCTTTATGTAAGCCACCTGAACAGCTAAAAACTCTTTTACACTATCACCCAATGCAGATGAAAGCCCTGGCCATAACTAAGTGAAGGCAATAAAGAAACAACAGAGAAGCACACTGCAGGAAAGGCTTGGCATCTCCAGCTACCTTTCTGTGCCATCAAGCAGAATTCTTCTTGCAGCTTCATGTACTCAGTGGAGCACTCCAGAGGGTCTGCCACATGGCCTGGGGGAGCCTGAAACTCAATGTCTGCACAGAGGTTGGGGTTGGATGAGTGCAGTCGAACAGGCGACATCGTAGCACTGAACGGGACCTAGGGCAAGAAACAGAGGAAATGCTCTACAAGGTGAAACCAAACTTTTGACTCTGTTGAAGGAAAACCCAATTTTTTTTCTGAAAAGACTTGATTCACAATGTGAAGAACGTAGCAAAAGTGAACATGTAACTTCTTACTCTCCTAAATCTCAACATAGCTGGTGCAGATTTCTCTTGAATTTTTTCACTGAAGTAGAAAAAAGAAGGCCTAAATACACAACTACCAACTAATGATGGATTATTTAAATTCTAACATTTACAAAAAATGGATGCTTTCCTAGTGCTTAGAAGATTACTGGAAAATTGAACCATGAGACCTGCTCCTTTATATTTGGACATTGAGAGTAATTGCAGATGAGTCTGTTGTTGAAATACCAACATTTGAAGTATGCAAGTTTCTCCACAGATCTAGAAATAGGATACAATATTATCAGATATATCATTGAAGTTTTTCAAAACCACTCATAAATCTTCAGTTGAACCTCATTGTACTGACAATTATGAAGAGGGAAGAAGCATAGTCTTTCTATTTTCTTTTTTACTAAACAAATTAAACAAAACAACAACAAAAAAAAAACTCCACCTGAGTTTCATTTAAAATACATGAACCATAAATAAATACAGAGAGATAAATTTTAGTAAGATGGAGCAAAGAATTTAATTTATTATCTTTCCACTTCTCTTTCATCTACCTTTCAGGTACAGTAATAAAAAAATTACATGCAAGACTAAATTATATATACTTGTATCATGTACTGGGCAGTTACCTATATGCTACATATGCACTGTATGGCTACCATATGTGATGCATGTGCGAGAGTATTTTGTATTTTACTTTAATGTTACCATTTACACACATTTATATGAAAATCAAGCAAAGAACACAATTTTCAACTGTAAATGCAACAAAAAGGCATGCAGAACTCCATTTTGTTACTTAGATATTAATGTTTAATGTATCAAGCACTGCTTAGCACATCAAATCTAATAATTTCATTAGATTGATCAAATGTGTAAATCAAGAATATTCACACTGCAGCCCAATGTAATTATTCAATATGAAAAATGGGGCCATAACATAAAATGTCTCTTCCAAGGCATGATAAAGAGCAGCAGGTAACATAAAAAGTCATATTACTAAGAGTTTTTATCAACAGATGAGTTCTATACTGTCATCAGTGGTTGAACTTGGTACTTTGTTATTTGATTAGATCAGGGAACAGTTTTATCAATTCCTTCCTGTAAAAGCTGACATCAATACACATTTTAGGTTTAGGTTCTGATTCTCAGTCTTGCATCATCATTCAAATGAAACCCTCAAAATCCTGTTGGATTTATGAATCATTCCACTCATGAGCACTTTATGAAATAAGTTTTCTACTCTGTTCTTCCTCTATTTCCAGATACATACAGTACAGTAAATAATAACACTATGGCACCTATCTAATATAAGCTGTATTCCTGCTCTCATGTATTTTGATTTCCAGCTATATCAACAAAGTATGGGGTTTTTTTGCTCATTTTAGCCTCATATCAAGAAGAATTCCTTAACAGAAGATGTAGAATAAATTCCTTGTATTCACACTGGATATTTAACCCTTTATCTTCTTCACAAGCACCAAATTCCCTGTCTCAAGAACTCAGCAGCATTAGGTTAAAAGACTACCGTGCCTAAACATAGGTTAATTTCAAATTTCTTTTCCAAAACCTTTCTCCTTCTTCAATGGGACAGCATGTTTCCAGAACTTTCTGACTGGGAGCATCACAAAGCTTCAACTGGTCCAGGTGGCTCCAGGATTGTGGACACTTCCAGAGTAGGTATCTATACTGCACCTGTGTGTTTGGAGAACACACCCAACCCTCCAGACCATCCAGAAGGCAGGAAAGAAGCTTTCACCAGCTGCAATGCCAGAGCTTGAGGGAGAGTCTCCCCAGCCCCACGTGCCTGTGGTGATGGGGAAGGTTCCTCAGCCCCACATGGACTGGCAGAGCTGCCCACATGTGCAGGGGAGCTCTTCAGTCACTCTCTGATTAATCAAGCTGAAGAGATCTGCTTTAGATCCATAATTTCTGCCTCAAGCCCCAGCTGGCCAGGCTGAAAAAAATGTTTCTGCAATGAGGTTTATTGAAAAAATACTATTTTCAATTATGCCCTAGAAACAGAATTTACATGTTCTACAAATATGTCACACTACTTGCAAGAAATATACATTCACATGGCAGAGACAAGTAGCCTTGCTGAGTGCTTTAAATACAAGAACCAAAAATACTGAACTGTTGATTGACATGAACTCTCCTCATATGCCTTTTTTTAGAAAAGTTTCCAAGCTACTTTCCATAACAGATGAAAAAATGCATATTAACAACCATTTTCATTCTCTTAAACAGGCAACAGTCCAGGAAACAGTGCCAATATACTTCCCCTTTTTTCCTTTCACTGAAGTGCTTTCTCTCTGTATTAATGGTGGCTTCATCCTGACTTTACTACCCATTCTCTTTTGGGTTGTTTTTTATTGTTGTTGTTTTGAATGTTTTTAAAAAAATATTTACCTCTAGCTTTCTCCATACAAACACTTGTAGACATAACCTCAGATGAACCATGTCCCAACTTCCTGCTTTACACCAGAGGTGTTATACCCACTCATCCATCACCTTCCTCAGAATTACGTGTTCATGTAGGAACAGACTGTTCCTGGCCAAGTAAGGAAAGCCTCTTTCTGCTGTGCATTTAGCTGATATGACTCTGCATCCCTCAGTCTATGCACACAGCCTCACAGTCTGGGAGAAACAATCATTTTGTGCATCCAGCCAGGAAGAGCAGGCAACAGCCCAGAGTCGTTTGGGTGCCTCTAGCTTTCCTTCCTCCTGCATTTTCTCCAGCTCCTTCAAGACCTCCCTCAATAGGTCCTCACTTCAGCTGCAGGCAACAGCTCAGCAATTCCCTGTTCTTAGAACCCAAGTCCAGCTGCATTTGTCCACTGAAGCACTCCCTGGGTAAGGAGTACAACCCTTCCAAAGCTGTTTCACTGCTGCTGAGCCTTCTGGTCAGAGCCTGCCACTAGCACTGCTCAGCCCTGTACACTGGGAACCAGGCAGGTTTCTGTGCTAGGCAGGCAGACAGACACAGTCAAAACAGCAATCAATTACAGAGCACGCATTCAGCATCAGTTGATTACAGAGAAATAAATTTAGATGAGTTAATTTTGAAGCTGGAGAAACACTGATATGCCTCATACTTTTTAAAAGGGCATAGCAATAACTGAATTTGTGGTTCAGGCAGCAGGAGCTCAAGATAGTTGGGCTTAAGCAGAAGCAATGTCAGATCTAGGGGATTTTAGCTTTGGCCTGGAACAGAAGACCCTGGAATACTTCAGCCTGGTGAAGACATTCACTGCTTGGGCTACACAAAGAGTTTGCATTTAAAGTTCACTTCAGTCTTTGGCTGCACAGTCTTCCCTGTCTAGTAGTTGTACTTATCTGTTGCTGGATTAATTCAAATTATATATTGAGCCTTCCTAATGGGTACTTTCTTGATATAGCAGCAGCTGAAGATATCCTTTTGATGGTAATTCAATTTCACAAACACGACTTCCCACAACTAATTCCCAGCCCTGGTGTTGATTTCATAGCTCCATGTTTTCTGACAAAGACTTAGAGAATTAGCAAAACTACATACAGACACTGAGGTAGTAATATGACTTTTTGGGATTGTGGAATGTAAACAGAAAGTGCCTCAGACGAAAAGGCTAACCTTATACTACTTATAAAAATATCAGAAAGTTTCACAGTTCAATGATTATTTGTAACAAATCTCCTTAGTTCTATTGTCTTGCTATAAATGTAACAACATCTTTTAACAGAATTTGATAATTTTTTTTCTGTTTTGTATTGTATGTCAAAGACTTATTGCGTGCTGAGTCTGTCACTTGCACTTACATAAAGGAGGAGGGACATGTACCTTGTAAATAACCTCAGACCCACATTTACAGCAAACATTTGTGTTGGGCCTGACCACTTCTAAGAAAATCAGCTGACAGGGCGTAGCATGGACACCTCCAAATAGTGCAAGGAACATTTTCATAAGCTTATTACACAACCAAGTTACAGAGCTTCCCATCCTTCGAGCTATCCCTTGATTTTTAAAGCCACTCACTGTTGTAGCCACTGCAGCTGCCAGTCTCTGCCGGCGTCGTGTTGAGCTGAACTGGCCCTTCGGTGCCGGCCCTTCCTGACAGTGAATGCAGGAAAAGAAGGAAGCAGAAACAGAGAAGGGAAGGGGTGATGGGACACAGGAAGATGAAAGGTGAGCAGAAAAGGGAGAGGGAGAGTCTTTAAGTGGGTTTCCATTTTGTTAACTCTTATGGGCTACACATGTTGAGGACATATCATGTGTTTTCAGCTGTGCATGCCAGAGACAAAAAAAGCTGGACACGTCACTAAAATTATCTCCAGATGAGTTGGACTGCAGTGCACTCACTAAGGCTACCAAAAAAATCTATCAGCATTGCCATTCAGAGTCATAAGGCAATAATGGAATAAGAGAACAGAAAGGATGCTACAGCATGCCAGAAAATAAAACAATAATCAAACTCCTTCTGGAGTCACTTGACCATCTAGAAGATGAATTCTGAAAAAGATCACTTTGCAATAGCAGAAGTGCACAAACTGTGCTCACTGAAGATGCATGTGCTCAATGGTAAAACTTTTCAGTGTGTATGTTATCTAGTGAGTTTTCTTATAAAAAATTCCTGCACATAGCTGTGGCATTTTCACATCTATCCTTGAGTCTATTGAATCATTTTCTTCACACATCACTTTTTTGAGTTCCACCTGCTTTTCCCATATATTATTGAAGGCTTGGCTTCCAAACCAAGGCAAAAAATCAGATAAAGCAGCACAAATAAAAACTAAGTATTTCAACAGCTGCTTCCTTTTCTGCATGTCTAACTTGTGGCCTCATCCTGCTTAATTTTACATTTATTTTATTTGTAAGAAAATTTTTCACAGTACATTAAAGTCAAGCAAGTAACTGTCTAATGCAGAAGAGCTCCACACTTGTCATAAAGTCATTCTATTTAATCTTTAATCAAAATGTCCTTATTTTGAAGCCATTTTAAGATTTCTGAAGACTAAGAAATACACCTTTCTGATTTTAGAAAACAGTTCTCAATTCCTTCACATTTTTCTTCCTTTGTATCTTCACCTATAGCCACTTCAGTATTTTTAGATCTATATATCTGTATATTTTTACCTTTTCTGCAAGCAGCCTGATCGTCATACAAATACCAATGTGCAGATTGGATACATGAACACCATGCTGAAGAAAAGGATATTGTATTTCAATTATTAGCTGAACTGTCTTGCTTCTGTAACATTCCCAGTAGGGTTGCTACAGTGGGGAATGACCAAACACTTCACCCTCTGGCTGATATTAGTGGCAATGCCACTGACAGTTGAAGGGTTGTCTAATGATCACAGTAAAAGGCTTGTGGTGCAATATTTTATACAGTTCTCACAAGAAAATGAAATGTGCATAACCTCTGAAATACTGAAAACAAATGCTAAACACTAAAACAGGGAACAGATCATATGCATAATGTAAAGCTCTTTGTGCTCTACAGAAATATGTCTATCCTGTGAATAGAGTATGGAAGAATATTCTTATTTAAATAATAGACACAAACCTATGTAAAGATATGCACAAATTTATATGTATATAAGATTATGAAAGCAGATATACATTATTAAAATATATAATGAATAATAAATAATGAACTTTGCAGAAGCCCACGCTCCTCAACACAATAAAAAGTGAGGTCATAATCTGAGTTGCCAAAAAAAAAAAAAAAAAACCAACTTACTTAAGGGAAAAAATAATAACTAGTCTTGGTCTGGTTTCAGTTCTGAGCTGAAAGCCTCAGTAAAGTAAGATGATTTTTCAGATTACTCCATAAAACACAGGTCTCTATTAAACTATTCCTTCTGTGAAGTCTTAGAATTTTACAACTTTGAGTTTTTGTGGGAAACCAAAATATCACTGGTTCTTTATTGTTTTGCAGTAATGTTTTTGTTTTTTTCTTCCTTTGAAGCTGTCATGAGAATGATAACTTATCCTTTTACCCAAAGGGAAATAAATTTAAAAAAACAAAAAACAAAAAACATCACCAAAAAAATATAACCCACAACTCAATTTTTGTCCAAAATATAATTTGTAAAATTAATTAATACAGGTCAACTAACCTGTTGTTGCAGGCCATTTTCATAAGATTTTAAATCGCTTTTTAAAAACAAAATGAACCTACTTTATAAAAGTAATCTTTGTCAACAAAAGCAATTAATGTATTACTCTTGAGTAAAGGCCTGTAAATTCAGCTGTTAATTCTAAGCAACTTAGCAATAACACCCAAATCTGCAAATGTACAGACACATGCTTTGCTCAGATTTACTTCAGGGAGTAACCCCACTCTACCTACAGGGATTAGCTGTGTGAGCAAAGTCAACTGCACACAAAACAGGCACATTTAAGTGGTAAATATAAATGTCTAGGCAACAAATCAAGCAGCTGTACTTACAAGAAAAATATGTTTTAAATACATGAAACACCTAGCACTCATACCACAAGAATGTGTCAGCAGGAATCTAACGAAAGCTCTCTCATCAACAAAAGAATGGCAACAAGTACAACACAAAACCTGGGAGAATTCCCTCCTTGCCTCATACACACAGGATACTGAGCCAGCAGAAATCACACCCTCATCCCCCAACACTCACAAAGCACACACCTTTATAGAAAGCTCCCTAACTTTATGCTCCCCAGGAGGATGCTCTCAACATTCTACTATCAAAACATCTCTGATATAGTTAAAAACTGCTCATTCTGAAAAAAAATGCAAGTACAAGTACTCCAAATGGAATTAACAAGCTTAAAGTTAGTTTGTTAATATTAGCATTATCCCCTAAAACTAACGAGATGTATGGAGGTATGAGGAACATAATAGCACAACAGAAATCTTATTAGTACCAAATGTCAACCATTCAATAGCAAATTATGCGAAAGCACCATGAAACAATGATCACAAATCAGACAAAATGTTTTTCAGCAGAGGATATCCTGATAAACAGTTCAGAAAGGCTTGAAGCACTCTTGAAAACATGAGCAATAAGGAAGGCCAATGAAGTAGAAGGAATGTCTAACAGAAGAGCAAAATGGGAAGTAGCTTAAAGGGCATGTGGGCATCAGAGGAAATATACATTTTAGTGGCAATCTAAGCAAATTAGGAATAACACAATGAGTTAATGGGGCCATCTTCCTACAGACCACAGCTCTAGCACTCAGGAGACAGGACAGCCATTGGAAAAAATACACTGAGTCTATCAAACTAGGCAAGATAATGGAGTAGGCATTAAGACATTCTTTGTCT
Organism: Muscicapa striata striata; assembly: GCA_030060385.1. Taxonomy (NCBI): domain Eukaryota; kingdom Metazoa; phylum Chordata; class Aves; order Passeriformes; family Muscicapidae; genus Muscicapa; species Muscicapa striata. Next base: position 1,314,660 of record JAREIS010000056.1, on the reverse strand, counting down.
TCCATACAATTTAGAACAATTTTATTTTTTCTGCTTTACTGCAAATTAATTTATAGATCAGTCAACAATAACTCAATACTTTGCTGTAACAAAATAAGTTTTATATTTGCAGAATGAAGCTTGCCAGGAATAAATGCTGACCCAAGATAGGCAGAGTTCATTATCAACCCAGAAGTGACAGACCCATGTAGAGCAGTGCCATGCACATAAATTCACTCAGTGGAACCTGCAAACCAATGCTATTTGAAATTTTCAGGAGCTGAGGCACACTCCTGCCAAACCATAAACTGCAGTGTGAGTCAGGTGCCTGTGATGGAAGTGCAGGCCAGTGTTACTTCAGCAAAGTGTAGGTAACACAGGAACAGTTCATTATTCACTATGACCAACAATAAATCATCACACATTGACTGCTTTCATCATTTTTAAGGCTAGGACTTCTCTGAGCTTACTGTGGCACTAAGAACATACAGTGGTGACTGACTCTTCATAGGCACCAAGTACTTGCATGCATTTTCCTGACATTTTAATTTTCCTTTGTTATTCAGCACTGGGAAAAAACTGTGATCCTCCAATTGCAGATAATAAGAAATGTCATCAATCACAAAAATTCCTTTGTTATTAAACCTTTTTAATCCCAACAGATGCTTCATTGTTCTACCTACTGTGAATATCAAAGCATAATAGGTAAAAAGAAAATCGACTACAAGAGCTGCAATGAGAAAGCTGATGCAACTATCACTTCTTCCTTCCTTAAGGTTATTGATCTTAAATGAAAATTTCTCAATGAGCCAATTGGGGACATATTAAAAGCTTTCAAAGTTTGTACTAATTTCAAGACATTTGAATGGATTAAAAGTTGCTGACATTTATTTACTCAGTAGCAGACATCACAGTGGTGACTGTTAGCTCCCAAAGCCAGTTGAATAGTTTACATTATTGATTGCTTGGTAATAAAAAAGATCAGCTTTTGGATCAAACCTCAGAATACACAACTGCTTCCAACAAAACACAAGGCAGCAATATATGCACATTGTGCTTATTTCTGTGCTTTTACCTTTTGATTCTAGGGAAGTATGGAGTAAATTCTTGCTTCACATAATTTATTTTTGGTTATTTGATTTTTCCCATATTAGCTTTTTCCATAACAGAAGGCTTGTAAAAATACTTATAACTGGTAATATTCCAAGTAAAGGCAATTGGTGTGTTTAGTATTTCATTCTGCTTTTAATCTTATGTCACTTTTTCAACTGCCCTTCTTCACAACTTTTGATATGGAATAGCAGCATCCCCATATGGTGAGTGTATACTGAGTTTTGAATATTTTAATTGACTAATATTCAGATCCCCCTCCTTTCCCTAGATGGCAATGTTTTCATATGAATGAAAATTAAATCAGTACTTTTCTATCTTCTCTAGGTTTTGAACAGTAAACTGAGATTTAATTTACTTCATTAGAAACATGAAAGACAGCACATTGACTTCCTACTTTCAGTTAATATTTCATGCTTAGAATTTAATCTAAAAATACAGTGAAAAGTAAAACAGTGCATTCAGTACCTGAAGTTGAATTTTTGCATCTTTGCTGACACTTTTTGTTCTCCATCGTCTCGTGACCCGCTTGTCTTTCTTTGAAATATCTACACAGTTAGCCTACATTACACAAATAGTTAAAAGCAACAAAGTGCTATTAAGTTGACACAAGCAACACAGAAAATACAGCAAGTTAGTCAAGAATTGTAGCATTAGACAGGTACAAATTAGAAAGTGAGGAGAAGAAGGCTGATGCTGGGGCCCGAAACTGGAGCAGTGATTAGCTGTAGCTATCCATACACTTTTATAAGCATGTGGCACAGTTAGCTCCTTTAGCAAAACTACTGGTACCCTTCCTTTTTATGGCTGTGTAATATTTAGGACAAGATCTTGAAATCCTCATGGGTTTCTGTCGTGGTACTACTCAGATATTTGTACAGACAAGAAGATTCAGTGAAAATGGAAGAAAGTATTTATGCTTAAGGATCTGCCATTGCTTTCTGGTAAGAGGAACACTCACCCTGAACTGGGAAACAGTCCAAAACTTGGGACCTTTGTACTATGCCCCCTTTTCTAGAGCATGCAACTTCATCTTTGAGGGTCTTTGGGTCTCCAGTCCTTAAAAAACTTAAAATGTTATCTTACTCAACACAACAAAAACTCCTTAAATATGACTTCAATTTATACACATGTTCTATTGTAACAGTCCTCAGTTTTGTTTGCAAATTACTTAATAATTTGATTTGTCCTATTTTACTCAAATACTAAATACATCTTAATTACTTGTTTACACATGAAACAGAAACAGTACTAACCAAGAGTAAAATAAACATATAAGATAATAATTTCATCCAAGACTCACTATTATTTCAGAAAAACATTCTGAGTTAACAGACAACCCCTCTATATTTCCCTTAACAGAAAGAACAAATATTTCACTGTAATTATGTATGTTCAAGCATATTTACCTGCATGTCTGTGAAATTTGGTGCTGACTGAGTTCTCTGTAGTATTTCTAAATTTTGAAGAAGTTTACTGAGTTCCACAAGGTTAGACTGACAATGAGCAAGATCTAACAGATACAAAATAAAAATACATTAGGTGCCTCAATTGAGACTTTTTCTTACCATGGTGTCCATTGTTAGCACTTAATTGCATTTTAAAAGTTAAGTGTCCAAACCCTTGTAGTAAGGCATTCAAGTAAAAGTTTTATTTCCAGAGATGCTGGACACTCATTTTTTCCATTGGAGTTCAGTAACAACTCTGGACCTCAAAAAGTGATCATATTTGAACAATGATATCCATTCAAATAACACAGATTATTACGATAAATTTCAAAAGCATTCCAGAACACATAGAGAGCAAAGTTTCCATCACCAGGTAAAAGTTTCTAATTACCTGAAGAGCTACTACATGTTCATGTAAAGGTGTAACTTAACCCCTTTGCTGACCTCTTTCTTATATCAACAAGAGGTTTTGCTGAAAGAACAAGGAATGAAAAGATAAAGTCTAACCTTCTGCACATCTGTCCATCTCTTCAGAGTCCTGCAACCAGGCTGCTACTTTACTCTGACCAGTAGTGCAGGTGACAGGAAGGTTGTTACTGCAAGGTATAGGAGGCTGCCAGGGGAAGTTATTTTGCTGCACCTAAAGCATAATAAAATGCTTTAATTTACTGTGGCTGCATTGTCTTGTCAGTGCAATGACTATACTACTTCAGAACAGAAACCCAGTTATACACCCAATCACTGAAATCTGTGATTTGTCTCATAGTTCCCAAAGACACAGGTTTTTCAGAATAGCACACTGGAGAATCAAATCAAGAGCCTCACAAGCGGACTGTGCTAGGACAGCTAGGAAAGCTGCTGTTTAAGAGGAAGAACATAATCAGCAAAGAGACAGATTTACACTTGATGACAAAGGCTAGCGCAAATTGTGTGGGTGGTGAATACTTTGCAAGATCCCTACAGCAGCCCATTTTAATGAAGTAAGGTAAATTGACAGTATTTCAGCTGGTTTCAGCTGCACACTCTCACAGCCTCTCACTGGCCATCAGCTCCCACGGTGGAAGCTCCTGCCTTAGCGGCATTGCAAGAAGAGCCCACTGAAACTGCCCACAGGCAAGCCATGGGCTCTCAACAAAGATCACTGCACACCTTCCCATCCGACACGTTGGCAGCTGGAGAGGACTCTGTGGTGGAGGCTGAGGGGAATATGTGGAAGCTGGCATCCCTGGGAGATCTCACGATCTCGTTCTGGCGGTACAGCCGGTGGTGCCGTAACTTGGAAACCCACGCATCAAATGAATCCTGCGATTTCACCTGGAGAAAAATTTACTATCAAGAGCACATGCAAGATAATACTTTTCTGCATAAAATTTTACAATTTTATTTGTTTCTATTGAGGATGAAAAAACAGTATGTGTTTTTACTTTTTACCTTTAGGTGGTAGATGTGTTCTTCTGTGTCAAGATCTATTCTACGAGCCTTTTTTTTTATAGACATGACTGATAAACCAACATCAATGCTCCCATGAACCTTCCCCTTCTGTATCTAAAATCAAAAAATCAGGTTACAAATTCAGAAGTATCATGCACTTTTTCTATGCATTTAACAGAAAATTATCTGGAACTGGAAAGGTTTCCCATTTTATAAACATTTTAGCATAAAGCCATATTAAAAAATAAAGCTGCACTCAGACTAACCACTTATTATATTTATAGTCAAAGAAAAGTATCTCACAAGAAGTGTTGGAACAAAGCTGACTCCAAAGTTTGGGTGTGTTAAATGGTTCACACTAGTGCACAGGCACAGGTAAGTGAGAAGCAGAGAAAATTAGACAGTACTTGACACCTTGCTGCTACAACTTCATAGTTAATGGTGTCAGATCTAACTAATTTACTGCTAACTTTTACATCTCTAGAGTACATTGTTATCAATTTCTTGTCATATCCACGTATCTCAGAATAATCAACTCTGGCTGACATAAAAATTGGAAAAGGAATATACATGGTCGGGTTAATCTCTCAGGCAGTTTGATTCAATAAATTACTTAAAGTAATTTAATCGAGGTTTCCATAGAAGCAAAAAAGGTTGAATTCTTGAAGACATAACCAAAATCTTATTTATTATCTTTAAATCCATCAACAACTATCATGCATGTACTTTCATAAATATGCCTAGAGTGAGTATTAGCAGGCTGAACTTCATTAGAAGTTTTAGTCTTCAATTCTACTTACATCAATTGGTGACTTTGAATATTTCAACATTCCATTATCCAGGACAAAAAACCTCTGAAATTATAAGAAAAAAATCCAATAACATCCTTTCTTAATGAGCTGATGCAATTTAAACTGTGTACAACAATTCATCTGGAAAAGGATTACCCTGTAGCAATTAAGGAGGTTGGAAGGAGAGGATAAATACAGTATTAAATAATTCTCTTGCTTGTTTTTTGACAGTGATTATCTTCTAAACAAAAGAACCTAGATTTTCTTTTTTCAACATTATGTCTAGGTTTATCTTAACAAACTTTGATAAGGAAGGGTATTTTTTTCCATTTTCCAGGCAATGTAATAAACTGTAAGAAAGAGACTGTAGGACAAGAGAATTATATCTGTTTCTTCATTTCGTTCCTGTTTTTCTTCTGAGAAAAGCTGGTCACATTTCAAATTAACAACCTACATTCCCTTTCTAGAAACTGAGCAGGTTTTTCTAGTGCAAGATCTACATCTCAAGAGGAAGACCACCTGAGAGACCCTGGTCTACTATCCAAAATTTTGTGCCTTATGGCAGACCTCTACTCAGTGTAGAACAGATGAGATTGTAACTCATGCTGAGCACACCTTTTCTAGTGTCCATCTAGGCAATACAGGTGTTAGTACCTGAGAAAATTCTGCAGCATTCCCAGCAACATCCCCAGGTCATGGGAGGGCTGATGTTTTAGGTACAGGGGGAGCTGAAACATTTTCACTGTCATGGTTACCAGGACTGGCCTAACATGATGATGCCTGTGCTATTGCTACACCTTTATTTTGCTGAGCAGCTCTGACTTAGAGCAGAGCAGAATCCCCTATTCACATTGTAGTTATCCCTCAATTAAAGCTGCCCTAGCTTGTCTGTACCAGATCACTCAAGCTGCTTTGCAGTCAAGTTAATGCAGGCTCTGGCACACAGCATAAAGATAAAGCCTAGCAGGAAACTGGACTTGAAATGACATTCGCTGACTTGTGTTTATCATCACTAACTTTAAAAACATGCAGAGTAATAACAAACAATTCCTATTTTTAGAGTGTAGCCAAAAGCATTAATCTATGTTGAAAGCCCAGAACACAGCAAAATACTCTGCTTGATTCTCAAAGCTGTGGTGACATGGGAAGGAAGGAAGGACAATGGTTTCCTTCTGTAAACCTGCTAAATTACACTATGAGCAGGGTCAGTAGTTAAACAGCAGAAAATCTCCCACCCAATGATGGTTCTAGAAATCATGTTAGTCACACAACAGATGGTACCAATATCCCACACAGGGCAGGAAAACAGTGCTTTTCTCAGCATTCCTGGAGATACAACTTCTTGAACAAGATGTCAAAACAATAGGAACATTTGGGGTTTTTTTACATAGGTATGGTCACTAACAAACCCCACAAGAATATGATATTCATGTCATATTGCTCTGTCTCTCTAAGCTGCACACACAAAAGGAAATTATCTTTCATCATAATTTAATTCCAAAGCATACTGCACTTCAGAGAATTATAAGTTCTCCAAGTTGCATACATCATACCTGGTATGCTACTAAAGAACATTCAGGACTGTCAGAATATGACATGCAATGCTCAATAGACAAAAGATGCTATATATGGCTTTGCTAGCAGAACACTAACACAGCACATGCTGCAGTTATTGTCTCTGAAGTTTCTCACTGGACTCTCAGCACAAAGTATTGTTATCAATGCTCCAAGATATCCAGGCCAACATTGAAAAAAACCAAACTTATTAACAAACCCAAAAGTTTCAAAACCTAAATTCAGCATAGTTCCCAAGGTGAAATGGAAGGCAGAATAGAGAGGGATGCTAAAATGTGAAGTTCTGAATCACATTAAAAATTATCTACTCAAGTAATTGCTCTAAATTCATCTTTATCATCAGTAGTGATTAACTTTAAGGAACTGTGAATGCTGGGACTTCTCTTGCTCTCCTATAAATTAGTTCCTTTAAAAATAGACACTTGGCCAAATAGCAACACATTAATACAATGTATTTTAAAAGTGTGGGAGCAGTGGTTCATTCCATAAATTCTTATGAAACTCATTAATTGATTTTTTTGAAGAGTCTGATTGATTTGTTGGGGGTGGGGGACTGGTGTGCTTTTTCATGTTTCAGCTATGTCAGTTTGAAATCCATTAATCTGTCTAGACTAAATTCAGATAGTGCCTAAGTATATGGCTGCTGAAACTATGAACTCTAGTTAGGTAAAAAAAAGCCAAAATATCTAATCTAGGTACGCATGCAGAAAAAAAGGGTGGTAGGCTTATGTATAACTTAGTACAGCATCCAGAAAGAAGAGAGAAATTAGGAAAGAGGCTGTAATTTATACCAGTATGGACTGCATGTGGACTCAGACTTAAGTCAGACTTTGTTTAGCAAGAAAAAGAACAAACTTAGTGCTTTCCCAGAAAAAACACCATGTCTAGCAAATTATTTCACTGTCTTTTGTAGTAAAATGCATTCTGTTCCAGAAAATTATTCTACTATGCCTATTCTACTATACATTTGTACTCTTGGGTACATAAACAGGAGTGAGCATCAATAACACACATCTTGTTTTTAAAAAAGGGGGTGGGAGATGCAATTATTATTTTATGAAATAAAGTTTAGGAACACCAGGTGTAAGGCTAACAAAAGGCAGAATCATGCATGGAGATTTGTGTCCAAATCACCTAAACAGAATCAGGAGATTTGGGGTTGAGTTTTGGGATGTTTGGGAGTTTTTCTAAATAGAGATTAGAAATATATCTACATTTTCTGTAAGATTATTTTCTGTACAGATAAAACCTCTTAAAACACAAGGCATCTGCAACATTATTCAAAATTCCATCTGGATTTACAATACCACTTTAGGCAGCAGGGACTGTGATTTGAGAGCCATGAACTATGTCTGCAAATTAATTCTATATACAGGTGGAAGAAAAATACAGCAAAATCGTGGGCATTTATGTGACATCCTAATTTCGTCTAGACAAAAAAAAATCCCAACTCAGAAAATAAGGTAATAACATTCTGACTGGTTTATGAGACATTTACCTTGTGCCAACCTTTTAATGGCCATTTTCTCTTCTTCAGCATGAAACCTTCATGTTTGTCTGGCTTCTGGACATTGGTCTGGCCTATTTTCAGACCTTCTATGATTTCCCAGCTGTCAGGTTCCTGGTGAAAAAGCATGAAGACACATTGATTAATTAATTTTGCACACACATGGTGAAAAATTGCACTAAAGAGTGGCACAAATTCTTCAATGCAAGACAAAGAGGAGGAGCCAGGCTTTTAAATCAACCTATTTAGGTATCAAACTACATGGCCACTATATTGTGTCCAGTTGTATCTCATTTGAAACTACTAAATACAAACATGTTGAGATGTCTAACCCTTACCAGGAGAGGTGCATAGTAAGAGTGCCATTTGTGATATTTCTCGATCATAAATAAATTTAAATTTTCTGATCTCTTAAAGTACAAGCTACATTTGTACTGGATGCCCCAGTTTTTCTTCCAAATCAGAAAAACTAGAGAAGATGTTGCTTTATTGTTGCTTTTGAGTGTAGCTAGTGAAAAATCTTCAAAGGCATTTTATGACAGAGTTTCACTTGTTAATTGAGCCTTCAGAAATCTGCAAAAGGATTTTTTTTTCTGCATTCATTTTCACCGCATTATAAGAAATTTATAGGAGAGCTAACTAATTTTCTCTCTAGAGAAAAACACAGGAGGAGTACCATTTGAGATACTATCAGTTGAATGCCCTTCATGGAGCCAATTAAAGCACATTTCTGGTACATACCACTTCTTCTGTGTGGTGACTGGTGCAGCTCAAGCCAGATTTACAATGTGGCACAGTGAACAGGTAAAGAACAATATTTTTAAAGAGAAAAAGATGAAGTCATATTTTTTCTTAGAGTGTATTTCTATCCTCTTGCTACTATTGTAATTAAAAAAAAAAAACCTGCACCAGTTTAAAAATCTCTTACTGCCAGATTCCTCAGACTATGTTTTACTAATTACATCTTACAAAGCTGTAAACCTGCATTTTCTCAGCTGATCTGTCATAACTCCTAGCAATTTCACAACAAGTTAACAAGAGAGGAAGGAGGTCATACAGCATCAAACATTTAAAGGGGAAAAGAGTTGTCTCCACATTTCCAACAAAACTGTTCAGAGCCAAGCACTGTCAGTCTTTCACAACACCTCCAAATAAATTCCACAGCCCTGATAACATCAATATTACTATTATCAAAATATAGTTACAGAAGTAACAGCAAATTTCAAAACTACAGTTTTCAATAAGGTCTTGGTATTTTGAGAAGGGTGAAAAGCGCTATCCCAAATAATAAATACTGCAGTAAATTTTAATAGAAATCTTTATTTGGCTTAGTTTCCCCTGAATAACCATAAACTAACTATCTCATTGTCTGTAAATCCTCTTTAGAGAATGCACCTTACAAAATGCACCTTTTTTACTTCCCCACGTTTTGCTTCAATATTCTCTTTCTGTTGTACAGAGGGAAGCACACATGTATTATTTTTTCCCTACGAGGAAGTACTTGGCACTTGAGGGGGACAAATTAAACTCTGAGTCCCCTGGGGCAAGCAGAGAGTCTGCATCTCTGGCAGCTGATTCTCCACCATATTGATTTCTCCTTTAGATGATCAGCTGCAGGCATAAGTCTTTTATCTACTAGATAACATCAGTATTGATTAATTCTCAACTAGAAACCACACAATCTCATATAGCTATTCATTTAGACAAAAGGCCAGATACAGAGGGATAAAATGAGCAATTATTCAGTGCAGTGTGGATACTTGTCTCCTGCAGCATCAGTGCTACAAGTTGCTCTTAAAACCCTCCTAACAATCCTAACTGTGCCTCACCACACAGTTTTGGTGTGTTCACCCAGAAAGAAGTTGACTTCAAAACACCACAACACAAAACTTCACCTTTTATCAGGGTGGCATCACTTGCATCCTTTTCTCTGCCTCAGGAAAGAAAGTCTCAGCAAGAGCTTTTAAATTTCAAACTACACACAAGGGATGATATTAGGATATTTTTTAAAACTAATATTTATTGGCAGCAATTTTAGATTTGGATATGATTTACTTTAATAGGACGACTGAACAGGAAAATTTCTCAAAGTCATGGAATCATATAATATCCTGAGCTGGAGGGTCCCACAAGGATCATCAAAGTCCCTTCTAGCCCCATATTCTGAGAAAGTAAAATTTGTTCCTGGGGTCATCCATGTGGAAAAACAAACAAAAAAAAGATAACAAACCAAACAAATCTTTATTTTTTTAAATATAACATTTACTAAAGATTACTGGATCTTCTTACACCTCAGCTGTAGAACAATAAGCTCCAGGGCAGACTCACAATATAGTCATGGTAGAATCATACAAAACACTGTCCGTGAAGTGTCAGCCAAACTACTTTGTAACTCCAGAGGGAAAGTCACTGCCCAGACTCCATCCCAGGCTTTTGCTTACCTTGGAAAGAGAGAGATGATCACTTTCAAGGAACTGCTTGCTTAAAGAAGGGTCTGTGCTTCCTGAAGAAGCTTTTCTCTCCAAAATATGAACACTCTAAAAAAATAATTAAAGACAACATCATGGCTCAAAACATAAAGTACATCCATGGCTTAAATGCACAAATGGTTTGCCTTCAGAGGCAATACACTTCTCTTTCTTTACTACTGGGTTTTTAATTAATTACTCTGTTTAACCCAGAAATTATGGTGAACTAAAAAAAAGCCAGGAAAGACAATTAATGCAGTTCTTACTTCTACAGAGATTTGAAGTGCTCCTCACCAGTCCTATCATGTTTTCTATTAATATACAAGACTGAATGCACGTAGTAGGCAGTCAGCACTGCCCTACATTCACTCCACAGAAGATATTACTGCCTCTAAAATATTCATTATCACACCTCAGCATTTTGTTATTGGATTCTCAGCTGAGATAAAGTAACATACGACAGGGATGCTTTTAAATAGATTACAGGTATTAACAAATCAGTTTCTCTGTCTCAGCTGATGGGTTTGCTGGTGAACATTCATGGAACACTGTGACCTTAAACCATTGCAGCTGGTTTTACATAAATTTTTTACTATAAAATTTTACATCTTCAAAACAATGCAATAAAAATGAAACACATTGTGTCACAACTAGTCCTGTAAAAACCCGCTATTCTTAAAAGACACCTAAACATGTCTTTCCATTTTCCAGAAATGTTTCACTCCTATTTTATAAAAGAAAAACATTTTTGATAAAAGAGAAAATGACCATAATCCTCATGCATGGATCTGCACCTCATTCTCTGGTGAAATTTTGCTACATCTCATACCACTATTTGGTAAGATGTCATTAGTATCTCTTTGGCATAAAATAAAACTGCTTCATTTGCAGGACAAACTTGCAATTGCAATTACCCTCTGAGAAACATATATTTTTCTCAACTGAAAATGCCAATCAAGTTTTGTTCACAATTAAGCTTTTTTACACTGACTGAAGAAGACATTACCCAGGTACCAGCAGCAGCATAAACCATCAGGGAATATAAAAGCACATACAAATGGCAGTGTAAATATTATCGTTTATATAAATTATTAAGTGCATACAGGACCATAACCAAACTAAATGAAAATAAACATAGCTATTCATTTAAATGCATATATATAACACAGACCACATCTTGCTGCAGAGCAAGATACAGACCTTCATTGTTCTCTTTCAAGTTGCAGCTGTGAATGAGAATAGAAAAATATGGGGAGTGTCTCTGTTTTCAGTGGAGATGAATAAGCATCCCTGCCACCATGTAACAATAATTAGCATTTATTTTCAGTTAGTTTTAATTAAATTTTACAGTGAAGAATGTGAAAAAGCAGCAGTATTATGTTACTCCAGGGCCAACCAGCAAAAGCCATTGTCATCTATGCTTTAAAAACTTCTGCTTTATCAAAGGAAGTTCAACCTACTTATTTAGTCCAGTGTATTTTACTAAGTAGATGAAGAAAAGAAAGGTGTATGTGTGTAGCACAAGTGTCTACGTTACATATCAAATAATTTAATAAACTAATTTGAACTGAGAACCACGCAGCTCCTAATGATAATGATAAGCTTTCTCACCGAATAAAGGAAATGTTACTTAAATACACGGGATGACATCTTAACAATATACAAAAGAACCTAAATTTGTTCCTCCAAAGAAGATTAAAATGTCTCTTGATTAGCATAATCAGGATGATTCCCTACTTTCTTGCCAGTTTTGTCTGCCAGGCAGGAATCCATCCATCCCGAGATGGAGCAAGGCCCAACATAGATGTTCTGAGGGTCTTGTATGTAGCAGCTGCTGCAGTTTGTTGTTACATAACTATAATTTCATTTTGTACCATATTTAGGAGAGGAGTAGCCCAACAGCCCTTAGCTTGCCAGACTTTCAGTGACATTTTCAATTACATGATTTTCAGTCAGGAAGGTTTTGTGCCTTTTTTTTTTTAATTAGCCTTCAGTCATTACAGTTCCACTTCAGTTGAGAAATACATTATTAGCCTGCAGCACTTTAATGAATGCAGACTTATTCAACTATTTGTTTGAAAATTAGAAAATGACAACTTCTTATATAAAATTGCCTTCTTTACATTCCTTACTTCCAGGAGTGTTGACTTGTCTATATATGTTTGCTTTTCAGTTCTCTTTACTGATGACCACAATAACTCCGACACAAGATCATTTCTTTAGATTTGTCATGTCTCTAGCATAATATTAAGAACCTTACTTGATGCAAAACATTTTCCATTCATGCATGTTATTTTTCTGCAAAATTACAGCTAGAAATCACACAATTGCTTGATGTTCTGAAAAGCAGTTAATTTTACAGTGCAAGAGTTCAGTTGTTTAAAATCGAAGAAATAAAAATTATTTGAATCTTGACATTACTGTCAGGGGTTTTTTTTATGTTTTAACATGAAAAACAAAGTTGGTAAAGAAGCAGTAAAAATAGCTGGTAAGAAGGAATAAAGAGGGCAGGTCAACATTGTTTCTGGGGTTTATTTATAATCAAACAAAAAAATTTAATAATATTCCATCAAACTAGGAACACCAATCAACATAGTATTCTTATTCCTGTCAACCCTAAAATACAGACAGGCAAAATCAACATTGGCATTGCTGTAATCCAGACTCCTCTCATATTTCAGGATCACCACACTATAGCTGGTTTCTCTTGGAGGAAAACGCCAGCACTAGCAAATTCTGTGTGCTCTTGAAAACTAATTCTAATAATTACAACTTTAACTCAAATTACTATGTAATTATATTGCAAAATCTTAATTCTAACTACAATCCTTCCTTCATCTTTATGATTATCCACACATACATTATATATGTGTCACATATTTTCCTCAAAATACCCCAGCAAGCCAACATTATGGGGAACACAAATGCTTGTTCCACCCTGCTTCTTTTCCCTTTTTTCCCCAAAGACAAGGGGGAGAAGGAAATTGATGGAGAAAATAAAATAGCACTATGATGTTGCATCATATTCTCACCTTCTATGAAAGGAAAGAATGGAAAACATATTTTAAAATATCCTTCCATGTATCTTGCCAACTTCTTTTCTCCCTTTGGAGTTCAATGACTCATAGAGCGTGTTGTCCTGGTTTTGGCTGGGGCAGAGTTCATTTTCTTCTGAGTAGCTGGTGTAGTACTGCATTTTGGATTTAGTTTGAGAACAGAGTTGAAGGCACAGAGATGTTTTGGCTGCTGCTGAGTAGTTCTCACCTAAATCAAGGACTTTTCCCTTTCCCCTACTACACCAGTGAGGAGGTGCATGAGGAGCTGGTGGGGGCATGGCCAGGACAGGTGACCTGAACTGGTCCAAGGGATACTCCATGTGTGTTCTGGGTCATTATTCCATATCACAGAACACCAAGGACAGTGTATAAGCTGCAGGAGTTGGACATGAGCAATCACTGCTGGGGTGGTCTATCATACTGAGCAGCATGTGCCTTTCTTGGGTTTCATTTCTCTCTCTCTTCTTCTTTCTTTCCATTACAGCCATTATTATATTTTATTTCAATTATAAAACTACCCTTATCTCAACTCTCAGGTTTTCCCTTTTCTTTTCTCTGATTCTCCTCCCCATTCCACTGGTAGGGTTAGTCTCCATCAGACCAGAGGCTGAAGACCCTAACTTCTCTTTACTGAATCTGACTCCCTATTTTTAAAACAAAAGATATTCAACTGTTTTCATAGGAAAGGAAAGGGAAAAAAAGAGATTTTGAGTAAGCAGAGACAGAATATCCAGTGAAACACAAGTCTGACACATGCCCATCTGAAACACAGCAGAAGTAGTAGGGTAGATACAGATTTGACTGCATACATACCAATTTTTACTATCTTCTAAACAAGCTGTGACACATGCCAAGTTAATCTACAATATTATTTGCAAAAGTTGTATTATTTTCAAGGTTATGACCTTGAAACTTGGTGTTTGTTTTTTTTTTTTGCTTGTTTGTTTGTTTGTTAGGCTGCTCCTCAGGCAGCTCTGGCTTCTCTCGTCTTAATGTTGGAAGAAAGATTCTTGAATATAATTGTGAGAGAAGAGTGAGTGTAAAGCAAAACGACCAGATCTCATCAATGTATTTCTCCTTTCTATCTTCTAGCACAGTTTTTAAATTTTTATAAAGCCATCATGGTCCTACTCTTATCCTCAGTCTTTTCCATTGGCACTGCTGCATAGCTGTTTTCAGCAATCTCAGCATCAACCAACTGACAAAGGAATTTAGCAATACTTTGTGAATAGCACACACAGTTAATATTTTTTTTTCTTCTTGTAAAACAGTTCATCTTGTACAGAAATGTATTTGAGAATAACATTTTCTCTTTGTAACCTTTTTACTGAAAGACAAGCATAGATAAGATAAGTAGCATATGAATAATATCCAGGTACACATGCCTACTTCTTTCCTGGGACACATAAAGTAAATCCTTCTTGTGTAACAGAAATGTCAAGGATTTGTTAGCTCAGGAGTGCTCTGCAAGGTACTTTTTGATAAATTCTGAAGACAAATAAGCTCTTGCTCTCATGAAGAGCTTCTTGGAGGGAATCATTAGCCCAACTGGAAAAAGCAGAAAAGAGCCATCTATCATTGTAACAGCAACTTTCCTTTTGCCAGAACAATGGTTTGGAACAAGCAGCAAGCCACAGCCTGAGTGTTAATGACAATCTTCTCCCTTTGCACTTATCTCAAGATAGCACAAACAGATAAATTTACAATGCCTAACAGAGAGAATTCAAATTGAACTAATGATACAAAGGTTCTTTTATGATTATTGAATAATCACAATTAAAAGGCCTGTTGTTTTGTTAAATAGTCTCAGGCTACCAGTTCATTTTATTGATGCCAATGGGTTTAAAAGAAAAAAGGGAGTAAAATAAAATTCCATATACAAAAGAAAATAATTCCTTGATGTGTTAGTTTTTTTACAAATGAAAACATTCTAGACATGAAAGGAAGTCAATGTTAACATAAACAATAAATAAAAAAGCTGGACCTTACTTTAAAAAGTGCACAGGTTCAGAAGAAGGAAGATCTTTCTTCCTGTGACTCTTTTTCACTTCTTTCTGTAATCTACTTACTTAGCCTTTTCAATAGCCTTTAAACTTCAATTTACACAGGATAAAAACATAGGAGATAGGAAAAAGAGAGGTTGAAAATTTTTAATCCAAGTTTTTTTACATGAAATATTATTTCACTAGGAGAATAAAGTTTTTCTGTAATCACTTGAATTTCAATGTAAAGTATTTAATAAAAACAGGAAGAGAACGTCAAAACAGCAAATAGCATTACTAAGGCACACAGTTATTCTGTCTAATACATCTGTAAATTTTGCATGTGGATAATCCCAATCACACAACTGTTTGGAAAACAGAAGCCTCTATCTCATACCTGCCATCAACCTCCCTCTTCACCCTTGTGCCCTTCCTCTCCACTGAGGAAATGAAAATACAATCATGCTTCTCTTTCTTCTCCCCCAGAAAGCCTCAATGACACTTCAGAAGAGTTGCACTTTTTCCTTCCAAAATCATGTGTGTGTGTGTGTGTGTGTTGTGTCTAGAGTAGATGTTCACTCAGCAATCTTATCATTTAAATGATAAAAATCTTACTGGTCTGAGATTTATGATTTCATTTTTAACAAGTGCTATGGCATTGAACCTAATGTAACATTCACATGAATATTTTACAGCTTGAAAAGTTACATTGCTTCAGACATTTTGTCACCCACTACCTTCCAAACCTAAGAAACATTTTCCTGCTCTATCAAAGGCACAAGAGAAAAAAATGTTGTAGAGTTGGAGCAGCTAATCAATTTAAAGAATAATTGCATGTTTTTGTTAACAATTTTGCCATTTCAGTCTTTGGCTCCCTCAGAACATTTGCTTGCTCCAGTAAGTTGGTGCTTTTAAAGTACTCAACACTTCCTGCTCTAACCCTGCTTCAATAGTTTTATGTGAAGAGAGTTAATTAGGAAAAACAAGCAAAAGAGAATTACATCACTGTAACAACAGCACTTGGCATTTAGTAGCCTCTTTAGTTTGAAACTCTCAGGGAGATTAATAATTATTATAAAAATAATTCTCAGAAACTACTGCAAAGTAAAAAGGCTTCTAAAAGTCAGTGCTTTGCTGCAGAGCAAAGCTAAGAGTATGGCTGCATGTTCTCAGGTCTGTACTATGTCTGAGTTGCAGACAACTGTCCATCCTTGCCTTTCTTTCTTCTGAAATCACAGAGAGACAGGAACAAGTGAATTTTACAGGTAACCAACAAGAATATTTTTCCCAGATGTCACATGAGGCTGACAGTCATGAGCAAGCAGGGAGGCTGCTGCCCACTTCCAGAATAAAAAGGTAAATGAATGTACTCAGACATCTCTTCCACATGGAATGCATTAGGTCACATCACATTACAATCTTGTATGAGCAGCACTGTCTAAGCATCTACAAAATGCTGATACTCACCTTAGGAAATACCACTTTCAGGAGACTACTTTGACAATTAAAATACAGTGGTTGTAAAAAACTAAACAGGCATTTTCCAGTGCAAACCTTTGGGCAAGACCAGAGCCTTGGAATTATGCTCTGCTTTTAAATTTCATAGCCAGGTAAATATCTTCAGCCCAAACTCAGTCTTCTGTGAATCCCCTGTGTACACCCCTTCTATTAGCCAATAGGGCTTGTACAGAAGGGAAAAAAACCCAACCCAAAACAAACAAAAAGCCATATTAAAACCTGAAAAGCAGATTGCTGCTCTGGAAAATCTTTTTTCCTCATCCTTCAAAGCCCCCACCTTTCACTCTTTACGTATGACTAAAAGACAACAATTGTTTGAAATATGAAAGCTCTCCTGGTAGAAAGGTGACTACAACAAGGCTAAATGCAATAGGACCAAAAGCTTTTCTTCTTTTGAGATTGCTGTGTAGGAAAAGCACTAAGAATTTGTTTAAAAAGCCAACTGATAAAGAAAAACACAAAAAGAGCTGGAGAACAGCTGATAACCTCTCCCCCATAAAAGACCAAAAAAGAAAATTAAGACATTAGAAGAGAACTCCTCACATTTAAAATAGAAAACCTTGCTACATTCATTTTATGTCATATATGAACTAGCCTTTAGATGGTGGTCATGTAAGACAAAGTCTCCCCTTTGTTCACAGTCTCAATATTACTGCTCTTCTTCTGTATCACTCCCTCAGTTTACTAGCCTGAGGTCAGGCTCCAATTTGCCAAACATTATTAACACTGTGATGTATTTACTTCCTTCTTCTAAGCACAATATTAGTACCCACACATTGCAAAGAATACATAATATATGTCTTATGAGCTGCATACTTAGTCAATAAATAAAATATAGAATATTCATTAAGAATTTACATCCATAAAACTGAATATACAACATATGATTCTATCATATTCAGCTGTACTTTTAAGAGTTGGTAGTTTTCCTCCATTTTGCTGTGCAGCAGCATATAGCCTTTTCAGAGTTTCCTAAGGGATGAAACAAGAATCAACCTTGTCAGTATGGCCCACATAAAAAAAAGGCTATCAGAATTGCATTTTTTGTACTACCTTTTGTATGAATAATTGACAGTGGAAGTAACAGGTTTCATGCTCTGCAACAGTTCCACAGTAGGAAAAACTGCTGCAGTTTATAATACTTCCTTCTGAAGTATTCCTTATTGAGAGTATCACAACTGCCTTGTCACCTTGTCCAACTCAGAGCTTAAACAAAACAGGTGGTTTCTGGGCCTTCTACAGTCTAACCATCCAAATTAAGCATGGTTTTAACAAAAAATGAAAGACAAAAATCTGCAATCCATTTTTAACTATTGCTGGCTTCATTAGTCCATTCATTTATCTATTACTTTGTCATGGAGCCTGCAAATTGGCAATGTCAAAGCTTTTGCTGACTGCTAATTCTCTTAGGTGATGTATATTGTACAAATAAAAAAGCTACATTAAAATGCCAGCATTATATACAGCACGACATTTTCCACTCATCCTGAAATGATTTATCATAGTCATGTTCACACTCATTCAGCCTCCTGCACCATAATTTATTGGGAAACTGTTCCATAATTGCTGGTATGACTTTGACAAGAATTATATGATGAGAAGGTTTCAATCATTAACCATCTAGAAATATCCAGTGTTATCCTCACACATGACAATAAAAGCTACATTGGCACTTCATCCAGTCCCATCACTTTCCATATTCATTTATATTACCAGTTTGGAAGGGTGTTTTTCCACTAGCTAAAGTGGAAAAGAAGGGCAGCAAGACAGAATTTTAAAGCCTTTTCAAAGTAAAATCTAATAGTCCCTGAACCAAAATCCCTATCCTCTAGCTATCATTTTGTTTGGGCAAAAGCCTATGAAAACCAAAACATGTAAAAACAATACCACAAGCAAGGAAAGAAATTTAAAGTACAGTTGTTTCAGTGGATGAAATGATGTTTTGCTATGCCTACAAGCAGAGGAGGTGTGCATGCTCCTTCCCCCAGGTACAGCTCCACTGCAGTTCTGCCATGTTGCATGCTGCAGCTCTGCTCCTTTCTGCAGGAGAAATTGCTCACCATCCATTGTCCTGCCTTTAACACTGAAACAACCAAGGCAAAAACCAAACACCTTGGAGTAACCCTTGCCATCCACATTTACATGCCTAAGTCCATGGTTTAGCATTATCACACCTTATGGGATCCTCTGGATGCATCACACCATCAACCTTTATGGCATCACTTTAAAATCAGGCTTCACATTTCCATGATCAAACATGGGCTAAAAGTTAAGCATCCATTTCATTGTGATGACAGGTACACCTTGCTCTGTACCATTGCTGTGGTAACAGATTTGGTAGCCATTAGATTTATGGTAAAATGTATTCCCAAGAGGTTTTTGGGGTTTTTGTTCTTTTTTTTATTCCTAGTTGCATGGCTGTGTCAAACTACAGAATTACAAAGAAAACGTAGAGAATATGCTCTTAGCTGAGACCAGCAGCTCCTGTGAGTCTTGCATTTACCTTCTTTGGGCTTAAATGTGGGAGACAAAATGCACTGATGCGTTAAACAAATTCTACCAAAATTCTTGCTCCAGATGGAACTAATGAAAAATTAAAAGGTTATATCCTAATCAAGACTTAATTAACTAAATGCAGCTATCCAAAATCCTGTACACTCCAAAAAGGAAAATATTTATCATCTGTGAGAAAATATTTTTTTTATTTACTTAAGCAAGGGAAATTAACAAAAAATTCCACACATATTTCCTTCCTGTTATTGAGCATACATCAGAATTCTTCTCCTGATTTAACATTTTAAAAGTACCTTGTGGTGAAATTTTTTACATTCAAAGCTGTAAATTTTACAGTTTTCATTAAAAATTCTTGGGTTTCAAAATTTTCTTAAGAGGTAAGGGAAGAAACTTCCTCAGCAGCAGCTGAGAAAATAGTATCAGAGCTGCCATACAAGTAGCTGGGAAAATATTCCTAAGTCAATGATTTTTATTTGAATTTTTAAAAAAATATTTGTCTCTTTTTCATGGATCACATTTTTAAAATATGTTTCTGTTCTAACCAATTTTTCTGTATCAACCTTCAACTTTATACAATATATGTGTAAGAACTTCTCCAAAATCTAGTAGATCGCTCTGATATTTTCTGAAGTGTTCCCACTGATATTGTGGCCACACTGTACACCCAGCCCTCAAAAACACCCTACAGAAAAGCTCAAATTGTTTTGAGGGGAATTAATATAGTCTACATCTCAAAGAGATCCTAGAGAATTACATCCACATAAACAAGAGTCTCTTAGAAACAGAAATCTAACATAGCAGGATTAGTACTCTATGAGATAGTACAATCAGTGTTAATTTGTAGTTAAACAAATAGTATTTTAAAAATATTTTTAATATTTAAATTGTGTGTTTACAGAAAGGATGAACAATATGGTATTTAAACTGAATGACCACTTTCTAAAATGCTAATGCATCTCTGTTGTTGGATTTACAAAAGAGATATTCACAGATGACAAAACGACTTTAAGCTACTGTAGGATCTTGCTGCCAAAGATATCACTTCCCAAAAGACTTCAGAGCATGTTTCCTACTTGTCCATGAGATTATATACCTCCCCTTCCAGTGCTGTACATAATGCCCATGTTCCCTCTAAATCTTTTTCAAGCACTTTTCCAGTAAATTCAAAAAAATCAACAATTTTTGGCTATACTGCTATCATTCAATGCTATAAGGAAGCAAATCTAGAGCTAACAAGAACTAAGAGCCACATTACAGGAATGAATGTATCATCCCACCAGATGGAACAAACAACCAGAGTATTTCCTTACCTGCCTCCTGTCTCTCTGAGACGATGACGAAGAGGAGGCACTTCTATGTGATGGAGTGGATGTTTTGTGAGCTGGAGATATACTCTTCTCCTCTGAACTCATCTTTGCAGCAAACTTGTATTAATGATCTTGTGCTCTTATCACTCATAGACAAAAAGGCAGGGGATAGTCTTCTGCATCCTTCTGATTCACAGTTTATGGATAGCCAAAGAGCAAGTCAGTCTCGAATGAACTGCACCTTAATAAAGAAAAATGTGAGAGAAGGAGTGAATGAATATACCCTCACTCCAAAGTAGCTCTGCAGCAAAGAAATCTATTGACTATTTAATCCAACACATTTCCCAGTCTTTTACTCCCCTTTCCAATAAATACCCAGCACAAACACAAATGCATTGTTCTGCCTTCTCATAGAAGATGAAAGTTGTATTATTTTTAAAAACCCTAAGGAAAGACTTAAGTAATTTACAGTAATTCTCAGGCAAAGTTTACAAACCCTTGATAAGGGGGCATTATCCTGCATAATATCATGACATTATCAAGTAACTCCTCAGGACTCCCCTTAGAGCACAGACACCACTGAACACCCCATTAGAATCAGTACCTCATAAGAATCCTGCAGTTAGATTAAGAACTCTGCGAGTATTTTAAATGCAGGTCCCTCTCCCCAAGGTGGTGCCCTCACCTGCAGTATCAAAGGCTCTGCTGAGGCAGGGGGAGTGTGGGGCTGGGGGCTCCTTTGGCTGCTGGCCAGGGCTCACCCTGCCCTGTGCAGGGGCGTTCCCTTCACTGTTTACTCAGCCACTGCTGGGTGCATCACTGCTTCACAAATAGCAGAAATTGCTCTCCCTTCTCTCCACCCAAACCTTCAATTTCCACCCACAAACAGAAAAACAGATACTCGGAGCATCACAGAGGATATTTTTGTCAATAAATAGTCAAACACTACCTGTCAAACCCTACCAAAATGCTGCAAGTACATCATGACAGCTCAGGAATGGAGCTACCCTTCTCCACGTTTAACAGATCACCGTGATCTTGCTTCAGCTGACAGATACAGTGTCTGATCTTCCATTAACCTCGGATAAAATTGTTCCCTGAATGAGATGCTAGCTTCAGGCAGATGACATATCTTCTCCACTGCCCTCCTAATTTTGAAACAGTGCCTTTCCACATTCACTGTGCTGACAGCACACCAAGGGTCAGCACAGCACAGCTAGCTGCAGATGGGTGTGGAGAAAGGTGCTGTCCTGCACCATGTTAAATCAGATCAGGACAAAAATACATTAACACTCAGACATGACTGCACACTCAAGAAATTATGCCATATTGAAGACAGAGCTCTAGCTTCTCCAGACACAACAGATATCCATGGAAGAACAGCATCCTGAGCCCAGACACTCACACAGAGGCAGCTAAATAATTATTTACATGTCACCAGCTTCTGAATACTGCACCCTAAGAAACACACTGCTGCCGGAGCCAAGATCTGTGATGACTCAAAATAGACATCTTTTCTCCTTGCTGTACTAAGGGAGAGTGGAATGACTTCATTGATTAGTTACCAGTACTTTTGAAGTATGAGTATCATCTGTATCTTATGAATGAGCTTCAATCTCCATCCAGGAGTCTCCAAGGAATTACACATCCCACACATTACCCAGAGAGTCCACACAGCATCCCAGTGACATGAGTGGGAGGACATGGCGGTTCCAACAGCACAAGCTGCCCACATGCCCTGAACATCTTGGCAAAATCTGTATTCTTTTCAGGATGACAAGTTCCTGCTAGAAGAAGCCTGAGAAGATGGGTTATGTGGAGCTGCCAAAGCCAGCTACAAGGCAAGAGCTTGCAGGAAGAAAGAAACAAGCTGCACAGCACATTTGTTCCCGAACTTCAGAGAGAAAACCTAATGAAGATGAACCCAAAAAAGGCTTTTCCTTCTATCCTAGCATACCAGGGGACTGCTGATCTAGTTTAACAGCATTTCCATATCCTACAAATGCATCAGGGCAATTTCAGTCAAAGAGGGGATACCAACAGGGATATCTCAAGGTCTATGCAATTTTCATTTAAATCAAAGATCAAATTACAAAAATCAGAACAAAAACATCATCCTAGTTCACAGAGCTGTGAAGAACACTAGAGTTATTTAATAGGAAATCTGCAGTCACTTTCAGCTATGAGGTCACTGAAATTTTTTTTTAGCAGAGTAGCCTTTGGCCAAATGAAAATCAAACCCCTTTTAAAACATCTGATCTTCACTCAGTTGACTCAAGTGGAAAAATTTATATTTAGTAATAGCACAGAAGGACAGTGGTCTGGCACTTCAAGCGTGCTCTGAAGGCTCTCGGGAAGCAGGAGATGGTTTTGTAAGAAGCAACCACAATGCTAACAAGCAGCACACAAGAAAAAACAATTCTGTAAATAGCTGCCAAGTTTGGGATCCTGTCAAGTATGGACTTTTTCTTTTGAAAGGTATCAAATCAAAGTAGAGGCTCACACCTGAGCCAAGCTCCACAATGGTTCTGTTGTGCTCTTCAAGCACTAAGAGCTGAATCTAACCAGCAACTTGTTCAAGCCATACTGACTTGTGACCACAACAAAACAAAAAAACCCCAAAAATACTAAACCACCTCCTTTCACACTAAAAGAAGCAAACATTTCTTCTTGCCCTATTTCACAGCAAAAATAGCTTCAAAACTTAACCACTATTACTTATGCATTGAAATTTCTGATTAAGAAACAGTGCAGTTCAGGGTTAAAAGTCAAAAAAAGACAACTGGGGTATTTGAGAAAACATGCCTTGTAAGCACAGCAAAAAAAAATGATATTATGCAAATTAGCAAGAGTTAGCACAGAGTTCTTTCTTGAACATTGAATTTGGATTCTTTCTACATTGCTAAGAGTCTATCTTCCAATTTTGGCTTAAAATTTGAGAGATAGATCTTTTTTAGAGCATGTTAGAAGGAATAAATCTAGTGGAACTGACATAAAGAGATGCCAGTCTCCCTGTAACTATGATTGAAGCAAACAATTACAAATCTAATTTTTGGCCAACAAATTGAATTTACCAAAATGAAAACAACGTTCTTGAAACATTTTTCACAGGCTTTTTCCATCAGTCACTGGCAATTTGCTATTGATTTCAATGGGAACAGAAGCAAGTCCTATACCATGATAGTATGTTTCTAGAGAATAATAGAAAATCTAAAAACACATTCAAAAACTATGATGATGGGTTTTGGGTGAGTGGGGATGACCTCCTGGTAATTATGTATTTGTTCTGAAACTGTTTCCTGACATGTATAAGTATAAATTTTGTTATCCCTTTACTTCACAGCAAATATATCTTCTACCTGGAAATATTTTAATCTATTTCATTGGAAATCAATTGGAAAAAAAGTAATGCCATAGGCAAGGGCAACAGCACTGGCTGTTGGTTATTAATTGCTGCATATCCAAGTAATATCAGTTTGTGGGCTGCATTTTGCACATACCAATCCCCCATGAGCTGCTCAGAACCACCTGTCAGTTCAGGACCATAAGTGGATTCAGCCCAGCAAATGTGACAGGGCATTGGCCTGCTTTAAAGTTGTTTTGTCATGAGTTCCCAAGGCAGGGGATTCATTCATTGCTTCCAGCACATGGGAAGAGACAAAAAAAAAAAAAAAAAAAAAAAAAAAGCAAACACTGCAGAGAGATTCAGGCCATTCATAAGTATCAGGGGCCTGGCTGGGAGTTTTGCCCTTGACTTCTTTTCATTGGAATCTCAACTATTTTGAATTTAAAACATGGTAATTATCTACTGGTTCTGCAGTAAATTGTCTTTTAAGTTATTTACTTGTTTTTTATGTAACGTGATGTATAGAGAAAAGTAATTTGCAGTGACACGTTTTTAACTCTGATGCATAAGGAAAAATACCCTGTGCCATGACTTTAACATCCTCCAGATGAGACAAACACAAACACCTATACCTAATACTTTTGATAAAGGAATGAAAAATTACCAGGCAGGAAGGACAAAAAAATTATTTACTATACTAAAAAGTCTTTATTGCACAGTTAAGAAATCACTTCTACTTTCTTAAATATCTGGAATTGAATATCTCTTCTACAACTAAGAGCTATTCCACCACCTCCTTGCAGTTCATTCCTACTGTATTTATTTTTTAAGCTAAAATTGAAGTCAAGGTATGGTTTTCTCAATGTTTTTGTGCTGGATCTTAATTGTTACAACTTGTCTGGGCCTGGGGGGCAAAAAGCGACAGATTCTCCATTCTTCATCCTTTCTCTACTTCAACTCAGATTTGAATATTTTTCCTATATTATCCTAGTTATTTTTATCTCATTTACTCTCAGTTCATTAGTGGTGTGGTTTGGAACTTCCCCTCGTCCCCACTCTCTGGTGTCTTAAATCAAGCATTAAACATATCTCAAAAAATTTTCATCTTTCTTTTCTGTCCTCAAAGGGTCACTGTCTTTTTCTGTCTAAATAAAAAAAAAAGAAAATTACACTTTATTTTTCATATCAGAAACCACTAATTTTATACTAGAGATATTTTGCTTACCCAGAAGTCCTTCTGTCTATCATATGAAACAAAATTATTTCAAATGCATTAAAATAAATTACCAATCCACTACCTAGCTGTGGAGTGTGATGATTTTTATATTAATATTACAATAATAGCTTGAAAGACAAGGAAGCGCTGAAAACTATTTAGCAATTTCTCATCACCTTTTATCTTGGGTTACAATATTTGATTTACATCTTTTAAAAGTATTTCCTGGAATTTTGTATACTGAGCTGCTCTGTAATGTCAAAATACTGAAGGAGACACTGAATCTCCATATAAAAATTCATTACTCTTCATTTTCTTCAATGAACGAACCACATTTTGTCTGAGATTGCACAGACTGCCATTATTTGAAATTTCATTTTAAAATTGAGTATTTTTTAGTTACTTGCTAAAATTTAAAAAAAAAAAAAAAAAAGAAAGAAAGAAAGAAAAGGGGAGAAGAATAATGAAATGGAGAAAGGCTATTTTTACTGGGGAGAAAAATATTTTTTTGAATCACATGAGACATTTCACCAGGGAATAAACTGGGCAAAGACTTGGAAACACAAGCTGTATAAACTGCACAAAATAGTTGGGTGACACAGAGCAGAAAAGCAGCATGTGGAATTTAAATACAAGCAAATTAAAGGCAGGGCTATTTGGCTATCATGCTTTACAAGCCATTGCTGGATGGCAAGTCCACTGACACTGAATAGGAAATCTCTGTCCTGTCCTATAATCTAAAAATGTTCCATCAAGTCTGGGCAACTGCACCAACTGCAGCGTGGTTTGTGAAAAAGCTATTAGCAGAAATGATGAAAAAGTACAGATATGTAAATTGTATAGATCCAGAGTTATGAATAAATGCATGTCATATAAAAGATAAATTAAAGTTTTCAAATGGCAACTCAAAATGAAGTCTGGACTCAAATAACAGACTTCTGTGATTAATGTTATGTTGCTTCTCACTCTGATTGAGTCTTTTCTGCAAGAGTGCCCAGAATACTTCAGTGTTTAATATCTCTTGTGGCATTGGAGTAATTTGAGAAGACAATTTAGAGTGCAGAGATGAATCTTTAGACATAAACGAAACAAAAGTACACAACTGTCACTGGCATTCATTAAGGAAAACATTCAAACTGATGGGGGGCTGCTTTTCACTTGGGAAGGACAAGGTTTTCTGTGGTGCTGTGTTAACACAGGCATCTGATATTCAAGCACTCACTGAAGGCCAGCCTTTGTTCTCATGTAATGAGCAATATGCAACTGCCTCTTTCCCTCTTCACTGCTGACCTTCCATGCAGGGAAATCACAACCACTCTTTTGTTACAGTACATGAATGCTGCAAACATAAAAATATAATAGAAATAAAACTTCTCAGTGCAGTAGCAACAACGTGATGATTTAATAGACCAAGAGTGGGAAATTAGCAGTTTGTTATTTTTCTTTTTTAACAACAATCTCCTTACAGACACTATTTGGGAATCCGCCACATCACTTTAGCAAAGTATTAACTTCTTAAGAAAAGGTTTTCATCAATTCATTTTAAGTTTTATTTGCAGATCTCTGAGCAGTGAATTTTAAGTCACTGATTAAAAGATAGCAAAACAACACTTGATCTAAGGGAGCCACTCATTATTTATTTCAAGGTCCAATATTTATTAGTAGGAATAAATCAAGTGCCACAGGAAAAATGGGAAATCTAAATAGCACTAAATTATTTTTAAAGGTAGAAAATATTAGAATTCATTTGCTAATTTAGCTAAATATAACTACATGTATACAGGAGCAATGCAAGCACTAAACTCAACACTCTTTCAAGATTAAATAGTTAATTGGCTAAGACACAATGTTTATGCCAATAAGAACAAAGTCTAAAGTATCACTATTATTAATTAGGATACCACTTCTTAACTGATTGATATTCAGTAATACAGTGAAAGTAATGGAATAAAAAAAAGTTTTTCATAGTTGTAATGTTTTACAGCCTTACATTTCACAACCTCCCATGACAAGCATTTGTGGGAAGAATTATCAAGGAAATTAAAATAAATTAACATGATGTTTCCCAAAAGTGCAACCAAGTTTATTAAATGCAGGGTTTTTTTAAAGTCCTTAGGCTTTGTTTTGGTGCTCAGGTTAAGGGGTAGCTTTGGTTTGTTTTTTTGAGGGGGCAGTGTGCAGGTGAGAAAATCTTGTAAGTTTTTAGCTTTTAAGGTCTAGTTTTATATGTAATCCTACATCATACAGAGCATATTCCACAGGAGACTGCTGTACCAGCAAACACTGAGAAATTCTTATTTCATGTCATCCTTAATAAAATATTGTGTGCCCCACCGCTTGGTATGATTTCTTTAACTCCGAGTTATAATTTTTTTTCCCTGAGTGGCTAGTCCAAGCATGTCTCAATAATACAAAGACTAAAAATAATATTAAGAAAATTACTTGCATGGACATGTATCTCTGTAAAATACACAATTATGACAGACTTCATCAAATAGATGGATGAGGTCAAAAAACAGATAATCAGGTTCAGCCAAGAAGAGGACAGCACAACATCTGTCTTTTCTCTGTTCTGTTTGCCCACACAATCATGCAGGGTTTTCTGCCCTTCCAGTGGCCCTGAAGCATTCATAGCAATCAGTGGAGTCCCAGTATGTCCAAACCTCCAGTTCAGATGACAACTTCAAAATAAACCCCCAACCCATTTGCAGCCTCTGAGGACTGCCTCACCAGCTGATGTGATCCTAGGATTTTCATTAGGAAATCCTTGTTGTTCTGTGTTCCTCAGGCTATTACAGCAATAGAGCACTATTGATCTGTGCAGCAAGGAGATGCTCTGCAGAGCTCAGAGTCAGCAATATCAGCCTCTGCCACGTGCATCTGTAACAGACTGAGAGCAGAGGGCTCAGTGCTACACACATTCACAAGAATATGAACACCAATGTGCAATAAATACCAGTTAAACATTAAACAGGAGAAACTAACTGGTGGACATTTCTAGCCTTTCCTAAATCTAGGACAAATTAAAAAAAAATTAAAAAAAAAAAAAAAAAAAAGTAGTACATGCTATAATATCCTGTTTTTTAAACTGAAAACATTGATGCAGAAATTTTCATTTCCATACGTTTTTGGCTTTTTTTTCAGGGAGCCATATTTTTCAATTAAAAAACATTAAAATGCCAAAATTTTTAATCAAAACTCAGGAAGTGCTTTAGAAAATAAAATGTTTTTTTCCTTTGGAAAAACCCTCACAATTTCCAGCAGCCTCTTAAAAAATAAAAATCAGAAACCCTTTTTGCCCTTATTTTACTAATTTTTTTTTCTTTACCACTCAGCAGCTTGGACAAAAGAAAAATAGATTAACCCTCAAGACACTTCAGCAGCTTTTTAATAAAATCTGAACCACACAGTAATCTAAAGCAAAGAAACCAATTTCCCTTATAAAAGAGCTATAAAATATTTTCACCAAAATTGTACTCTTTCAGAGCTCAGGAGCCTAAAAGTTTCTTGTGACTCTTGAAATTCATGTTGTTTGGCTGCATTTTACTGCCCTTCATTTATTAAATTATCCCTTGTTTCTCTGCATGTTTTATTTCCACTACCACAGTAACATTACATTTTTGCTATATGTTTCAAAACTACCAGGTAAAATTTTGATTCATAGTAAATTAAGAGCTCCCTATTTTACTGATTTTGAACATTATCATCAAATGTTTGCAGGAAGGATAAAAAAAAAAATCTGTGCTGTCTCAATATAAATATAATGCGTTTATGGGGATGAATTAAAAGCTATAATTGATGGATTTTGGTGAGGTCATGGAGAACAGAGAGAGGAGAGACAAACCCAGCAGATTCATCAGAGCTCCACCAACCAAGGTTTTTGGGGTGCTATGTGGAAGGTCATATTCAAGATCAAAAATCAGAATGCAATTTTATTCCTAGAAGTAATTAGCTTGACAAATAATGAGATCACAGCTGCACAGGATAATATAGTTAATGGCTTATAGGTAAGCTGGGAAATATTGAGAAGGAATAGGGAGACTGCACTGCCTCTGTGACTGCTACTAAATCACTGTGTCCAGTTCTGCTGTCAGCATTTCAAAGACATTCACAAATGGGTTCAAGAGAAAACCATAAGCATGACCACAAGATTGAAAAACATCACTACTAATAAAAGATTTATAGAGGTCAATCTATTTAGTTTGTCAAATGGAAGATTGAAGTGTCACTGGATGACAATCTATAGCCCACTTTGTGGGGGGAAGGAATTTATTGTTAGAATTCTTCTCAAAGGTATAACAAAATCTAAGCAGGAAAAAAAGGGAGATAAATATATGCAGGGTAGAAAGAAAGCACAGATTTATAATGGTGAAGATAATTAATATTGATAAAATACACTGAGGATTACAATGGGTATTAGTGTAGAGGTATGAGAAGACATTTTCAGATTCAGACTGGAATTTTAAGGTCTGGATTTGTTGTTTTTGTTAATATATTCCAAAGCTCAGTCATCACTGCTGATTTGGAAGAAAAAAATTCATTCTGGGCAGCCTAATGACCCATTCCATGGCAAGAGTTCAGGTTAGAATGTAATGCAGCCTCTCCCTTTCCACAATTGAAACCAACCAAGAAAAAAACAAAGCAACAAAAAAAGAGATAAAAGGAATCAATTTTTTTCCTTAATTCTACCTCTGGTGCAGCCCAATTATCTTTCCACTTCAGGTTTTCCAATTTTATCCTCATCTGCACTAGGCATTTATTAAGTCTGATCATTTGTATGGAACAATGTTAAATGTTCTTCAAGTGTAGAGATAGATTCTGATTATTGTTAATATTTATTTTTCTTACTGACACATATGTTTAAAACCTAACTTTCCATGGAAGAGCAGGAGCACACCATAAAGTAACTATTTTTACCTTGTTACTACACAAATTTCTCTGCACCTCACTCAGAGATCTTTTCTTTAGAAAGACAGAAAAGAAAAATGGACAATTATTGCTTATGGCAACAAAAAATACCAAAAATGTCTTGAGCATTCAACAACTACATTAGGAATCACAGACATGGCTGAAAAGAGCCTGAGATGAAATAATCACTTTTGAAGTTCCTGCAAAATCTAAGACATGTTGACTGAAATTAAACTGAACATAAAAACAGGCAGTTGCTCATAAGT
Source organism: Muscicapa striata striata (assembly GCA_030060385.1). Taxonomy (NCBI): domain Eukaryota; kingdom Metazoa; phylum Chordata; class Aves; order Passeriformes; family Muscicapidae; genus Muscicapa; species Muscicapa striata. The sequence continues at coordinate 1,284,238 of JAREIS010000056.1, read as the reverse complement.
TCCTGACAGAGTGAATCAGTGAGAAAAAAAACCCACCAAAAAAAAAAAAAAAAAAAAAAAAAAAAACATTTTCTGCTAATGCCCAGCTGGTTATCTCTTGACTCTCTTCCATGAGGGAAACACATAATATTTCCTATCCTCACACTAGGTCCAGCACACATCAGTTGCTAGATATGCTTAAGATTGCTATTCCTACCTTTGGAATACTAAAATACTAATAAAGCAACATTCAACTTCACTGACCAAAACCACAGTGTACTCGAAAGTAACATGTATTTATCATAGAATAAACTCTCTACTTCTAACACTGCTAATAATTTCAGCTGAAATTACACCACACTGAATTGCCTTTGCCTGTGCACAAAGCATGATCTAATATGAGGACAGCAATGCCCTAAGGCACCCGACACAGAAGGAAATATCTGAGTAGTTCTAGAATATTTTCATCATTGAAAAGCTGCATATTTTCCATCAGTCATTGATTTCCCAAACATATTAAAGATAGAAAATGACCGCTAATATGTATTGATTTTTATACATACACAGATTATAAAACCAGAATAGAATATTGGAGTCATAACATAAAAAGGAATTTTCCAGCTTAGCTCCTGTTTGAAATAAACCATATAACATAGCAAATCATCCAGCTCCAATGCTAAAGCTTTCAGTGCTGTAAACTGACCACAAATCTGAAAAGGTTCTTGCAAAAATTAATCTTCCTGCATTATTAAGAATGTGCAAATTATTTCTCCTTTAAATATGTCTTAACTGAAGTCTTAGCCAAGAGCCTTTGTCAGCTTCTTGACTACTATGCAGAAGAGGTCTCTACAAATGCAAAATTTGCTAGACCACAAATACACTGCTTTTACAACACTTTAGTCACCTAGCTTCAGTTTTCTCAGGTTTTTAAAAGATTTTTAATAAGCTTGATGAAGTTTAGAGAAGAATTGGCATAGCTGAAGAATTGACAAACATTTTCTAGTCAGATGTGCAGAAAGGCTTGTATTTAGTAAATAAAGAGGAGGGCTGAAAGCTTGCTTGAGACCAACGGTAACTCCCTGCAGTTCCCAGAGCAGTTCTTGTTTATACAATCTAGACATCAACATGATGATTAATCATATTGGACACAGTAGCAAACATGGTGTGCTTCAACAGGATATTGGACAAAAAGTACAAAAACCTTTGCCCACAATTAACAGTTACACATCCATAAATTAGCAAACATGCCAACTGGCAAACAACCATCCTTCCCTCCTAGCACCAAACACTGCTATTCTCTTTGAGCATTACTCATACTTGCCCATAATTTAGGACAGGACACATACATTTTGGTGGCTTATAGAAAGCACCAAGGTTAGTAATGCCCAGCTGAAAACCCTCTTTCACCTATTTAGAAACAACTTGCCTTTTAAACTTAAGTGATGGTCATTATTGCATGACCTGCAGGATTAGCATCACTTGCAAGACATGAAGCTAGTTTTCCTCTACTTGACACACGACAAGCCACAATATGTGCAACAGCAGCCAAGAATAAGACTGAGGCACTTGGAGCCACAAAATCTAAAATGGGGTCTGAAAGCTCAGTCAGTTGAGAAACAGGTTAATTTTACATAGGCTAGAGAAGAGGATTATTCTGTGCTAATGATCAACGTCCACACCTGCCAGCCTCGATAGGTGCTCGTGAGATATTTGGTGCTTAAGAACATTTCCATCCCCCAAGTGCCACATAAATAACCTGTGATAACCAGCACAAAAGATCTGTAGGGATAACAGAGCAGTAGAAACACAAATATCTAGCATGCCACTATATATTATTAACATCTTAACTTTTTACTGCAAATTCATTTTCCCCTACTGTTCCTATCTTGCATCACCACAGATTCTCACAATTACTCTGTGTCCTGCAAACCCATTCCCATCAAAGATCAACATCTCTGCCCCCACTCCAATATTTTTTATTCTTCCTCTCCCTCATCCTGCAATCAGGAAGCACACACTACCTCCCTACCGACCCAGTTATTCATCTGTATTTCATGACCGTGTCAGGTCCCCTTTCCTCTTTCTTTGTTCATGCCCTCTCATAAATTGCACACAATCATGATCCTTTGAATTTATCTTTCCATTTCTAACCCAAGCTCTATAGATGACCCACTTTATGTCACAGAGCACAGCCTAGAAGCTTCACTCACAGCAAAAAATTCTTTAGAAAATATTTTAAACCTATTCTGTATTTGAAAAAAACTGTTCTTCGTGGGAGACGCCATGACTGCAGATTCTAGTCATAAGAAAAAAAAAGAATAAACAAAGAGAACCTAAAATTAGCATTTGAAGACCAAATGGCTGCACCCTGCCACTTTACAATAAATTGGTCTTTCTTTCTCTAGGGCATTTGAAACACCACTCACATACAATGTTACATTCAGCGCCAAATTATTGAAACTTTGATTTAGCAGCTCATTAACCCAGTAAAAAAACTTTTCAAATCATGTCATATTTACAGTAAATATTTACAATATTTACTTATATATTTCTCATTCTACCTACATTGGTATGAATGAAATGGGTTTTTTAAGCCCTTTGATTATATAATTTGAATTTAAAATTTCTTTAAAATGTTACCACACATAAAATAATTGTGAATGTCAGAATTTCGTATTTTACACTTATAGTAGTAAATATCATTAGAAAGGTGCCTTTTGAAGAGCTTGTCAGAGTATCACTGAGGAAGACTAAATGCAAAACCTGCAGCAAGCTCTCACACACGTCACAGAACTTGGAGGGTGAAAAACCAAAGTTTATTTTAAGGTGAGAAAGAAGCAGATGAATAGTATTAGGGAAAATTAAAAAACTGCTTCCTTCTTTTCCTGAGCAAGCACCAGTGGCCAGGGCTGGCCAGCTGCAAAGCAAAGAGGAGCTCAGTGGTGGCAGCAAGGCTCGCTCTTGGCTGGCTGATGTGCACTAACGCCGTGGCTGTGACAACAGCCAAAGGCAGAGCCAGCACCTGGCCAAAGGCAGTGACTCAGCTGCAGGCAGGGCACAGCAAGAGAGGCATGCAAAGTCTAGTAGTTGACTGATTTGCTACTCTAGTGCAGAAAACTGATGATGTTAACTGCTGAAAGGAGGTTTGTCTGCTGGCATGACCATCTCCAAGCTGGTCAGCTGGACAGAGACGAGCACAAGTACCAGTGATGGCTTCACATGAACACTGACCTTGCCTAATTCATAAAGGAAATGTAAGGTTTCCTTCTCTAATACATTCAGTTAAAAGTAAAATCAATCAGGGATGAATTTAGATTTAAGGTGTGTCTGAATTAAAAATAACCGAAAACCTCAGGTCATCTAAAATAACATCTTGTCCTCTGATGCTTATGAGGATCAATGACAGAACAGAAAGTCTTGGCTGTTCCACTGTTCTGTGCTTCCTGTTTTAGAAGCAGCTGATGTTCATATGAATGGGGAGGTCTAAAAGTCACAAAACAAATCAGTCACAAAACAAATGGACTCCATGGGGTTTTTTACTGACTCAGAAAATGTAATCTTTTGAGCAGGTGAGCTAACATGAGATTGTCCAAGAGTAACTAAACTACAGTGCAGGTGACCTAAATCTGTTTTTCAGCTCATGGAAAGATGAACAGTATGGCAACAAGTCTGAAGGGGAAGGAAAAAAAAAAAAAAAAAAAAAAAAAAAAAAAAAAAAAAAAAAAAAAAAAAAACAAAACAAAAAAAACAAAAAAACCAATGCTGCAACTTGTTTTGCCTTCTGGTACTGCAATTATTCAAAGTATGCTTTTTTTTGACTGTTGCAATGGAAGCAATATCATCTCTTAATCAACAAAATGGTAATAGCAGTGGATAGTTATAATTATATATAATAAATTTTAGGAATTGTGACTCTTGGAACATGGATTATGGCTAATTTTTCATAATGCAATCTTTATATACACACTTCTTACAGAAAAAAAGAAAAAATTAAATATTTGTTTTCTTGTCTTCAGTTGTTTGTCTTCTCCTCTGTATGGTAACTATCCAGAAGACCACACAAGAAAATGAACATTTCAGTGAAAGTGGTTTCTTCAAACAATCACACTGCCCTGAACAGAGAGGATTCTTCCCTCTCCTCATGTTCTGACTGACACCATTGGTCCCAGGTATGGCAGAAGTGTTGGAATTGTTTCACCTCTGTGTTTAATTCCCAGATGTTCTTCTGCTATATATAGCCCATAAGACAATTTTGTATCAACCTGTTAATTACTGTATCATTGTATCATATCTTAAATAGAAATCAGAACAGCAAAATTACTTCTGTGTACTTTAAACTCAATTAAATTTAACCAAAGCACAATTGTTTTCCACCTAGGAAGCAGAGACTCAGAGTTCACTGCACTCAGAGTTTCCAAATCCCAGAGGGACTGGAGGATTAAGCACCAGTATCAGATGTCAGCAGGGATTGTCACATCCTCACTTGGTTATGGTATCCCTGCACCTCATGGCCACGCTGCACCTCTGTGCTCTGCACAGCATCATGGAAGTCATAGTGAGGGTATGAAATATTCATCTCCTGAACAGACCAGCAATACTAAATCCTAATTCTGCCCAATCTAAATTTAGTAAGCAAATAACTATAAATTGGACTTCTGCACTTAGAACAGTGAGCAACTGCAAACAAACTAACTGCAAATGCAATGAAGTCAGTATGACTCTGCAGTATTTCAAATTTCCTTAATTCCTGATATTTGGGGAGCTTACTCAAGAGGAGGATGGTTGCTTCTTTTGTAATGAGTTTGTACTGAAAAGATACACTGAAAAGTATTTCAGAGGTATAAAGGTTTTTAAGTAGGGGATAAAGCACCCAAAGAAAATCATTGAATTAGCATGCACCAACTGTCTCAAAACATTGAGGTGAAATGTTTGCTGTGCTGTACACACAGGATAGTTTGTACAACATCCAGAGACATGGCTATATAAGAGCCAATCACTCTCAGCACAGAGCCAGGCATGTTGCAGCATTCCATCTTAAAAAAAAAAATTAAAAAAATCTAATAGAATACAATTGTAACAGTTCTCAAGTTCGCAGCAGTCCACCAGAAGCTTTTACAATCTGAAAGTATTAATGGGACTGTGTAAGGCAGTGGTTTCCTAGAAACAATGTGAAGTATTTTCACTTTGTGTTAATAGAGACATGGAAAAAAACCAAAACAAGCAAACCAAACCGAAACACAATTTTCTATTATCACACAGCAACTGCTGAAAGTATGCCATTAAAAGAATGTTTTCTGTTTATCCAGTACTACACAAACCTGGTTTCAAAGTGACATAAGTCACCATTATTTGTGCTTCCACTGCTGCAATAAAACCCCTCAAGCAAGCTCACAAAGAGGTTCTGCATTGCACATATCTCACTTTTCCTCTGGTACCTCTGCCTCAATCTTCCCCTGAAGTTTGAAAGGTGATAATGCAGGAGCATTGCACCCCACATTCATCCCTTGCTTTCTGGAATACTGCCTGCTACAACTGCTCCATTTACTCTCCACTGCCTCTCTAGTTTGCACTGAAAAGCTACACACATGACAACTAAACCAACACAGATACATGTGTTGTGCTACTATTATAGCAGCTATTACTAATAATTCAATAGTTACATTAATATATATCAAAGGCCTCAATAGAAAAAAAATCTCTTAAGTATAACCAATTAAAGATTAAAAACCTGTGCAGTTAGTACATTCCAAAATAAAACTGATCAATAACTCCAAACATCTGAGATTATTTATCCTTGACTGAAAAGGCCTTTGTAGGAAACTTCTACCTCAAAAATGGCATCTACAAATCTACAGTTTCACTTTGAAAAAGCAGGGAGAAGAATTGTGGAATATTAACTGCATATGGATCTCTCACACCTCCATGTTTTCTAGAATAATGGTATCAAATTTCAGATGGGCATTTCCCTCACATAATATATTCCATACATTAGAGATGATAGTGCTAATTGACTGCTTATAAATAAAGTCTGCCTGCTGCAGCACAGAGATGTAAAAACAGAATGTACAACAGTTCTCCACAAGGCAATGCTGACATGAGTAAGATTTTGTTAGTGTTCGGTAAATTATAGCTGGATATGGCTTTGCTGTGGCCCATTTAGGTCTTTGTAGAACTATTTTTGCCTGCATTTTAAGTGTTGTTCTTTACACAAGCAAACCATTAACAGATTGTGTTTGTCAATGTGATCTGCAAAAAACTTTTTATTCTCACACTCCACAATAAAATGCTGCCCTGTTTAAAATGCTGTTTGTGGCACAAGGTGTTGAGTCAAGTTCTGCCTCCAGAGAACAGCACAGAAGGAGCAGACTCCCAAGCCTATATTTATAAAGAGGATAAGCCTGATTTCCCAGGCCATCTTTTTATGCAGAGGTTTAAATAAAAATCCTATTTCATTATTTATAATAATGATTTCTAACTTGTCTTAATGAATCCAAAACGGAAGTCATAGAAAACTAAAGAGCTTTTATATTAATTAACAAAATAATCATATGCTGTTGTTTTTTGCTTAAACAAGCTATTTCAGTCTGCAGTGATTACCCATAGGAACCCATGATAGTCAAGTCCCAACACCATAATATTTGCCACACACTGCATTAATCCACATGCCAAAAAAAACAAAGGCTAAGGATGTCACAGAGACCACAGCAATATTCATTTTACCTGCTAATGGTGTCAGCTTCTTTAATCACATCCATTAGACAAAGAGAACTTAAAAGTACAAAGAATTGGCACAGCAAGAGCATCTGCATAGTAATGAATTGCTATAGGAAAAGGAATCTTAGGTAAGTTTTCAGTGGTCATCAACATTTTGGGAGAGAAAGCTCTGCAACACATACAGAAATTTGAATCCAACACTATCAAGGATGGTAAACATTTGAGGAAAGGCAATTTATTATCAAAGCCACAGGAAATAGCCACAGGATCAACACTGTGTTGAGGCTTCCTTTAGTTTTAGCATAGCAAAACTGAATGATGAAGTGCTGACAGGACAGATCATGTTCCTGAGATGCTACTTCTGACACAGTCATCTCCTTCCTACATTGAGGAGGAAACAGCAAAAACAAAGCAGCAGCAGATAGAAATAAAAGCTCCTAGATAGAATGCTTGATGGTTCTCTTTTTTTGGTCCTTCTAAGATGAGGTAATGATGTCTCCAGCTGGAAGGAGACAAAAATCCACTAAAAGGATTACTCAGCAACTTTAATGTAAAATTAAGACTGCAATATTCATACTTGCAGCACAATATAGCACAGAAGACAGTAAAAGGACACATTATAAACTATTTACACATTTTCTTTACAATTTCATTCAGACAAATAAAATTTTTAACCAGCCTCTCTTCAAAATGGGGAAGATGCATAAGAAAGCACAAGTGAGAGAAACCTCAAGTAAAATATTCCCAGTTTTCATTTTTCTATGTTTATATAGCAAATATTCAGCTATATCCCTTGACTTTAAAACATGAAGCAAAAGCAAGTACCCAGTATATATGCACAAGTCTAATATTGTTTCATTTTATTAAAGTATTTTCATGTTTTCTCAAGTCCTTCAGGAAACTACATACATTTGTCCATTACAAATATCTTACTTTCTCCTCTTTCATCTCCTGTTGCTCTGAGGGCTTCACCAAAACTGGGATTTCAGTAAGTCATTTTTCTAGGAAAAGAATCACTGATTTTTGAAAGGCTTGTGACTGCTGGCAAGGTCAGTAACAGGGAATGTAGAATGTAACTCTACCTTGCACAAAAAGGACAGTGGCACTGATGTTGATGAGCTGCTCTGTAAATCCTCACAATAGGATTTGCTGGACAAGCAATAAGGCCTTTTTCCTGTGACTTTTACATCAAAGAAATCATAAGGGCTTCATGTTTGTATGGTCTGTGCATCTGAGCAAAAGGGCTGTCACTCCATTTCTGCTCCCTTCCTTTTCTTCTTCTTCTCCTACTGTCATCTTTACACATTTGTGTGGCAACCATCATCTCACTATCCCAAGGGAAGTAAACTAAAAGTTAACAGTTCAAAGAATCTAGCTCAAAAAAGCCTATCCTATATTGTACTCCATTAAGTGAGCTACTGTTGGCTATACAAGGAGAACTAGTTTAAGAATTGTTCATTAAAGCATTCATTCCATTAACATATTGACAATAGTTTTTATTAATTGGAGATAGTTTTTGAAGGGTTTTCTTTATTACTTCATTCACTAGACAAATAAAAGCACACTAAATGGAGATGCTACAGAATTTCATATCCAGGTTTACAGCATTTCCTCATTTTATTCTGTTGTGACTGCCATTCTCCTTTCAAATCTTGGGTTTCTTTATAGATTGATTCTTTGCTCTTTGTCTAATCAGAAATGACTCATCACCTAAATTATGATGAAAAATTCCAATAACGGTACATTCAATCAAATGGAATAGAGCCAAAGACTTGAGGTACCACTTTCTTGAAGAATTTTCCAAATATAAATATATTCTCTGTTCTAGAGAGACGTAAGTTATTACTGTTGCCTTTAAAACCTCTAATCGTGATTCTACTACATAAAATAAAGGGGCAAAAACCAACATTGAATGTTCTAGGTTCACACCATCAGCAAAAATACTCCTACTTTTTGTTACACAACATTGGGATAAGATTTTTATTTACAAATCAAAAGGAAAACGTCACCTCAACTAATCTCATGTGAAAGTCTGCCACAAAAAGAAAGTCCAATATAGAATCTGTTACCTGTACCTCTACAATTTTGAAGCTGAAAATAATGCAAGACAAAAAACTGTCATAAAAGCTCTGATTCCTTATGCTGTCCTGAATGCAATACACTACGATAAACAGTATTTATAAATTATTTTTTACTATGAAGAAGCTATAAATAGAATTTTCTAGGCCGTCCACAGGTGTCAGTTCAATTCTCTCCTTGATCTAAGTGCTATGTACATTGTACAGCACCATCTCTATTTAGCCATCACATGAACATCCTGACAAGAGAAATCCTGTCACTGACCATCAGGGAGATTAGCCTCCTTTTTTTTGCTTGGAAATGATAAAGTACAATGACCATTTCCAGTATAACAGATTTAGTGAAATTGGGGAGCTCAAAGCAGCACAGAGAAGGACAGAGGAGTTTGTCATCAGGTCCATACTCATCCTCTTCACACAGTTCACTGCAATTGAGTAATTAACTCACAGCTGCCCTCAAAGAAAAAGCCACCACCAAACCCACACCCCAAGATATTAACTACTACTCCAAGGGAAACACAAATTGCATGCAACTACATTTCTCTCTGTGGATTACTAAGCATGGAAACATTAAGATGTAAAACCAAAGTGACATTCTACAACTAAAAACCAGGACAGGAACAACACCTACATTTTGCAGTATTGTCCCTACAGGCCTGTATCCATTTAATGGTATTTTAATCATGTAGGAAGGTTGAACTAGCTCTCTTTGAGCCATTTTTTCAATATAATAAGGGTAGTAGCTTGTGGATCTGCAAATATCCAAACAGCCCTTACCTAACATTTGAAAAAATTATACAATATCATGCCAGGAAAAAAAATATTTTAAAAAGCACTTATAATATTTTTTATGATGTTTGGAAAGAAAAGAGAAATAAGAGGCAGAAATTAGAGGAATGTGGGATGTTTCTTAAAAGTTCCTATCCTTGTTAGGTTTAGCATGTTTCCATATCAGCATAAACCCAGGAGTAATCATTTCATTTCTGCAAGGAATCTTAATAACTTCCTGTCTGGCAAAGCTGGCAGACCCATGCCAAATCCAAGAGCAGTAATTCAAAACTTGGGAACAGTCAGAGCCCCCTGAGTCACACATTAAAATCAAACTGGCAGCAACCAAAGTTCACTCCTCACTAACAGTTAGTGGTCTGCCATACCAGAAAAGGTGCTGGTGTGACCCAGGCAATCAGTAAAAGCTTCCCCAGCACAAAAGCCACTGTGACTGCTGCCACCCTGCTTTGCCTCAAAGCCCCTGGAAAGAAGCCAGGACTCAGGAACACCACACTTCCATTGTCCTCCCTGCTGAAGACTGTTAAGATAGAAGAGCATTTATGACTCACTGCCTATGCTCCATACTGCAGATACCAGGCATATTCTGCAGTGTCCTAAACTCTACAGGCACACAGAAAAATTAAAGAGTTTTAGTCACAGTGACACTAACTATTCTAATTTGAAATATTTATCCTGGAATGCTTTAGACTTTTACTATTTGCCCATCTGGTGGGCTGAAAGGCCACAAAAGCCAATTATTACAGAAATAGTTTAGCTCTAATATACAGATCTTAATTCTGTATTATGAAAAAATACATCGCGATTGAGATGATTTAATAAATGCTTTAAAACTGAAGTGTTGACAAAACTTCAGGAAAAGGGAAAAACAACACCACACCTGTATTGGCAAACACAGTCCTTCTAAACTACAAGTGAAGGTTGCAATATTCAGGGAGCTACAGGAATGAGGCTGCTCTTCAGGAATAAACAAGCACCACCAGAAATGCCAGCACTTCCTGACCACCTACAAGCATCACCAGACAGTTACTATAAAATACTGTTGCTATACATGACAACTCTCATCACAGAAGTTTAGATTAATTATCTAAGTAGCATATTTCACACCTCAGACAAAGAAGCAGAGACAAATCCTAGATGCCTTCTTCAGAGAAAGACTCTGGTATATCTTGGTGTACAAGCTCACCTTGGAAAATTGCAACTAAAAAAAGTAAGTCTATATATTAGTACAGCCAGTTCAAGGATATTACACGTGTATGTATTTCTCACCAGTGATGCTTATTGAAATCAACACTCATTTAATGGGTCTCATTTCTTACTCCAAAAGATAAATGAAAAAGACACAAATCCTCACCATGATCTATCACACAGAAGAAACAGAGTGGGTCCTAAGGAACATATCACATATAAAGCAAACCCACCAAGGAAAAAATAGTGCTGTGAAGTACTTATTCATTGGAAGAGCCTGACACACTTATGAAGATTGAAGCTGCTGCAAAACTGCTACAAAGCTGCAGATGCTGCTTGCATTGCCTTTCTTGAACCAGAAAAGCCACTATTAGAGCCAGGACAAATAGAGCACATAATGACCAAATACATCATCTTTACATCTGCAATGCTACAAACCAAGCCTTTGAAGCCACATGGGAGACAAGGGTGCAGCAGCTCCAGGCTAAGGCAAAATACAAATCACTTAAAGAGCACCTTCATACTTGCCACACAAAAATCATTAAAGAAAAAAACCCTCAGAATTATGAGCCAATTACTGTATTGTTCCTTCTTCGGGAAAGCATTTTAATCATAATTATTCAAGTACCAGAATGGAAAACTGAGTATTCTAAATATAATTAAAAATGGGTTTTTTTAGTACAGATAATCAAATTACTGTTTTCAAAAGTTCTTCACATTCTCATATTCACTGATCAACTGCAGAGCATTATTCTGTCATTGTTGTTCAGAATTCAGAAAGAAAGGAAGGAGAAAGACATGTGATATGTGACCATGAGCTCCTTGCTGGGGCATTTGCCTCCAAGTCACCTCAAGACACTGATGATAGGCTTGCTCTCTTGGTAGCATAAATCATGCTTTTATCTCTGAGGTTTTTATACAGTAGGATTTATGATGTTGGGCTTACTTCTGACTTCTGGCCACGGCAGGTATTTTTACAGATCTTCAGGAATTATTGCCCACTGCAGAACTGTATGGGATGTGATTCAATAACATGGGTGCAACTTGCAATCTGCAAAATTCAGTCTCATTACTCAGTGAGCCACTAGCCAATAATGACACACTTGAGAGAGACAGAGTGGCAAGCCTGGGTGCTCAGGACTATTCCACAAATCAAGCACAGCAACTATCAAAACTTTTTGCAATTTGTACATTTTAGCAAGCAAAGAAAATAGTATTTATTGACTACAAGTTGCATAGCTCTCTTATCAATCAGTATTCTATCTTCTATTGGTTAACAATCCTCTCACTTCTTAGGCTAAGCAGTCCACACTCACTCACTCTTTCTTTTGAATCAGTGGTTTTTTGGGTCGGTGATCTGTGAGTCCTGGTCCTGAACTCCCTCTGCTGGAAACACCTCTTACCCAGCCAGTGCTGATTCAGCAGAGTTGCTCAGTTTGTTTTATTAGCTTCTTCCTTGTCTTGAGAGTTCTGCCAAACGTCCTTGTGGCTTGTAAATTCTGCATTCTTTGTGTCCACTACCCTTCTTCCCAAGCTTTGGTAACCATCAGTGGTGATCACTGATGCATGTCAAGCCTTAAACCTTAACAAGGCAATTCTACCAACAAGTAATTTGTCTTTCTAACACCTAGACATCACTTAGAGCTTTGTCGGCTGGTCTCTGTTTCATGCATCAAATCTCCCTTCCTGCTATTTAGGCTTGAAAAGATACAAAGATAAAACATCAAAGAACATCCTTTCTTAAGAAAATGTTATATATTCCACATTTGCAATAGTTTCTGCTGCTTCTGTCTTGTGTTTCCAAATGCAATTGCTGTAAGCAGAGAAGAATTTTTGCAGATGATACAGTGCAGATCAATTAGACAGTTGCAGGAATAAGTAGAGCTTCTTCTGTTGTCTCATGTAGCTCACCAAGTTAGACATCCATCATCTCTTCCCAGTTTCAAAAATTCCCTAATACCTACAAAGGTGCAGTTTTGTTCTGCGTGCTGCCTGGAAAAAATGTTACTTGACTAATTTTAATAATAAAACTCATTATGTAGTGGTTAAAAAAGTTTTGAGTGTCAGTCCTGGAAGCGTCCCTTGAACCACGCTGCACACAGAAGCTCTGCAGCCAGCACTGAGCCAGCCCCTCTCAGTTAGGGCATGCACCCTAGTAAATATTCCATCCCAATTTGTTCTGTATCTGCCACAGTAACAAACCCTTCAGAAATAACAGGAATTTATCAGTGAAGTCGAGAGAGATGACTCATTAGCAGTGACCATGCACCACCAGAGCCAAATGAGGTGGGAGAGGCTGACTGTAATCTGACTTGAACACCACAGTGACTCACCCAGCCACTTGACTTGCATATGACAAGGCACTCCAGCACAGGAACACACACAAATAAATAAATATACAAGCCCAGAGAGTCCCTTTCCAATCACATTAATAGCAGACATACAGAAAATGTATCCGGAATTCTATTTTAATCTAATAAAAAGAATAATACATCAAGATCTCCCAGGAAATATGGGGTCAAGAAGAATGGAAAGTAAGATCACATAGGCTGCAGAGGAGATAATGGAAGAGGGGAAAAAAAAAGAGTTCTACAATTACAGAATCATCACTTTTTTTTCAAAAGGAGACTATCACAACTGTATTGTTTAAACACCAGAAATTCTAGGTATAAGACTTAGAATTTACTGAAAAACCCATAAAATGTACAAAGTAACCAATTTTTGTATTAAAGAGTAAATAAACCCTTTTCTTATTTATATTTTTAGTTGAGACAAAAAATTATAAATCTTCATGTGCACATATCATAAAAGAGATTTTGATTCCAAGCTAGAGAGAAAAAAAAACCAAAACAGTTCAGTAAAATTTATTCTATTCCCTCAATATTAGAGAAAATACCCTAGGTCTCTCTGCTTATTATTTATAACATTTATACAAAGATATGAAGAATTTTATCTGCAACTACACCTCAAAAATGTACTGTTCTTCATTCAAATAAATAAATAAAAATCTCTATTTATATAAACAGAGATGCTTTATCCTAAGGACAGTGTACCCAAACACAATATTTTCATTTTATTTAGTTTTAGCTTAGACATAAGAGTAATTGTTTTTTAGCTAGATTGATCCTAAAATTAACCTCCTAAATCTGCATTTGGCCTTGATTTAGAATAGAAATTTAAATAAGCAACAATTCTCAATGGCAGACTCAAAGCTCTTACAAGAAACCTGCTCCAGTTCCTACAGTGGGATGAGTGTTTTATGTGCCTAGTCACTGCAATTGCTTCAAGCTTTATAAACAAGCTTTACAGGGCAAAAAAGGAACACTAATCAACTGCAGATTCTCTAATAGAAAAAGACAGGTCCTTTTAAGAGGTATGTTCTGAAAATTTAATTTTGAGCCACAGGACAGGGAAACCTGTACAGGTACTTTTATGGGGCGGGTTTATCATTTCCTGTCACTTTGGTAACTGGTATTTGTACAAGAAGCTGATGAGGCTTCACCTTTCCTTCACAGCATCACATGATAATACGAGATGTTGGTGAGATAATATTAAAAGGCCATGAACAGAAGTGGGTGCCATGAAAGTAGAAAACAAATTCATGCCAACCATTAAGTTATTTAGAGAAGAGAGACTGTATGCTGTAGCTGGCATTAGAGCTCTGTAACATACAAGCCTCTGCACTATGATTTCAAAACCCAGTTCCACATGCACAGGTCCTTTGTCATTGTGACTGCTCACAGCAGCAGCTACATTAAAAGCTCTGATAGAGCAGAGCACTACAGTGACCAGCAAAAATGAGATTTTAATATATTAGAGAACACCTCAACGTAACAGATTTTGTTGATTTCATCAAACCATGCTACTAGAGAGGAAAAAAATAAAAGCTTTAAGGATTACATCATCCATAATGAAATTACATAGCAGAAAAGCTGTTAAAAGAGAACACAAACACTTCTGGACAAGGAATGCCTTTCTGTAAAAATTGAAGAAGCTAGCACCTACATTGCAGAATAAACTGACTCTTAAGGAGACCTCAAGCAGTTAAAATTCAAACACATACATCCCGCACACCGGAAGAAAGTATTTCATAGAATTATAGAATGGTTTGGGATGGAAGGGACCCTAAAAATCGTCTAGTTTCAATATTCTTTATTTCCTATTTAGTTTGTTATGTTATTCTCTTCTCACAGCTTAGCTTCTGAAAGAATTCCATATAATTCTTTACTGGCTAAAAAAAAAGCCAAATTCTAAACCTACGGATTGCTCTGAATTCATTATAAAGCTCAAACGCTCTGAACAGATGGAACAAATATTTCATACAGTACATGAGCTATCCAAAAATTCACAGGCTATATGTGTATAAAACAAGGGAAACTAGGTGGGTTAACAGCAGGAAAGTAGCTACAGCATCTCTGTGTGATGCAGAGACGTGACTGTGAGCCCTTTGTCTGGACAGGTGCCAAGGCCTCCCCACAGTTCTCCTAGCTGTAAATAGGTAGCTCTTCATTCAAGCTGAGAAGAAAAAAGGCAGACAGATGTGATACCAGCCATATTGCTCCCTTGTGAGCTGTTGGCTGCAAAATGCAAGTGGGCCTCCACCACTCTAGATCGATACGCAACCTGCATCCAAAGAGATCTTTGGTAGGTTTTGTTGTAGGGAAACATACCCAAAACATCAATAAGTCTGTTGGTTTCTATATAATTAAAAACAAATAACACCACCACCAAAACCTGAAATACAGATTTTTCAGCAAAATAGATTTAACAAATCTCATCAGTTAATACACTTTTAATATAAGAGTTATTATATGCTTTAAAAAAAAAAGATATTTCCCATTTTTACCCATTTACACTGCTCCTCCAGCATTGCCCATGTTTTCTCCCTCATTCCTTTTGTAAATGATTTTATTCTATTTAACTACTTCTTCTACATTGATAACCTATTTTGCCAGATTTTTTACACTCCTTTGTTCCTATATCCAAAATGCAGAGCATCTCTACCTCTCTTTCCCACAGGACTCCTTTCTCTGTTCATGTTGCCCTTTTTTTTCCCTCTGCTCGTCTGTTTACTCTGTGCCTTTGCTTATTTTCTACCACTTCAGCACAAGAGGGTCCAAGCAAAGATGTAAAACAAATGGGAAGCAAAACCATTCCTTTGCTAGTCCAGTGTTTTGTGCATGGAAGCATGCAATTTCTGGCAGAACAGTCCAACTGGCATCACAGCCATCCCTGTGGCACTGGACAAGGATGTTATGTTGCTCAGGCAACCATTCCTAATTGTCTTTTGGGATGCTGAGCTAACAAGATGAATTTTTTTTGCTGGTCTGTCTGAAGGTCACAGTAGAGTGGTGGCACCAAGCACAGGTTACTGCCACAGCAAGGGAGGCACTGGAAAAAACACACCAGGCAGCCCTCCATGCAAAAACACATCAATCACATAGAAAATTTCATCTATTCTGCAGCCTCAGTCATGTAAAATAATGTGTACAACAGTTGTCACACAAGACTGCAACAATCACTATGCCAGAGACAATGTTATTATAGACTCATGCTGAAAGCAAATCTGAATGTTTCTCCTGGCTTGAAAAATTAAACATAAAAAAGGCACTATTTATATATAACACTATCCTACAAGAAACAGATTGTCAACAACAGTTTGGCAGGGCACCATGAACATCTTTTATAAATTGGGAAGAAAAATCTTCAGAAAGTAAATGTCTGCTGAAACAAATGAAGACAGAAGCTTTAAGAGCAAGAGCGACTGCCTCAAAGTTCCTCCAGAGGGTTCATCTCAGTGTATATATATTTTGCATCTTAAAAGAAACACACCATATGCTGGGATGACTTTTCTTAACTAGAAAAGTCTGCCTCATATTTTTGGAACAAGCAAGTTTTTCCCTGGGCATGTTTATTGACATGTTTCATAAACCTCGAATCCTTAACTGAAAAAAGAACCTATTTTGGCTGCATGAAAACAGATTCTTTTTTAGTTCAGAGACTGAGAGGAGGAAAAAGGGAGTAGAAAAACATTCAAACGTCAAGACACACCAAAATGTACATTTCATCGAAAATGTATTGAGATAAAATTTCAGTTTTTCAAAATTTTCTCCATTTTTCCTTTTATGAAAAATATACGTTAAACTTAATCCAAATTCCGTAACAAAGCCACAAAAGGAAAACATTTTTCAGAGTACAACAAAACAATAAATTGCACATCCTAAACAAACCTACAGAGTCAGAAATCCTCTTCTGTATCCTTGCATTGTCCCTCTATTTTCTCTGGGGCCCACAGGAGGCACAGATCCACCTGAACCTCTCTGGTTTTCCTTGGCCCTTTTCTTCCACGCAGAAACTTACAGCCTATCCTCTAAAGCTCTAGCAGAAGGGTGGAAAATCACCCAAATTCTTTTTTGATTGTGTTGACTGTTCTCACTTTGGTGCCTGCCCTGTAACACCAAGGTTCCTCCATCCCCATATGGATGCAATGTCTCTCCTCCCTGAATTTCTTCAAGCCTGCACACACTGTAGCACACTATAACAAGCACATACACATGCCATGTTTAAGGTCTAGGAAGAGACTGGCCCAGTTGGGGGTGGAAACAGGTATTTTGAGCTCCATGTGACACTTCCCAGTCCAAGAGCACAGAGGGAAAGGGTTGGTAAGGGCAGGATGTTGTGCTCCCTGCTCTGAGTTACTGCCATGGGCAGGACACCAGGCTCAGCAGACCTAATGCACCTCATCCAGCCTGTGCTTATCTTTCATATCTAGGCGAGGAAAAAAGAGGAAATAAATTTCAAAGTCATTAACTATATTTTTCAAAGGATGCTGTCTTAACTTTTTCCCCTTATAGACAATCCCAGTTCCCAAGAATAGCTCCCACTATGCAGAATAAGAGCTATAACCATAGAAATATTGTATTTATTTATCCACATATAGTTTGTCTAGCTAGATTTGCATGTACTTGCAACTATTCTTGGCAAAATAACTTTCTTAGCCTCCATTTCCACAGTGTGTGGCTCCTTCCATGTGTTTCACATTTTCAGACATATTCCCCTACCCAAGGAAAGCACTCCAGTTCTCCAACACAAGCAAGCAGATTTTACCACTGAGAACACTTGGACAACACTGATAGCCCACATCCCAGATAACTGACTGCCAAGATGTTCTGCATCCCAAAACACAGCCACTAGCACTTAACAAGGTCAGCAGTGTCCTGCCATTATCACTTAGGGACTTTCAACTTCCACAAAACATACTCGGAGAAATTTTCAATTTCATAACGACACTTTAACATACACAATATAAATAGCTATGACAGAGTATTTTTATTTAAGCCTGGAGGAAGAGGCAAGGGCAGTCATATTTTTATATTAAAAATTATTGTACCCTCTGAAACATTAATGAAACAAATGACATTGGTGGGCTGTATTCAGAAGACAAATAACAGGAAAATTTAAGACTTGTCCTTACAACTACTTCTGTTGGAAGTGTAATTATTTTCTGAAGAGCTGTGTGAGCAAATGGTGAGTTACAACTTTACTTGCAGTAATTTGGTGTTACCAAGAAAAAAGGTAATTCTTGTGGGTTTTTTCTGTTTGCATTCTGTTTTCAGTTATGAGCTCGTTTTTGGAAGACACCTTCCTTGTACAGTATTTATGTGCAGACCTGAAAGTTTACTGCACACACAGCTCCTTCTCTATCTCAGGAGGCTCAAGGAGGACACTGCTTGCACCCTTCAAGCTGCAGGACAGAGATATTAGAGACTCACAGGCTCTTGCTGCACTTGTGCATCCATGATGATTGCCAATAAAACAAGCACTTTTTAAGGACTTGGTACAATACATAAAAGCAGGAATACAGGAGAATGCCCAAAATTAATAAATGCATACTGTAAACTATCAAATTACTTTAAAAGCCCTTCTGTTCTCATATCAAACAGACATTTCATAGAATATACTAGCACCAAAATGAACAGCATTCTCTAGACATTCTGTACAGACAGAGTCAAGAGAAACAGCATTTGCAGTCTCTTTTACTTAGACTTAAGGGTGACCTAAATGAACACTGTTAAAGATAACAAAAAGACCTGCAGCAGTAAGTAGCTGAATATAAATCTGATTGTTTCAATTACTGTCATCATGATTTCTCAGAAGGAAGCAGCTCAACCTTCACCTGCAATTCTGTTAGAACTGATTCCCAACCTGAAGAAGGGGTATTTATTATGCTGGGTGCATACTCATGCTTAAGACAGGATACTAAAAATTTTCTTTCGTGACGACATCTGAACTTCATGCACGTAATAAAAATCCTTCAGCTGCCAGGATTCCATCCACACCTCCAACTTTGCTGTTAACAACCACCACAAGATCTATCTGTGATCTTGGCTGAGCTGAGATGTGCTGGCTGACACAAACTCCAGTCAAACAGAGTTCATTAAGTATTCCTCCTCCCTCTGCTCACTGACTTTGACAAATCAGGGAGCACAGTTCCCACTCAGTTTCTTATTCCTATGTAAGATGCTGACAAATTTGGATTTTCCAGAACAGACTCAATAAAATATGGGCAGAATTCTAGTGATGAACTTGCATGAATAAAACTGGTGACCAAACTACAGATGTCCTCTTTTCTCTTTTCAGGAATCACACATTTATGAAAGAAGATTTAGAAGATTTAGGCACCACCACCAAAGCAGAAAAAGGAATAGAAGGGTTCACTTCATATTTTGCTGGCAATGAAAACCTAAATGTAGAATCATAGAATGGTTTGGGTAGAAAGGGCCCTTAAAGATCATCTAGTTCCTATCCTCTGCCATGGGCTGGGACACCTCCCACAAGACCTGACAGAGCTGCTCAGAGCCCCATGCAAACTGGCCTTGAACTCCTCCAGGGATGGGGCATCCACAGCTCCTCTGGGCAACCTGTGCCAGTGCCCCACCATCCTCCTAGTGAAAGATTTCTCCTTATATCCGACCTTAACCCACCCTTTATCAGTTTAAAGCCACCACTCTTTGTCCTGCCAACACACCCTTGTAAAGAGACTCCCTTTAGGTAATGGCAGGTGCAATAAAGTCTCCCTGGAGCCTTCTCTTCTCCAGGCTGAACAAACCTGAGAGGAATGTCAAATTATCCTGACAAACCCAACTCTCTCAGCCTGGCTTCACAGGAGCTGTGCTCCAGCCCTCACAATCTGTGTCAGAGGTCCCAGCTCGAGTCCTCAGATTTTTCTGAACTTTAAATGCAATACAAGTCATGGTTTGAAGTTCAGCATCTCCTTTTTAATCTTCCTGTTGCCTACTGATTTCTTAGTTACTGAAAAATCTCCTAATGTTATCTGGCAGAAACATCCAGGCATAAGAATAGTCCTGAAAGCAATACTTTATGCAAGATTAATGCCAAAAGTATAAACAATACAATGTTATTATATTAAAAACCATGAAAGATACCATAAAGACAGAAATAGAGATGAAATTTCTCCCTCTGCTCCATGTTACCATTCCCAAATTATAAACTCAGGTAAGGGCAACTCAGTATTTGTAAATTCATTAGAATAAAAAAACATTGATTTTGAGTCATCTATCATTTAGACAGTGAAAATATCCTGTGATACAGATAAATGCTATCCCAAAAAGATTTTTATCACCCGTCTTAATACTTTCATTATCATACATAAATATATCTTGAGAAAGTTATAACAAAAAATTGAATTAGAGCATCCAAGTTCTATTTAAAAGTGAGACTTACAGTTTTTCCATTCAAACTTTTCATTAATGTGTACATTGCCACAGAATGAACAAAGATACTGAACTCAGTCACTTTTTTTTTTTTAAGGCACCTCAGGACAATGTCATACCTCAACATAGTCCAGTATTTTGTTACCCTTGACATTTGTTCTATCTCAGTACTGACTTTCAATTTCTGTTGCAATTTCTTTTTCTTCCTTGAGAGGAGAAATCACTCCAGCTGTAAGGACAACAGTAATTTTCTTAAGTAACTCAGTTAATTTTTTCAACATTCTTCAGTCTTTCACAATAGCTGGTAAGTCAGCATTTAGCCAAATTTGTGTCAGTAACCTCAGCCAAGATGCCCATAACCATTTACACAGAAGAGAAACTCCCCTGCTGTATGCAATACCTGTTCCAAAATTAAACAGCACCAGAAAATAGCAGTAAAATAATTCTTGAAAGACTACCAAGCAAATACACTAAGGAAGTAAAAAGGAATTGTAAGGTTAATTGCATTACTGCTATGTAGTGACACCTGACAAATAAGTTTTGGGACAGCTTCCTAACTATAAAAATTCCAAAAGGCAGCTTTAAAAGGGGAATTGCAGTGTTCTGGAAATTTCAAATTCATCCTTATTTTCTCTGATTTTTAACAAGCATCCTGAAACAGGAAAATTGCACCTATTTTAAAAAGCAGGGCTTTGCCCAAGCATTTGGAAAACTTAAGAAGGTTGTTTTCCTTTCCTTTTTCACTCTCTACAGATCCAGGGCAGTGGTCTCCACTTCCCCATCACTCCAGCCAGACCCTCAGAGGACAAAGGCTATGTAGAGTAGATGTCTACAGTAGAAGTTTGAAATCTACAGTCCATTCCCTTCAAATATTTATGTTTTAGTCGTTGAAATTATTTGCAAAATGCCTATTCTATCTTGTAATATTTTCATTTATAAAAATTAAATGGGAGAGCAGACCCTCCAAACCACCAGTACTTAACACTGATAAACATCAGTGACTACAAAGATAACATGAACCAGCACATTTCCAAGTAAGAAAAAAATCTAACCTATGATAGGGATCATTTTCAGTTTCCTATAAAGTTTAATTTCCTCAAATAAAACATTCACCCTCTTAGTTGAACACAGGCTTTTAAAACACACCACAGTTGCATCATTATTTGATTATTTAACTCATAAGTACAAGCAATGGCTGGAAATGAGAGTGACAAGCACTAAGTACACGCTACACAAAACAAAGATAAATTAAAACCAGCTGTCTGGGAAGCTCACAAAAGTCTGAGAAGACTGGAAGCTTCACACTTCCCCATTTATCTTTTAATGGAAAAATTTGACATTAGCTGAAAAAATATTGATTTTCTGTGCTGTTACCTGTGGGTAACTTAAGATTTTAAATCCATTTTTGCAGCATACCAAGACTGCTTAAAAAGAAAAATTTCAGAGGTCTGCCTGAATTACTTTCTGGATCCCACAACACATACAGACATTTATTTCTGTTCAGACTTGTCCTCCTAAATGAGAAACCTGCATTTGGAAGTTGCACCATTACATTTAAATCTGTTTCAGCATGGTTGAGATGTATAACCCACCTTGACAGAAACACCAACCTAAAGTGCAAAAATATTTCACTTGCTGCCATTAAGAAATGGCACCTTGCATTGCTTCTAGGCATAAGAACTGGTAGGAGAAGAACCAATTTTCCTTGGTGTGCTTACACTGTGACTGTCCAGGCCTTTTGTTCTCCAAGGTTTTTTCCTTTTGCACCCCCAGCCCCTGGCAGTACCCCCAAAGGCTCTCCTGAGACCCTCAGGACCTGAGGAGCAGCTCACAGGTGTGGCAGCTGGAGGGAACAGGCATGGAGCATCACCAGCCTGGCCAAGGGGACATGCCCGTGGGGCCAGGAGGAGCAGGGAGCCTGGAATTCCATGGAGGACATGTCCTCCTGTGGAGGACAGACAGAATGATAAAGAGGGCAAGAGCAGTGGAAGATGTCTCAGTGCTGGAAAGCCAGAAGTGGTGAACACACCCCTGGTGCATTGGGCTGCAGTAATTATGTTGAGATGGACACAACTGGCACCAACACCAGATTTTTATTAGAAACTTTTTGTGCCTTCTGTCAATGAACTTCTCTCAGGCAGCTCCACACAGCTCTGACTCCTTTCCTCTGCAAGTTTCCTTCTTCCTTCTGCATGACTGGCTAACCCCAAGCTGTCCCTTTCCCAGCCCTGTCTGTCCCTCACACAGCATCTTCTTACCTTGTCTGTCCCTTGCACAGCCTCATGTCCCTCCCAGCACAGCCAGCAGGCTCCATCCCAAACTGCAGCACACTCTGGGTCTGAAGCTCCAGCCCAGCTGTGCCTTGGGGCCAGCTGGGTCTTTTATAACCCCCATCCTCACTGGGCAGGAAAGGCTGTGCCCACTCCTCAGCAATCAGCACAGCTCTAATTCATTGGGAAAGATTGCCTCCTGCACTATCCTGTGAACTATTCTCCTACTTTTGGCTTTAAAAAAATTAGTTTCAAAATAAGTTTGTACTCATTACATTTCTTTATAAGAAACTAGATTTCACCTACAAACAGATTTAGCCAATGTTGGTGGTTTTCTCAGTGTTATATCACACAGCTATGACACATTTTTCATGGCAAGCTACCCAAGAATAAACCAAGAAAGCAGAACTATATGTTCCTCAAGAGATCTACAGCCTAAAGAGCAGTTTGTTTCTACTAGTTTTCAAAATGGGAATGCTGCCATAGATGTTGAAGTATAAAATCTCTGAAGCTGCCATTCTCCTCACAAGTACATTCAGTGTTTCTGAGCACTGAGTGCAGTGCCCACAACCAGACAAAGCAGAACACAAAATAAAAACATATTTTAAAAACTATGTTAATTACATTTGAACTTCTGCAATGGCATCAAAAAATAAAACTTCTATGTTATGAGAGACTGCCCTTTTTCTAGAGAGAGCTATGGGCCTAATAACTAATTACAGCCTCAATAGTTATGGTTTACTGTACATGAAGCCCCCTCACCTGATGTTAGCCAGCACACTTCTGCTCCCCTTAGGAGAAATTCACCATGTTTATCAAGTTATTCTTATTATCTACCTACATTTTACACAGCATTATTCCTTACTCCAGCTTTGAAATTATTTTTACTGATTTACTACCAAAGGAAAAAAAAAAAGTGAAAAAGAATAAAGGAAATGTAGAAGATTCTAAATTCAATGGATTTATACTTTAAAAAATAATTCTGTGTAACTTTAAAATAATATAAATAGTCAATAATATATAGAATAGTAAAGAGATACAGCACAGGTTTATGACTGGTATTTGACAGCTTTATGCAAAATTATTGAGCTAATGTGCACACAAAGTTAAGAAGAAATCATAAAAATCTGAAAACACTGAATAAATCTTTAAAAATGCTGAAGAACATTGAGGGGGAAATCTAATAATGAGTATATCAGAAGGTAATTACACCAGAAATACTGTAAGGTGGCAGGGAATCAGAGTATCTGAGCTGGGCAGGCAGCAGGAATCAGAGCTGGAGGCAACAATCCATCCATCCATCCATCCATCCATCCATCCATCCATCCATCCATCCATCCATCCATCCATCCATCCCTGCCTGTGCACTGCCCTCCCACAGTGTGTTAACAGTTGGAGTAACATTCCAGCTATCAGAATGTGCACATGTCAGAGAGGACAAGTGGGAATTTGGGTCTGTGAAGGTCACACAGCTGGGAGAAAAATGAGGCACTCAGGAGGGCACAAAAACATCAGGAGAACTATGAGCAGCACTCTGTTACACAGCCTCTGCAGAACTGGTCCAGGAATCTCAGCTGGAAACCTAAAACCCAAGGGTATTAAGAAAAATATGACAGCTTTAGGAAAGGCCACATGATTACAGCAGGCCTGTCTCAGCCAAACCTACTTTTGAAGATTAATGTTACATTGTTTTGGCCACAACACTACGAAAACACGAGAAATTGATGAATAGGAATCCATTAATTTTAAAGGCAAAAAATCTGACACTGTCTCCTCTTCCTAATGTAGCTCAGAAAATTTACATCTGTGGCAGGCAGATAGACACCCAGAGCAGCTGCTATGGAAAGAGTAGGAGCTATGAACCCAAGCTGCCATGTCATTGCTGCATTTCAGAGCATCAGCACATCCAACCACAGTCTTTGCGTCACCAGAAATGGAAATTGAAAAGCATATCATAGGTTATTTCTGAAGCTGTTTCTTTCCCTTAAACTCACAGATACTGGACAAGCATGTGGAGCTACTGGAGAGTCCTGTTTGTTGGTCAGTTGGGCTGATTCTAATCCTCATTTCTGACTTGGTTTGAGGCTTCCCCCAAAAATCCTCAATCCACATCAAAAGAAAGAACCATTATTATATTAATTAGAGACAGAAGCCACTCTATTAATTGTATGCTCTGTCACAAAACAGTATTTATGGTGACTGGGCAAGAGACAGGGTTTGCAGCTACTAAAGAAAATACCTTGTTTGTGTTTTTAAAGATTATTCTGAATTGCAAATAATAATAATTGCATTGCACTGCATGTCACTGAATTGCATACTGCAAACTGACCATGGGTTTTGTATGTAGGCTACACTACCAATTATTAGGAGAACCAAGAAAAGCCTGCTCAGTGGAACAGCATATAATTTACATTTAGCTTTCCACAGCATATTTGCACACCCACACAATATAGGTCACAGCTAAGGAGAGGTGGAGAACTTTTTTTTTTTTTTTTCCTTCAGTCAGAGAAGGCATTATTTTTGCCCATTATTATGTCACCCAAGAATATAACACCAGGCAGCAGCTGTGACCTGCCTATCCTCCCTAGAAGTTACACACAGAACAGACTTGTCAGGCACAAGTGAACATGGAAAGACAACTTGTATTTTAACTGACAGGAAGAGAGGGGGGAAAGGAGATGGATTTTAGCATTCTTCAAACATAACACAGAAAGAAAAAGAATTGGTCTGGCTACAGACAGACTCATCCTCTGACTGCTCTACAGCTCTATTTCATATCATTCCTATCCTTCTGTTTTTGGGAAGCATCTTATGAAGCTTGTTCTCCAGAAACAGAATAAGCTCCAGAAACACAGACTTAAACAGAAAAGCAACACAATTACTTACCAGAAGGATGTCTATGTCACATTGGGGTCAGAGGGAATTCAAGATGACTCAACACCAACTGCTGGTGTTCCAGATCTCAGCAAGCTGTTTTATGTTGAAGCTTCTTCCTTTTAACTAAGTATCATTTCCACCATTAGCCAGCACCTTCTCACCCAGCTGACCCACTCTACTCTGAAAGAAACATTTGTCACTAAACTAACCACTCCAGCTCCCATTTTCAAGATGAAAGTCCCTTTACCTGCTCCATTTCTTGCCATTTCTGTAGCTCTCCATCAGTGATTCTGCCTTTCCATTTTCCCTACATCTATCCTTACCAGGTGACAACACAGCT
Source organism: Muscicapa striata striata (assembly GCA_030060385.1). Lineage (NCBI taxonomy): Eukaryota > Metazoa > Chordata > Aves > Passeriformes > Muscicapidae > Muscicapa > Muscicapa striata. The sequence goes on along the minus strand of JAREIS010000056.1, from coordinate 1,258,272 downwards.
AACCCTAAATAGCAACTTATAAAAGAAAATAAGTTGCTCTCCACCATTTTCCATGAGAAAAAATGAATTAAAGAAACTTTTGTCTTGTGGCTGAAATCTAAAAAATTGCAATCTAAGAAGATGAGCCACTGTTTCTCTGGGTTAATTTCTTTCCCACTTCTCCTATAACACTGCCATTTCTTTCCAAAAGAAGTGAAATTTGATTTCCAAAGGCAGAAGGGAAGAAACAGCTAACAGATCTAGGCATGACTGAGAAGGTCAGCTATAAAAATCCCAATAAAGTAGAAGTGGGAGCAAGGGTGCACTTGCAGTCCCACTGCAGGACTGGTGGCTACACGCAGGACAGACGCAGTAAAGGCAGAGGTGACACAGGGAGAAGAATCATCAGCCTGGAACCATTCCTGTAGGATCTAAACAGAAACTTCCCTTGACCCAAATTCCATTTAGCATCGCCTTATCCATTGGGTAATGGTAACTGACTGGCTCTGTCACAGGAGAAGAGGTTGGGGTGGCAACAAGAATTGAGAGACACCACTGCATCACACAATCTGAATAAAATAAAGTCGTGTTATATTAAGCAGGATGAGTGTAGCATTTCTATTCCAGCTTGTCTATTCCATGATATACAAAAATCAAGACCCAGGTGACCCTGCCACAAGAGACCCTGAGGAACAGAATGCTCACTCCAGCTGCTCAGTGTGTCCCAGTCCTGACCAGTGGCCTGGACCTCACACCAAGCTGTTCCCTCCCAAGTGCAGAGGCACATGCATGGCCTTTGCCATGCTCCCCCACACCTGGGGCTACTGCTTTAATTCCTTTCTCATTTATTTATTATTTAGCCCTCTCTCATTTAAACTGTGAGCATGGGCCATGAAAGTCTCACCAATTCCACTGCCCATTTCTAAGGTCAATTAGCAGTGACCACCAAGGTTTCTGTAACTCTTTGGTCTCCCACTGCAAACATTTTCCAGCAAGCAGGAAGTTAGGAACTGCTATAGAACAAAGTCCTTCTATTGTTTTTCATTCTGCAGGATTGATCAGGTCAGCTGCTGCTGGGCAGGTGCAGCCAAGGCTCCTCTGCCTGAGCAGGAAGGCTTCACCCACTCCACGGCACAGGCTCTTCGTTGGGCAGCCTGAGCTTGCTGGATTTTCTGTTGAGAAAAGTTTCAGTTCATCATCTCAAAAAGTGCATCACATTCCAAGATAAGGTTTCTTGAGCTCCATCTTTAGATCGTTTTTAGACAAATGTTACCTACTTTGGGTTGACTTGTTTTCATAACAAAGCAATCCCAGATCTGTGCCCTACTGTACGGATTAAGGGATCCAAAGTGTCATTTTAACACCTCTGCATCCTTCACAATCATCATTCACCCCTTGGATTGGGAATAACATAGGCTCTAGAAAAGCCTCATACCAACAGAACAGCATTTGGGACTACATTGGACACCACATAGAGATCTGTCAATCCAGCCTTTTAAGTAGAGAATCCAAAAGTGCCTTTGCATCTCTGCTAGAAACACATAAATCAACAGGGACTAAGCATAATTTTTGTGATTTTCACAAATTTCATAAGAACTGAAAAGTTCTGAGGGGTTTAGGGAGTTTGTAGGCTAGAAGCATTTCCATCTCTCAATTTCCACTTGGAAAAAAAAGGGAAAATAAAACTATCCTAGCAGAGTTATGAATGTGAGCAGTCAGATCACACTGTGAAAGATCATAATCAAGGCTGCTATCTGCTAAATTCTGAGCAGATTCAACTTACCCATCTTATTCTCAGCATCTCAAAATAAGGGGAAAATATACATTGGAATGGGAGGAGGGTCTAAATTCAAAAAATGTGAAATATTTGATTGAGGAACACAGATCCTTTTAAATATGTCAAGGGAATGGACTCTGTGAGAAATACAGATATCATCCTCCAGCAAAAAGACAGCAAGAAAACCACTTTTCACAGAAGAAAATTGGGGTTTTGGTAGAAAACCTAATCTTCAAATCTAGCTTGACACCTGCTAATTAAAATTCTTGCAATTCTATATTAAACTCACTATCAACTAGAGACTTCTTTTCTTTACACCTCAAACTAATGCATCCATTATCTCCTTTAAGAGAAGTGCTCTCAACTAGTATTAAAATATATTCGCCTTTAAGGAACTGAAAAAAAAAGGAAATTATTTAACTCAGTTTCAAAATTCTCTGCTACAATGAGGCATTTCTAGGAATCACTCTAAAGCTCTGCTAATTAACCAAATTACAACTGCCATACACTCCAGATCCATCCTCTCACTCTTCCTCAATCTCCAGCTTACACTTCCTACTCTTCCTTCAAAGCTTCTCTTTTTGAAGTTTTTGAAGGTAACAAGTAATGGCATACAATCTTCTTTGGTTTCTGTGTTGCTGATGGAGGGGCTCACACTGAAACCATTTAAGCAACCAGTCTGCAGATTTCTCAGAAAGACAAGCTTGGAAATTCACCATCTCCCTACCTGCTGCTACCACCCACAACTGTAAATAGCCCTCAGCACAGACTGACACATTTCACTTGGAACCAGCTTTAAAACTATCTGGAAATTCCACAGGAGATACATATATATATATATATATATATATATATATATATGCCGGAAAAATAGTAATTCTGAGTTTCTGAGCACCATCTATTTTTCACTGTTAATAGAAAATTAACAATTTTGGGTTTCACCAATAACAGCAAAATAAAATTACAGAATAATTTAGGTTGGAAGGAGCCTTTAAGCATCACTTGGGCCAAATCCCATGAAAAAAGGAAAAACAGCAACAAAACCAACCCTGTTTTTTCCTCATTTAACAATCGTCTCCAGTATTTTGGTACTGTTCACTTTTTCCCTCCCTTAATCTTAACAAGTCTATGCAGACCAGAAGTTTCCCTAAAAGACACAAGTTTGAATGCCTACACAGGGTAATTCTTGTGGTGCTCTCCCATTTTCCATATTTCACATTTAGCTGTTCTCCCTTTCACTGATTTATCAGCTGTCAGCATGAAAAGGTTCTTCCATCCTTTTTCAACCCTTATAAGGAACAACCCCAAAAGAGGGACATTTACTAGAGAGACCACTTACTAGGACATTTGCAGCACTGGCATTTAAAAAACCCCAAACTTTTAACTCCCTCCATGTCTGTATTCTAACTTACAAGAAATAGCTGAAAGCTGTAGGTTTTATTTACATCTCAGAAAACCTTGGAATGGAGACAGTGAAATTAATTACAAACATAATAACAACACTCACAGCATAAACTTTACTATCAGGGCCTAAGACAACAGCAATAGGGTATGGGGTAATGGTTTTAAGCTAAAAGAGGTTAGATTCAGACTAGATAGATGGAGCAAGTTTTTTTTTTGTTATGATGGTGACAAAACACTGGAACAGTGAGGTGGTAGACAGCCCATCCCTGGAAACATCCAGGCCAGGCTGGATGGGGCTCTGAGCACCCTGATGTGGCTGAAGAATTTCCCTCTTCATTGCAAGAGGCTGGACTAGCAGATCTGTCATAACCCAAACCATTCTGTGAGTCTGTAACTACATATTCCTTAATATTTCATAACATTACAACCAAAGTCAGCTCATGTTACCTGGCCCCTCATTGTACAGTTTTATTTTCACTACATTTGTGGCAGCTGGAGTTTCCTTTGTAAGACCAAAGCCATATTTTAGATTTGCCAGAAACCCAACATCCCTCAAATGGCCTAAACCTGTTTCCTTTCATTCGTGTACTGTACCTGCTGCTGCTTCCTTCAACACCTACAATGTTGATATGGCAAATTCAACACACAATACACACACCCCCAAAAAAGTAAACATTTACTTTAGTATTCCACTGTGAAGGACTTTTTGAAATCTCATTAAACTTAGCTTAAGAAAGAAACACAAGCCTGAAGGAAATTCTTGGAGAAATTCCTTTTTGAAGTCTAATTGCCCAGAGTAACATTTCCCATTAAAATTATCAACAGAAACCACTGCCTTTTCCCATACCAGGACAGTCAAAAGCTTCAAAATCAGAAGACACCTGGGGGAAAAAAAAAAACAAAAACAAACAAGGAAAAATAAACAAGCCAACAAAACAAACTCCCAGAAATCTCTAAGAATTATTTGAATTGTCCAGTGCTTAAAAAAAAATTAGAAAATACAGGAGTAACATAGAAGTATTTGCTATCCTATGCAAGAGGCAGAGGGGCTAATTAAACCATTAAGACAGGCTCAATTTATACATACACACACATTAAAAATATAAACACACACATCTTCAGCAGTGAAGCGCTGGCAATTCCTTCCCATCTCCCACTGCAGTGGCAGCAGCCTCTCCAGCATGGCACAGGCACAGAAGGCTGCCTGAAGTCCCTTCAGAAATACAGCCCTGCTGAGACAAAGCCCCACAGTAAAGAAGCATCAACTGTCAGGGAACAACCCATGCTGATATCACACATTTTTGGAAAAACAAGAGCAAAACCAGTCACCTCCCTCACACTAAGAAATCCAGTGGTAGGTTGTGGCTCAGCTGGACTGCACAGCACCCAGGGGTACACACACAGTCACACATGTGCCAGAGGACTGAAGGAAGACGTGGGGTGAACACTCTGCTCTGTCTCCGTGGATGGAGAAAGGAGTGGCAAAGGAGAGTAGTCTCATGTCTCCCACCATTTGCAACAGAGCAGGAGGCCAAGGACTGCCCCATTACACAAATCATGGAGCTTTAACTTTCCATAGCTGTGAAATAATGCCCAAATGGCTGCTCAGATGCACAGTAACTCTCACACCTGTGAGTAAAGTTATGTTTTTGATGGCTCTATAAAAACACATTTGAGCATATAAATATACAGAGCACAGCCCTTCAACATTAGTCCTTGGAAAAAAAAAACCCCACATGTGTTCCTACAAGTGTGTGTATCACAGACATTTATGAATAAGCTCCCAGAATGGGCTAAGAGTAAAACATTTTCAGCAATAAGCAAGGATGCAGACAAGGCCCCCAACAGTACAGCCTTAAGCACTCTGGAGGATCTGGGAGTGCAATAGCAAATTAATGGGAAGTGGAAGAAGCATACTTGATGAACTACAGTACAACAAAGAGTACCTCATTTAGCCTTCAGTAGCAAGGGGAAGTGTTGAGGGAGCCTCAGTAATAAACCCTCCAATATTGTTTTCCAGATACACATCCTGCCATGTACTCGGAAATAAAAGGTTGTTTAAATAGAAACCCTTTACAGTTTTCAAATAATCAGCATTGTACACATCTCAGTTAATTTTTCTAAGGTGGACTGAAAAGATAAAGTCCTCCTGTGTAGTTTTTAAACAATAAGAAATTGAAACAGTATTTATGACATATACATAAAAATGCTTCACTAAACATATAAGATCCATAACAATGACATCTGCTTAACCTCTAAAGGTCAAGGTCATGTCTACACCAAGATAAAAATGTCTAATTATAGCATCTACAGCTGTATGGGCAAAGGCTGGTTATTAGAAAAGAACTATAATAAACCAAACACTATTACACTGTAGAGAAACCATTAGATACTTGATGAGATTTTAATCTTTGAGCTGGTATCATTCTGCAAGTTAATCATCTAGAGAACAGAAAATCTGTTAGGAATGCAATTAAATGTACTAGTTCCATTAAATTTGAACTGATATAGTTAATTGTAGTCCTAAAATAGCAATTTCCTCACACCTTCACTAAGCAATTTTTTCATCTACTGAGTAATAATCTATTTAAGGAACACTTTTCACTTAAACTCTCAAATAAGATTTGTGAATACTTTTGTTCTCTCACGCTACCCCATACAAGTTGCACTGACGTTTGCTATTCGACCTTGGCTTCCTAATTTGCTCTGAGAAGTCCAGCAAGGTCTTTTGTTTCAGCTACTCTTAGTCCATGGAACCTGCATTGCCGAAGCTTTCGGGAAGAAAATCACCAATGTATCCTCCCAGCACATGACAGCAATTAGAAACTGACATGAAATGATGGGCCAATGGCAAAACTCACGTCATACAGTCATTTTTAAGCATCAGCGCTTCTAGCAAACACATGATTTCCAAACATCAGTTTTAATGAATCCGTGTATCTTCAAAGTACTTGGAAGGGATTTGCAGCCTTGCTAGCAAATTGGGCAAACAGGCCGTTCCTGCCTTTTTTGGAGAGAAACAGCATGAAAACCAAAAGGTATCCTAAGAGCGCATCAACTCAGCAATAGCTAATCTGCAACTGAACCTCACAGACCACACAGTTTATTGGAGCGTTTTAAATTGCTCTGCAGGGAAGGGCGGAAAAATCACGACTTGGGGAGCGCCGGGGAAGCCGGGGCTGACACGGGCGCATCTCTGTGCGCGGATGCCGTTACGTAACCCCGGCCCGGCCCCCCGGTCCGGATGCTCCCGCAGAGCCCCAGCCCCAGCCCCAGCCCCGGGCCCGGGCCCGCCGCGCCCCGGCCGCTCCCGCTCCCGCTCCCCGGCGGCACCGGCACCGCGCAGCGCCCGCCGAGCCCGGCTCCGCTCCGACTCCCCGCACGGCCCGGCCCGGCCCGGCCCGGCCCATCCCGTCCCACCGCTCCGGCCCCGCACCCGCGCCCCCGCGCCGCCGCTCCGCGCCCACCTCCTGGCCGGGATCCGCGGCGCATCCCCGCTGCGGCCCGGGCGGCTGCGCCCCGCCGCTCCCGCTGCCTCCGCCGCAGCTCCCGCCCGCCTGACGGAGGAGGGAAGGAGGGAGGGGCGGCAGCAGCGCCGCAGCCCCGCCGCGCCGCCCCCGCCCCGCCCGCCGGCCAAGGTGCCCTCCCCGGCCGTACCCACCTGCGGCGGGCGGCCCGCACGGCCCGGGCAGCGCCGCGGGCCCGGGCCTGGGCACAGGTGCGGGGCCGGGCTCAGGAGGGCTGGCGGCGCAGGGATGCTCAGCCCAGCGCGGCTGCGGGCCCCTGCGCAGAGCGGCGGGGCGGCGCCGGGCTGGGCACGGCACCGGGCCGGGCACGGCACCGGGACTGGGCACAGCACCGGGCCGGGCACGGCACCGGGCCGGGCACCGCACCGCAGCGCACCTCGCCCTTGTCCCGCAGCCCCGGGGCGGGCTGCTGCCGGCGTGCCGGAGAAGCGGGGCAGCGGCGGGGACCGCGTAACGGGCTTCGGTCATGACATCAGGTCTGGAATTAAACGCGAAATTTCGCACGTGGGCGACAGCGGGGCTGTGCTGGAGCGAGAGGGAGCTCCGTGCCAGGGCGGGAGGATGGTGTCAGACAAAGGGGTGCCGCCGAGGGACTGGGCTGTCACAGCAGCCTAAGGGCCTTTTCCCACCCAGGCTTGGTGACACAAGCACGACAGCCAGCCTTGCACCGTCACCCTCCCGCAGTGGTCACAGCTGATCGATCTTTGTTAGCCGATAATGGGAGGTTGTAAAAAAACACATTACATGCGCCAGAAAGCTGCCGTAGAAATGACTCTACCGATTCAATTTGTAGGTTTTGGGCGTCTGTTTTGTTTTGGTAGGTTGGTTTTTTGGGGAGGGGGAGTTGTTTTTTTTTCCCTGTAGATCCTCCATCACAGCTTTTACAACATCCTTGATAGCTTAAACACACCTTTGGAGAAGGGAAGCTGGACTGTCTTGTGTAGAGAACCCATGAAGTGGAACAGGTCACCCTGCTGTGGAGCAGATGGGTTGAGGCTCATCTGCCTGCTCAGTGCCTTGTCTCTGGTCCTTCTGCTTGGGCCTGGTCACTCCCTGTGCCCAGGGCTGGGGCACCTCCTGCCCTCCAGAGATAGCTCTGAGGCCTCTCTTAGCAAACTGTACTCCTACTCTTTACATCCCCCACCTCAGCCCTGCTCTCTGGTTCAGGGTAACAAGATTGGAAATAGATTTTGTCGTCCAAGAAAATTAATTGAAATCCCTGGAGAACTAGATGCCGCCACCAACAAATTTCAATAAGAGAAAGGGGGGAAAGGACAATTACCTGTGAAAAAAGTAGATTTACAGCACTCTATAAATAATTGACTTACACCATTCATTAGGCAAAGACAGACTGTGTGATGCTGGTTTATGTTTCCCCTATTTCTCAAACTAGCTGTTCCAGACAATGGCAGTATCATTGTCAACAAAGGATCATTTTGGGCACCCTGGCATACAAAAGCCATAGTCATTTTCCTATTAAAGCAGAGACCTCCATAGAAGGACCCCTTGATATAGTATTTTTTGTGTAACTTCCCAGATAAGCTTCTTGAAAAAAAAAAAAAAAAGGCTTCATTCTTTCAGCTGATCCTGCAAATCTCATTTTCAATGTGGTTGAATAAAGTTAGGAAATTAATTAAGTAACACCTTTTTTTTTTTTTTCTTTTGGTGTTCAGTTTCCAAGAGCTGGAGCAGGAAAGATATTAAGCAGGACTTTGGTGGGTATCAGAGTAAGTTTTCATATAAAATCCACAGAAAGATTAAGTACGAAGCCACATACATTATAGAGTACATTTAAGATCAGATTATTAGAGTGCAATGCCTCTCCCCCAGTTAAGGTGCAAACAAGGCAATGTGCCAAAGTCAATAGTATGGATATTATTTACAAGTAAATGGGGGGGGACGGGGACACAGGAGAGTGGGAAAGAGACAAATAGGGAAAAGGGAGCAGGGGGAGCTGGGAGGGAAGAGAATAACAGAGACACATCACTGTGATAGAAAGGTATCACCCCCCGTGGATCCTGTTACTCTTCTTCTGGTCTTCTCCATTGGTGCCTTGAAATGCAGAGTTCAATGGGTTAATATGTACAGGTGTCCAGGGGAACACCCAAGCACCTCCCTTCCATTAGAAGAGATGCTTTACACTGTCTTTTGCAATACTGGATCTGTCACAACACTGCTTTGAAGAAAAAGCATGAAGTAGAGCACCAAAGAGGATTTAAAAATGTGTGATGATAAACAAATTAGGTGGAGGGAGACCTTGGGAGGAAGGCTTATAGCAGGCAGAAGCTATTAAAGGAGAAAGACAGGCACCAGAGGATGGAAACTGGATGTGCCCCAGAGTAGGGGAGTGCTACAGGAGTGAAGAGGAATCATCTCCAGGAATCAGAAAGCACAGGTGCCATTAGGACCGGGATCCAGTAACCAGATCAACATCCCCCTTTTTTGACAGATACTGACCATCCAACACAACATTATTTACTTCCCTCTTTGAGTCCTCCTTAAGGCTGAATTGCTTAGAATACTTCTAGATAAGTAATGTTGCACCTAAGTAGCCTAAAATTACTTGTGTGATAACAGTTTCCTGATGATGCAAAATTACTCATGGTAGGCAAAATGAAAACTGAGCAGCTGTAGAAAGATCTGACAACAGCGAGTAATAGGGCAATGAGATGGCGGCTGGAAGTCTATGTCAATAACTAGAAACTAATGTAAACAGTAATGAAAATAACCCTAACTAAACTTACATAATAATGGGCTATAAATTAGCCTTTATTACTTGGAGTCATTGTGAGTAGTTTTCTGCAAACATTGGTTTGCTACTCAGGAGTATTCCAAAAGGCAAACAGTGTTAGAAGCTGCTTCAAAAGCAGCACAAAACAAAGCAGGAAAGCTCATTACAACCCTACATATGTATGCACTTGAATGCTGTGTAGAGTTACAGTTCCTTCAAATGATAATGTAAAACTAGAAAATGCATGTGTGCAGCTGAAAAAAATACATGCAGAGGTACGGGAGGTATGCATCTGTGTCAGGAGATAATTCTAGCTGAAAAGCAGACTGAGAAAGGATTATCCTTTGATTTGTAAAATCCCCAGTGATACATAGGAGGCCGACAGGAAGTGATCACGTGCTGCTTTTTATCACACAAGACTTTGGGAAGACTCAGTATATGATCAGGCAGAGGACTTAAAACAACAACTGGGAAAAACTTTTTCATACAGTGTAATTAAATCAGAGGGTTTGCTTCTATACTACACTGTGAAGTTGAAGAGACAGAGGTTTTTAAGCTGGGGTTTGTCCTGGTTTGGAGGACAGGTGTCTGCTAAGAAAGGCAAGAGTCTCTCTTTGAAATGAAGAATGTAAACCCCCTCTCTCCAAATTATTATAATCTTGAAATTAGGGGCTCTCAGGCAAAGATATGGGAATTAGCAATAACAGTTCTTTACTAGGAAACTTAAAATAGAAATACAGTATTACAGAGAACAATCCCAAAACACTGACAGAGTCAGAATACAACCTGACACCCCATCAGTCAGGGTGTTGGTAGCAGTCCCATTAAATGGTGGCTACAGTCCTCCTGGAGTGACAGATGTGGTTCAGTTGGAGCAGTGGTCCTGTAGAAGGGTGTGGTTTTCCTCCAAAAGTCCAATGATGATGTGGAAAGGTCCAGTTTTCCTCTGGAATCAAGTGGAAAGAAGGCTGCTTTGGTGTTCCAAATCTGTTTTTATCTAGGTAGGAAAGGCTTGGTTCCTCCCCCTGGCTGGAGCATCTCCCCATGGGATGATGTAATTTTATCAGTCATACAGTGAGACTTAATGGCCCATTAGCAGATGATATCTTCCTGGAGAGAGGATGGGTTGTGGAAAAGACAAAGATGACTGCCCCACCTGGTTTCAGCAGATGGTGATAGAATACATACTCTTGGTCACATCTTGTTATTGCAACCTAAGACAGGGTTATACAAATGAATGAAGCTGTAGGCACAACCATTCCCTTTGCAGTTTCTGCTGCCCACCGCCTGTTAAGAGTTGCCCAAGAAAGGACACTCTATCTGGCCTGTTTTCCCTGACATCAGCTTCTGAGTGCTGTGGAGAACAGGACTTCAGATTAAATGGACCTTTACATAGACCCACAGTACAGACATTCAAATGGTTTATTCTTTTCCTGCTGCACAGTTAGATGTGAGAAACCAGAGACATGCAACATCCCTACATATGAAAGCATACTCATTTTCCCGATCTTCCCTGGGAGTGAAATCAGTCTCTTAGTTCTTGATCTTTCCATTTGGGTGTTCTTCCATTCCCCCAAATAGAATTTGGAAAAACTCTTTTTATCTTCTCAGCATTTTGCTCTTCAGTTTCTGTAGTGATAGTCCATATGCACTGGTCTATTCATTTCAGCACCATTTTCTACTATCCTTTGTACAAGATTGGGGCACTCCATAGCATGAGAAGCATAACAAAAGATATGCATAGAATATACCAAAAATACTTTCCATATTTACAGATTATCACAAAAAATAAAATCTAAACTATCTTGGACATGCCTGAAGGGAAAAGGAAAATTATGTCTTCTCATTGACTCGAAATGAAGAAACTCAAAAGGGAAGTAGAAACACCCAGAGATGATTTAAAACTGCAGTTACAGATAAACATCTTAGACAGATAATAGAACAAGAGTTCTATTGAGAATATCCCTATTAAATGAAAGCAACCAGAAAAGCAAACATGAAACCCACTTTATCCAAACTCCAACAATCTCTGAAGACAAACATGATAAATCAGCTGGAGTGGTTCAATCTCACATAAACAAACTCTATATGGTTGATAGTATAGTTAACTATATCCACTCACAGATAAGGCAAACTTTGTTCCATAATTGATTTCAGCAGTGGGTAGTAGTCCCATGGCTTTATTTTCAGCACAATGCACAGCCTCTTTACTGCATAGGCTGCAAAACCAAAGCAGTTTAAACACTTTGAGCTATACATTTTAAACAACAGAGCAAAAAAAAATCTCTGGTTGCTAAGTGTTGTAACTGCAGTCTTTATAACCCTGCTGGCTATTACCAGCATCTACTTTCCTTTCTAGACTCAGTTCTTCCAGGCTTCAGTATTTAAAGGATTTTTTTCCTAGAATAGAAATTTTCTAGAATTTTTTTTCTAGAACAGCTTAAAAGGGTCACAGTGGTACAGCTTCCTCTGCAGTCTCTGAGAACTACCTAAACTATTTATTTTTCCAAAGCAACAGAGATTACTCAGCTTCAAAGAGTTTCAGAGGGTCTCCAGGATAAAATTCCAAGAATGCTGTTATATATGGGCATCGAGGCTATTTTTGTATCCTTGGCCTTTAAACAGGCAAAGGGTAAAACTTACAGTGGTGCTTGTTTATAGATAACTCATGTCTAAAATTCTGGTCATCATTTTAAGTAGCTTAGTTGGTATGTTACCACATAGAAAAAAGGCAGCACATTTTAATGTCCCCCAGCATTATTATAAGAAGTGAATTCAGAAGAGCAGTTAATTTTGTGGACTTGATTAAAATTTTTAAATACCAGTGAATCAAAACATGTACCGCATGTATTCACATGTCATTGCCTTCGATTTTGTTTTGCTGATTAAACATAACTTCACTCCTGCTATCCTTAGCTATAAGGCACATTAGGAAGGGGATTTAGTGTGCCCAGCATGAGGATAACCAGCATTCCAATACTTAAATAACTTTCAGCCATCTTGCAATTTTATTTGTGAAGTTGCTTATAATTTCAATGCATATATTTGCATTTCCAATAGTTTTGATATCCACACACTCTGCTCTGTTAACATTGCTCTGCTAAAATGCTATTTTAAAATGGCATCTGAGAAATTTACTCACTAGCACTTTGGAAAGGCAGAACTTGGTCAAAAGAGTTGGAAGAATTCCCAGGAAACTTCTGTACTCCCAAGCTTAGGATTTGTAAACACTTTCTCTAAATATAGACCAGGGTCTGATCAGCCGTTAACCCTTCAGTCTTAACAAAGTCCTGCAGATATTGTTTATTAGATACTGCACATTAGCATTGGATTTGGATATCCCACACTTTGTGTTGGACAAAGCTCCACCTTCCCAAGGTCTGCAGTTTCAAGAAAAATTCCCAATAAAATAATTAAGGTATGGGAGCAGGCAGATGTATACTGTTAAAGTAGATGAAATCAAAGTCTTACCTCACTATTTAATTTATGGTTAATTCATTTTATTTTGGAGAAAATTTACCCACTCTAACAGCAGTTCTAGTCTGACATTCTCTGAAAAACTTGATCAGAATCTTTGATTAAGTTTTAAATGAGTGTTTAACAAATAAAATTTAAGTTCAGGAAAGTGATATGGTGAGAATATGATATGCTTTCCTGAACGGAAGCTGTCCACATAATCACATGGTGTATTCACCTTCAGCAGCTTCCCCTTCACATATGATTATTCCTTCTGTCTCTCACTTACTGTAACATTAATTCAAAGAGTGGAGGTGCCTGGCATTGCAGACATTAGATGATCTCTCTGTAGACAGAGCAGAAAAAAAATGGCAGAGTGCCCTGGGTCAGAAAAAGGACTGTGAACAGGAAGAATGAGGAAGGATGCAAAGTAAATCCAGTTGCACTGTGCATTGCAAACCTGGGCTCTGCCTCCACGTGAACTTCTCTAGTAGAGGTTTGTGCCACCAAAGAAAGGTCTCAGGAGCCCCAGGATGAGGGGATCTGCAATCACTGACTCACATATCTTATTCAGGATGCACAGCCCTCTTGAGAATGGCCTTTTCTCACTTCATTATGAGAAATACCTTAATGTAGACATTCAGGCAACATAAACAAATTACTATCTTCTGCAGCTATGAAAATAAGGCTGCTCTGCTGACCAAATGGTTATGACTTAATAAATGGATAAAATGATTTTTACTGGACATTAATTTAGTGTGATTTGTGAAATCTCTCATCTCTTTTTCAAAGGTACAAAAGTCTTGTTCAACACCAACAGAAACTATGGCTGATGAACACAGCTGAAATCTAAATCACTTACAGGTAAGCATGCTAAATTCTATTTGCCAACATTAAAGCACTGAAAACAGACCAAAAACCTCAGAGTTTTGGTCTTTTCACTCACCAGCATCAAAGGGAATTATGAGTGACACAGTTTTTTTTTTTCCAGTACAGGAACCTAATGCTCATTCTCACAGCTGATCGAGGTTTTTTCTTAGCAATGAAAAGATCAAGAAAAGCAGCATGCCACTCATCAACAGTGCTATGTAACAATTCAACAGGGAACAATGATGTCATAGCCAATCAAAAGTGTATTTACACAAACTGTTACTTAGCCAAAGAATGGAACATTAATGTTTTCAGGAAATACACTGGACTCTAAGGAGAGCAATAATGATTTTATTCTAAGTATCTTCTAAAAACCTTTACTCAAATACTAAAAATTACTCTGCGCAGGTTATCTCACTTGATAGCCTGATTCTGCAGTGACTAAAAGGGAGACACCTGAAAACCAAACTCCACAAACAGTGTCTTGAACCCTTAGAAATTAAAGTGGGAAAAAAGGTATTTTTTGAGCTCCAGCCCAATTCTGACTGAACAAGGTGGCAAGGGAGTTCCATAGCCCAAAGCAGGACTGCATACAGAGCACTGATCTTCCATGCCCAGGGAGTGAACTATTCCCAGAGACACACAGTAATAAAAACAAGATTGAGCACAACTAGAAAAAGGCACTGTTTCATTTGTAACATCACTTCAAGCTGTAAAGGGTATCTCCCAACCCTCTCTGTGTGTTGAATGCTCCCTCAAGCAACTGTTAGGACCACCCAACATGATTCTTCCTTCCCATCTAGGATGGCCAAACACCATCACCAGTTACTTAATTTTTGAGTGCTTAGCCTCCTGGGGATGTTCATATCCCCTAAAGACACAGGCATCCACTCCACTAAACTGGGGACCTTGGCACAGGAGGCTCAACAAGAGGCCAATTCTATCATTCAAATGGGAAGCTGCCTATACAGGGATTCTCAGCATTTCATCTGGTACTTTGCAGATCCACCACACCATACAGGTTCTGCAGCATTTGTCAGACCCTCTGACACGAATGTGTGAATGTGGTGTCTCTCCATGTTCACATAACAGGATTGATACTTTCTGAAAATACTGGACTGGCTGCACACATTGACTGTACAGTTATGCCTGACAGTTCTGGAGTTTGGGATTTATGGCAACTTGGTCAGAATTGCTTCCCCTGAGCAAATAGAGAAAATTCTCAAATGTTACTTGAAATTTACCATGAAGGATGGGAAAAAAAAACCAAAAAGAAACAGACCAAAAGCCACCAAATAAACAGAAAACCCAACACACCGACCCAAACTGGAACATTTTCAGGGGAATGCAGGATAAATGGTAACCCCTCCTTACAACCAACCTTTGGGCTAGAGTCAGAGACAGGATGCAGTTCTTGAGGCTCATCCATAAATCTGTTTTTTTCACTAATTTCTAACAGCTACACCAAACTAAGCAGAAATTTTACAGCCTGTTTAACCATGCAGCCCTTATTTAATTCTGTTCCTTGTGCTGAATGAAACAACTGCAGTTGGGGAAAAGAGCTGCTGGTGAGCCATCAAGGACTGCTTTTTAACAGGTACTACTGGAACGGAGGGAAGGAAAAGGTTTCTCAGGCAACCTTTACTCTGCAACTTGCTTCTATTGGAGCATTTGAATTCTAATATTCTTTTTTTGAAAAATTTGTGTTTTTTTAAATACATGTTTCGTTACTTTGAATTTGAACTTCTGAACCAACTGATGAAGGGACCATATGGGAGATGCTGAGAAGCAGGAAGCACCCAAGGGCATGCTTCTCCTCTAGAGTGCATACAACTAGAATTCCTCAATTTTATATCATATTTTAATAACCAGGATATTTCCAATCAACACATATTATACAGGAATACACAGAAAAGTAATGGCATTTGAAAATTATCTGTGCACATACTTATTTTAATTATCTTCATTTACTCTCCATCAGTGCCAAAATCATCTTCAACTGCTGAAAACTTGACTTGGTTACCTCATACTTGAACATATGCATTGGAAGCTTTTGAAAAAAAAACCCAAACAAACAAAACATCCCAACCTCTCAAAACTAACTGAAACAAACCCACAGCCCTACACTCCACAGTTTCATCCCAGTTATAGCCAAAAGACCTCAGGATAAGAAAGCATAAATATAAGTTTTGGTAGTCTGACCGTCAAATGTTTCTTTCACTGAACAGCGTAATGAATCATTTTAGCCCAAAGCAACAAAATATTTAAGAATGTACTTGGAATTATTTTTTTGATTACAGCTATTTTCTTAAATCTAGATTAATACTGTCATGTCTGATAGTGTTGTTAAAGTTACTTCATTTTCTTTGAATTTACTGCAGTACTTCACTTTTCAATGCAATTTGGATCATGAGAGATGTCTTCTATTTAACAGAATCTGAATCATTATCAATTAACCAGTCAAGTCAGGAAATGCTGGCTCCTTTATTTCCTCCATCATTGTAATTTCCATCTTATAGGAAGGATTCAGGTAAAAACAAGAGCTATTTCTGTAATACAAGGTTAAATACTATTACAAGAACAACCACCAGTTTACAGTTTTTAATGCCTACATAACTTTCAAAACTGCAGGTCTGCATATTCAGAAAGAAAAAGGATCATAGAGAGATTAACTAAGTAACAATTAACAAAAAAAAGTTGTCACTGAAAAAAAGTTGTCACTGTCCACAGGAACCATGTCTAGTCACGTTTTCAGTCAGTCAGCTAGCTGAGGGTCATGTCATTACTTAGTTTCTGTAGAAAAAACACAAGTACAAAAATAGTATCAAAAAGCAACATACTTATTTTTATTTTAAAGTACATATTATAAAATATAATAATTACAACAGCATATAAATAAGGCTTTCAATATCTTAAGAATAATAATAAAGTTAAATATTATAAATAAGTGTATCATAAATATAACAAATATATTATAAAAATATAAATATATATATATAAAGTATGCCTAAATATTATATAAATATGCCTAAATGTTTCTCTAACTTTTAAAGAAGTGCCTCTTTCCCTGAGCAGTGTGTAAAAGCCAGTATTTTTTCTGCAGTATACTGTTGATACAAAATATAGCTATTTTTTTTCAATGTATATCACAACTACGATACAATTATTTTTTAAAAACATTCTTGCAGAGCAGTAAATCATTAAAATATACACATATTAACATCAGGATTTTAATAAATGTTTAAGTAAAAAAAAAATCAATGCAAATGAAATCAGCGACACAGGACTTCTTCCGGACAAGAATAATGAAAGACAATAATAACCACGTATTTTATGACAGAATAAATGTTTTGGGTTTTGGTTTGTTTTTTTTCAATTTAGTAACTAAATAATTATTTAAAACACTCAAGTTTTTTCATCAAGGGAAAAATTTAATTAATCCATTTGCTGTGGGTTGAAGTCAATCAGCAATGAGTATTAAAAGCCACAGAACTTAGCTCCAGGTAGCTGTGTCTGGCATTTCTAACACAATGCTAGTTAGAAACTCTGCTTTCTAAGGACTATTTGAGAGCTTTATGAAAGACATTTTGGGTGAGTTTGGGTTTTTTTTTTTTGCTTGCTCGTGGGTCTATTGTTTTAGTAATTTGGGGGTGGGGGTGGGGAGTTTCCACGTGTGGGAGTGGTATTTAAATGGAACTACTAGGTAGCAATGAAGAGATTAACTGGAATGCCACAATGCATTCTCCTGACAGACAGCAAATTCTTTCCTTCCTCTTCTATTTTTGAATGCTAAGAAACTTGGAACCAGGAACCTGGCATATAGAAAAAGGGGAAAAAATAATTTTTCTAATTTTGGATGCATTTTGTATTTACAATTCTCCAGTAAAAGTACACAAGGCAGACCCAGTATTATATTACCCTTCACATCATAGTTATTCCTGTAGGAACACAGAGGCTGGGCTTTTATTGCTGAAAGAAAAAGTCACATTAAAAACAACCAAAACATTGTACAAAGATAAGAACACGGGTACAAGTTACTTAAAATTGCATTCACCAGAGCTGGTGATTAAAAATAAGTTCCAATTTACTTTTAGCTATAATTCCATGCAGAAAAAGAATGCCCAAAAATCCAGCTTATTAAAACAGAAGTTGTGTATAAAAACTAGGGCCATGTTTAGTATCTGCTGCTTATCAAAAGAGCAACATGGAGGTCCTTAGAAGGAGAAAAAGAACACTTTGGGCCAAAGCTTTTTTTGGTCTTTGTAACTCTGGGGTCACAAAGAACATCTATACAAAGAAAGGTACAAAGAGTGAAGCTTAGAGGGAAAATACTGATACAAAGACAGTCATGTGGTATTTTCTGATTTAGTTAAATCAAAACTTCATGTCTCCTAGGAAGATAGTATGGTACTGGAAATATCTGGAAGCTATAGTAATATTTGAGAGTTATTTTGTAAAATATAGGGCTTAGGCTTTTCACCCCAACTATATTCTCCTTTGGCAATAGTCTTAATGCTGAAAAAAACTGAAGATAATTAAAAAATGTGGTAAAATTCAATACAATGTGAAGGATAGCAATGTTTTAAAAGAACAATTGAATTTTGGTCCCTTAAGTCAGTAAGATATAAAACATCTCTAGTTTAGACAGCTTTCACAGGCATAAGCATCAAACAATAAAGTTCTCAAACTAATTATCTCAAACACCACAGGCTCTCCTATATTTTTCTCCACTATCACATACTTCAGCTACACCTGATTTCTGAGAACACAGATGACTCCAATATCCAAAACTTTTGGTTTCACCTGATAATCTTACCTGTTCCCCCCATCCTTTTTTTATTTACCCCTTCACTACTCTGCCCTTCAAGGGCTCAACTTTTCATCTTTAACTAATGCCTCTGAGGGCATGTGATAGTAATGAAAAAAAGGCACACACAAGGTTATGTCTGTTTCATTGTTTATTTTTGCATACTCTTTTCAATGTCAGCTGTTTCTCCCGAGTTCAAAAGTGATATTTCTATGAACATCCAGATTGATTTTTATCAACTGGTTCATTTTTTTTCAAGAACTATAAAAATTGATTTTTATAAAATAAAGTGCACGTGTGTATATATAAGCGCACACACACCCATATATATATGTGCGTATGTGTATATACACACAGATATATCAAAAATTCTATTTCAACTTGCTAGCCAAGAAGAGATTTAGAGTTTATCATTATATGTTTGTATCTAAGTTCAAAATCTTTGCCTGTCCCTATTTCAGGTAGCTGGACTTGAGGTAAGAGCTAAGGCAGGGTGGGGGTACTCACCTGCTCAGTAAGTTCTCTGGCGCTTGCTGGGCTCCTCCGGGGGCGAGTCTGCCAGCCTCACTTTCAGCCTCACACCATTCACAATCTTGCCATGTAATGCAGTTATGGCCTCACTGGCACTTGCTCTGTCTGCAAATTTTGCATAGCCCACATTTTTTCCAGTCACGAGATAAACACTTATCAATTGTCCAAAACGACTGGGAGGGGAGGAAAAAAAGAAAAGGTAATTTACAGATTTTCCTGCAACATCACCAATCTGAAGCACATATGAATTTTGTTAACTGCAAAAACAGTGTTTTTATATCTATGCTCCCAATTTGCATATTCTCTTCTCTTGAATTGGGTAGAAGTACAAATGAACACCAGAAGTTCACAGATGTTTTCTATGAAATATTACAATAGAACCACAAATATCAGTGATTTCTCTCTTATTTAAAAGAATATGTACAGCTGATCAATACTACAATCCCCAAACACTAAACGGCACTGTACAAAAACAAAACAAGAAAAACCCAAACCAACCAAAAGTAAGACATACACACCCAAGCCAGCACATAATTTAGAAGCTAAATCTGCATCTCACTTAAACGAACTTGCTCAGCTGTGATTCATCTTTGAAAAGGTCTCACTGAAATGACTCAGAAAACAAGCACTACAGCTTCAGGGAAAAACAGAGACTCCCAAGAACTCAGGAGATTCCTAGACAAAATATTTTTTTAAAATAGTCTGCTTGCTTCTTACTGAAGTTATACTGAAGTGTCAAGACTTGGGCCCATGTCCTTTTCCTCCTCCATCTGATTATGAAATCCACTATATTAAATAGGTACAATTTTGAATTTCACACAAAATGTTTCACACAAAATGTTTTCCTCTCTTGGTGCTTTTAAAATATTCTGGCTTTCCAAAGATTCATTGCAAATTCAAGTTATTAGAAAACGGAAATACCTCTTTTTTTCAAGAGTATACTACAAATTAATAATATAAATTACTGGAGATCTGCTAATTACAGACTTTTTTAAAGATGGCAAACATTTTCTCAAGTCTTTGCTCCACACAGGGAGATAGAAAAACAATTGAAACGGAGTTAGTAGGATGTAAACCGTTATAATGCATCAGAAAATAAACAACACCCTACCCTTCTTCCCCTGAGATTACTGTAGAAATCAAAATAGTTAAATGCCTTATAAAAATATAATAAAAATATAAAAGCAAATGTAAAATGAATTAGGAAATAGTAACTGGAAGTACTACATTTTTTGGTTAAAAATCTACATTAGAAGAGTAGACATTTTACTTCAGATTAAGTTAATTGATAATAAAGCTGCTAGACTGATGATACTGCATCTATGCTTCAACGTGAATCCTGTCACTGGAGAGCCAGGTGTGACACACAGAAGGCACACTGTACTTCAGAAGGCTGATAGCTGTTTATTACAACAGTGCACTCTTTACACAGAGTGTAAACACAGTTTACACTTTCTTCATTGGTCACAATTAATCAACGTAATCATTGGCGGGAAGTTCTCCACCCCTATTCTTCCCAGGACCTTTCTAAAAATACTTTCCACAGCTATGGGATTTTTTTTCTAGTTATCTTGTTTTTCTCCTTCTTCTCTTCTTGGTCTCCATGCCAACAGGCTTGGTCAGAGAATACTTCTCAAAACAAACCTCATTTATTAACTCTCTCTAACCCACAGACCAGCTGTGGGTCCTACTACAGAATGCCATTACACACTTCTTTCAAAAAGTAACTGTTCACTCATGACTTACTGGTTACTGTGCACTGCCTTTTCTGGCAAGAGTATTCAGGCCCTTTTTTTATTTTCAATATTTACTTTCAATATTTCATAGTTTGTTTCCTTTTTGTTAGGGAACACTTATTTGTAAACAGAGTCTTACCAGAACACATCCTCCAATACATTTACAGGTAAAGGATGGGGATGAAAAAGTATGAAAAGCCTTTCCTTCACAGAAGTGTCAGGTGGAACTTTTTTTTTGGGTGGTGGAAGTATGGCATCTGTTTGGGGCTGCAGCAACTGGGGGCCAGAAGTTCCTCCAAATGTTTGCTGAAACAAGGGAAAAAAAAATGCAAGTATAATTAAACTGGTGGTGGGGTGGGGGGGAGGGGCAGAGAAAGTATTTTACCTTTCTTACCATTTTTGTTCCATCACAAATAATTTTTTGCTCCATAAATAGGCCCTGTAAGTTCTAATCTTCGTTACTTTATTTACTTATTTCATTAAGTTGGACTGTAAATTCAAGTAAGGTCAGACACCTTTTCAGGGAATAAAAATGCACCAACCAACCAGAGGTATGTCTTAAAAATGCAGCACATAGAACAGTTTGCAGAAGCAAGTAAGCAGTTATTCTTTATTGGCATATGTGAAGTTTCTTACAACAATTCAGAAGAATATCAACACCATCCATGATTTGAACTTACAGGGGGTGACCTGTACTGCTGAACCATCGCACTGTTACTGCGCAATGCTGACGACACCTGGGCTGCCACCAGCTGTGTTGCCATTTTCCTGATAAGGCTGCAAGCAGAAGTGATAATAAACTATTTTAAAGAAAGAGCTAAGTTACAGTAATCTTAAATTTAGCAAGAAAAAGTAAGTTTTAATACACATCAGAGTATCTCTATAAATCTGTAATGTAGACAACAAAAACCAAGACAGGCTTTCATGACAGCCTATGGAGAGGTCTGAAAGCCTGCATGCTACCTGCAACTCACTGAAAAAATTCATTCATTCAGTCATTAATTACCACTTATAGATACATAAAACTACTCTTTAGGTTTTCAGATCAGCCATGCACTTCTGAAGTGAATCTCTCCACTGTCCCTCCTTACTGTCTTCATCTCCCAGAACAGGTTTGACATGAACTAGACTTGTTTAGAATGAAACTAAGGCAAAATACTCACTGCAGGAGAGAACCTAAGGTGCTCCAACTGGTACTGGGCACTCAAAACACAGGATGAAGTCAAAGATGGTCAAACACATGAGAATGCTCCATACTGTGCTGATTTCAGATCCTCAGCACCCAAAACTTTTATTCAACATATGTGCTTCACAAAACTACTACTTGCACTACTGCAAACACAACCAAGAGATGAAGTACATAAATCTGGTTCTAATCCATAAACCTCACCCAAAATACATTCCATCCTTGTTACATGTTACAGATATATTGACAGATTCTCGCCAAATCCAAGATTTTTCCATAGTATCTTAAGAATATACATTTTAATCTTTTTCTTTATCAAAGACTACCAAGTTTCAAAAGGCTTATTCTATACCATTCAAAAAGAAAACCCCAAACCAGTTTCAGCAAATACTATCAACAAGTATGGCATAAGCTCATAAGTCAGTGATACTGACGTTATGTCTTATGTTAAAAATGTGTTTATTTTATATTTTGCTCTCCAGGACACAACTTACAACTTTGTGAGTTGTACTTACTCTGAGCTATCATTCCCATCTTCTAGGAAAATGACTGTCAGTCGATTTCCAGAAGGATACTCAAACCCATGTAGTTTGTACTTGGCATATATAGCAGAGGCAGCAGTGCTGTACTGAATCACAGCGTACCCTGCAAGCACAGTGCACACAGTGTCAGCAGGAAACGGGCAAATCCTCAGAACAAATTACAGTCATACAAGCAATATATTTAAACAGCACATCAGTCATGGATGACACAAAATTCTTAAGTCTTTTTAGCACACATCATTCTTACTTCATCACTTTCATCTGTGAAGGAAACTTCAGTGAAATTTATTTAGTGACAGATGAGCTGTATTTATGCTGGCTTGAAAAACTGGCAGTAAAACCATACAAGTGAAAACATGTCTTCTTCACTACTCCAGAACCAGTAACAAAAGGATACATAGTTTAATTTAAAAATACAGTTATCCCATCAATGGGCAATTTCAAGAACTGTAAAGTTAAAATGTAACTTTCTGAATAATTTACATTTCAAGTTTCTTTGGGAAGAGACCACTTCTGTATTTGTCTCAGCAGCAGTAAAACAAGATTGAAACCAAACAATCTTTCAACAGAAATATGATCCATTTTGAAATTATTTAATCCCATTTACCTGTCAATTTCTACACACACATGTATTTTAGAATGAAAAATTCAAAAGATCTGTTTAGAGCACATTTTACTTTATCATCTAATGATTTCTGAAACAACTTCATTCATTCTGCCTCAGACTATTAATTTGACCAAAACCCACTTATTATGACTTTGATTCCATCCTTCTTGAGTTTTTATTATCTGAAAGTAAAGGTGTAAGCCCTTAAGGGCTATGTGTAAATGAGGGCTCAAACAAAACTGAATTTTTGAGTGCATGCAGTGACAGCAGCAACCACTGCTTGTTCCCAACAAATGAATCGTACTTTGCAGTACAAATTAATTGAAGTAAAATTGCAAGGGATTCCTTTCAGAGAAAAAAGACAAAAACCTTTTGTACTTTCACTTACCACTATTGGTATGAGGGTCTCGCTGAACGTCACAATATTCCAGACCTGGAATTAAATCAAAGAGGGCGAACAGCTGCTCTTGAATAAAGGGCAGCCGAGATATCACCGACAGGCGTTTGGAGACTGGTTCTTGAATTCGGGTCTCAGCTTTTTCAAAGCTACAAAATTCTGGCTGCATACCTGAAGAATCAACAAAATAATTCGAGTCATCATCCTTGCATGCCTTCATTTCATACATAGGTTGCATTCGACTTCTAAAAGTAACCCAAGTCAATTATATACTAAAGGTCACATGTTGATTTCACCAGTGCAGGTCACAAAATAATTGCCCAACCAGAGCAAAGCAAGCCATAAAACTAGAGAGATGAAATGCCTGGCTAGTTTCTAACTTCAATATTCAATCTACTTTAGAAGTGTTGACCTAAGCATCCATCAGCTTCCCTTCCTCCAAACCACATCATTACTTAGTGACCATACTGGAGACTACAAATCATTTTTAGCGTAAAAATCTGTGACTTACAAAATGGAAGCGCATTTCCTCTCAGTTCTGGTCTCATGCAATTACTGTAATAATCGTGTTCAAAAGACTCAGATGACTTATTTTTAGGTTCAGCCAAAATGGCCCTGTAGCCTGAAAGAGACAACCACACACATAACACTTCAGCACACCTCAGTTATCTGACAAGGCCCACATTCTCCAAGCTCCATATTTAGAAACATTATTCAGAAAACCCAGTAAGTGCTGGCTTTAGAGGAATAACTAAATTTTAACTCTTAAAGTCTGCCCAAATTATTTTGTTAAAGTTAATAGCTTTCAAATTGAATTACCTCTACTCACAAGTTAGGCAGGACAGAGGCCAACTGCCGTGAGAGTGACTGAGCACTGGGATAGGTTGCCCAGAAAGGCTCTGCATGGGGATATTCAAAAGTCACTTGGACATGGTCCTGGGCCACCAGTACCCAGGTGACTCTGCTTGAGCCACATGGTTGAGCAAGATGACCTCCAGAGGTCCCTTCCAACTTCAACCATTCTGTGATATTTAGCAGGACTCTGACATGCTCCAAAAGCCATCTCCTGAACTTCTGTGCTAAAACAGTAGTTTATAGATGTGTTACACTGATCTAGGCTTTGCTCTTATGAAAGAAAGAGGTATTACACTCAGGCTATCCAACTAATTTCATTTTAATCTCACAGCAAAAAAGAAATAAAATTTGATTGCTAAGTAATCTCAGGCTCATATTCCTATGCACAAATACAATTTTTGTAGAACCACTTATGATAGATACAATGCAGAACCACCACACACATTACTGAAGAAAAAAGAACCAAACAAAACCATGAAAAAAATCAGAACAGACAACCACAGCCCAAGGTGCTTCATATTTGTGATTAAGCAACACTGAAAAGAAGGTTGGACTGGAAGACTGCTGTTAGGCTTTTGGGGAAACCTATCTTCTCCTAGATGAGCAAACCAAATTCCCTCTGCCTCTCCTCTGAAGTCTTGTGCTTCCAGCTCCTGACATCTTTCCACCAGCCTCACACAAATTCATGAACTTTTGGTACTAGAGCATTAATGACAAATTACAGAATCACAGAATAGTTTGGGTTGGAAGGAAACTTACAGATCACTGAGTTCCAACCCCCTGCCTTGGGCAGGGACACCTTCCCCTACACCAGGTTGCTCAGAGCCCTATCCAACTGGCCTTGAACACTTCCAGGGATTGAACATCCACAACTTCTATGGGCAACCTGTTCCAGTGCCTCACCAAGTGGCTGGTAATAAATAAGGCAAACAAAGTCTTTCACTCTGCAGCAGATAAATCATGACACTAAACAAAAGCAAGCATCCTCCTCCCAATTTCAGTTAGCATGAATTTGTTCCTAAATTAATGTAATCACAACAGAATTCCTAAAATAATTAATTTTATATCAAATACATTCGATTAAAACTGCCTGTTTGCAAGAAAAAATTAAAATATTTTCCAGTGTATGAAGCCTATGCTACAGGCCAATAATAATGCATGAAAGAAAACTGTGTCCATTTCCAAACTCTTCTCACGGATCCTATTTGCATTTTGGTCCTGCAAAAACGTAATCAGGTGATTGTTCTCACTGAATGTTAACAGTGTTATTATTTATTTGCAACTGAACTTTGTCTCAATGCGTTTCTGAATCATGAATAATTTGCCTGCAAACAAAACTAAAAATTAAAGGTATGTTATGATGATACACACTTATTGCAAAAAACCCCTTAAAGAATTCACTCAGATTCTTACTTCGATCACACTCTTCAATTGCTAGGGCAGCTTGCGATGGTTTCAGGTACCTGACATAGCCCAAACCTTTGCTTTCTCCAGTAGTCTTGTTCTTAATTATGCTGCAATATTCAATGTCTCCATACATCTAGAACAATTAAAAAAACATGTTAATTTCCAATATTTGAAAACCATGAGAAGCTCCATGTGCTAAGCCCTTCTAACACATTTAGAAAAATGCATTTTACAATAACAACAAACAGCGAATCAGAACCTTAAACTTCTCTCGCAGATCCTCCTCTGTGTAGGTTTTTGGTATCATAACAAAGATTCGAGTAAGCTCCTCATCTTCAAGATCTCGGTGGCTTCCAGAAGCTCTGGACTGCGCAATAAATACCTAACAAAATAATTACATAATTACTAATTACTGGCAGAAGGGTCTAAGACATGTACCAACAAGCAAGTGAAATAGTTAAACTGTCTTTGCATTTATTGTGCACATAAGCTGGCCTTCTTAGCATGGAGAGAAAGAACATCTGTGACCACCTGTGATAAAAGGCCTACAAATGTAATAAGTCCTGAACAGTTTCCCAAACAGGAGAGGAGCCAGAGAAGTTCCTTACTCGGGATAAGGAGGCATGGTGAGAAATACCACTGCTGATTCAGCAGCAGTGTCAACACTACCAGTTACACATGAGGTAGCAAAGAATGCAATTACTGTAACAGACCTAATACAGCAGTAGCAGAAACAAATAATCAAGGGACCAAAAAAGAAAGTCTAACAGCTTAATAAAACCTGAACTGCTACTGCAGTTCACTGCTCAGCTGGGCCAAAGTTTACAGGTTTACTGCTCTATGAAGGAACATAACTTCTCATATCTGTTACTCTTAAAATTTTTTTTAGTTATTGAAATAAATTTCATGTCAGAAGTGCACACCAGAAGACAGTCAAGAAAAAAAGCCCAAATAAATCACAAACAAAATCAGGAAGCAAAATCAAAACAACGAAGTAAGCATGACTCAACTTTCAAAGCAAGCCTCTTACGCAAAAGTAGCAACTGATTTCACAGAGCTTTTATTATTTTTCTAATAGCCATGCAAGGGTACGAGGAATCAACTCAGATCTTCTGGCTTCTGATAGCAAGCTCTTCAGAAAAGATTTCACTGACTCAATTGTACTGTCAAGTGAAACACATAGATAGCATCTTCTTTCTCTGTTTAAATTCATTCATACTTTCTTAGTACTTGGTGAATAGGAAAACAAATCAGGAAGCTGAAAGCTGACAGAACAACTTCATAGATTAAAAAAAAAAAAAGTTTTGAAAAGTGTTCACAAGCTATAAAACCATATAAAACATACAAGCAAAGACAGTTCTATTTGTTTCTAATTCTCTTGCTTACAACACTTAAAACATACAAAAGACTCTTTGTCACAAACAGCCCCTCGCTTCCGGGTGCGGCATTTCCCGCAGGTCTGCTGCAGCTCAGGCCCGGGGGGATCCTGGGGAACGGGCGGGCCCCGCCGCCCGCCACGAGAGCCGCGGGGCGGACGTGCCCGGGAGGGCCGGGCCGGCCCCGGCAGCGCGGCCACGCAAGGCCGGTGCTCCGGCCGCTCCGCCGGGCCGGGCCGGGACGGGCTAGGCCTGAAGCGCCCGCGGCTCCCGCTGCCCCCGCTCGGCCCGGCCCAACCCCGAGCCCCCCGGCCGCACCTTGATGGGCTTGCCGTCGGGGACTAGGCTGCGGCCGTGCATCTCCTCCATGGCCCGGCAGGCCTGCGAGCTCCGGGCGTACTTGATGAAGGCGATGCCGCGGGACTCGTTGGTGCGGCGATCCCGCAGCAGCCAGATGTTCTGGACGTCCCCGAAGGGCGAGAAGCGCTCCCGGAGCAGCGCCTCGGTGGTGTCCTTGCCCAGCACCACGAAGATGCGGCTGTTGGGCGGCTCGTCCAGGCACTCGGCCGAGAGGCGGACGCCGCTGCTCTCCTCCATGGCGGGGCCGAGCTCCGCAGGCCGCCCCGGGTACAGCAGGGAAGCGCAGCCCCGCCCTTCCCGCTGCGGGCCCAGCGCCCGCCCCTTCCCTTCCTTCCCTTCCCTTCTTTTCCTTCCCCTCCGCCGCCCGCCCCGCCCCGTGTGGCTCACCCGCCCGCCAGCGTGCCGGTCGGGCGGCGCGCGTTCTTCCTGTTATTTTCCACAAGCAAATTAAATATGCAGAGGTCCCCCCGCTCTTTCACATATGCAGATGTAGTTGTCAAGCAGAACGACTGATAACATTTGGTACTTTCTGCATGGATCTAAACGGGTTGTGTTGAAAAAAGTAACATGGTCTCTATTCGGGAATATTCTCAGTGCCACAGTGTTGGAAAAGATGGAAAGGACTAAATCTTTGGGCTTTATTTGGCTGTAGAACAGGACAAGCTGCAGGATTTTCTTGCTCAGATCCAAACAAAAAGAAAGGCAAAACAAGGAGGTGACATTAGCAAGGTGCAGTGTTGAAGGGGACATACATTAAAAAAAATTGGTTTTCTTTAGAGGTATGATAGCCTTACAAGGATTTAGTATCACAACTGTCGACTTTGCAGTACTGCAGATGAATTTGAGCTACAGTTCCACAGAAACAAAAATCCACATTACCTGTATTTAATATTGGTACAATTTCCAACACTCAGTACACCAGGTCAGAAGGTTTATATCTTTCCCAGAACACTGTAGTGCCAACTACTAATTTCTGATTCTAGTGAGCTTTTAGATTTTTTTTGCTGGTCACTACCCTCTACTGGCATCGTGGTGTGCTGCAGTTGTTTTGCTTGACTAAATACTGTCCCCTACTAGTACACTATGACTTTAGGTTTTTCTTGTGCTTTTCACAGAGAAAGTCTTGAAAAACAGTGGAACATCTAAAAGGGAAAGTGTTCTGTGTGGGTTTCATTGGTTTTGTTTATATTATTGGAATGTAAATTATATTAATTGAATCAAGCTATTAATTACAAATACAGTCCTGTGTCTCATGGTTTGGGTTTTTTTCTGGTTACTAAAGTTCTTTAGAATTGTGTGGCTTTTTTTTTCCCTGTCATTTCTTGGAAACGTTTTATGACATTCACTTTATACTGGAATTTCCTCCATATACCATCAGCATGTAGTAACTATTTTTCCCAGTAAAATTGTAGCAAAGAAATCCTACCGCTGTTAGTACAAGCTTTTAAAAGAAAGCAAGCAAAATGACATCTAAATTCACTATAGACAATGGGAAGAGTCAGCTCTGGAGGACAGAAATGTGAACATGTCATTACAGGTATTGCAATAGTCTTCAGTACAAGAGCAGGCTTCTGTTGAAAAAGACAGGTTTTAGCAGGTTTGGTAGGAAACAATAATGATTTTTCAACTTCTGTCAAGAGATTCCAGGAACTGGCTATTGACAACCTGTTTCCTAATTGCCCTTCAAGGCACAGCCTTGAGGAATTCAATGCCAATCTCATGCTCATTTTTAAAAACTGTATAAAATTAAATTTGGATCTTCTGGATATTGGAATTACAAATATATTCATATAGTTTAGAAGTAGAAAGTAGTTGTATATGAAATGTTGCAAAGAACTGCAACTCTCCATGATGCAAAAAGGATTTCTATTTTATTTATTAAAGTGACACAGAGTATATGTTGTGCATGATGTGATACATCATTTATGCTCACATCCTCCTGGATTCTACTGGACTGCTTCCCCCTTTCAGACTGTGTTTAGAGTAACAAAGCATCTCCCCAAATGACAAATTTTTTTCAAGTGGTTTTCCCAACTGTGTTTTGAGGACTGCTATTCCACCACCTTTCTGAACAGAGAAGCACACTGCACCTGAGAAATGCACTGACATCTCCCCTTGTGATTCGTTCAGGGCATCTTAGAGTATTTCTATATGTTGTACCCAAGGAAACCAGGTGCAACTGGCTAAAGCCTGCACTGCTGTCTGGGTTGGCATTGTGCATCCCTGCTGACAAAAGGTGCATCACACCTCAGATGCATCAGATGTAAGATGTTTGTACCTCACTGCAGCACACCTATAAAATTACAATAGCAGCAAAATCCCATGGCATTGACAAAATCCATTTTCCTCTTTTTCTGCCCTCCCATAACAGGCTGAAACTAATCTATCTCGGGCCAACACATGAGGCTGCAGCCCAGTGCACACTGTGCTTGTTTAACTCACCCTGCAGACAGAACAGAGACCTCAGTTTTCTCCTAATATCCATCAATGCACACCTGGCCAGGCTTCTGAACCTAGTTTTCATCCTGACAGCATGTCCAAATCCTGTGCAAGTTACAGATCAGTGAAACCAGTGTGATCATCTTTGTCACATTTCATCTTTACATGAATTTCAGGTTCTACAGTTACAATTAAACTGTTACAGTAAATTTTTCACTATGTATTTCATGCAATGGAGACAATTACAGTTTTACTTTCTTCAGTCTTGACTGCTATTTGAGAGATTGTCAATGTGAAGATTTCTGATGCAGTCAAATCCTATGCATAAAATCCCAGCAAAATAAACTAAAGATGCCGCAAGACTTTGAAGGACCTAGCTTATACCTAAGCTTACAGAAACACGAAGTTGCTTTAAGTGTTTACATACAGAACTGCTACACAGTAGCCATTTTGTAGAAAACACTGGTGTTCGTGCTAAAATCAAGCCTTACCACAATGAGAGGGTAAAAATTATTTGCATACAATTATTTCGCACCCAAGGTCCTCTTTTGAGAGCTGAGGGTATCCGCCGGGACGGCTTCCAGCAGTTCATGGGCTTTCTTTGTGCAAATGGAGTGTTTGTGCCAGCGCTGCAAATCCGCAGACGCAGCTCGGGCCCGGAGCAGCCCCGGGGGGCGAGGGGATCCGGGAGCGCGGCCGCCACCGCGCTGTGACAGCGGCGGCGCTGCCCGAGGGCTGCGCCTGTGAAACCCCCGTGCGTCACAGCTCCGAGCGCTGGAAACGCTCACAGAGCCTTGCCCCGCCGAGACACGCTGCCTTGTCATACCAAGCTACCTGCGTGGAAAGCTCAGCTTCGATAGAGGTGCGAGCAGCTCGGGCACAACCCCCTAGAGTGTGTCCTCCGAGCTGCCCGCTCTCCGCCCCTCGGCCCGCAGCCCACTCGGCGCGGGTTCTGCAGCCGGGCGCGCTCCGCAAATCGGGCGGGGCACGGTGCGGCGGCCGGGAGCGACCCTTCCCCGCCGCCGCGCACCGCCCAGGGCCGGGCTGGCTCCCGGCTCCCGGCCCTCCTCCGCCCCCCCGAGCGCCGGGGCTGCTGCCGGGGCTGCTGCCGGGGCTGCTGCCGGGGCTGCGCCCCCCGCCCCGGCTGCCCGCGCGCCGCCCCCGCTGCCCTATTGCCGCTGTGTGCCGGCGGCGGCGGGGTTTCTCAATGGAGAGCCCGTCCTCCTGCGGCAGCACCCCTGCGCGGCGGGGAGAGACGGAGAGCTCTAGGAAACCCCGCCACAGCAGCCCGGGACCTGCGGCGGTGAGGGAGCTGCTGCTCGGCCCGCACCGGCGCGGCCAACGAGGCTGGGAGCCGAAATCCTTTGTCTGTGGCTTCGTAAGCTGCACAAGCCGAAGCATCTGCACGGAGCCCCTGAGGGTCACCCCCACTGCCGCGGGAGACGCGGCCGTCCTCCGCGACGCGCACGCAGCCCTTCTTCCCCCCCCCGACACCCGCGCAGCAGCCTGCGCTATCGACACGTGTCCCAAAGTGCTCCCTCTCCTTCCTAGCACCGCCCGCCCCCCGCGCCGTAGGGGGCTGCTGCAGGGACAGGGTCCCCGGCAGGTCGGAATATCGTTTAGCTGAGGATTTGCCCGTGTGTTTTCCCAGCCACCCGAACTCCCATTCATGAATTTCTGAAGCCGCCTTCATTCAGACTTTGGGGAGCGCATGAAAAACATTTTCACGTGTTAAGATCCATGACTTGTTTTTTCAATCGCTTATGCGTAGGCATTGATTTAGCAATGAAAAGTGCTCCACGTGCGCATAAAAATAACCCTTGTCCGTCTGCCGGCGGTGGGTACGGTCGGTTTCCGTCGGGCAGTCGGCGATGCCCGAGCGGACATCCAGGAGCGCCTGGGCGCGCCCGCTCCCACCGAGCTGCCCGGGAACAGCGGCTTGCGGCAGAGAGCCCTGGGCGGCTCCGGGCGGGCAGAGCCGCTGTGCCCCTCACACCCGCGGGACACAGCCAGGGCTCCGCACGGGTGAGGCTATCCGCAAATCAACTCAGTGATCCCAGAAACGGAATCCACTAAGGATTCTTGGAAGGGCTCCGTTTTTCTGCTTGTCTCCTGAATTACTGAAGCAGCTCAGTACTTCAATAAATGAGATCTTCAATAAATGAGAGCTCTTTAACGGGAGGGCTCCCATTACTTCCCGCCGCCTCTCCCGCGGACCGCGGGCGGCAGCCGCGGCGGGGTTCGTCCCCTCCCCGAACGAGCATCACAGACAAAAGGCCCCTCCCTTTTCCCCCGATGTTGTTGAATGAAACTCCCTAGCACAGCTCCCCGCTGCCGGGGGTCCTCCCGCCGGGGGAAGCTGCGCGCCCCGCCCGCCCTGCCGAGGCGGCTGCTGCCAGGCAGTGCCCCCCCACCCGCAGCGGGGTCCGCCAGCCTCCCTCCTCCCCGCCTGCCCCCCCGCTCGGCTCACGCGTCCTCCCCTTCCTCCTTCTCAGTGGTCTGCCGGCTGGCTTACGCAGGAGCCGCCGCCAGCACTGACAGCACTTGGCAGAAGGGGTTTGCCCGAGCGCTCCCGGAGCATCTCCAGAGGCGCGGCGGCACCGCCTGCCCGACGCACCAGGGGAGCGGCCCAGAACCGGGAACCGAGACCAGAGCTGGAGAAAAGCTGAAAACCGGGAAGCACAAAAAATACCTAAAAAAATACGAATACTACTATTACTACTAATAATAAAGAGTGGTGGGCAGGAAAAGGAGGTCGCGGGGGAAAGCAGAAGGCGAGAAGAAGGCGCGTCGCTGAGAAGGGGTCCGGGCAAGGGGCAGAAGCGGCCCCTCGCCGGGGCTGCCGGCATCCCCCGTGCCCCGGGGCGGCCGTCGGGGCGGCAGCAGCAGCACGTGGCGGCGGCGGGGCATGGCCAGCGCGGGAGCTCCCGCGGCCTGAGCCGCCCCCGCCGCCGGCACCATGGCAGCCGCCGGCGATGCCGGCCTCGACGTGGCGGCGGTGGAAAGTTTCCTAGAGAGGCACCCGGAGCTGGTGGAGAAGTGGCTGCAGAGGAAGAACTCGCTCCCAAAGCGCCTGCCGTCCCCGCCGCCCCCGCCGCCGGCCCGTCGGAGGAGCGGCGGAGCAGCGACGGCCCCGGCGGCAGCTGGGGGGAGCGCGGGCGGCCCCGGCGGTCCCGGCCCCGCTCCCGGGGGCTGCAGCGCCGAGCGTCCCAGAAGGAGCTGCGGAAGAGCTTCGCCCGCTCCAAGGCTATCCACGTCAACCTCACCTACGACGAGCATGTGCACGCCCGGGCACAGGAGCCGCTGAGCAGCGTGCGGCGGCGGGCGCTGCTGCGGAAGGCCAGCTCCTTGCCCCCCACCACCGCCCACATCCTCAGCGCCCTGCTGGAGTCCCGCGTCAGCCTGCCCCAGTACCCCCCCACCGCCCTGGACTACAAGCGCTACCTCAAGGAGCACAATGAGCGCCAGTTCTTCCTGGAACTGGTCAAGGACATCTCCAATGACCTGGACCTCACCAGCCTCAGCTACAAGATCCTCATCTTCGTCTGCCTCATGGTGGACGCGGACCGGGGATCCCTTTTCCTCGTGGAGGGAACCTCCGCCGGCAAGAAGACCCTGGTGTCCAAGTTCTTCGACGTGCACGCCGGCACCCCGCTGCTGCCCTGCGGCTCCACCGAGGACAGCAACGAGGTGCAGGTGCCCTGGGGCAAGGGCATCATCGGCTACGTGGCGGAGCACGGCGAGACGGTGAACATCCCCGACGCCTATCAGGTAGGAGCCGGGCAGGCTCCCCCGGCCCGCGGCGGCGGAGGCGCGGACCGAGCAGCCCCCGGTGGCCGGGCCCTGCCTCCCCCGGGGCTCCTCCCGCCGCAGCCTCGCCGGGGCGGCCCGGCCGGGAACGCTGCGGGACGCGGGGCACAGCGGAGGGAAAGCCCGGCCGGGGAAGCGGCAGAGAAAGCCCCGCTGGGGCGGCCACCGGGGCTGAAAGGGCCCTACAGCCGGCAGGGCAGTGGTCTGGATTTCGCAGGAGCGATAGGCGCTTCACGTGTTTCTAAAGCATGCTTTGGAACCGGCTGAAGAAAAGTTTAAAAAAAATGCTCGTGACAGTCCCAATGATGGTGTTCTTAAAATTCTGTCCCAATGTTCCCTGGCTCTCCGCTGCTGAAAAAATCTCATTGCTTTTAAAAGAGCATCTATTTTCACCTTTGTATATGCCCACTCAGCCCACATGGCATGTGTTTTCAAACCTATTCCTAGTAGCGATACAGTCAGTTATTCTCCAACAAATACTGTCCCCACTTTTTACTTCTTTAGAGGCTTCAGTGTGAATTGTGAAAATGTAGTTCTGGCTTCAAGTCAGATATTGACCCCTGGCTTCAGCAGGGACAGACGAGCCTTTGCGCGAATGTCAATGTAGAGCAGAGCCTTCAGTTTCCTGGCTTGAAATTTA
Source organism: Muscicapa striata striata (assembly GCA_030060385.1). Classification (NCBI taxonomy): domain Eukaryota; kingdom Metazoa; phylum Chordata; class Aves; order Passeriformes; family Muscicapidae; genus Muscicapa; species Muscicapa striata. The sequence goes on along the minus strand of JAREIS010000056.1, from coordinate 1,223,835 downwards.
CCTCTCTTTCGGGAGGAGGGGATTCTGTTTCTAGTGTTTATTCAGCAATTGGAGGTTCTTGAGAAAATGAAGAATCACAAAATGACACGTTTTCTCAGTTAAGATTTTGGAAAGCTTGAGAAAGGTGGGAGATGTTTGTCTTGAAGAATTTTAGTAGTAGTCATTGCCCAGTGTCTGATTTTACTCTGCAATAATAATAAAAACAATAGACATTTAAAAACTGATGATTCTTTACAGCAGACTACAAGAAAGAAACTTGAAAAATAAGATTTGATTATCTGTGGTTTTTAAATACAGAACAAGAAGAACCAGGGTACATGTATTTGGGGCTGAACATTTATTTATTTATTTATTTATTTATTTATTTGTCAAGCAGTATTTGAAAAATACTAGGTACCTCACAGATCCAGACTGACAGAGGTTCCCAACCCACAGATGTCAAAGGGAATCTTTGAAAAATATTGAAACAGGTACTTTTGAAAGGTACTTCACTTTGAAAAGGTAAAAATGCTCAGACTAAAATGAGTATTGGATCACCTTTAAAAAAATTCAACTGGCTTTCTTCCTTTTTTTCCCCTTCCTGCATTATACACTTTTTCTTGCAATCTGATTTTGTTACTTTCACTTGTAGAACTGTGCAATTCCCAGAATATCCGTGGTTGTAGGTGAAGCAGTATGTTCTCCCTAGTCTCAACTTGCTAAACAGATAAAGAATATCTGAGTTTAGCTAGGAAGGAACTTGATCCTTCCTTCTAACTCTGGATAGCTCCAGCCACCCTTTTTTCGTAGGTGAGAATGCCACCGAAATGGCATTGTTTTCTAGTCCTAGGGAGGTATATTGTTTTTCTGTTTAATTTTTTCTTCAGTGTTTGTTCACTTTGTGTTCACTTCCCTATGAAAAAGTCCAACTTCTTTGAACAGTTCCTTTTCTGTTTCATCTACAGAGAAAAGTGAAAGGCAATCCATCCTGTTGCTATTCCTGGTGCTATTATGTTATACTTTTGTCTGGCTCTTATTCAAAATCAATTTAAATATTATTTTGATATTACTTAAATAAATAATACAACTCATTGTACCTTTAAGCCCCAAGTACATTAGTTGCAGCAGATGGGCAAGTTCTAATCCAAGCCCATCCTGTAATTACATCAAATGCAACTTCCCTACTTTCAGTGGAGCTGCTTCGATTGACTTTAGTGAGTGCAAATGAAACTTAAGACCTCCCAACTGTAATGAAAGTTTTGCTTGATAATAAAACAGAGTCCTGCTTTCAGTTATGTTTCTGAGGTTGTACATTTGATCTTCCCTTACTTGGCAAGGATATATATCCATTGTACATCATCAAAAGGAGACATTTCTAACTTAATGGTATAAAGAGCTCTATGGAAGGCCAGGTACCTGGGCCTGAAGAGGTGACAGCTGTTCCATTTCAGATCATTGTAGTGCTCACAATGGAGCACTTCAAAAATTAATAAATATGATAATATTATTTTATGCCACTGATGATGAAAGTGTTTAATCAACTGTTGGGAAAAAAACCAGTACCACCAGGAAACTCTGTCCGGTGGAGCTGAAGAAAAAGGGGTGACAGCAGAGCACCATTTTTTTGTCCATTGAAGAGGGTTTCTGCAGTGATGCTGACTGTTTGGCAAGAAAAGGCCTTCAACAAGTCAGAGGAACTTCTAGATTAATTTAAACTTCTTTTGCTTGTTTTTTCAATTAAAAAACTGGTTTAAAATAGGTAAACATACTTATCATCAATTAGCTAGTTTACTGTGTTGTGAAATTTACTATTATTCAACCATCTCTATTTTCTCAGAGCCTGATCAAATACCATTTGGAATTCAACCAGTGAGTACAAATTTGGTTTCCTGCTTGTACTGTCAGCTATGACTGACATTAATGGTACTTCAGTGCAATCAACATTACATTTAAATGCTGTCATGTCTTGTAATGTGCTCCATGCAGGCAGTCCCCTGTGCCCATCAGACTGATTGTTTCAGGAAGTATTTGTAAATGACTGCTTGTGTCATTATCAGAGACAGACTATTTCAATTACTCATTTATACTTCTAAAAAGAAAAAATACAAGAAAAACCCCAAAACATTTATAAGATGGGGCTTTTCCACAATCCAGGCGATTTTTACTGTTGTTGAGTGGGACTCTCAAAATCCATTCATATGAAAAATCTTTCTTAATTCAATAAACACACAAAGATACAAGGTTTGGAATTAATATCACATATTGAGGACTGTATAATAATCACTTCTTTTAATACTAAATGATGACCGCATAAGATCCCGCAGTAGTTTAATTTATGAAGTTCAGCTTTCACTGAACAAACTTTTGAAGGTTCACAGCAATAGAGAATTTGAAAAATAATTTATGGAAAAGTTCAGATGAATGTAATATAACTGATTCAAAAGTTGCACAATTTCATTAATGGCTTTAAAGGCTTTATTTATTACATTGCAAAGTCATTTGATGAAAGTGAGTTTATAATTTTAACTGTGACATGCATGATCTGAAATGCTAGTGTTAGCAGCACAGAGAATTTGAGAAAAGGAAAGCAATTAGATACTTTCTTTCATTTTCATTTTGAAGCCGGTCTAAAACTGTTCCTCCTGAATTAATCCAGCTGAATTGTAAATCAAACTTTCAGTCACTTCAAGTTCTAAAATAAGGCCTTGGACACTCCCATATGTAAATTTTGGGAAGTGTTTCTGATTCCTTTTTCATATGGGAATAATGCACTATATTTTGAGCTCACATGTTGGAAGAAGAATCAGGTCCTACTAGCAAGGAAATTTAGTGCCTAAATGTCCATTGAGGCTCCTTTTGACAGAGAATAAGATGTAGCTTCCATCATCATATATGAAGACTATTAAGCCTATTGTAAGTACACAGACAGAGACCTTTACCTGTAGTTTTTAGAAGCAGTTTTCAAATTTAAGGATTTTTCCTAAGCTGTGGATTTTTTCATGTCATCCATTCTTCTCACAGGACATCCATGGTGTTTAGCTAAAAATTACTGATAATTTCAATTTTGCTCCATCTTTTAGAGCAATATTTAGATAATGAACATTTTAAATTACAAGTAATGTTTGGTTATTGTTATACCTTTAGCTGTGCAAAAATTAGGAAATGGTTTAATAGCATCCCAAATCCTTCTAACTAATGGAAAATAATATTACCCTCTAGAATAGTAAGCATGTATCAGAAAGTGGTGAAAAATGTGTTCTGCCATTTTCCAGTGTCAGCTGAATAAAATTTCTGCACATCTTATGTTAAATTTGGAATTTAAAAAGTAGCTTTAAAAGACAGAAGACAAAAATGGCTTACCAGATGGATGTTTTAATAAAGCATGTAGCAAAGAGGAAAAATATTAAATGGAGTCAAGCTAAGATGTGGGTTTTGTAAGTTAGAGGAAGTGCTGCAAAATATGACCAATCATTTTTCCAAAAAGCTCAAGTCCTCAAAAAGAAAATGTAACAACATTACTGCAACTAAAATAAAAGTAAAAAACAAATTGAGCTCTCTTTGTATGGGAGTCTCCTATTGCCTCTTTCAAGCTTAGGCCAAGTGTAACTTATTTAATGCAGACACAACCCTTCACAGCGAGTTTTAAATATCCTTGAATACCTAGGTACAGGCATGGGTGTTGTCTTTTTCAAGCCCTCCTGGTGAGCTCTGAGCAGCCAGTGTCTCCTGCTGTGCCAGGAGAGCATCCCAGAGTTACTGCTCAGGGGTGCAAACCTTGGAGCCTGGGGGGGGCCTGTGTGAGGCTGCCTGTGGGTGCAGAAGTCAAGAAGAGACATGAGCCACCTCACCTTACACAGGGTAGCTGTTTGTCATCAGCAGTATTAACAGCAGGTCTTTCTCAGTTTTGAAGAGCTGCTAAAGCACTAAAACCCTGGGGCCTGGCAGGTTCAGCTCTGCAAATGGGAAGCACTTCGTTCTACTCAGCAGCACTGGGCAGTGGCACCAACAGCTCTATGAATTTCAGTGCTGACTCTTAACAAGGACAGAGGTTGCTCTTAAGAGAGCAAAGATTGTAAGACCTGGCAAGCAGAATACACTGTGGTCTTTAAAATTTCCATGTAATACAGAAAAAAGGATAAAAAGCAGATTTTCATTACTGTACATTAAATATTTCTAGGGGAATGCAGGAAATAACTGCAACAGTAAAAACTAAGATGCTCTGATGTGCTCTGCAGAAAAGGACACTCCAGCTCATCATGCAAAATATAGGAAAACTTGAAATTCTAAGTACAAGTCCATAAATAGGTGAAGGGGTATTGTAATTATCCCTGTGTCTGCAGGCCACTGGCTGTGAACATGTCCTTCATCCTTCATGTCACAGTGGTGCTGGCCTGGGAGAGAGGGATCTTTGTGCAGGAGGCAGGTCCTGGCAAGGAAAGGCAGAGAGCCCTCAGCAGTAGCTGCGGATGTCTCTTCACCTCCTGCCACCTCCCTCACTCCATAAGTCTTCTTCTCCAGGAGCAGTGTCTGACTGCTGTGCCCAACCTCCCAAGACCTTGCCAGGTCGCACCACCACGAGTGTCTGGAGATGCCTGCCAGGGGCAGGAGCTCCTGGCTGACACCAGGGACACATAGAGGGACACTTGCCCAAAGCAAAGGCTGAGTTGTTCCGTGTTCCTGTGCTGCTGCTGTGGAAGCCCAGGACAGACAGGGCTGTGCAGTGCAGTGTACACTGCTGGTGGCTGCCCTCAGCTGTGGTGAGGAGTCACACCTTCCCTCCTCACTTGTGTGAGTGGCTGAGGCTGCATCCCCCACCAGGCAGGCAGTGCCTGTCCTCAGTCATGACTCCATGGATCCTCACCAGCCCCCAGGTGTGCTCACCATGGATCTGACACCAAGATATTTGGGATGAGCAGTGGGTGGGCCAGCAGTGGCTGTGCTCAGGGGGCCCAGGTGAGGCTTCTTTGCCACAAGACCCTGCACTAGTCCCCAGCTCTCCCTCCTGGAGCAGGTGCCTGGGCTGCTGGACCTGCAGAGCTTTGGCAGGAAAAATGTTGAAAAAAGAGCTGGGGCGGTTTTCCTATTGGTAAGCTGATAGACATTAGCTGGATTATTACTCAGCTAATCCATCTGTCTGAAGAGTATAGATGTTTTCAGATTTTTTTTTTTTGCCTCAGACATTCTAGAATGTTTTCTTAGAACAGATGTGAAACTGGTGACATTCTGTGGCCTATACTTCCTCATGAGAAAGTAGTATATATATTTGATGAGAGCAGGTCAGTGACAAGGAGAAAAAACTGCAGGATTTGGCCCTTCAGATTTTAGTTGAGGTCCTGTTACAAGCATAAGCTGAGTAAAGCTGTAGTTTTGTGTGGTAAATAATTTTGGTGTTCTGCTTGATTGGCTTTCATTTTTTCAAAACAAATGACTATTTCATTTTGTTATTTATAGTTCTATGCTATTGCATAGCTTTTCTATAGAGTAACAAATTTAAGAAGTATACATGCATCGTTATGCAAGTTAATTTGTTTTATTTTTCTAAAATAACCCTATTGGCAAACTATGAAAAATAAATGAAAGCAATGGCTCAGCAGTTATGTATTAACAGGGCAACAGCAACTCTGTGCAGCCTGAGCTTCATTTCTCTAGAGTACACACTTCAAAATGAGTGCTGCTTTGTCAATAACAAACACTACTGCTTTGTCACAATAAGACTGCTGCTGTAACACTTTAAACTGTGCTGCCCACCTGAGTGATCTCCAGCAGGTGCTAGGTTTAAACCCATACGCACATTTCCCTTGAAACACCAGGAGTCTTGTTGGTTTCCTTGCTCAGAGGAGTATTAGCTCTCTAAAGCCACCTGTGTGTGTATATATCTTGTATCAAGAATCATGAATATTTAGGAGGTCAGCACTAAGTCCTGTCCCAAATATTGGAACAAGACGGGAACATGGGCATGGTTATAGTTGGTGCCCAGTGGAATATGTGTCAGGGCTGGTACAGGATGGGAGAGAGAACCACTGTGCTGGGGTAACCATATGTCATCTTTAAATATTGAAAATTAGAGGAAAAATATTTTTCTTTGTAAACAATTTATTTAAGAGTGATGCAATCAGACTAGAACTGCACAGAATGTGCTGTATGTAAGGCCACAGCTTGACTCATTGTCATGCTATTGGTGATCTCTCTGGAGTTTGTTCTGAAGGAAAAACCAAAATCTTAATGTGATGGATCTAGGTATGTCCTACAGAGGAATATTTTCTGACCCCTACTGCTGAGCAGTTCAGACTATGAAGCAGGAGCTGTAATTATGCTTATTAGATAGGCATTTGTGTTTGCAGACTTGCTAGTGCTTATAGTCTTTTCTCCTGTTTAAGACCATTATAGATTTTGTCACATTAATTTTGTGCAAGTCATAATTAGATGAACATGCATTGTTACTAATGTCCATTGTCAAACTGATAACTGAAACAATGCTCAGAAAGAGTTTAAGTCATATGAGACAGTCCCACCAATCAAACTAAACAAAGCCTCAAACTCCTGACATATGCAGGGGAAAAAAAAACATCAAAAAAGCTTTAGTATTGCATTGTTGCAAAATCAACAACTTTTCTATTTTTTCAAAGTAAGCTACTTTATAAATTCAGACTATATATGATCCTAGTTTTAAATCCAGAACTTAAAAATTTTTTTAGCATCAAAATCTCTCCTTTTATAAGAATTGTTTTGTGAGTAAAGAAATAAGAGTTGGCTGAGCTGTTTCATGTTCCTATCTGTTGTAGTAATTTTTTTTTCTTACAAGAAATATTGCTGTAACTGTATGAGTAGTCACAGTATAACTGGACTGTGCATATTTACTCAGGAGAATTAGGTTTGCAATGCTGTTGCCTGGTACTAGTTTGCTCTCCTGCTGCCTTTGTCTCTGGGAACTTAGGGATTTTGGGGGAATGGCAGGCATAGCTGCAGCAGTCCTTACATGGAAGTCTCTTCAGAAATTGCTTTATTAGTTGTGTTTTGTGTGTGAGTTTGTTGTCTACAAGGTTTCACCATATCTCCTTTAGTGGTTTATTTCTTGGGTTTTGTTTCCTGTTTATGCACAATGTAATTTGCACCATATGTGATTTTTAGAAAAGTGTATCTAGAACAGACTGCATGCCCTAATTTTTTTTCATTTGTATTTAGCTTTTTTAATGTTATGCTTGAATCTAGAGAACTTGCTATCTTTTAGACTGCTCTTTTAGGTTTCTTGCTCTTTTTTCTTTCTATAAAAGCTTATGTATTATACTTACAGGAAGTGTGATTAGGAAAGTGAATCGAGTTATGAAATCTTCCAACTTCAATTTCTTTGTTTTTGTAAAGGCTCTTGGAGGATGGCTTTCTATAAATTCACTCAAACTTGTCTATCCCATGCAGTTTGGTAATACTCAGGTATTAACAATGCTGTCATAATGCTTGTATTAGTTTTTTTGATGCAATTTAGCAACTTAATCAGTAATTTAAATACAGTATAATCCAGGAAATTTTGATACAAGTTTGTGTTCTTTTTTTTTTTTTTTTTAATAGAACCCTTTCTAAAGAAAAAACCAAAGTAACAAACAAACCAACAAAAAAAAAAATGGTGCTGTAAATGGTAAAATATAATAGACCAGGCCTGTTAATTGGATATTTTTTGTAGTGTTCTCTTCTGTGTCATAAAAAGATTTGAAAGGTGTTTTCAAATCATAAAATCAAAAATGGCTTTCTCTTTTAGCTGTCAGTTTTAGCTGAGGCATTTGGTGCATATTTCATTAGATTAAATACTTTTCCTTAGATACTGAAGAAAGAGGAAGTGCTTTGTCATGAAGACTTAATTCCTGGAAATGTTATCAAGCAAGTTTCATCCTCCATTATAATATTTGATTCTTGGCTAACTTGGGTTAGGGTTATACTTTTTCTTTTGTTCTAAACCATGGTAACCATGCTCACATAAAATGCAAACATACTAGTTTTGATAAGGTTATAAAAAGACATGTTTTCAAGTTCAAAGAGTTATCCTATGTTGAAGAAAACAGAAAAACACAGTGAAACTTGTATGTTTGCTAACAATGTACAACCTACCAACTTTAACTGAACATTAACACCAAAAGGCAGTTGGTGAAACTGCTCACAAGCCAAAACTTTAGTTGAAAGTTGAGATTCTGATAATACATGATTCTAGAACCCTAATGGGAAAAACCCCCTTTCGTACCTTAATCTGGTCTTCTGCAGAATAAAACCATGAAGATATTGCTCTGTTCTCATTCACTGGCAATCCTCAAATATGTCCAAAAACCTGGGACTACATTGTTCCCATGCAAGTAACTGGATTGCCAGCACTTGGATTGATGGATCACACTTGCTCCCTTCTATGTCTTTACTTCATTCACCTTTCACAGGGTAACACAATCAATAAATATCTTTAAGACTGGGATAGGGTTTGTCCTACAGAGTAACTTTTCCTTGATGGCAGATGTGAAATTCCAGTTAAAAGTGCCTCAGCCTTCACGTTTTAAATATCTCTGTGTAGAAAATTCATAGTATAGAATCAAAGCAGTATTTAGTAATGCTTTAAACAATCAGTGGAAGACTTAAATTCATGAGTGTTCTTCCATGAAAATAGTGTAAGTACAATTAAATTATGGTGAAGTCTCTCTCAAAAGCTTTTATCTAGTCTGCCCCTGATTTCTGAATATATGTCTTAATTGTAAAAAACTTAAAAAAGCAAGTACTGCATTGCTGTCATAAACACTGAGAGTCTCTTACTACCCAGGAGCCTGGTGCAAATGAGGACCCTGTTGTGCTGCAGGCTGTTCCAACATGGGGGATAATACAGCTTATATCTCAAAATATTTGCAATCTGACAGAGCTGCTCTCTGATTTACCTGCCTTGTTATCAGCTGCTAAACAGGCCTCCTTGCTCAAGGTTACTGCCCTGTGAGGAGAGGGAGGTATAAACTTTTGTCCATTCTTGGCCATCACAGTTCACACCTGGGCATTAAACTTGTTATTGGTACTGTTAAACTCAGTAAAACTTCTCTCTTAGATCCTGCCATCTATGTCCTATTATGGAAATAACTGATGAAAGAAGAGAGTGTGGGGATAAGAGGTTTGGAACATAATACAGGTCATCCAGTCACTGTTTTCTGTGCATATTGCATGGTTCAACAATATCAATATTGCCAGGAACAGTGTTTTATTTTGTTCACTTATATATCTCTCCTCATCACTTTCTCAAATGTCACCTAAATGAAATTCTGGCATGCTTTTCCACAAAAGATTAGGGGTAGGTTCACTTCACATCTTGATGATTTTCAGCTTTTACCAAGTTATTGAGTTTTTTCTCAATAATGTCTCATTTTTTTCCAATTAAATGCATTAACTTTATCTTAGACTGCTGTACCTTTAGTTTTGGCTCCAAGCTGTAATACCCTTCTGCAAAAGGTCATCCAGTTCTTTAGCATCAGTGGATACAATCTGATATCCTGCTTCCTCCTCGTGTAGAGGTTCCAGGGAGAGATAGCAACAGGAAACTTCCATGATCTGCCTGAAAAGAGAAGCAATGCAGGAGGAATGAGCTGTACATTAAAGGAAACACCAGCACTTTTCAGACTGCTAATCCCCCTTGTGTCTCTGCTACTTTGGAGCAGTGGCCCCATAGCTGATCATTGCATCTGTTGCCAACACTGGCAGCTGCTGTGTCTCATTCAGACAGGTCCTGTGTGCCACCACGCCCTGCGGATCAAACTGCACTTCTCGTGTTCATCTTGAGGCCTCTTGAAAAGGCAATGGCTACATGTACCACAGGCATGGAGTTTATTCAGATGAGAAAATATCAACTCACTTCTGGTGTGACCAACAGCTGTTTTTTTCAGTTAAACTTCCACTTGAAGGTTTACTTTTTTTGTAAGGCCTACTAGGTGTCAATCAACAACAGTATTGCTGCTCAAGGCACACTGTTGTTTCGGTGTTCTCCCCATGTGCTCTGCTTTGCTTGGTACAAAATTAGTAGAACAGGGACTGTCTCTTCAGTAGACAAATATCTTTCACAAAATATCTTATCAATATTTCAGCAACAGCAACTAACTCCAAATAGTAGTTCAGACATTGCCAGAAAGTACTGGAAGAAATATTTAATTTATTCATTAGTAAAGCCTACTGTGTGATAATTGCACTGCCTTTTCTTTTCTTCTGTTGTAGAAGAACCATATCTTTCTAGGCAGGATTCTCTATGGTGCAGAACAGTTCAGCTTGTATTGAAGTTGATATAAAAGTGTTTAGAAGCATATGAAAGATCACAAGATCAGGCAGATCTGCATCCTTGATGCTGTTATTAAAAAAAATCCATCACAGAGGTCCTGGTTCTCTCAAATAAGTTATTGGGTACATTTGGTATTAATTCCATCTGGTTGAGATGTTGGAAAATGTGCAATAAGTAATAAAGTAGCCAAATGTATATGTTAATCTTTATAATGGGTAAAAATAGAGCATTTCTAAATCATGTCTCAAAGTGACTAGAAGAGACTATTTCTATAGCATTTGGAATTTGCAACAGGGAAATAGAAATAGATATAAAATTGTCAAGAAAAACAATTGTCAGTTTTTAGTATCAGTAAAAAATTAATGAATTCCTCATCACAATCAAATTAAGGACTGTGTGGATTGTTTTCATGACTTGAGACAAATATGGGCATTATTTCACAGCCAATATTGCTTAAACTTTTGAAAACAAAAAGTTGTGCCTAATTTTGTACAACAGCTTAGTTCCCTCATGTTAGGAGAGTCTGAACCTGCTTTAACTATTGCCTGCAGCACAATGCTAACTTCACCCTGGAGGAACAGAGCTGCTGCCAGTGAAAAGCAGCAATTTCCTCTCTGGCTGATAGAAGAGCTGTTGAAGACAATGCTCTACCAAGATGAACAAAAGTAATGTCAGCACTACCTCTTAAGTTTTCAGCCTCCTTTGAGTTACTTTATGAGCTGCAGTTTGGGCTTTACTGTTCCAGAGAATGGATTGCTGCACAGTGCCTTTTTTGAACAGGGACATTCCTGTACTTAGTTTTCCAGAAAAAGCTGAGGTTTTGATTGTATTTCTTTGAGAATGTGTTTGAATTGCATTGGAATACCAGTCCACATAACCAGTCTTACTTGAACAGACAGAAACGTGGCCAAAAAGGGTCTCCATTTACTTAAGAGACATGGTGAGCATCTACAGAATATAGGTTTGAAATGTCAGCAGGGCCTAGCAGAAGTGTGCATGTATGGTCACATTACTAATGGCAGATATCAGTCCTTGCTGGCATTCTTCTAATAGAGGCAGAAATTTGGGAATTCAGTGAATGTGATTATGTAATGGTAGATCTTGTACTGAGCCCCTGAGAAAAGTGAGGAAAAACAGCTAATAAAGAATGGGCAGAGAAGCAACAGCCTAATGCTACTGAAAGATACCAGACATTGAGAAAAGTACGTTGCTGTCTGAAGAAAGCTTGGATATGTGAAATGTATGTTAATGTTTCCTTATTTTCTTTCAAAGGATCGACGCTTTAATGATGAGATTGACAAACTGACTGGATACAAGACAAAGTCACTCTTGTGCATGCCCATAAGAAACAGTGATGGAGAGATTATTGGTGTTGCCCAAGCAATAAATAAGACTCCAGGAGGTGCCCCTTTTTCTGATGATGATGAAAAGGTAAGGTTATCTTTGCTTTTGCATACTTTCTCAATTTTTTCTCTAATTCAGAAGAATTGTCTAAAGAGACTTAATCTAAATAAGTAAATAGCACAAAATTTGTATTTATGATGTTTTTTCTGGAAGTGCATAACAAATTGTACATTTTTGTTGTTTTCAATAGAAAATATAATAGAAATAAGAAAGAAAAAAAAAAAGAAAATCTATTCTGTAAATGTCTGAGTTCCTCTAGCTGAAACTTTATCTTATGCAGACTTTTTTTATGTAGTAGACCTTAGCAAGTTTAAGAGTATCTCTGTGACAATTTCCACTCCCAAATTATTTCTTACAGGTGAAGTTCTAAAAAATAAAAAAAGTCTTTGTACTGACTCTAAAAATCAAGATCTTCTTTTAGTACTTTCCATGGGATAAATGCCTGTAGCATTTATGCAAAAGAAATTTTATTTTAGAGGAAATTATGCGTATACAAAACTGTTATTCTAAAGTACTTGAGACTTGCAAATACTTAAGGACAGAAGGATAGAGAGCATGGGAAGGAGAACACCATGTATGTGTATCTCAGGTGGAATTTGGAGGACAAAGTGAGCTCAAAAGGTAGGAAAGTAGAAGTATCTGCAAAGAAGGAGCTTGAATTAAAGACAGGGGGAAATAGGAAATGCTGCTTTTGAAGGCAGATGTATTCAGCTGACCTTGGAGGGAACGAAGCTGAAACGTGAGTGGGGAAGAGAATGGTAGAGGGCAGCAAACTGGGAAGGAACAGAACTACAACTCAGTCCAGGAGAGAGAAATGGAATCTCCTTTCAGCACGTAACAGGGAACTACTCTTCTGTGCAGACTTTTCCTCCAAAAAGCTCTTTATATTGATTCAAATACAGTTAATGTTATACACTCTATTTTTTTAAATAAAAATAATTAACTCTAGTTTTTTATTTCTTCAAGGTGTTTGTGTAACTGATTTGGCATAGTGATTTAGATTGAATTGCTAACTTTGAACATAACTCTTAATTTTCAGATGGCACTTTATCTGAAGTTATCCAGTACTTCTTAAATTCCTCCTTTAGAAGCTATCTAAACTTGTGTAACCATGGGTTGCTTTGAGTTACTTTTGATTCTTGAGAATCCTGCATGTTGAATGTTGATTTATTAGCAATGTATGCCTCAATGGGTAACTAAAAACAAATTAAACCTTCCCTGAAAAGGGGTTTTCAGCACTTCTTTTTATTAGTACTGTCCTTGTAAAATGAATTTTGTTTAAAATACAGCTTTTAACATGGGTCCTACATTTGATTATCCTACTTTCAACTTGCAAGACAGCTGTGTACATTTGAAATGTGTATTATATAAATATTCTAATGTATGAATATTTGATGCTGATGCTGCGTCATTTGCTTTCATTCAGTGTCTACCAATTATCTAAAAATCAGCAAATTGTCCATACTTCGTCATCTTTATTTTGTTTTTAGTGATTTACATCACTGTTATAAGCCTACATGTTAGAACTCTTTAAGAATACATTGAATGGGTTCTGATACGTAGATTTTATGGAAAAGTAAATGAGAACATAACCACCATTTTGCCCTGTAATAGATCTTGGATTTGATGAGGCCTGGCAGTCCATGTGCTGCTATTTCAAAACCCATGCTTGTAGGATTTTTTCACTCAGTTGGTAACCTAGAAAGTGTGGTACACCTCAGAGAAGCAAGAGAGCACATACTTTCAGGAGAACTGTCTTGCAGGATTAGCAAACAGGTTTTTTAAACCATAATATCAACACAGATGTTTATGAGGAGAGGAGGCAGGTGAAAACTGAGAAATCTTCTTCAGAATAAGAAAAGGAACCTTTGGTAGCCTGGGTATTGAGGTGGCTTGTGCAGAAAAGCCTGATAAGTAGCTGGCAAAAGACCTATATGCAGCTTTATGTTGATATTACAGTTTCTGACAATCAGCAGCTTCAGAATGGTTAGGAAATGAAAATGTAAATTAGCAGTCTTTTTCCTGCCCCAGAAACCCTCTCAGAGAAATGTCAGTATTATTTGAGTCTGGCTCTTGTTGGCAAGTGTCATTCCTCTCTTAGTATTGTGCAAAGCAATTAAAATAATCTGTTGGAGTTTTTTTATAAAATGACAAGACTATATTGTATAATGAAATGTCTCTTGGCGGCACTGCTGTCTTGAGTCAATAGGAAACAAAGACTTATGTTTTCAATTAGAATTAAGTAGATGCTAGCATCATTTTTATGTTCTCTTAGTTGTTTTCAGGAAGTTAATAGCAAATAAAATATTTAAGGTTTGAGGAGTTTTTAATGCTCACAAGCTGTAACCAAGTTTATATTTTGCAATATCTAAAGTGGAGCATTCTATTGCAAAGTTATTCTGGTTTTGTTTTTCGTGGCAAATTCTCAGGGTTTTCTTTTACATGCTTGACCACAGTGTTAAAAGCACAGTACTAAGAATAAATAGAAGTGAATTTTCCACATTTAATATTGTTTCCCACTGCCAAATCTCTTTTCTCCTTTTGGTGTTAGGGATGTTTCAGCCAATTCATTGTTTAAGTGCTGAATTAGATGACAGCCATAAGCATGAGAGAAAAATGTTCAGTGTCACAATGCATTTTGTCACCCCAAAAGTACTGGCTTAGTTGAACAGACTGATTTTGGAGATTTTCTCATAATAATCATCACTATTACACTATGTTGTGTAATTGGTAACTTTTTGTAAAAACAGCAGGTGAAACACTTTTGCATGTATTTTACAAATGAAGAGACCAGTTCATTTTCACAGACAAAGAGTAGAACGATAAAAGCCCTGAACCCTTGGAAAGAGCTGTGCACCCAACATGCATTCCCTGTACTGTGCTGAAGATTCACTTAAGTGTATGTGCTATTTGCTGGTGAGTCATACTTGTTCCAGGACTGGTGAGAAAAGCCTAACAAGAGTTCGACAGTCTGTGGTTTAGATTATTGTCTTCCCTTTAGAGTCTTCTGAAATTCAGTGCCAAAAGAAATCTAGTCCTCCATCAGAGAGGCTTAACAAACAGCAACAGCAGCTCCATGGTCACTTAAATTGGCATCCTGGTTCTCTCTGCCTCTGACATTGCCCTCATCTGAAAGAAGTGAATTGACTGCAGGAAAAGTACCCAGGGCTGCCATCTCAAATTAAACCCTGCTGGTTTTGCTGAAAACCAGTAGTTTGAATGCAGGGAGACCTGGGAGGGGGAAGTAAGAACTAGATTTGGTTGTCTGTGCTCTGTGGATAGTTTTATTGAGAAGTATGTATGTCTATAGATTACAGGACTTATCTGATGTGTATTTGGTTTGTGGGAGCTTGAATATAAGTGTTCTCATGCTCCAACATCTTACTTCTTACATTCCTAATGGCAGCTTTATGATTCTGAATTTTCCAATTTATTGTGCTCTTCTTGGTGTATATTTGTTAAAGCTTAAATATATCCTTCATCAGGTCTGCCATAGTGATGAATAATTTCCAGGGATTTTGTTATACCTGCTAATTCATTTTCTGTGAGTTTTTGCATGATGAGCTTAGAGTCACCCTGGCAGATAGCAATTTCAAAGTCAGTAAGGACCGTTCCTTTATCTTGGGGAAGTAATCAACTGTAAATAAAGATGCTAGGAAAGGAAGTGATCCAGAACAGGCAAGCATCTCTAGTGAAAATGATAACTCCAGCTCTGTGAATGTGTGGAATTTATTAAAAAAAAAACAAAAACAAACAAACAAAAAAGGTCACCTGAAAATAATTGATGGTTCCACTACAAAGGAACATGAGAAACAAATCAGATGAAGAATTTTTTGCGTATTCCATATATTGCAGTATGTGACAACCTCCTGCTAATACGTGCCTTGGTTCTCTGGCATGGCAGTGAGACTTCAAAAGCTATTATTTAAAAATGGCATAATCTCAAAGGTATCATGTGGCCCATATGTCACTTACCTCCCAGTGCAACAGACAAATTTGCTGAAAGAAGACTGAAAATAACGAAGACATTTGAAGGATGAAGGTGCTGAAGCACCACAGCTATCTGGGAAAACTCTAATGGTCTATTAGGCACACTTCTCGAAAAGTAGTTGCTACACAAATATAAATGAAAATAAATCACAGTAACTGAACTGTCTTGCTGGGGGAGTTTAAAGCAATTTGCCACTAGGATATTTGCTTTATCAAGGCAGTTTAACACCATTGGTGTGCAACCAACAGCACAAAATGACTGCCATGACAGACATTTGCATGGACTTCTTTCAGTGTTGTATACATTCAGTCATCCTTTCAAGTTAAGCTGAAAGTCTAGATTTTTTTTTTTAATTATAGAACTCAAAATGTACTCAAAACTGAACAAAATCTTCCCTATATCAGTACCTCTGTTTTGAGACTGGTGGTTAAGATTTGAATTGGACATCCTCATGTCTGAGGTATGGAAACCTGCCTAAGATGTGTTGCAGGGTTATTTCAGTGAACTATGCATTTTTTCAAATATGAATGTATCTTTTTCTAGGCTTGTGGGCTACTTTGTTGCTGTGTGTTTATGGTACATATACTAAATTCTTGATACTTGTCTGATGCCTCTAGATGTTATCATAAAGCAAATAAATGAATTATCAGATTTGGTGTGAGGAAGGGTTTCCTCTATAGAACAGCTCAAGACAAATTGTCATGCAGGTTTTTTGTGGGGACTGGCGTTTTGTTTTTATCTTCCTTACTCTCCCTATTACACAAGACATCTGGATTCTTTCTGCAATTGCCAGCAGGAATCTGAACCTGCTGGTTCTTCCCATATTGCCTGTGCTTGTATCTTCTTAATTAATATGGAGGAACTTGAATAAATAAGAGCTCTTATCTGTAAACTTTGACTGTCATTTGGCTAATATTTGTAGTATTGGACTCAGAGCTCACTAAACTATGTGAAGGAAGCCCTGCTGATTTAATGGGCTTTTAAAAATTGAACTTCTGTTCCTTTCTAACATAAGAGCATTTAATTAATGCAGACCCCCAGTTCTATTTATGAAGCTTAAATTCATCCATGTCAGATCACTGAAAAGAGATTGGTTAAGGAGCAGTTTTGGCTCCTGTTGCTTCCACTGGAGGAGACAGGTTCACAGTCCACTGTGCTGCTTTCCTTCATGCTTTGTTCAGTCACATTATAAAAAATTGCTTTTACTAATTATATCCTTGTTTGAAAAAAAAAAATCCAGAGGAGTGATGAGGATAGCTCATATATTCAGAGACATGAATTATGAAGTATTCAGTAGTACCTTCAGTCTAAATCTTACTAAGAGAAATGCTGGGTATTCCTGCAGATTCTGAAGCATAGAAATAGCCCTGGGGCTTGTGTTCTGTTTTCTGCTCTCGTTAGTATTCACAAGGCATTGCAGCAGCAGAAAGGAGCCCACATCTCTGCTGGTCAAGCACAAGAACAACTTCTCAGGAAGACTGGTAATGCAACCAGATGCCATGATCATGGAAGCCTTTGTGCAGCCATACTACATTATTCAATCAGAAGCAGAATAAATTTTTCAACAGGAAGCCTAAAAGCTAAGAATTCTGCAGTTCTGATGGTAACTGTCAGACACCTTAGTAACCAGAAAGGGTGATGTTAATATTACATTTTTTTATTAATAGATTTTTCACTTGAAAGCTTGGGATACCAAAACAACAACAATACAAAGGCTCGGGAGGATGTTAATTTTGTTTGATACATCTGTCATCAGAAAGAGAGCCTGCAGGTCTTGAAAGCTATGATGTGTACTTGTGTTACAGTGTAACTCTTAGCAACAGTCTGTATAAGAAATTGATTAGAAAAGCTAGTTTTTGTTGTCTGTTTGCTGGTTTGTTTGGGGGCTTTTTTTTCCTGTTGAAAACCCTGTTCTTCCATTACCTAAGGAATAAAGTTTTTAATTTCAGTTGTCTTTCTTTTCTTGGCAAAACTCCCTTAAACCAAGTAAACTATTTTGATCAGATAGCTTGTTAGAAAAATCTTGTTTGCTTGAAGTGAAATCTGCACTAGGGCCCTATTACAGAAGCATGTAAGAGGAAACATTTGTGGTCAGCAGCTGGTGAAACCTTTATTTCTGACAGGTACTGGAGATGTGCCCTGTGGGCTGGATGGGAGAACTTGGTCCCTAGTGAAGTGTTTTCTGAACTTCTGTCAGTCTATTCAGCTCTCCCTAGCTGTTCTTCATAATAACTTCAAGGCTTGATATACTTTTAGAAAATAGCATTTTGCATCTCCTGTGAATTGCCTATCTTTCCTGAAGCAGAATGAAATGTTCATACAGCAGTTCCTGCCATCAAAAGTATTTCCCCCTGGAATAGTGATGCAGAGCCTATCTGTAGCTATAGGTTATATGATGAGATACTGGAAACTTCTTAGCAAATAATTTTGCTAAAAATTAAGTCAACCTCTGACCTTCAGCAAGTTAATACAGGCTTAATAAGAAACCGTAATTAAAACAATATTGTTGTTCTAGCACTGATTCACAGTATCCCCTTGAGCAAATCACTTTAGAGTGATCTCTCTTCTGAAACATAATTCTAAAAATGGCATTAGGCAGTTCCATATGTGCTATCAGATTTTCAATTCTAAGTATTCTTACTTTATAATAAGGAAATAATTTTCCTTCTTTTTGACTCAGGCTGAGCTTTTGAAGACTTGTTGACTACTTTCTTTGCATGTAGCATCCCTTATTTGAACAGATCTGGTTAAAAAACACCAAAACAATTTTAAAAAATCTGTTTCAGCAGTTTGTTTAATAGTCCCAGCTTTGCATATAGCATTTTGCATCTCTGTCCCAGCTTTACCTATAGTGTTTCTCACTCCCATGAAAATTGTGCCTTCCTGCTGTCTTTGATTGGTTTGCAAAAGTGTAGCTGCTCTTTAACTGGCAAACTCCTGATTGTACATTAGAAGGAATCCAGCCCTCCTCCATGCTATCTTTGCAACTGTCCACCTGAGAAATTCCTGTCTGCATCTCAGCAGCTGGAGGATGTAAGCAGCAATATAGCTGTAATGCCTGTTAGGAGGATACAGCTATGTGTTTCCCCTATAGCTGGGAAATGGTTGTTTAAATCTGTGGTCACAAATGAATAAAACTCTTGTCCTTGTCTTTCATGGGACCTTTCTCTGTCAGCAGCTGAAAGAAAATGTCTGGAATAAGGGAAGCACGGGATGGTATTTCTCTCACATAGCCCACCAGTGTACTGCTATTTGCAGCTCAGGACCAGACATGGTATCTGTGTATTTAATACCACCCCAGGGATTTTCTGCTTAGGAATTTATTCAGGCATTTCTTGAAGCAAGAAAAGTTATAACTTTCACAATATCCTGCACATTGTGTGAAGAACTGCCATGTGACTTTAATTAATTCAATATTACTCCTTCTTGCTTTGCTTTTAGTGAACAGAGTGAAAAGTCATTCCCTATTCCTTTTCATCCCAGCTGTTTTGCTCTAAAAATCTTCACCAGTTCCCACCTGAAACAGTTTTTTCTGTATTCATCTGTTTGCTTTGGCAGGAGGGGTGCCTGCTCCCCAAAACCCCTGGTCAGTGCCTTGTCACTGCTCTGACCATTGGTACTTTTCATGTCTGGAGAAGCAGAAGACATTTGAACCAATTTTTTGTACATTCGAGCCTGAAAAACCAACAACTGCACTTTTCTTAGTGTTTCAAAACTGCCTTTTAGTGATGCCCAGGACTGTTTTTGAAAGCCTGGGCATGTCTTCATTACTTCATTGCTATCACTGCATTACCATGAAAAAAAGTTTTTTTTGTCCCTTAACTAGTTCGTTTTGCTGATTGTTAATTTTAGCAAAAACTATGAAAGATTCCAGAGCTCACTGAATTGCTGTGGATGTTGTGTTTTTAATTCAAAAACCCCAATCTACAACAGAGCATGAAAAACATGCTATGTTAATAGCATGTAATAACATGTAATCAGTAACATTAGTCAACAAGATTAAGAGTTACTGAGCCAGATTACATGTTCTAGACCAGAGCTCACTGAAATTAAGAAAGCTAAAGTAGTTTAACCATTAATGATAATAATTTTGCATCTCTTTCATAGTTGGCAAGCACTAAACTAGGGTTAAAACAATATTATGATGATGTTTTGTAGTTGAAATGTTGTTGGAAGTGTAGGAGAATTGAGCCACATTGTTCATAATAGTGAATGGTGGTCAGAAATTTCAGGCAGGAAATTATGCAGTGCACTTCAGGTAACCCTTGACAGGTTTATCGAACAGTATTTAGAAAAATGTTTCCTGTGAACAGCATAGTGAGAGGGGCAGGCACCAGGAAGAATGCTTCATTTAACAGTGCTTTGTGAAAGCTCTGAGTAGGACCCTTGACTGTTAATTTGGTCTCTGGGGAACCTTATTACTTCGAATAATTATCCACATACATTTTTAGTGAAACAAAACAGTATTTATACTGGCAGCTATTAAGGCTAAAGTCTTTGGACTAAACTTGACATAGATTTAACCTTAGTATTAATTTGTTGGCAACTTGCTGTCCGTGTGGTAGAATGGGTAAAAACAAAACTTGTTTTTTTCTATTTTCTGGTTTTTTTGGAGTGGAGTTTGTGTTGGGTTTTGGGTTTTTTTGTAAGAAAAAGCTTTTGCTGTATAAAAACTGACTAGCATTTGGAAAAGCTGGTGTCATGGTTACAAAGCAAATTCATTGATAATAGCTCTCCTGTGTTGTGGAATGGTTTTAGTGCCAAAGAGCAATGGGCTTGTGGACATCCAAGAGCTGAGGATGTGGTGAGTGTTAGTGGGATATCTTATAGGACAGCAGGGCCATGTGTTGTAGTCTGATAAGAGCAGCCCTACAGACTTGTCCCAGTGAGCAGAGTAGCTTTGAATATGGTACTACTCCCAGCTAAGGAAAGGAGGCTTTGAAAGGAGGAAGCTTGCCAAGACATGTTACCATAAACACAATCTGAATTTTGTTTTCCTGTCACCCCAAATAGAAAATATAACTAGTGGTGCCTGTGTACTTACTTCTGTGCTTGAATCACAAAGGTTAGTAATCTGCTCTAGCCTAGGGTTTCAGGGCTTCCTCAACTCAAAGTGTAAAGTAATGAGTTTTTAATCCTGAATGTCCAGAAACTTTGATTCTCACTGGTGGCATAGTTTGTTGCTACGCTACTGGTACTACCCACAGCAGCTGAAATGGCTCCTCTATAGCACAGCTGTTTCAAGGGTAAACTCTGATCCCTAGTCTTTTAAACAATATTAAACAATTCTAAACAAAAGGTTGGTAAAATTAGAGCAGTGAAGATTACTTACTAAAGCTGAAGTCTGCCTGCAGAAGTGTTAAACCAGCAGATTGGCAAGAAGCTTCTCACTAACAAATCAGAGCAACTGCATTTCACCTATGTTTTGGGAAAACATGTAATATAGAGATAGTAGTTTGCCCAATAAGTGGAGAAATTACATTTTGTGTGATTTCATGAACA
Organism: Muscicapa striata striata; assembly: GCA_030060385.1. Lineage (NCBI taxonomy): Eukaryota > Metazoa > Chordata > Aves > Passeriformes > Muscicapidae > Muscicapa > Muscicapa striata. Next base: position 1,202,683 of record JAREIS010000056.1, on the reverse strand, counting down.
TCTAACCACTGGGTGATGAACTCAGTAGTTGCTGCCAGACCAAACAGTTCATATAGAAAAGGAAAGCATTTTCTTTTTGTAAAGTGGATTTTGGGAAATCACCATACATGGGAAGCAGATGCCATTCCAGTGAGATATGAAAAGCCACCATAAAAGCCTATGGGAATGAGCTTGAGCCTTTTATGTGCTCAGCCATGAGTCTGAAGTTGTTGCATTAATGCTTGCTTTTGGAAGAATAAAGAGATCGGGGTTGTTGGTTGGTTGGGGTTTTTTTTCCTCAACCTCTTACAGCTTTTAACATTCTTTAAAAATTAAATTGATATTTAAAAATTAAATTCCCTTCTCAGAGTAGGAATGGTGAGAAACCTACTTGACAAGCCTCTATGTATAAGGAGGATTCAATAAAATGAATATGAAAATGAGATCATGTTCCTTGCTGATGTCATACTTTAGTAGTACATCCTGAGTATTGAAACAAAACACTTCAATTATTGTTTTATCAGGTACTTAGACTTTCTTTTAATGAAAATTGAACTAGAGATGAATAATCAGAATTGATTCTAATTTAATTTTATTATAATATGCATGGCCTTCTGTTTTGCATCTGCTGTCAGTTTTGTGGATTTTATTAGAATAGATATGTCAAGTCAGATACTAAGATCTATTTTTGCTTACATAAAAAGATTAAATGTTAGATGCTTGTAGTAGAATGTGATGTTGGAGCAGGAAGTATCTAACCGTTAAAACAGTATCTCATGAATATTTTTAAACAGAACCTGCTTTTCTGACATAGTTGCTATACTTCTGATGGGAAGTTACTCTGAGACTTTATACAAGTATAATTGTGAACACTTGAATATAACTGTGAATCATGAAAGTGAGTATCAGGAACAATAACTGGAACATTGTGTATCTGGATGTATCTTTTACAATGGCAGAGTTACAACAGCAGAACCGTGCTAGGTTTTTTCTTTAATTGAATTATTTTGCATTTCCTTTTCTCTCAGTATTTTAATTTTGAGTTGATTCTGCTTTTCCTGGAGGACAGAGGTCTCTGCAGCAGCTGCTGCTATGAGTATCTGCTGCCATGCCTAATGGCATGGTTATAATTCTCCTGTTGGTATGACACTGGGACTACTGAATTAATACTCAAATCTGTGGTCTTTTGACTGTACTTTTGCAGTAACCAGAGCTGTATGCTGATACCTTATCACTTTCATTTGTCACAGGAAAAAAAAAAAAACCAAACAGGAATGGGCAGATTATTAAATAGCATGTAGGAGCACATACAGAAACTGTTACCACTTTAAGAAAGGTTTTTGCAACAGGGAGAGAAGAAGTGGAGAAAAGGAAAGGACAGGCTGAGGGAGTGAAAAGCTGCGGCAGACCCAGGCTGGAGACACAGAGCCAAGTGATGGAAAGCATCCTGCACTGCTGTGCTTGAGGCTCGCTCTCGTGTGCTACCAGAAAAGGGTCTCACCCCCTCTAGTGGCTTGCATTCCTCTTTGGTGGTGATGATACTACAAACTTCAGTGAGCACATACAGCTAGGGTAGGGGCTCCCAAGGATAAGGGGTGATTCTCCTATAGCTTCATGTTTCTGCTAATTTTCGTATGCTGTTAGCACGGCCGCACGCTTTGTAAGTGTTAACCAAGCATAAATGCGGTTAGCCATCCTTACGGCGCCGGTGCGCTTTGGGCTCGCCGCTGGGCCGGTCCGGGCGCAGCGCAGCCCGGGCAGGGCAGGGCAGGGCAGGGCAGGGCAGGGCAGGACAGGGCAGGGCAGGGGCAGGGCAGGGGCAGGGCAGGGCAGGCTGCCGGCACTCGCGGCTCTGCGCTCCGGCTCTCTCTGAGCCCCGGGCTGTCCCCGCCGCCCGCACTGCCATCAAGCGGGGCCAGGCACCACGGCGCCAGCCGGCGCCTCGAGCCCCTGATCCCTTCTTACTGCCTCCAAATCCTGCTGAACCCAACTTCACTGACTCGCACCTCTTATGCTACCACCTGCCTACGAGAGGCTTCTCATGTCTGCCTTAAACACTGAACAGACAGTGTTTGCTATTTCTTTGTCCTGGCTTTGTTGGGTAGCCTCAGACCTTATTTGCCTCCCACTTTTCAGCGTTCTTCTGAGGCTGACAAGATGAAGAAACTTTAGGTGTGCTTCAGGTATCATCACTCAAAAACAGTCTGTGGCTACCTGATCCAAGAAATGGCTTGCACTCACTGTCTCCCTGCTTGTCCATAAAGTTATCCAGCATCCCTGCATGCATTGGTGCTTCATTCTAGCAGTATCATCAATTATTAAAAATTGAACATTTTCTTTTATTAGATGCTGAAAGTGGCTGAACATTTTCCAACAGTTTATTTTTTCAGTGACTTTCAGCTTTATCACATTTTAGATGTTTGAGGTGAATATTTTTTTCCTCAAGAAGAAACTCCTTTGAATTTTGCCTTTTTTCTTTAAGTGTATTCAAAATATTTTTTTCCCTCAAACTGTTTTTGAAAATATTTTCTTTGTCAAGCTACTGCACATCAAAGTTCTGAAAAAAAATTCTTGGCCATGAGCTGGGATATACACAGCTTGGGTACTCTGAAAAGCCCAACACTGTTCATGTGGTTTTAAAAAGTTTTTTTTCTTTTAATTGCAGCTTCAGAACTTTGTCATTCTGCTTGCTAGTTTATGGCTCATTCTACATCACTCTTGTTTTTCTCCTCCTACTTCAACAGCTGCATCACCATTTTTGCAACAAGCAATGTTGTCTTCCTTCAGCTTATTTCCTTTTATCCTATTGCCGTGCTTTTGCTATAATCCCTCTTTCTCTGTATGCCTTGTGCAGATGGTAGTATTTGTGACAGAGGTAAGAGTCTCAATAGATTTGCTATTTGATAGAATTCATGTGTCACTTCTCATTCAAACACTGAACAAGTGTTTGGTGGTGGCAAAAAATCTTCTGGTTTTATAACAACTTCTGCATGCTCAAAAGACTGAGTAAAAGACTGAGACTTTACACAGTAAAGAAGTTCTTCCTCGTATTCACATGGAACTTCCTGTGAATCAGTTTTCTGCCCACTGCATTTTGTCCTGGTGCTGGCACCACTTAGCTCCCTCAGACTTTGCTTGTAAAAGAGGTGCTCCAGTCCCCTAATCACTGAACCCCTCCACTGGACCTGCTCCAGGATTTCCATGCCTCTCTTGTACTGAGGTGCCCAGAACGGGACACAGTAACAGACTGTTCTTCATTTAATATTGCTCAATGGAATAGAAAATGCATTAATAATGTGCATGTTATCATTTCAAGTGTTGGGCTAAACTTTAAAGTCAGTAGCTTTAATCACTGGGTCTTCATGTGTTGATAGCCACATGAAGCAATTAGGCTCCTTTATGGAATATAAGGCTCAAGCCAGCAGGTTTCCCCAAACTGATGTGCACTTGTCACAGCAGAAACTTACGTGGCATGTGCCTGTTATAAGCAGAAGTAAGAGAGGTTTGTGGGCATATACAAGGGAGAAGTAGCAGAGCCCTGAGAAAGGTAAGTTTTTGTCTGAAGGCCAACTCAGAGCAAAAAATGTGCTCCTGATTATTTTCTTATTGGTTCAACCTGATGAATTAATACACTCATTATATAAAATAACATTGCTTCAAAGAAATATCTACTTCTTTTGTCTAATTCTTTTAATGACACCAACTCATAGTCACAATTGTGCTAAATGAGCCTGAAGAGAGTGTGTAAGTGGGCTGAAATCAGTGTGTAAAATTCAGTACTTCCATCAAAATATAGATATTAAATCTGAACCTGTTTAATTGTCTCATGATCAGAAATATCTCCTCAATGAAACAACTCCAATCTCAACTCATGTATTTGAAGTTTCCCCATACATTTCTACAAATTTTTGGTGAAGTAGCTATTCAGAAGTTTTGGTGGTAGCTATTCATGACCTGACTTTTCCCTTCAGAAATCCAGAGTATAAAATGACTGGTTGCTGCATTTGACATTTCTTTTGCACTTAAAGGAACATGGAAAGCACCAGTTTGCTACTGATTTTTTGAATTTATAAATTCAAATGCAACTTAGGTGGGTTTTTTTTTTGTGAAGAATGTAAATGGGTGCTGTACACATCAGCAGGAAATTTATTTTTATGTTCAAAATGAAGCTTTATGGGCATTTGTGTATTTATTGCAGTCAGTCTGGTAGCTCTGTTGGTAATGAGCCTTATGTTGAGAAGTGTAACATTTGTCATCATTTAAATCACGTCTGCAGGATGACTCTGGAAGTCTTGATTTTCAGCATACTTGGCCACACACTAGACTGGACATTGGCACATTTTGACACAGAAGTTCATGGTTTCTCTTTCCTTTGACTTTATGGCACTTCATTTCCCAGCTGCTAGCATCTGAACATAGTATAACTTTACAGAGGCATCTCCTCCCAAGAAGATCTAAGAGCAGTGTAACTGCTACTCATAGTCCCAAAAAAAGGGAAATATTGATGTGCTTTCTTGGCTGCAGGACAAGGAGAAGCTCTGGTACCTCTGAAGTTGAAGTTTGCAACCTGCATTGGTAACTGACACAGAAAACAAGCAATGCCTGTCCAGTGCCTTGGCTGTCCCTCCCTGAGAAACTGCGGGAGAAAGAGCTGCTTGGGGAACAGGGAAAAATTCACTGTTGTTACAGACAGTTTATCAAGAACTTAAACATTCATAGTATTTGGAAGCAGGAGAAAAATCTGGTTTTCAATTAAGATTTCTTAGGAAATGAAAACATTTCATTCTTTGTACTTTTGTGGTGATTTAATGGTGCTTTGAAATCTTCTACTGATATTCATTTAGAAGCAATGGCTTGCAGTAACCCTCCAGGTCACTGACAGAGCTGAGAGAGAAACCACAACACTCTTGACTGTTTACTTCTGTGTGTCCTGGTTGCTGGACCTAATCTTCTCTTCCATTTAAAAGAGAGAAAACAATTGTATGCTGATTATATTCTGAGTGAGATGGTGACATTGGAGGCAGCTTAACTGCAGCTATCATGAGGAAAAGTGAATGGTTGAATTTGGTTAAAGGAAATTAGCAACTCAATGTGTTGTTGAGTAGACAGCAGAGTATTTGGAGTCAAGTAAAGCTACTCTATCCATTTGTTTAAGAAGAGTCCCTTAGAGCAGTGAGGGATTGTGACCTGCCAGGTCTGTCTGGGGAGAGGATATAAAGGTCCTCTGGGCTTTTAGGCAGGATTTGTCTTCAGTTCCTGTAGCAGGCCAGCAGGAATGTGCCCTGTAGTGCTTGTGGGGCCCTGTGTGCTGCTCTGCACAAGTGGCACTGCTCAGCTGCCAGTGGGATCGTGTGACACTGCTGCTGGTGCAGAGATTGCCTGCCAGCCACATCCATGTACGCAGATAAAATCAGAAATACTCCTGTGCTCTGGAGCCTCCTTTCCCCAGCAGTATGGATTTGGTTTTTGGCTTTCCAAGAATCTGCACAAGGAAAATGGATAGATGGGGAAGGAAGGAGCAGCAATGCCAGAAAAGGCTAGTTGTTAGACCAGCAGCTGTGAGAAACAGGAGACTGAAAAAGTGTATATAGGGGTTTTTTGTTTGTTTGTTGGATTTTTGGGTTTTGGATTTTTTTTTCCCAGTGGTTTGTTTTTTGTTTTTTTTTTTTTGTTTGTTTGTTTTTTGTTAGGTTGGTTTTATTCTTTCTTCTTTTTTTTTTTTTTTTTTTTCCCTCAGCATATGAAATCAGATTTACAGTTACAAATTAAAAATTATCTGTTTTCAGAATCAATAAAGTCTTTGCAGCAAGCTCTTTATTTATAAAATGCCTTAGGCAATTTGTATAAGGATATAGAGCTCTTTGATTCTTTGGATTTGATAGTACTGCACCATCTATTGGTCTTTTTCAGTGAAATCAATTTATGCTTTGAGTTCAGTTCCTAAAAACACCCTAAAATTCACTGTGACACAGGTACTGGTAAAAATTTTGTCATGAAAAAGTAGCAAGAACAAATCCCATTTACAAGATTGTGTAGAATTTCTGGACAATTGACAGGCAAGCTTGCAGAATTCACCAATTCTTGGGCTGTTCTAGTTCCATGAATAAAGAAAATACTTTCCTTATGGAAGTAGTGAATTTCTAGCTATTAAAAAATAATACCAAAAGAATGATAGACATTTTTTATTTTGAGAACTATTAGATAAATTAATTGCTTCATAAGCAGAGATGAAATTGAAAATAATAATTTTGAGAAGAGAATAAACTAAAAAAGAAGACAGAAAACATAGAAAAATGAGCATGTGTAAGAACTGCAACAAGATTGAATGCATATCAAAAGATACTATAACTAGGAATGACAGCTTTTTTAAGCAGATAAATACTGGGAGTTAGGAAAATATTAAAATTCATGGAAAGGGAAAAAAGCAGAAGGAGAGAAATATGGACAAATGTGCAGTGAACTGAATTTGATTTTTTTTTTTTTGTTGTACTTCTACTCAGCTGTAAGAAGCAAGGGTGTATGACCCAGGGCACTTCCCTGATCAGACAGCCTTGCCTTGATGAGTATTCATTGCTTGATTAACGTCAACTTGTGCAGTCCAAAATTATGGAGACAAAAAAAGAGCAAACCTACTCAAACCCTAATCAAATCAAAGAACACTGTTCTATTCTTGCACTTTTTAGTAAAATATCTATGAGGGAAGCATAGCGTGTATGATGAAAGGAAATAGTTTTCCTATTAGTTCTGTAGCTTAAAGACAAGATATCCTTAGTCTGTGAACTATTTTAACCTCTGGTACTACAGAATTCAGTTAAATTAACTCTGATACTATTCTGATACTACTTAAAGGCTAATCAACTATGATAGGACTTAGGTGGAAGCAAAGCCTTCTTTTGGTGAGTGATCTGTGAAAGTTTAAAATAATTTGGCCCTTATTGAACTGCTAGTAACATAGGCAGGAGCAAACCCTTAACATCAGAAAGTTTGCCCCAAGAAATACAGCAGCATATTGATTTCTGAACACAACTCAGCTACCTGAAATCAAATGGTCTCCAGTGTGTAGTTCAACAGCCATTTTAATATTAACACTTTAGCGTTTTTCTTCTGAGGCACACAGTGAGAAGTGTAAGTAAGTATATGTGTGGGAGAACCTTGTGTTGCTGGAAGAAAAATGCATGTCAGTAAGTAACAGACTTGCTTATATACCTGATTTTCTGTATAAAGCCTTACTTTATTGGGTTTATTTTTGTGCTTTGGTTTTTTTGGGGGGGGGGTTTTTTGGTTTTTTTTTCATTTAAAGAGAGCTTTGTTTAGATACACAATCACTTCAATCCAACATTCAAAACATTACATGATTTTTAGAATTACAGGGCAGGATGCTGTATGCTTACTAGGCGTGAGATTAAGATCTTTGAAAATTTACACTGCAGCAGATGACTGTTTTATCTCTCTGAGGATGCAACCCGTGGTATGTTTCATAATGCTCTTCTCACTGAGAGGTCATGTAGGCAGTTGTTCTGAACTGTTCTTCTGTGCTCTTCACCAAGTTGCCCCAAAGAAAGAAAGGAAGACAAATGGCCTCATGTGAAGCTGTAGCCTCATGGCCACTTGCAGATGAAGGAGAAAGAGGTATGTAATTGGTACCAAATTTGATGCTTCTACAATCATAGCTAGCAAAAACCTGAGCACTGGGGAAGAGTGTCTGAAGGCAGAGACTGTAATTTGAAAATTTAAATACTTTCCTGGACCAGTGAGTTAGACACTGCAGACAAGACTATAATCATAAGCTTGAGGCAACCATATTTTTGCTTGAATAAAATAGCTTCTTTTTTTTTTCCCCTAAAGTCTGCAACAGGCAAGTCTTCAAGTATAAAACACTGCTATAGGAAATAATTCCAGTAGCTGCTGTGAGAGAAGATAGGATGGGGTTTTTCTCTGTGTGGGACCCTGAAATCCTGCACTTATCTTACAGCCATGTGAAAAGTAGTATGTTACCACATCAAATCCATAGAAGTCTGCAAGATAAAAATGCAGTGTGGGTTTTATCAAGGAGAAGCTGCATCCAGTTTTCATGGCTCCTCAAAGGAGAGCGAACTCAGTGTCCCCAAATTGTCTGTGCCTCACAGACAAGCACTTTAGGTAAATAATGACTGGTATAGTTACACCGCCAGAATTCGGCAGTGCAGTTCCAGGTTATAAATAACTTTGTCTAGAAATCAGATAGCAGCATGTGCAGGTGTGAGTCATTAGTGCAGGAGACACAATGATGTGTGGAAAAAGCATGGCTCACATCCAAACCAGCCCACACACTTTCATCAGCCCCTTGAAGTCTGCAGCACAGAAAAGAAGTTTTTCACGTCAGGATGCTGAAGCCCACCCAGACTTAAAAGTCAAAGGTGCAATAATATGGAATCCAGTGCTTCTCCCAGTACCTTGTTGATCAGTTGTGCTCAAAAGGCAGATTTAAGTCACTAATTTACCGAGTTGATTATCATAATTTCTATTAACATACACAAATGTGTGTCACAGATGCCCTCGGTAAATTATTGTTTTAGAACACATACTTGTAAGTTCTAAGGAATTAAGGAAGTATCCAAATTATTATTTGATTTTATTTTTAAAATTTCATGAGTTGAAACTGGAAACAGTAAATGATATTGACCTCCTTGGTTGCAGGGCTAATGGAAGGTGTAATGAAGAAATCAACAAATGCCAAAATAGTATTTAGGATAAGGTGCTGGTTTTGGAGAGAATTCAAAGGAAAGAAAAGACGAGCTTTTAGTTCAAGAGCATGCCTGATTTAATTTTAACTGGTCTGGCAAATTTTATCCTTTCAAGGCTTAACTTAAGCTGAAAGGGCATACCTTGAGTCCTGATGCCAGGTGAGGGTTCTCAGCAAAACAACTGAATTTTCACACAGGACTCAAGTTATTTTTATAACTAAAGTTTAGAGACAGAAATAAGTTAATCCTTTTTCATATGAAAGCACATTTCTGTCCTAGAACTGCTATGTTTTCAATACAGCAGATTGAATCGTTGTTTATCTTCGTAAGTTGCACATTTTACTATTTGTTGGACAATCTTTTTTGCCATATGTCTTCTTTTTCCTATTTTTGCAGTGAAGTAGAGAGAGAAGACTGAAGTACAAGTTTGGATCACTTTCTCTAAAATATTGAGGTCAGGTCTTACCAAAAGGCACCATATATTTTTTTGAATACTGTCAATGAAATTACAGTTAGGATTCAAAGTTCTGTGCAGAGATTAGAATCTCCTCTCATTTTTCTGTTGGCGCATTCTTGAGCATGGACTAAACAGTAAAATGTGGTATTTGGACATCCTGGTAGACGTAGAATATAATTACAGAAAAAGCAGGGAATGTCATGCCATACAGGCTGTATTTAAAATTACCTGGTTCCACAGAAATTCTGTTAATATTTAGGCTCAGTTTCTTCTGACTGACATCTGCCAGGAAAGGGTAAAAAAAAATTTAATGTCAGCCTGCCTTCAGTGAAATTAGTACAGCTAGAGCTGATTTAAAATGGCCTGAGGAATCAACCACCTTTCCACATTTTTAAAGACAACTAAATTCTGTAAATTACAGCCATGTAAATCCAAATAAAGATCTCAGAGGTACAACTGAAGGCTCATAGTAATGTAAATCAGAACACTATTTGGCTCAGCTACATTTCTGCTATTGTTTATTGAAATTGTGTTCATAATGAAGGAGAGGTAATATATAATTTCTCAACATACTTTTCTATAAATAGTTTTATTAAGAAAACAGTCCAGGAATTTTTCTGTACTTTGTGATGATCTTTCAAAATCTCATTTCATTTGAAACAAATAAAGATTAGCCTTCTTTCTTGTGGTTTTAGAAGTTATTCTATTGTCTTGGAATCAGGTTACTTTTCATTTGTCACCAATTCAGTAGTTGCCAACCTCAAACCACTAAGAATAGCTAAGTTTCCTTCCAGCAAATTCTCTATGACTTTACATAGTAACTGTTCTAAAGATATTATTACTATACAGTGCTTGCTTTCTTTCTTCTTTGGATATGAACTCAACATGAGGGTTTGAACTGAAGGCAAAGGTTTGTAGGGTTTATTCCCCTACTTCCTCATGTGAAACATAATCACAATGTAATGGGTACAAATTACAATAGCTTAGAAGTACTTTTAATCAGGTCTGGAAATGCTATAATCGATACCATTACAGATTATGTAATTTGTATAATCAGATTCAAATAACAGCATGTGTCAAGTGTGTCCAGTGGTATAATCAATTCTGCTAGAGTAAGATTCTGCGCTTTTGCAGAAACATTGCATTCCTAAGAAAAAACTTATGAGTAAAAATGATACGTTCAAAATACACTGCATTCCTTACCATTATTTTTCATCTTAAAAAGTGGAAAAAAGAGTAAGAGCAACTCTCTGTAGAAATATAGGAAGAGTAGGCAAGTGTCACCAGCATGAAGTGCCATGACATTCAGTACAATATTAGTCACTAAATATACGTAAATTCAAAATAGCCAAATGTGGAAGACCACTGGCAAATTTCCCAATGTTGAGGAGAAGCTCAACAAAATAAAGTAAGGATATATGTAAAAAGTATGATGTGATTATGTTGTGTTGTGGTGGTGCTTCTATGTATTATGGAAGAAAGGGTCAAGGTACAGATGCATTTTGGTTGGAAGAGAGATATAAAATGATGTAATGAAAGGAAGCGTTACTTATGCTGTTTGTTGTCCTTTGTGGAATATTTCCACTCAGTTGAAGATTTTTTCTGTTCAAGGGCAAAGTTTTTGTTGCCTCAGAAACACTAGAGATGCTTTGTTTGTCACACAGTAATGTAAGGGAATACAGTCGGTGTCTTGACTCCCTGGCTTGCTTTTAAGCTGTCACCAAATTATGCATCTCACATAAGGAAAATTGCTTCACGGTTTTTTTCTAGTGGAACAGAACCAACATTTTCCATCCCTCTGGAACTGATGCTGCAAACAGTGAGAAGTTGGGTGAGTTAAACTTATTCACATCAGGCACAACATAACCTGGTTGGTTAATGTGCTAGATTCAGGCTTTTGTGTTCCAGTTGGAGCTTCAGTTGGAAGGATTTTGCTGACATTGGCTACTTCAGTCAGGCAAAAATGCCCACCTTGCTGAAAGAGGAGCTTGGCATGGGAAAGGATCAGGCATCTGCAGTAAGTTCTGCCAGAAACATTCTCTCTTAAACAAAGTCCAATATGGAAAAAAGGCTACTGTTCAAGTAATTTCTTCTTCAAAAATCAAAAAACACATCTTGAAGGATGTGAGAGAAGAACCTGAATAAAAACTTTATGAATATCACTGGTATGTCAGTGCAGACTGTTAAATATAAATTAGCTAAATTTTTTCTTTGTTAAACTGCACACAGCATTCATACAACAGCAGGATTAAGTTATGAATGTCAAGAATTAATAGAAGTAGTTTTCAGTTTGTAATCTAATACTTATGGTCTGCAGCAGGAAGTAAGTAAATAAATATATTTGTCATCATGAACAAGAATTGGCATTGGTAACTGAGTTGTAAGTAGAACTGTGACTTGAAGATGACATTCTCATTGTATGGACGCATATGGAATTTATCTCTTGGTTTCAATGCCATTCAATTAGTATGGTCAATTATTACATATATTGTTTGCTAGGCAACAGATGAGTGCAACTTGAAGTGATAAGATCAAAGTCTGCAATTATGTTGTAGGAAAGATAGCTTTGAGGTGATACTTATTAATTCTCCTGTGCCAATTTAAAGGTCTGATCTGCAATTCCTATTTTTAGCACTGGTAGTATCAGTCTTCACAGCTCTCACTTTGCCAATATGAAGATCTTCCCATCTCATGCAGTGACATTTATAAAGCTGGTTCCACTGATTCAAGCATAGTGGAAGCCAGGAGTCTTTCCAAAATTTTGACAAAATCTTTCTTTGTGACCTTTTTCCTCCCTTCAGAAATCAGTTAATTTTTCTTTGGCTCAGTTTTGCTGTCTCTAGATAAAAATTACTACCTGACATTGCTGCTGTAAAACTTTGTTCATGGTCTGCCAAAGTGCTTTGAGACATTGAGGTTTAGGCACTGCAGAACTGCCTGCCTTACATAACAGCTGCAGGCTCCTGTGCTTGGGGGCTGGCCTCTAGTGACTCCTCTACAAACAGGGCACAGCAGAGCAGCCAGGCAGTAACAGCCCCTCCTGAGTCTCTCTGGAAAGCATTACACAGGAGTAATGTCCTCTGTGAATTATCTCTGCTTGAATTTTTTTTTTTAAGGTAATGATGTAATTCAGATGTTTCAAATACAACTGACATTCATCCTTTGATGAGGAGAGGAACTTTATTTGTGGATAGGAGTTGTGGTTTTGAGGATTCATGGCCTTTTGTGACTCTTCTTATCCCTTTTATTTCAGATGAATTAATAAAAGCTCCTTAGCACTTCTCTGTAAGACTTTGCTACAAAGCCCTGCCAATGCCCAATGGGTGGAAACTCTAGAGTTGATAAAGAAACATCATTTATAACTGTTGAGATGATTTAATGGCCTTCTACCTGCAGGTGGTCCCACCCCATCCCTCCACCATCCAGATCTGAGAGTCCTCAGCAGCCCTTGCAGTCTCCATGGCTGTCAGTATATTTATGACATAGAAACGTGTTGGTTCACTGCTTTAATCATACTGCAGTAATTTTGCCTGTAAGCTGAGTTTTCCTTGCTTTACAGCTCAATGTGCATTTGCTGAAGCCCTAGGGCTAAGTGCTGATGCCAGGCATTGGTCTTAGAGGTGCTTACACTGGCATGGTGATGCTCCTTATCTGCTACCTCTGCTCTTTTTCAGTTCATACCTTTCTGATTTTAATAGAAACACTGGTATGCCTTGTGAAACTTTTTTCTTCCTCTTGTCCTCATTTTCCCTTCTGGAAATCCTGGCTTAATATCACATGTTAAATAACTGAGTAGCAGTTTGACGTGTTTGCTGGGACGAGGCTTATTAGTGGGCATCACTGATTCAGGTTTGTGTAAAATATAGAGACATTTCCAGTGAAAATACTGGATTTTGCATGTAGGAGATCAGATGATTGGATCCTAGAATAGCAGCCATTTTACATATATTTATTTTTGGCTTTCTAGTCTTTAGCAGAAATGTTTTCATATTTGAGATTTATTTGGAGCAACACCATTTAAAATGAGGTGCTGTAAGGAAATTTACAGCACAGTTACCCTCCTTTTCATTTTATACCAACTGCTAAATTTAATGCAATGTTAAAATGTTTATGTCTTACCAAATATTGTTAAAAATTGGTTTAGTAGCAACTTCCTATGTTTTTGGTTTTTTGACAGTATAATTCAGCATGGCTTGTTTAGATTTTTTGAGGTTCACACCCATGTAGTGAGGTGAATAATGGATAATATCTAGCTGTAAAGTGACTGAGTCAAGAAATGTTCAAATACCTGCCAGAAAAAAATAAGATTAGTAGATGTGTTCTGACTGTATAAACAGTTTTGCAGGTGTATTATTGTAAATCAAGTTTAATGTGTTCACTTGTTTTCCAGTTCAAAGACCTTGGGTGAGAGAGAGAAGATGAGGTTGTGTTGAACGACTAGAGGGCAGTGATGGGGCCTGCAGAAAAGTCAGAGTTGAGCACATTTGGCTGCACTGCCACCCTTTCCTGCCCCTTGGTCCTGCATGCAACGGCCTCCCAGTGCCATGGCTTGTGAGGACAGTGACCTACATAGGAGTTAGGTTTTAAAACTGTAATAAGTCAGCTTCTACCAGAGACATGTTTTGTAATCTGTCTGGTGACGCAGTTATCTAGTTTGAATGTGTGCCAGTAATTCTATGAGGCAGGCAAGTACAGAGCCAGTGCTGAAGGATTGCTCCCATGGTCCTTTTCAGGCTGTTTACAGACACCAAAAGCTTCCAGAGTTAGACAGTGAGCTTTATGGGGCAGAGATGTTGCTGGATGTTTGCAAGTATTAGCACATTTTTATGATACTGCATTAATAACCACATGCAAATACAAACTTAAAAAAGAAAGAAAAAAAAGACAGCAGAAGATTGGCCCAGGAGCCTCTGCAGGTTCAGTGATACAAGCAGGAGCTATGTGCCCTGTTTGGGTGCCTACAATTCGTGGAGTGTTTTTACCAGCCAATTGTTTTTTCCATGCTTGGGGTGGAAAAATAATTTTGGTAAATACTTCGTACAATAGCGAACTTAGATGACAATTAGATTTTATCAGATGTGTGGCTTGCCAGACTCTGCACAGCTGGCAGGAGGTAATGAATTTTGGATGAGCACTTATGTTTAACCATTTTGCAATTGGATTTGCTTTATTGTTTTCAGAATTCAGTAGAATATTTAATTCTCTGAACCTATTTTGAACACATTAGGAAATGTTTTAAAGGGCAGCTGGCTTCCCTGATTTGGTATCAAGTACGTCCACAAAACATTTATCACTTTAAACTATAGCAAAAACATTTCCTTTGAAAGGACTTCTTTTCTCTTTCTAGGAAGGCTGTACTAGCTCCTTTCCCCACAGGCTCACCAAGCAAGCTGTGTAAAGAGAAGTGGCTCCTGTGGCCGCTAAAGAAAACAACTGAACCAGACAGGCATTTGCTGAGAGCTCAGCCTGGAGTTTGTGCCAGAGTGAGTACACAAGCATTACTGAGAAGCTTCTTTCTTCTGTCAGACATCAGAAGTGTTTTCTTTTCTGACCACAGGCAGGGGGTGCTTGGAGCATGCCAGGAGCTGTGAGTTGGACTATCTGGGATAGTTCTGGCAGCGAGTGCTCTTGGAGAAGGCTCGGTGAGGGCGAAGCTGTGTGCGGGGGAAGCAGGGTAAATGTCACTGCCTTTGCTGAAGCTGAAGTCAGGGCTGCTTTCCAGCCAGCAAGTGTGAAGCTCACATTTTACCTCTGCAGTGTGCTGCCATTGCAGCACTAGCTGCTTTTCACCATTAGCTAATAACTTTCTGCATTGCAGATTTCAGACCTTCCTCTCATAAGAGAAAATTTCAGAACTTACTTCCTGTGAGGCACTCAATTCTAGAAAATAGCCTTCTTCTGTAGCTGGAACCAGCAGGGGTTTTTCTTATGCAGCAAGGGAAGAGTTAGCAGATTCCATAAGGACCCTCATTCCCAGGCTGTGCAGTGAAGGGAAAGGTGGTACCTCTTGACAGACATTGTCAGAAAGAGCTTGGCCTTTCTGAGAGGTCTCCTTCCTTTTTCTAGTGATAAAAAGATTTGTATCATGTGTGAAGTTATTGTGAAATCCAAACCCAGGTGATGAGAAGAAATCCTCATTTTTAGATGTTCAGAGGAACACTAAGAAGCATTTTATTATGTGTTCTATGTCTCATCATCTACGAGAAGCTAGATGAAAGGAAAATGAGTGTCACATCTCAAGACATTGTGCTGCTGTAGTGTAGGTGTTCAGATGCTAATGTGCCCAGACAACTGTGCAACCAGGTGTGGAGCTTTTGGCCTGTAAAATTGTGATTATGAAGAGGAAGCATATGGAAGACTGCCCTTTAAAATTCTGAGGGAGCATTGGTGTGTTTCTGAACTGATGCCATAAAATAAAACTATCCACCTAACAAGCACAGTTTGTAGCTTACTTGTCCTAGTAGTCAATACTGCAGAAACTGGAAATGCTTTATACATCCAAATATCAAGCTCCTGCTTCAGTTATTGTGGATATGAAGTTCTGATTTTGGGGATACAAGTCTGGAGCTGTGTGGAGATACTAAAGCAATGCAAATATATCCTGTGGGAAGCCAAAAGTAACTATGGTCAGGGTAGACATTTGATCTTACTGGAGTAGTTTTGAAGTAAAGATATGTCATCTTCAAGACCTAGCTGAAAATGTAAGTAGTTGCATAACTGAATACTAAAACTTCTTGTAATTATACTGTTTGTTTCCTTGGTAGTTGTGTTTTATTACTCCTTACATACAATAATAAAATAATATAATTTTAAAAAGAAAAAAATTAGATATTGAAGGTGCCCATTACTACAACTTCTTTTCATAGGTTTTCTGCCCTGATAAAATATTGAATGGTTTGTGAGTACAGCTTTTCAGTTTTTGTATGCTGCTGTGAATTTGTGAGGTGAGTGTAGTTGCTACCCAAGGATACTTATTGGAGGTTTAATTAAGAGAAACTGGGCCAGGTCACCCGGACCTTGAATGTTCAAGTAATTTACAATACAGACTTGTTAACCTGAAGTTACAGTATCTGAATGCCTTATAGTTGTCAAGAAAAAACAAATCTAACAAAAACTAGTCTCTTTCAACATCTCAGCACACTCATTAGGTTATTACTCAGCCCAAACATCATTTTTATAAAATGTACTATTGCATACTTACTGATGTGTTTGTCAATATGTCACACAGAACTGTGATGAATCATTGCAACTAATCCTATTAGACAAAATAATTTAATGAGGCACATCTGTTAAAGCTGGTTTTGATTTTTTTTTTTAATTCTGCCTATTTTCTTTCTTAGAAAATCACTTCATTAAATCTGCAGAATCTTTTCCTTTAATTAATTCAAAATAGATATGGAAGAAAATTCTCTTCCAGATATATTCCATTTTGCTTCAAAACTATTTGTTAAATACCTTTCAGTTTAACAAAGGTATATATGTACTTCATTTTTTATTTATGTACTTCAGAAGGGTTTATAAGGTGTTTTTCCAGGAGTTTCACACAAATACTTTGTGCATTGGTTTAATGGAAGCATGTGCCATACTCAGCCTTTGGGCCAGTTTTTACCTTGGAGCACCAGGAAATTAGTAATTATTTATCTGTCACTTAAAAGGACAGGGAAAGGATGTGACTATCTCATGGTGTTATGTACCATTTCCTCAACTTTTTATATTCCTTGTGCTGGGAAAATCCCTGAAGTGTGAATCTGGCATAAAAATACCAGCTCCTTATGGTCTGTGGCTCAGATAGATAAGAGTTGAATATTATGTTATTCCATATTTGTATGGAGTGTCCATGGTCATAGCATAAACATGTTAGAGGTGCTTGTAAAATAGCCTTAATACTGTAGATTTAAATCTGTAATCTGAAATAACAATGCAATAACTGCTTTCTATCCAATTGAGCAATTTTGGTTAAAAAAGTCTTACTTAAAATTCAGCTACCATTAGAAACATCTTCATTCCTTGTGTACTTGGTTTAAGGAAAGTGATGAGTGATTTAAGGAAAAGTCACTTTGACCGTTCACAGAGGAACAACAGTAGGCTTTTGTTTTGTCAATCTTAGGTAGACAGGAATATTTGAACCACAAGGTGATTCCTCTCTACCTGACAGGTTTTTTTTCTTGTTTTTTCTTTTCTTCATAATTGTTGACATTTATTTATTTCATTCTTCTACTGGTTTTCTTAAACAACTTGATGTCTTTCTTAATTTTACTGTACCTTACACAGTAAGCTTGAGTGGTGAAAAGAGGGATGTGTGTCAGTGGCTTTCCAGACTCTTAATTTTTCATAAAACGGTGTTTTATGGAGGACAATTTCTGTATAGAGCCAGTGCCTTGGAGTTTGGGTTCCAGAGACCAGTGGTTTTTAATAATGCAAGGTTTTATTTTCTTGTCACTTAAAAGATATTTTTGCTAGCTGGTTTTGTGATGCCTGAAGGTTCATAAGCTTCTCTTGTGCTTTCCATTGTCACAGGGCCACATCAATTTTGAGAACAGAGATTCCAGTGTGCAGACAATAAATACTAGTATTTACTTATTAAGTAAAAATATATCCAGTCTCATTATGGTATTCAAAATTTCACTAATGACCATATTTTTCTTACATTAACTTTTTCTGCTCTAATCACTTACTTGGCTGTGGTTTTTAGTAGTAGTACAAGAAAATATAGATAAGGCTTTTTTGTTTCATTTGGAAATAAAACCTAAACTGAAATATGCAAAATTCTCTCAGAGCAACTCTGGCCATGAAAAAAAATAATCCCTTTGATCAGTTTTTTACACTTGTACTTTGTTTTTTCATTTTGTGTACTCTGTCCCGTAGATCTGGCATGATAGGTGGCTAGTTTAATTACTGCCTCTTCGAAAAGATGAGTGTTTGAGAGTCTAAAGTGTCAATTTCCTTTGGAGGCAACTGTGATGGGAAGAGGATGAAAGTAAGGTGTTTCCAAATTAGCAGCGTAGGTGTGCACCCTTAAAGTCTGCAGTTACTGTGACAGAGTGCCAGGTGTAAGGGTCAAAATTCAGAGGATCTGAGGATCCTTTCCAAAAGCTCATCATTACTCAAACACAGACTAAGCAGGTATGGAGCCAGTGGAGTGTTCAAAGCAGATAAAGTATAACAGCAGTTGCTGCTGTTTCTGCTCATCTGGGCTCTTTCCTAAGATAGTCTAAATAGCCCACATCTCTGGGTTAGCAGTATTTTTCTAATTAAATAGAACTTCAAAAACAAATGCTACTCTCTTAATGCCAAAATTTGTCACAGACAGGATTTCTTACAATGGACAGACAGACCAAAGAGAAGAAAGGTTAGCTGCTGCAGCATTCTTTTGGCTCTTTAAACAGCAGAGTGCCTCAACTCCCACTGGCTTTGCAAATGTTAAGACTATTCAGCAGCTGTACAATTTACTAGAAGTCTGAGACCAAAGCCTGGGAACCTCTCAGGAGTGGCAGTATGTTAAAGACTTGTTACCAGTGTGTGGCTTAAAAATGCTGGGTTTGGACTTTGATCCATTGTCATCCTTGTGAAGTGCCAGTCCCACAGGTATTCAACTGCTTGACTGGTCTGGTTTACTAACTTCACACAGTCAACTATGTTCCTCCTTTTCAATCTTCTTTAATGTATGATGATATATTAAAGCCCGGTTTTTCAAGCATGCTCTTTTAGCTTTTTTTTTAACCTTCTTTGAGAAGACAATCAGTTTTCTGACTAATAATGTAAGATCAATGTGCTGTGTTCCACTGTGCTGGTATTCCCCAAAATCTATGCACTCTAGATTTAGAATTCCTCAACAGGAAGGTGGCTTGAGCTTGCTTCTTGAGCTTGGAACAAAAAAGCAGTTCTGAGGAATAAAGGGAAAGTGTAATGTCTACAGTAATTTAAAGTAGTCTTCAGAAGACATTTTATAGAGTTGAGAATCCACAGATTCTCAGAGAAATTATGGAGGACCCAGACTTTTGGGACCTGTGAACTTAATTGCATTTGTTCTTTCCTAGACATTTGATCTCTTTCATGCATCTGATGTGTCTTGACCATGATAATTTTCTTTTGTGCTTAGTGCTCTGCTGAAGAGTGAGCTGAGACCTTCCTGTGATGTCCTCTAAGTTTAGATCTCTCTCCCAGTAAGAAATTGATATAAACAATTGCAGTTTTTTAATGACTGCAAGTTTCTTTCCATACTAGGTGATGCAGATGTACCTCCCCTTCTGTGGGATTGCCATATCCAATGCCCAGCTATTTGCAGCTTCAAGGAAGGAATACGACAGAAGCAGGGTAAGTGCAAAATCAAGTGGACCAACATCAAACTCTTCTCTTTTGTTCCTGCAGATTCCAGCTGTGCATATGTGCTTGCTAAGAAGACAGTTTTATTTTTAAAAAATTATTTTCAAAAGATCCCTGTCTTGATTGAAGCAGCAAGCAGAGAGTGTGGGAGGGAAATACACTTGTAGTGGTGGCTGTTGTTTCCTGATGTCAGTTCCACGTTTTGTGGTGCTGAAAAATTGCACTTGTGGCACAGACAGTGCAGGAGAAAGTGTCACTTAGGCAGAGATTCAAGCTCTCATAAAATCTTACTAATCTCAAGCCTTTGCCATCCTGAATTTTTAATATTCAGTTCATGTGCAAATAATGTGGATATATCTTTATAAAATTAAGCAAGAAAAAAACCCTATATGTGAAGGGTTTTGGCAGCTTATCTCCATAGAATACACACTCATGATCACTGGTGCCATGCATGCATTGGGACAGGAGGCTCTGAAGTAGAAAATAATGCTGAGTTCCCCTGTCATTCCCTTGTCAGAGAGGTATTTTATTTTTTGAAGAAAAAAAATGGTAATTTTAAGGGGCTTTTAATTATGGTTGGCTTCTTTTATATCATCCTTCCTGCAATGACAGGAAATTATATCTTTGTTAGCTTGGATCACAGGTCCAAAACTTCAGTAGAAATACCTCTGGTAGTGTTGAACCTATCCTTCCATCACAAGGTAGGGGTAACTACAGTTGTCTGGGTCTGTATATTGAACTCTGACATTTTTATATTCATGATTTTGATGCTTTCATGTATGAAAACTAATGCTTTTCACTGCTTTGAAAAAAAACCCTTTATTTAAGGGTCATGAGGCATCTGAGCTTGTCTTCTGTCAGGTCTGACCACAGACTATTATACTTGGGGAAGAGATTTCAAGGAGACTTGGGGGGGGAAAAAGGATTGTCTGCCAAAGTTTTTTTGGTTTTTTGTTGGTTGGTTGGGATCTTTGGGATTTTTTGTGGGTTTTTTTTTGTTTGTTTGTTGGTTTGGTTTGGTTTTTTTAAATGTTCAAATAAAATAATTGTTTGACTACAGATACTTAAATTTTGCTTCAGGTTACCACACTGAGGAGTCAGCATTTAATCTTGTGAGGGAGATAATCAGCAGAAAAGTGTTAGGAGCATTCCCATTCTTCATTAGAAAATGGTAAATTCTGGTAAATTGAGTCAGAGATTCTTAGTTTGCTTAGTTGCTGCTTCTGCCCTGCAAAGCCTAACAAATATTGCTGTTGGACAGCTATGTGGTAGCCTGTACATGATTGTATTTCTGACCTATTGGTGGTGGCTAACTTTGCCTGGTCCATGACTGAAGTTAGTTGGCAAGTACCAAGTGGTGCACAAGCCCATACTGTGCCTTCCCTATGAAGCCAGACCTGAATGGTGGCAACTTCCAGCAACTGTGACCAACAATTTGCTGACGACCACTATGTTAGAAGAGCTAAGACCACTACAGTTTATATGCTTTCCTATAATGGTGGTCTTTAGTGTCAGTGCCCTAAATGAGATTAAAGGTAAGAGCAAGCTCCTTTGGGCCCATGGTAAGAAAGAACATGACCTATAATTTTTTAAATTTGATGAAATGAGAGGGGAAACCTTTCAATTTAAAGCATTGTACTTTACTGACATATTGTTAGTGGTGAGGACTGGATCAGACTGCTATTGGAATACAGAAGTATTGATGTGGGTATTTCTCCTTCCAGCTCTGAACATGCAAAATGGGTAATAAGAGAATAAAATGGAGTTTAAATGTCCTAGAAAATTCAATATATAAAATCAAGCAACTCAATCCATACTGCATTGTATTACAGCCATTGCTTCATTTTTGGAACAAAGTGAAATAGTTTGAAAGACTCCCATTGTTTGCTAAGAGTTGGATTGTGCCCAGTTGTGAGCTAAGAAATACTTCTTTCATACCTCAGATACCCCCACTTCAACTTTGATGCCATAATCATTAAGAACTTTATTTGAATGAAGATTTCAATGGAACAGTCATATAAAATCCATCCCAGATATGATGCCTCCTTTGCAACGTTCCATGTATTTATTAATTCTACAACCAATACAAGAGTTTTCTGTCCTTGTATACAGGCTTTACTGGAAGTAGTGAATGACCTCTTTGAGGAGCAGACTGACTTAGAGAAAATAGTGAAGAAAATTATGCATCGGGCCCAGACTCTACTGAAGTGTGAGCGGTGCTCGGTGTTACTTCTGGAAGATATTGAATCACCAGTAAGTACAATTGCATATCATATGTGAGTACAGCACAGCAGGTATTCTTTAGTGTGTTGTTCCTAAATGGAAGTTAGGTACATGTTGAAACTTTATCAATACCACTGTTGTGTCCTATCCCAGTAGGCTTATATTAGGGATAGCAGTAAGCTTTTACATTGAGCAGCTGAAATGGAAATCCAGCTTTTAGAATTACTGAAGTATTTTTGGTTTCTTGCAATTACTCTGTCTACTTGACCAATGAATAATTATTTCATTGCAGAGCTCTGCTGAACAGATGGATGTAAACTGTATGAAAGTATTTGACAGTTTTGACAGGGGCTTTCACTGGGACTTTGCAGTAGTGATATTCATAGGGTATGAGAGCCTTTTAAAAAATGTTTGAAGTTTTTATGAGTATCGTTATTAGTAATAAATTAAGTAGCTGCCTTTATATTGTTAGCTCCCCCCAGTGTTTTCAGGCTATTCAATATAAGCTACCCTCCTTTCTACTGATTTGAGAAGTAGTTGAAAGATAAAACATTGTTTGTAATATCTTTTTTTTCTAACCAATTATTATTTTTGTATTCATGGATTCTGCAGTTAATTAATTGTTGCTGGACTGTGACAAGTTAGAGACAGAATTGTAGATCTGTTTGTATGGCAGAAAAAAATCCCTGTTCTTTTCCTTGGAGGAAAGATATGATTCACATTTCATTTCAGTTAATAAAAATTAATAACTTTCATTGGAGTATGCCCTAAATTACACCAGCTTTCTTAAAAGCAAGATCAAGGTTTTTATTTCACTTATGTTCTCTACTATAGAATTCTAATGTTTCTAGTTCATTTTCTCTTTCTAGATTCCCCTAGCCACTCCCCCTCCCAATTTTATAATTACAAGATATAGTTCTGCTACATGCTTATCAAATGTCACTGTATTTATAAGGATAACATGATTTTTATTTTCCACAGAAATGTCCATTGTGTTAGGAAGTTGTGGGTGGCAGTTCATTTTTCTGATCTTGGTACTATTTCTGCCTTTGAGCTTGGAGGAACTTTTCCCAAAGCACAAGCAATGAGTTCTTATTCCTCTAGACAAAATTGTGAAATATGGACAAAAACCTTAAACTTTTTCTAAATCGTCATAAATCTTAGGTTAATTTGGGAGTAGGAGAATAGCATCTTGCCTCCCACTTGGTAATTTTTACAAATGGAAAAACAGCTATTTTCCTGACTTTTTCCTGTTTTGGAGGGTTAACATATACAACAAAATAGATCTCCTCAGAGTAACTCAATGTCTAGCCATGTCTAAAATATTGTCATTTGTACATTGTGCAGAAAGCTTTTATGATTCAGAACCAAAGTGAAGGTGGAGACACATTCAAAAACAAGGCCTCTCTTCTGTGTCACTTTTAGCCACTCCTAAGATGTTTCACTATGTGCTTCTGATGCATATATTCAAGTGTGATTGGTTGTAGTTAGTAATGCAAAGCTGCCATTTTATCTTCCTATATTTAAAAAGTGAAGTTTGAGTAAAGCTCCATAATTCATGTCTTGAAAGTCTTTAAAGGGAAGAATATACTCTCATGGAAAATAGTTTTCTGAAGGAATCTAAAGATATCATTTGATTTGATATTGATTTTTAGGGAACTGTGCACACTGTGTATTTTAAATATGAATTCTCCATTGAGAGAATGCAGATTTGTATTTTTATCCTAAGACTATTGGATAAAAATCCTGTTTAAATAGAGGAACCTTACATTACTATTTTCTTAGATGTTTATTCATCTTAATAACAATCTTAAGTTACTTCTTTTGTGACAGGTGGTGAAATTCACAAAATCCTTTGAATTGTTATCTCCAAAATGCAGTGCTGATACTGACAACAGGTTAGTGCTCACGTGTTCCGTGGTTATAGATAACTTCCTTTTTTACATAGTTTTAAAATTTGCTTTTCAAGATTTTATTTTCTTATGGGACTCTGTGTAGATTTGATTGAGGAGTGTGAGCCTACATTTCTTACTCAGACAAGACTCCTGCTTGCTTCAAATGGAGACTTGCTTGAATAAATACACATGCCTGTATTTTTTTTATATATGTATGTTTGTGTGTGTATATATGCAGTGATATTGTGTCAGTGTCTCAGGTAAAAAAACAGGGGAAAACTGACTTTTCATGGTTGAACTCATTGATAACATGCAGATGTTGTTTTGCATGATTAATATTGAAGTAAAAATTACAAAATTATTTTAGATTGCTGATCTCTTTCAAAATTCCTCTGTACAGTTGTGTTGAGAGGTTTTCAGTAAAATTTTATTTCTGCTGTTGTCAAATTGGAAAGCCTAGAAACCGCAGAGCATATGTATTTCCTAGAAACTGTGTTCCTGTGACTAAATCTTGTTTGGGAGCCCAGTCAAAATGGAAGTATATGTTTTGCTTAGTAGGATCTGTAAACATTCATAAAGGGCCAATTTTAAGTAAGAAAGCTTTTTGTTCGTGTGGGGTATTTATATCAACCCCTGCAAGGTTACAACCACTGGTAACAGTTCACATAAACTGTCCTATATACCAAATGAGGGGATGAGGATTCAGGGCTGTTGTGAGAACATTTCTTCCATTTTTCAGGGCTCAGTGTTTATCACACAGGTTTTATGCAGATTAATTCATACTGATTCTGAAGGAGAATTTTCCATATCAAATGGCTGTCATGGCGATAAACCTTTTCATGGATTGATTTGGCAGCATTAGAAAAATGGGTAGTGTTAGAAAATTTTTAAGATGTGCAAACTGACAGCAGAGTCCAAGGCCACACAAAAATATGGGTAGAAGCAATCTCCCCTCCATGTCCTGGTTTGGGAAGGGTGAGGCAAATCAAAAACAGGCAATAGAAAATAGGAAGATTCAAACATTAATAAATAATCTGTTGATTCATCTGGGAATCACAAGCTACTGCTTTTGACAAAGAGTTTCAAAGTAGCAGTTGGTCGTTCCTAGGGGGTGAAAATACATTTCTTTTATTCAGGGACAGGAGTATGAATCAAGGAATGTGGTTGTTATTCCTGTTTTTCTCAAACTTGGGCTGTAGCCAGATTAGTCAAAACAATGTAGAGGGGTGTCAAGATAACCAAGCTGGCTCTTTTCTTGTTACCATAGTTATATTAGCATGTTGCCACAAAGCAGTTTGTAGTAGCCTGCTCTATATGTAGTCAAGTCAAGATTATTTTAACTTTAGTCCAAGACATGAATAAACACATGCAACTTGGTAGCTAGTCTTTAAAAGATTCATAAAGGTATATTTCTGTGCATATTAACATGAAGATGTATTGCTTTTTCTTTGAAGATTTTTTTCCTGTGGAGAGTGAAGTTGCTTTTACAAAGACCAAGGTTAGACTGGCAGATATGATGTCACATTTGGATCTCGCACAGGCACAGCTTGAGTTATTGGCACTATTGTGAAAAATAAAGGTTATTTAGGATACAGAACAATGCCGCGAGCCCTTGACATTTGAGCATTTTTCTAGTGAGTTTTGCCCTTTTCATTCTACATTCTGCAGCTGTAACTGACGTAAAGTCATGAGACTTTTCATGTGGGAAAAATAAATGGCAAGATGAGTTTCTTCATCATTACAGCAGTTAAGAAAAAATAATTTCTTTGAAATTTTAGTTGAAACTCTAAGAAAATTTAGGCTGAGAACAGTTCTCATTATGTTTTATCTAAATGAGGAAGAAGGTCCTAAAACAATATGACCTTCATGCCCTAATATACTTTCTTATACAGTTTTAGAAGAAGTTGGTTTGTCTTTTGCCCCCTTATATCTACTTGATAGATATTTAATCCCTAAATATCATAATAGATACTCGTATCTATTTTCTTTGCTGTTGGTTGTAAAGAAATACCTTGCCAGGCCACACTTGCATTTATCTGTTGAGTTTACAATTTTTCATCACACACCATGATCAAGTTTGTTTATTATCCATACCAGCACATTGATGCTCTTGTTTTTCCCAGCAATTTTGTTCTTGAAGTACAAGTTTGCCAAGACCCCTAAATTTTCTCTCATTTTGAAAAAGTGTCACATAAATCTCAGAATCCATGAGGGCTTAGTTCTGATATGAGCTAGATGAAGATGAGCCTGATGGAACGCGCTGCATACTGCACCTTGCCAGCACAGAAGCAGCGGTTTTGGCAGATGAGATTACACTTTAGCAGGTAGCTGAGATGACAGTTCTCTAACCTGAGTACCAGTGGTAGTGCACAGGTCTCCTGCCTGGGCCAGAGTAGGAGTTGTGTGGGCAAAAGTATCTGTGCTCCTTCCCACTTGGGCTGGTACAGAGGAAGTGCTGAAATCCCTCAGCTGTGTTACTGTCCCTGGGGTGATGTGCCTATCTCCTGGAGGATGGGCGTAGAGCACTTGTTAGGAATGGATAGTACATAACAGAACCCACTTTTAAAACTTCTTCATGAATTTCATCTTGTTTCCTTTACTTGAATTTGTTTGCCGCTTAAAATGCTTGACACCCATAATGCAGTCCTGATTTATGTGTCTCATAGGATAGTGATAATACCATTCAGATAAGTTATGAACTGGTAACTATGCATTTGAAATTAGATCCTTATTCTTAAAGATTTTTTGCTTTCATAGTATTTGAAATAAATTAAATTATTAATTAAATTTTAAATTATAAATGTGATTTTTTTACTTAGCTCAAAACCCGTTATATTTATGTAAAGGTCTCTGTCAAAGTATAAACATGACATTTATTAAAGTCATTCAAAGTTCTGATTCCAAAAGAAAGTTGATTCCTTTAGATTTCTGTAAATCATTATTATTTTTATTTATAGTCTTTTAAGCATATTAAGTTTTCTTTCAGATGAGTGATGTAGTTGAATTAGTCTCCAGAAAATCAATGCAGTTAAGAAAAATCAATCCTTTCATTTCAAATGAGTCTTTCAAGGATTTTACTGTGCAGCCTGCTTTCATTCATGAGCGTTACTTCACAGCCCCAAGCTACTGTAGTTTTCTCCATAGCTTCTTAATAACTTTTTTCTAAGTAGTGTTTCTCAGGTGTTCAAAATTTATCAGTTTTCTTCTCAAAACTAAGACAACAGGCTTTTTTTTTTTTTTTTTTTTATTCACATGTGAGTAGCCAGACAAGCCAATGTCAAAAACCTGCCTGAAATAAGTCAGAGAGAACCTTCCTGCTGATTAGGTGAGGTATGGGGTGAGGACTTTAAGGTCTGTGTAGACACTGAGTTTTCTGGAGAAGCTGCAGTGGAGTGTGGCGAGTTGAGGCCATAATTCTAGTGTCTTATGCTCATTTAGTGAAAACTCTCTAGCCCCTCAGTAATTGTGGCAGAAGCTCAGCCAGGTAAAAAGAAAAGGAAACCTTCATGTCTTGTGTGATTACTTGGATCCACCTACTGTAATATACTTGCAGTATTGATTTAATACTTATTTAATGATCCCTTCTTCAGCCATTCAGATCTGGCATTTCAGATGCCAAAATTTTTAAAAAGTCTTTTTGACAGGAAAACTATTAAAAATAAAAATTGAAAATAACACAGGTTATTAGATTAATTTAAAAATATTAAAAGTATAAATTTTCAGGTACCTCTACAGAAAATATTATTTAGAACTGGTTGCTTTTCATGAGCAGTCCTGTAGCATACAGAAACTTAGAACACAATCCACTATTGATTCATAGGTAAAATTAATCAAGTATTTTATCTAGCTGAGACACCAATGCTGTTTTCAATAGAAAGAGTTATGTAAAGGAGAGAATTTTTGAGGTATCCTTTCAATAATACCAAATTACTATTTTATAGTTCATTTTTGGTAACCTTTAATAATTGTGAATCATTCTGCTGTTCCTGTTAATGTGTATTTAAGACATGCTGGACTTGCAATTAACGTTGAATGTATTCTTTTGTTCCCTTGTCCTGCATTTTGGTAGTTTCAAAGACAGCATGGAAAAATCATCATCTTATTCTGACTGGCTAATAAATAATAGCATTGCTGAACTCGTCGCTTCCACAGGTCTCCCAGTGAACATCAGTGATGCCTACCAGGATCCTCGCTTTGATGCTGACGTAAGAGATTTTTACAAATGTAATGATATATTGCTTTTGAGCACCACAACTAATACAAAAATTCTGGTTTTATAGCCAAGTGGCTGTGAGATATGTAAATATTTATTTTGAATTATTTTTTCTATCCTATAAGTTGTCCTTCTCTTCTGTTGTTGACATGGCTTTACACTGTAAACACAGATCACTGAATTCGCGTATTAATTTAAGCTGTTGCTTTGTCCATGATTCTTTTTTTTTTTTCCTATTTACAGTGATAACTTCCCTACCAATTGCCTTGATATTTATGCAAACTGATTTTTATTGATGAAAATTTGTTGGTGTTCAGTGTTAGCAGCACCAGCGTTGTTAGCTGTTGGGGTGACTGGGGCTGTACACAGACAGAGTGTGAACAGAGCTGGTATCCAGACAGACAAATGTTGTTTGTGATCTAACTTAGCCAACCAACAGTTTAATTTAATCAAATACACACTGCATTGGGTACTTCTTCAAGATACATATCACTCCAAATAAAAGTTGTTTGTGTATCTTAAGGTACTCATTTCCTACTAGAAACATGTAGCTACAGATAAAAATGTAAGTACACTTAACATCTAAATAAATGTTAGAGGCGTATGGAATAACAAAATCTTCACTGAATTCTAATCCAGCATTACTATGGAGGACTTGGCCAGCAGCCAGACAGCACATTAATCACAGCCTTGGTCAGAAACTTCCTAAAATATATTACTATAGTAAGTGTTCTTGGAAGTGTTTCATATTGAGAGTTTGCTTTGTTCCAATTTTATTTCACGTGTCATTAAAGGGATTATCTCTCAAACTAGCAGAAATTTTTGAAACCAGGAAAAATAAAAGGGACCTACTGTAGTATGAAAGAAAACTGTATGATGTTAATCTCTTCAGAATTGCAAGAAGTACAATTAATGCCTGGGGTGTTTAGATATGCTAACTTGAAGCATGCCAGTCCTTGATGTTTGCAATTGTACTTCTTTTATATCATGTCCTGAATAATTCAGCTATTTCTTGTTTCACAGTTAGTCCTTTCCAAGTTGGAGGCACTGCCCAATATATATAAAGAAAATTATATGAAATGCAATAATAATTTTCTTTTGACGGGTTCCTATGAAAATTTAATTCCTAAATTCAGTTTTTCTACTCAATTATTT
Source organism: Muscicapa striata striata (assembly GCA_030060385.1). NCBI lineage: Eukaryota > Metazoa > Chordata > Aves > Passeriformes > Muscicapidae > Muscicapa > Muscicapa striata. The sequence goes on along the minus strand of JAREIS010000056.1, from coordinate 1,173,715 downwards.
CTACAGTCAAGAGTAGTAAGAGGAACATAGTATCCCTTATTACTTAGATAGAATCAAACACACATTTGTAGTTATGAACAGAAATTCTATTCTCTGCTTCTGTTGAAAATAATCTCTTATTTTTTTCTTAGAAAACTTCTCATTTGCAAATGTTGATGCTTAATTTTCAATTCATTCATTTCAACTCACAAATTTAGTGCAAAGCTATTTTGCAGTTCATTTTACGACATATGTCTGAATCAATTATTGCCCCACTCCCTTCGATTTTAGGTGGCACTCCACACTGATTTCAGTGATGAGTTCTGAGCATGTATAAAGAGGCATTAATCTAATTAAACCCTGACTTATATATTTTGCTAGCTGGGAGGTCACAGTGATCCCATCCTGCTTCCCATACATGAATTACTGCTGGTCTTGTAGTTTTCTCCTATTAAAGATTGCCTGTAGCAGTGGCAGTTTTAGTAAGAGAACATCTCCTGATCTTCTGTGAGTGGACTCATTCCACTCTCTAATCTCTATAGAAAAACTGTTTTCTGTTCATTAGATTTCACAGCAGTGGCACTAAAGAATAAAGCTTATTAATTGTAGAAAAGAAAGAATCAGTAGCACTGAAAATAAATTGCAAAGTTGTATAATGTATTAGATAGAAAAAAATAAATGAGGCAGTAAATTGTCATTGGAACAAAAGGACCAGTTATCTCAAATCCTGGGTTTGGCTCCATCCTTACATTTTTTGCAAACTTGCGCTTTGGCACAATTCCCTATTTAATCTCACCTTTCTTCTGAAAATGTGTATTTCCTGTAAGCATTGGGAAGGGTACTTCTAAGGCAAACTTGTTCAGTGAAAGTTATCTCTACTAATCCACCAGTGTAAGTAATCCAGAATTTGTCTCGATGTTACCTCAATTATAGTTTGTCTTTAGTGCCAAATCAGAGTAAAATAGTGTAAGCTTAATGTGGCAAAGATGCCAATATTTGTATTTTCTTTGAAAATTTTTAGAATAATGCTTATGACTTTTGGTTACTGTGGATGAAATTTCAGCAGATTTTTTTCTGAGAGCTGATTCATATGGAATGACATTTATAATGTAAACTTACTCCTTGACATTTTTATTACTATGATTTAAAAGGCTGAGAACAGCACCACTAATGGAAGCTCTCATTTCTATATTTTAGGCTGACCAAATTTCTGGCTTTCACATAAGATCCGTTCTGTGTGTTCCTATATGGAACAGCTCTCACCAAATAATTGGTAAGACTTTCCTCATGGCTGCATAACTTTTGTGCTAATGTAAATTTAGTTCTATCTTTTTAATTCTGTGTTCCTTTTTCTTCTTTTTCCCAGCTGAATATTGTTAAGAAGTTACGGTACCTAGGATGCATGCTAAGTATCCAAGAAGGGATGTTTTGACTTGGATACTGTATGGACTTTTTCAGCTTTCCAGTTGTGTTGTTGTTAAGTTACATATTGTACTGAACTTGAATGAGATGAAAACGGAAATTCTAACCATATTAATGAAAAATGTTTTATATGAGTTGATTTATTCCTTGGGTACATGGTACGTGTACCTTCCTCTTTAGTACATGGCAACTGTTTCTGCAGTCAAGCTAAGTGATTTCCCTCTAAACTCTGGACACGGTCAGGGAGGATTTGCTGGAGGTGCTGTGGCAGTGGTCAGAGTTGCCTATTGCAGTGGTGGCTGCTGGATCAGGATGTGGCAGAGTTTTAGGGATCTCTGATGGGATGCTTCGCAGCTATGCTACACCAGCAGTTGGCCCTGTGTTATTACCTGGTTTTGGCACAAAAAGGAGTGCTTGTAAATAACAGTGCCAGATTCCTCTGCTAACTTTCCTCAGAAGAACTGACGTCAATGCAATAGCAGTTTATACTGTCAGGGCAAGAGTTAGATCTGTGCATTCGGCTGTCAGGGAGAGCTGAGATCAGTAGTGCATTGCTGAAGGCACTTGGTGTCATGCAGGGTCTTTGAGCTTTAGCAGAGACAATGTGGGAGTTGAGTGTTTTAAAAATACGTCTTGTTGTGAACTGTGCATTGTCTTCAAAAACGAGAAATAATCTGAACTCTTGATAGCTAATTGCTCTCACAATATTTTTCTAAGAGTTCTAGTTCTAGTTCGGAAAATGCATTTTCCATTAGCTCAGTAAAATATTGAACCAATCATGATTAAAAAAGGGTTTATATACCCAGGTGATGCTAAACTAACTAAGATTTTAGGAATGAAGTAATGATTCAGTAAATTGTGTTGGTAACTCCTAATTTTTAGGACAACTTATGTGATTGCTGTTAGCAAAATGATCAAGTTCTTTCTCAAATAGATCTTCAAACTTTTGTGGAAAGCACCATGAGCAAGTTTTAGATTTACAGTATTATACTTGGAGAGTAAAAAAAAGTGAAAGTACTGGTATCAGAATAATCAAATTATTGCACATCTGTGCCTGTTTAATTATTTTCAGAATAAACATTTGCATTTTGCTTTGCAGTTTGAAATATGTGGTTTATGTTTTACCAATGAATAAAACATTCTGCATTGTGCATTAGTGAATGAAGATTATAATTCATATTAACTCTTTCTAAAGGTGTAGCTCAAGTGTTGAATAGGCTTGATGGGAAATCCTTTGACGATGCTGACCAGCGGCTGTTTGAAGTAAGAGGCATTCAGTTCAGCATTACCATACTTTTTCAGTAGCATTTGGTATTTCTCAGTAATCTGCTTCAGTCCACTTCAGGGATGGGGGGAGAATAACTTGTCTATATTTGTGATTTGACATTAATTCTCAGAAATCCTCACTTATAAGATGGCATCCAAATTAAAACAAATTTCTGGCATCTAACCTTTCATCTGGAGGCCAGTGACTCACCTGCATTCTTAAAATAACCTGTTTAAACATGATTATTTCTACGCAATTTCTTTTAATGATTAAGGCTGTATTCACCTTTGTGCTTGTATTATAACTTTCATCTTATAATCATTCATATTTGACTCTCTTTTTTTTCTTTTTAAATTTTAGGCTTTTGTTATTTTTTGTGGCCTGGGTATCAACAACACAATTATGTATGACCAAGTGAAGAAATCCTGGGCAAAACAGTCTGTGGCTCTTGACGTATGTGTGCATCTTTGTGAAACCTTTTCTTGCTCCTGACTGTCACATGTAAAATAACACACTATATTTTAAAAAACTAACCAGATTCAACAATATAGCACTGTTGTCTATTATATATGTTGAGATTTTAAACATTATCATATTTTAAAAAATCTTGGTGAGAAAAAAGCCTGCAGTTTTGAGGATAGCTTTACAAATTTACATTATTCCTACAACAATAATTAAGAGCGGTTTGAATGAAATTTCAGATATTTTGAAAAGCATAATGCAAGACTGATTAATCTTAAAACATTGCTCTGAGGAAAGGGTAACATCACTAAGATATTGCTATTGTTTTAAATTTCACAGGTGATAAGGGAAGAAAATGATCTAGTTATCTCTGATGTGTGCACCTTTTACCTGTGTAGCTCCTTTGAGTTTCTCCAGTGCTCAACATTACAATAAGAACTACAAAACTAACATTGGTCTTTATTTCTTTCTATTAAAAGAAAAATCAAACCCAACTGAATTGCTATAAAGAGGGGTTTTTTTCTTTGTTTTAGGGTTTGAGATATTAATCTGCATAGTGGGGTTGTATCCTGTGATGCACACAAGCCTACTAAGGCTTTCCAAAGTCAATAAGACCGTGGTAGAAATTCTAAGCATAAGTGGCTTTCTTTATTATTTGTATATATCTACCCATGTAGAAGGAAAAGTTAAAACTTACCTTTTCAGGCATCCTGCAAGATCCCTTATTCTTTACATGTCATCGTCATGAATCAGTGTAAGTCCTCATATGTCCCAGATATTTGTGCAATATGACACCTTAGACTGAATGCTCCTTCTAGCAAGAAAAAAAAGCAGTACTAGATGTCACACAGATATATAGGGAAGAAACTTCACATAGACATTTTTATTTGATACTGAAAGAAAATATTTTTTTTTGGCTTAAAATACAGCTTCTTTCTTTGATCTAAAAAGAGACTAGTAACCACATAGCTTACATGTAGAGAATAGATTTGATAAATAGCCATTATTCTTCAATAGCCGTTATTCTTTCTATAAATGGGCAACAGCTCTTAATAATATTTGCATAAAGTGACGGAAGATGCAGGAGAAAGAAAACTTCATTAGTATTTATGTATTTAGTCATAATGGCAATGAATGGCACTTGAAAATTACATTAATATCAGGTAAAATAAATGAACTTATACATCATAATAAGATTCTTATCTATATATTCTGACACAGGTTTTCGTATAGTATTCTGATAAGATTGATGAATAAATAGAAGAGCAAAACATAAATAAATGATCAGGAAATGTTGCCATGATTCAAAGCTAGACTAAATACTTCTTTTATAATAAGGACACAAAATTTGCAAATTGTTTAAAGATCAGAATAATAAATACTAAGGAAGACTGTGAAACTCTAGAGGGATATACTGAACACAGATCAAGAAGCTTGATGAGAATTTTGGTATAAAGTGTTATCTGTCGTAGCAGAAGATATAATTGACTAATCTTACCAATTTCTGTGAGAAGCTACAGTGTGGTTGGATGAAAAAATAGATACTATTTGAGAAAGGACATGATACATAATCATACAAAGTAAAATGGGGTACAGAACAAATTATGTTTTTTAGTTATTCTTTTATAGTGCAGGAATGGATTTCTGTTACTGTAACAGGTGGCATCTCTAAAACCAATAAGAGGAAATATGTCTTGATGCTTACTGCCACGAAGTGTTGCAAATCAAAGCCCCCTGAGACACAGTTTAGGTGTTTGTATGAATAACAGAGGCATTCATAGATGAAAATTATTTCAAAGTGAGAAGCCTGTATCAAGGCTTTAGCACTTCAGCAGGTCAGGTGTCGCAGTGCAGGGAGTTGGACCTGTCCTTGCTGGGAGTGCTCTGGCAACTCCCTTGTGGACCAGCAGCTTGTCCCATGCACAGCCAGATCATGGTGGGTCCAGAGCACGGGATGGCTCCTGCACCTTCTGCACAGCTTGTTCTGTGTTAGTACCAACCCACAAGGATAGAATGCACTACATATGAATTGATGCATACGAAGAGCAGGTGTGCAGTACTCGGTACATTTTATTTGATGCTGCTATCTGCAGAATAGTATTGAAGAGAATGTCACACACAGCACAGAGATGCTGATGTTTGGATGCAGTGATGTGCCACTAGCATAGGCATTAAAGCTTTTCAGTATAGCAAAAGGCTTTATTAAAAGTCTATAAATCTACTGTTACTTTTGCATTAAATTCCTTCTCTCTTGCTTGTAGAACTTCAGGAGAACAATATAGAAATCCTCATGATATTAAATTACTTACTGATCATTATTCCCTATAAAATTCCCCACAGTATAACTGCCAAATGTATGCCTGATAACCTGCAATTAGCTATTACATGCTGTCAATCAGAACTGAATTATCACACAAATGCTAATTAAATTTGCTTTAAACATAACTGATTAGACTACAGTATAGAGCCCTGATATTGCTACTTGTCAAGCGTACAAAAATGTTTTTTATCTTTTGTTCTGGGGCAGGTGTTGTCTTATCATGCAACATGTTCAAAGGCAGAAGTTGATAAATTCAAGGTAAGATTTAACTTTTTAATATACTTATTTCTGAAACTATAACAGTAAATTAATATTTGTCTAGATTATCCAAGAGAAGCTTTACATCATAAGCAGAACTGGTATGATTACTCACACTTGTGTATGCTGAAGATGAGATCACTGAAGTATTGCTGGAATCAGCATGCTTGATCATCCAACTACAGGAAATACTTTTGTGTATGCAGTAAGTTGTATTCTGCGTTTGGAAAAAAGAACTGAACACTGTTGAGAAAGAGGAAAGAAAGGGATAAAGGACCATGAATTTTCTGGTTTGTTTTTGTATTTCCATTTACCTTAGAATAAGCATCTGTAATACAGTCTCTATGACTCTCAAGATTCCACCAGTATCTTTGTATAGACAAGAGGGCCATACTTGTTTACTGTCAGCCATTGAAAGACAGCTCTCCTTCATACTTTCTGTGGTTGAAATAACAGCCTGCTATGTTACTCTTTGGACTCAGATGCTCATGTGATAAGAAGCTATTCTACTTGTTTTCCCAGGTGACTTCATTAATAGATAGACCAGTCTCCAAGTAAGAAATGTCTTTTCATTATCCATTTACCTTGAAGGCATGCAACTATCCATTTAATGACTAATATAAAGGTAAAAGGAAATGAAAAGCATTTATTCATTAATAACTCTGAAAGATACATTTCTTATAAAGAACATAGATAAGAAAACAAGGAACATAACCAATCTATGCTTAAAGTAAGTTAGGCTATTTTTTCAGGAAAATTGTCCTTTTTCTATATCTATATCAGTTGTCTTACTTTCAATTCCTGACAAAATGACTCTCAGGTAGTCTTTGTTAATGCTTTTACACGCTGGATGTAAACAAAACAAATGAACAAAACCCCAGAGACAACCAGCATGTCTAGTGGGTCTGTGACACAGAGCTCACCCCAGAGAGGGCCATCCATCTGTGGGATGAAATTGCTCCCATCTCCCTGCTTACAGCCAGCCTCCCTGCTGAAGTCTCCCGAGGCATCCTACCCTGAAATCACTACTCTGTTCCCTGTTTGTTACATTGTTATATTTTGTATAAGGCCTTTGTTATATTAGGGTCATCTTCCAGACTTGACTGGCTAATAAACCATGCCTCCCTCTGGGGGTGTTTGGGGCTCGAAGTGCCCCCTCTCTCTGTGGTGATTTATTGGCAGATGTCAGAGCAAACGTCTGTTACGATTTACCTGATGTCCTGGTTCAGTCAGAGCAGAGACACACACGGCAGAAACATCTAAATGAGAGTGATGCCAGGAGATCACTATTGGCTCCTGACTGACAACACCCGGCAATAAGTCATGACTTTGGAGTGACAATACATTTCACTTGACAACTTCTCAACATATTATCCCAAACATACTGTAACTGGACCCCAGGATCTTGGAAATAATTACATCCTCTTGTAGTACAAGTTTTTTCTTTCCCTCTTTGTAATCTAATTTTATAGTCCTCATAAAATGTTCTTCCATTAATTTTTATTTGCTTAGGATCTCAAGAATATTCTGATAAAAAGTGAAAAATTGCAGGTGTACTTGAAGTTTATTTTTCCTCTGGCATTTACCAGTGAATTATTTTATTGCATTATAGAAAGCCTAGCAAGAGTAGTTAAAGCTGATTTTTAAACTTGAAATTTCATCAATAATTTCTTACTGTAAGCGGATGAATTCACAAACATACAAATTCACAAATATATCTTCTATCTTTTTAAAAACTAAGCATAATGACCAGGTTCTGTAGAATAAATGACATTTATTTCTGTTTCTTACAATCCCATCTAAGAATTAATGAAGAAAAGCCCACCTTAATAATAAATGCTTAAGATATTAAATCTTTCTCCACATGTTTATCTGGGAAAAAGTACAAACCACTGTTGCTGCTGGAGCTGGAAAAATACAGAGCTAAGATCACAATATGGAACAACAAAACATGAGGGTATGAAAATGGACTACATCATACAATTGGCTACTAAATGTTTTTAGATTTGTTTTTTTTTTTTTATGTTCAGGTTTAAATTATGATGGCTTAAAAATATTTAAGTTAAATATACAGTAAATTCATACAAACTGCATAGTATTTTTTAGGTTCTCTGATACGTGCTGCATTACTGTGATAGGTAGATTTCTGATACCATTCCTCCAGATACAGAAAGAAAAACTAAACTTTTCATGGGCATTTGCAAGTAAAACAAAAACAAATCACCTTGAGTGCAAATTTCTCTTAGAATGTCTGATGTCTGCAATCTGATTTATCGCAATGCTTCTCCTCTCTTGTATCTAAGCTAAATTCATACTGAATTTTGGCAGGATAAGCTAAAGTAATGCACCATGGAATAATATCAATACTAATTTTATTTTGAAGAAGTTAGGAATAGCTATGGTTTTTAAAACTGTGGCAAGTCAGTTCTCCCTTGTATTTTAGACTTAAAAGACTATTCTGTCATTTTCATTGTGTACTAGTGCTAGCGCTATAAACATTTGCATCATTGGAATAGATAAGGCACTTGAAGTCTAATTAATCTGAGACTGAAGCTGTCCTATAGCATTGTCCTGTAGTGCCAGGTTTATTCTTGCTGAAATTCAGGTTCTGCAAGCCTAAATATAGTTATGTGTTAGACAAATATAGATACATGAGTAAAGAACACAGAACTGTGTCCAGGACAAGATATTTATAGCAAGAGTTACTGATTTATGAGACAGTAATGAACAAGTCCTGTGACTTAGCAAGCAGCCCCACAAACACACATCACTTTTAAATTTAACCAATGTAGTTTCCAAAGAGAATATGTAAACACTGTCCTATTATGGGAAATGTACAAGAAGCTATTTTTAAGAAGCAAGCCTAATTGCACAGCTGTCAATGGTATAAGCCAGATCAATATTTAATGACTATGATACATTATTTATAGCCCTGGGAGAGATTCCCTTTTTTAGGTCAAACAGCACACAGGAGAGATACACTATGGAAAATAATGTATCACCTGCTTTACAGAATCCTCAATTCAAAATGTAGCATGAATAACAATTTCTGCATTTCTCAGTTTTGTAGCCTGAGGAGTGGCTATTTAAGATCTACCTTCACATAGGCAGGCTTTCATGTCTTTCTTAAAAACACTCCTTTAACTACAGAATGAGAAAAAAAAGAGTTAAACCAAAAAAAGAAACAACTTTTAAGACTGCTACTGTATATGACAATGTAAACAGTTGAATCCAGGAAAGACCATGAATTATGTGAATTTGATACTTGGAGTGAGTTATGTATGATTTAACATCTGTTATTCACCCTTACGCACCCTTAAATGTATAACAATGGGCAGCACAATGCAAACAAATGAAATTTTTGTACTGATTTTATCTTCAATATTTGAAACAAGAGGGAAAGCATTCCTTGGCTATGTTATTCTCTGCTGTCGTGTCATCTTTCAATTGAGAAATGCTTTAATTACTTTTATAAGCTTGTAATTAAATAATTTTTTAGTAGTTTATAGTAATGACTTCATAGTCTTCCTCAGTAATTAAACTTCAGAAAAGCAATCTGGCCTTTGTTTTGGGCCATTTATGGAATATTGCCATCGAATATGGGGGATTTTGCATAGCTGCTTTTTCATGGCACTGCTGTGTCCATCAGTTTGGTACCCTGTGTTTCCCAAAATCCATAAAGCACAGTCCCACTGCAGCACCAGCACTGTGAGCTGCAGGCCCAGCCATGTGAGTGGGGAAACACGAAGCTCCTCACGCTGCAGGATTTTCCAGCTTGGCCCCCAAGGCTGTTCACACACACTTTCCTTTGGCTGTCACAGCATGGTGCAGGCTGGCACTGAGCTTGTCCCTAGTGCTATTCCAGCTGTTCAGGTTCCACTGAGAATAGCAACAAGAGGAAAAAAAACTAACGAAAAACTTTGAGGGTAACCAGGGTTTAGGTGTTAATATTGAATATTCCCTTTTTCCCTTTGGAGAAAGGTATGTGATCATAAGATGTAAAACACATTTATTCCTCTGCTTTTCCACATCCACTGCCCACATAAGAACTAAAGCACCGTGTTAAGATTTTCATAATTCATGAAACCAAGGTCTTTATTGTATTACATTATTTTTCATGCTTTGACATGTGCCCATGTCTTCAGTTGTCATGGAAATAAGAAGTCAAGAACACATTGCATACACTGAAAGTAATAAACAATGATAAAATAAATACTGAGTGTTTATCCTAGTTCCTGAAATGTGAGGCTGTCATCTGACTTCAGACAAGTGCTCTGTAGTTCAGTTTTTTTTCAATTTCAGTGAATAGGGAATGGCATGGAGAAATGAAGTAGGGAAAGATGTGGAATTTTTTTAATATGCGAAAGCAAAGTATATTTATTCCAGTATGTTTATGCTATGCAGAATAATCTTTGGATATATTTACACTGTAGGTTAAAAGGAAGGGATCTTAAGGGCTACGGTTTTTTTAAAAATGGTGAAAAATCAACATTTATATTCTAACTGCAGAGTAAATACACGCAGTAACTAGAAATATTGTATAATAAATTACTATATCCAAGATCAGCTACTTCATAGTTAGACCAGAGCTTATATCTCCTCATTAAATACCTTAAAAAGTAATAAACTTTAATAAATTAAAATAACAGAAAATTAAAATATGTGCACGATCAAAACAGTCTTTGTACTAGTTGCTTTAAAACACTTTTTTCTCTACAGCTGAAATAGATTTTAATTGATCTAATTATTCTATTATTCTAATTATTCTAATTATTTCTGCTATACTCTACCTAAAAAAAAAAACCCCAAAACATTCCAAGTAGTTGAAAAATATTACTGACTTACTGCCTTTAACAGTGGGTGTTTTTCAGTTTCTTAGTAATTATGCACAGTAATACAGCGATACTTAAACAACAGACATTTTCAGCAGATAAACAATAAAACACTTAGGATTATTAAGTTGTCCATACTAAAAAAAGCATGCTGCTACTATGCTGCTCTCAGAAAAAGGATTTCTGTTATTCACATGGGAAATTTTGTGTTTCTTGCATCTCTTTACATATGCAAAACCACAGCTGGTCCAGGTCTTGAAAATGCTTAGAAAAATAAGTTAGAAAAAGCAATTGTTGGAACACAACATTCCTCCCAAGTGAAGATGAAATGATTTATTACCCAACAGACCAGTTGTCTGTCCTTCAATCTGATCAGTTATCATGCTCCATAAGAATCCCTTGCCACATGGAAAACATCAAGGAATAAACAGAATTCAACATTGCTACACTATTTAGCCAGCAACCATGCAGAAAGTGATAAGGCATGGAATACTTTTAAATTGCCATACAAGTCAGAGGGATATCTGATGGATGATTTAAAAAGGAAAAAATATTAACACTTGTCAAATAATAAAGTAGTGTACTTCAGTCAGTGACAGACTTAGGAATTTCTATTTGGAAAGATTTTCAAACAAGGAGAAAAATTTATCTAGCAATGACTCATGCACTGGAAGTGAGCCAGCATAATTTAAAAATGTGAGATACTTCAGTGAAAGATGGTAATTTAGGAGTTCTTCAGAGTGACTTTATCACTGTTCTTTTGCCACCAACAAGGAGCAAATTATTCCCCATGCAGCTGATAAGACATCCCTTGGGCTGGCCCTGTATGGGACAGCTCACTCTCCTGAGACCTGCATTCCCAGCTGCTCCAAAAAACCCACTGTAGTTTATTTTATCACATGAAAGAAAGAAATTTTCAAAGAAATCTATAAAAATGACATAATAGTTCACATTTTGAATTATTCCCTATTTATCTGTGTTTGATTTCTGTAGCCCTAGCAGGCTGATAATTATAACTACGAATTTTTTGGTTAAAAAATCAAGTTGCTTTGCACTAAACTTTATTTAGATAGAAACTTTCTAGTTAGTATTGATATTATCAATGTTAGTTTTAAAATTAAGTAATATTATCAGTATTAATTTTAAAACTAAAAACTTAGTTGTACTGAATTTAAAAAACAGTATTTTTTTCCTTAGCATATACCCTGCAAATGGAAAAAATATTTTTCTTTATTTTTGCCTCTATGCAGTGTTCCAGCTGCAAGCAGTTGTTTGTCATAAATGTTTGCTTGCGTTGATTTTAAATTATTAATGGCAATATTTCTACAAGCTTTTTTAAAAAATATTTTGCAGCAAGAAACATAAATGTCCCCCAAAGGAAGAAGGCAGTGTCCTTTAAAGGTTTTTGATACTTTCAAAGAGTTGATACTAGAGCTAGAACCTTTTGATAAGTAAAACTCTTCGAAGTGAAGAGTGGGAGATGTTTTTCTGAGATGAATCTGTTTGGCCACTGGGTGCCATCCTTGCTCCACTTTAAGGCTGGTCGCCAGCAGCATTTCTGTTAAGCCATAAAATCCTGAAAAAATGTAATGCCAGTGCAATTTCACACCATCATAATGTTTGTGTGTGTGCATGTGGTGGAATATGTTCCCAGCACCAGGCTGCATGTCCTTCTTGCATATGTCACTGAGAGACTGGAGAGAAATATCCTTTTGTTTTCAGCCATGTTATATCCAGCAATTTATTTTTTTCATTCCTCCATCAGGTGGTGAGAGTGAGGCTGTGCTGAAAGTGCTGTTCCCACTCACACATGAGCGTGTGAGTGACCATGCTTCTATGCTGTATTAATGTAGGCTCTGGGATTATTTGAAAGAAAAAAATTCCCTGCATTCACACTTGTTTTCTAGACCAATTTGGGATGTATGGGCCTGGGTCATCCAAGCAAAACATTATCTATATTATGCCTATATTATGTACAAAAATAATTGTAATTGCAATCTTGTATACGTTATTTAATACACTGTTACATTGTCTGCTCAGGGGGTGGCGTCTGCTATTGGTTTCGTCTGGGCAAGATCTCTGGCCGAGTAAATATAGTTTCTAAGAGAAATTGTGTCAGTAGTTCTGTGGGTTTAGTCTTTCAGATTTAAATTGCAAACATTTTACATGTATGATAAATAGACTACAGCACACACAGCCCCATCACAATCTGCCTGTGCATACAACAGCCTGCTGGGTTGCTTCAGTGTAGCTTGCCTACCCCTGCTTTCTCTGCTGCCACACAGCTGTGTGTGTTCTGTCTCTGCAACAAGCTCAGGGCACACAAAAACCCCATCCCAAAAATAACCAAAAAATCCATTCCTACGTATGGCCTTTGTAAACTCTGCTGTTAAGCTGATTCCAGTATCTACTTGGGCTACCTCTACTTTTCCTGAAGAAAACCTGCTGCTGTGAGGAGTGGTAAGGAAAAGCTATAAGCAGCATAATATATACATGTATGCAAAACATGAATCAAGAAACAAATGTTTGTGTCTGTATTGAAGCCTTTTACCTCACAGTAGTGATACTAAAGCAGCTTTTGTTTAGAGAAAATGTATAAAGCTAGTAGTATGTGAGTGGAAAATAAGGAGCTAAGTACATGTAAGATTTAAGTGCCCATTATTTGGTTTTTGTTGAAAGAATAGGATCTGCTCATTTTGGGTTTTGTCAAGAAGCTTGTGGTGCTGAGGCTGTGAGTTGTGTGTGAACCAGAGGTCGTGCTGCAGTGCAGGGTGCTTAGGCTTTCTCTGCTGGGGGGCCTTGTGGATGAAGGGGGCAGTGGAGGATGTACATTCTGCTCTGGGGAGAGGAGCTGGGCTCAGTGTTCAGCCTGCCCTGCAGAAACCTCTCATGTGATAAGCCTTGGCTTGTGAAGCTGTAGTGAGATGAACCTCTGGTTTGGGGAGAAAGCTCTTTTGGGCAGCTCTGAGTGCTCCTAGGGAGCAATATATGGTTCAGAATGGGTTCAGATATGTGTTCAGAATAGGATGGATGGATTTCTTTTAAACCTGCGATCAGAACTTGACAAAAACTAAGGAGAAAAAGACGAAAACATACTTCCTGTAAACATTGTAAGGTTGAAGGTGTTGTCAATATTATTTATTTTCCACCTGACAGTATTCTGCTATAGCTGTCGCTCTAGCAGGTCTGAAATAGGACTTTCTCCCCAGTGGAGCAGTAACCCACTCATACATTTGCATAACTTTCCCCAGCAGTCACTGTACTGCCAGTCTGATTTGTCACAGCTGCTCAGAAAGGAAATTTCAGTGGCTCCCAGGAAATCCCATTCAGTGCCATTGTGCCCCTGCAGTTCCACCATGGCCCTGGGGTGACACGGGACTGGTGGTCCTGCATGTTGGCTTTGGTGCACTGAGAGCTGCTGGAGTGGGCTGGGATCACAAAGATAGTATGCCATGTGGCTCTGGTGCAATTTTTGAGGTTCTGGGGGTTTTTTTTGTAACCTCTTCAATTTTCACATGCTCTCTTCCACTGTGTGCCCAGCTGAGAGTTGCAGGGCACAGCTTGGACTGTTTGTCACCAAAGGTGTGAGTTCCCCCTATGCCCTTACATCATGTCCACCCTGAGAAGAACCCGCCCCTGCTCCTTCCACCCTTAATCATATTTTTTCTCTTCTGAATCTTCAAGGAAGGAGCTACAACTCTCCCTCCACTTTCTAGGTAGGAAAAGGCTACATTATATCCCACTTTTCTCACCCTCCCAAATTTACAGGCGTGAAGGGGGGTCAGGGCAGTCCATTACCCATTCTGCTCTTCATGGGAGTAACAAAGCTGACTTTTTGCCACCAAAACCAAGTAAAGCTTTGTGGGAAATGGCAGCCTGACACTTCCGTAGTATAGAAAAATAGTTGCCCTAGGTTTGCTGCTTGTGTTTGTTTGAAATTCTGAAGCAGAGTCTGAATAGGCCCTTTTGTACAAACTTCTCATCTGCACTGATGGTCATAAAAACTCGACAGTTGCTAGCCTGCAGTATGTGACACACTGGTTCTTTCCTAATCACCATCAGCCAAAAGGACGTGAACGCTCCCCAGCGCGCCTTGGGAGAGCATTGTGTCCAATGTGCATGCCCTGTAAAACTCCAGTCCTAGGCTGCTGTGGTTATGGACTTTGGCCTTAAGAATAATAGATGCCTAGACCATTAATTGTTTTTATTTTATGCCTCTGTTCTTTTAAAATCAAAATTTCTTGTTCCTTTTATAGGCTGCCATATATTTTGTTTCTGTGTACTAGGAAACAACTCTAGCATCAAGGATTGATTTTTAGTAACACAAAATAACATTTTTTGTGTCTGTTATAGTTAGTAACAAAATTTTATATGTCATTTTTATCTCTGAAATGTATTATTTCTTTTTGATGAGTCCCAATTTCAGAAAGTAGTATGTTCAGATAGGACTGATTGACTGATTAGAAATACTCAAAATGCTTTCTGCTTTTTAGCTATAATTCTGGGGCTAGCTTTGGAAATAGCATCTGTAACACTGTAATGGCATACCTTCCCTTGCCCTTTTAAAATGAAAATTATAAGACAAATCCTTTCCTCAGGCACATACACTTTTATCCCAAAAGCAGAAAGTAAATAACCACACTTTTATCCTAAGCCCACACTTCATGATAATAAAAGAAAATCCCGAATGCTATATTTGATAGTGATATATTGCTTAATGGCTACTTTTCTTGTTCTGCTACAAGAAGCAGACTAAACAGCTTTCTTAATGCTGTGAAGTTTCTCTTGTAATTAGAAGAATACCAGCATCATACTACACAGTAGTTATGTTTGGTACATAGTCAAACCAAACACAGCTTTTTGAAACGAGTCTAAATGCAACTTTTTTGTTCTACATTTCTTGTCAAAAGCACATGTTAAACTGTTAATTTGCCATTTGAAGGTAGAGCAGTTGTACCACATACATATACATGCTTCAGCTGCAGATTTTGAAGCTGGATGCATGTACTGCATTATTCTCAGATTACAGATGTAAAACTCTGACTAAATTAAGTAATGACCTTTTCCAGCATAGGGCTCAGACACCTTCTGTGGGACTTGGGGCAGAGTTTGGGGATTTGATCTCACAAATGCAACCCTCTGTTTGTATATGGGGTTAGTCTGAGGAGGCATAAAATAGACAAATCCTTTTCCATCATGCCTTTCATCCAACAACTGTTCAAATATAAGACATTCACAGAGACTGGAACTTTGAAGGAGTCTGGTAGATCTGACAGCTGCAAAGTGTGTTTATATGGCAGCATGAGGTTTCCTTGGAGCAGGGGCACAGGACTGGTTGGTCTCAAAAGCTCTCAGACTAAACGAGGCTGTGTTTCTGGGTGATTTCACTATTGAAGGCAGAGCAATGCTCCTGGGATAACCATGTTTAAAAAATTATTAGAATCAAAATCAAGAGGAAAATACACATCAGTCATTTCCATACCCACTCCCCTTTACTGTAAATATTGTAAAACTCCCTTTTAATGCCACTGTCCTGCCTCTGATTCAGCTGGTCATTGGAAAAGAGGTGCTAATTCAGCGTTGTGAAGGGCAAAGAGTTGCCATCCACCATCTCCAGTAACAGATGGAGGCCTTTAAAAGCCAGTTTGCTCTGGGCATTAAACATGACAGAGCTGCAACATTTGATTCTTTCTGTTTTGGAGAGACTAAATGTGTCAGACTGGAATATAAGAGGCTTTGGTCTTCCATGGCTATGAAGAAGTACAAAATCTATCCATGCTGCTAATAACTGACTATAAAGATATGTTTTAAAAGATGCCTGCCTGCAGCTATAAATATAAGCAAGCATTTTAGAGGCCTTTATATATGAAAAGAGCCTTTCACAAATAAAAATATTTGCATCAGAAAATGATGTCTTTGAAATGGCTTCATGAAATCAAAGAAGATTATGTGAGAGATAATGAGGGCATCGTATTTAAATATTCTTCACTTTCATACTTTCTCCTCAGCTTTTGATGATCATCCTTTAAGGTTTTTCAGATCCTAATCTTCTGAGAGCGATTTGAGATGAAGAGATACTTGAAAAGGCAATTTTATTTCTTCTCTGTGTGTCATGTTGTCTGGAGCTCCTGTTTCACTCCAGAGTGTACATGAGGTCAGATCCTGACCTGCTGTTTGAATAGTATGTGGACTCTGGACTCTGACAGTGCCCCTGGGATTTAAGATGTACACCACATTATTTTACCATTGGCTACATTGGGATATATATTTCACAAGATATCTTTTTATGTGTTAAATAGAATCAAGTTTCTCATTACTTCTTTCCATCAGTGTGGCAGTACTTTCTGATGAGGAAACCTTGCTGATCATTCCACATGCCACTGTAAATAAGGCTATGCAAAAAGTGGGCTACATTCAGTAAGTGGAAGTTCCTGTTACACAATAGTTGGTATCACATAGGAAGGAAGCTGAGTATATCAAATGGCAGAATGTACCTTTATCTTAAACAAAGCCATACTAATATACAGATCAGTATGCTTCAAAATGCTTTCCTTGCATAATAAGCATTGATGTCTTATCCACACAGATACTAAAACTGAAATAGAGAAATTTTTAAATGACATGGCAAAGTAGGATGTCAGTGTTTTCTGTGTTTAGCTGGACTGCTACCATGGTAGTGCACATTTTACAAAGGAAGAATGCTTTGGAAAGAACACCAGTTTCTTTACATCTGATTTTATCACATTATCAAATACGGGTACAGAAGATTGTGAAGAGTATGCTATTAGATGAGTTGGTGCAAAATCATTTAGTAACCATTCTTCTTCTTAGGCTTTATTCATCCATAGGAGCCAAAAGGATTATTAATCCTGAACCAAAAATATTATTTTTCTGTTGCCACGGGATGTCTTTTATAGTGGCCAGAATTGTGACTGTGTGGTGAAAGCCACTTTGATGTTCCAGGTGTTTTGCAGAAAGAGGGTCATTAATGACATATGGCCTTTTGTGATGGCTGATGGAAACTAAGGCTCAACCAGTCCCTTCTCTCTTACCTTGTCACAAGTAATGAGTAGGCTGTGGTAGAATTTACTACAGTGGTAGCAAAGAGCAATGAGGAAAGGAGAATCTGTCTCCAATATGAATTGAGCACAAAGGTGTTTGTCTTCCTTCCTGTATTTATTCCACCCTATTCCATGCATACCTGAGTATAGAGTAAAAACAGATCTTATCCTATGTTCTTGTTTGGAGGCATGACATCCTCTTTTTCAAGCTGCCTATGACTGAAGATATTTTCCTAGTCTGGCAACTACAGAGTTTGTATTTTATTAGGCAAGACCAGTTGCTTTCCATGTGTTCACCCAGATTTGTGTTCTTGATTCCTTTCAAGACAAATTTTTGGGTTAGTACTGGGGTATGGAAATGTGACCAGAAGAGGCACATCTTTAACTTACCATAAGCTCATAGAAGAGCTTCATGTGAATCTTCCTCAAGGATACAAAGAGCACTGATATTGCTTGATTCACAGGGTAGAAAGATTCCAGAGTAAAATGTCCTTAATTGTTTTTAGAAAGGGGAAATTGAACTTCTAAATGTTAAAAAACCCATAGCCTTTTGTTTCTAAATCATGGGGGTGCTTTAAAAAATAATTTCACTCTAACTTGAATTTTAATTGCCTGCCCCTTCCTTTTGCTGTCATGGTCCTTTCATCCTCTCTGTTTTCCTGAAAGGGATTGTTGTTATTGCTGTTTATTTTAAGAAATCCACTCAAATTTTTCCTGCAGTGCTGCAAAATTTCAGGGAGGAATATGTTTTAGTATTCTGCGTTATTAATATTTTTTTATATCTCTGTAATTAAAAAAATGAAGTTTTAATGACTGTTCTTCTCTAAACCCTGGACTTCTGCATTTCTAGCCTAAGAAGCTGAGGATAGTCAATGGCAGGTGCAGCCAGAATATTGCTGCAGCCCCACAAATATAATTTTTTTAACATTATTCAAATTAGGCTCTGCACTCATAATTCTGTTGTTTCCTTTATTGCTGTTGTAAAGCAAATGGTTCTTTTATACAAATGTTATCTCCTGGCTATTAATTCAGCAGTTATTTTGGATTATGGCACTCCTGTTAAATTTAGGAATGTAAAAACTCATAAATATTTAAAAGTTTCAGACTGACATGGGAAGAAATTGTTTTTGACTTGCTTTGTTAATACCCTGTTGCTCAATTTGTAATAGATTTGGAATATATTGTTATTTCTCCACTGTTTGACAAATGGAAAAACAATTTTAGTTGAGCAACTGCTTGAAGTGTTCTACCTTGAATTGCAACAGGCTGATAAAATTGTTGGTTTCCAGAAAAAAAGAAGCAAGGAAAATATCTGTTTTTCTTTTAGAGGCCAAAAATTCTGAAAACTAATTAAACAGATCCCACTTCAAAGTTAATGAAAATGCAGTAGTAGGTTTGTGAAGATTGTAAAGATAATTTCAAAAAGGTCTACTCACAATTGAGTGCTTCTCTTTCAGCTTGTTATTTAAGCTTTTCACTAAGGAGCTAAGGAGAATGATGTAGAAATGTGTTTCCTCCCAAAAAAGGGATTATATTGAGAGTCTTATTTCTATCTAGTGAGCATGTTCACAGACTTGCACTGAGGTTAATGTGCATCTCCAGTAAACCCCAAGTCTTTGAAGAATAACTGAATGATAAAAAAGTCACAATTTCTGTAAGATTGCTGAAGGTCTGGACAGCAGTCTCTGGGTCAGCATTCCTGCTGCACACCTAACTGTATTTTCTTTCTTTCTTTCTTTGTCTTGGAAGTATAAACATCGTTTTTCAGATCTTAAAGGGTGTTAAGGTGTAACTCCCATTGGGATCATCTAGAAGTATTCCAAATATTTCAGTGATAACTCAAAAAAAGATGCTGAATTGATTCAGCCTGGGGAAGTATGTTAGCAGACAACTGAGTGTGCAGTTAACAGAACTTGCATCTCTGCCTGCATGCTCCAGAGGTTCTTAAGCAGTGTCCTGGGATGACACTTCACTTGATGGGTTTGCTGTATTTCCTGTATCAGTTTAACTCCCTGGCAAAGTGCCATGATTTTCTGAGGTACTGGTGTGCTTTACTGGGTACTGGACCAAAATGACTTTCCTTCTACCTAGCCAGTAAGTTAAAACCACAATGTTAATACTATTCTATGACAGGTTTACACCATCTTCTCTTATGTGGTGTAGCAACAGCAACTTGATCTCTGCATAAGTAATTATTGAGGTGGCACTTTGTCTTCAGCTGAAAGAAGATTTTTACATGTGAGTAATTTGTAGTTAGAGTGCAGTATTTAAAAACACAAGTAGAACCTGTAACAGTCAAGGTGAACTTACATTACAGTTGCATGAACTAATTGGTATTTTATGCAAGTGTGTAGCTGGATGTTCCACACCAGCTGTGTCCATGTGATTGTAACTAATTCAGCATTGTCCAGCTCACAGCCTGTGGGCTGGATCCAGCCCCTTTGAGAGGCTTCTACCTGACCCATCACCTTCTGACTGTGGGAGCAGGGGTCAGATATTCCTTTGGTGAATGCACCCCCTGCACCTGCCCTCCCTAGAGAGATGAGCAGCAAGTCTGAAGGGGCATAAGGAAGGTGAAAGAAGCCTGGGAGGTTTGTCAGCACCTCTGCCTGGCTCATGCAGGTGCTGCCACTGAGCAAGCCACAGCACATCTGTGTGCTCAACTAAATCATCAACCAGTCCAGCACACATTCCTACGTTTGTGTGTGCAAGAGCAGCTCATTCCTCTCTTACAAACCAAAGTCTCTGTTACACAGACAAAGCAAAATGTAAGACTTTTGCTGCTGTTCTATTGACTTGCTATATAATCAGCATGTTGAAAATTCTTTTATTTTACTTTGTATTCCTCTTCTTCTGGTTCTATGTGTGTGTAGTGAACAGTGTAAAGCAAAGGGCACTTGTGTGCTTAAGATTGTGAAGGATTTGCATGAAGAAATTCTGTAGAGCAGTATATTTACTTCGCATTTCTAAATGGTAGCAATTATAACTCCCAGCTTCTGGCTATCCAGATGTTTCTTGCATTACAGCACTGTAATTTGCATTGGAATATATTGTGTTACTGCAGTGGCAGTAAAGTGGTCAGCTTTCAGTCTAAATGCTGTATCTGGGCGCAGTTGGGATGGTGAACATATTTCCTGCTCATACCAGGTTCTTCTCCTTCCCACTGTTTTCACACTCTGTTAGTTTGACGTGTTTGTGTTTCTCAAATGAAGACTTTCACTGCTCAGCATTTGAATTGCAGGTCAGAACTGATGTACAGTTTGTTTCTTGTAAAACTGAAAAAAAGGAAAAAAGACTGAAGTTTTGAATCAGAAATTTCTCTTTGGCATTTTCAGGCAGCAAACATCCCTCTGGTGTCAGAGCTTGGCATTGATGATATCCATTTTGATGACTTCTCGCTCGATGTGGATGCCATGATTACTGCAGCCCTGCGGATGTTCATGGAACTTGGAATGGTTCAGAAATTTAAAATTGACTATGAGGTAACCATCTGCGCTGCAAATATCTGCTGCTTTTGTCTTGGCACTGCTCTGTCCATTTGTACACATTTAGTAGCCCTGCTACAAATTGTACTTTTAATTTCAGACGCTGTGTAGGTGGCTTTTGACAGTGCGGAAGAACTATCGGATGGTTTTGTATCACAACTGGAGGCATGCTTTCAACGTCTGCCAGCTGATGTTTGCCATGTTAACTGTGAGTATCCAGCTACACAGCCCCTAAGAGCTTTTACTGCCACATTGCCTAACCTGTCTAAACATTTTCCAGCATTCAATTTCTCTTCTAGTTATTATGTTACTCATTTCCAATAGCAAAGCAGACAGAACTTATCCAACTTAAGGCAGCACATATTTGGCAAAACCTCATAGTGTTTTAGTGACAGTGATATCATAGGCACATTAAAGTGACTGAAAACAGATGGCAGTCTTGGAGTGCTCTTGTTATTACAGATCTTGATCTTGTAAAATGTTTTTCTTTTGGAACTCTTTGATTTGACATTTATTTCAAACTCGTAATTGGGAAGTACAAACCTAAGGATTAGAATCCCAAAGTATTTAATATGTTGATATTTCTTATCTCCTTATCCAGCTTCATCTAAATGGTTTTAGAAGGTACTGCCTCAAAACATTTGAAAATTATCTTCCAGCATAGAGATCTAAGTGAATCTTGAGTCTCCACTGTTAACACACTTAGGGGTTTTATTAGCATGTATCTCCAGCAGTACCTGTAGCTCCTTTCAGGATACAAGTAAACTCTGCTGAAATTTCAAATAAATTCTGCTGAAAGTACCACTGCTAACATACTAGAACAAGTATACTGCTCTCTTTCCCTACCCCACAGCAACCTCACTGGGTGAAATAGCCTATGTCTGGCTAGTTCATTCTTGTAAATGTACCAATAAAAAACTCAGGGGTTCTGGATGCCAGAGCTTTGTGTGTTGGGCAAGAAAAAAAGACTCTGACTTCTCCTAGCAGGCAAAGATGTTGTTCTAGCGCTTGGTCCATCCCAGCAGGGTGGGTGTGTTTCTGTGAGTGTTGATGGAGGCATAGTGAAGCTGTACCATGCACCATGAGACAAAGGAAAGGAAGAAGTTCAACGAGAGAATGGTCACCTCTTCCTCTGGGCATGAGGCTGCTCAGGTGTGCAGAATTAACATTGTTTCAGCAGGCACTTGCTGATGCTCTCTAAGGAAATTTGGTGGTAATGCCTGGGTATTGGTAGTTTTTATGGTTTTATAAACTTGACAATTTTTTTTTTCCAGTTTTATAAAAAGGAAAGTATTTTATCTGACATCTGAGCATGGACAAAGGCGGGCTGGGTGTGAGTCAGTAACTTCAGCCGGAGGCTGCGGGGCGGGAGCCCCCAGCCCAGCGGTGACACCCCTAGGTGGAGCTCCGAGGCCAGGTTTGCGGCTCGCAGCTCTGCCGGGGAACCAGGCACGTCCATCCCGGCTAGCGGTGCCCGCATGGGGCCAGCACAGAGGAGGCAGGGTCCTGCTGCTCCAGCAGCCACCAGCCGCCTGCCTGGATCCGACAGATGCTCTGACCGTGGCTCTCACAGCGCAGTTTCAGAATCCTTTTAGCAGGCAGCACAGGGATGCAGTTGTCTGTGAGATGTGGTCCGGCATTTTTAAGCCAAGTTCGTTTCCTTGCCCACGCTCCCGGTAATAAACAGAATGGGCAATTCCGTGTGCAGGGCTGGATGTGAGCGGCCACAGCACTGGAGCCTCCACACATCCCACCCCGCTTTGCTCTGGCTGAGAACAGAATAAATCAGGTGTGTGATCTGTTTGGTCTGCTCTACCTTCCAGATACAGGAAGATTCATTTTGTGCAAAAAAAGACACAAAAGAGAGACTAGAGATTAGTAACAATTCAAGGAAGGCTTGCTCATACTGCGTTTGTCTTGGGGATACCATCCAACTTAGCATGTGCCTTCCTTTTTCACTGGTAAAAAGGGAAAAATTCTTTGACAAACCCTTTGTAGGGCTTATGAGAGCCCTTCTCTGCCAGTCAAGAAGGCACTACTTTTTGCAGTTATTGCACCTTATTTCTGATTTCTCCATGATACTCAGCAATATAGACTGCTCCACAAATACAAACCAGTAACTCTATTTTAGGGCATTTTCAGGTAGGATTTACCATAGTATAGTGATGTCTAATCTGTAATGCAGTAGCCTCTAAGGGCCCCACCATACTCCCACTGAATGCACAAGGAAAATTCAGCTGTGTTGAATAAGCCAAACAACAGAAATTCAACGAAGTTGTTTCACTCCTGGTAAACTCAGCCTTTTGCATATCTAAAGCACATTCCTGTATATCTAAGTGTGTATTTTCTCTCTCCTGAACAATCTTAAGCCCAGTTCTGCAAGCCATATTCAGATGCCCAAGAATTCTGAAGACAAGCACGGCAGCAAGGCTGCTCCTGCAAGTTAAGGGAGTACATGAGAGTAAAGTGCAGGATCAAGCCCAGGCTCCTTTATCAGTGCCTTTGCAACACAGTTCACATTGATACTTATTTCAAAGGGCAAAAATGAGCAAGTAAGCAATACCAAATTAAAATCCCATCTGGTGTGCTAATAACAAAACATATAGATGTGGGGCAAGGTATAATGAATGCAATTCATTTCCTCACATGAAAGAATGACCTCCATAACTCACTGGAGACTCTGCCACTCATGAGTTATGGGTCATTCCTTTTCTGGTGAAAATAAATTTTACTGCACCATCGTCTATAGCCATGGTTTTGGTTTTTTTCTCTTGTAAATTCAGAAATGGGGAAATATAATCCCCTGTTTACTTGCATTATGTTCAAAGAAGATATCCCCTTACTGTAGTATTTTTTAAAATGAATTTTTTTTTTACTATGTGACATATGCTATATTCCTTTCATATATTCAGTAACAAGACTTTTCATTAAATAAAATGTGACATTTATTTTTGAGATATTGCTACTGTTAATAAATTCCTTAATTGGTTTCCTTGCATTTGCAATACAGGTTGAATCCTTGGATTTAATCAAAGCTTGGATTACACCAAAGAATATTTATTACAACATCAATGTAATACTATAAAACTTCTCTTTTAAGTTATTTTAACTTAGTCATGAATATTTTCTCTAGACTGAAACTTGACACATGGTGTGTTGTCAGTTACAAACTATTTTTAATCCCTTTTTATAAATAGATCTTTATTATTATTTGTTATACAAGAGCTATGTTTAAACAAATAAAAAGAGGAAACGCTATTTTTGGAGGATTTTTTCTATTTGGGTAGATGTTACTGAAACTAAAACAAAAGCAATGCTATTAGAAATCAGGTGAACCTCTTTCCTAATATTCAAGTTATTCTGTACACCATGGGTTCTACTTAAAATTAATTAATCTTTTTTTCTTCATAGTTGATCATCTTTTCTGCTGTGTAAACTTTACACAATTATAAAGCTTTTGTAACAAGTCTTGCGTTTCCTCAATTCCCACTGAAGTGCATTCCTGAGCACCTGGGGGAGTTTGGCTCCCTGTACTGCCTTAGTACTAACTGTGGCCACATTTCAGACTGTCTGAACAGAGAACACTTAGATTTGAATGTGCATTTCTCTAAGTAGAATTTATGGTCTTCAGGGTGAATAGCAGAGCTTTCACATAGTATTGCAGAAACTGACAGGCATTTTTGAGTGTAAGCTCCTACCAAGGAAGGGCAACAAGTCCCACCTGTATCACTTAAACACTCTTCTTGCCACTGGGTGAAATTATGAAATTATGCCCCTTTGAAAATCAATGAAATTTGGGAATTCTTACGTGGTGTTAGTGTTCAGCCTTGGTTTGGTCCTCCAATACAAATGTATTTTGTATTTCTTGTATATAATTTCCTTTCAGGCTGACTAGATCATGTGGCTAATTGAGGAGGGTCACTGGAGACTGGCACTGTGAAAAGACAAGTGCTACAATTTTCCAGCTCAGGCAGTCATGGTGCAGGCATTATGCCCTGCTGCTTCTGAAGGACCAGGCTGTTTCTGCCGTGGGTAAGAGGCACACCACCGACAAGGGGGTGTCCCACAGAAGCTCTAGCAGCTCCTCCAGACAGGATTTGTTCAGGATGCTTGAGGTTAGCAATAGCAGTGTTTTTGAAAACACAAAATAGTGTTTTTTCTCTGATGTGAGCCGGTTCAGGCAGGAAGACTGCTAAGACAAGTATCCAAGAGGAGAAGCACAGTGGTAAAAAAGTGTTTCTAGGATTAACTCCCCCATTCACAGTCATATCTGAGCTGCTTGTAGGGAATTTCATTGCATCTGTTTTCAAATTCCTCTCTAAAATCCAAGTGGGTATCTGCAGCAGAAATATAACATTTGATATATTTCTGCTTTAAATCATACCACTTCATTTCACTGTGCCAGATTTTAAAAAAATCTCCTAATAGTTCATCACAGTTCCACAGAGTATATTTTATCTGGACTCCTTTAACGGTCTTCCAACTTAACATGTCAGCTATCTCTGACAGTAGGGATTGACTAAAATGGTCATCTCAGGATTGAAGAAATCTTTCTAAGTACTTCTCTAAATAATAATTTCAAAATTTTATCAGTTTAGCTTTGGGTTTTCTTTCTCTGATAGAAAAATCCAGTTCCTGTCTCAGTTTTCAGTTACTGGTATTTGTTTTCAGCTCTTTTTGCCTTTAGTGCCTCCTGGGTAGCAGAGAAATGGCATGCTGGAAATGCAACAAAGAGATAATAACAGATCACTCCAAGGACATTATCTATTCTGCTAACCATCTGACATACAGCAGGGAATAGAATATGACAATAAAGCATTTATCTTCTCCTTACTGAAACGTTCATGGTATCAAAACAAAGTTGACTGTTGCTGGATGGACTAACATTACTTATCCCTTTTGCTACTGATAGTTACAGCTGCTGTTTTTTTCTGCTTTCAGACCGCAGGATTTCAGGAGATTCTAACTGAAATTGAAATTTTAGCTTTGATTGTGGGATGCTTATGTCATGACCTTGACCACAGGGGAACCAACAATGCCTTCCAAGCCAAGTAAGCTTTCTAATTCTTACTATTTTAATTTGGTTTTCTTCCATGAGAGAGCAAAAGGTGACCAGGATAAAGAATGAAGCATTAATTTTAAGCCTTCTAGGCCAAGGCCAAGTACTCTTATTCCTGTGTGCAGTGAGGGACTATCCATCTTTATCATTCTCTGTTCCTTTAAGTAATTGCTGGCTTGTCCTTTGTAGCTGGCTGTTGAACTGACACCACATATTGAAATGTGGTGCCAAAACTTGTTTCAGGCTCAACTCTTATTGATTCTAGTTTTCAACCCAGGAAGCACCTAAATTGTCTGTCTGGGTTGTTCTTGCTGACTGGGATGCATGACATTAAGCAAAACCCTTCTCTGCTATTGCACAGAAAAGAAAATAAGTGAAACTGAAATAATGGATTCTCAGAAACCATGCTGCTGCCCCCAGGCATAGTAGAAGTAGGTTTCTAGAAGATTTAAGGGTGGTACTTCTTACTGTGTAGGTAAGGGAACTCCTCAGACTAGGGTAAAACTCATTCCAAATTCTGCATTCCCTGAGAATAGGAGGGACAACAGAAAATGTCCCCAGCAACATCCTGGCCAAGCTGTGAAACAGACACAGAGATTCCTTCAAATCCCATCTTGTTTTCTTCACTCCCCAGTTCCTCTACAGTCAGAATATGAGGCCCCAAGGCATTCCTATCTTTCAGATCCCAGTGTGCATTTGTAGCTTTTTCTGTTCTGCCTTACTGCTAATCCTCCAGTGTGATGGGGGAGTGGTCAAATGGTTGTCCAGAGATATTTGAAAGGCAGAGTGATGCTGTATTAGCCTGTTTTGTCCTACCTTTTGCAGAAGTACTCTGCTGCAATGTGTGTATGCACAGGCTGCATTTCTGGGGGCAAGTTGCCTCAGTGACCATCACTCAAAGTGATGTTTCTGATGTTCACTAAGCTGTCATTTCCTGAGGTACTGGTGTTGCCGTACAATCTCAATGAAACAATGACACTGTCTGGATCTTCAATCACCATAGCAGGGAAAATCAATTGCAGTGCTCAAAAGACAGAGCTCGTGGTGCAAAGGTTACCAAGGACTGCTAGATGCCTTTTTGCAGCTGAATCTTGAAGAGCTCAGCTGATTGATGTTTATGTTCCTAATTTACAAAAAGGAGACCTAAGATTTACATCCTGGCCGTTTTAGGCTCTGATTAAGTTAACCACTTCTCTGCTGTACCATTACACAAGAGTATCTTTAGTGCACAGGGGTGGCTGAGTTAAAGGTACAGGGTTCAGCATTAGACTGCTATCACTCATACTTGTTGGTTGACAACAGAGTACAGAGAGGAGGCTACCATTTTATGACTCCATAAAGAAACTGCTGAAGACATTTAATGAAAGACAAACATTACCACACATGTATAAAACATCCCTGAAAACAGAAGCTGTAGTTTTCATAACGCTAACTATGATTTATTCCTCTAACCTGACATAAATTTAAGCATCACATTTTCCTATTTTATCTTCAGTGTCCAATACTGCTGCTCTGTATGATGAAAGTTCAAGAGGTATATGATGGAGACAATATCACAGTTGTTTCAAATGGCCCTGTTATATATGTCAACATCACATTCTCTAGGGATGATGTTTCCTGGACATCCTTTTCTCACATATAGCTGCTTCTGATAATTAAGTATCAGTATGGTGCAGTTTTATGGTATATGCTCCTAGGAGGCTCCTTCTGTCTCTAGCATAATCTCTTATTCTCATTTCTTTGGAAAGAAAACCTATCTTCTCAGTTTAGGCTGGGTCCCAGAAGTGAAGTACATTGCCTGAACTACTTTGGTACTTGGAGAACAGTGACCATTCTGACAATCCAGTCCCATTCTGTGCAAATCCCAGAGATTTGCAGTTTTATAATATTATTCCATATATTTTTGTCCTTTAAACATAGAAAACCCATCTGCTCTGTGTATTTTGAATCTGATTTTGGTTTAGACAATAGATGTGATGAGAAAATACATTCTGGAGATGCTCTAAGCTTTACTTTTATATTTACTGCTCTCACTTGTGGCATCTTGTTTACCTTAGTATTTGCAGTTGGATTTTTTGTTGTTGTGTTTTGAGGTTTTATTTTAAGAGTTTGTAGCTGTCCATTGTAAGCCCTCACGTTTATGCCCACTGAGAATTAAAAAAGAAAGGTAGCAGAGCAACAGCCGATACCAGCTCAAGGATATTACCGCGTGTCTTTACTGCACACTTCTGTGTCTCTGCTGTTGCTGAGGCACTTTGAAAGGCACATTACAAAACTTCTTGTAGTTCCAGAAAAATCTTCAGTCAGCTGGCAATATTTAGCAAAGACTGGAACATAAATGCTTTGTATCTGGATTTATATTAGTATTTGGACCTCATCAGCTGTTTTAAGTGAGGTTGCTGAAGTGGAGGTGGGGTGTGGGTACGTGCTTTTGTCACTAAACTGTCTCTGGAACCTGCTTTGTGAGCAGATGAGCTGGATTTGTTGACGTCCTATGTTCTGTTTCAGGAGTGGATCAGCCTTAGCTCAGCTCTATGGCACCTCTGCTACTTTGGAGCACCACCATTTCAATCACGCTGTCATGATTCTCCAAAGTGAGGTACAAAAGCATAACTATTAATCTCACTCTAAGCTGTTGGGCAGTTTCAGCTGGAGAAAGGAAATGCCATGTACAGTACCTTTTTAATGCCCTCTCCTTGAGGAATTATTTATTGGTTACCACAAAGGTCACAACTAGCACAAAATTAAACAACTACAAATGCTGATGATAGAGCCCAGAGATTATATCTGTCTCTCTCAGCAAGGGGCAAGGAGAATACATCCTAATCATATTGTCAGCTTTTCTCACTTTTCTTACATATATCCTGCTCAGTGGTTTATAGGTAGCTGAAACAGGTGCTTACCTTTCCCCACAGGTGTCATATTCAGAGTATCCGAGCCATCCTTTACTGCACCAATTCAATTTCTTTGGCAGCCTTTCTGTAATCAGTACTTCTATGATTTTTTTGTAATTTAATACACTATTTTTTTAAAATTAAAATCACTAATATTATGCTGTTCAAAGTACATTAATTGCTTTGCAGATACCTGTGAAGACATAGCTCTTGCCCAGAATAGCTTGCATGTAACACTATTCAGCATATACTACACCTTGTATTTAATAATTGAGAAAAGTGGAAGGATGGACATGGAGTCCTTTCAGAACAATGGATGCATCTTCTTAATTTACAGAGATTGGTTGCTAGAAAATGCATTTAGTAAACATAAAACCAAAACTGCTGTTCATGCAGCACAATTGGAGACCACAGCCTGATCTGCAGTAACATCTGAAGAGACCTGGAATGTCTCATGATCACAGTCACATGGGAACAGGGCGATGGCTTTACCTCTGTGTACACTGCCAGGGAGATTCATCATGGAACTGCAACTGCACCTCCCCAGACCTTATCTCATATATGTCCTCATATCATCACGATTATAGTAACCCTGTTGCTGGAAAATTCTTGGTTTTAAGAGCATTTTAATCTTCCTAAGCAGTAGATGGCAGTGCATACTGAATGTGGGCACCACATTATCACCAAAATAAGACTCTGTTTAGAAAGAACTTCAATATTTATGTAGGTGATTAGGAATAAAAAGACCTGCAATATGTTTATGTATGTTAATATATGTGACTGTTCTCACAAATGTAATTTCTTAAGCTTACATTTGGAGGTTTTCATTAATTTTGTTTCTTTTCTCTTATTTTCTCGAGAATTTCACAGAGGAATTATAGGATCTCTGTCCCTCTTCTTTTCAGAAATTCATTTAAAAAAGAACCTTTCCTGTCTCAAATAGCAATATCAAATAATTAATTTCCTTTCATTTTGGCCATAGAACATCTTTCAAATTCCAAATCCACAATGCCTTATAAAGCAGCCAGTTGGGCCCACAAAGGGCATTTAAACTGCATTTGAAGTTGCTCTTTAGCCTACACAGGCAATGGCTGTTTACACTGTAGGACAAGACAGTAATGAGCAGAGTGAGCAAATGGGCTGCTTTGAATGAAAAACTGATTTAGTGTCCTTGACTGCTCCAACAGCAGTTTGTGTGCATGCAAGCAGAAGCACAGATAAATCTATTAGGATCACTACTCAAAAGCTCCAGTACCCAGCTCCCCAAAACATTTAATAAGATGAGAGATTGAGATGTATCCATAGTTTTTTGCCATAAACTTTGTCTGTGCAGGGTCTGAGCAGAGAGTAAATCTTTACTCAACAGGCTATAATTTCAGCAGAGTTTAGAAAAACATACCAGGTGCTTGATAACAATTGTCAACTCTTCTGCCTCAATGTAATCTCAGCAGTATTAACATTATTATTTTGTCATCGTTTTGCCATGAATCAGAAAAGGCTTGTGTTACAGGGAAACAGTGGACTAACAAGTTAAAAAAATCTTTTAAAAACCTATATTGATTGTTAGCCCTTACCTCTTTTATCTCTTTCATTATAGGGTCACAACATCTTTGCTAACTTGTCCTCTAAGGACTACAGTGACCTTATGCAGCTTCTAAAGCAATCAATATTGGCAACAGACCTCACTCTGTATTTTGAGTAAGTATTGGCATTTCTGGTATTTGATGAATGAAAATTCAGAGAACTTACTCTAACGACCTATTAAATACCAATAAGGATATATAATATGAGGAATTAGTGTTTAGCTATGGTTGAAGAGGTTTAGTCTAATACTTAGTATCTTTGAGACTAATAGAAATACCTCAAGTGTCCAAGTAAGTTTTGCTTTAATGTGTAACATGTCTGAATCAACCAAAAGCAAGTCAAATCCTGGGTTTATACTTCAAAGCAATCCCAGGAATCAGTTACAGCTCAGTCCCATAATTTTTCTGTCCCTTCTATGATCATTTCTTCAGGCATATAGAAAATCAATGACATTTGATTTTACTCTTTACTCAGAAAGTCTGCAGATAAGTTATTTTTTCCTCTTGTGTTACTACAATTCATTAATGAGGTAGTAGCTATGCTAGTTTATTTCCAAAAGTGCCTGAAAATCATTATCTAGGAACATTGGTGCTTTACATTTCTTAAAGCCACCCAATGTAAACAGGTGTTTCTACATAAGCACCTAATTTGGTTTTTCAGTTTCTTACATCTTCAGTATTTTTGTAGAGAGGAGAACTCTCATATCAGTATTCTTAAAATGACTAAACCTAATGATCACAATCTCCAGGTAGCAAAACAGTAACAAAACTCCAGGCAGAGCAAGGCTTTACTTTACAGACCTTCTCAAGGCATTAGCTTTATAAAAACAAAAAAACCAATTTTTTTCACTGAAAGATCAGATAGGAAATAGATTTGATTTTAGTCTATAATTCTAGATAACAATACTTGTAAATAATACAATAAGTAAAAGCATAGAACAAAAATTATGTTTATGGAAATTCATTCAAATGATATCTTGAGCCACTGGGCTGTAGAGCAAATGGATTTGTTACATATAGGAAAACAACCTCCTTTCGAGGCAAAATACAGCCAAAGTCAATGCTACTCAAAGACCCTGGAAAATTGTTATAATTCAGTTTGTTTCTGAAATTCTGCCATATTATATTTGCTTATTAACAGAAAACCTCATAATCTTGGATACCAAAGAAACCAGTACAAAATGCTAAATTGTTTCATCATATATAGCTATTTTCCTCTGGTTCAGTCCTTCCTACACTGAAACTTCTCTGTGGAGCTGGACTATTACTTCTGTATCCATTTAAATGGATTTCAAAGAAAATACTTAAAGGTTTTAGCCTAACATAAGGCCCTGAGACTCACATTTTCAGTTACTGTTTGTAGATCTCTACATTTTAAATTTGGATATTTTAGGTTTCTGGGGTATCATCTTCCTGAGCTTTCAGCTTTAAACATTCTTGCCTGTATTTTGTCCAGAAACATATTAATTGCTCAAAAGATCCAATACTTCAAAATGAAATCTTCTATTTCCCAAAGTATAAGTGATTAGATATCATCATGCAGCCCTTTTACAGCCACCTTCTAGCTGCTTTGTGAAATTTATTATAGAAAGGTCTTACATAGGAGTGACTGGTCATATAACCATGACTGTCAGAGACCAGAGTATTGCAACATGCCCCACATAACATTATGTCCACTGAGCAAAGGAGTATTTCTGGAAGTGTACATTTCCTTGTGTTCAAACATGTACTAGTTGCCATCAGACTGCACTGTCGATAATCACTGTTCAAAATTTCAGTCTAGTTGATGCAAACATAGAAAATATAAGACTGCAAACTCTCTCCTGTTGAATCTAACTACATTACCTCTTGATAAAGAGCAGAGTCTCATATGAGCTGGGGCACTGGACTATCACTCAGGACACAGGTGTTTATTTGCTTTCCAGCTTTGATGCTCCTATGTTGTGTCAGTGGGGACAAGTTGCTCTAAGTTTTTGTACCTCAACTTCTGCTGTATCTTGGGCAGGATCTATTACATATTGTAGTCACATTGCAAGCAGTGAGAGCTGATTGGAGTCTCCGTGCTATAAAAGATTACAGACTATGATGAGTCAGAATTTTCATTCTTAAAGGCAACAAGCATTAGCATGTTCTGTCCATCTCACGTTTTGTCCCTGTTTGAGGACATGAAGAAGGCATGAGAAGACAAACCATGGAACCAAGCAGACAGACCTAGTTTCCAGTCTGTAAGAACTATGAACTCAAGACAGCAGGGCTCCTGTGTGTCTGTTTCTTTCTGTGTGCTTACAGAAGCACGTTCTTTCCTGTGTTGGAAATAACAGGAATTGCACAGCTCTGAAAAACCCTTCAGAATATAAAAGTTAAAACCATTTTGCAAGGACAAGAAACCAGAAGTGTGTGTATTTCTGGGGTGTTTCTATTGTCTGTCTGTCCACTGCTGCAGG
The DNA here is from genome assembly GCA_030060385.1 of Muscicapa striata striata. Classification (NCBI taxonomy): domain Eukaryota; kingdom Metazoa; phylum Chordata; class Aves; order Passeriformes; family Muscicapidae; genus Muscicapa; species Muscicapa striata. The sequence goes on along the minus strand of JAREIS010000056.1, from coordinate 1,140,649 downwards.
TGAACATTTCATGCTTCCGTGGAAGACTGAACATTTCAGAGCCATTCATTTCCTTATCTGTGGAGACCATAAATCCAATATTGCTTTTACTAGGCAACTCTGACACTGATAACAGACATTTATAGAACATGTTCGGAAATTAGTATGTTTCGCTTAAATGGACTGTCAGTGTAACGGCTTTAACAATAATACATGAGGTGCAGGGATTCCGTATCACACAGAGAACTGTGTTTCTGCTGCAGCACTGCCCTGCAAGTGTCTTGTTTTCTTCTCTGACAATCTGATTTTTTGCAGGAGAAGGACTGAGTTTTTTGAACTTGTCAGTAAAGGTGGTTATGACTGGAATGTAAAAAACCACCGAGAAGTTTTCGGTAAGCACTGTTTTTTCTTGCTTTCTGGTTATTTCAAAGTGTAGCCATATTTGTTAAAGGAGTTTCATGTATTCTGGACTGAAGGCTTAGAATAACAAGAGAAAGTATCTTGTTTTAAAAATACAACTTGTGATATGAAATATAAGGTATTAATCAACATGACTTCACCTTCTCCATTTCTATTTCTCCTACACACTCGGTCCTGTTTTCTTCCCTTTCTCCCAGCCTCACCAGTTCCTGTTCAGTCCTTCTGCTCTTTTTCCAAAAAGTATCAGTATTCTGCCTCTCTACACAAAGATCTTTCCTGTCTGTTTCCCTGATCCTTCTTCCTCTCATCTGCCTTTTTTACTGGCCATGCACTCCTCTGCTCTTCCAGTCTGTACCTGGGAGTTTTCATATACAGAGTACTTGTCCAGCCCTCAAGAATGCCCTGATCCTGCATCCTACTGAAAACCTTGGGCATTGTGGGTGGTTTGAGTAGATCACACTTTGCAGACAATAAAATGTATGTATTTGCATATGCATGCCTGATTATGTCTCATTTTATCTGAAATTTCATTAAAATTCTGTTATCTTTTGGTCTTTTGACAAAATATTGGCCATTTTCTATTTTCCATACCATTTCACCCATTCCTAATTTTAGATTCAGGCAATATATTTAATGCTTCATTTTCAGTGCCCTTGTTCTTCATTTAAACTTTCTTAGACTTTTATCTGCATCATGTACTGTACATAAACGCTTTCTACAGCTGAATGGTTTCTTTCTCCTAATGCATATAAAACATGGTTGTAGCTAGGTATTAAACTACAGTGGAACCGTATAGCTCATAGTAAATCTTCAATTTTTATTGTAGATGAGTAGTAGAAACTGCTTAAACAGTGTCTGGGATGCCTCCTGTGATTATAGGCTCTCTTGCTACAGCAGTCACTTACAAATAGGCATATAAATTAATCCAGTTGCAGGTGTTATTATGTAATAATACCCTTACTTATATCATGTGAAGCACATGCTTTCTAATATATTATAGGTATTAATGTAAGTAGTGTTAGAAGTATTGCAAAATTAGCAGTTACTCCCTTACAATATCATTTCTTTTCTTGGGTGCAATGCACAATACCAAAATTCATCATCCTATGACCTGCAACGCACTAGGTTTCTGAGGCACAATTGTAATGTAAAAACCATGCTGATGGCTAAGATTTCAAACATGTCATTCTTTTCTGGAGGAAAAGAAGGTGCCAGGGCTGACATTTTATATACGTATTATTTATTTATGCATCCAGAGCAGAGTTGTTTAGAAATTCAACAAAGGTTGATTCAGCTTGTATTGTTCATTTCTGTTTTTCAGATCAATGCTAATGACAGCCTGTGACCTTGGAGCTGTGACCAAACCGTGGGAGATTTCAAGACAGGCAAGTCATGATTAATAGCAGGGCTGGGAGGAGGCGGGACTGGTAGGACAATATTCCCAGGGCCCTGGCTTACAAGGGACCAAAACTGGAATCAATTTACAGCAGTATTAATGCTATAAAAAAATAGCATGGGGTTTCTGCAAAAAATGGTTTATTGCATAATCTTTCCCTGTACACATGCTGGTGTGTACATCTGGTTTTACAACCTCTCACCTTGCTAACATTTTTAATCCATATAAAAAATATGAATGGATTAAACAGAAAAAGTATTTAGCCACATAAAGCTGCATTTATTTGTTTCATCCCATAGTTTTCCTTGGCAGTGGCAGTCTTCCCTAAATCAAAAATACCAGATTATCTGCAAATTTTCATTAGCATAAAATCTTCAGTATATATAACAGAAGAAATATTTTCTTAAGGATGTTGCAAAACTCCAAGTGTATTATAGGGCTTTCCTTAACATCCTGTACCTAGAAACCAACAAATAAAAATTCATGGTTCTGGTGCTGAGTAGAACTACTAATCTCAAGTATAATATGTCTTTAGAAATATACATTAAAAAATGGATCCAGCATTGGCAAACAGGTACAGTATGAGAAAGCAACCCAAAACTCTTGTTCTTTGCCCCATGATTTTCCCTCTTCAAGGCATCCTTCTCTACCCAGAAACCATCCTTAGTATTTCCAGTATCCATGCTAATCATTCTCTGTCCTTCACTGAGGCCCAGAACAAGGCAGTAGAAGACAGACTGTGTCAGATTTTGGAGGAATTGACAGCATTAAGAAGCAAATTGAAAATATACCAGTGCAGCTGGGTTTGGATACACACCTGGAGGATGTTTGGTGTAACAGCAAGTAATAGTTAAGATGGGGTGAAAAAGATAAAGCTTCCAGCCAGATTCCTGGAAAAAGGAAGTAATAAAAGCTGAAAGGGATCTACAGAAGTTACATGCACACCAACTGAATTAAAAAAAAAAAAATTAAAGTTTATGGGGGGACGGCTTCACCTCAGCTTTCAGTTTTGCCAAGTGAGTCTTTTTTGTTTTATCAGCAGACTGTGACAAAAGTTCTTCTAAGGTTATTGCTCTACTTGGCTAGAATATGGCCTCCTCACATGGAAATCAGGAAAGCTGCTTCTATCCTGCAGAGGGAAATTGAGTAACAAGATTTTTCAGTGCCACCTGGCCACTGCTGCAGTGTGTGCAATCCCTCCTCATTTTTGCTCCCTAACCCAGTTAGCTTCTGCATTTTCATTGACAGCCAAGTGTCAGGTAGGGTCTGCTTTCGTAGCTGGGAATCTTTGTGCTATGCTACTGAGTTAGTGTTGGAGTCTCTGGCAAACTGGGGGTTTGTGTTTATCACTTTTGAGGTCTACAGGTGAAAAGTCTCCTGCAGCTTAGTTATACAGATTTACTTCATACTGAAAAATCCAATCTGGGATTTCTTGAAGCATTACCTGGTTGAGCAGAAATGCTAATAAGTCCACAGAGGCAAAACTGGAAATAATCGAACCTTAACTGTGCAACAAGAAAAAAACCAATCATATTCAAAAAAAGGGAATAAAGGCCACATGTAAGACAGAAAAATTCAGGAAGAGAAGATTGAAACAGATAAAGGAAAAAGAAAGGGACATAAGAACAGGATCAGAATAGCATTGAGGGACATGGATGATACTATGTCTTGATTATTTTTATACAATACACTAGCAAACCCTTAATCGTTGATATGTTAAATTATTCCTCTATTTGAAATGCTGATCCAGAATTTTATTAATGCACTGTACTGCATACATTATAAAGTTCCAAGCTATGATAGCCTGGCTTAATATTTAAGAGTACTTTATAACATCACTTTACCTACTTATAAATTATTTTGGTGCTCCTTATTTCAACTACAACAAGCTTAGCATTTGTGAACATCACCTACCATGCAGTTGGTAGAGCAAGAATTTTGATATTTTATGAAGTACAGGTTCTCTGCTTAGTTTACCCTCTCATGCCTTGGCATTATGAAATAATTCCTAGCTTAAAAACAATACTCTGGCATGACAGGATCTTTAGGATGTGACTGCCTCTTCAGTAGATAGGCTTCCAGGTTTTTTGCATCTCAAAATGCTGCATGTACTTATATTCAAAGCCTCCCACATGGCAAAAGTACACTACTATATCGGAACTGCTTAATGTTTGACTTTCTAAAATTCCTCTGGTTTCCATAACTATATTTATTTTTAAGTCTTGTCTTCTAAGAAGCACAAACTTCTGCAGTAAATAGAACATCTTCATTCACAAAAGTCAGACATGTTCTAACTTCCAACCACTTCTTGATTTTAAATCAAGATGATCATCATACTCTGAGTTCATACTTAGATATACAGATCTTATAGTGATGACAGTCACCAGGAAAAAAGTAAAGCCTAGTGGGGGAAAAAACCCTTTATGAATTCACATTAGATTAAAACAACAGAGGGTATTGATTAAGTTTCTTCCATAAGCAAAGTAGTTTTTATAGGGCAATAACCAGAGAGGTCTTGCATGTTTCACAAAACATTTTTATAAACATAATAGCAGATGCCAACAAAAAGCTGTCATTTTCTGTTTTGGTCTCAGTTCTTGAGTAAGTGGCTTATAACTGCATTGAGTGCTACCTTGGCATTGCTATGTAATTCCCCAAGTCAATGTGCCTATGGCTGTTTAAACCCCCTGTAGGCCCAGTCCCAAAATCTGTATGAACATATGCCTGATATCAGTCCTATAAGTGAGGTTATTCACTTTAAGCACAGGCTGAAGTCATGGTCAGAGCAAAAACTCATTATCCTAAAAAATATGTAACAAGAACTCTAATCTTTATAATGACTTTTATTTTAGGCAGCTGAGCTGGTAACCAGTGAGTTCTTTGAACAAGGAGACAGAGAAAGATCTGAACTCAAACTCACCCCTTCAGTAAGTTTTTTTCACTTCTGAAATAGTTACCAACTTGAATAGAGTAAGAAAATATAATTGGGCTCATTCAGAAAATGAACTGTATTTTGTACATAATGAGAAACCTTAGAATAAATAAAAGCTCTGTTCAGTAAGGATATGCATTTATGACCACATATAAAAGCTCTCCAGTCAACACAGTCACTTTTGCACTGAGCCCTTTTACCCCTTTTCTGTATCTATTCCTAAGATTATCCTATCAGTGAATTTTCTAAGCAGCAGGTGTTGGGTTTAATACACAGAATTGAACTAAAAAAAATCACAGCTACCTATGGAAATCAAAACTTTCAGATTTGCTTTATGTTGCAGCTGTATATCTGTGTTATTTGAAATGCATTTCTGTAAATGTACATGTAAATGTAGCACTGTGATTGAAGGGATAAATTGGAATTGAGTGGAATGTAGGCTGAGAAGTGTCAAACAAGAACTAGGAAAATTTCATAAAGATTTTCACTGAACAATTAGAAGAGAAAGTCTTATCCAGATTAAATAACTCAAAATGTTGAGCAGCCATTACCTAGAGGTAACAGGAGAAAGGTAAAAAAGTGTTCTAAAGAATTTAACTGTGAGGGAAAGAGAGCCAGCCCAGATCCTTCACTGTTTTGCAGAGCTGGGAAACCCAATGTGATACTCAAAGGTATCTACATTTCAACAGGAAGTTATTTACTAGCTCATATCCAACTGTGGAGCATCTATTTGACACCACAGAATTACAAAACACAAACACATTCATCCTAAAAGTTTCAAAACAGAATTGAAAATAAACAATTTATTTTTCATGCCAGGAAAAGCAATAGAAAGACAGCTGCAAAGATTGATTATGGTTTACAAAGTCTTCTCGTTGTGATAATTTGATCATAGCTGCAAAGTGCTGGATGATATGTCTGTAAAATACTCCAGTGTAATTAAAGCATGACAGTTTTGTTTCCTTTTCAATTCAGGCCATTTTTGATCGGAACAGGAAACATGAACTACCCAGGTTGCAGCTTGAGTGGATTGATAGCATCTGCATGCCATTGTATGAGGTAATTTTTACTTACTGCTCCTGTAGAGTCCCGAAAAGATTGTTCTTGTCTCTCTAGGGAAAAAGAGCCAGCTTTCAGAGCAGGCTGGAAGGCTATTGGAACTCTTATATTTGACTTTCCCAAAAGTCTGAATTCCATGCAGAAACCTTCAAATTCCCTGAAGGTGGTAATGTCTGTAAACATAATTCCTCTCTAAGTTATAAAAGTTGGTAGGGCAATTGTTTACCTTATTATGTTTGAGACAAACTGATTCTCATCATGGTGAGGTATGGAGTGCCATACTGTGCCAGAGGGACAGTCTCAGTAAGTGCTGTCAAACTTGTCCAAATCTGTGTGACCCAAAGGCAAGCTCAAGTCTGAGCCTTTGCTCTTCCTTCTGGCACCTTCTCAAACTGCTAAGGGGCACTCTAGGCCAAGCTTTAAGGTCAGTGACAAACAATTTGTTGTTCAACCCATGCTGTTTAACTCAGACTTTACTCTTTTAATGATGCCTGGGTGTTTGGCACATGGTGTATAAACGCCCAAGTACTCCTTCACTAAGGCTAGAGATAACCACAGAATCATAAAGGTTGGAAAAGACCTCCAAGATCCAGCCATTAATCTGACACTTCCAGGTCCACACTAAACCATATCCCTAAGCACCACATCTACATTTTTTTTTAATGCTTCCAGGGATGGTGACTCCACCACTTCACTGGGCAGCCTGTTCCAGTGCTTGACCACCTTTTCACAAAGAACATTTTCCTATCAGAACAATGCTTCTGCCTTTTTGGATTAAACAGCTTCAGGACTTGACTGAAACCACACAGTCTGCCTTACGCCACCAAAGACTGACTGGCCACTGATATCTGAGAAAACAGGAGAATGTTCTCATTCAGCATCTTTGGGGAGCTGCAACAAGTTCTCCCTGTTCCCACTGCACCCTAAACTGCCTAAGACCTCAAAGCAGTGAACGGGTCAGTGATGATACACAGCAATAACTGCTCCCATGTCAACCTAAAATTATCAACTTGTGCCTGAATGTAGCTTCCCTACACACAAATAAAAATGGATCTGCAGTTCCTTTCATTTTATAGACCAGATATAAAACCAGTATCATACAGTAAGGACATAAGAAGGCCCATAAGAAGGACAGTGTGTCCTCTGCCCTCTATACCTTGTGGCATCTGAGGCTGCCACTGTGGAAATAATGAGATGACTACCCAGCAGCAATGGCAATTTCTGTTGTGCGACACTGAGAGCAGACACTTGTGTAAGCAGTAAGCCAGGCTGCAGCTTTGCCAAGAGATCCTGTCCCTTTCTGTCACTTTGTCCTGATGAAATGACTACAGCTACCGTTTTCAAGCAATTAAGACAAACCAAGCACAGAAGAAGAATTTATACCTATATATTTAAAAGGCCAAGATAATTTTGGACAATAGGAGGGAGGGATGATGAACACTGATCTTGGACAGAAACTCTTTAAAAATAATATTCTTTTCAATAAAATAGCTCATATTACACTGGAATGCATATTATACCAGAATTCATTATTTCTAATAGCATCTGTAATCCAAAAATGTACAGTAAAGCAGGAAGAGCTGATAATCAGCCCATCCTCTGCATGAGGAAACTACATCTGAGCACTAAAGCTCTGGTTAGTTAGCTCCATCTTAGCAGGAGATCTCTGGGGAATATATTCACATCTGATTTCCCTGCTTTCCACTGTGTTTGCATCATGCTGTGCAGCCATTAGCCTGCTGCTCAACAACTTAAAAAAGAGACACCATCAAACCTGGAAGTCATAGCAGCACCAGCCTTAGGGGTAAACAGAAAACTTGATGCCATAGTATCACACTGCAGGAGATTCTCTGTTCAGTGTGGAGCCAAGTTTTAATTTTCATATCCAGCTTAATCAAACTTCAATATACATATCCCATCAGCAGAGTATTTAGGCATTGTAAATCCACTGTTGAGGGCTAGCTGAACACTACAACTCTGGCCATATCCTAGATTTTTGGGTTGGCAGGGCTTTTTACATTCTTTGTTTCCTTGCCATTGTAGTACATTGTAGGAACTGCAGGTAGGGAAAGAAAAGGTTATATAATTTACAAATGCAATATAAAGAGATGCAGTGGCAGCTGATAAATCAGAAAAATATTAGTGGTACTCCTATAGCTCACTACCACAGTACTTAGAAAAACAACGTTTGAAAAAACCCACAAACATTTGACACTTACTTTCATACCAAAATTACAACATTAAACCATAGAGAACAAAATCAAAGCTTTTGTGTTTATTTTTTTCCATGCTAGTGATTAGAAATCCTGAATTCACGTGGGATTCTATAGCATACAGAGCCCCAAAAGGAATGCTGTGGGGAATGCACTAGTCCCTACCAATGCAGTTGCTAGAGTAGGACCTAATGCTGTGCTTTGTGATATTTCACACACACACACAGAGCAGAGACGATCCCAGCAACCACTGAACGCTGGCAACTCCTATTAAAGTCTAGGTGAGATCATCAGAGCTCCCTGAAATTGTCTTTGCTCAAAGTCATTCCCAAGAGCTGGCTATTCCTGGCACACGAGGACATCTGAAGTATGCAATACTGAAGGAACTTCATAACCCAAACCTCCAGAAGTGGTCTGATACCATCCCAGTGCCTCTCACAGTACAAGAACAAACTGTATCCTCTCTGCAGTCCAAGCTAATGAACTAGGCTGTGCCAGAGTGCCTACAAGGATTGGTTCATACTTAAAACAATATATAAACTTGGCAGCACGTTTTAGTTTTGGCTTTTTTAGACTTATAACTTTCCTCAGTTCTGAAACCTCTTTCACGGAGATTTGGTTCTATCTGCTCTGCTTTCTGCATTTCCTGAAGATAGGTCAAGACAACTCACTTGGAGGTGCAGTAGTTCTCCCAAGTAAAGGGTAATGAAGTCGCCTTTATTGGGGAACATGAATCACATCCCTCTGCTTATCTGACTAGGACCGTCCCTGAGGTTGGCTGCTTTTAGTGAGAAGGTTTACAAGTGACTAGCAAATCAACAAGATCTATGCAACTTCCATTAGCAGTCCAGTCTGACTGCCCCTTGGAATGCCCATCCCACCCAGAAGAAAGAAGGTCAGTGATACACAAAATGTGCTATACCATGAGCTACTGTAAAGACTGAAGATGGAGATATATATATATATATATATACACAATTAATGTCTGGAATTAGGCACAGTTTTCCTATATCCAAGTATCTAAATCCAAAACCTCTGTGCTTGCTCTGTAAACCTGACTACTTCTGGCACGAGGCCAGCCTGCTCCCTTGCTCTCTCCCCTATCTGCTGCCCAATGTAGGAATCAAGTCACCTCCAATTTCATATCTTAGTAATCAAATCCATTTCCTTCACACTGTGGATCAAAGGTCTCTGAAGATAAAAGCATCCCATTTTTTTTTTTGTTCATTGCAGTTTATTACACTTAGGACATTATAATTTTATTATTTACTTTTTTTGTTACTGTAGTGATCCCATATCAGAGTATTTTTATGTAACAGTGGAGCTTTTGCCTTGAATAGCAGAACAGCAATCCATTTACACCAAATTTCAGATTTTAGGGCCTTTAGTTACATTTTACTGCATCACATTTGCTCTTCATTCAAAACTGACATTAAGAAAAGCATTTATCAGTAGAGATGAGAAACAAGCCTATTAGAATAATAATTTCTAAAGAAAAATGCACTTTTTTGAAACTGTAGAATATTTCAAACCTACTAATGTAGCTTCAATATAAAATAATCCCTTGTTTTGTCAGAATGTCCTATAAAAAGGAGGTACATGCAACTAAAGCAGGAAATTTGAAGCACTGAAAATAAAACACTATGGCTTTTCTGACAGCTGTGTTGGCTGTCACAGAGAAAGTATTTCTTACCTATTTATAAATGTTTGTGTAACAGGAAACAGAATTTTGATCATTAAGACAAATTATCTTTTTGACCCACCAGTAAAGAGATGCTAAGAGTTTCAACACTAACAGATTTCTCTTCTGGACTCTGTTATTTGTGTCTACCTAAAATGGAATCAGTCACAGATTCTTCCCAACTCAGATTAGATTTCTCTGTGGGGAGCACACAGAGTGGGAGAGTGAAGATCTTATTCTTTGAAATCATTATATTTCTCACAAACAACATCAAAGCTTCAGTGATTCACATCAAACAAAAGATGCTAACAGAAACCCAGCTCTGTTCAGGGCATTGTTAGGCAGAGACAGTAAGCCTATGAATAGCAGGGCCAAAGGCCATGCTCTCTGCTTCTGGGCAGATAAATACATAGTCAGGTAGTCAGTGACAATGACAGCAGCTATTTAAATTTAAGAGAGATGTCTTTGTGGAAGATAAAGAAGCTCATGGCTTTTACAACTTATGCGTGCCTGAGATCGCCCTGCTCACCTCTACCTTGGTGCTCCCTTGAACTGCTCCATTTTAGTCCTATTTTTAGAGCTATTCAAGATTTTCTTGGGTATTGAAAACATCAAGCATGTAATAGTATCTCCAGAATTGAATTTGCATTACTCCATCCAGGATTCTAGGGGGAATCTGGGAAGAGTAGGAACATCCGGCTGAGCAAGTACTTTAAATATTTTAAATGAATGTGGAGGGACAGATTCCTTCTTTATCACACTGTTTAAAGTACTTAGAAAGAAATGTAATCACTCTGTCTGCAAGTCCAAAAGCTCTGATATGTCTACCTTCCTATAGAAGATAATGTCTGACCTTGTAATTAAATCTGTTTGCTGTCTATGATAATGTGGCTCCAAAAGCATCTATTCTGCTTGTAAACTTAGATTAAATGCACAGGGTGTCATAAATGGTAGAGCCTTTACAAAGCACAGAAAAAAAATACACAGAAATCTTTAACAGTCATGGCTTTCTGTGTTTTAACTTCTCTGGTTCAAGAATTGACTTTGACACTTGAATTGGAAGTACATAAACACATCATGATTTTTTTCTAACGTATATACTTTACTTGAAATTATTAGACAGGAGATTGACCTCTCCTTTGCAGAGAACAGTAAAAAGGTCTTCTTCAATAATCATGCTTACACTGCTGTATCCTGATGCAGCACTAAGTTACCACTTCTATCCCTTTCCCACTGTCCTTCAATTAAAATTTTGTATGATGAAATACTCTATAAGAAAATTTGGGTTTTCACCATTCCTCTGAGAAGCCCTGCCTGTATAAAATGGACTGTATGCCATGGCTTAGTCCTTACCCGGGCAAGAGTCACTGGATGCAGCAAAAACAATAACTTCTTCCTTCAGATGTTTCTGTTCTGTCTATACAATTATAACCAAAAAACTTCTAAAATTATTTAACCAAGAAGACTTTATGAACATTTTGGAAATGGTTTTCCACCATTCACCCATACCTGAGATTGTTGATACAAAAGTCAGGGCACTATTCTTATATTTTAAGTTAGCAACTAGCCAGGAGGCAGAGAACTCACTAGCTGTTCACCATGCACAAATATAGACAGTCCATGAAACATGCTCATAATTTGTTAAGCGTTTTAATGAGGAAAAAAAAAAACACACAAAAACAAAAAACCCAAAAAAAACCAAAAAATGAAACAAAAACAATCAAGACTAAGCTGCTAAGCTGTTTGGAAAGATCTGTGCAATGGAAGCAATTTGATCAGCTCTCTGTGATTCTCATTGAAGACAGCTTTTCCTTTGTAGGTAAGGAAAAGGAGGATAATTTTCAATAGATGCTAAAGAATAGCAAAAAGATGCACACTTTTGGCAGGGTTTATTTCTGACATTTGATTTGGACACGGAGAGTGAGAGATAAATCATTTATGCTTCCTGAGAGCACCTGGCTGACAAGGACTAGTAAGGCACATCAGCCTGGGATGCAGTTTGTAATACCAGGGACCAAGGAAGATCAAACAGATGTTGGCAGATCAAATTAGTCTCCCTATCTGTTGAAATCTAGTGGGTAATATTATCCAAGGAAGAGCAGGTGCAACATATTCTGCTGTGTTTGTAAGAAATTTGCTTCAGAGGTAACTTAATCAGGCCAAATCCCAGTGCCGGGGGAAGTTGGTAGCTAAGGATGCTGTTAGGAATAAGGGTTTGGCCCAGAGAAAAGAGATTTTTGGCACAGTAGAAGGATCTCTCTGTAGCCTCGAAGTAGGAACTTAAGTAGGTTCAGCTGTTTTCTTGCTTTGTTTCTTGTCTACTAAGGATGAATCTAAATGAGGCCACCCAGAATGAATTCTCTGTAACTTTCAGAAAACTCAGATACTATCCCTGTATTAAAACTTCCAGTAATAGAATAAGCATTACCAAATTATTTTTCTTACCTATTGCCCATAATCTGAAAAGCTTTTGTCTCCTACCTTCTCACTAATAGAAAAGGTTAAGAAGAGCTATATAAAAAAGAAAAACCAGGAAAATAAGAAATAATTATTTTATTTGCAATTTTCATCTAAGTCTGTCACTATTTCACAGTGTAATACAGAAAAGTATTGGTGGCTTCAGAGCAACGATTTTTTTTGTCTGTGACTATCATGAACATGTTTTTGTAAAAGGTACAAGGATCCTGATCCTCTTTTTCTGCCTCCTGAGGGAGGGTTTCATTTTGCCTTTGAAAACAAGAATATTCTTTTTTGCTATGATTTTCATAACTTGGTAAGATTATTGATGCTGAACATTGTATTACAATCAACAATTTTAAGATTTTAAAAGTTTCTCTAAAATGTCTAGAAGAGGCAGCAGAAAGAAGTACTTTTTTCCTTCAGACAAGTATACTTCATCTTACTTCTGAGTCATCTTATGCCAAAACAGTCTCAGCTGAAAGGGCAGTTTATCAACAGAGGTATTTGGGAGAAGACAGAAAAACAAACATTTCCCATTGACTTCAGTGAAGCTAAGCTTCACTAAAGGCTTTCACTCTAATCTGTGAGAAAAACTGAATCATTCATAATATTATAATTTCTGTTTTACTTAGAATTATCTGCCCAATGTGTTGTGAAGGACATGGCAGTCATGTATGGAAACGTGTATAAAGATCTGAGGAAGTAGATTGAAAAGTTGGCAGATAAGGTAGAAGAGACAGCCAATAGAGGGAACTCAAATTGTACAGCAAATCTGAGAGAAGATGAATGGATAATTTAACAGCCATTCAGTTTTCAAGAAAGACAAAGCACAAACTACATTGCATCAGAAAAGGACTAGAAATGATGATGGATGAAACACTTCAAGTTAGTGTTTAACACAACAGAATCACAGTTGCCTGCAGAATTCCCAGCTGAGGGTAAATTCAAAGAATTAAATCGGCATATGAGACTGATATGATTTGAAGAATTTTTCAAAATCCATTTAATAGCAAGGCAGAAGACATTGATCAGCTGCTTGGTTAAAATGTTGAAAGGAAAGGAGTTAGAAACATTCTGTCTCTCTCATGCTCTAGACGTAGAACCAAAACCATAAATAGCAGAGCTAAATAAGAAGTTGTTTATGAAATAATAACTCTTCTGAGCCAACCCCTGGTTTCATGAAATCGTAATGAACGACAGATGAATCCTTTGCAACTGTAGCAATACATCAGTAGAGCTACTTCAGTTGGCCCCATTCCTTCAGAATCACTCTTCCTTTGGCAGCATAATGTGCGCAATATTGGTCAGAGCACATTTTGCTATCAGGAGCTCTGTACATACTTTCCTCCCTGAAGTACCCAGCACATTTTACCAATGGCTAATCTTACTTTATAATCATCCCTCTGTAGTTTACTTCCAAAGGAGTACAGTATTATTCTTGCCAGTGTACCATCACCACAAAGAAGCTTAACATTAATTCATAGTAGAAGAGAGAACATTTGTGCACATATTAGATCCCTTTCCAGTCACAACTGGCTTCCATCCATGAAGAATTTTTAGAGAGAAGCTAAAAAAATTCCTGTTTTCTATAAGGGAAATTAGTAATATATTCATTTTATCTAATTACATTTTTAGGTATCAGAAAAAAATTCCCTGGCAGAAATGAAAAAGTAATCCACTAATGCATTATGTATGTGATGACCTGGACCATTCCTCATTTAGCCCTAAAAGGAATAAACAAAGTCCCCTTCAACCACAAGGAGATTGCAATAAATTTTTTTTCATGAACTCAACCCTCTCACAAATTTTTTTGCAGAACATAATGATTAAATACAGACTTGAATCAGCAGGGCAAATAACTAATTCATATACACATGCAGTCAAGGGTTCATAGAAGTTAATCCCTACATCTTCTCTGTAACACATTTTCTTTTGTATTCTACTATGTAAAGTAGAATTCTAACAATTTTGGGGGGTTTAGTATATGGGCGTATCCACAGAAATAATTTTGGGTGCTCAAAACAACTTCACCAAGTCTTTGTATTATGAGGATAAAATCTGTGGATGGCTGCAGCACAGATTCCCTTTTATCTGAACTAATCTGAAGTTCAAGGACTTTCAGATAGATGGCTCACCTTTGGCCTATGTATTCTCATGTGAAAGCCACTTCAGCAAAACTCAGGAGTCCAATTCAGCTTTGCTGTAGCTGGTCATGACTCTCTTGACTTCAACAATGCTTCATATGCTTACACCGAGTCTGAATTTATCCCCATGGCTTCTTGGTCACTGGTCTTCCCTTCCAACTAAGAAACTGCCTACATAATAAAAGTGATTCATTAGAAACCACTGGGTTCCAAAGTAGAGTGAACACTGAGACCTATAACTTTTTTATATGTGCTCAGTCATAAAAATAAATTTATATGGTCTTATTCCATAAACTCACTTTACAAATATTAGCCCCGCAACCATACTTTCATGAGCTGTAATCTTGTCAAAGCTCGTAAGTTAAGCAAGGTCAGAATTGGTCAATATTTGGATGAGAATCTCCAGCAGGGAGAGGGCAAAAACAAAAGTACATACTCTGGAAGTCCTGCAGTGTTTGTAAGTTAGGACATACCATGCTCCTCTTTAAAGAGATATGGTACTAGTCTTAGAATACAGCAAAATTTTGTATTTGCTTTAGCTATGGTTTAGCCTTTGACCACATCTGTGCTGCATCTCGGCAGTTTCCCTAATATCCTTCCCCAGAGATGAAGGTGATATAGCAGATGAAGTCTTCTTCCCCCCACACCTTACTTCAACCCAGGAAATTGGTACCCAGAGGTACAAACAAACGCCTCCACTGCTCCCCATCACCCTCTACCTGAAGGGGTTTGTTTCTACTGGTACAGTTTCTGCATT
The DNA here is from genome assembly GCA_030060385.1 of Muscicapa striata striata. Lineage (NCBI taxonomy): Eukaryota > Metazoa > Chordata > Aves > Passeriformes > Muscicapidae > Muscicapa > Muscicapa striata. The sequence goes on along the minus strand of JAREIS010000056.1, from coordinate 1,125,608 downwards.
CTATATCCTTTTTCTACCAAAATATACATCTCTATACACAAGGAAAGAAAGGAAAAAAAAACAAAAAACCACCAAACGACTCTGCCCTCCTCACCTTCTCCCATAAATAACTTCTTCTGAGTATTTTATGCTCTTCCCCATTTTGAGCTCTTCCTTCAGGCAGCCCTGCCCCTCTCCCAGGTGCACACAATGAAGTGCTGAAGTGCCTTTAACCTTTTGTTGTGCTGGAGGAGCTTATATGTAAGCAGAGCTATACCTTGGGCTGTGGGCAGAGTAGTATGCAGTCCCAAAAGACATCTAAATAATTGAAGGTGCTAAGAACAAGGCACTGCTGTACAGTAACTTTCTGACAAACAGCTTAGTCACATATCTGAGGTAACAATCATGGATGCAGAAGGGAACTGCAAACCTCTGGCTTTCCCTAATGCTGGAGCAGGCAGTGCGTCCCCCATGCTTTATCCCTGCGACTAAGAACAGCTTTTACAGTAAGGGGGATAGAATGGGAAAGGTCACCAGTCCTGTACCTACGGCTGTGGAGCAAGGCAGCTGCACTGCAGTGGAAGGACTCCAAGTGAGGTCCCAGACCTCGGGACACAGCTCCCCTGGGCAGGGCTTCCCTCTCCCCGAGCCCAGCTGCCTGCCAGCTCCCAGCCTGCCCGCTGCACCAAGCAGGGACAGGGACAGGGACAGGAACAGGAACAGGGCGTTTCTGCAGCCACTGAGTTTGTGTGGTGGTATCCCACGTCAGACAGCTGGTGAAAAGCAAGCCTTTTCCTAGGAAGGCAAGTAATAAATAAGGCATTAAGAATCTAGACACTAAATTAGACAGATCACTAGCAAAGCTGTTTGTAAGAGGCATGCATCAAAACAGTGGCATGGAGGAGCAGTACATCAAGGGGTTCTCATGCAATAAAATGGAAAGCAAAAACTGCCAGGAGGTGGATAACCCTGACAAGGCTACAGCCAAATAAACTTAAAGACCTTTGGGAATAAATTGGTGGTTTAATCCGGATCAGGAACAGGTGCAATGAATGTAATTCAGTAAATGGTCCAGACCCTGACAGAAGGGAGAGAAATGTGTTGCTTTTGAGATAATTTCCCAGAAGCTTCATAAAAGCAAAATGATTACTGGAGTTTAATAATTAAAACAGGGCTAGATATATAGTAATCAAATGAGTTTTTAATTACATCTCAAGAAGAAATAAAATCCAATTTGTGCACTTTGTATCAGAGAAACCCTACTGAAATGCTTTGGTAGCTGGAAAAAATAAAATAAAAGCTAATTTCCATAGGAATTATAGTAGTCAGATTAATTAAAAGACTAGATCAGAATGAAAAAGTCCCAAAGTGAAAGGATAGTAAATACAGAAGTAGAGGTTCAAACACCAAATCAATGTCTGAATAAAGACATTTTACAGACCAAGTGCAAAATCTGCACTGTCAAGTATCACTAATCTAAACTAATGTGTAACAAAATGAAGTTTCTTAAAATTACACTATATATTTTGTACGTATTCCATTGAATTAATTGCTGGTGCTGTGGTAAAAATGATTATAAAATACATGGTTTATTCTTTTTTAAATACTCCTTATAATCTATTTCATCAAAGTTAATGTTAGTAGTTAACCATTCTTGTTATTTACCTGGTAGCCTCTATTGAACCTGGGTTACTAGACTCTAATGTCTGCTTAGACCTATATTTTGAAGAAATATATGTGTATTTACTTACAGATTTAAAATATGTTTGCAGCTCATAAGATAACAGTGATTACCACAGAACTGTGGGGGTGCTTCCTGAATCTATTCCCAGCCTACTCGGGCTCCTGGTCCCTGCTGTAGTCGAAGCAAAGCTAATTGCTGTAAGCATCTCAAGCACTCGCAGTCATCCCGGCACAGTACGTGACAGGGCTGTCTCCTGCCATAAGCCACAGCAGATGCCAAGGCCTGGAGGGACAGGCACAGCAGGAGGTCATGCCCAGACCTCTGCAATTGCTCCCTGGCACTAGGCTGGAAAATATCACGGTCTTGTGGTCAGTCTTGGCAAAAAAGCAAGGTCACAGAACGGACACGGGCAGTCGAGAGCTGCACAGCCACACTGAGACAGAGTCTGCAGTCCCAGTGAGCTCCATCTTCTGTATGCTGCCTAGAGCTGCTATAGACTCCTGGGTATAGTATATATATATATACACTCTATATAGTACATATACTGTATGTATTCTATATAGTATATATACTATACATACTCTATACAGTATATATACTATATATACTATATATATGTGTATATATATGCATGTGTATGTGTGTGTATATATCTACAGGAACAGCCTGTACTACATTTTGTACTTAGACATCTTGAGGCTGACAAGATGTGAGTGCAGAACATCTTTCTGCTTAGAGAGGTTTGAAGCATACTGATTTTTAAATAGCGATTTAACCACTGGGCTGTTCGCTTATGTATTTTTTTATTATTGATTTGTCTAAATGTTTTAAAATCTAAGGTGTATATTGAAAAAATACTTCACAAAAACCTTTTTGAACATACTGGCTGTGCACAGAAAGGATTTGATGCATTACTGTCAAGGGCTGAACATCTCATGTGCTACCTCTAGACACTGAGCTGGCAGTGGTAACGCAGGTGCTAATGGTAATGGCAGTGAGCTTTTCAGATACTTTCAGCTGTTTATAATGCATTACTGTCACTCTGCTTTAGATTCTACCAAATCAGGAAGAGGAATTAAAAGTCTGAAATAAAGATATAAAAATACAGAGTTGTGAGGCATGGTGATGGGAATATTAAAAATCCTTATCCATTCTATAAAATGAATGACTACCAGCAGCAAGCAATGCTCTATGGGGCAAAGACTGCAGTGAACCCTGCTTCTTACCCCAGGCCCAAGACTGCAAAATTATCTGCCCAGTTTGGGTCGTATTCTAAGGAAATAATTTGAAGTGGATTTGATTCAAGTTCCAGCTTCTTCCTCATGATGTGATTTTTCATAAGTGCTGAGCATTCATATTTCCTACTGAAGTCAACTGAAATTGCAAGTTTTCAGCACATCTTAAAATCAGGCCATTAACCCTTAATTATCATATAATAGCTCAATTAAAAATCTACCAAGACTTCAAGGCAAGATCCCATGGCTTGCAAACTACCTATAAAAAAATCCAGTTCTTTAGTGGTGTCTGGGCTCTGGGGACCATTTAAAGCAGTTGCTGTTAACCCTGCTATTTAAAGCAAAAACTGATCAACTGCAAAGGTACCTGCTTCCCCTTTCATTTCCTTATAATATTCTGCACTTTCAGAAGAAAAACTTCTGTTGTCTTTGTCCTTTTTGGTTTTTAATCTGGCACCAATCCTTTCTTTCCAATAACAAATACATTGTTTCCATGCTATAGGACAAAGCATGCTACCCAGCTCTCAGCAAAAGCCACTGCTTGCTAATCAGAAAAGCTGCAAAAGAACACTCCTCTGTCCTGGAAGGACACATTACATGGCCACTTGGGAGGCAACTGGTTAACCCTTTCCTGACATCCACTGACATCCTGCTGCCAATTTCTGTCTCTCTTTAATATAGATACAAAACATAGTGGAGCACTTCTGGTCCGATGATATTAAAGGGGAAGGTAAAATAATCTTGTAGCAAGGATATGCAGGAATTTCATAATTTGAGGGTGTATTCAAAACTAGATTAAACCAGATTAAAGATTCTTACTGGCCTTTGTTAGCTTTGGACTGGGTATGTAGAGAAGAGGTGATTTCAATGCAACCTCAAAGAAAACTCATTTATATTTCTTTATTTTGAGCACACTCTAATTGTTTTTTCTGCCAGCTTGGCAAAGCACAGTGTTGTGGTTTAGTCATCTACATGAAAAAAGAATCTAGCACCAGGGAGATTATTTCAGCTTTGTCCAGCTTGTAGTACAACCAGTGGACTTCCTGCTCATAGATGACATAGCTGGTAGCCTCAGGTACCTGGGGATCCCTCAAAAAAATCTATAAGGATTGCAAAAAAGCTAAAGTAGTTGAACTGTATCTCTGCTATCTTATGTGTCTTTTTTTACATTTATGGTGGCCTAAAGCCTCATGTAAAACGAGTCAGATAGATTAAGAGAACTCAAGGGGAACAATAAATTTACCTTCACAGGTGCTTACAGCTGGGAGTGAGGAGGGTAAGGGCATAGTGCAGATTAAACTCTTTTTTTTCCCTGTTATGCCGTGGACTGTCCTTCAAAGGAGTGGATATACTGTCAGTACTTCTTCTCTCATCCTCTTTTTAATCTTCTTCCAGTGTCTAGTGAAGCTGAATGTGAAACTGAAGCCTATGCTGGACTCCGTAGCAGTAAACAGAGGTAAATGGGAGGAGCTGCACCAAAAAAGACTTCCCTCCCAGGCGGCATCCTTGTCCTCCTTTTCCTCTAGCTTCACCATGTCTCTCAAAGATATAAATTAAGCCTGCAAATATCAGTGTCACTTTACAATAAGAGCTGTCTGAAAGGTTTGCATAAGCTTAGACCCACCATTTTTTAAGAAATGCTTTCCCAGACATGCTTAATTGATCAGATACTATCTTGACGGCAGCATAGTTTGCTTTTCCTGGAAGGCTTAGTGGGACTGAAGGGAAGCCTGCAGTGGGATTGCACTGGTGTCTGGAGCAACATGGAGCACTGAACAGAAGCAGCGTTCATTCAGCTCCACTACATTTCAACTGCTGCTGTAAAAATCTGTAAAGCTGACAACTGACTGAAATATAAGAACTCGCAGCTTAATAAAATTAATAATACAGAGCAGGACTGGGATGCAAGCTGGCCAATTCATATGCAAGGAGCTGCAGAAAACAGAATGGTGTGTAATTACATTGTTGTTTTGCATCTCTTCAGTACATGTTATGAATCAATTATGCCTGCTTTTGTGATGCTCCTCTCCTACTCTCCCTCCTCTTTTATGCCTGAATGTTCTGAAAAGCCTGCTTTGTATTCTGAAGAAGTATTTTTTTACAACAAAGCTTCTTAGTGATTGATCAGGGCCTTTAGAATTGCCTACCTTTGCTACATTTAAAAACAAACTTTATTATCTTTAAAAACACCAAGCTGTTCCTTCTTTCCTGAGAAATTCATATTAACAGTGCAGCAAATTTCTCAGCAAGAGGAAGTTTGCATAAAGGCAAAATATTGCATGGTAATTTTAGAGGTTTGTTTTGGGTTTTTTTTCCTTTTAAAAAATGCTCTTGTAACACATTCATTTTTTAAAAAATTATAGTGTCGCCTAAGGAAAAGATTAATGGGTTTTTTCGAAAATAGACTGCAAATAAAAAAGGAAATCTGTTGCTTTGTGCTTCAGGTTTATTACATTGAAAAGCAGACCATGGATAAGCCTTTCTAGTATAATTTCCAGTTTAAATTAGCATTTTGAAATAGTGGAGAGATAGAGTATCACCACACTGGACTGACAAGCCCTTACTCTCTCACAGTTCTTTCAGTAAAATTTCAAATGCTATTACTGCAGGTAGCACAGCACTAGTCAAGGCTCGACATCTGTGGTAAAGGTGTCCTTAGAAATCTAACCAAATATGATGGGTCACAAAACCAAACATGTTTCTGTGTGATGACCCTAGTATTACCTGAAAGCTGGTCTCCTTCCAGTGCCAAGATCACTAATGCAGCAAACCTGTGATCTGTGATTTGAGGGTGCTTTCTCTGCTGCATGACCAGACACAAGAGGACTCATTTTGCTTTGCTTATAAGTGCCCATTCATAGGGAAAAAAAAAAAAAAAAGCCTTTGTACTCCATGAAAAATGGGACTCTAAATATAGGGTTGTCTGGCAGCAGAAATTAAAGCTGAATTCAGCTTAGTTTTACACCTGTGCCAAACTCCATTTACTTCAGTGGAATTACCTTGAACTGGCGGCACCAGCTTAATGGAAATCAGAGCCTGGCCCAGCTGACCAAATGCTAAAAGAGCTTTTTTCCTTTCTAAGGAAACAGAGTTGTTAGAGCCTTAGAAAAGCTGACCACATCTATCTGACAATCAAACAGAAACAAAAAATCTGCTGATCCCTTCTTTAAAAGAAACACAACAAAACAAAAACGCTCTGTGCTTCTACTGGTGCACAGGACAATAGCTGGAAATTCAGTAGCTTTGTGAGCCGATCTGTTAGTGCACAACTGAACCACATCCCTCTCTAGCAGAAGGAAACGGGGAAAGAGCAGAAATGCAAACTGCACAGCAGTGAGTACATGCACCAAATAGAAATGTTTCTGCTGTTCTTTTGCCACTTCTTTCTTCACTGAATAAAGCCAGATGCAGTTTAGTAAGCACCAAGCCATACAACACATACTTTATGAGGAAAATGGCTACTAGGAACCGACAGTACTGCTGGCAGGTACACACGGCTTTCCTGAATTTTGATATTACATACTGCTAAGTATAACATAATTTATAATGCGTACCCTACAGCCTCCCCGAAGGTTGAGTCTCCCCTCATTTCCTCTCCTTTTTATTGGCTTCAGTGCACTGTTGCCCATGGCAACACCCACTGGCAGGGATGGGGAGTCGGCAGCACCACAGCCTGACACACAGCTGAAGCCCTAACAATGTCAACCATCAATCAAGTGACTGTTTGTAATTGCCTCCATCTATTTCTCCTGTCTTTTGGTATCTTTGCCATTGTGGGTCAAAATTCAGAAACTGCTGACTAATGTTATGGTTCTGTTCCTCCATCACAAGGAAGAAAATGAGAGCACACAGTTTGATCTTATCAAATTGTTCTCAGGCAAAATGAAGCAACCCTGCTGAAACTGGGGGGCCCAGCAGTGCATCTCAGAACAGCATTGGGTCTCTGAAAGTCATATAGCTCAATCTTAAAAAAACCAACCAACTAAACAAACAAAAACCTTGTCTTCCTTTTTTAAGACTTAGCTTAGGAAACAGGCAAAAAAAAAAAAGAGAAAAAGATGATTCTTTGTGGAAGCATGCAGTACAGCAAACAAACATATTTCAAGTCTATTATATTTTAAGATTGTGGGAAACAATTTTTAGCTACTGTTTGTAAACTTGATGATCAGAAATTGTATCTGCTTTTCATTATTTCTGAGAGGGAAACAATTTCCCAGTATTTCAGTCACTTCTGCTAAATTTTCTGAGATATGCACAAGAGACATGATTGTATAGATTATTTAATCTCATTCTCTGTCTTTTACTTGCTTCCCTGCCTGCTGAACAAGGAGAAATTAAAAAAAAAAAAAAAAACAACAACCCAACACATTGAAATCAGCCTAATTTTGTGAACGCATATAGACACATATAGACAAGAGGCAAGGACAAATCAGGAGAGCACGTGGAGAACACAACTGTTATCCTGGACAGTGCTGCTTGGCCTTTTCCTTGAGATGCCCAGCACATCAGCAAAAGACAAGTCACCATTTCTTTGCCCCAGATGTAAGTGAAAATCTGGCCTTGAATGAGGCCTGTAGCATTCACAATTCCAGTGCTAAAATTTGATGGGCACATGGATTGTCCACAGGACACCCAGAAGTGCCTCAGGTTGGTTGTGGCAATGCCTTTCTTCTAGATGTCCTACTAACTCATGCCAGCTGCTGCCTGAATTCAGTCAGGTTTTCAGGCCCATGATTTACAGGCCTTAAAGTCTCACGAGAGCCAGGCAGCAGCTTTAATTTTGTCACCACAAAATGCTCAGAAGAAGATCTAGGTCTTCATCCTCAAAGCTAGTTCAGGCCAAACAGTAATTTCACTCAGGATTCCCACCTGTGAAACCACTTACCAAAATCACCCTTTCCTCACAAAAAAAAATGAAACCCAAATAACACAGTAATTTTTAAAAAACCCACCATAAATGTTCTTGAATTGCAAAGGCTAATCAGGAAGGAGTTGGATTTCAAATCCTGCTTGATTTCAAGCAGGCTTCTGAGCTGCAGGTGCATCTGCCCCACCAGCTGGTGGTGAGTAACAACGGTTGGCTTGTCTCCTGCCCTTCTGCCAAAGCCCCTTTCATGTGCTCAGCAAGAAGACAAGGCTGCCCACTGGGTACAGCCCTAATTTTGGCTTCACTCCTGGGAGGGGCACGGGGCAGACAGGCTTTGGTGGAAGACCTCAGGTCTTGTATGTGCACCCCGTTGGACTAAAGTGCTCCCCTGCAAGATGACACTGTGACCCCACCAGAAAACCAAACACTGTTCAAGGCAAGGAGCACCTGGGGTAGAGGCTCTCCTCTGGTTGAGACAGAAGAACCTCACAAGAACAAGATGTCCAAAAAGTGTCTTGGCCAAAGGTCAAGTAGTGAAACCAGACAATTCCCTCCCAGCTCGGGACGTAGAGACAAATAAGTACAACTTCATAATGTGGTGGAGACACAGATTCTGCTTGTCAGGACATGGTTTTGCTCCTGCTGTAAAGCAGAGCTGCATAAGGTCAGGCAGCAGCAGCTCACTGAGGTTTAAACTGAATGCCTCACATGGCAGGCAGGCACAGAATTCTCCACACAGCTCTGTCTCAGCCAGCCCCTGCTATTTACAGGGCCAGGGGTCTTACCAGGAAGGTCAGTTGTAAGTTTTGTAACCACAGCATAGACAAGTACGTTTCATTTTAGCTCAGGTATTTCTTCAGATGGTGTCCTTGGCACAGCAGCTGCATTTTTATGGTCTGGGGACCTTGCTAATTGCTCCTTCTTAGAGTGCACTGCAATCTCATGATGTGCCTGTAGTTACCCACAAAGCCAATACTAGTACTCACAAATTCTTTTTGAAAACTGCAACCAGTAGTGCCTAATGTAATTTGTAATATTTAGATGAATTCATTCTAGTGGAAAAACAGGAGTGTTTCAGTCTACAGGCCAAATACTATTTTCTCTTTATAAAATTAAAACAATTTTAGTTCCTGATAAAGCATTTGTGTGCTGAGTGAAATTTTAAAACAGGTTTATTTCAAAGATACATAAAACATACTAAAAGACACTTCAATACCTAGAGTATTATGGGCAAGAAAATGTAGAGCAAGAAGGTTTTTTTACTGGCTTTTTCAAAGGAAGAGTTTTCAATGAGTAAAATCATGTGAATGGTTTCTAACATAGCAATGAAGTGAGACGTATAATCTGCTGAATTGAGATGCCCCAGAGATTCCCATCACTGGAATGTGCCATTATTGGAATACGTCCTGTATATTGCTTGCTACCTTTTCTTTCTTGGATTACTTTCTATTTAATTACAATTTTTTAAGCCTGTTGGCCATTGCATCTTTCAGTTTTCTGGGTAATACCATTATAAACCCTAAACCTTTGCCTGTGGGAGACAGCTGACAGATGCACAGAAATACCATGTCTGTTCTAAGGCAAGTGAATCCCAGATACTTGCAAAATGTGTAACTTAAAAGACTTCTGCATCCTTTTCCTTTTTTCTTTCTTTTTCCCTGAATCTTAAAACCATTTCTCATACTGTTTTGCTTAGTAGATCAAACTGTGCTGGTTCAGCTTTCAAAGCATGCTTTTGAAATTAGCAACTTGGGTTTACTGGTCTTTAAAAAAATAAATCATTTTAATGGCTTGCTATGATTTTCTATTATTATTATTATTATTATTATTATTATTATTATTATTATTATTATTATTATTATTATTACTTTTCTTTGAAACTTGTTGGGATCAACCAGAGCTGTATCTATCAATTACTGAATCACACAAATAGAAGGTCCTGAAAACATGCAAGACTGAGCAGTCCAGATACACATTTGACAGACTTTTGACACACAACCTTGCAGCACTCATTCCTGGGGGCAAACCAAACTCCTTCATTGGATATGCCTGGCATTAGTCTGGAATGACCAGAAACCAGATCTGTCGGTGACCCTAAGGGAGCTATTCACAGGTACAGAAATTACACAGATTATACAGTCTGTGGTCTAGACTATCACTGTTCAGTAGAGATGCCATGGGGGGAAAGAAGTCCTGCCAAAGCAGTTACATTGTTGAATAAATTGGAATTTCTTCTACTTTTGAAAGCTGCAGGAAAGCTGTTGGATTGTGCCAAGGTACAGACATACTTCCTGCCATCCACCAGCCTTAACTCACTTTGGATTTTGATGGGCTGTAAAGGAGATGTTTCATGTTGACAAAGCCCAAGACAGAAGTTTAATGCTTCCTGCCCCGGGAGACGTGTTTAGCTTAGAGCCTGCTTTTACACCACTTACTGCTTAAGGGAACTATTACACAGCATTTAGAATACAGGAGCTGATTTTTATTCTTTATTCCTCCTAGCTGCACGAGATCCTGAAATGGGGGAAACATTCTGGCCCAGGCAGCGATCTCAGGAGGCTCAAGCTCTTTGCGGCAGTTCGGAACCGGCACTGCACTGCAACCGGCACTGCTCAGAATAGGGGCGCAGGGAGGGGAGCAGAGGAGGGCGGGCAGACGCAGAGGACGCGGCTCCGCTGCCCGCACCAGCTCCCAGTGGCGGCCGGGCAGGCCCGGTCAGGGCCGGGCACTGCGGCCGCCGCCATCCCCGCACACGGCACCGCGCGCGCCGCCGCTTCCGGGGCAGCGCCCGCCGCACGGGAGCACTTCCGCCCCGACGGCGCCGTTGCCGTGGCAGCGACGGCCTCGCTTCCGCCCCGCCGCAGCAGCGCCAGGCCAGCCATGGAGGCCGCGCCGGTGCCCGACGGGCAGCACACGGCCGTGGTGTACGGGCTCATCGGCGGCGGGCGCTTCGCGGAGGCGGTGTCGCTGCTGAACCGCGGGCTGCAGAAGAGCTGCCGCTCCCGGGGCTGCCTCTCGCTGCTGGGCTACTGCCACTACCAGCTGCAGGAGTTCGCGGCGGCGGCCGAGTGCTACGAGCAGCTGGTGGCGCTGTACCCGCAGCTGCTGCCGTACCGCCTGTGCCACGCGCAGGCCCTCTACAAGGCCGGGCTGTTCGCCGAGGCCCTGCGCGTCGTCAGCCCGCTGCTGGACGTGCCCGCCTTCCACCGGCGGGCCCTGCGCCTCCAGGCCGCTGTCCACTATGCCCAGGGCGACCTCCCGGCGGCCCAGAGCCTGGTGGAGGAGGAGCTCGCCGCCGCTGCTGACGGCGGCTCCGGAGCGGCCGAGGACCCTTCGGAGCGGGCCGATGCCGAGGTCAACCTGGGCTGCCTGCTGTACCGGCAGGGCCGGCACGAAGAGGCCAGCAGCAAGTTTGCCAGCGCCATGCAGGTGTTGGGGTACTGCCCGGAGCTGTCCTACAACATGGCACTGTGCTCCTACGCGGCCAAGCAGTACCATGCTGCCCTCAAGTACATCTCCGACATCATCAAGCGCGGCATCCACCAGCACCCGGAGCTCAACGTGGGCATGACCACCGAGGGCATCGACGTCCGCAGCGTGGGCAACACGCTGCTCCTGCACCGCACGGCCCTGGTGGAGGCCTTCAACCTCAAGGCGGCCATCGAGTACCAGCTGCGCAACGTGCGAGCGGCGCAGGAGGCGCTCACGGATATGCCACCGAGGGCGGAGGAAGAGCTGGATCCGGTCACGCTGCACAACCAAGCACTCATGAACATGGACAGCCAGCCCACTGATGGGTTTGGAAAGCTACAGTTTCTTCTCCTGCAGAACCCCTATCCACCAGAAACTTTTGGTAACTTGCTGCTTCTCTATTGCAAGCATCAATACTACGACCTGGCAGCTGACGTGCTGGCAGAGAATGCCCATCTCACCTACAAACTGCTCACACCTTATCTGTACAACTTCTTAGATGCCATTATTACTTGTCAAACTGCCCCTGAGGAGGCTTTCCACAAGCTAGATGATTCAGCAGGGACAATTACTGAGCAGCTGAGAAAACTCACAAAACAGGTGCAGGAAGCTAGGCAAAATTGGGATGATGAAGCTCTAAAAAAGGCAATTAATGAGTATGATGAGACTCTGGATAAATATGTACCTATATTGATGGCCCAGGCAAAGATTTACTGGGACATGAAGAACTACACAATGGTAGAAAAGATCTTCCACAAATCACTGGAGTTCTGCAAGGAACACGAGGTGTGGAAGCTTAATGTGGCTCACGTGCTCTTCATGCAGGAGAACAAGTATAAAGAGGCTATTACCTTCTATGAGCCAATAGTTAAAAAGCACTACAGCAACATTCTTGATGTCAGTGCCATTGTGTTAGCAAACCTCTGCGTTTCCTACATCCTGACGAGCCAGAATGAGGATGCAGAGGAACTAATGAGGAAGATTGAGAAGGCAGAAGAGCAGCTGTCTTATGATCATCCGGATAAAAATACCTACCATCTTTGCATTGTCAATCTAGTCATTGGTACTCTCTACTGTGTGAAGGGAAACTATGACTTTGGCATTTCAAGGATCATTAAAAGCTTGGAGCCGTATAACAAGAAACTGAGCACGGACACATGGTATTACGCTAAGCGGTGTTTCCTGTCCTTGCTGGAGAACATGTCCAAGCACATGATCATGCTGCGTGACAGTGTGATTCAGGAGTGCCTGCAGTTTCTAAAGCAATGTGAACAGTATGGAAGAAACATCCCAGTTGTCATTGAGCACCCCATTGAAGAGAGTGGGACACACAGTGGGAAAAACACAGTCACCTATGAAGCCAGGCTTTTGAGGGCACTGATGTATAAGATCACTGGGTGGGCTGAGTAAATGTTGTTATCATACAGCAGAAATGAGAATTTTGTTCTTTTCTGGTACTTGTGAGGTAATGCTAACCCTCAAAAAAATCTCTAAAAGATTTTGTGCTGTATTTTAACAACATTCTCTAGAAAACAGAATATTTTCATGAAATTAAGCTAGGAACATTTTCAGTAACCAGTCATGTTAAATAAAACTTAAGATGTGTTGACCAAGAATATAATTATAGGAATACCATAGAGTTTTCACCCATAAGATAATACTTTATCCTTCTGAAATTTTGATCAAGTTTCTTTTCATTGGTTGACATTTGAAAAAAACTTTGTTATTTGTCTCTTCTAGGACAGAATTTGAAGAAACTGTTGGTTTAATTGTCTAGTTTGTGCCTATGTGTGAAACATTTCTTTCTTCTGCTTTTTCTAAGGTATTTTTAGTATGTTGCAGATCACATCAATAGTATATTTAAACACAAGCAATGGCTCTATATTAAAAAATCAGTTCTACAAACATAAACATTTCCTTTTGCTATTTCATTAATAGTGCGCAAGTGTTCCAGCAAATTCTAACTAATACAGGGACCAGGAATAAATTTCATGAAGGCTCTTTTAGGATGATACCTTGGTTTAGATCTACCTTTGAAATAAAATTTGTTATGACAGCTGGCTACAGAGACCCTGCTCAGTGCTGCCCCTCAGAGCCCCGGTGCCCACAGCATCTGGGTGGCAGGTGCAGCCCTGCAAACCGGTTTGGTAGCAAGGGTTTATATAGTAAATCACTTCTCCGTGTGCAGCCCCTCCAATCCAAATACTGTTCTTAAAACAGTCTCTGGGAAAGAGACCCATGAACGTGAAATTATATTCTTTTTCACTTTTCTTAAAGAAAAACCCATTGTAACTTCCATTTCATGCAAGGCTTAGTACCTGTACCCTTGGTGGAAGAAATCTGCTTCACAGTTTCCTCCTTGTATTACACTCTTTCTGCACCTCTCAACATTTCTTCAAAACCCTGTTTATTTGCTTAATTCCTTTACTCGGCATTTTCTTCACCCTGGCATCAGTCAGTTGTATTTTCCTCAACAGACTTCCCATCCCTTTTCAAACACATGTTCCACAGTGAAGTGCAACCAAAATGCCTTCCAGTGTTTATGCAGTCTGGTTCTCTGCTCTGTGGCTGCTCTCCCTTTTATGTATTCTGTCCTTTGAAGCAATGTGTTAGTTGAAGTTTTTAAAATAAGGATCAAAAATCCATGGCTTTAATTCATTTGCTTACCTTTGATACTGGCTCCCTGAAGAACTGTCCTGAGGGAATTTTGGAATCAGCCTGCATGTCCCTCAGAATCCAGTTTCTATGCTGTAGTTTACCTGGAAAGAGAGAGAACAGCATTTTTTTAAGTTTTGAAGCTATTATAAAGGAATAAAATAATAATCCTTCCAGAGGGTTAATGTATATAGGAACTGCACAGACCTACAATCATTTCAACACAGAGAAAGCCAACTCTTGCCTGTCATATACCTGAGCATATCATGTGCAGCTAAAGGAAACGCTGTGGGTTACATAATGCTACCACTTACTCTAAATGTTCTATAACAGTAAATTAAAATAAAATTTAACAGTGTTAAGAATGGAAAAATGTTCTAGAGAGACTAGAGAGCAGGCAGGTGATGCAGCAAGGTGTCCTAGAGAGGCCTCCATAGCTCATCACTAGGCCATTAAGCCCCTGATTATTGTGATATTAAATATTTCCCACAACTGTTTCCCCATGGGGAGGAGACCTGTGATTTCAGATTTTGTTCACCTCCATGAAGCACAGCAGCAGGCTGTAAAGCATGTCTCTAATTTACAGCACAATTGTATTATATATTATGCAGCATAAACAGCATGACCTTTAAAAAAAAGTTTTTAAAAAGTCACACCACATAACAGCATCTGAAGTGCAGTAACAGGCAATGCCCTTTATTTAATATTCATTGTGTGTTTTCTGTAAAAGTCACTGGACATTTAAAAAAAAAAAATTCGCTTTGCAGATTGGTGCCTGTGCAAATGTTGAATGCCCTCTAATGGAGAGCAGTTCAGATACTCATATGCTCTTGGTTTTCCATACAGCCAGAGCATGGCTTTCATCAGGGCTTTCATCATCCTGCTGCCAGGATTTGCAGCCCCAAGTGCTTTATCACTTCCGTGGCTCCCATGCCCACAGGGATGCACTGTGAACGGGCGAGGCGGCAGGGCCCGCCGGCTCGGGCACACACTGCAGCCTGCTGCAAGGCACCGGCTCCGTGGCACAGCCTGGGGAGGGACAGGCCATGCTCCCGATGGAAAACAGGTCCCCAAAAAGGCTGTGGAGCTCTGCAAGCTCTGGCTGTTTTAGAAGATACGCTAGAGGGCAGTCGGCATGCCTGGAATTTGCTTCATCCTGTTACATCCCAACAGAAGTGCCAGAGCAGCATTTTTTCCTGTTCTTCCCTTTTCCTGCTGTTTTTACATGCTTTTCCTCAAGGAGTATGCTGTGCCCACAGACAGCCCAGGGCTTCTGAGCAGGTTGGGTGATGCTGAACACAAGGACCTCAAAGTGGAGAGGCCTCTACAGCTGAAAGAAGAGGGAGAAGTTGCAGAGCTGAGGTACAAACAGGAGGAGGAGGCCTGGGACAGGCACTGCCTCCTCTGCTGCATCAAGGGATGCTTCTGCATAGAATCTCCTCTCCATTCCAGCAGCATTTTCCACCCTGTACACCATGGCCTCTTCCTCAGCAACAGCACCCAGCCTTCCCATGGCAGTGACATGCTAGGACAGACTCGTTCTGTCCTGGGGAGCTGCCTACCCACCCGCTCTATGCCCAGAAGAACTGGGCCTGCACTCATGTGGCTGACATCTTTTGCAGCACAGGACTGTTGCTTCCTCCAGTGGAAGCATGCGTTTATAGCATCTCCCACTGCAGAGCACTTTGGTCATGAAAAATATATAAATGTTACAACCACTTTTATTACCGTCTTTATACCACATTTAATGTTATCACTATGTGACTTACACACAAAATACATTTTTAAAGGAAAGCACATACATTTTTATTTAGAGAGAAAGGAAGATAGCAAGTAACAGTTTATGCTCCCTATACATATAGTAAAATCCACCCAAATTGATGCCCTAAGCCAGCAAAGTCCTTTTGTTCCAAAAAATATCAAAACCACTACCCAGAAACATCTGATCATATTCCCAGGGCCTGCAATGGGCAAACAGCTCCAGATAAGCTCAGATTCCTAAGCAAGAGCCTTTGTTGGTTTATTTTTTATTGGGAGCAAGGGGAAATCTGTTGCAGCATCAGTGTCTGAAAGGTAAGGAGCACAAGATGCTTCCCATGTACATAACCACTATACCAAGGCCAGTCTCCAGGACTTTTATTGCACTAATAAAAATGCATCTTGTACATCTTGTCCTTACAGGACATCTTGTGAAATGTTCTTATCCTCAAAACTTGCAAGGGCGGGACACCCATGTTGCAGATGGCAAGCTGTGTTGTACTGCACTGGACACATAGTCTTTTTTCCAATTACCCCTGCAGTAATCACAACACACATTGCACGAGCAAAGGCCTCAGACCAGCTTTCTGACAGCAGCCCACCTGCACTGCAGGAGCAGGAGAGGCACAGAGGACCTGAGATACAATTTACTTCATGCCCCACCTTGGATCCCCTTGGTGCTCCAATCTCCATCAAATGTCTGCTGACACCATCAGCACAACACAGGTAGCAAATGCCTGGGACCCTTGTGATAGGTTCCACAGTCAAAGCTGATAAATAAAAAATCTGTAATCAAGGGGTGGGTGACTTAATGGTAAGAGAGAAAAAATGAGACAGCAGAGTCTTCCTATATAGTCATGTTTTTGAAGGAACATGATAGCCATCTTTCTTGGGAGAGTTGTGCATACTTCTACAGGGTAAGCAAGCCCCTTTTAGCAGATGAACAAGGAGAGGAATGTTATTTCTCTAAGAATGGTGAAGTTACATACAAGAATGGAAGCTGATTTGACAGCCCATTCCACAATATGTTACTCACAACATGCTATTTTAGAAGCCTGAATTCAAAACTTCCACAAATCCATACTGGCTTTAGCTTCCAGCAAAGGCAGAAGAGTCTAACCCTGAAAAATTCAGATTTGGAACACTGATGTGAAAATGTGGCTGTGTGGGCTGAAAGACAAGCACTGAAAGATCCATCCTCTCCTCTCCCTCAGGTTTCTCTTCCTTTATTTCTCTTTAACCCTTCAGTAAATTAAATACTTCTATATTTTGGGACGCTGCTAAAACCTGCTATCTTCTTAAGGAGTGGGTATGGTATGACCATATGACCATATGGTATGGACAATGAGCATCTTCTTCATGTTTTTGAAGGAAGAGTGTTTGGACCTCATCTGGACAACCTGTGCTACACAAAGAAACAGTTTCTAAATGAACTAAAAGAAGCTTTATTTACTGATAAACTTTTAGGCTCTATTTTCAGCAAAACATTTCTTTTCTTTTGGCTGATGCTTTTCCAATAAGTAGAAAAATTGAGACATTTGGACTCATTTTCCTAAGAACCTTTTGATTAGCATAGTTTTCCTAGATCTTGCCTGAATTTAAACTAATAAAGCCTTAGACCAGGCCTTGCCAAACCAAACAAATCAGCCCAGAATATTTCTATTTTTGAAGATCTTCCCCTAAATTCACTGTAGTTTATAGTCCAAACTGCAGGCCAGGAAAACCAATAAAAGTGTTTGCATTGACTTCAATAAGTGTCAAATTGGCACCTTAGAAAATAACCATTTTCACAGACTACTATTTCAAGCCATCCAAGCACAGCTTCTGGAAAGTACTGGAATGCTACAACCCCAGTCTTATTCAATGACAAAACCCCTTGTTTCTACCCACTTGAAATGCTGCTTAGAGATCAGCTAACCCCGTGTTTCCCATGGCACAGCTGCTGCACATTAAGGAAACATCACTGTTGCACAACGAGAAGCAGAATCTGGCAGGGGATTCTGCTCCTCCACCTGGAGCTGGCCAGGCACAGCTTCTGCCAGCAAGCACAGTGCTGAGCACTCCCAGCCATCTCGCACAGCATCAGCCGTGCAGGACAGCCCGGCCCCGGGAGATACCCGTGTCCCCACAGCCACCCTACCGGGAACGGCTCGGAAAGGGGAATCGAAAACACAAGTGCCACATTTTCTCTGGAACATGGGAATCA
Organism: Muscicapa striata striata; assembly: GCA_030060385.1. NCBI lineage: Eukaryota > Metazoa > Chordata > Aves > Passeriformes > Muscicapidae > Muscicapa > Muscicapa striata. The sequence goes on along the minus strand of JAREIS010000056.1, from coordinate 1,107,753 downwards.
TCACTCAGCATCACCAACTTTTAAACTTCCCGGGGTGAATGTGCGCACTGGCTCCAAACAGTCTGAGCCTCTCCTGGCTTTTTTGTCCTGTGCTGTACACAATCATCCACTTCCCTGAATTTCAGCCTTTCTTGCTGCTTACCTTCTCCTTTTCCCCAACTCTGCCCCGAGAACCCTTTCCAGCCTGTGTCACGAGCAGGGAACAGGTTGACGAACAGTTTTTTATGAGTCGGTTTTATTTTATAGCTCTCTTTCCCGTGGGAGAGGGCAGAGGGAGCTGGCTAACACTCAGATCCTGTTGGTTGAACTGTTTACTAACAGCCGTTTTCCAAATTAGCACAGCTCGGATTTTTCTGAGCTGCACTTCTCTGGTGCCTCACAGAGCTCTTTGTGTGCCCCTGCGCTGATTCACGGCCGCTCACACGGCCGGCAAACAGGAACGCGAGAGCTCGACACGGCGTGTCGGATTTTCGTGCTCTGTCAATAGTATTTATCACTGCGGCTCCCACGGGGAGCAGGAGGAGATGGAGAAGCACCATCAGCGCTGAGGGACGGGGCATTCAGAGCGCACATAAATCCTTTGCTCTTCCCCTGCTGAGCAGCTCAAGGCACATGGCGTTTTTACAGCGTCGAGCGCCACACGCTCTGATGGCCGGCCCGGCAGCAAAGGCGCGGCCAGCACTCCGACAGCCCCCGAATTTCCCCGAGGAAGCAGCAGCCCGGGTCCCGGTTCAGCGGGAGCCGCGCCCCGGGTGACCCTTGCGGCGGGGCCGGGCCGTGCTGCAGAGGGCGCTGCTGCGCCGGGACCCGCGGGCCGGCGGCGGGAACGGGAACGGGAACGGGAGCGGAATGGGGGCGGGGATGGGCCGGCAGAGGGAACGCGAACGGGCCGGGAGCCGACTCAAAGGGGAGCGGAACCCCGCGCTTCCCAGCCCACGGTCGAGCTCCCTGCGTCCCACGGCTGGAGAGAAGGAATGCAGAAGGGATGCCCCAACCGAGTGGTGAAAAGGCAACACCCCCGCTCCCTCGGGCCCGGCGCTGGCCTGCCCTCGGCTCTCCAGGACATCCCTACTGCCCTGTCCCCGCGTTCAGGAGGAGCGAGGCCATGCACGGCCCTTAGAGAGGCGCTTGAGCTGCCTCTCAGCATCAGCAGGGGGACAGCAATTCTGGGTACCAGTGCCTTCAGCCCAGGGATGCAGGCAGTGCCGTGCACCGCCGCAGCCTCCTGCTCCCCTCTAGCACCTCACAGGGACTGCACATTGGAGAGGAGCCTGCCCTTCAGCAGCGCAGGCTGGTCCTAGGCAGGTATTTGCTCAGTGCCGGGCACACCTGACCACGCCAGAGCGTCCCAGACCTGTGCCGGTGGCACCGCGGGGAGCGCCTGTTCACACACGGCAGCACCGCCCCACCCGCCCTGCTGAGCGCTCGCAATCCTGTGCTAGGCGAGAATCGTCCTCCCTTCAGAGATGGGGAGCGGCCACAGCTTTACCCGGCATCACCGGGGCCACCTTCTTTTCTGCCTCAGCCTGCGCAAGAATGGATTAGGGCTTCGGAAGGCATGAAATGCTGGTAACAAGACTCGGTAGCAGCGAAAGAGTCAACAAAACATAAAGCTGTTAGAGCGGGATGGCGTCTCTGGGAAGGGAGATGCGGGAGCCCTGCCCTCTGCCTTTGTGCTCAGTCCAGGGCAGAACGCGTAGAGACGCCTCCCTGATCTTGTGAAATGCCTGCCAGCGAGCATGTGTAATGTACTGTGAAATTTTTGTGACTTGCTAGGTTATAAAGCAGGTTATAGGAGAATTTAATAAAAAAAGGAAACCGGTTTATCTCTTTCTGATAATTTCTCTATGGCTTTAGGGTCTCATTCTAGCTTCCTCTCCGTGCCTGGAGAGGTGATCCTAATATTCAGCATAAAATGTACAGATTCCCTGAAGGGAACTTGAAAGAAATTCTCTGCTTCAGATTCAAACCTGACAGAATATATCACATCAGGGGATCCCTTTTATCAGCAGGATATTCAGAAGGGATGAATGATTTACTCACATAATCTCTTAAACCTTTCACTTGCAGAGTCTGAGATAGAATTTACAGCATTTTTATCACTTGTGCCCAGAAAAACCCCAGTAAAGTTCCTCTATGAAATCTGAAACCATACTCACTGATTTTCTAGTTGATGAAATTTCTAAGAAACATGTTTTTCTGTGATAGAGTAACAGCAGGTCTATGCCTTGGCTTTGGTGTTTTCTCATGTTAGAGATCAGATAATTCCTCCCTGGGGAGACACATTAAATAGAAACCTCCCACCTTTTGCATTTGAAAACACTGAGGATGTGTATTAACCTCCCCTAATTTAAGACTGTAACATGTTTTGCAGAATTATTTTTCTGATTTCCATTTTTCATTTAGATGCACATTTAAACAAGAAACCTTAACAACCAATGCTTTCATTCTGAGTTTTAACCTAAGTAATTAGCCGTGCTTCCGGATGATGAGGAAAGCAACTTATACGACACTTGCTTAATATTTCTGCCATGAAATTACTGCAGAAATGTAAACCAAAAATTGGCTGTGACATATTTCTCTTCCTAAAATATTTTTCCTGCCTGATATGTTCTTCCTTTTTCTGATGAAAATATAAACTGGATTGAGTCCAGGTTGTTTGTCCTGTTGTACCAAGAGAGTGCTATCATATTTTTTATTTTTCTGTAGTAACTCTTGAACTAAACTGGTGGAAATTAGCTCAGAATAAGAATGCAAAACAGATCATCATCTCATTTGCTAACATTATCATTTTGTTTGTTGTTTGGACCCAGAGCCATCAAGTGTTAATCTGTGCTGATACAAATAATATATATTTGTATATATGTATGTAATATATAATATGTAATAATGCCAATAACTGCTTCTTTATTTGAACTTAAGAGGTTCCAGGGGCAGGAGGCAAATGAGCATGACTGGACTGGTAAGCAATGCATTGGAAACAGCCAGAAGTACAAACCAGAGCTACAAAAACTGAGATTTCATTTTAGCTGTTGGTGAATGTGTGCTCACCCCTTAGAAGGGGGTTGCTGCCTCTGAACTAATCTCCAGAAGGTTGTCTGCAAACAGGGATGCAATTCTAGTAAGGACTTCCCACCTCAGACCACATTTCTATCAAGCCCGCAGGGGGCCCCTCACCCCTACTTTTCTGCCTTACAGAGCTCCTGCACGAGCTGGGGCTTTGCTCAGTCGGGACACCACTGACTCCCACGAGGCAGGGTCCTCACTGAGTGCTAAATTATGCTCACACTCACCTAGTGCAAGCCCCAGTACTTCCACACAGTTCAGCAAAATAGAGTCAAATTTACACCAGCATAAGTGACAGCAGGATTTGGCCCTGTGGAGCGGTGTCTGTAAGGCCAGATCCTCCATGGGTATAAGTTAATTTGGCTCAGTTTGCATTTGCAGTGCCAAATTTACTTCTTTCCATTTAGTATGTGGCCAAAGGTCAAGTTAAGAAAATATTTCACTGTCATAATTATTCCCATGAACTCCAAAGCAGTTTGTATTTGGCAACCAATGTCATTTCCCATGCCTTAAGAAGCTGGCATTAATTTCCTGACACTGAACAAAGACAGATTCATTTACCCGTTTTCCTGACTGCCATTTTCATGTCTGAATCCCTGCAATCTGATGCAGTCCTGGAGGAGCCTTCCTGGGCTCTCCTATAGCACTGACAATAACCATATCTCCATTTAGTGAGGATTTGTGCTGGATTTCATTCAGGGGGAGTTTTACTGTAAGCGTGGCAACTCTGCCTCCCGAAGGCTCTTTGCTGCAGCATTTTCGGAAATCCCGGGAGCCTGCCCGCTGTCATTAGAGAGCAGAGGCGGGGATCTCACAGGAGGGTGATTCCGAGGCTGTCGCTGTGTGATGGCAGCCCGGCAGCTGGGTAACACCGTGCGGTGAGCAGCCCTTGGCAGCAGCTTAGTGCTTCTGATACAGACCCTACAGCACCTTCCCTCTCCCAGCATCCTGTGTATGCAGCAAAGCTCCCAGGAAGAAGCACTCTGCCATTTTTGCCAATTGAAATGGATCCCAGACTGGGAGCAGCCAAGCAGGAGCACTGATGGCAGCAAGGACACAGGGATGGGATAAAGTCTTTAAGGGCTGCAGGGGAGCAAGGGTGCTCTTCTGTGCCTCCAAGGGACTGAGTCCCTTGGCTCTGCCTGCAAATGCAGTTGCAAACAGCAACCTCCTTTCTTTTTCACAGAAATATTTCAGTCCATGACATGTAGCTAATATCCTCAGCTGATGCTAGCTTGCCTGCCTACCCTGAAGCAATGAATATTTATATTAGCTAAGTACCAGCATACATTTCATATCCTTCTGATTATTGCTTACAGCTATTCCTGTTTGTTTTCCCACAGCACTCACGCAGTATGTTTTCAACATCATTTTTCCCCCTGTATGTTTCTTCAGATTTGCACATTTTGAGTTCCCATCACAACTTCGCATTAATTTAAATTAGGCAGTGGCAAAATTACCTAAAGTGCATTTGTCCCACCCTGACACACAAAAAAAATTTCACCTTTCTCTGCTCCCTGCACAAAAAAAACCCAAAACAAACAAACAAACAAAAAAACCCACCAACAAACAAACAAACAAACAAAAAAAATTAAATTCAAGCCACATAATTCTGCACATCCATGGCAACAACACAGGCATGGAAACAGCAGGGTGGGCCCTCCCACACCCTGGCCAATGCTGCAGGATTTCAGTAAAATTTCCCATTTCTCAGGATATTAAGTCTGACTGCAAGGAAATCTAGACATCATGTAATCTCACTGCAGCTTTGGAGCTAATAAAGACACATAAAACATGCCACAGCCTGGAAGCTTGCTCAGAGGCGCATGTGTAGGTTTTGAAATGAGGACAAGTACAGCACGGGTGCAACAGGGCACAAAGAGCAAAGGAGGAAGACTCAAATATAGATAGCATAAGGAAGCAGGGCCTGTTGGAAAAATACAAATTTTCATAAGCAGGGAAGGCCAACTCAGGTTTAGATCACAGTTGCCATACTGTGGCAGCTCAGCCACTAGTGCATGTGTGCTCCCTTCACTCCTTTGTCCCCCAGAAGGGATTGCCCATGGCAGGGACACACCCAGGGGTGCCCTGAGTAGGAAAATGGCCCCCAGCGCAGTGAGCAGCAGCTCCCTTCCCTCCCCCAGGGATAGGGAAGTGGGACTTGAACCATGCAGGCACCAAGGCTGGGCTTGGACCACAGAAGGCTTTTAAGGATCATCTTGCCCCCTCTGCCATTTCACTCACTAGCCCAAGGTCAGGGGCAAAGCAACTGTGGATGAAGCAACAGAGCCCTCAGGCCAAGATCTGCATGGCATGTAGGCACCTAAGCTTCACCATTCATTCCAGCAGGAGGTTCCCACGGAACGTGGAGGTACCCACGGGAATCTGTGCCTTAGGACACGGCATGCTGAGACACCACCTCAAAGCACACACCTGCACTGGGGCTACATTGCTGCAATTGCAAGATTGTCACCCCTGTGCAGAGCAAGGAGCTGGCCAGGCTGTGGCTCCTGGGGCCAGGCAGCAGCATCCTGATGCCTGCAGAGCAGTCCCTCACCTCCTGCTTTGGGCCTTGCAAATGGAATGCTGACCTTACTGGGCTGTTGACAGCACATTTTAAATAGCTCAGTTTATTGTCCATCTTAAACCCTCTCTTCTTCGATCCTTCAGCTGTGGGTTTGAAAACAGCTGCTGTCATGAAACACAAATTGGGATTTGTTCATTCTCACAACTGTTCTGCTGTTATATGCAACATGAGAGCCAGTCTCACCAAATCCAGGACCATGATTTTGTGGCAGCAAAGCGTTGAGGCAAAACACACAGGGATGAGAAGAAGCGTGGTTCCTATCACACAACCTAAGCTCATGACCCATGAGAGCACTTCCTTACAGGCTCAGGAAGCATAAGATAGTCTCATCACACAGCTGGGGTGGACATCTGAATCTGAGATGGAGCTGTATGAGACACAACACTCCCTAAACATGGGCTGGTGGAAAGACAAGGGGTGAGAGGAGAACAAGCCTTGCAAGCCAGCAGGACGAAGTCCAGAGAATGGTACAGGCACTCTGGGTGGCTGGGATTTCCCTTGACTTTAGCAATGCTTGTACAACTTGTCATGTCAGGACAGCCTTCCATATATATCTGGTCTCAGCAACCTTTTAATTGCTTTTGAGGATTGTTTGTTTTTTTTTTAATTGGGATAGCTTTCATCATGCAGCAATGGACACCCACCTCAGGTTTTATAGAGCTTTACAGCAGAAGCTGACAGAGGTGTTGAGAAACCTCATGGCTTTAAGAGAGTTTTGTAAGTTTTATACCTCAGGGTAGATTTTACATTTTCTGTGCTCATTTGCAGTAAATAAATTTGTTATCCCATGCGTCACCCTGTACTTGCTCACTGATAGGAGCTTCTTGTGTCCCTCCTCTCCAAGAGGAAATTCCCAGCTGGACACAGGCAATGATATGCTGGTTTAGATAAAAAAATGGGTGCAGAGTTTATAATTCAGCTCTAAATCATGATGTCTTAAGGGTTTAGCAAGGAAACCTAATTGACACATATGAGTGTTCAGGAGTTAAAACCATGTGGTGGGGGCTGTCTGGTGATTTTGCAGAGCTGCTGGCAGGAGCCAGGCTGAGGGAAATCCCCCTGGTGATTTGTAGTTTTGGAGAAGGAAGACCAGAGATGCTGAACTGCCAGGAATTTGATTTCTGGCCACAGCTGTTTATTCCATCTAGTACTGTTCCCTCTCACAAGGCAAACCCACACCTTCTGAAGAGACTGTAACACGCACTGCTTATTTTTACCACATCCCAGAAACATCTGACTTGGCTCTCCCCCTGTATTTTTAATGCTTGCCAGTTCTAACACTTCAGATATAAAACCTGCAGATTATCCTCTGCCTAGCTTTTGGATTTCAGTTTGGTTTTTCCCTGACTATGGGACATACCCCAAAGTATTTCTGAGGAGAGCAACTCTCAACAAACGAGAAGTCCTTGGCTCTATATGATATATGCCCTAATTAAAGTAAACAATAACGTTCATATTTTCCCATAGGCTGCATCAGAGCACTGGTCAACCATTCAGTAAGTAGCCCATATTTCTTATTGCAATTTATGGCCTTGAGATGGACAGGAGCTAATGCAAATGTCCTGGGCTTTTGTGAGGGATGGTGCAGGGCACATAATGGCTTTATAGTTACAAATGCTGAGCAGATACACAGTTCACTGATCTGTTAAGCACTTTTGAGATCATGCAGTGTGTAAAAAAATACTATGCACTTGTAAATGTCAAGAGGAGTTACTGATATTTATAGAAACGAAACTGTTTTACTACTTCCAGTTCTGTGGAGCAAATATGCTGTATACTTTAGGGTTCAGCTCCATCAGCCCAGTAGTTTCCATGTGGATCAGATTTTTAAGGCCATAAATTGATTGGGGTGACCCCAGCAATTCAGCCCCATGCCTGGGTCATTTAAAGCCCAAGGAAAGGCAAGTGACATTTAACGTTGGGAAAACAAGCAAAGCAAAGCAAAGAGAATATGGAGGTTTGTAATATGACAATAAAAAACAAGGCATGTGCATTTCATCAGTTGGATTTCATAAAGAGCTTTATCTTGCAAGCTCTCTTTTGCAAAATATGCATGGGCGTAGGAATTTACCATAGCACGCCAAAGAACTCACTAACAGGACTTGCCAAACACAGAAGCAAGGCAAGCAAGAAAAGAAGGGCTCAAGTCTGACAATAAACACAACATTCTGGAAATTACAACTCTAATTTAATGCACCACATGGAAGCTTTGCATTTTAATTTATCAGTTTCTTTTTAATTGACCAGATTAATTATTTCCACCTTGCCATTTGGCAGGTAGGTCACTGTTCTTTTTCACAGCATTAATGAACTAATTCCGTTTTTCCCCCTGTAATTAAAAGCGCTGGTTACAGAGACCACATTTATAAATTGGCTTGGCGCACAATAAAATTTACTCTTTATTAAAGAAAATATAACATCATTTCCCATGTCAAAAGGGATTTCTTTTCTTTGTATTTCTCCACCAGCAAAACCATGACTAGAAAAAAAATCCCCTCAACCCTGTACTTTTCAACCAGTAATAAAAATGGGTAAAATAAGATTAACAGTGAACTCCTAAACATCCACAAGTCTCCTCTGGGCACTCCATGCTGAAGTAGAAATGTGAAAACAACTGAAGGCTCACATTACCCATGTTTTATGCTCTAATCAAGGGCTCCCAGGATCAGGTCAAAAAGCAGGACTCGGCAGGATCCCGCTGTGTTAGCCCAGTTGCTCACTTTAAGAGAGGCTGGAGGAACATCAATGCTTGTCCATTGCAATCAGTACAAATCAAACCCATTGGGATGGGCTGATTTGGGGGCTGCCACATCTTCAAAAGCTCATCTTAATTCTTAAATTACACTCTCAAATTACTTTTTGTGCTTTTCCTGGCTTTAAATGTCATAACCCAGTGAGCCCACCAAATGGTTCAGGTAGAGGCTGGATCTCACTGGTTGTACTGGCTAAAAATACACAGGATAAGACAGGAAAACTGGAGGAAGAAGTTGAGGGCTTTGTATAGGAGTAGGGCTGGACAGATACTACAAACAACTGCCTGAAAACATTATTTTGTATTTCTAATGAATTCACTACAGTCTGGCTGAAGGCTTTCTGTTTTGATGTTAGGCTCTTCTGAGTAGCAAATTTAGCTGTCTAAGAGACACCTAGAAATTGCATTTGAGAGCCAAGTCCACAGATAAACCTCATATCAACACCTTCTGCCACCATTTTGACATCTTCTCATGTATGTGCTGGCACTGAAAATACTGAATTTGTCCAGTCAGGATTGGACAAAAACATGTGTTTTTTAAAGATGTATATGATCTAGCTGCAAGATAAAAAAATTATATTTGATATGTTAAATCTGTTTCAGGAATGTGTCCCCTTGTGAATTCTTGTGCATGTGAGAAAGCATGAATGTTTTCTTATCTAATCCCTTGCCTTTCTCTAGTGCCCAGGGCAGCTATCATTGAGCTTGAAGAGGGGATGCAGAGTGAAGGAGAACTGTAAAGGTGGCAGAGAAAAGAAAAGGGAAAACAGAGGGATAGGATGAATTCAGGGTGTGCCAAAGAGAGTTAGAAACCAAGTGCTGGCCTGGGAAAATAAGTATCCCCAGTCCCCAAAATTACAGCTGCTCAAGGACAAATGCAGCTCATAGCCCTTGTCCCTTTCTGCTCTGCTGTGTGCATCTGAAGCCCAGCTGTTACAAAACATGGTTTTCTCTCTACAGATTTCATTTTTCCCCCACAAAGAAATAGGCAAATATTTAAACCTGCAAAACAGCCTTAGGAGTCTGTGCATCTGGGAGAGTGAGATTAATTCAACAGGATTGTGAAAAAAAATACAGCAACTGGTATTTCTAATTCCATTTCTCAGTGGAAAGCTTCTAGTAACAGCTAATAACTAAGTCATACTAATCAACTCAGTGACAAAACCTCTAAAGTATGTAATATAACATAGTTTCTGATTTTTTTTTTAATCGAACCTACATGTTGCAATCTCCTACTCTGCAGTCATAAAACTTTATAGTCTTCTCTTTTGTCTACTGAGATTTCAGGTGTTTAACCACTGAATTCCACCCAAAAAAAGTCTGTAGTAACAATAATGCTATCCATGTGCTGCAGTAAATGAGCATTTCAGCTTTGCTGGCAGTGACAACTTTTACATACCCAGGCAAGCAGAGTTTGAATTCTGAATTCTGCCCTCTGTCTGTGTAACTTCACTGCAACGTTCATGGCTGTCAGTGGAGTTACTTCTGATTTGCTTCAGTGCAACTGAGGAAAGAGTTTGACCCAGTTTGTCTATATTTATGGAAGGAAGCCTAGAGAACAGCATCTGTTCTTGTTTAAAGTGCAGGAGGAATTCCAGCATTGCTGAAGGAAAGCATGCAAGCCAAGACTGCAGCCAGCAGCACCGTTGCCATGGCACACCATCCTCAGGATGTTCTTAAAATGCCTGGAAGTTTGGTACCTTGCCCACTGTACCTGAGGGACCAAGGCATGCTAAAGCACTTACATTAAATGACTTTTCAATTCAACTCTGACCCAGAGGCACCTCTGGAGAGACTGGGTGGAGGAGGAGGAAGAGCGGATGAGAATCTGCAACAATTATAGCTATTCCATGCTTCCCTAGTCCGTGAACTGCCTCATATCATGTTGAAGCCAGGAAAGTTTGGTAACAAAAAACACAGCAGTTCAATTAAATAAACTCTTAAGGCACAATAATGTAACAAAACTAGGGAGTCACCTAAACTCATTACTAGTCCAGACTGGCCAGCACTGCTGCAGTGACAAACAGTCATTACAAAAACCTATAATTTATTTTCCGTGACTTATCTTGCAAGAATGGTCGAGGGATCCTTCTAGCATGCAGGGTCCCATTATCCATGGGGAAATCATCACTTGCTAAGGTTCTACACTCTGGATCCCCTTTGTGTAGTGATAGACACCAGTCACAGCACTCAGTGCTGTTATGCATCACTGCAGCCCCTGCTAGCACAGGTTCAGTGAAAGGCAGTACCAGCAGTACTTTGAATTAAATGAGGGGTTGGGAACATGATTATAAAAATTTGTTTAAGGTTAAAACTTTGTGCTGTGGCACTAGAAAATGGCAAAAAAATAAACTAAAAGCTAAAAAAATAAAGCTAGATACTGTCAAGGTAACAGTGCAGAAAAAGGAAAACGGAGCCAATCTGGAACTGCACAATTTGGATTCAGGCCTGCAAAGCTCTGACATCTGTTTTCTTCATTCAGTCCTTGACAGGAAGAACTTGAACTACAGAAAAGAGCTGCCTTAAAATCTGAGAAATATGTACCTTGAAATCTTTGTTTAGATTTTACCACCATGCTCCCAAGTTTACAAATTTCCTGAATTTTCTGGACTTACATTTGTACTTTTGCACCAAGAGTCTCCTGGCAATATAAGGAGAGAAAGCCAGTGTCCTCCTTCTGCCATATTATATTTGCACGCTTTACCTCCAAGTATCAATTATAACTATTCCCTAATCACCAGAAATGTGCAAAATGAGGGCTTGAAAGGATCAAAATAAAACTCTTCCATGTGGATGCACATACTCCAAAATGGCTTTTCACACTCTGTTAGTCCCTGCTGACTTCTTTGATACCAGTGAAGCTCAGCCAAAGCCAGCAGCACACCCCCACCATCACCAACTCAGGCAACCCCACCTGAATTCTTACACACCTTCACAACTGAGACAATCTTGGACAACTACGAAATCCACCCACAGCTTTTCCCTTCAAAATGGCTTCTCCTGACACTAGTCATCAACTCCTCAGCTGTCACCACTTGCATTTCATTTCTGAGTTGTGGTTGGGTGGAGTCACCAAGCCTGGTAACAAAACAGAAATGCCCATTCCAGAGCAGTAGGGAGTGTCCCTGTGTGTCCCAAATATCACTTGAGTCTTCATGCTGCTAGTTATGTGACGGGAAACAGTCTCTGCTGCATTGAGCTCACCAAGGGATGCACATAAAGGGAGAAGGGACAGTGCACAAGGCACCTGCTGAGAAAATGCCTCTCTTGATCCCAGCAGCCTTCATGGGCAGCAGGAGTCAGAGAGACAGCTGCCCATGGGTGACCAGGGTCAGTACAAACTCATAGGGTGTTAGGGTAGCATCTTTGCCTGGTAGTATCAAGCTCTGTAAAATCATTTCAGGAAGTTACTGGTGCAAATTTTCAGGTGCCCAGTTATTTTGATTTAGAAGTGGTTTATTTCAGTGCAATCCCAATCCAGAGAAAAGAATAAATTGGGGTATAAGAGTAATGCAAAGGGAGATTTAAAATACACACTTGGCTTTTCCCTGGAGCATTACTGCTTACAGCCTAGTAGTAAAAAAAAATTAAAAAGCACCAATGGAAAATAAAAACAACATGTCAGTGCACATCACATTTCTGTTGTTTCCAGATCTTCTGATCCCAATTAGTCTGCCTGCTAAGCTATGGAGACCTCTTATGATTTTATTAATCAGGGCCATCCTCATGCCTGACTTGCTGTGCTCCCGTAAAAGCACACTATGGTCTGGGTGGGCTGCCGGGAATTAGTGCCAGGATCCCTGCAGAGAGATTTGAAGTCACTCCTGCCAGCTCAGGGTTTTTCATAGAATTTCCTATTCCAAGACCTTCCAGTTCTCCTCAGACCAACAGTCAGAGACCAAGAGTCTTCTTACAGAAGAATAAGGATTTTGGCTAAATGCATCAGGAGATCCCACACCTTTTCATCCATCTTGTAGCAGCATCCAGGTACAGGCAGGACCCGAAACCAAACCCAGCTCTCTCTGAGGAGTCTGGCAAGAAACACTCAACTACTTCGAGTCCCACACCAGGTGCTGGGAATGAGGGTAAGTTTTTTTTTTCCCCCCTTCACCTCCATGGGCAGTTTCTCATGAGATTCACTAATCCAAGCACTGGGCCAGGGTGGAGCTGAGGAAAGATGTGGTCAGGGAGGAGGTCAGGGAGGAGCTGCCTTTTGAGTATAAGGCCATGCTGCAACTCAGTATCACAGGGAGGAGTCACATCAACAAGCACCACAGAAGAGAACCTTTATGCTTAAGTACAGTAGATACTAAAAAAACCCTTTCAACCAAGGAAATTAAAATCTTTAGACTCAGCATGGAAGCTATTTAAGAAACTTGTAAGTGATCATGGAGAGCACAAAAAAAAGATGTGTTCTTTCAGGAGAGGAGGCAGGAAAGTATGGGGGAAAGCAATAAAATGGTTAAACTGCAAGGTATTGTTCAAGCCAAACAGGTGCCTTAAAAAAAAAAAAAAAAAAAAAAAAAAAGATTCTACTTCAGCTCAACTGAAGCCAGTAGAAAGGGAATATGAACTAGAACAAATAAATCACTGAGGCATAAACATTTGGAAGGCTGGGAGTGATTATGAACAACCAATAATGAAAGACGTAAAATTAAATAACTAGAAATTCTTTTAGCAAATCAGCTGGTTTACCAGGGATTAGAAGCAGCATTTTGTAGTAAGGAGGAAGCAGATTTGCTACACAATTTCTTTGCATTGGGCAGAATTTCAGAAACACCTACTGCAGCTGCAGCCTTACCCATGGCTAGGCTGAGAAGCTGTCAAAAGAATGGTTAATAAAACTGAAGCACTAAACCACATGGGTGCAGGCAGAGGGATTTATAAAACTCTGCTCTGGCCCAAAAGGCCGGGGTCTTTCCCCTGTAGTTGTCAGTGCTGTCATGGTAAGTATGAGCACGACTACTGGTGTGAACTGGAAAGGTTTGAGTGATGATGATTCATATTAGAGCAAGATGATTCATATTAGCACTCTCTCAACAGCACTTCTGTACAGGAGAGAATAATTACCATCCAGTATTGCTTTGGTGGTCCACAAGCACACAAGTCTCCTTTCAAGAGTAAAGAACAGGGCCCCATCAATGGACAATCCACTGAACACTAAAAATCAACTTTTAGAAGTCCCTAGAATGGCATTGCAAGAAGTGAATCATAACATTACTCACTCCTCACCTACTTTAGATAATCTGATCTCAACACCCAGCCAGGAAAAAGAAAAACAAACCTGGTTACAAGACATCTTTCATTTTTGCTTTTCCTAAGTCTCTGTATAGATCTGGTAACAGTAGTTTATTGGTAAATTCATGACAATGTAACCTTGGCCACTGCATTGATCATACTGTTTAATGCATCTTCTGTGTCCTAGATGGTCTAGAAATAAAAGTAATCACTTATCAGCAATATTTAAAAAGCAGTATGAATTCACAGATGACTGAAATCCTGGTATCCATTGTCACTCTAATTTCACATTAGGTGAAATGAAGAAAAGGTGAAACAGACACAGAACATTTGGTCTGCATATCTGAAGAAAATAAGGGTTTCTGCATAATAACTTATGGTCCTTATACTTGCAGCATTTGGATTGAGATGGCCACAAGGTGTGATTCAATTTGGTTTTTAATTCCATTTGCTGCACTGTAAATGCAGGCACTGCTACGGGTCTCTGTAAAAATCAAAGGCTGGCGTGGGTAGGCAGACATGGGTAAAACATTCCCCTGGGATCTATAAATGCGGGGGCTGGATTCAAGAAGTACTAAACAAGAAAGCCATCAAAAAGAAGTGAGGGGGTGGGACGAGAGAGAAAAAAAAAACATCCCTTAAAATGACATAAATATTTAAGAGTAGGCAGCTTGTAACTTCTATTCAGTTTCACTGAAATTGAAGGTCCAAAATCTTGGTGGTGGAGAGCCCAACTGGACCCACACACACAGCTCTGAAAAGGTGGGTTCAGCTGTAGGTCATCAGCTTTCTTTCCTTGCTACCTGACCCAGTGACAAAAGCAAGCAAAACTGAGCAGAGCAGGATTTTTTTTTTTTTAAATAACTTCATCTATTCAAGTACTCCAAGATTTTGAAGACATGCCAGGCAGAAGAGGGGGCTTGAAAAGGGTCCCATGAATTGCAAATAGCATGGCTGGCTTCAAAGTCATGGCTGAAATCAGAGCAGACAGGAGAGGACTCAGTAGGATTTTCCCATTTGGATCATTTGTCTGGGAAGAGTCAAATGAGAAATAAATCCCTCTGATCTTGGAATTAACCCAAATGTTAAAAGGATTTTCCCTTATGTTGAAGATCAATGAGAATACTATCTTTAGCAGTAGGATGCTTTATGTGTAGGCCACACCAGATAGGGTGTAAATCCAGCACTCAGGCTGTAAATTGCCTCGAATTGATCACTCTGGGAAATCAAACTACAGAGCCAGGTATGGGACCAAAGGTGACAGAGTCCTCACCTTTATTGTCACTCTGTGTAGAGCATACAGCTCAAGAGCAAATCCCACAAAGTCTCTGCTCTGAAATAATTCATGAGCAGTATCAGAAAAGAGGTTTAGCTTGCATTTCTAGTCCATTCTGGAGTTATTCTAGCTCTTTTATTTCATATAAAAATTCAGAATTAAATTTAAAAAGCCAACCAGAGGTAGGTTACACCTTTGCAGCCTTTGAGCTCAGAATAAGTCACCTCCAGGTGGATTTTATCTCCAGAGGAGGAGACATCTGCCAAAGGGCACTGTCATAACAAAATGGGCTTGAAGGTAACTGTTGCAATTCTATTTACATTTAAAGAGCTGCATGGAGGAGATGTCAACAGCATCGCTTAATTCCTGCCTGACTGACTGCCCTTACAGCTGATAACTGAAGTCAGCCACAGTTTAAAACTTGATGCCAGGATGCAGAAAGCTGAAGGAAGCTGCTCATTAGTCAGCCTCTGCTCACTGTTGTTTAAACTGAGACAGAGCAGTTGTACAATATACAGATGCAAACTAGAAAATTCCGGAGGCAGCATGGGAAATCCTAGCATGCTGCTACCTCTGAAACATCTAAGCATCAAAGACTGAATTCAACTGGCACAGCCTTTTGAGGAAGCAGCTATAAATAGCACAGGAAAATTATTGTGGAAGACCAGTCCTTCTGATAGGCACGCTAGTTGGCCAAAAATACAGCCATGGAAGGGAGGGCCAAAAGGGCTGATGGAGAATTCATTACTTAACAATGGATCACTCCAAATCATAGAGCTCTGTCATTCCAATTCTCCCTTGAAGATATATAAAACTGCCATTTCTGGTACATCCAGCTCCACAGTGCTCCTCCTAAGCCTGACACCCTCAGCAGAAATTGCTGCTACTCAAGATAGAGTAAGACTTACAGTAAGACTTCATGAAAACTGTTAACTATGAATCCTGCTGATTTGTTGAGCTATGCTGTGTTTTCATCAGCTAATCAAATTGAGCAGTCTTCTGTATTGGAATAAGCCAAATCATTACAATCGTATTTCAAACGCACACCATGTGTTTATACCTCTCATGAGACACGCTGTCCACTCCATTAAAACTAACAACCTTTGTAGTTATGCATGCTAAAGTATCAGTAATCAAATCTCATGCTTCATGGTGTAAGATGATCACTAGAAGTGTCAGGAAGGAATTATTTCCTAAGAGATGGCACAGCAAGATATGTTTGTTGCCTTTGAATCATCACACGTTGTCAGTAACAGCATACTCGTGTGTTAGATCATCGATCCAACAATTTGTTATAGCAAATTCTATCTTCTGATGTTCAGCAAATCAGCCACTCCAAGACCAGCAAAACATAAATCTGCTTTCACTATAAAGTGACCAGCAGTAAATGTTGAGATGGAATGCAAGGCTACCTTCTGTGCAAGTTTTTAAGTACTTCTAGAACCAGCTAAATCAAATCTCCAGATTTAAGAATCTTCTTGAGTTTTCAGGCAGAAAGATTTGGCTCTGAAATTTGCTGTTTGGTGCCAATCTCTCTCAGTATACCATTAACTTTTTGTGACAATCTCTATGGCTGAATTAATTTCCTTTGTCCCTTGCTTTTCTGATGATTCCTGGGGAAATTAAATGTAGTAGAACTGTCACTCCCATACCAGACTAACACCATATAACAGCTGGAAGTAGGCAGGGGGAGGATTGACCCAATGGTGTATTCCTTCACACTTCTCATTAGCCTCATTTGCCACTGATGGTAACTACAGGAGTCAAGAGAGAATCTGCAGCTGATGGGATCCTTCCCAACAGATGAAGATATCAATAACAAAGATGCATGATTTTGTTGCTGTAATACAGATGTTATTAATCCTACTGTAAGGCTGGTATTTTAAATTCGTCAATGAGTACTTCTAGAAAAGAATGAGAACATTTGCACTTTGGGAAATCTACCCCAGAAGTCTAGAAATTACCCTTACAAAACCATCAGATTTCTTAAATTTAACATAGATTGTTAATTCCTGGAAGTGCCTTCAGCAGCAGTGTTTTATGATCATCCTGGCCCTTCTCACTCTCACTGGCTGCTTTTCAAAACCACCCTGGCACCAGAGTTCTGGCCTAGCTCTAGCTTCACATCACCTGGCATCAGTAGCCTGGAAACAGTCCTTTGAGATAAATTACTACAGCTCCAAATAGTGGCATAAAACTGGACAATAAAATGTTTTCCTTTCAATAAATAACTCTGATGCTGGGAAGCTTTGCTGTCCTCTTGTGCCAGCTCCCCAGAAGCTGCCCATGCACAGCCTACTCACGGCAGCACCCTTGCAGAGCCTGAAAACACAACTGCCCTCTGAGATAAGGTGCTCAAGCATTACTGCAGCATGGCCCCATGTGGCTCTTCCTCTCTCAGAGACTTAGATGAGGTAGAAAGTACCTGTGGCTTGGTTTTCAGAAGATCCATGAAAAGGCTCCCAGTCCAGCATTTCCCTTCCAGCTCGCTGCCAGTAGGCACTTCTCTGCCAGAACATCGCACCCGCCTCTACACCCAGCACTTGGCTCACGTCACCCCCCATCCCCTGCACCAAGGGGAAGTCCTCTTAACCTTTCCAGCTTCCTACCCTATTTTGGGCTGTGGGCAAGAAACTGCCTGCTGATGTGTGCTGGGCTGTCTTTTCTGCGGTTTTACATTCCTTAGAACAACTAAGACAAGAAAAAACCACAGGTTTGTATCATAAGGAAATGAACAGACATAACCCAGGCTAAAGTCCATGAAGACAAAGAGCCCAGACATATGCAAGAGGGTTTGTCTCTGCTGAACCACCACTACAGTCAGTCTTCAGCAGCATTTCTCTGGGCTAGCTGGAAAGGCTGTGCCTGGAGCCCGGTGTGCAGCCTGCACACCCACCCACGCTGGCGTATGGTCTGTACAGCTGCTGCTGGCTACCAGGGCCAGTGTCTGGCGAGGATTATCTGTAACTGCAAAGCCTTTCTGTCAGCCCACCCACGCTGGCCAGAGCTGGCAATTACGTTGTTTATACAAAATACCTTTTGATTAATGGTTAGAGAAATAAAAGCTGTAGCATATGCTGCTCTCCATATAAAATCATAAGTCTGTCAGGCTTACAGTGCATCTGGCCAGGAAGGGGGGGGACAAAGATTTATTCTTCCTGCTATACCCTGTACCCCCTGCGTTTAAGTCTGAGCTCCCTCCATCATTTCACTTATTACATTCTCGACTAGTTCAGCAAAGAGATCTAGGCAGCAAACCCCACTGGGTGTCAGAAAACATGAGGAAGGTGGGATGTGTTCATGCTGACAGACTGAGTGGTAAATCTTCAGTAGAGAAGCACAGTTGGGACACCTGCTGGCAGTGGCTGATGAGGATTCCCAGAAAGGCATTATTTCACTCGCTCCTAGGGAAACTGAGGAAGCAGTTTACTTGCTTCTTTATGAAATTCCTGCTTTATGTACAGGACTCTGAACACTTGGTGCACACAAGCATTGAAAGGCATTGTTGCCATCTCTGCTTCATGGGGTTCTGTCATGCCAGTTGTACTGGCAGCCAAAATCACACCCCAACACCTGGTGTTCACACATGCTGACCTGGCAGCTCTGGCTGCCTGGAGAAAACAGACAGCAGCCCTCACCTCCTGAGGTGAAGTGTGTCCTGAGGGAAAGCTCTCTGTGGTGCCACTACTGCTGAACCCACACCTCAGAGGGGCACCTGGCACCTGGCTCATTCAAACAGTCTTGGCTATTTTATTTTCAAGCCCCCTTTGAAGAGGTCTTGGGTTAATAGTTCCTAGAGTATATCCACATTAATATTTTCTAGTTGCATCTGATTAATTGTGAGGTACAAACAGCAGTGGTGGACATGTGATAGCAAAACAAACCAAGACTTGTCCTAGGACCTGGTAGAGAGGGTGAAGTCACAGGTCACAGCCCGTCTATGTAAACCCAGCGAGATGGTTTTGTGTGCTCCCTTCCTACAATGGAAGGGAGAAGCAGCACTCCCAGGAAGGCTGCTTACCAGCCAGTTACCACACCAACCCTATCAAACAGACCAGCTCGAGGAAGAAATAGGGTCAGCTGCATGGGGCAGTGGCCAGATCTGGGGAGAGATGACCAGAAGTCTTCTTTTCCCAGGTCAGACAGCTGTGACAAAAAGGAAGGGCTCAGTGCAGGAAAGAGTGTAGGAGCCAGGAAAAAAGCTCAGTGCTTTGTCATTATTCACACTTTTTTCATGCATCTCTTTGCTGTGAATAGACTGTAATAACAATTTCTACGGCATCCTCAGAAGATGAGGATACTAAAGCTATTTCTCCCTGAAAAAGTCTTGCATGCCCAAAAAATTATGTTTCCCACCTCCCCTGCACTCCATCCCCAAATAAATCAAGGGGATCTAATAAAAGGTATTATCTCTCTCTCTGCAAATTTTATCTCAGTTATAAATAAGACATTGGGCCAGATTCTCAGCCAGCAGATATTTTGGGTCACTGAATCAAAGCTCAGGAGAACTGCACTGATCTGGCCTTTTGTCTGTAATGCAGATTAATAGAGGGATGGGGCTCTATAACAGTAGCTGCAGCCAGACCACAATTTCAGGTGCTTTCTTGCCAGTTCCTTGTGTCGGGAGCCATAGATCACAGAAAGTTACAATGAAGATCAAAACAAAGCGCAAATGTATGGACACCCCAAGCATGTTAATTTTTGAGCAAAACCTTACAATGAATAGAAGAAGCCCAAGAAGGAAAAAAAGAAAGAATACAGTCTACTGGCATTAACAATTGAAACACACAACAAAGTTAGGATCAGAACGATTCTGCCCATACCCTAATGGAACACGACATTTATCAGCAAAGCCCTAGCAATGCTGCTTCAAGACTCCACATGGCTGCATTTCTGCATGGAAGAAGTCCTGCTAAACTTCTCAGCCTGGCAGAGCAGAAAAGCCAGTGAAAACAATGGGATGCATGAGACAAAACAAGAAATGAACACATATTCAAGCTGTGTTGTAGCGAGAAAGAAGCAAACCCTAAGGTGCTCCAGGGCACAGGATTGCTCTGCCAGGGCCCATTCATGCTGTGCAATTGTAACCCAGCACCCACAGAAAGAATTATGGTTTTCTATAAAGCAACATGAAAACTTATCTAAGCTCAGCAAACCACCAAAAAGTAAATCAGAGTACCTACTAGAGCTCAATTATTTCAAAAATGGGATGTAATATGAAGGAAAGCATCCCAAAATTCTGGAATGGTCAATCTGGAAAAGCTCATGGATAGTCCTTAATTCAGAGACACTTATTATTACCATAGTGGCACAACTTGGACCTGTGCTTTTGTATGGGAAGGGAAATATCTCACAATAGGAAATCTCTTCTTGAGGTCTGTGTGCCTTGTTGGCAGAGAGACCACAGTGTGGGAGAGACCAGAAGAACAAACCTAGAAGCAACTGTGGTGAAACTGAAGAACTCCTCAGCAGAGGGGTTCCTCTGTCACTTGGGAACACAGCAGGCTAGTTCTTCTTTCCAACTGAAGCCTTTCCCCAGGTTTTTCCTATCATCATCCCTTCAATGTGGCAGCCTTGCAACTTGTGGTTGCACCTCTAATTCTTCCCTCAGCCAGTGATTAAAAGATGGCCCTGAACTGCAGTGTTTGTACAAAGACTTTGAATGTCTTAGAATTTGGGATCTTTGGAGCAGATCCTTTGGCTAGGTCTGTGAGAGAGATAAAGATACTTGTCAAAAGGGGAGCCAGTGAACTTCTGTTTATAGCAAACTGCCCTGTGTGGGCTCAATTCACATCAGAGTTTGTCAGGGGCAGTTCATTACTCACAACTGGGCTAGGGGCCCACCAAACATCTGAGGAACTGCTGGCCTTTAGTAAGGCCATTAAAAACAAAAAGCAGCAATAAATACCGTTTTTATGCCTCCAGAAAGCCCAAAGGTTAAATGAACTGGGAATCTTCCTGTCTGACTAGAGTTCCTCCTGATCACAACAGCCTCTGTAACAGAACTGACTGAAGCTTTTTAGACACAGATGGTATTTTCTAGGGTACACTGGCATAAGCAGTGATTCAGTTGCTCAGTTTTTCCTATGAGATGTTAGGATTGCTAGATAGTAGGTAATGGGGGGGAAAAAAAGATAAGGACATTGAAAGGCATTTATTAAAAAAAAGAAACAACAAAATCAAACAAAACAGCCGGGTAATTGTCTTTAAAACTTTTGTGTTAATCTTAAGCCCTTCAAACCCATCTCAGAAAACTGAAATAGCATTGAACTAATCTTTGCTGCATAGTGGCAATAGCAAACTTTTAATGCCAGAGAAGGCCATCAACTCTGAATAAATACTCCATTATCCAGTTGTTGTTCAACATCTTTCCTCTTAGCAATCAAACCTGCACCACTGACTTTAAGTGGGACTAAACTTTCTCTCAAGTCATAAGATGATCTTTGAGCTAGAGTTAAATAAAGATTTACTGTATTTTCAGACTGCTTTTGGCCAGCACTGGAGAAGACAGAGGATAGAGACTCGCTCATCCATCATGTCATTCCAGCATGGCTGGCAGGAGACAGCTGCAGCTTTATCAGTCAGGGAGTGCTGAGCTCCAGTGCTAGGGAATGGGCTTGCTTGCTCTGCCAGTGAGCTTTTCCTGTAGCTCCAATTGATAAGAAAGTCGGAGTTTTTCTAAAAGCAGCTCAGGAAACAAACAGGTCAAACTACAGTCACACAGCACTTGAAGGAAAGGGCATACCTGAGAAAGGCACCAGAAATATCCACTTTAGTCCAGGATGGTGCATTAGAAAATGGATACATGCATGTGAAGGAGGGGGCAGACTGAGAGGCTCATATGCCACCCTCAACCCCTCCTGTGTGGGCCCTTAGCCCAGAGTCCATCAAGCAGGATTCTACTCTAAACACTGCTCAATGCATTGGTTTGAAAAATGTTGGTGCATACTGTGATTATGGTGCATATAATTTGTTTGTTTTTAAGGAAAGAAAAGAAGTTAAAAAAATAAACAGCAGTAAGACATAAGCACTGCCAGTCTTTCCACAATAGATTTGTATCACGTAACAGAGCTCACACCTTTTATTCTTGCTGAGCTTTGGTCAGCACTCTTCTCTGAAAGCAGACATTTTGCATAACAGTTAATCACACTTATGGCTGCTTAGATATTTTCAAATCTGATTTTAAAAATAATAAAATCCAGCTACAAACGTCCCATGGGTAAAGAAATATGTTAGGCAGTTTTTTACACATTATTTTACAAGCTGGTTTGCTGGTCTGAATTAAAATGGGGAAAAAAAAAAAAAAAAAAAAAAGGGGGAGGTGAAAATTTTTCCACCTCAGAAATGTGTTTTCATTGTGGAGGTATCCACGAGGTACATTTTGATACCAAAGTTTCCTAGTCTCAGAGCTACCAATCTGTTTTTTAGCAGCCGATATAAATCACAGCAGAAGTGCAGCTCTATGCCAAAAGAACTTCCCATCTAAGAAACACACACACAACCCAAACTGGTTGTTTCTGGCAGCACAGACTTTGTGACTTTGTCCAGAAAAGGCAACAAAGCTGGTGAAGGATGTGGAGCACAAGTCCTGTGAGGAGCAACTGAGGCAGTGGGGTTCCTTAGCCTGGAGGAGGCTCAGGGATGACCTTACCACTGTCTGCAATTCCCTGGAAGAAGGCTGTAGCCAGGTGGGCTCTTCTCCCAGGCCAACAGCAATGGGACATGGCTTCAGCTGTGGGAGGCCTAGGCTGGACATTAGGAAGAAATTCTTCACAGAAAAAGTGGTTAGACAGTGGAAGGCTGCCCTTCCATCGCTGAAGGTGTTTAAGACTGGATGTGGTACTCAGTGCCACAGTGTAGTTGTCAGTGTTGTTTGGTCACAGGCTGGACTCAGAGGTCTCTTCCAGCCTAATAGATTCTGTAATTCTGTGCCAGACAGGGAGTTTGCTGGTGTCCCCCAATTTTCCCAGACATTTATACTTCCTGGGCAAACCCTTTGAATACTTGAACACTTCAGTGCCTGTGCTCACTGTGGCACTCAGCTCCATGCAGCTGGGCTCACATGCTGCCTTTGTGAGTGCCCCCTCTCCCTGCAGACCTTACCCCACAGCCACTGCCATCTCAGATGCACCTTTAAAAACAGAACTGCACAGTCCAAAATAGCCTAATTTCAAGCTTAGTTAGATTCCCAAACCGCATATTCCAGTCCAAAAATCTTACCCAGTGCACATCTGTACCATTTTTCTTCAGCTGTTTCAAGGGATTTGCCAAATGTATACCGAAATTTCTTGGTCTTATAAGAGAATCAAGTATATGTCACACTTAGAGATCAATATATTTAAATCAGATTTAGTGAGCTTAAATTTGACATAATTGCCTTTCCTTTTTTTTTTTTTTTTCATATGGCATGATCATTGGCATCTGTCTTAGCTTTTAATCTGTTTAAAACTTTATTGGCACAGTCATATGAGGTAAGTAAATATTTTTTTCATGAGCCTATAAAACATTATTAGTTTATTTTTTCATCATGTCAGGTTGGATAAGTATCTCATGGTGCCTGTACATCTTCATGAGGATTTTATTATTTATTTTGATTTAGACTAAACTAAAATGAAGACCTGTGCCAAAGCCCTGAGCTTTTTTGACAGTCTTTAAAATATACACTAATAAAATTGAATTAACAGGCTCCCTCAGTGATTTCCAGATGGAAATACACTGGTAAGAGCAGAGAAACCTCAAGAGCTTTTGCCTCCTCTGTTCAGTCCCAACATTGCAGCCCAAAATCCTTTGCATCTCTCCCATTCCAAAGTACAAGGGACAGAGGGCAGTGCCAATGGGGAAAGTAAGAATGGAATCCAGTCATCAAAATAATAACCTTGCCCATTCTCAAATGAGCTTTCTACGCTGCTGCTGGGCTTTGCAATTTTTGAGAAACAATAGCTCCAGAATAGATGATTTAGCATTTTATCCACACAGAGAATTAACACTGATTATCTTCAGTAATGTCATCAATTTGTTGTAATTCATTCTCTAGTTTACCTATACAGAGTTAATGTGTCTGTGTAAACCACCTTGACTACCTTGATGTGAATTAAGAACACCACAAAGCACATAGCTTATCCCAGATCTGAGGGGAGAAGAGCCTGCATAGGTTTCTTTTCCAGCTGATGAATCCTGAGTGCTCCAGAGTAGACAGTCCTTACTCAGGACACTTTACTATATATCTTATCTTTTGTCCAATTGAAATAACCTAAACTATTTCTCTTCAGCTTTATAAACTGGTCAAAACATATAAATTGCTTTATTTGAATTTCTTAAATGCCAAAAGGACCAACAACAATGCATGTTGTCCTGCATGGAAACACCTGCATGACCTTTCCTTTGTACACCCAGCCAATGTCCCTATCACCCAAAGAAGAATGATGTAACCTGCACAACAAACTCAGAAGAGAGCAGTGTTATAGCCACATTGAGCAAACCAGATCTGACACCTTAAAATGCATTGCTCCTGCAGTCTTTGCTCGCCAACTCTTTTTAGAAATAGGGCAAGGTTCAGTTGCAAAGAAGTAAAAAATTAATTTTTGTGCTTGAAAACAACTCTTGTACCTATGAAAGAGGTGACTAACTTTGCTAGTCACCTGTGGATGGCACCACTAGAGATGCAGAGTAGCCTTTTGGACTGATTATGATGTGTGGGCCATTACAATTGGTGTGTGTTCAAAAACAAGGGTAATCATAGGGGCTTGGTGATTGCAGGACTGAGCCCACAGTCCTACAAATAAATGGGGCAGAGACAGAGAATAGGAAAATTAAGCAGAGTTAAACACTTTTTCTGAAGTAATTTTTATATTCTCCCCAGATGCTTTCTCCTTTTGCATCCATGGCAAACACAATACCCTTTTTGGGTATGAAACACCTGCTCCTCCCTGGCCTCCAGCTTTCCTCACAGAATACATAGGGAAATGCTCTTTCACAGGAATTACAGTTTCTCAGTGCAAAGATAGTACATTCAGAAGAACCCAGAAAGGAAATGAGGGTTCTCCTCCTTACCCCAGCAGACCCTGAAGCAAAAGGGAAGACTTCCCCTTCAGTGAAGCAATATACATCAATGATATCAACAGGTAAAGCAAGTCAACAGAATTAAAATCACTCCTGCTACAATTGCTATTGAAGTACAGAAAAACTGCTCTGGACACTATCATTATTTAACTAAGAATATTTAATTAACTAATAGTTAAACAGCCCTGTTACCAGCAGACAGCATCCATGCTCATGAAGTTGTCCCTTTTTTCCTCTTGTCCCTGTGCCAGGTGCAGAACACCTGGAGGGGCTGGGCCACCACTGATCTGCAGGACAGAGGTGGAGGCCCCACAGCTGAGGCAGCTGCCTCCCCTTGAGGGCTGGGGAGGCCTGGGAGGTGTGGGACACTCGGCTCAGGGCTTCCTTCCCTGGGGTAAAATAAGGAGACTGCTGGGCTACCCTACACTGCATCAGTGCCAGGTGGTGGCAGAGCAGGGAGCTGTAACGAGCTCTCTGTGGTTTCCCTTTTCCACTGTATTTCCCCTCCTTTCTTCATGGCATCCCAAAACTGAAAGTCATCAAATGCACAAGCCACCATCACAGTTGGAAAAACACTGGTATGCAACTTCAGTAAATATAATTCAGTTGTACCAATAAAATTGAAAACAGAGAAATGACATAAAAAGAATGTACATTATTTTAAATTGCAATTTTTATGTGTTCACTTTTATTGCCTCACTCTTTAAAATAAATCCAGGATCTGATTTACTTTAATAAAAGTTTAATTTCACATATTGGTTTCAGTTCTGTACTCTTAATTTATTCTATGGCCAACCTTCTGACAGGAAAAGGGTGAGAGCAGCTGGAGAGTTTTACAGTCAGGTTATACTCAAGCCACTGTAATACAGTGGTTAAAAGAAAATTCAATTGCAGCTTCCACTATAGAGGCATGATTTTGTCTTTCATTTTTTCATATGTATTGTTTTGGAAAAATAGCAAATGGAAACTGAGCCATTTTTCACACCTGAAACTGTTAAACAAATGTATCAGCATGGCACAGTCACATTTCAGAGTCGACAGCAGTGGCAGACAAGAGGCCAAACCCAAAGTACATAATACACAGGTGACCCTCAGCAGCACCAGAGAAGCCTCCTGCTTCCAGAAGCCTCAACATACCAAGCAAAATTTGAATTATGCTTTTTTTAACTGAAAATTGCCAAGTGATTTGAGACCACAAAGGCAAGTATGGATTACTCACCTTGTTTCAGAGCTGAGCAGTTGCTGACCTCAAGCCCATTCAGCACACGTGAAGGAAGCCGGGCTGGATACACGTGCGCGGCTACTTATAGACAGGGCACAACACGACTTGCTAAGTGACATCAGGGGTAACAATACAACCGCACAGAAGTGAATTTGCCTCTTTAAGCCACTGGAAACTCACATATTTAAGCGTTGCCTCAACACGTGAAGCACAAGCAAAGGCCAGCAGATGCCGCGGACGGACCGGCGCGCCTGGGCCGCACTGGCTGCGCACAGCCCAGGGCTCCGGTTCTCCCGGCTCTGCCAGCCCTGAAACAAGGAATCCCTCCCGCGGGGGTGCCTCATGCCCCTTCACCGGGGCCCAGGGAGGGGAGCCCTCACTGCTCTGCCATCACCTCCCAGCCTCACGAACCGCCGGCTTCCTCAAGGCACTCTGCCCAGCCACAGGAGCCCGCCACCGACCTCCATCCCGCCCCGCACTAGCACCGGCTCCGAGCCCCCGTGTTACAACACGCAGCCATGGAGGCAAAACAATCACGGCACCCCATGAGCGTGTGCCTTTACCTGGAGGAGTGCCGGCCGATCCGGCCCGCTGAGGCCGGCAGCGCTGCTCTGTGGCGAGCCCGGCCTCGGGGCCGCCGCCGCCCCTCACACGGCCCGGAGCGGGCACGGCGAACCGAACCGAACCGAACATCGCCGGGGCTTGCACCGGCACACGGCTGACACCCGCTGCTGTCAGCAGCCAACAGCCTTCCACACTGCAGCGAGTTTTGACCTCCTGCTCCTTTGTTCAAGCACCCCTCGCCGGAGGCAAGAGCTGTCCCGCAGGGCTGCCAGCCCGGGGTGCGTGTGGCCACGCGTGCCGCGGCCAAGGCAGGTGAGACCTGGTCGGGCAGGGCTGGAAATCGTGTGAAGGACAAAGCTGCCTCTCTCAGGACTAGAATGCACAAAGCTAGAGCAAGAAAAGTATGTTTGAAATAAAATGGCAGGAGTTTGCAGATGCAGAAAATGAAAACAGCTCTTGTGAGACAGCTAAATATTCCATGTGTCAAACACCCACACAGCCCGGACTGGCAGGAGATCAGCAAACCTCTGCTCTCTGCTCCCCACCTTCCTTGTCGGCACACACAAGCATCCTGTTTCTGAAGAGTTTATGTGCAAGCCGTGAGCAAATCCCATCCTTCAGCCTCACAGTGGAAGCACAACATCACGCTTACGATGTATTCAACACGGAGCCTGAGGCTCTGCACGCAGGGGGGAAGAAGAGATGCAAACACAACTACTTCTGGACACCAGTCCCTGTGCTCATAAACCTGCTCAGCTACCTCTCAGGGAATCCGCATTTAGCTCCAGTGGTGGGTACTTGTGCTCTGGCTGCTGATGGTCTTGCTCCTTGCTACAGTGTCCCTGCAGTTGCTAACTCATCACTAATGGGGGCATTTACAAGGTTCCCTACCCAACCACTCACAGCTAGTTTTAACTTTGCTCTGACTGGTCTACAGCTGTAGGAGATCGGCCCGCGGTTTTAAAATGAAAGAAAACTAAAGAAACTAAAGTCACCCTATTACTCTTTTTTTTTTTTTTTTTTTTTTTTTTTTTTCAGTAATGTAAATCATGCAGTGACAGAGGTGAGGAGGAAGGACCCAAAGTGCTGAAGCATGGCTGAGCAGGCATCCCACAAAGGTTCAGCTGTAAACACCTACTCGAGCCCTGATATGCACGGGAATCTTACATTAATTACTGAAAAGAACAGGAAATAACATTATGTTTTATTCATGTGTGCAGAGCAGCACACAGCTCTACAAACGAAGAGATAGTGATTCCCTCTCATCAGCCTTAAAAAAGGTACTAAATTGTAACCAAGGCAGCAGATTTGTTACCATCTGAAATTTATCATTTCTCTATAGCAACCAGGTCCCTTCTGCCTGGCTGTTGCAGCCAGATGTTCATTTCACTGTAATTTAGCCATACACGCAAGACACTGGCTTGCACTGCCCTTGCTCTGTTTTCTTCATTAGTAATTCTCTTTGCTTCCTGGTCATGATTTCGTTAGCAGTAAGTCATGCAACAGCCAGGTGAAGTTGTACAAAGAAAGTTTTATTAAGCGTGCTGGTGGGCTGTGCTGCCTGCTGAAGCTTTGCAGAGGGACAGCCTCTGTGTTCCAGGGTGTGATGCTAAACCTCTGCACTGCACAGGAGTGAGGACATTCTTGAGAGCCTTTCTCCACTGCTCCTTGGGCAGCTGTCGCTCACCTCCTTCAAGCCAGCTTCCTCAGCCACAAGCTGGGTAACAACAGGGACATAGTCCACCCTTATAAAGGACAGCAACACCCTCCATCTTTTCTCTTTGGCCTTGTTTCTCCCCAGTCCCTTTTCCCAGCTTCTTTTTGTTCTCTGCAGACTGTTTTTAATGCTGTGCTTTAAAGGGATCTCACCTCTTTAGGAGAAGGCAACCAATCACAATCTGTAACTTTTGAGACACTTCTGCATGAATAAACTGAGCTTCTACACCATTTCAAGGAAGCCAGCAGCTTCTATTCTTCATCTTCCTGCACTTAGAATGTGCTAAGCTGTACACAACAGAGAATTTAGGCATAATACAGTTACTAGCCTGAACAGAGAAACACAAAAATCTTTGGTTTTTATTAAAATCTTAATTTAAAACAAACAAACAAAAAAAAAAAAACAAAAACAAACCAAAAAAACAAACAAACAAACAAACAAACAAACAAAAAAAACCCCAACAACAACTTGACTGAAAAAACAGTGTTGCCCTGTACTTCTAGAAGCAACAGTACTAAAAAGGTAAATTTGCCTTGTGGCTTACCCACTCATCAAAGTATTGCATTCAGCTCACCCACATCTTGCTTTCTAACATTAGCCAGATTTACTTTCCTTAATAACCAGCTTTTATGGCCTCATCTCTAGATGTATTTACCCAGCTGCTATGTATTTGCTAGGTGAGCATGTGTGTCACTTCATGTTTCAGAAGGGTTTTTAAGCCTCGCCTCTGGGCAGTCAGGATTTCCTGCTCTGCGGCGGCAGGAACAGAGCGAGACAGGAAACACTGCTGCTGCCACGGGCTGCAAGGGAGGGAGGAAGGTCAGCGGCTGGTTTGTACCTCCTCGTTACTGCCACAGCCCCAGGACTGAGTCTAGTCAAGAACTGAACTGACCAAATTGCCCTTTCATGTTTGCAGTATTTGCCAACTTAATTTGAGTAGGTAATATTGGCGATATTCCTTGTCTTTAAAACACTTTGAGTGCCGCGTTGCTGAGCCAGCACTGACTGATGCAATGGCAGTGCCGGATATCCACACTCCCAGTGTCCGTGTCACTCACGGGAATAGAGCCAAGCCTCTCCCGCAGCCTGAAATGGCAGCAGCTGCATCACGACCCTGTCTGGGGACAATCCGTTTTATGTTCTGCTATATAGCAACATTCTGAGAAGTCAGTCACACTCAGACAAGCCACATGATATTGAACAGCAGAGTTGGGACAATCATTTTACATTCTTCCTAATTTAAAAATAGAGTTTTAAAATATAATTTTTAAACAAAAACATTTTTCACTTATTTTGATATAAAATAAAAGAATAATTCCATTTTTTCCTTAATTTGATATCAAGTTTTAGAAGCATCAGCTCAAACTTTTCATGATTCAAGTCACGTCATTGGATTTTGGCCATTGTCTTTTAGCACATACAAAAATCCACTGCTGTGGTCAACACTTCAGTTTTATCCTTTAGAAGACTGCTATGACACTTTACAGCACTACAACAAATACGTTATTATAAAAGCTGCTGTGGTCCCCATTTTGGGGGGAGGCAATACTACTACATTACTACTACCATGAAGGTGGGAACAGGCAGAGTCCTACTCAGATATGAATGTTATACTGGACATTATGAACAGTCAATTGAAATTTAGATTTATTCTGAATCAAAATGAAAGATTAATAAAGTTTCCCATTAAAAAAAAAAAAAAAAAAAATCAATGCTTTGTTTTTCCAAAGTGCAAAAACAAATTCATAAATGAAACATTTCACAGCATTTCAGTAAATGTACACATTATTGTAATTTCTATTGTTAAATAGTGCAAATAACAGTACAATTTAAAATATCATAGCCCCATTTTTGAAATAGAATCTTAAGTTCAAACTAACAGCACTAATATTTTTCAGAGACAGCACAGCAAACATCTTGGAATAGCATTTTTGACCACCTCTGCCCTTTGAGCAAAGGAGACCTTAAAGCTGACACTGAAAAAAGCAGCCACCTGCCAATTCTGGTCTCCATAGAGAGCCTGAGGAAAGACATCAATTTATGTTAAAGGTAATGTGGAATTCAAAGTCAGTGTTGGGACTATAAAACCATAAACAGTGAGCCTGTAGTATTTACACAGCTGTGAGTTCAGATCCAACTTTTTATAAAATTTATGTATTTGAAACAAAGAGAACACTGATGGTGTCTGGCTGTCATCCTGAGACAAGTATATCATCATCTAAAATCTCCTTCAGATTGAGCAAAAACATTGCATTTTAATGCTGCTAATAGAAAGAAAACAAATAAAATGCTTGATGAGGAAGTAGTCTCCTTCCTGTGAGCAAGCACACACAAAAACAATTGGATCATATTGAGCAATTGTCATATTTCTACATGGCGAACCATGACATTAGTTCTTCTGTCCCCTGCATACTATGAGTTTTGCAGGTTTTGTGCAATGTGTTAAGACTGAAAAACGGTGCTAACACAGGACAATGCAACATTTCTTTAAAGCAACATGTGATTTCAGCCAGTTTTGTATAAAAGGCAAAAAGTCTTTATAGCAATGACGCAGGTAACTGAGAAATACTGCTTCTGCTCACACGTGATGCATTGCTGCACGCAGAACTTTAGCATATCCCAGGACCTGCAACAAGGACGTTTTACATGAGATGAGCACAGCAGCAGGAAATGATATACCTACTGCAGCAGCTTAATACAACAGAAAGAACTTTAAAATAGCAGCTGAACATAGTCCCCACCCTGCCTTCACCAAAAAGGTGAAATTCTGAACCAAATAGCCTGGTGGTGTTTTGCCCTTCTCTCCCTGAAATTCTCTTTCCTGTTGTGCTTTACACGGGACACAAAAGCAGAGCTCCTATTTGCATACATTTATAAATTCAGTCTCTTCTCTCCCAGTGAGTGCCAAAACTTTTCTAATAATTTTCCTTAGGTAAGAGTTCATCACCAAATTAAAATCAAGCAATATGACAAGTTAGTAGAAAGTATTTGTTTAGTTTCATCACAAAAACACATACTGGTTTAGGCTGATTTTCTTTTTATTAATAATATAAGGTTCTGTAATCTCTTAACATTACAACTGAAGCTTTACAGTTAATCTCACACTAAAATGACAAACACTGTTTGGCTTTATTTGCAGAAAATTAAATTACAACCTTGATAAACATACATTTCCAAGACTGAGAAGCAATTTGTGTTTTCTGGATTTCAGTGCTAATGTATCCCTGCCTTTGAAATTGGTTTCAGTTAATTAACATTGCTATGGAAGAACTATTTGGCCTGGCCTCTGTTCACAGCTGTAAGGCAAAGATGACATTTTTCACTTAACCACTATATTCTAAGTCAAATCAAGACATGTTTTTCTTTGACTGTAAGATTTAGATCCTGGATCAGCTTTTAACAGATTTGCTTCTTTTCCCTCCAAACATTTATAGAGATCTCTCTAATGTAAACATATTTTACAGTCAAGCCACAGTCACACTCTGCACCTTTACTCCTTCAAAGGGAGCAGAAGCCATGTAATTGGAAGTCATTACAAGCTTAATTAAAAGTGCTTGTAAATTACATATGGCCAAAATAGTCAAGCAAATGCAAAAGTTGTGTTATGCATCAGCACTTCTAATCTGCATGGATCAAACTCCATCTCTGAACAGGCTGCAGCTACAGGAAGTGAAGTCTGTAGAAAGAAAGTAGAGCATACAGAAGGAAGAGTTGTGGAAGACTACAGTAGGGGAAAGTAAGATTTTGTTTAAATGGTGAATGATCTCTATCTAGGTCTTCTGAACTTGCACTACATTTTTTTTCTATTTTCATTAGCAATGTGAAATTAAGGACAATAATACGTATGTTTCAACTAAGCTCTGACCAGTTCATAAGGTAGTATTTAGGAAGACAGCAATACTCACTACATTTGGAGTTAATCTTTTTCTCAGAGCTATCCAGTGGCAGTGCTTTGGGACCCTTGCAGCCTGTTATTTCACCTTCCCATAGGACAACTGACATACAGTAAAAATCTTTACTGCATTTTAAATCACTTCAGAAGTCAGTGGCTATTTAAAGGTTAGAGAGTATAAGGAGTTTTTACCTGTGTACTTTCAGTACAAAAAAGGATGAGGAAACCATAGTCAGAAAATTAAAATGGGAAGGATGCTGTAGAGCTGTGTTATACTTTAGTAAAAATCTTAAGAGATCAGCATTACTAAGCTATGACTACTTGTTCTACTCTGTGCTGTCATTCTGCAAAAAAAGCTTTACATGCTTTCCTTCAAAATTAATTCATAGTTACACAAACTTTCATTGAGGCACATAAACACCCTTCATATTTACCAGCTCCTAGAAAGGTCTCCACTGGGGAGAGACACAAGTCACCATCAAGATGCCAGCCATGGCCACGGAGTCAGCAGCGTTGAGCTGAGGTGAGGGAGTCCCTGCAGCACCACGGCAGATTCACTCACCCAGACACCTCTGTGTACGTAAGGGACACTTAACCACAGTGCGAAGGCTCCGCTCCTACAACAGACTACGCCTACTGTTTTGGTTACTGCTGAAATACCAACTCTGGAGACAAGAAAAAATAATAGATTTTTATACTGAAATGTTGTGAAATAAAGACCATTCAAAATAAATCCAGCTGCATTAAAAGTATCACATAAACATTCTGTCTTATGACCTGTAGATCGTAAAAAAGTTTTCTTTAATTACCTTGACAGCATGCAGCTTAAAGTCATGGTTTGAGTGTCCATGTTTTTCAATCATTTGAATTTGTAGCATTGAAATTAATCTTAGAACAAGTTCAGAGTTGTCTGATATGCAGTACTTTTTCAAGCATTTTATACTCTTTTTGGTATATTACCAAAACTGGAAGCTAATTAGAGAGTATTCTAAAATAGTTTAAAAACAAAAATGCAATTTATAATTTTCTCCTCATTAAGGGCACTACCAGTACAAAAGGTGTCCAAACTGACACTACAGAGCTGTGAAGCAATTGACTAGAGACAGTGTCCTCAAAGGATAGTCTGTATTTTTTGTATCTTATGCATATACATTAATTATCAAAAAGTTGGATAATTTGCTTTAAGAAAGAACCCACCTTAAAAATGGATCATGAGTATTGACAAATATTTTGTTTATTTTACTGATTAAGATTCAAGTTTCAATGTAAAAATGCTTACTCTCACATGACACTGATCAAGAAAATATTTCATTTTCATAAAGTTCAATGGACAATTAAAATTGTGGCTACTTGTGAAGTAAATAAATGATTCATAAAGGTCATAGGAAACTGTACAAAACTTAAATGGGAAATCTCACTTCCAGGATGACAGTAGGTTGTCCATTTAAGTGTTTTATTAAACTGTTGTGACTGTTTCAAAAGACAGTGCTGGGCAGTTTCATTTGAATAACTGAAAAAGATATTTTGCATCTGCGCAAAACAAACACAAGGGAACAAAACCCATACGCATTAGGACTGAAGTACAGATGAACACAAAATTTTGTTACAAACCTGTTTTCAACATACAGTGAGAAATGTCCATTGTACAAAACTTAGTGACTGACCTACAATTAATTTAAGATTATCCCAGCAATGCAAATACAACTCAGAACAGCTCAATTGTGTAAGATTTTCCAGTAGCACTACAGTGAGAGACTACTGAATTTTTAGTAGTTTGACTTACACTGTCTCTTTTGATGAAAGCCTACATTTGTACTCTAAGTATTTGCTGGTTAAAGTCTGTTACTTAATCCAGTACAGGGAGGGATTCCTTGGTGTTCTCTCATCTGTCTCTTAAGCAGCTTTCCTTCAGCAAGAGGCTGGGCTGTGCAGCTGCCTCTGTAGAAAACATTTGTCAGTCTTTGTCCTCCTTGCAGGGGATGCTTTAAGTAAGAAACATCTGGCAGTATCTAGCACTGAAAATACTATCAGCTGTGCTGCCTAGCCCAACTTGGAAACCCAAATTTGCATTTCCTAGTTGGTACTTTGTGCCTAGTAGTTGGAACATTGTTAAGTAAAAGTCCATAAACATTAACAGTGATGTTTACACTTTATTGGGAGAAGGGGGAAGGGAGTAGCAAAAATCAATGTAAGTTACTAGTTTTTAAAGTTTAGCCTATGTTATATTTGATTACTGGGATATCAATACAATGAAAGTGGAGGAATTTCAACAGTAATTTTTAATTTTTAGTACATCATTTGTGCAGGGCTTTATAAAAGATTTTTGTTTCCAAAGATGTTATTTGGGTCCACATATTCTTTAACAGATCTTAGCATTCCCAAGCCAACATCAGAGATGCTCTCCTTCATCCAGCGCTTCCGCAATTTGCCTACTGGAAAAACAAAAACAAAGTGTTTCAATATATGGCAGGATTCTAGGAGCCAATCAATCTTGTGACCATGAATGAATAAACACTGTGTGATAAATGCTTTTATTCAAAAATGAGAAATGTTTTGCTTTATTTGATTTATTGAGCCCACCAGACTATCAAGCTCATTAAGCTCAGCATACTCCCAGAGGAAGACTGTGTTCCACACTGTCTACTTTCTTTAGAAACTATGAAATTTAGATGAAGCTTAGGCTGAAATCACATGTTCTATTAAGACAAGGAATCAGTAGTAAGTTTTAAAAAGCCACAAACTAATTTTAAGTTGGAAACTGTAGAGGAGATTACTAGAAAGCAGAAACCCACACTTCTTGATTATTTAAAGTGAAAACATAACTCAATAATCAAGCTTAAACCAGTATTGGTTTAAATAGCAAAAAATGTTTCTATGAAGAAGGCTTAATAATTCATTTAAAAACCTCTATGCTGCCTGGTAATTGCTCAATATCATTACACAAGAGCTTTGTTTCCCATGTAAAAATGGCTATTCACATATACCATATACAGCTGAAACAATCTTTTAAGAACTCATTTCATTAAATTCTCACAATAGCCCTGTTAAATGGCCGAGTGTTCACATGCTAATTAACCAAATCATCAACTCTGATTAACAGATCATTCAAAACTGAGGATATTTTTTTCATTAAACACACTCCAGCATTAAACTTGCCAGCCTGAAACACAATCCATTTGTCAGTATGATAAGACACAGTAAAGGTTTGAGAGACATAAGCTTTAAGAGTATCTGGAGCTAAATTCAAGCTATCTTTTGTGCCCTGTTTCAGGGTAACCATCAAACTGTCATCAGAATAATAAATTACAGGGACACCTCTGGAGAGCAGAGTATATTTGTTTATACCTTAAGGAATACAAGCCAGTCACAATGCCAACAGAAAAAACAAATAATGTGAGACAGAATGAAATTTGCAGTTTGCTAGAAAATTACTATTAGCAGCATGTGTGCCAAGATCAAAGATCACAACTGAAGGACAAAAGAATTTGTCATGTGGCAGGAACCCCGACTGTATTTTGCAGTCCCAGCTCAAGAGAGAATTCTCATGTGTGAATACACTGTCACTACAATGTGACTGCCTGAGCACAGTGTCACGGTTGAGTTTTATCTGTTAAAACTTTAATACTATGACAAAACACCTGAGTTGTGGATGTGGCTTGACCATCCCCTCAAGTCACTCACACTGGCTCTTACACAAGCAGCTGAAGAACAGTCATTACTATTCTCAACTGTTATCTGTAATACAGTTCCAGTGAATTTTGTTCTGTGGTTATGGATGCAATTGTCCTGAAAAGACTGCAAACAACTGCTCCAACAAGATGGAGCACATTAGAATCACAGCAGGATACACAACAGCTAGCATGCCTGCCTCTCTTCCACCTCCAGTAATAATGCAATTCCACAAGGAACTGAACTACTGTCTGAGCAGCACCAAACAGTCGTTGCATATTTAATGAAGTTGCTCACCAAGTGCTGGAAAACAGAAGGTGCTTGGAGTGCATCATTAGTTCTGTCAAAGTGATAATTTACACATCTATCTTGTCAAATTTTCTATGGTTTATATTTTTGCAATAATAAATCTAACATACATCTGATTAGTGAACTGGAAAGAAAAAAAGCTGTACTAGAGTTACCAGCAGTCCTTCACAAACATGCTCAACAAAAAGATTTTAACCCCTTCGTAACAGCAAAGTTGATTCCCTGCTCCTACTGTTCATGTCAATAAAATATACATGGAGTTTTCAACTACTCAAGTTTTCACATTAGAATTAAAAAGCTTTGAAGCAATCTTTCCTAATTCTAAGTTGGTCCATCAGATAAAATGGAAAGCACACCAAGTGAAGGAAAGGCTCTGTGAAAATGAGAGCAGCACTTAGAAAGGTCATTTATATATTGTTTCACTTCAGGCTAGTGCTGTGCTATACATTTTCTGGTCCTTCTCCTACACAGGACAACCTACATGGCTTCAAGGATGAGAAGAGAAACAGAGGAAGAAAATTCCATAATAGTAAATGATGGAATTATTTTTATGTTCACACTAACAAGTGATAAAGTTGCTTACCTCCACTCTAGCCTAGCTAAAGAACAGCTTTGTGCTCAAGGAAGCCTTAACTTTCCCAACAATAAGAGTTCAGTTAAGCCTGATCTCATCACAGACTACTACACGAAACCAACTTCCCGTTTCTGGCCTAGACAAAGTAGACTTTTCAGCTTTAGCCCTACATGACAGCATTTACCTAAGAAGCGACAGGAGACAGTGTACAAAGCCAGAACTGATACAAGCATCTATCACTTCCAGGCTTTCAGCACAGTATACTTCTCACAATTAAAAAATGAGATCAAAATCACCTGATTCTGTATGGTACATCATAACATTATTAACAATGTCTTTGTAGTAGCCTAGCACAGCAAGTTACTACTTGTCCCCTCAGCTATACACACCATCACATGCACAATCCTTGTGCTGCAACTGGAAACAAATACAGCCCTTCCTTCTTGCATCTTTGTCCTCTGAAGACACTTAATCTTGCATCTGAAGGGAGGTGTCAAGAGGATGGAGCCAAACTCTGCTTGATGGTGCCAAGCAAAAGCACAAGAGGCAACAGGCACAAGAAATTCCATCTAAACATGAGGAATGATTTCTCTACTGTGCAGGTGCCCAAGCACTGGAACAGATTGCCCAAAGAGGGTGTGGAGTCTCTCACTGGAGGTATTCAAGAACCTTTTGGACACAACCCTGTGCAATGGTGCTCTAGGATGGCCCTGTCTGAGCAGGGAAATTGGACTAAATGATCCCCCGTGGCCCCTTGCAACCTTACCCATTCTGTGATTCAGCGATCTTATGAATCCAAGATGAGGTATGAGAGAACCAGTTTTCAAGTTTTACAGGTGGTAAGTGGCCTGTTCCTGAGGTGTGCTGAGCAGTCTAATAGTGCCTTAAAACATTCACTGCTAGAAGCCAGAAACTTCCAATCTGAACCTCAGCCTATAACACTGAGTACAACCCCCACAGTGTGGCAGGGAGCCTACTTCTCACAAGGTACTTCAGATTAGAGAGCCATGGAGCTTGTTCAGTAGCAACTCCAAAGACAGTCCAACACCAGCTGCATTTTTAAGTTTTTCTCTATCTTTCTAGTCTACATAAAAAGAGAAACACGTGAAGTGGCTAAGTAACTTTTCCCCAGCTCTGACATGCTGCTCCACGTTGGTTTCACTGGAAAAGTTGTTATCTTTCCATTGCCCTTTTGCACTTGTGCACCTTTGAAAATGCATCTGGATGGCTACAAAAAGTCTGGCTGCTAAAAATGGAGTGAGCAAACAGCAGGCAGCAATCGGTTTTCTCACTTTTGGAATATGAAGTACCAGGGCACACATGAACAGTTTTGTAGGGGAAGTTTTCATGTAGCTGATTGATTCCAGGAGTTACTCTACACCCATGGAGATCAGATTTATAGTACTGTGTGGTCCCAATGGAAATAGGTTCTGGTGGCACTGCACATGGCTCTGGACTTCCTCTGCTCCAGCTCTTTCAACCTGAAGAGTCAGTTACTGCATAACAACAGCTTTGCAAAAGGACCAGCAGTGACAGGTCCTAAGAAAGATGAGGCTCATCCAGCTGTTGCTCTTCCTGAAGCTAACTGTCCGTCCAGAAAGCAGCTCTCTGTCCATATAAACTGCTTAAAATGCTACTACTCTTCCAGGGAGAATTCTGCAATACTGAGAAAGGTCAGAGCAGTAATGTAAATCAT
Source organism: Muscicapa striata striata (assembly GCA_030060385.1). Taxonomy (NCBI): domain Eukaryota; kingdom Metazoa; phylum Chordata; class Aves; order Passeriformes; family Muscicapidae; genus Muscicapa; species Muscicapa striata. Next base: position 1,069,132 of record JAREIS010000056.1, on the reverse strand, counting down.
GGCAGCACTGGAGTCTATTGGACCAGTGTACACCAAGTCTACAGCATAATTCACACTTACCACCACCACAAAACTGCATATTTTCACTTGGTATCTTAACAGCTGAAATACTTTCAAGTTCAGTGTTGATGAATCAGGAGGTCCTTTCCTTTTAAATTTTTTTAAAGGCACTGACAATGACTATTCTATTAAGACTTTCAACAGACCAAAGAGGAAAATACAACTGTTACTGTATTATTTCACATGAGGTTCCTCCATGTCTAACAAATGTATCAGTTTCAACTCATTCTAAGTAGAACAAGCTCTAGTATGCTTAAGAGCAGAAGATTTTTTTCCCCTATGTAGAAGAGAATGTGTTCAACTCCCCCTGATAAAAGAGCCTTATAATTTCAGATTTTGTAGTTTGCCTGAGTTAATTATTGCACTGTATAGCTTAAGCCACAGTCTCTTAATGCCAAAGAATTGCAATGTCCAATATGCAATTGCATGGAAATAAGGTGTAAGGTTTGTTTCTTTCTTTGTTTTGTTTTGGGGATTTTGCTTTGGTTTTTAGAGTTGTAGGATTTTTTTTCTTATTTTTTGTTTTCCTACATAAACTGCCATTGATACTATAGCTAAACCTGCCCAGCTTGGGCTACCTGGTTAACCTTTACTCTAATCAGTTGTCTAGAAAGTAGAAGAAAATTAGTTCTATTATGTTAAGTGGCTAAATGGGGCTATTTCCTCAACCCCACAATCTGGTAATTGTTTCCTTAAGCATCAACTGTAGTTAGAACAGTCCCTCAAAGGGAAGCAATGTATCATTACTTTTTACACTGTTCTTTAGTTTTACATGGGTCATTAGCTTGGTAATATAAAAGGGATCAGATACAAATCCAACCTTGTCCCTTTCTGATGGTGTATCCCAAAGGGGTTATAGCTGTATTTATACACCAGTCATACCTACTGATACTTCCTCCACACTTGTTATTTCAATTCGACCAAAAACAGGCATGTTGGATTAAAAAAATTCAAGTGTGACATATCATATGGGTGTTTTTAGGGCTTGCCATAAATTATTAGAATAATTTATCTGAACTTGTATCTACAAGAAATCGTGATTTCTAATGCTGCTTTTTAAATGCTAGGTTTCTAAACACTATCTATGGCTCTCTAGCAACCTTACATGACTTCAAATCTAATGATACCCAGTGCCCAGAAAAGCAGAAGGATCAAAGCTGTGCTTGAAGATGTGCAATGTCCCTTTCTGTGCACAGAATGCAGTTAAAGCAGGATGACAACTATAATGGGAGGTGAGGGGAAGGAAGATTTATCCACAGTAAAGTCCTTCTGAAGCTACTCTTTGTAAAGTTAAAAGTACCTTGATGTCAGTTCTCACTGTACACCTACCTGCAGTTGGTACTTCCCCAGCTGTAAAGTAATTTATAAATTTACACAACTCAAACTGTCATATATGACCATTTCTTCACTCAAGGAGTATATGAAGATTGACTAAAGCAGGCTTTGTATTTCCTATAGCCTCAAGTCCCAGACTACATCTGTTTTCTTTGATATACAAACTCAGAGTTAAAATAGCTCCATTTATCACAGTGTGATTGTAGGCAGACAAATCAGCCTGTCTGTTTCCAGATAGTGAAAACAACTGTTATTAATCACAATTACAAGACAAACACCAAAGGAAATTGCACCAGTATTTTCTTTTACCCCACACAATAGACCAGTCAGTGCTAACAGTGACAAGGCTTGAAGGCCAATAAATAAAATGGACAATATTAGGCTAATTTTCAGCACCACATCTATTAAGCACCAGAAAAAAATAATCTTGAATATTGAACATAGTGAACTGCCAGACAAAACCACTCAAAGTGGAAAATATGTATCAGTATCAGATGCAGTCATGCACACAACAGGAGCATACAAAGTGAAACAGAAACCCAGTTTTCCTAGCTGTGGAGTCACAAGGTTCAAGCATGCAAGGGTTTGAAAATACTATATTTTTTTCTTGTTCAACACATGTGGTAACCAAGGTTTTATATGGTGAAGGCAAATACAACCAAATGTGACAAGCTCCAGCTGCATGGGAGTTGGATGAAATGCCAGTCACAGTGAAATAGAGCTGCTACAGCAGGGAAAGCACGGAGTACATCAAGGGGGGTAATTTCATATCCAATGTGTGAGAATTGACAGGTCTGCTACACTACCATATTAAAGATTTAATCAGAGGACCTTTAAGTGCATATCAAACAAAAAATACTGAAACCTTTTCACTCATGTTATTACCTACACATCCTTCAATATCCTGATACTGCTAAAGCAGAGTCCATTTCAGTTTCCATCACAAAGCAAAATGCCTGAAAACAGCCCTAAAATCTTCAAGTCTAGGAAGTCACAGACATGATTTAAAGCACAGCTTCCACCCTTTAGTTTTTTCCCCCACACACAGCTTTTAGAATTAAATTTTTTTCTCTAGTTTTAAACCATTACACTTCTTCTTTGCTCTTCTATCTGTGACCAGGCAATGCCCCAAGGGAGCAGAGAGAAGAAATGTATTAAGATAATCAGTTTGAAGAAGGTACGTGCACTAATCACACACACTTCACAACAAGTCTTTCTGACATCCAAAGTTATAGCATTATATAGGACTCATTAAGTCAAATTAGACTATCCATGTATGTGGGAAAAGTATATGTTAAGCATGAGGTATAGGAAATATTGCTTATACATGACATTGGTTCTTAATATTAAAGCACAAAATACCTTCTGAAGATGCTAGTAACACAGGACAAGTAATCCCCAAACTCCAAGATAGGAAAATAGGTAACTAGAACACATCAGACAGCAGGCCAGTAAAGTCAACACCTACATTACATCCATTATGCAACAAATGGCAAATTGAAGCATAGTCCAGTTTAAAGTCACTGGCTCTTTTATTCAGACACTTCACCTAAGTGCTCTGGAATTTGGGCTAATAGCATTCACAAAGCCACAAGGGACACAAAACTGTCTTAAAACTGTGAAATTCCCATTTGAAGTCTTTATAACTGAATATGTATCTACACAAGGATCAGTAAAAGTTGTTTAAGACAAACTGATCCAACTAGAAAATGAGGAAGTTTCCAGATAAAATGCCAGGAGATCTCCTTACCCCTCGACCCTTACTCAGTAATTTCAGTTAATGCCATGAAATATTTTTCAGAGTTCTACTACAAACTATTTTATGTATTCATGAATATTTAGCAATATCAAAGAGATTAATATTAGACTGAGAACATTACCTCCATGATGATGTGAAAGACTTCCTCCATTGGCAAGTATTTCTTCTCTAGCAGCCCTCTAAATTTGAAAGACATGGTATTTATTCAACAGCAACTGCACAAGATTTTTGGATTTCATTAAATGCTTGCTATTGACTCATACACACAGATGAATGAAAAATTTCTGAAGTAATTAGGGTACATTATATAGGTAAACATTATAGTTCAAGCTGCAGAAAAAGCTAAGTAAGAGTCCTCAAAACAAACATTATCAAAGCCAAGACATTTCAAGTGGCATATCTTTTAACAACTGTGTTATTCAAGAATAGAATATTCTGGATCACATTCCCTTTGCCAAACTTAAATAGCCCAGTGGCTGGGATGCTCATTTGGAAGACGATTAAGTCTCAATAAAGAAGTCTGAACACAGGCTCAGAATGATTCAAGATCCTTATTCAGATCAGAATTCAACGCAGATCTCCAAGATCCTGGCTGAGGCAGTGAAGTACTTTACAACAGACAACCCTTTCATGGGTGCAGTTTGCGGCAGAAAACAAAATTTAATTTTTTATGTTAAGAATGTTGAAGTTGCAGAATTTTCTTTGCCATTCCCTCCTGAATAATTAGAGAGCTTAGAAGGTGTAACAATGAAAGCTTTTCTAACCCCAAGCACTACATTTTTTTTCAAAAGAGTGTACTTTTTTAGGAATAACATATATAACTGTAGCAATGCAGTTAAGAGATTTTTCAGTCTGCCATAGAGTACATATACTTGGTCAGCAAACTCCCTTTGTTAGGTTAAATTTAGTCACTGCAATGGAAGATGTGCATCCAGGTCATCACACAAACTAATTCAAATGAAAGTAATATCTGGGTATAAGTAAAGTTTCATTAAATAAACATTCAAGTGTTACATTCTTCAGTGCCCTATATGCAACTGCATGGAAGCCTCTGCACTTGTAGATAAAACTTTGCATCGACTTGCCAAATTCAAGAGAAATTTCTGAAGAGTAAGCATGAGAATAATGATATCCCAGTCATAAATACTATTGGTCTACAGTCCTATTAGCAATTTTCTGGTGCTGAAATTTGAGCTAGGAACCACAAGGTAGGACAAAAAGCAGTTTGGTCATAGTGATGCCTTAAGTTTTAGCTTTCATATTTTTCAGATTCTGTGCTGCCTAGGTGTGTAGCTCTGAGCTTCATATTAAGTAAGTTTTCTTCACATGGTAGGTAGACAAAACAGTCATTTTTCAGCTTGAGACCAAGGACAACTGTTAAAAGCTTCAGGCCCAAAAAGCATAAACGATGGGGAAGTGAAGAGAACAAACAAGAAGGATGGGACTTCATGATCTGAAGCTGTAATTGGACAATTTACCCCTATATATAAATAGGCCAAAACTTATAAAATTGTTAAAACTCATGATTGGGATCCATCTTGGATCCATCCTGGGTGTAGCCCTGGCCAGGCTCTTGGTGTAGCTCTGCCCAAGTTGTATCCTTTTAAGGCCTTTTAATAAATACCTACTTTATTCTTTTAGCTCTGCGTAGTCTCTGTTCCAGGTCAGCCTTGCTAAGACATCAATAGTCCTTCCAAGAATTACTTCTTGAAGGTAACAAGGATATTAGTTTCCCCTAACTAGGTAAGTACAGTGTTTCATCAGCCAAAGTGTTATTACAGCAGAATTATTGCACAGCTTCTTGGCCAATGCTGAAGCAGCTTACAACTGGTCTAACAGACTGGACTTAGACCATTGCTTATCTGGGCCTAGGAGAAATGGCACGAGACAGTACCATTCCTTATTCTCTACATGCAGCACTATCAATAAAGTATGATCTTGACAGTTTTACCATCCATTTTACAGATGAAGTATTAAGCAGAAGTAGCTTTGTAAATAATGGAACTAAGGCATTTGGGGTTTAAGGTTTGAAGTTTCTGCCATCCAAGGAACTCCAGGTCAAGCTCCTCTATACTTCAGTCAGAACTACTGATTTACTGATACCTCAATCAGTCACCTGGTAGTCTTTTCTCTGCTTGATGAACTATTAACATTTTAACATCTTATTGCTAATAATGATCAAAGCTTTACAAACAGACTTTTGAGATCTTTCCTGCAAAATTCAGTGAGCTTGGCCAATAGGTTGAGAACAAAACACAGGTCATCAGCTTTTCCCCCTTTAACTATTGTTCCTTTATACATTACCTCAATTTGTTCATAGACATGAATAGGATCACTAATTCCTCTGTAGTTAAAGGCAAAGTAGAAGTAGACGCATGCACCTGCATCATAAGTCTGTGTCACCCTGTTGAAGAGAACTGCATTACAAACAAAGCTTTGATATTAAGCCAACCACTATGTGACATTATAAAATCCATAAGATTACTTCCTTTCTTTCCCAAAGGGATAGCATCTTTAAAATTCTTTTACCTTTTTCTCCTAATCCATGAGCATCTCAATGCTATGACTTTGAAAGCTGAAGCTCTTAAGTCATTACACTTGACTCTTGTCCATATAAGCAAGAGTTTAAAGCCTAAGCAAGTGCTACAAATCCCTTGAATTCCCCACTCTTCTATGTAATCCACTTGCAGGTTCAAGAGGAAGGCTACTAGTATATGTAGTATCATCACTAGATCTCTGACTAAACAAGGTTTCAAGAAGAATTATTTAGATTTATTGCATGGCTTACCTACAGGTGGAAAGAGGAGCAAACTGAACACCTTTTTCTTTGCATTCTCGTACTATCCTTTCCTTTACATTTCTACAAAGGTCTAAAACCCTGTAAGAGGAAACATATTAAAATATAAAATTTTAGTAAATGATTTTATACAACTTCTAAAAAAAAAAAAACCTTCATCAACCTTTTTAAAAAGCATAATCAAATACAACGTAAGAGTACTTTCAAAATCAGTGTTAACAAACTTAGACTTTGTTCTAAGAATAATCCTTGTCAAGACTCCACTGCTGCTTCTGCACTTCTCCTGAATAGCAAGTTTACCCTGAAAGAGAGAGCCTAAACATATTAAAAAAAAAAAAAAAAAAAAAAAAAGGAGATTACCTACTGCTGTATATCTTTACTTTCTTAGCTAAACAGCCTTCAAGTTTTGGCAAAGTAGTTAACAAGTACAGAGGAAATCTCGAGAATTCAAAGTTCTGGCAAACCCTACTAACACCATACCTTTGTGTTGCTGCAAGGCCAAAACTGGAGATCCTTCAGCTAGGCACTAGGCTGCTAACTTGAAACGTTATAATTCTAGAGCAACCATTTTTCAAATGACCATTTTTTCAGTTACACATTCTCCCAAAAAGGTCTGCAGTGATATAATTCCGATTAAGATGTTTTACACAGATTAAAAACTACATTAAAGATTCACAGAACACAAGAGAATTTAACCATTTAGTAAATAAGAAAGCTAAATATTTTATTCAAGTATCTGCCACCTGTCAAGAACAAGTTAATCAGTTTATGGGAAGTTGCATGGTCCTTATGAGTCAAAGTAAAAGAGATTTTCAAAGATCTGCTTTAGTGAGGACAATTTAAAATATTTTAAGTAAAAATTCATTGTCTTCTGCAATGAGAGAGAGGCAAAACAAACTGGTGACAAAAAAGTTACCATGCTTCAAAATCTATAAAGTTAAAGGAAGAGCATTTTCACTTTAAAGTTGTCCTCAAATTTCTTCTACACTCTTAGGATACTGCGCCAATTTTCAAACAGGGGCTGGAATTTTCAATTGCCACCAAATTCAATAGCAAGAGTATAGGGTTGCCTGCTTAAGTAATCAGATTTTGCATTGAAGGCTGTAAAGCTTTGATTCAAATCACTTTAGATCCTATTTAAGATTTTAGGCTTACCAAATGGACAGGAGTATTCAAAATTATTTTGTATATTAAACTGTTGTGCTCAAATGTTTCTCAGCCATAGCTAACAGATAAAATACTCTTGGGTAAAAGATCTCAATCTTGGGCAAAGGTTACCTTTTCAGTTTTCATTTCCCTACATTACTGGAAAAAGAAAAAAATTATTTAAATAAACTTAATTTTTTCATCTTCACTACAGACTAATCCATTTGAAATACACTGCTGATCCCACATACATGGCTGCTCATCCCCCACTGCAATTATTGTCACCAATGTCCTGCCTCCTAAAGAGGGCAATTTCAAGTGCTAAATTTGTTACAGTAAGCTAACCTAAGATAAAATCTTACTGAATGCTTGATACACTGCATTTACAAAATTCTGGTATGTAATTCATCAGCAACTTCAGCAAGAACACACAGCCACAAGACTTGAGGTATGTCAGGCTGCATCCAATAATTGTAAGGCCTAAAATAAGCATCCTCTTGAGCAAACACAAGTTAGGAATAATTTGAATGAAATTAAGTTTTAAGAAATTCTAAAGAGTAATCGAAGCTTACCTATCCCAAGGAACAGATGTCTCAAATGATTCTCCTATTACGTAATAATCCAGGCCTAGGTCCTAAAAAAAAGAATAAGGAAATGATCAGTAACATTGAGCATCAGCATCTGGGATTCCAATGAATGCTACACAGCCATCAGGTGACAAACTTTTTAGTTTGCAGGAGAAAAACAGAAATTTTAATTTAGCAAAAACACCCATATGTCCCAGTAACGTAAGTTTATTAACATGGAAATAGGGAAGCTCTTTAAAGACAAAGATGACAAACATTTTGATGTCATGGCTACAGTGATACAACCTGTGAGACTGTCAGTGCATCTACACTAATCAAATATTTGTATCACTATAGCATCAAGCCAAGAGTTTCACTGTGCTCATCAATATAATACCTAGTAAAAATATTTTTTGCAATGTAGTCACTGTCTACATAGAAAAAAGACAAACATCTTCCCATCTTACACACAGCCTGCTGAAATAAAGGGAGATTCAGTGATTTGCCCCAACAAATCAACCACTCAGGATATTGTTCAGAAAAATAAAAAAAAATCTCAAACAGTAAGACTAAAATTCATAAGAACAGCTGTAGCAGCCTAGACTAGAAGTCTGTTATATTGGAATTCTGATTTAAACCAGTCATAAGCAGACTGACAAAGAAGAGTAATAAGACAAGCGAAGAAACGAATATTTCAAGTACACTCCAAGCCTCTGATTTCATTCACCCTGTGGATTCTTCAATCTAATCTCCCTACCCTTTCTAAGAAGCTATTTTCTTAACAAGAATATAAATTAATATCTATATGGTTTTGCAGATGGAATTCCATGAATAATCACCGCTCAGAAATGGAGGAGATAAAACCTCTGGGAGAATTCTGAGATATCATCCAAGGCAGCCTACACTCAGATTTCAGAGAAAGCATCTTCAAAGAAACATCTCTATTTGTTATATTAATTAACAGAAGTTGCAGCAGACAGACAAAAGCTGACCTACCCGAAGGTAAGCGATGACAAATGTCAGCATGTATCCTCTCTGTCCATTATCTTCTCCTGCTGCCAAGCCACTGCAAGTTACAAGAATTTAATTAATTTTCCACCAAATTAGTCACCAGTTTACAAAAAATATTTATAAAATAACTTTGATTATTAAATACATGTGCAAGTTTAGCTGCCTTAAGCTGTGCTAAAACAGCTGTTAACAGTAAAGTCTCCTCACTAGAAATCAGAAGTTACTTCAGACCAGACCTTTATTAATTTTTCTTTTCATTCCATAACATGGAGAAGAACTTAGCAAAATATTTGATGTGATCTTAAAAAACAGTCTTCAAAACTCCCAGAAGAGTGGAGAAACACAACTAGACACAGTATATTCTGGATATTAATTTACAGAAACATGGGTAATCACATTTCTAAGCATGGTGAATTTATATACTTTGATGTGCACAGGTCATGAGACCCCAGGACTTAAGATCTCCAAAGCATAAGAGAGCTGAATGAACTTAAAAAAGCCATAGCACTAAAGAAAAAGGACACCTTGCTTTCACTAGTCCATCAAGGATTATTATGAAAGCATTTGTTTTTAACTATTGGTTTCTAAGAACAAGAAAGTGCTATGCATCTGGAATCAGTGTTCCTACAAGCTACCATAAATCTGAGAGAGGAGTGGGTGTGGGTGTGAAATCAGACACCCTGAAGAACCATAGAATTAAAGTATTTTATACTATAAAACCATTAAATGGTTTAGCATCTTAAACCAGGTTAAACTATTAAAGACATCAATAACAACCTTAATAAAGACAGCACCATCATCTAACATCTCTAACATAGACAAGTTTCCCCCCTTATCAATACACTACTTTCTTGAAATACCAAAATACAAAAGGATTCACAGTTGAAGTAACAGAATGAAAGCACAATAAAAGTACAAAATGGAGAATTATAGCCTTGAAATGGATAAAACAACACTTACGTGTATATTTTAATAGCTGAGAGTAGTATTAGCAATAACAGTACATTCTTGACAAATCAGTTTTAATGATGGTTTTAATCAATGACACTTAATCAAGGCAGAAGAAACTGCTTGATCATTACTCAGCCTGCCACTTCAATGAGTGTTTTCTGTCCCTTTGTGGGACAGAAAATCATTGCACTCTTTCAACTAAACAAGCTTCTTACATTTATATACACACATGAGTGCTGCAAAAATTAGTATCACCCTTATGATTTTGTTCTACTTTCTGTACTCAAAATATAGAGTCTAGTATTGCAAAACAAGCTGCTTCCATGCCTGTAAGCAACTAGAAGGGCTGGTTTCCACTTTAATAACATTCATTCTATATTTAGTACATATTTTTCTGTAGTACACAGACAGTTGAAGTTTTCCAGTAAAATTACCTATGAGTTAGTACAAGCCATATGTATCAAAGGGAACATTCAGTAGCTAATTGACTGCTTCCACTTCGAACTAGTAAATTGAGAACATATCCATACAGTAATCACTACAAAAATATGGTAAGCTAATTTTTTCCTGGGCAGTTAATTCCCAGCTTGACATTGAAAGTGTTCTTTGAAAAGCATACCCAAACTTGGTGGCAATATCATAGACTTGCTTCTCATGCTGAAGAACCTTCTCCCTGTCACCCTCGAAGAGCAAGGTAGCTACACACAGTATATTGGGATCAAATCCTTTAAACTGCAAAGAGAGACAAACTTTCCATTACTCACAGTCTATGTGGTAGAAATACAAGAAACTTGTTTTTACTTTTCAAATACATGGCATGTATCCTGGCCAATAAGTGTTGCTGCAATTAAAATGAATGACTGAGAAAAAAAAAAATCTTTCTAGAATTTACTCCCAAAACACTTAAGTCTTTCCTTGACAGGTCAACTGAAATCACAGAAATTATCTGTCACCTCTTTCCTCCTGTTAAAAAGCATGATAGTCATAACAGTTCATCTATGCTCTAGGAAAAAAAAATTCTTAAATGCTTTGAGCAATAGAGACATTTATATTCCATCCACTATTCCTATCAGCTATAAAAGTAGAAGTAAAAACTATGACCACAAAGAATGTGGAGGGAAGGAAAAACTTCTGGGCTATCTCTAAAAAGAAAATTAATTCCCTGACAAAAGAAGTCCCAAAAAACATGTTATTTCCCACTTCAGTAGTCCAAAAAAAAAGCAGGAGAATCAACAGTAATCACAGTCTTTCAGAAAAACTCTTGGAAGATAAGGAAATTTTCTACATTTGAATACCCATATTTGCAGTAACTCTCTAGTAAAGTAACTTAGAGGAAAAATATTTTTTCTCATTATTGATATAATACAAAAGCCTAGGTGACATCATTTTAGCACCAAATAATTTTACATTAAAAAGAAATGAACTCCAGTAAGACAAAAAACCATTTTATATAGGAAATATTTTGAGGATCTTGCAGAATTCTAGCTCACTGCAATAACAAGGTAGATGAGAAAGTCTAGGAAGATAAAAATATAGTAAGGTGTGGGCCTTGCTCCATCAATATATGCCAATTATCACCCATCTGCAAGCTGGGTAGGCTGGTTCCAGTCTTCACCCAGGTACTGTTAGACAAGGCACATTAATCTCTTATAACAGGTATGACCAGTCACAATAGCTGTCTTGGAATAATTCCTCAAACACAATCTCATTTGAATTAAACCACCTTTAAAACCTCAAGTTCTTACACTGTAATATCAGTTAAACTCAGCTGTGTTAGAAGCAGTTAACCAAAAAATCTTGAATTTTATGAATCGCATGCAAAATTCAAACCAATATTAAAAACTCCAAAATTACCTTTGTGATGTAGAACTTTTTCAGTCCATCCAAAAATGATGTAAAAATGGAAGCAACTTGTGGTTTAAGAGCATGACCTTTGGCAAAAAGCAGAAAAAGGCATATTAAGGCAAACGGTGCTCTTAAGATTCTTACTTCAAGGGGCAAATAAAAAATGGCTTGGTAGTCAAAATTACTAGAAATGCTTGGAGCACTTTGATTATCAAAATTAAAGAGAATTCTCCCTACACATTTAGAACATGATTTAGGAAAAGGTTTCATTAATTTTTTAAAGACATATGTACAACTATGCACAAATAATTGACACGCTAATTAAGGCTGCCTTAGTTTAGATTTCACAAGCCTATGGCACGTGGAAAATTTTTAAAAGAGCACTTCATTAGTTTTAAAACCACAAAACTAAGCAAAAATCAGTGACTTTTTTTTTAAGTTATACCAAAACCACCGAAACAAACAGCCAAAAATGTTGCAAGTAAGGAGTTCAGTAATTTTTTTCCTTAACAGTTATATTACTTGTGTGAAGTTTTCTACATAAAGCTAGTAATTGCTTCCTTAATGACAAACTGGGAACTAAAATTACCAGGATATATAAATGGTGTCTCGGAGCCTGTTAAATTAACATCTCTGCCTCAGGACTGGGTTTAATTGAGATGAAAGTCTTTTACTGTTTGTTCCATTGTTTTCAGTCACAAACAACTTCTGAACTCTCATTACTGCTTCACTTTAGCAGCCTGGCATCTGGCCTACATGCTGTGAGCCCAATTCATAAAAAGTTATGCACCATTTACATGATACTTCCTTCTAAAACACTTCACAAAGCATTTCCTCCTGAATAACACATGAACTTCAACAAACTGACTGCTCTTTTATCCTCTTAACCAAAGAGGGAGTCTCTCTGCAGATACAAACCCCAAGGAGGACATCTACAAGCACACTTCAGTAAGCACACAGAAATCATGAAAAGACATTAATTTATTAAATCACCGTCTAAAAAATTACATAATAATGGCTACAAGAAAAATCAATATTGACACACTTGAAACCATGTTTACAGCTTGCAATTGGTCAAATTGTGCTTCCCAAATAAAAAAGAAAAAGAAATGCATCTGCCTTCTGTTGGACATGTCTGAGCAGAATAGCGTAACACGAAAGAGTGAGCAAAGCAAGCAGCAAGGCTTGCTGGGCCTCTCAGCTCTTACAAATCACTATTTTCTTCGCTTGAAAAATGAAATTCAGCTTTCTCAACACCATTATATTCATGTCATTTGAAGCTGAGATTCAGCACTGAGGCTTCTGTGCAAAAGAAGTTTCAGAAATTCTGACTTGTTGAAGTATTATAGTAGAGGTTTTCAAGGTCAGTCACACTTCCCATTTTCATCTTCTGGGTACAATCAAAATAGCATGGACTCAGCAAGTTCTGCAAGCTATTAGCTTTTGGGTCATGGAACTTCAGGGTCTCCATGAGAGTGTCTTGAGCCAGAACGTATCTTCTGCCAAATTTACTAAAGTTTAAAATGATAGCTTTCCCTAAGAATTGCCGAGAAATGATTGTTCTGCATATCTGGCATTGTCCTATTTAAGTGTTAAGTCTAGCTGAAAGATTTTTACAAAATCTTTTGTCTTCAGAAATCATCTGGTAGCTTCACTGACTATCAATACTTAAAGCCTAACAGCTTAGATGTACTTGCACACAGTGACAGCATTTACATCATCTGATCTTTTTTTTTGAAAACTGACAGATCACTTTGGACAAATATGTCATTGCCTCTCCCCCACCCAATCAAACATTATGATATCAGAATATTTCCAAAAAACCTACTACTTCTAATGAATCTGTGCTATGCTTTCATGAAATTTAAAGGAATCAACCCACTTACCTTGAAAATAAGGTGCTGGCATTGATTTTTTGTTATATCCAACTTCTCATTAATACTCTTAAGAAGAAAATGTTTCAAGTACTATATTTTAAAACTAGAATCTCTGTTTCTTTACAGCAAAATAGAGGCATTGATTCCAGAATTTCAATCTCACCAATAGACTAAATGTCAAGAAAGGAAACATAGCAGAAAGCCCATCTCATTTTTAGGCAGAGCATGGCTCTTTACTGACTCGAGTAGTTGATAGTGTTTCCTCAGAGAAAAAGACAGGCTTCTGTTTCCAAAACTCACATTATGGCACTATCTGGAGTTTGAACTCTGGGTTCACTGTCCTCTGTCTAGATTTAAGCAAAAGAATTACTACCCAAAACAGACTTTAGCTACTAAAAACCCCTTGGAGACAGATGATATTCCACAATGATCTACATACTTACCAAACTGAAACTGTGCATTGTCAACAAGGCGAATTGATGCAGGAGCACATCTCTTGGAAGCAAAGTTAGGGGAGTAAGAGGGAGAAAGAATAAAAAGATTATGAATGTAGCTGGTTTAAAAATTCATTACAATCAAATTTTCATTTTAAAATAGCATATAAGAAAGCACACTTTGATACCAGAGACCTCTGGCCATCATCATCATCATTGAAATGGGGTGACTATAGGCTTGTTTTCATTGGAATAGCAACATCTACTAGGTATGTCTAGATATAATGCATTGAGAATTTTCAGTTTAACCTCAAGCCAACACAGTAGTAGTCCAAAAACATTGATCTTAAAATTTTGAGTGTTTTTCTAAAATGGTATATTCACTAAAGATAGTACACTTGTTTAATACATCAAGCTTATGTTTCTGTGTAATCAGAGATACACACATAATAAAAACCCATTGAAAAAGTTTAATTGTTGAGGGTCACCCTGGCATGCAGCTGAGCACAACACAGCTGCTCACTCAGCCCCCTCCCCAGAGGGATGGGGAAGAAAAATCAGAGTGGCAAAAGCAGAAAAACCCATGGGTTGAGATGAAGACAGCTTGGTAAGCAAAATGGGGAAAAAAGCCCCACAAAAGCACAATGCAAAAGCAATCAATTACCATCAGTTGACCAATATGCAGCCAGTCTTCAAGCAATGGCAACCCCTACCAAACACCCCCTCTAGTTTTACTTATTTATTTATTTATTTATGATCATGTTTCATTTATGATTATGTTATATGGTATCTGCCTTTAGTGAATTTGGGTCACTTGTCCCAGCTGTGTACCCTCCCAGCCTCTTATCTGCTCCCAACACACTTGCTGGTGGGAAGAGAGGGAGAAACAGAAGAAGCCTTGACACTGTGTACACATTGTTGTTAACATTCTTTTGGTTACAAGTACAAAAGCTAACACCACATATGCTGCTATGAAAAAAGTCCATCCCGACTAGACCCAGTCATGCTCTGCTGCCAAACTGCAATCAAAATCTGTACTTGGGTCTAATCTAGATTCTGCACTACAGGAATCTGAAAAACTGTAAGAACATCTGCCTTCAGTTAGGTAAGTTTCTGGTCATGCATATGCCTACATCCTATAATCACTGATGGCCATGTCCAGTCATACTGAAATGTGTGGCCAAAGGAATAGAACAGTCTGAATTTTAGGCTAGTCATCATCTAATCATGGATATGGATGTACTGCTCTTTCACTTCATTTGACATGTTCACACTTCACAATATCATTAATATGTGTCGGGTCACACAAGAGCAAGAAAGAACATGATGAACTAAGGGAGCTCACCACACAGTTTGAGAGAAGGCTGTGGGAGTGGTTTTAAATGAGACCAACCCACCCACAACCTGCAGACTGATTATTCTTACATTAAAGTGGACTGCTACATAAAAGAAAGAGCTTTTCAGATAGCAATCATTGTAATTACTACTGAGATTGATGCGAGGGGCAACAGAAGAGAATAAGTGGTTTAGGCTCAAGTAAGCAGAGAAACAGCAGCAGCAGCAACAGAAGCTTAGAAATGGAGCAACATTAAGTGGGAAATAGTGCCTCTTTTTTCCCCTCTAACTAAGCCCATAGACAGGAAAAAGACATGAGTTCCTTAACTGACTTTAAATGTTGATCAGCCACATGATTAAGCATTCCCAAAAAGTCTGCTTAGGTACCTTTAAAAGGAAGGACAAGCACTAGCAGTAGAAGCACGACAAAAACTGGCAAGTGCTGCTGACTAGCATATACATGTCATTCACATACCAGTTTGAACATCTGGCTTGGAACATTAAGCCATTAATTTAGACCAATCACTGGAAAAAATGTAAAGTTGTGTTTAGTTTGGCATTAATTAAAACATTTCTGAAATTATTTCCCCAATTCAGGGTACATTCTACCATTTATATACATAATTTGGTACGTTTTGCACAGAGCAAAGCAAAGTTAGTCAGTGGAGAAAGAGGCTAGCCAGAGTAAGATTTGTTTGGAAGCACAGCTTTGAGGAAAAGAACTTGGATACCTAAGTACTTCACTACCTGAAACCATGTGACTGCACTATTCTCTATTTAAATACTATTGTGTAAGCACAGTTCCACTTGGAAATATCCATCTTACCTGTCCATGTCACTGTGCTCCAGGCAGTGATTTCTAAATACAGACCATATCTTTCCATTGCATTCCTTTTGCTCCTTTATCACTTCACAGTCATGAATTCAACTGCCTTTATATGTATGCTGCAACCCAATTCCTTTAAGCACTGGTCCCTTTTACACAGTCCTAATTAATCTGAGGGTAAAGTTCTCAGCTGAAGGAAATACAAAGCTGAATTTTTCAGGCTGCAATATGAAAATAACTGCCCCTGAAACAAGCCATTAAAAGGCTTGTTCACGTTTTGGCTCAGAATACCAAGCAAAGTCATAATGTGTTGAGTCCTCACGGACCATATCCTGCACTTCGTGGACCACACATGCTTACAAGATTCCTACCTCAAATTCCTGGGGTTATCAAAATACTGAAACACTGAAGCATCAATACACTCCTACTGCTAGAATCCATGAGTTGTTGAGTGAAGTAAATACCCAGCTTTTCTTTACCTGCTTTGCCACCTCCCTCAAGCAGGCTACTCCTCGCTCAAAGTTGGGGAAGACCACAGAGCCATACTTCTGGTATTCAGGGACTGGGCGAATCTTTATCGTAACTTCAGTAACCACTCCAAGAGTTCCTTCAGGAGAGGAGAAAAACTGAGAAAAATGTTGCAAGGAAGAACTTCTTGCAAGCTACCCAACTTAACATTTACCAGAATGTTGTAAGTTAACACAAATCATAAATTCCAAAAACTCAATTTGCAGTAGCAGGTGATTTAGTCCTCACTTTTTACATGGCGAATTCTTACAAAATATTCTCTAAATCATGCTCTTTGTTACTGGACTTGCAGGTTGACTCCACACATCCATTTAAAGCAGTCCTAATTGGGGTCTCACTGCTTTATCCTAACACAAGAAATTCATGCCTGCACAATGCCACCCATCAACACACTGGAAGCCACAGCATAAAAGATGCTCAAATAATCAAGCATTATGGATGCCGAATTAAGATGCAGTGTGTGAAATTACTCTGTTTGTACCTTCAGATCCCATAATGAAGTGATGGATATCAGGTCCTGTTGACATGCGAGGTACTTGACAGTTTTTTTCTACTATTCCTCTAGGAGTTACCATTTTTATATGAATCACCTGTTTAAACAAAGTGCAATGACTATAAATACTAGCATTAAGCACAGATTCTTATTAATATATTAACAAAACATTTAAAGTTTCCACAAAACATATAAAGTTTGATACAGTTTGGCTTTATAGGTTTTAGACATTCTGTAGGCAATCCCTAGAACCTCAGGACTGCTAACAACGATTATTTTAACACAGCATGGTTTCCCCACACAACAGATTGTTTCCGTTCTATGACAAATCATATCAGCTGATGGCTACATCCAGGCACTACCAGTTAAAACTGTTTTGTTTCTCAGTGTAGAACTTCACAGATAGAACTTTATATATACCAGGATTTTAATCCAGAATATACATTGTACTACAGAGGAAAAAAGTAAGAGTTTAAACTTTGCTTAAGTTTTGCTTTAGAACTGCTGCTTGATAAAGTTACTATAATTCAGTCACTGATGGCTACAGAAATAGTCCAATTAGGAGGAGTAGAAGTAAGCTTTGTGAAATAGATTATCAATATAAAAGCTACCATAAGACTGACACGTGTAGGGCTAGAAGGCTGTTTTTTAAAAAATATTTTTTCAATTTTTTTCCCCAGCTTTATTCAGGCACATGCAATAGAGCTCATATGTGGGTTTTTTTAATCCTCTATTCAATTTAATCCTCTATTTTATACCAAGTAAGGGCAGAGTTTCAGCTTCTCTTGAGTGATGCCTTTAAATGAAGCAAAATTACTGAATTTCAGCTAATGGGTTTAAACCTTTCAAGCACAGGTAGCTAAGTAATTTTCACTATACACAATTTATGAACCATTGATTCTGCAATAGTGGATTTTAGGCAGCTTATATAACACACTGTTTGAAGATATAAAGTTCTTCAGAAGGTAAACACTTCCTTGAAACATTCTCACTGTACTATTTTGAAACTCATGAACTGTTCTGAATCAATTTTCAATCCTATTTCCTCCTAATGAAAATTTCAGAAGCTGTTTTAGCCTGAAGTTATGCTTCCATAATAGAGAAGCCTTCTGCTTCACAGCTCCCCGTACAAGCAAAACTGTACCATTCAGTAACACTTCAGGCAGCAGGGGAATGATGACACTTTGTAAGTGCTACTAGTTTTACTTCAGCCAGGTCTACTGAATAAAAGCTGTAGTTCCTGCCAGCCTCAGTCACTTACAGTGAAGTGTCACAGAACAAATATGTCTGAACTATGAGCTGATGGAAAAGCCTGAGGTAACATGGGTACGTGGGTGCGCTGCAGGAAAGAAGGAAAAAATTCACACATGGAAGGGTTATACAAATTATGAGAGAAAGCTGGAAGTCTGAAGCAAAAAGGCAGGCAAAGTCTGAGCAGTGATGATTTATCTTCAATATATTCGATGTATTTGTTATAACAGAAAATGTAGACTTTAGAATCTAAAAGTATGCTTAGAAGTCCAAAAACTATCAGAGTTAATACAAAGTTGAATCAATTTAATGACTAAAACAGATTCAAGAGTAGAATACTGCCATTTCACTGCTTCCTTCCTGTGGGTTCCTACACACAGTGTAGCGGCATTAGATCTCACCACTGTGCACCCACATGGTCAATTAGATCAGCCTACTAATTAAAAAAATACTGCTAGCCATGGGCAGGAAGGTAGGGAGCTTGCTTGCTGTCAGAGTTAGACAGCTCAGCTAGACATCTTCAGGTACACACAACAGGGAGGAGAGAACATGGGACTTCTGGAAGTTTGACAGGATTATTACACTGGATTAATAAAGAGTCCAAAGTGGTAGAGGACAGCACCAAAGTCAGGACAGGGTAACAATTCCTTAAGCTAGTCAGTGAGTGCTCAAATGAAAATTACTTTAATATTAGCGATAGAGATTATTAGTACTAATACCAAAAGTAAGGAAACAAGAATTTCAGTGAAGATTTGATGCCAAAACTCTATTGGACAAAGAATCACAATTTACTCTCCCACTGTGAGTCATAAAAGTTAAATACCTGAACAGAGAAATTTTAACAAATATTAAAACTACTTACCAGATCTTCAATGTTTCCATAGATGTTTTTTTTCATGCCTGATGCTCGTGTTGCTACCCATCCTCCTAGTGAACTGAATTCCATGGAGTCTGGTTCATGGCCTGTACAGAAGCCACTTTCAGCAAGCTAAAGAAAAGAAAAAATACATCCTACAGGTCCTGCATTGACTTAGTTCTCCAAATTCAATATTCTATACTTGTTTGGGTTTTCTTTAAAAATAAGTATCCTGATCACACACCTATTTATTCAATTTTTATCTTGGATATGTACATGACATGCAAATTGACTCTGCTTCTACTGTACATACCTGTGCTACACATCACCGTATAATACTCCTGCCTCTGTATTTTAAAACTGAGAACTCTATTGTTCAAAACAAGGTGCGAATTCATATACATCTGCAAAAAGTTATAACTTAAGTAACTGCCAACTATGCACAAATGCTGCCAATAAATAAGGCACTTAATCTCTTTTTCCTTCTATCCTAATGTGATATGCAGCAGGTCTGCAGAAAATTTGAGCAAATTGCCTGTACTTAATTCTCTCAAGGAGAGATGTGTTTTAATATACAGCCATCTGGTTGGGCTTCCTGTATGCAACATTGTCAGCTGCTTGTGATGCAGATCATGCATTCCTGTACATTAAGTAGTCACTTGTTTCTCATTTTTCTGCATTAACTTGTCTTTGCCATCTGCACAGCACCTGAGGTTGACTGGATGCCCTCAGAATTACAACACCGAAGCTGTCAAACAGCAAGAATTAAAGGCCAAGCAGTCTCACATTAAGTGATAACTGCATTAGTGCATTTGAGATAATCAATTTGCACTGACCAACTCATAACAATCACTTTGGCCAGCTGTATTTAAGTATACCATGTAACATGGACCATTAACTATGTTCTGTTGTACACTTAAAGACTGAAAAGTAACTTCTACATCCTGTCTACAACAACTCATTGAGCTCATGGTTCTCTCCATACCACAGGAACTTGTGGCTGTGTATGTTTACTGGTCATATATGAGGAAGGGTGGTTTCATAACCATTGCATGTAATTCTTCATTATATTTCTTATAATTCTATAATTCAGCTGCATGAAAACACACAAGAATTAAGCTAGAACTCAAGGATTCATATAAAATATGAACAATATCTAAGAAAAATATTTTTAAAATACTATAGACTTAACCAGATAAAAATACCTGTTTCTCCAGATCTTGTCCAACAATGCCAGCTTCTACACAAGCTGTTAAGTTTTTTTCATCTATCCAGAGAATCCGATTCTATTGAAAAGCCAAACAGAACTAAGAATGAGTGTTGAAGATTTTTGTTTATTTCCTTTGCTAATGCTATGAGATCAACATGCTTAGTCATACAATTTACAATTAATACCACTCCAGTTATTACACCAGTGGAAGCTTTGGCTCTTCACTCTCCCAAACTGCTACACAACAGGTTTCAATTTATGAAGTCACCACTACAAGAGACTAACACATATATTCATCAATTTATACCAAAGATGTTTGCAGAATAAAAAGTAAAAAAGGCAGAAAGAATTAAATCAAAACTCTTGCAGGAGTCTCCCTCTCATAAAGTACGGGCAACTAATTATTCAAAGCCAACTACTTCAGCTCCTTCAGTTTCAACATAAACCGCCTAACTGATCTCAGATGCCTACAGAAATCAGTTTTTATACAATATAGACCCTACATTTAAGATAAATATAACCATTAATTGTCTATTAAAATAGTAAAGCTTCAGCAATCATCCTGGCTGCTCTGAGACACACACATTTTAACTTCCTTTCATGCTTCCTTTCATCTTAATTTTCTTATTTTCCCTTTTCATTAATGATTACAAGAACTGGCTGGCAGTCATTCAAGACAACTGAAACCGGTTTATTTCTTGACTCAATGCTTATTTATACATCTAGCTGACAAAAAAAGCAAGATAGTAAGAATTAACCACATTTCCTTGCCACACCCAAACGTGACAGAATTCAAAGCTGTGGGCTGGCTATAAATCAAGGAGTTCAAATGAAAGCCTGAGTCACTACA
This sequence comes from Muscicapa striata striata, assembly GCA_030060385.1. NCBI lineage: Eukaryota > Metazoa > Chordata > Aves > Passeriformes > Muscicapidae > Muscicapa > Muscicapa striata. Next base: position 1,048,002 of record JAREIS010000056.1, on the reverse strand, counting down.
GTACTTGTTGGATTTCATTCTGCACAGACACCTGAAGAGCTTCCTTCCACATATAACTACCACTTCTGCAGAAAAAAAATCACTTTGTTTAACTGAAGAACCACTGAGTGGAGAAAACAGAGCCAAAACCTGGATCTTACCTTCAAGGCTAAAGGAGTTAACAGGCTCAGCAGGTACTTGGAGGCAGTAGAGCCTTACATCAAAGATACAGAGCTGTTTCTGAAGCATCTCATTACCAAGTAGCCATAAATCTATCATTTTAAAAGTACAAAGCTCCTTCATAATGAAAAGATGAAAACTAGCAATAAATTTTACAGAACTTCATTTCTGGACTGCCATAAAGCTCCAAACTTCACATTCTCAGGATGGTATCTACACAAAAACCTCGGTTATTTCTTTAAAGTTTATCCTTCAAGTTGATTTATAGATATTAGGTCACCTTATCGATCTTTGCTTTAAGTAATTTGAAGTCCAGTGCAAAAACTAGTGAAATTTGCACAAACAACTTCCTCCTAGCCTTTCATTTATCCTCAGATACAAATTCCAATACAGGAAGAAGAGTAGCTTTCTCCGAGTTTGATCACTTAAAGCTGCTATAAGGCTTAGCAGTGACTTTTTTTTTCCTTATTAAAGATATACAGGTCATATGAAGTAGTACAGGACTAATACCAGAAAAACAAACTGGAGGAGTACAAATTTAATCATCATGGTGCTGATTAGTATTTCCATCCCTACTTTATTCTGGAAAAGAAAGAAATATCATTCTCTAGTAATTACCCAAGTAACTGTAGGATGATTTTAAAAAATTAAAATAAAACTCTAAGAGATCATACCATTTGTGATGTATCCAGGGAGATAATCATTCTTTTTTCTTCTTCAGGACATTCAAGGGCACTAGAGACACTTGTCCCTCCTGCAAACATGGGAATGATATTGTGATCACAAAATTCTCAGCTTTTCTTCTAATAGCATGCCTCTGTCCCCCCTTTCTGCTAGGGAACTGAATAAAGAAAGATCACTGAAGTTAACTGTTTGAGGCTAGTGATCAGCCTCTTAAGGCTGTCCCCTTCTCCCAGACCACGTTCCACAAAATGAAGGCAGCAGTGGAGCTGGACAATACTTTAGCATAACAAACATGACATTCTGTGACCATCTCAGCTGCTTCTGTTAAGCCCAGCACAGAGCTTTAATACAAAGAAGGATAAGAAATTACAAAGCCATTCAAGAAACAGAGAGCTATAGTTTCTGCATATTCTTTAGCTATCACTATGGAAGCCATTACACTTCAACCTAGAAACTTGGAATAAGAAGTCTGCCTAGTAAAAGAAGGTAACACTTATCTGAAAGAAAAAATAAACTAAAAGGGTTTAATTATAAAAAAAGGATGAAAATCAAGCATCAGACTTATAAGTGGTTTCTAATGTATCTTTATAGGATGTCACAGAACAGCCTCCAAGAAGCCTTTTGCTTCCCAAGACTACCACAGCCATAGGAAAAGAGGGTAGGATGCTCAAGATCCACAGCAGGCTATGAGCAGTAGAGACAATCCTCTCTGAAACTTTGATCTTCAACCGTGCAACAAAAAGCCCTAATTTGTGCTCTGTTCCCACAACATGTATAAGTAATGAAGAACACACAATTAAATTGAAGCAGAAGACATTTTCACTAATAACCTTAAACAGGTATGAGATTTCTTAATTTCGCTTACCACCAAATGGTATTATGCAGAGATTGTGTTTGCAGGCTAATTCCACAATTTTAACTACATCTTCATGGCAAACTAAAAAAGAACAAATAGTTAAAAACAGGATATGTGCTTGGTACTGTTATTTGTGCTTGTTACTAAATACTGCAGTCTGAATAAGCAGCCACTCCTTTTCCAACACCAGTAAGAAAGACATTTCAAAGTTAGGCACTAAATAAGAGCTGGGCTGAGAAGTTTCAGTTACAGAGTAAAGCTTACACAATTCTACATTTGAAGAACTAACTACAGCCTTAGTCTCTGGCTCTACTCATGGATTGAGACCTCCTGCAAACTCTCAGGGCAAGGTGGGCCACCAAACAGTTAATAATTCATCTAGGTATCTTTGAGAATAAATCACATGCAAAGCTTTTATTGAAAACAGGCTGTCCAATTTCTTTTAAGTGAGAAGTAAGTCTCTTCTGAGAGATGAACAGCACATCTTTTTCCTCCTAGCTGATAGTTTCAGAAGTGGAGCTGCTGACGAAATCTAGTTTTTCAGGATGCATTCTTTACCTGGTCAAAGAGGGAGGTGGAAATGCTTGTGCATAGCCAAGTAAAAGGATCAAAAAAGAGATCAAATACATTGCATCCATGAGTTTGTACAAACAGCAAAGAATGAGCAGGACTAAACAAATAGTTTCCAAACTCCAGCTACTTTGCTCTTGTCATACAGAGATGTTTTAAATGAAGGCAATCATTTTGTTTCAGCTGCTTTTGGAGCTATGCAAAACAGTGGCAAGTACTGTTCACAGTCACCAGTGCTGTCAAGTACCTGACCTCAAGTAATGAATTTAATCTTATAGTGCCTCTTTTCATGCTTCCCATATGAGATTTTTTTCTCTAAATAAAGGAGGCAAAACTGAGTAGGATTAAGTTCTTATAAGAAACTTGGGGAATTTTAATGCAGTGCAGTTATCAAAGTTATAAAAGGTAATGAAAGAGCTGGAATCATACAACTGAACAGAAACTGATATTTATTGAGATCAAATGACCTTTTGGTTCACTACTAAAGAATGGCACATGAAGTAGTTCCTAGTGACTAGAGACACATGACTCACGTAAAAAAAAAAAAGCATTTGTGTGATTTTTCAAATTCATCCTTCCTTACACATTTGTATCCTTTTATTAGGCAGAAACAAGCAGGCCTAGCCTATACTCAGATTGCACTGGTCTTTCTTCCAGTCTTGATCTTTTTATTGATCTTTCGTAAAGTGTTCTGATAAAAGTTACAAATGGTACACTTTTTTTTTTTACTAAAGTAAAGCATGTAGAATAAAAAAAGTTCTTTAATACAAACATTTCACTGCCCTTCTACCATCATGTACACCTTTAGAACCCAAAATTGAGACTGCCATTTTTGACAACAGCTCTTGCTGAACATCCATGTTCACATTACATTATGGTTACTTAGTGGTGAATTCATCAACATAAACTTCAGCGATATTTAATAATAAAGGACTTCCCCACAAAATGATAGGATTTCACAGACATGATCTGCAGTCCAGATGCTAAACAATCACAATTACCATTCATGAGAAAATTCCTTCTGTAAAGTTCTGTAAAGATGAGTGAAATCAGTGACACAAGAGACAGTTTTCCCCTGACTAGAAAGGAGTTTAGTAAGCAATGGCCTCCCAGCTCAGAAGGGAGACGAAGACAATAAAAACTTACCAGGCCATACAACTATATCAGGAATTCGTTTAAACATTCCTTCCCTGAGTACAAATATCTCATGCAGGCAGTGACCTGGAACACAAACAATAAGTTAAAAAGTTCAAACAAGGAAGCGTGGAGAGCAGCCCAGTTATACAAATCAAGTTCTCTTACCATGAGCTCTGAATACCCTATCTTCTGCATCCTGGGAATATGAGATTTTAGTGGCTCTAAGATCCTGAAGAAATTCTTCATTTACAATGGATGGAGGTACATCATTAACATTTAAGGATGCCTACAATACAAGAAAATAAAAAATCATTAAAGATAGGTTCACTCTTACAGTATTTCTGTATAAAAGAAATAAGGAAAACAGGCTAACACTGACTGATACCCAAACACACCTACTCCAGATCAGAAAAACATCAGCTCTCTTTCACATCTTCAAATCATCAAGCCAGCTTATCCTACTCTGCACACAAGTTTTATTTCAGTAGCACATTCTTACCTTTCTTTCTCCTGATAAATCTGGAGAAATACATGAGCTTATGAATGCACGCTGAACAAATTATCTCTTTTAAGACTTCCCAAGGTACCAGAATACATACTAAAGTCACTACACACTGCAAATTCTTCTACTAACAGTTCTGTTTTCATTAACCCAGTTCCCCTCCTCCTGTCATGTCCTGTGAGTTAAATCCAAATTGGACCAATTCCAATCAGAAGTCCAGTGCTAGGCAAAACCAAGATTGACTGATATAACATAACTGGCATGCTTTAAGCAGACCTCACCTATAAGAAAAATTCTATAAAATCCTTGTTGAGTCCCATACATACAAGTGTTTCCAGAAAGCCTCCATCTAAAAAGTCCTGACCAACACCTGGAAAAGGTGTCTTTCTTTCAAGGAAGCTACACAGGACATTTTGACTTACCAACAGACCTTGAATCAAGATTCTATAAGTCTAGAGGGAAAACCTCTGTTTAAGAATTTCTAACAACCCTTGTCTAGTACTCTTACAGCTTCTCAAAGTGCAGACATAACCACTTAACTGTCTTTTCTGAACTCCACTTTTAATTATTGGGCACATAAAAATGTAGTTCACGTGTCAACTTTTAAAACCCATTCAGAGAATAAGAATTCTTTACAAGATCCAGATTAAAAAAAGTATTTTGCAGACATTAAGTGTAAGACTTTTATGTGCTTTGAAGATTCCAAAAAGACCATGACTTTTTTTTTTTTCTTTAAAAATGGAGCAAATATGGGAAATTTCCCTAAAAGAATATGTCTTCACTCACAAATGGCCTCTAATTAAAGAGTTCTTTAATTAGATAAAAAGTTTGCCTGATGACTAAAATCTAACTTCTGGACTTCAAGTCTTATTGCAAAAGTAAATGTTGGTCAAGAGTCTTATTTCCTGTTAACAATCTCCCTCAATCTGAGGGCAGAACTGAAAGCTTTTTTACCACCACATCTTTTACTTTAAATACACTTTTAAAAATCAGGGACTGAACAAAAATTAGTTAAAAGAGTGCAATGCTTTCACACTTCTTCCATGCAAGCCTTGCTGGAAAATTAACTGACATCACGCCAAAGAGAAGAATGTGCTTGCACCTTTGCTATAAAGCTCTCAGGAAAGATTACAGGCTGCCTACTGATGCCAGAAAAAAACTCATTTACAGCCCTACCACCAAAAAAGTATTGTACATTAATGTTCCACCTAGTCAAACAAACTTGAGACATCTCTTTGACAAGCCTCACCTATGCTTCTTGACAAGTACAAAAATAGAGTAACAAAATGGAATTCACTTTGCTTTAATCTTCTGAAGTTTGCCTTCTACAAAAAGTATATTCTTTCCTAGAAAAGATTTTTGCCTATCTTTGCTCTGTATAACCTCCAGAGCAGCTGATACTTTTTGCCAATATATGTCTTAAGATAAAATCTTAGTAGATAGTACCAGTTAACAACCTAACAGTAAGGAAATTGGAGATTAATAGTCCCATCTGCCACACCAGCAGCAGTCCATTCTGAATGTGTTGAGTTGTGAGAGCTGAAGAAGGTAAGATTTAAACTTACCAGGAAACTTCTATCATTGACATGGAGTGTCCACCCTACAAAAACTATGTAAGGCTATGGAGAAATTAAGAGTACTGACAGGAATCATTCAGAAAGAAATAGCTGCATGAGATGTTCATTACTAAGAGCTGACCTCATTCACAGGTTCAAGTGGATAGCCAAAAGTTTGGGTTAGAATTCTTATGTGGGACACATGACATAATGAGCACGCAGTTTTAACAGTGATTTGACTTCTGGAAGAGGGTTATGTGCCACCCTGGCTTGCTTTAAGGATAATTCTGTATTTAATGAAATAAGGTGTCACACAGTTAAAAAAAAAAAAAAATCCTTTTCCCTCCAATATATTCACCTTGTCACCTACAAACACAGATGCTGAAATTAAGTGTTGTTAGGTGAGAGGCACTCCACTTCTGAGACACTTTGATTTTAGAAGCCAGTCACAGTAAACACAATGTAAGTCTGGTCTTGGACTGCTCTTACTATTCTGCTATTAATGCACATTCACACTGTGCTGTTTGCTAGCCCAAAGAATGCTGATAGCAACCTAGGAAACATAAGAAACAAACAAATAGGTACCAAATAAAGATCTTTAAATCATTTGTTTTAGGAAAAAACCCTTGCTAGCTGTGTTTACATTTTAGACTTCAAACTTTTATTTCTTCATGGATTTCCGTAGACAGATGATTTTCATTTCAAGTTGAACCCTAAGTGCCTGAAGATCTTTGATCTCTATAACCTGAACTACTTAACAGCTATAACAATTCTTTGCAGATAGTTTCAAGCATCTTGATTTTTATAAGTCTTCCACAAGTTTTTCAACTTTTTAGTTTTAATCTTCAAGATTAAAAAGTTAATATTTATCTATAAAATCTTATGCACGGTGACAAACAAAAATACACCTTTATTTATTCTTATAAGACTGAAATATTTTAAAATTTGCACCCTGAAAAGCTAGTCAGGAAACCTATGTGAACTAGGTCTAAACTGCTCTCTACGTTAAGTCTGGTCTGAAAAAAGAAAAAGCATCAACAGATCCTGAAGATCACAGAAGCAGGTACATTTACTGTTGTTAATTAAAACTCAAAAGCCACATGCAACAGGGAACCCTCCAATCTTACATGACAGAGGCAGGAAGAGATGGGATTGAAAGACAAATGACCCAAGAGATCGCTTCCCTACTGCTATTCCTATATCTGCTATTAGGTGATAGCAGAAGCTGAAAACTCACCATAGCATGACAACCTGAAATACATTGTGGAGTTGTAACAGCCATGAAAATGAGGGACCTGCAGCAGCGCTTGAGACTAGCTATGAGAAGCCCAGGTATGTATTGGAGACTCCAAAAAGTCCTAGCCCATATCAAGGTAGTCAGCCTGCTTCAGATTTCACACCACCATCAAAACCAGAGGGGCACAATATAACAGAAAAGCACTCAACATTGCTGCAGATATTCTGGGGAACTGGTATGCAAGATGCACTGTGGAATTGGGGTATTATTAAAAAAACTGTACTTGTCCTTCAATTCTGCTTTGCTCTATCCTTTCTCTGCATGTAAAAAGGGTACAACAGTTCTCAAGACCCCTGTTCACAGCAAGTTAAAGCAACTGCCAGCTGTTGACCAACCCTGGTCAACAAAAACACATCCAGCTGAATTATTCAAAATATATTGGCAGATGGAGATCCTGTAAGTCATGGCGATGAAAGAATGTCTTGATGAATAGAAGACTGAAGAAACATTAAGTTTTCAGGCCCTATGAGATTACCTGCTTCAAAGAAAATGCAATCTTGAACTCACTCAAGAGATGGGTACAACCATTTCCCAAGGCTGCGTTGCCACAGTCACAGTACAAGCACAGTCTGCTTCCAATACTGCTTTAGAGCTATCTAGTCAGGAACCTGAAGCTTCAAGGGGATTCTAGTAAGGGAACCAGGTCTCCTGACTAACATAAGTTACTCTTTCTAAAAAGCAAAGTATGTATGACTTACAAAACCCAGAACATTCCCAATGTGTTATTTTTCTGAAAACTTTCAGTTCAATCTTGAGTATTCTGGTAGTCAGTTTTCAGCACCCAGACATGTAAGTTAAAATTACTGTCAAATAAGAACTTTGACGTCTTTCAACACACCAAAAACACATCAGAATTTAACTTCCCTGTATTTTCTGTCTCTGTTATCAAGAATAACACCGTTTTTGTAAAAACAATTCCCTCTTAGGCTAACAATTTCTACAGTCTTGAAATGCAAGCTACAGGCAGGACAAAAAACTCCCAAATTGGAAACTTTCATTTCAATAAATGAACTACCAGTTATCCTGAAACCACAAGTCATGCTAAGACATGTAAGGTTTCACACAATAGTTCTACACCAAAGTTTTTTTTTTTGAAGAATTAATATACTATATTTAAATCAATTATATGTGACAGCTGAATCATCTTTAACAGTGTGGTCTTGATTATCACCAAGACTAATGCTCAAAGGAACTGGTTCAGCTATTTACTTACTCTAGAGGTAGTTTTGTGCTCCAGACTTGCTCCAAAGGTTTTTTCTATCCATTCCTTAAAAGTTGGTAATACCATACCACCTAATCTGTACCTGAAAAGTCAATATTACATAGGGTCATTTTAAATTAAAAGACTGTATGTCAGATACACTTTTTTCAATTCTATGTACACACAAACAAATCAAATTCTTTGCCTACAGGCCTTCAAGGCTTCTGCACATTTACTTTCCATGCAAGTGCATATTTCATTGTATGTAACTGTTCTTTACTTCACACAGAATCAAATCATTGGTCAGCATGGTATCACTTTGCTTTGGGTGTAAGGCTTTTCAGTTATCCCACCCACCACTCTTAAGAAGGTCTCTCCCTTGCAGTAGTATAGAAAGCAGCACCAGAGCTTACATGCCAGTTACAGGTAGAGGGCACACTGCAATGTAAATGGCAGCCTCAGACACACAAACCCATTTCAATACATCTTACACTTTCAAGAAAACAGAAACAGTATTAGAAGTTAACCCCACATCACCAAAATGCATTAGAATCCACCAAGCACTGTAAAATTATTTCCAGGACAAAATTATTTCCAGAGCTTAGCCATGTGACAAATGCAGACTTAAGGGACAGAGGAGCTGTTTTGACCACGTGCACCACATGTGAAAACATGGAAGGCTGGGGACACACTGAGAACAGCTAGAAACTACCATTACTAATTGTATACATATACACACCTTCTGCATGTTTATGGGTACAAAAGTATTCCCACAAGAGAGGAAAAGTAAGATCTTCCTTTGGTATTAAGAGCTTTCAGCAGCTGAGAGTCCTTACCATAGTTTTCACCTGGGTCACTGCATTAGACCTAACTAGGTCTTCCCTCTAAGATCATTCAGTCACTGTAAATCCAGTTATGACCCTGCCCTTCACAGCTGGTGCAACCAACTCTTCAACTGAGTCACTTGTTACACAAAAAGATCAAATCTTTTTCTTTCCTCATCTCAACTACCCCCCCAGCTCTTCTACTGACAAACCCCCTACACTACTCCTAGAACTAAAAGGGCTACAACCTTAAATCAAGCTAGACTCTTCAGCATGGAAGACAGCGATCAATCATTCTTCCTGTGACAGCTGTTACTGTTTCAAACCTATATGAAAAGGATGTGAACTCTATGAAAAGGAAAGTGCAATAAGCAATGAAAGTTTAACGCATTTGCACCAGGAGCTCGCAATGAAGTCAGAGACCAGGGTCAGCTTGGTGTGTTTTCTTCTTAGTGTGTTTACTTCTTAGTATTGCCAAACTACCACTATAGCTGCTTTTTGAGGGTAACCTTAATCACTTACTCAAAGGACAACTAAAGATATCAGAATCCCCAAAACTTTTAAGTCAAGACACAGATAGAAGTCACAGCATAAAAGAAATTAGTATACTGCAATGCATGATTGTTCAGGAAGCAAGCTTTGTCTATATACACTGATTGTGCAAGAAGCCCCCCAAAAACCACCTGCCACAGATACACTCCAAAAAACAGCTTTAGTTGCTCAGACTAGCAAGTATCATCTATCCCTGTGGAGATGGCAGAGTCTATAATAAAAAGATCATTTGACACATGATCTGTAGGGAAAATCAACACAACTTTCATAAAGGGGAATCCTGTTTCACTAATCCCTGGAGTTTTATCAGGGTGCAAAAGCAAAACGTGAATAAAAGGGCTACAATGAACAGGAAATCCCACACTTCTTTACATTTCCACAGGTGCTCATCCCAAAAATTATTTATGAAAATACACCACTACAGTACTGAAGAAAAGGTTCTTCTACAGGCTGAAGATAAGGTTAAGTTAAGAAAAGGGCAGGGTTTATTGATCACACTGATAGGAACCCAGTTCCTAGTTTTAAAAAAAACTAAGCAGACAAAAAACCATGGAAGTTAAGGTGATTGCAAAAGCCAAAAAAAAAAGCATTATTGTATGTTTTGCAGAATCCCACTGGTAGTCAGTATCATGGCATCTTCAGCGACCACATAAAACAGCAGCTCACAGTGCTATGCATCATCTGGGCAGGTGTAAGAAAGAAGACAGTTCATCTCTTTCTGCTGCTCTGTAGAACACTGCTGTATCCACACCTTGAGTGCTGCACACGGTTTTTGTCCCTATCTCCAGAAAGATCTAGTGGAGCTGGAGACGCTGCAGAGAACAACTGTAAAGACCAAAGGGCCTTAAAAGCAGAGACTGAAAGGCCCAAGACACTGCAAGCATGGAGAGAAAATGCAAAAGATACAACTGAGTCTTACAAATAACACAGTAGATAGGCTGAAGAACTATCATCCACCTAGTCCTGCAAAACATTAAGGGATACTTGTTTCAAAACACAAGTACTTCACACAACCAGAACCTCAAACTTGCTGCCACTGGATGCTGCATAGGCAGGCAGTATGAGCAGACTAGACGTTATTAGACAAATTTATGGACAACAGACCTGTTAGTGGGTACTGAAAGAATGAGGCATCTACACCACCCGTGCAGATGCTTATTCTCCTGTTTACACTTCAAACACCTTCTTTTTGCCACTGGGGCAAGCTATTCCATGGAAACTATACTGGTGTGGCCCAACAAGGTATTTCTAACGTTATCTCTTAGTTACAGAGAGCATGGATGAGGGAAAAAAGACACTATTCCAGAACAGCGACTGGTACATATCAGTCACACAGCCTTGATGCTTCCTCCTGAAAAAAAACAGAAGTCCTGATATTTTTTTTTTTTTTTTTTAGTGCTTTGATTTTCTGTGCAGCATCTCCCTAAATGGCTTATACAAGGCTTTGCATTTTAATTTGGGCCTGAAAATCAAGAAACTAACAACTGAAGTGTTCAAGATCCCAGTTAGGTTTTTGCAGTTTTGACTCAAGCAAGTTTACAGACTCAAAGACTAGGAAGAAATTTTTAGGAAAGACTGAATCTTATTTCTCTTCTCCATTCTTTTGTTTTAACTCTTATGGAAAGTGGATTTTTTAAAGCATGGAAGAGACTGCAAGGTTACTTTCCACTCAGGGAAAAAAAGCAAACCCAAACCAGTAAGATAGGACAGATTTAAATTCCACTGGAACAAAATTAAGAGATTCCCCAAGTAGACTTCATTTTAACGTAGTTTCTCAAAAAATATATTTCTCAGAAAAACAAGCTTGCTGCATAAAGGGTTAGAAAGTAATAAATCAGAAGTGATGCCACTACACAACATACAATTGAAGAGCAGTTTTTAAGTTCAGAGGATGAAGTAGCTCCATGCACAGTGGTTAAGAAACCCAAAACAAAGCAGAAATTTAATAAAGCAACTAGTTGATGCTCAAGAGGTTCTCAAAACTGCATTGACGTGCTGCATGTTATCTTAACTTTTAGAACATGGTGCAGATTCTCAGTGTGATTTCATTAACACACAGATTATATTAAGTTACAGAGAAAACTCACATTAATCTTTATAACATTTTAAATGAACATTTCAATAAGCCACAGTCTATTTTACTATGTCAGACTCCTGTGTGTAGACTTCAATAAACCTGTTAAATGCAGAATAACTTATTCTATGAAATGAAGCAACTTTGCCTTCTTTGAATTAACTGTACTGTGCAGCTTTTAAACTATTTTCAAATAAACTACTTAAAATAATACTTCATTTACATAAACTTACCTTTTTCCTGTAAATTCTGCTTGACCCTTCTTATTGAAGATGAATTTGGAATCATTATATCCCCATCCATTCCATTTCAAAAGTTCTTGCCTAAAAGGGAGAAAAATATGTGAGTGACAATAGTAGCATATTACAGATCCAAAATCATTTTCCATTATATGGTTTTGGAAAAAAGTCTTACCAGGCAGCAATTCAAGAAATCAAGTACACATCAAAAGTTCATAGCTTAGAGCCAAAAAAATTCTGAAACCACAACCACTACTCCTTCAGATTGCATCCTATGACTTGAAAGACCAGCTCTATGAAAACAACCACCAGCTTAAGTCGTTGCACACGGTATTGAATCATAGAATCATTAAGGTTGGGAAAGACCTTTAAGATCATTATGTCCAACCTTTCACCAAACACTGCCATGCCAACTAAACCACAGTACTAAGTGCCTCATCCAGCCTTTTCCTGAACACCTTCAGGGATGGTGACTCTACCACCTCCCTGGGCAGCCTGTTTCAATTTCTGATAGCCCTTTCAGCAAAAAAATTCTCCCTGATGTCCAACCTGAACCTCTCCAGATGCAGCTTGAGGCCATTTCCTCTCATCCTGTGTCACCTATTACCTGGGAGAAAAGACAGACCCCACCTGGCTACACCCTCCTGACAGAGAGCTGTAGAGTGTGACAAGGTCACCCCTGAGCCTCCTTTTCTCCAGGCTCAACACCCCCAGCTCCTTCAGCCACTCGTTATCAGAGTTGTGCTCCAGACCCTTCCCTGCTGACTCCACTGCCCTTCTCTGGACATGCTCCAGCTCCTCAACGGCTTTCTTGCTGTGAGGGACCCAGAACTGAACACAGGATTGGAGCTGTGGCCTCCCAAGTGCTGAGAACAGGGGGGTGATCTGCTGGCCACACTATTGCTGATCTAGGCCAGGATGCCTTTGGCCTTCTTGGCCACCTGGACATGCACTGGCTCACTCCAGCCAGCTGACCAGCATCTGAAGGTCCTTTTCCACTGGGCCTTTTACTTTGCAGCCACTCTGCCCCCAGCCTGTAGCAGTACATGGGGTTATTGGGACTGAAGGGATTTGTCTGTTTGTTCTTCTTCTGTGTAGAGAGGGGGATCACCAGTGATGTGGTGGTATTTTCCAATTAGCAAGTGTAATGTGTGAAAGATGCTTGGTTTTCACTCTATACATAAACATCAACATACAAATACGTAACATCTAAATATTTTCAGAATAAAAAATACATTTAGTATTTAAATTTATTTTCTTGACATAGAATAGAATTTTCTTGACAGAGAATAATGATTTTAGTTCCTTGTCATCACTACTGCAATCCCACAGCATTCTTAACATTCAGTTGATGAGGCACTTTGAGGCACATTTGGACTGAAAGTCATAAATAACAAAACCTCAAGAAGTGCAAGAATAACATATCAAATACAACCAGAATGTGATAGCATAAAACTATAAATACATAAAGACCAAACTCACAACTGCCAAAATACAAGTAGAAAATTGAAAAATCTTAAGCACAACCATATCAGATCTCTTAACTATGAGGTCATCAGAACTGTATCAGTGTAGGTATATTTAAGACTTAAGAAATACACTAGTAGTAATTATTAATCACATTAATCAAGCTTTGCTTTAAAATTTTGTCATTTATTTACATTACAAATTAAATTACTAACCTAGAAACTGAATTTTAGTTAGAAGAGATGCATCTCAAAGAAGTCTGTCAAAAGATCATTTACCCCCCTGCCCCATATATAGTAAATGTAGCTCTTACTCTTTGACTGCCTAAGAATAAAATGATCAGGAGTGACCATTTCAAAAAGACCTTGTGACTCAGAGAAAGCACTGCCTCTATCACTTTCAGCTCCAGCATTACATGCAAGATAATTGTATGATGATTGATTACCAAAGGTTTTCATTATAACGATAATATTTACACATGGTGTTGACATACTGTCAGTGTAATTCAACAGACTTGGCTTGAACAAAATCAATTTTCTTCAAACTGCCTGCATGCAAGGTTTTAATTAATCAAATGGAAAAAAGCCACGGTCATGTATTTCATTACAATTGTTTGATTCAGACATTTCAACCAGCCTTTGACAAATCTGGCACTTAAAGCAAACTTTATCAGTTACTGAATACTGAAATGACTCTACACAGTTTTGTGAAATAGCCAGTCTATGTTGTTCTTCCATACTGAAGAATCAATTCTAAAATTTCAGCCAAAATTAAACTGAGCAGAGCTGTCCAGATAGAGAAGCTTCTTCAGCTGCCTCCTCTTGCTGATCTTTACACACGTAGGGTTCATACAGGAAAAGACAAGGATCCACTCGTGTTCCATAGCATGGGAATGCCTTGTGCTATTGTGCTGACAGATTATCAAAAAGTGTTCTTAAAGCACGTTTTGCAGACTTGCCCATTTTATCCTTATTTCTATGTATGTATATTTATAAATGCTGCATACATTTATATGAAGTTCCACAAAGAAATTAAGTCATACACAGTGGAGCTGCTCCCAGCTGAGAAGGTGACGCACAATTGGCCAGCTCAAGTGATTTTTTTTTAACTAAATGTTCCTTTCAAACCCCAATCACTACAGTCCTCCTCAAGGAAAGATTTCTCCCTCTGCTGACTAAATGCAGTATTTCTATATACCTGACCTCTGTAGTTTGTTGAATCCCGTAAAGTCAGAACAGACTTGATACTACCAAGCAAAATTGAGGAACGCTCAATCTGCTTCACCTCAAAGTTAGAGAGGGAAGTCCTCTTGCAAGACAGTGCCAAAATAAATACCCCAACAATGAAACATGAAACAGGCTACAGAAAGTACCTGCAAATCTGGAGACAATCAGAGCAAGACACAAAAGGCCACGCTCTAAAGAAACTAGTGACATGAGAGAAACTGATAACGGCCAGGTTTGGAATTATCATTAGTCCTGATGTCAGTACAGACAAATACTTTCCACAAAATCATAGGAAGGTATTATTAATTAAGGACAAAAAGACAGACTCAGATATGAGGCTTTTCTGCTCCACTAACCACATTCCCATCTGCTTGCCTGTTCTAAAGGCCTAATTTCCTAGGTTGGTGTTAAACCACCTGGCACTTTGATCAGGCTCTAAAATACAGAACAGAGTTTAAGAGTTTTAACTCCAAAGTGTTTATTTTCTGGTTGAACTATTCCTGAGGAAATTAAGGACACAAAGCATTACTCTGCCATACAGCACAGCTCCCATCATTGGTGTGATGATAATAATTAAATTAAAATCTAAAGAAACAGTTTGCACGTTTGCAGCAGAACAGCTGACCCAAACATCTTGGCTACCTTGAAACACAAAGGCAGGAGATTTCACACCACCAAACACAATGGGCAGTACTATATCTTGTGGCAGGTAAAACCAGAACAAGAAACTTAAGCACCAAATTTCAATATTCAAAACTATAGTGAGCAAGTCTGAGGTTTCCATTTGGAGACAGGAAGGTATTTTTTGAATGAGCCATTTTACATTTATTCCTTCTTTTCTTCCACCACACCAGAGTCCTGCCAATTTAAGAACTGTGGTTTGATTTACGTACTGCAGTTTTTAGCACTTCATGCCTACATGCTACAAACAAGTCAGAGGAAATACTACATATGGCTTCCCAAAAAAGTGAAGCCTAAAGACGCCAGATTTTAAAAGAAAGGCTGATCTGATTTGTAAATCACACAGTCTGAAGAAGACCAAGCTGTTCAGATCTTCTTGCATTACCATCTGAAAGGTATGTTCGCCATAAGCAAGAGCAGGTGAACCTCAAGACTCAAGAGAATTACCCTCAGCAGAGAGGGAAGCAGAAGACATCCAGAGGAGATCTCCAAGCCTTTATGACTACAGAGGCAATAGCAATGTCATACTCATATAATTCCAGACTGAACTTTTTGGAAAAGTGTTACATATTAGCTGCCATACTACCCAGCCCAGGTGAAGCAGCTCTGCCAGATGAAGCCAGAGCAGTGTCCTACTCTTTCCTAGGTCTGGCTCACTACCCCAGCTCCCTCAAGTAAGGGAAATACACTGTAACACACACTGGCTCTGCATTGCCTCGTCTTTCCAGCTTGCACTTGGAAATCAAAACTGTGATCTGATGGTAGGAAACAGAGGGTAAGCAAGGAAAAAAAGTCTTTAAAGTGTAACAGCATCCCTCCCTTGGCATTTTTATACTGCCCTTGCACAGCATTATTTCCACAGTCACCGTTTCTCAGAAAATGCTTTTCACACCCCAGCGGCAGCACAGCACTCACACTGCCCTCTAATGCCCTGGAGCAGCAATCAGTGCTGCCTGCCAGATTAGCATCATGCACCATGTTTACCTTGGCTCTCAAGAATGAACCAAGCTAAAACTGAGCAATCAATGTACCTTCTACATTTCCCAAACTTTTCACTCCCAGTATCATTATTAAGAGAATATCATTCATCTTATATGCCAGATGAATATAAAGGCCAGAAAGGACAGCTGACCATCTGCAGACTTAAGCACACATTAAAATCCTCCTCCATGTAAAAGTATCCAATGTATCCAGGGCTGTCTCTGAGAACTTCAACTACCTGTTGATCTGCAACTAATACGTACCATCATTACACCTAAACTTTTACAAATTATGTATCTGCTAACACATCATGTTTTGTACTATCTGAAACAAAACTACCCTTTCAGTAATCGCTTCTATCCTCATTCTTCAAATATTCAAGGATTTGGTTGTTAAATGTTAAAATAACTAAAAAAAAAAAAAAAAAAAAAAAAAAAAAAACAAAAAAAAAAAAAAAAAAAAAAAAAAAAAACAAAACAAAAAAACAAAAAACAAAAAAAAAAAAACAACACCTGAATACCTTGTATATCTGAATACATCAAAATATGTTAAGAAGTTTCATGTCCCAGCCTGAAAAAAAAAGCTGCTGAGTTTGACTTAGTCAAGCGACATGCTCATGCTACACATGTTTTATGTGTAGCAAGATATAACTTACACACCCTTCTGGTTTTCTTCCCAGACTCCTTTCCAAGAATATATAGCCAAGACTCTCACCAACATCTGACATTATTCTCACTGCAAACTAAATGTTATTCAGTATTGTACCCAAACTATCTTAAAGACAACACTGTTCCTACGCAGTACATTGGCTTCAACAAAATATCAAGCTCATAGACTATCTCATTTTTGACAGAAACGTGGAATATTTTAGCCAGAAATAGTAGAAACTGACTAGTACTTTCTTGCCTTCTAGCTTAAATGATAGAAATTCACTTCTAAAATATATGAAGTAGTATAAATCAAACTGAAGATTTTTAATGTGTATTTTTTTTATATATATATGTACATGAAATTATATTGTCTGAAAGAAAACAAGTCACCAAGCAACAGATTAACACAGTGTGACTAGTTTAAGTGAATTTAAATATTTCACTTCTATTACAATGCCTGACATTAAAATACTAGTTGACTCACTGGATAAGGATTTTTGCAGTTGGGGAGCAGGAGGGTGAACCCTGGCCCACCAGCTGAATTAGTGCTCCTGAAGAATCCAGTCAGTCAGCTGGGCAGGCAGAGGCCTTTGACTACACTATTTCAACAAACTGTACCTGCCAGCAAATCTCAGATTTTAGCGACTAGCACAGTGACTGGATGAAAAAGTTCCCATCTCTCCCATAGGAAACTGTGGATATCCTTCAGTCTCCCACAGGTAGCCAAGGCTTCTTTGGAGAAACAAGATGAATGTGCAGTTCAATCCAGCTGGAGAAACGTGACTCAGGTGGAGCAAAGTCCAGATGCTCCCATCAGTTTCCTCACAATAACCACCAACACTGTCAATTTAATCACCAGTGGATGCTCAGCATTAAAATCACATACACATAAAATATTCATAGGCACTGCTGTTGCACAATGGAAGAACCAGCAGATTCCTAGAAATCAGTTTAATGCGGCAATTTTAAGGGCTACCACATGGGCTTAAGCACCAGTTTTTGCCTAATATAACACAGTCTTGCAAAAGTCAGTGTGTGGGTGCAGTAATACTGAGGTAGTTTTATGGTGGTAAGGTGTTACAAGAAGACATTACCCAAGGAACAACTCCTGAGAGCCTACCTCAGCTGGACTTTGGGTTACCAACCCAGCCGCCCAGCTGGAAATTGAGAAATCTTTACACAGTGGTACCAGAAGATCACTCTCCCTCTCCCCTGGAACAGTCCCACTTCTCAAGCAACACAGAGTGCTTTTGAAGCCAGTAGTAAATTAGCATCAGGTGCCTGAAATAAAGAAAGAATATGCAGCCCAAGGAATTGTTTCAAGAACTGCTTTTGAAAGCACCATTTATCTGGAGAGGAATGCCATTCTGCAGCCAGAGAGTATCTGCTGTGTTTGTCATTCTTATACTTTTTCCCTCTTGGAAGACCTTCCCTGCAGCAAACCTAACATAGTTGTTCTCAAGTCTGAAGTCAAACAACACCTGTTTTATAACCTTAGACACATTCAGGTTCTGTAGCCCACACTTTCAGCTAACCCCCTGCAGCTGCACATACACCCATTCAGTTGCTATTCTGTTTGCTCAATACCTAATACAACACCAACTTGGGCTCATAATTACACTTTAAACCTACAGTAAGCAGCAGATGCAGACAAGCAGATTTTAGGCATAAGACATCAAGGGTTTAGGTACATAAATGCAGAGTGCTTTTCTTTAAATTATTCTTATAAAACAAGTGTTCACTTTCCTTACACACATTCTTAGCTTTGACTATTTCATGACTCTTCATTTCACCACACTGTAATAAACAAAGCCCCAAGGAATAAGGAAATTAGTGTTTCTATAGTAAATAGAAACTTTCCATAGTAAATAAAGTCAATTAGGGCGAATTAAAGATCGAGGAAAGCCAAGGCATTATAACCATTCTTCCCAGCAGACAATTGGCCAAACGATGATTCTTATGCAACAGAATACTTTACTAGAAGCTCTCTCTACCTACTCTTCCACCTACTACTTCAGCTGACACCAGTTTCACTTTTATCTCTGAAGAGACTGCTCTACTATAAAATGCACACACATAGCTACTTCCAGGCAGTAAATGAAACAGCACAAAGAGATAAGTTCTTTGAGAAGTATTTTCTGAAAGCTTGCAAAACCAGGAAAAATCTGCTTTGCTGTCTTAAAAGAAATAACCCACTGAAGGAATCAACTCTCTGCCATTTTTCTGCACAAATAAGTTCAGTTCCTGGACACCTTTTTTACCCATCCCTTAGAAAATGTTTTAGCATGCTTTGTAGCAAACACATCATGGCTCAAGAAACCTTTCTGGCCTACACCATCAACCCTGATGGTGTTGCACAAACAGCCCAGTTTTGGGTATAACAACACTACAGAGGTATTAGGCTTGTCCATCACATTCAACCTGCAACTGATTTTTAATACTCCACATTATTTATTTTCTACAAAAAGGTACAGTAACACTTCAGCAAAGTCTAATTGACTGCAGTCTGCTACACTACTGATCTTCTTAATTTGCTTTAGCTCAAAGTAGCTTCTAGTCCAAGTAATCGCTTTAATCTATTGCATTATCAGATTATTCTAATTCTATTCAGTTTAAATAAACACATCAAGCTTAAATAAACAGCTACATACACATTCATTTTCTTGTACATAACAGTACAGATCTCACTAGATAACAAGCAGCTGACCTACAAAAGTCTGTCAGTTGTTCCCGTGAACAGCTACTTGCACTCACAGAATAATCTATTCTGAGTTTCATATATTAAACACTTCACACTTTCTTCTAGGTTCTTTTTCTAATAAAATTTAGCTAATGAATATATCCAGTTTAGCTTACTTGATATCAAATGATCTAACAAGGAATATTGTGTAAATAAATTTTTATAGATTTCCTACACTTCATCTTCCTGACATGAAACTACTTGGAGCTATGTGTTAGACACAAATTGCTGTTGCATATGAAGTCACCTTTACCATCAGATTATGACACTTTTTTTCATGTTTCATGTTAATGTTTCCATGAGAGAATCTTCTTTATCTGTTCCTCAAGTATTAAGTTTAACTAACAGTTAATTGCTTTGATGCAATCACAACCTCCTGTGAACTGCCACGCCTTCCTCAATGCAACAGGTTCTTACTCTTCTGATTTCTTAAGACTAGCAAAATGGGAACAGCCCTTTCCTTCTTCACTCTTTTTCATCACCTTAAACTCAGAAGTCAGCTACACCATGATACAGCTTAGCACCACGTGTTGCTTAAACACTGTTCTCTAATATTATAAAGATGACTCTGAGTATTGGGGGTAAGATACAAAGCCTCTCTGAAGACACTTGTTATATCTTAGTAGGAGTTATGCTGCTGCATAATAACATCATAATCGTTAGCAGCAAGAATTGCAAGTGTCTCTCTGAAGAAGGTATGGCAACATGAACACATTACCCTGAACAACCTGCCTGTGAACTCAACACACAGCAGTCAGCTCGCTACACACTCATCCCTTAGTTTACCCTGTGTGACAGTATGTCCATAATAATTAAAAGATATTCACAAGCCTCTCTTCATCCCTTAGGAAAGCAGCTTCTCTGCAGAGAGATAGGATAATCAGGAGATCCTGTCCTGCTTTCTGTTGCTCCAGGACAGAATAAATTTTAAGCCTACAAGCTACTGAATCAACGTTTAGTTAAACTAAATCAATTATCCCTTTTAACAAAGACCAAGTGGTTGAAAGTTTGATTTAAGTAAGTTATACTGTATAAGCTATTTTGATGAGATCAGTATCAATGCATGCTCTATCCCTGAGGCACTCTTACTTTCTAGCACACCCAGCAGTTACTCTGGTACAGCTCTGTTCCAGGAAGTTGCAGCACCTGACTGCTTCCAAAGCAGTACAAGTTCAACACCTCATGTACACACAGCTATTCTGAAGATTAAGCAAGTTTTTAACTAAAGTCTCACCAGCAAAGTGAGCTTACCAGTCAACAAAAGTCAATAGCATAACATAAAAGGACAAGAAAAGTAATTTCGAGAAGAGTTATTTTCAGGCTCAATTGTTTTACCAACATTTTCAGCATGACTATCATCCTCTTAAGGCTTCAACACACACTGTGTAACTATGATCCCATCTTTCACCAACACACTCAATTAAAAGACTACATTCAAGCCAGGAATGCCACTGAGAAATAATATCTCTCTACTCTTACAGTACCTAAGATTTCCCTCAAGAGGATACTCAGGCAAATAGTTGCATATCTTTTGAGGAATTTTCCCATCTCTATAACTTGAGAAAGCAGAAAGTGTATTACAATCCTTAAACATATCAATATGCAAATGCATTGCTCAGTCTTTTTATTTGGAAATAAGAAGAACTGGATTTCAGTCAATACCACGTACTCTCCATCCTCCCCTTGCTGTTAAGAGATAATGTCTGGATAAGATCTTTAACAGTTTGGTCGTTGAACTATCAACAAGAAAGCCATGTTTCTAGAGGCCACTGTCTACTGACTGCTAGAAAAGCAGCCAGGAAAAAAAATTCTGTGATCACAGACCTAAAGTACTACAAAGGATTTTTTAATCAAAGAAAGCCATTTACTTGTAGAAGAAATGCAACATGAGGAGAGTGCACCTAAATCTACTAAAGTAGCGTCCATAGCTTTGCTACTATTTCAGACACTACAGGAAAGATGCAACAGGTGTAAAGAACAAAAATTTTGCTTAAAGTACTTTTGGCTACAGCTTTGCTAGGAAAAATCAAAGTATCAGTTCAAAAGAGACAGAATTGCTGAATCAGCACTCAACAGACTGCAAGAAAACAGCATCCAGCTTTGGATTGTCCTAGTATTACCAATAAAGGGCACGTCTCTAGGTCAGTTATTTTTACTAGATTTTCTCATCAACCTTCTTGGCCCCACAAATAAAAATCAGCTCCAGATTAGGTGTGAGTCACTAGAACAAGACTCAGGAATTCACCGTTTGCCCCCTCCAAATCAGTGTAGGCAACAGAACTTTCTCCTCCATCACTCCAAAACCTGGGTATTATCCTCAAACACGAGCTCAACCAAGATCCTAATTTCCTTGCTATACTGAAGTATCAGAACTTTCACATGCAGCATCTTAGGAGTGTTTCAACTGTATCTCAGATGTTCAGACAGAAACTTAAGACTGAGATAAAGCTCCCTTTAAGTTTTTCTTGTTTCTACACATAGAACAAAAAGGCTGGGCTCTATGTACAGAAAGAAAGTTGTACCTCTGGTGAAGAACAAGCTAAGCTTCCCCACAGCTCCCTTACACCTCCACAGCAAATTTTTATTCTGAGTCCAGATCAAGTTATTTAGATCTATAATTATAGATCTATAGATCGATATTCTATAGCAAATCCTAA
The DNA here is from genome assembly GCA_030060385.1 of Muscicapa striata striata. Taxonomy (NCBI): domain Eukaryota; kingdom Metazoa; phylum Chordata; class Aves; order Passeriformes; family Muscicapidae; genus Muscicapa; species Muscicapa striata. Next base: position 1,025,949 of record JAREIS010000056.1, on the reverse strand, counting down.
GAGGGGAGTGCAACGTCAATAACTTGTAGAAGTACAGGTGTTAAGTTCCCCAAGCCTGTGTCTCCACTGAGAAACAAGCTATCTTTGAGTTCACAGACATCTTCACAAAAGTTTGTTTCTCCTGTTCTTCACAGATGCAATAACTGGCTGCAGAAATTATACAGCAATCCATTTAAACTAAGTCCCTGAAAAATAGCTACGCTGGTATTTTTTCAGAAATAGTAATTTCTTCCTAGATTCAAACCAAACAAAAACTCAATATGGAAGGCAACAACTTCAGAAACACCCATTTGTCCCAGTGAGAAGCATTGTTTGATTCATCTCCTGCACAAGCATCAAATTCCCCTCAATGAGAACTAAAAGCTTCCAAAGCTGTTCACATTTGACTGCATGTGCATGACATGCCAGTCCTCCCAAAGCAGTCACATTCAGCTTGTGACCATAGGCCCCATAGGCCACAAATTGCCTGTCAGGAGAATCCAGGCTGTTTCTTGCTCTCTTCTTGAAAAGGTTGGGAGCAAAGCATGGGCTGAATGGACTTTGCTCAAAGGAAGAACAGCTCTTCTATTCACTGCTTGCCCAGGCTGCCTCTGGCCTGCCCCTATGCACTAATGAACTAGTTCCCATCCACAGCTCAAGAGAGAACAGGAGGCTGTCTACAACCTAAGCCTTAAAATGCTCTTACAAGATAGAAAGCCAACACACATATAGAAAACCCACATCTGAGAAAGAGGGAGCAGTAAAAGGACACCTCAAAACCAATACAAGTCCACGCCAGCAGAGGGGGCCTCATGATAATAAGTTATATGGAACTACATAATGGTATTATCTGAACTAGAGAATTTGGCTATTTATCTTCCTTTGGTGTAATGTAACTGACTCCTTATTACTACAAACAGCAAGAACCAGAAAAAGTAGTTCATAACTCTAACATTATTCCTTTCAAAGAAACTTTTGTTAGAACCTAATGTATGAGCACACTCTGGCAGTGTTCACATCAGCTGAAGGTTTCTGTGAACAGGGGAGGACTAAGAGACCAGACACAGACCTTGCTCTTCACACGTGCTGCATCCCTCATTAAAGCAGTCTCAAAGCATTTTACAAAAATAAAACTTCTCCATCATATCTAAAGATGTGATTAAGATGCCCTGCACGACTTTCCATCTTAACACCATCTCGCTTACTACAGAAACGAAAGAGGCTAAAGATAGCCTTCTTTCGGTTTTCTCCTGTCCCCTCAGCGGCGCATGGCTCAGCACCTCACCGCGCCCGGGCTCTGCCTCACCCGCTCTCCCGCCGGAGCCCGCTCCTCCCGCAGAGCCCACGCGGGCCCTCCCGGGCCCCGCCGGCCCGCGCCCGTCCCCGCCCGGGAGGAGAGCGCCGTCAGAGCGCTGTCCGAGCGCTGTCACAGCGAGGGCCGCCCGGCCCCGGCCCGCAGCCCCGGCCCCGCGCTCCGGGAGCCCGCCCGGCCCGGCCCCGCCGCGGGGACCCCCGCCCGCACCCACCGCTTCTTCGGGATAGAGCCGGAGGCCGGCCCGGCGGAGCCGCCCTGCGCCTTGCAGGGGCTCGGGGACAGCGCTTGTCGCCCCGGCGCCCGCGGCGAGCCCCGCAGGTGCCCAGAGATGATGCGCAGCCGCCGCCGGGCGGAGGACGGGGAGCCGCCGCCGCCTCCCGCTGCCTCCCCGGCCGCGGCCGCCATCGCTTCCGTGTTGTGGCGCGACCGCCGCCGGGTGAGAGGGCGCGCGGGCGGAAGGCGCCGCCCGGCGGCACCGCCCGCCCCCGCGCCCCGCGGCCGCTCGCTCCCGTGGCTGCTCGCTCCCGGTCCCCGGCCTGGCCAGGCCCTGCCGCGGCTCCTGCTCGGCAGCGCTGCGCTTGGTGGGCAAACCAGAGAGAGAGAAAAGGCGTTTATGAACGATTTCCCGCCTCCGGTGCTGTAATTACAGCCCCTCTGGGTCGCTGAACAAACTTGAGAGAACACAAAGGTGGCCTTCAGAGATGAGGATTGCCTAAGTTAATGATGAAATGCTAATTCATGGCAATAGCATAGGCGGGTTACTTAAGAAATGGGTCGGTGAGGTGGCAGATAATCTTACAGGTGTTACAGATTTTATCATGGCTGTTGACAGGGGCACAAGGCCCTGGTGAGTGCAGGGCTGCTGAGCCCTCAGCCTGTGAAAGCCGGCTGTGCGGGAAGGGAGGATCCAGGTCCCGGGGGTCTGCTCCCCACTAAACCCGCACCATGCGATGAATGCTGACCGACTGCTGGGACTGCATCCCCTTCTGTATCTGGGGTAGCCATCATTGGGCCAATCCCTGCGGAGACTGACAATCCTGACTGTATTTAGGTCCTTCGGGAACATCGGCGATTCACTTTGTAGCGTCACTTTGAAGAGGGAGAAGAACTGGGATTTAAGGGGACATACAGACTTGATGCCAACCCCAGGTGTTTTCTGCTATGAATTCGCCTTGATGCACCAGAATGCTTTGGATCTCCACTCAGGAAAGAATGTGAAAACTGGAAACATTTTAAAGTAGAACATATGAGAAGAGGATTTTTTTCCATAAGGAAATGAAAAAAAAGCTTAACAAACTGAGTCCTTTACAAAAGACTAAGATAAGTTATCAGTCTTCAAGTACGTAAAAGACTGCTATGGAGTGAAAGGAAGTAATCAATCTGCTGTTCATGTCCCAGCTAGGTTGGTGAGAAGTAATGAGCTCAAACTGCAAGATACAACTTCGGTATTAGCATTAGACTACTTTCTAATGGCAGTGAAAATGAAAAACTGTTGTAGTCTGCCTAAGTAGAGAACAAAGTCACCTTCATTAGACAGCGTTAAGAACAGACAACATACATCTATCAGACATATTATAAGCAGTTTTGCTCAGGGCAAGGTGATGGGCTAGATGACCTGCTCAGATTAATTCCAGCTTTTCCTCTGTGATATGAAGTATCTCACACTGTTGAAGCCTACTCAGTTGTCACACAGGACCTACTTTCATGATCAGCTTTTGCCACTGACTGGCACTGACCAGCTTTTTGGAAGTCCTGGAGTGGATTGCTGGGATCTGTGTGATGACTGATCCTTTCATAGTGACATTTTGTCTATCAGTGTTGATTTATTTGTTCATTTCTTACTCAAATATTTTTTACGTATGTGAAATAAAATCCCATGAAAATTGATAAAACTCTTGCCCTCTTACAAACCTCTTTTAGAGACCTTCTTCTCCCATGATACTTCAACATGATACCTTTCCATTAGCTAAGCAATTTGCAGGTAGTTCTCTGGGGAGCAGAATGTACTGCACAAACAGTGAGACTTGAGCTCAGTTCATTACCTCACATGCAATATTGGTGCTTCTTTGAGTCATAGCTCCTCATATATAAACCAAGGATAGCAGTATGTCCCTAGAGAGACTGCTCTGAAGATAAATACACTATGGACTGTGTGACAATATAGGACCAAACCCAGTAATGCCTGCTGATGAGAAGCAGTTCATAAAAGCCACCCAGGTGCTATTAGTGTTTGTTTTGCTTTTATTCTCACCATTGTTAATTGATTTTATGCCCTTTGTGTACTTTGTCTAGAAAACAGTCTGCAGTTTTCCTGGGGCAGTGATTGCACTAGTTGCAATGGGATCTCAGCCTTAAGTTAGGTTTCTGGTATTAGTGCAAGATAAACAACTGTTGTGGCAGTTTGATAGTTTGGTTATGGAGTTAAATTTGCCCCCTGTGAATAGTATACAAGTTTCTGGATTAACTCATGCATACCCACATTTAGCTGTCTGCTGCTGTGGAGGCAGTCTGTAGGGAACAAGCACAGGTCTTGACTGAATTTCCATTCACATTGTTTACTGAAGTTCTGGATATAGCTGGAGGGACTTTCAGTTACAGTTACCTAAAACTTTCCACATTGCTGAAAGCTGCCAAAGAGATACTATATCCCCTGTAGTAGGCTTCAGATTTTCCTAGAATGTCTCCTTGTATCACAGTCACTTGTAAGAAACAATAATGAGCCCATTGGTCATGTATTTGATCCTAATTGTAGAGCTTCACAGTGAAAAATTGACTTCAACTAGCATTTGATAAGGAATATTTGTCACCACTTACAACTTATTTCTCAAAAAAGTTCCAAATAAATTTTTAAGTATGTATGTAAATGGAGATTTAACTGGGGATGCTAGAGACATGGTGGTATGATTTGGAAACTATTGAGAGCCTTGTCTTTTGCAAAGGAGTGGAATAGCTAAGTCACACCTCATTTTTGTGCAAGAGGGGTCTTTTCTTACAATAAGAATGCTAAGCTCCTACCAGTGCTCTGCATGCAATCCCTGCTTCCCTTGGAAGGATGGCAATCTTCATAAAAAGCAGCAGTAACATAATGTGCTGTCAGATTGTGAGGTCACTGTTTTTCATTTGCCTGAAGTGACTGGCATGTTTTCAAAAACTATATCCAATTTAACCACATAATTAGTTCTGATAAGTAGTAGTGCTGACAAAAAAACAGGAAACATGATTTTGAAATAGTATGTTGTGACACCGAAGAGAATTTACATCAGTAAAAATACCAGCAGATCTACAATGCAGGAGTTGGAAGTTTTCTAATTGTTGTTGAGCCACAGCAACAGCCTTTGCCATTCCATGAGCTGTCCTTCCCATAAAACCAAGTGCATCTGTACACGTGAGATGCCACCTCAGTGTGACACCCCATGTCATTAAAGGCCTACATTTCTAGAATTCTGCATATAGGCATTTTCATAAAGCACAGTTTTAAAGCCAGTTTACAGTGTAAGACAAAATAAAGTTGCCAGAGTACTTTTAACTTTCAAAGAGGTCTTCATAACAAGGTGTCTCAGAGTTCCATTACGCAGTGGTCCCATGGGAGGCCACAGAGGGAACATGCTCTCAGGACAAACACTACACTCCTAGGCAACCTGCACACAGGCTGTGCAAAGAAAAGACTCTTCAGATAAATCTTCCCTTGAGTGGAGTCCTGCAACAGGTTGTAGAGAATCACCTGATATAGCATGAGAGCCCCTGAGATGTAGGTATCAGATGCAGAAAATTAATTGGTGGGAAGTAGCAACTGTACATACCTCAGAGAAAGAAGGTAAAGTACAGTGCTCAACCTAAACCGTAGTAAGAACTTGGAAATGTTTCAAAGAAGTTTTATTGAAACATGAGAAAGTTCCCAGTCCTGGCAGGAAGTGCAGTGCTGTAGTACGTATCTGTGCTATTCCTTTACTGACTAAATAGCAGAAAGGGTTGTGGGATTCTTTTTGTTTATTTTCAAAGTGACTGAGGCTTGAGCTACAATTATTCACCTCACTGCTTCTGAAGGCAACATTATCATAATACTAGGCTTTGAGAAAATAGACATAAAGAAGCCTTTGCTTTCTAGAAAAATGAAAAAGTAGAAACTAATTTTTTCAAGACTCTTCACTTCATGGTGCTGCTTGCAAGGCTTAAACAGGAGGAAACACCTATTGAATAAGGCATGTTCCAGATGTTCTTTCTCCAGTTCAGCCACTATTAAGATGTGATTGACACTAATGTATTAAAACACCTTTTTGTTCTGTACCCCTGTACAAAAGGCACCGCCTACAGAAGAGGTTTAGGATGGGTGTGAGACATCCACAGCTGAATCATGGACTAAGAAGAAGCTGTTGAGGCAACAAAAGGGGGAAAAATGCGTAAGTCCTTGAGATAACCTCTGGATTAGTCATTTTTTTCAGAGGTGGAAAAAAAAACCAACCAAGCCTACACACATTTGTGAACATGTCATTCAACACCAAGTAATACATGGGAGGAGTTTTGTTGATATGGAATGGGCCAAGAAGTTTTCCTGAAGTAGCCAATTTCTCTAAGACCTACTTAGGCATTGTGTCACTTTTATAATGTCAGCAGAGTCCCTGGGAAAAGGCACTGCCTCCATCCATCAATCCATCCATCCACTAGCAGCTTACAGCACTATGAGCTCAGCTTGTTGGCCTCAGTGCCACAGAAAAAGAAAGGCCCAGGTCTCAGAGCTTAGAGCTACAAAGAAGCCTGCAGAACCTCAAGCCAGGCAAGGATCAGCCTGGGTTTGAAAAGTTACACAAGGATAGGAGTGATAATAGGGGAAAAATGATAAGAAAGAGTATGGGCCTTTAATGAAACCTCTAATTTAGGGATCTCCAACCAGTAGCTGACCTTTTTTGTATAAAAAAGGTTAGTGGGCAGTGTCTTCTCTCTTTACACCTACAAAAAATGCAGATGTTTTTCTACATGGTGGTCGACTCTCTCCTGTTAAAGAGAGAAAATGTAAAAGGAGCTCAACTATTTCAGCTTTCAGTCAACAAGATTAACTGAAAGCTTAGAAATGCTAGAACTTAAAAGTAAGTCTATCTGAACAAGGGATGATCACTGAGAATCAAATACTAGGTCCTTTAAATATATTTAAATTTAAGTATATTTAAAAATGCATATAGACTCCTCAGTGTAACTGCTGTGACTTCACTAAGCCTTCCACTGGTGCTCCAAAACACTTGTTACTGATATATTTTTACTATTGCTTTGGTAACTCCAGACCTGAATTTGCTGTATACCGATTTTGCCTGTCTCAATAATTCTTATATCATATTATTTGATGATTATCTCCCATACAATAGTAAAATTATCCTGTAAAGGTAGCTACTAATGGAAAGCCAAGATTATATAACTAATAAGAGGGAATTTTATTAAACATCTGAATTTCCAGGTGCTTTGTGAAAGTTGAAGGCAGTGTACAATCACTCTGAGGCATCTGTATTTGTTCTGATATATGCAGGCATCCATATCCTTTTTATAAATCAGATGCATAGTCTTTTAACACACAGCTAAGAGGGGAGACTATGACTGTCATTTAAGATCTGATGGGGAAATGGGTTAGGCTGAGTCCTGATGTTCTGCAGATTTGCAGTTTATGCACTAAACTACTTTAAGCTATGCTTACCCAAATAGCCACTTTCTCCCATCCCCTGAACTTGTACTTTTTTTTCAGCCCTGAGTGATATTCAGTTCCTTCTTAGTCTGTTCCCTCAAAGTTTCCATCAATTCCTTCTAATTTGGCTCAAATTCCCTCTGGAATGCCAAATAAAGAGGTGCTCTCCCTGGATGCACTGAAGTAATGTAGGGGACTAACACAATTCATTTTGGGAGACATGCCTCAGAATGAAGAATTCAGGAATACAAAGGAATGAGAACAGATTAGATGAGAGTCAGGCAGAGTGTGGACAAACACACGTGGTGGTATTAAGCATTTAATGGTCCCTTCATGTGCTGTGCCAAGAGGGGATTGAGCATCCTAAGCAGTTACACAGCAAGATAATGGAACCAAACTGAACATTTTTTTTGAGCTTGCCACAGAAAGTTTTGGCAGAAAACTGCCAATGCCATGAACATACCATATTCTGTTTTCTTGTACCATGTTTCTTTTGTACCTCTCCTGTTGTTCAAGGAATGGGGAAATGGGGAAATGGGGAAGGAGGAATTGCAGTCAGCAAAAGAGGAACCAGAGTCACAGAGCTGTGAAGAGGGAACTTAAACACAAGCTAGTCAGCATCATCTACCACGTGGTGTTGCACCACTGGCCAACCACAGCAGAAAACTAGTGATTTAATAGTTTACAGGCAGCTAAATTATCATTATGCTAGTACTAGACCATTTGCATTTTGTTTGGGGAAGAGGCACACAGCTTCCATAACTTACTCTCTTTTTCCTTGGAACGGGATCTAAGTTTTTCAGTTCTGTCCCTTCTGAGATCAAAAAAACAAAAGGAGGAGACAGACTGAATTCTGAATAATGAGATCAGATAGTAAATCAAGGAAGTTTGAAAAAATGTAGTTAATTCTGTCATTATGTGAAACGAAACAAATGTTGATTCAATTCTAGTTTAGGCTGGGGCCATCAAGGGCAGCTGAACAGAATATTTGAATGAGTAAAAGCAACATTTCTGCTCAGATACAAATCTGTTGCTGTTTTTAAAACACAGTTTTAACATCACAATGCTGGCAAAAAGGGTTGATTTTCAGGATTTTTCAAATTACAGCACAGTATATTAAGAGAAATGAGCAGCAATTTATCTGAATATGCAAGGCCAAAAACTGAAGCACTTCAGCAGCTGCTCCACAGGCAGCTAAACTGTCTTTGTGATGAGAAAGAGACCCTCCTAGAGAAGAGTAAAGTGGACACTCATGGGCAGGAACCACTAAAAAGCATCACCTATAAGTAAGCAAGCACTGCTGAAGACAGAACAGTGAGAGTCACTAGCAGGCAGTCTGGCCATCTGTCTCCCTTTCCTTTTTGGAAATATTGGTTATTTGTTGATTTTAGCTTTTTAAAATGTTGTTTCTTTCCTGATGATGATGATGATGATGTGAATTCATCTACATATTTGATTTTCACCTTGTAGAAGTTTAATTAAGTATATACAATTAATGACTGGTGTCAGCTTATCCTGTGGAATTTGCAGCAGCAGGACACCTTAAATGTTCCTGCTGCTGCTGCCTTGCCAGACCTGAGGACTCCAGTCCCAGGCACTGTCAAGCCAATGCTGTTCTCCAGTGCTTTGTTTCAATAGAGAAATGTGGCACATACAAGGGACAACAAAGGCAGCTCCTTTTTTGAAGAACACAAAATAGATTAAGCTAGTCTCAGCTGAAAAGGATGCCATCAATTTAGACAGCAGCTTGCTCTTTCAGCTGAAAACATGGGAAATGGAGCAGCACAAATGGGTGAACTGCTTGATTCTCCAAAATATTTGTGAGATAATTAATCTCTGCTGCTTGCTTACTGCTCCATTACATGCAGTGATGTTGCTGGAGAAGGTAGGCATTTTCAAATGAGAGAAAAGCAGAATTTATTTTCTCTTAAACACAACATTCTTTGTGTGTTGAGAACTGGAAAAACAAGCTGTTTTTGTGTTCATGGCTCCTCAGCGCTGCAGCACTGGAAGTTTAGGGGCAAAGGAACAGTTGTAAAACAGAAAGTAGGGGCAAAGAAAGCAGTGCCAGACTTTGAGGGAGAATGTACTACTGTAAATATACCTAATGACTAGGCATAAAAAAAAAGTACTAAGTGATTCCTCATGCCCTTTTGAGCTGAAAGCAGCTTGGTGAGAAACCTCAGGGCAATCATTCCCAAGCTTGCTGGAACATCAAGACTCTGGAATAATACTGTTGGCTCCCCTACTAGAGCACTCCCTCCTGGCCTATGGATGCACTGGTTTTAAGAGGGCAGTTAAGGAAAATAGTACAACCTTGTGACTGAAGGAAGAATAAAACTGTAATATTAAATTCAGCAGAGGGAGAGCTAGAAAATTGAGGCATTTATCAGGACAACTATCTTGTTGTGACAATGGTTGCACTTGCTTGGACATCTTGGTACAAAGCAACGTGGGCCAATAGCATTAAAACTGCCTTATTCCAATTAAAATAGGAAGTTTCAGCTGGAATGGAGACTGTGACTCCTGGTACATAGGAAAGCAAGGCAGAGCTAAAATGACTGTTCTTGAGCCCCTAATTTGAGCTTTCCTTCTGTGTTTGAATCTTTCCTTAGATGGCTAGAAATCATTTCTGTCTTATGTCTCCAATTAAATGTTTAAATTCCTCATTTAGTGCTCAGTACATCATTCAAATACTCCAACTCTCAGAGCAGAAAGCACTCCTTTTGGATCTTCAGTGGCTTTTACAGAAAGCTTTTTAGCAATTATTTTGTAAACTGAATTGTGTATTTATATATCAGCAAAGTATCTTCTAAACACTTTTGTTATAGTATCTAAATACATTTTACTGCAGCTTCTAAGCACTTTCTAAAAGCCATTAAAAATTAAGAAGGAAAAATTATTTGCCTCAGATTTTTTTTCTGGGTGATACTGTGTATCCCAGAATTGCCATGTGTTCCTGCCTTCCATAGTTCTTACTTGAGTTGTATGGCATTGTGAGCTGTGTTAAAGCAGGCAAACTTGATCCTTATGCCTTGTCAATCTTACTTGAGATTTGAGTCAGTTATGTTTTGACTGGGTTTAAAAGAAAATATTTCCAAGTTTGGTTGTTTTTTTTTTTTTTTTCCTGTGTCAACCCTTGATTTCTCACTACATCTTACCTTGTAATGAGCTGATTTGAATCAGTGCCTCTGTAGCAAGTTTTGCCCTCAGACCTGCAAATCCCTGCAGGAGGTCGAAGCACAGGGCCAGCAGTGAGTCCTGGAGTCCCCAGCTACCGCAGACATCCCCATCTCACATCCCAAAACACAGAGGCTGAAGCTGGACCCTGAGACCTGGTGACATCTTTTCATTTGACCTACTACATCTGGGGACAGCAATTATCTTATGTAACCAGCATCTCTGTGTGAAGGTCATTTGAAATTCTGTGATACTGAGTTCAGATCGAAGGATATCTGGAAAGCTGAGCAGGGTGGATTAACAATTTTCTGTTAATCCAGCCTAAATGTGTCATTGGCAAAGGACTGGGATGTGCTGCTTGTGACCTTTGCTTCCAAATGCACCAAAGCCCAGCCTTCCTTTTACCCAGCAGATGGCCAACTGCTCTTGCTAACAGAAAATAAACCTAAGCAGGGGCTTCCTCACTAATGTTTATAGCCCTGCAGATGGACACTTTAAAGGAAAGGCAGCTTTGTTAAAACATAAAACAAAAACCTATGAAACTTAAAATTCAAGACCTGTTATTTTGTGCTTGGTAGTAGAGCTCCTTTTTCTTCAGACAAGTATGCTTGAGTAATAAAGTACGTGCAAGGCCTCTGGGAAATGTGTGCTCTGGGGATGTGGGGTAGTTTACTTCTACCAGGAGACCCAAAGACTGCAGTAACACACATGGTAGGCTTGGTACCCCTGGAAAAGTTTAGAAATATTAAGCTTAATTACAGGGTAAAATATAAATAAATACTTTGAAGTTTTGTTCAATGCAGCTCTATCTCCCCTTCCCTGATGCTGTTCTTTCCCTGAGTGTTCTTTGATCTCTCAAGGACCCTGCTGATTTAGCTGGATCCAGCTGCACACAAGTGGTTGCAATTTTGCCTAATGCCTGTGACTTTAGGTGGTCAGAGGGCACTCTTTGATGGGAATATGAAAGTCTAAACTTGAGCTAGTATTTTCTCCAAAGTTCACATTTAGGATTCACCCAGCAGCTCAGACATGGCACTGCAGCATGTAATAACTCATCCAGAGGGGATAGGTTCAATTCACAGAATTATCCCTCATATTTTGTCTCCCACCATCAACTTCTGCTGGTAGGAAGTTACCAAAATGGGCCAGCTGATGGACAGGCATCTTCTAGCATCAGTGAAGGTCTCACAGTGACAAAATGAACCAGGTAATGGAAAGCAAACTGGAAATGGAAACAAAAAACTTTCATCCATTGCTAGGACATTATGCAGTCTTAACACAGAATGGCAGCTGTTGGCAGACACTCAAAAGCTGGAGCCTGGAGTGCTTGAGAGGCTTGGACTGACCAGTCACAGGCTGTGTCAGCCAACATCCTCAGGAACTGAGGACACAAAAGACATCAGTTCTCCTCCCAGACCTGCTCTGTTTGCAGTAGTTTTCCCTCTTCTGCTTTCCCCATAACTATTACAGCCAGTGCTATTCAGTCACCAGGGAGGTAAATGCCCACCCCATCAAAGGTTACAGTAGAACTGAGATTACAGAAAATAATTTCCTGCTTAATTTTATGTAACTTCTAGAAGTATTGGAATTATTGTTTTATCATTCCTCATATGTAGCCAATTAGCTTTTTCTATCTGAAAATCTCTTGGATAATAACACAGCAAAGGATATAAAATAAGGAAGTATGACTCTCCACTAGAAAACTAAGAAAACTGGCAGGAATCTTATGGGCAGATAAAGTAAATAAAATAGCACTAACAATCTTAGCAAAGCATTCCAGATTTTGAAATGACAAAGCCCTTTTCAATAAGCTTTTTGCATTACTTAAACACTGTGTTGTGCAAACAGTTTTAATGTTCTCCTGTTACTGAGCAGGAGGTTATGCAACCAGGCCGCAATACACAGATTGCTTTTTGAAGTTGATAAAGCAGTAAAGTATTATAAAAGTATTATATACAGTATAAAAGTATTGTTACAGAAGCAAAAGCTCTTTCAAGTCATTATAACTTATGTCACAAGAAAGGGAGGTTCTTTAAACTCTGTGTCATTGTATATTATGTATTTAAGGCATAAAAAAATGACCTTGGGAGACAGAAGCCCTGCCTGCCTCAGACAATAATGGGTGCCACAAGTGTTTGCCTTTCAGAGGTGGAAAATAATGCTGTAAGCTCACATACACAAGTATGTACATATGGGCAAAGAAATGCCAAACAGGTGGAAAGAAAAATTTGCGGCATAGAAAGCCACCGAGACAAATGTCTGAGTGGGTAAGGCCGAGGGCACTTCTGTCCCCTGCTAATGTTCTCTGCCATTTTACCTTGGCATCTCTTACCTTGATAGGCTTTTACTATTTTCTGTCCTGCCCCAAGTGTCTCTAAGCTAAGTATTTCATTTTGCACTCTTTTCCCTATCTTGCTCCCTATGCTTATTTCAGGGAACAACAACTGCACGGAGTAAATCTTTGGGGTTTTATAGAGTAATTTTCAACACTTTGAGAGTGCTCCTACACATTTGCAATTATAAATAACAAAAGAAAGAAGCTAAAATTAATAAAAACATAACAAAAAGAGCTAAATACTGTTATATACAGTGAAAGCAATTAGAAGTATGAACGTACAAAAAGGCTTCTTTGATTAGCATGTTATGAAGGAATGATCATTTTTAGGGAAAGAGCATGCAGTACTTATTTCCTCCACCAAAATGTCATTGATTTTGTGTTTTGAATCCAGTTTGGAATAAATACTGTGGGGCAAAAATGTTGGATTCTCTTTCTTCATTTTAAGTCCATGTCACTTTAGGTCCTCTCACAACCAAGTGCCAGTCCGCTGGTGCTGGAGCAGACTCAGTGATGATCTAGTTATGTTCAGACCATGGTTGCTCCAAAGGAGAGATTCTAGCTAAAAATATAAGTCTTCACTCTTTTCTATCATACCCACTTTGGGCAGAAGAGAAGCATTTAGCATAGAACTGCTCTGGTAATTCCACACCAGCTCAGAGGTTGCCTTGCAACAGAGCCATATCTTGGAGTCCATATTGGACCTTATTGCTGGAAAAGAGAGAGTGGCTTGGCTGTAGCAGAATTTTCTCTGTAGCCTTTTTTTTTTTTTTTTTTTTTTTTTTTTTTTTTACTGGGTTACCCACAAATCACTAATTAAAAGGAATAGATCCTTAGAAGAGATGGATTTAGAGTTATCAGTCAGACTTGCTATTTTAATGACTATATTACATTTTACAAGAAAGAGGAGGGTATCTTTTGATAACCTTCCAGATTCCACTCATATAGCTAACTCCCATTTTGTGAAAAGCTGTATGTATATTGTGCATTTTGATATTATCTAGAACTTCAGGACACAAGATGGCAGTGTACATACTAGTGATTCAGGCTTGGAAATGCTCCTGCTACTCAAACTAAGCATATAACATTTTATTTAAGCCTATATTAATCTGATAATGTAATTGTGGTATTAGAAATAAACCTAAGAGTATTTGTCAACAGCAGCAACAAATGCAATTTGCCAATAAATGAGTATTGCATGAACGAATGTTAGGTAAAGCTTAATTCAAGATTTTATTGTACACAACAACACTCTGGAGACATTAAAAGCCTCTTATGAAACTCCTCAATTGCAATAACAAGAGGGTATCCCTTTATGAAGGAATGGAAGCTGGCTCAGTTGTAAGAGCTTCTGAGCAAAATTGGCTGCTGGGGAAAAGCATGTAAGAGAGCTGGCAGCCTGAAATATGTGGAGAGCTCAGGGCTCTCGGAGGAGTAGTGCAGATCACTGAAGTGGAACAGACTGAACAGTATCTAAAATTGAACAGGTGCCTTTCTGTGAAAAAAACTAACAAAGCGGACAACTGTTTGGCATGACAATTGAGAGAAAAAAATTTCCACTGAGAGGCATCAAATTAGGGGTAGGTCTCTGGCTGAGGAGAAAATTGCTTAAAGAGCTACAAGGAGTTGGACCTTTCCATGTGTAACTTCAGAGGAAGTTCATTCAGAGCCTCTCTGGGCACCGGTAGCTAAAGAGAACAGCAGTAACAAGCTTTCAAGGCCACTACCCAAAAACCTCTTTGGTTGGGTTGAGTTGAATACTGGAATTAGTAGGTGTAGCTAAAAAGTTATTTTGGCTGCCTTTCCTATCATCTGGTTATGCAAACATGGCCTTGCTACATAGTAAAAGGAGCCCTTAGAAAAACAGTAATATTTCAGAGTATAAAGTAATCCTCAAAGTCATTATTCTTATGGGATGTCTAATGCTGACAAAATTCTAGGCAGTCCTCCTTTCTCCTAGGGAAGGTTCAGTTGACTTTGCCTACCTAAACTCGTAGTCCTAATGGGCAAGTCAGATGGCTCCAGGAGATTCAAACTCAACACCAAAGTTCATTATTTCTGGATACAGCTCTTAATTTAACATAGTTATTAGGAATTAGATAATGAAAAAATATATATTTCTCTCAGACAGGGGTGGATATAACTATTTTCTGGTTTTGTCTCCACAATGGGAATATTTGTTATCCTCTGTTGTACTGCAGCATGGAAATCCTCCCAGTGTGAATGGAGATGGGTGTACTGAGCTTGACCAGTGTTTTTGACAGAAGGTGGAAAATGGGGAATCCTGGTCCCTGAGTCTACCTTTCTTGTGGTCATTATCTACATATAAAACTATCACCATGTTCCCAACCCCTCAATCACAGCAGCTCCAATAAAAAGTTGTCAGATTTTTCATGGTGGACCACTCCTTTTGTTACAATTGGCCAATTGCTGCTTGTTATGGCCTTATGTTCCCACACTTAAATCACTGGGTTAATACCAGGACTTCTTTTCCCTCTCTCTTTCTGTGTTTGCATAAGACTGAATTTGGCATCGATTCAAATCAAGTAATTCAAATGCCTGGTGTTTTAACTACAGCTGGGTGTGGGTTCATGACTAAAATAGAGTGTATTACCTAGCAGTTTCAGTCATTTGGTCCATTCGTCACAGTAGATTACAGAAAGTGTGACATGCGCAGAATTATGCATGCACTTTTCAACCATCTAAAACAGAGGATAAATTGAACATGTCATGGTTCTAGGAGAGTAATTTATATTGAGTACAAGCTGGGAAGGGACTAGAGCCA
Organism: Muscicapa striata striata; assembly: GCA_030060385.1. Lineage (NCBI taxonomy): Eukaryota > Metazoa > Chordata > Aves > Passeriformes > Muscicapidae > Muscicapa > Muscicapa striata. The sequence continues at coordinate 1,010,690 of JAREIS010000056.1, read as the reverse complement.
AAACCTCAGATCTAAATTACTTGAAATCCAGGGAAATTTTAATCCAAATAAAAACTTCAGAGCTGTTCATTATATAATTAAGTGAACCAACAAGAGACCATATCTCAGCACTCACTCCCAAGCTAAAGAATTCACACCAAAACTGAAGTTTTGTGGTTAAGTTCACAGATGCTTAATACTGACTGTGATCACTGCATGGAGTTACTGCCAACTGTCTGTTGTAACCACCCCACATGGCTCTTTTGGCTTATATCCCTGTTCTTTATAAATGAACTTTTCCAGCCCAATAATAGTTCCTGAGAGTGTGTTATGAGGATTCACAGACTCATATTTGGTCTCATTGTCTTCTTTTCATTGCAGGTGCCACCAATAATATCTCAGGACTGACAGGAAAAAGGAAAACACATTTTTTTCTTGCTGCTTCTGCATGATGTTCCCTACAGTCTATCTCATCTTCTTTTGCCTCCAGTCAAAACCAACTATTCTTATCATGGTAGAAGTCAGCCCATGTAGAGATTCAGTGAAATTCCATCTTTAGGTAAAACAGTTCTTACTTTTTTATTCAGAATCATTCCTAATCCAGCCTTCTTTTACCAGGTATCCACCAAATCAAACACAATCTACCCTTTTCCTGTGATAAACTGTAGCTGCAATAGCTCACCCCAAGATTAAGTCCTCCATCCCCAGTCTTTTACAAAAGCACCTCTCTGACCTGACCCAACACAAATCAAAACTAATGTCTTTCCCATAGTCCAAAACAACTTCTTCTCCCCAAAATAAACTCTTCTCTTGACATTAAAATGTAATGATCCCTGCAAATTCAGGAAGTCATAGTACAGCAGAATGATTGTAGTCCTAAAGACACTTTAACCTTTTCATTTACTGCAAACATCATCCTTCTGCCTGTCATCAACCTATAATGTAAAAGGTGAGGTCTGGACTAAGAATGATGGAGCAGGAAATGTTGGCAGGCTGGAGATTGTTACCTTCTGGTCCAGCACAGGATCCAGCTGAGGCTTGAGAGCTGCTCAGAGCAGGCAGTTACTGGGGAAAAGGATATTGGGGGTTATCACTACCATTGATACACTCACCAAGCAAATACTGATGGTCATAATGAAAGTAAAAGCCATTATATTTAAAGTCAAAAGTAATATGCCTGTGAAACATGCTGGCAAATGGTACTGAGGCCAAGTGCTTAGCAGGATTCAGTAAAAGGTTATACATACATATTCATACATTTGTGCGGGGAATTAGATTGGACCTGATAAAAATTCATAATGGATATAAATGTTCACAGTTCAGGGCATAAATCAGACACCAGCCTGAGGACAGAAAATAACTTCCCCTACAGTCAGGCCGTTACATAATTATCAATTATACTTGCAGAGAGGAGAAAGGAGGTTGAAGAATAGGGCAATCTACATCTGGGAATTACTATTGGCAGACAACTAATTTAGATTTTATCTGGTATGGAAGTTCTTATTACATCAAATAATGTAATTTATAATTAAAGCATGTGATTTATTTTGTATTTTTTATTCTTTATATAATCAAGTTCATGCCTGAGGGTAACTGCAGGCCTTTCCATTACAAGCCAGATGAAGTTAGTGAAATTCACTGTGCTCTGTTTTCTTGCCAAATCTCCCTAAAAACAGCTTCACATTTTGCAAGGAAATCAGGCAGAGTCCCAGCAATTTAGTTTATCAAAGCTAGCCAACAAATACAGCCAACTTACTGTCTATATTAGCAGAGAAAAAGTCAGATGTGTGAACTGCAGCAAAAGCTCATTCTAAAAAGTTATCATTTTCATTTGCATAGTACCCTGAGAAGACTTGCAAAGGTCCTGAATATCTCAAATTATAGCATGGGGGGTACCCCACACCTACGTTTTTTGCTTGGTATTATCAGCTCACCTAAACAAAACATACAGGTTCAGTGGACTTGTTTCCATCAAGCAACACACCTCCAGCTCTTGTTGCACTTGAAAACAGTATGTGAGCTAACATAACACACACTGTGTGCTAAGAAAAGCAGCCTTTGTGACCTCGAAACAGAGAGCTTAATGGAAAAATCAGATTCTTAATCAATTGATTAAGAAACTGCAAATGAATATAGGAAATCCTTTATGTTTGCTGCATTGGGGTAGTAGCTGCATTCTACTATAGTTTTGGGAGCACATGATACGCTTATTGCAATTACAACATAAATTATCACCACAATAAATGGGGAAAGCTGAGAAACATCTATTAACAAAACACCTCACCAATTTTCATAGGAAAAGGAGTGGTACTTGGCATCAGTCTCTCCTAAGCATAATTTCTGTTCCTAGTGAGTATTACGAGAAATATTGCACAGTGATTGCTCAATATCTGGAAGGTTCTAGGGCCACAGTCTAGAAATTCTATGGTCTTATTAAAATTTTTTTACTTTGTAAACTTGAGTGTAAAACTGTGTAAACTTTGTTCAGACAGATTTATAAAAGGAACAGCTGAAGAGAAGGCAGCAGATGTAATGAGGTAGATGTTTTTAAAAGGTATCAAATAGTATTTTGTAAATATTTAAGCTGAAGAGTGAATTCCAGCTGTCTTTGCTGTGCCAGCTGTAAGTTGCCGAGGACAGCTGTGCCCTGTGTGCAGGCACTGCCTGCCCAGCTCAGTGCTGGTGCTGCAGGGCTGCTGCATTGCAGGCTCCTTACCAGCTGCCCTCGTGTGCAGAAGCAGCCACACTGCTCCATGGCTTTCTAGGAAAAAACAGGGCAACTCCTTTGAGCACAATTAACTCTTAGCAGTGGCAGCCTTATAAGCCCTGCAGCTGAATCAAAAATGAGGACTACAATCATTTGGGGTGGGTCCTGTTGGGACCATTTGACACCAGTCTTCTGCCAGTCACATCTGCAGTTCTGTCATGTCTCCTGCCTCCTTCTGTCCTGCTGCTGCTGACACCCTGCCAGCAGCAAGCCATTTCCCTGGGATGCTCTCAGGCTGCTTACAGCCCAGCTGCCTTGCTCTGCCAGCTACCAAACTGCTGCTCCAGCTCCTACATTGGCTTTTTCCTCTTAAACGTGGTTTACATTATGCTGGAAATCCTAGTATATACTCAACACAGAGCTGCAAAGACATAGGATACATTGAACTGTGAGATGTTTGGGCTGTGAGAGATATGGGGGTTTGGACTGACTTTTTTTCTATTTTCAACAGGATAATGAAGTAAACTTCAGAACCTTCTTCATCAGTATTTGCAGGTTTTTGAGGTGTACCATTTACAATTTACAATATTTGGTTTTATCCCCAATGCTGTCAAAAAGAAAAAAGATAACTGAGAAATAATTCTGAAAAAAGCCAGAAAAATAATCATTGGCTGGAGGCCAAGCTTATTTGGAAATACATGCATATGTTTAATTGTCCAAACCTTTAAGGGTGATTAAGGGGAACTTATAGTGGCTAACTTCTTCTGGAACAAGCTACTGAGAAATAGAAAGTAGAAAAAAGGGGTTAGCAGGTCATGGGCTGCCAGAGGTACCAACACTTCTTTGTTAGCTGCTGCTACTGAGCAGCCAGAAAATTACTCTGGCAGCAGATCCCCAGAGTGCATAAAAATGAGGGTTCCATTTACATATTCTGAGAATCAAGATTAGGTGTTGTTTTCTCAGAAACTCACTCCCAGATACAAACCTCCCACGTTTCTAACAGGTATTAAGATAAAAGTGAGGCACATGGTCCCATCCAGTGCTAAGGACTACAATGATTCTTTGATATTGCTTCCTATGCAAATACAGTCTTCATTACCCTGGGCCAGCACCTGTGCAGCTGCTCTAAGAGCAGCTCCTGCAGAACAGTGTGAATAGAGACAGCAGATTGTTTAGATTTTAAACTTGGTAATGATGAACTGCCTGCTGCATTAGCAGAATATGTGGGGTGTGACAAGAGGCTGAGGGAGTAAACAACATTTTATATTCCTGTGTCATGTGACAATCAGGGGGAAAATTAAAAAAAAAAAAAAAAAGGTAAAGCAGCCAGCTTGTCCCATTCTCTCTGAAAAAATCAGAACAGTAAATAACTTAGGGCCTTCCCTGTTTAGCAAACACTTTTATTACAGAGTACAAACAGAGGGAAGAGTTAGAAGATAAGGAAGGTATTCCCTAGAAGAGATTACAAACAAACCATAGATTAAGTTCCTGTTAAGAATTCTATTTGTATAGATTTAGTATACTAAAATACTTTGATTGAACAGGTATCCTGCCAATGCTTGTATTACCTCTTGCATCAGAAAATGAAAGTCGATGAAACCTCTGCTTTATTCTCACTTTCACACTTTCTGGATTTTTCTTAAACCTCTTCCCACTATAGCAATGCAATGCAGGCTGCAAACATTTCTATTCACACAATTGAACCTGTATTGTAAATAGTAATATATACTGGGTCATTAATTCTGGAGTAAGTTCCTTTATCTATTTTAGCATATTTCAATATTTATTTCTAGAACAGTTATTCCATTCTAGATTTATTCCAGAACTGCCTTGGCTCCAGAAAGTCATAGAAGTATCTTCCATCCCAGGCATATTGATATTGTAGCATGCCCTGGGTAAAACAAGCATTAGAATTCTAGTTGGATTGGGTGCACAGATCATATCATTTATTATTTGCAGATGCCAGGACATTAAAACTTTCAATTGTTTTCCCACCAAACTGAATAAGGCAGTTTGTTAATACAATTACCTCTGTATAATTAGAAACTAAATCAATGATGACTGTGTGATTTGAATGCTACTTTAAATAATTTCATTTTTATGATGCTGTTTTGTTGCACATGGTATCACCAAATAGCTTATTCATTTTGCTGTTGACTGTGATTTGAGTTTGCATATTTCTCTGTGATGGAAGAAGCACATTTTCAACCTTTCTAGTTTTCTGGGATACCGTGTTCATTGCTTTGAATTATTTAGGCTGACACACATTAACACTAAAAGTCCATAGTCCATAGTGAGTGAAACAAGAGAGAAGGATTGGGTGGACTATAACTTCTCTGGAAAAAAAAAAAGCAGCTACCAGAGGTCTTTGGTGAAGCTCTTAAAGGAAAACAAAATGTGGGGTAGACAAGGTACACAGAACTTAAGTGTTACAAATTATTTCCCCTACTTCTTTCAGAGGAGAATCCACGGTCACTGCCTGTTTGCCTCCGTTTTAAAATATTTGGAGAGGCAATAGGGAGAAGGGCCACAGACTACTCAAATTCACAGGATAATGTACTTTGCAAATTAAACTTTATTTTATAAGCTCATTAGGAAAGAAAGCAAACATGATGAAGTGCTCAGTCCCCTCTGTACAAACTAGTCTAGCTCATGAATTCACTAATTCATCACATCAATCATGAGGTTTCTAACTCACAAGTTCTCTAAATCATAATGTGCAATTCATTAACTTGTAACTCGTGCACTTTGCATATGAGGAAGATACCTATCCAAGGGTGAGAGCGCTCATCCTTCCTCCTTGGTCACAGTGCAGGTGTTGCCCGTGTCACATGAGGAGCACAAACATTAGTGTTTTCTCAACACTGTTTCCATCACAAATCCAAAGCATAGCACCATAAAAGCTGCTACGATTCTATCCCAGTCATAGCCAGTATAATCTCCACACCTTATTCCCTACTATTTACATGTTCAGGTCCCACACTATCCTCATCAGCCATGTTCCTCTTTCCCTGTCTTCACAGATATAATTCCCTATAAAACGTCCATAAAAAATGCCTGTAAAATGTCCGTTGCATTCATTTAGTCCAGGCTCCATCTTTTCTGGTGGTCACTCAGGACCAGAGAGCTGCTGTGTTGTGTGGAGTTACTGGGCACCAAAGCCAGCTCAGGTAGGGTCACTGCTGCATATGCCCAACTTCTTGTAAGGCTTTTTTTTCCACTGGCAGTGGCTCCTGCTACAGTAATCCTATAACATGCAATTTAGATAATAGTTTACAACAATTTAAATGTGTATCCACTACAGTCTCCATCTCTGGTCGCTTTGGACTCCTACCCTTGCCTCTGCTCCAATGTGAACTTATCCAGAGATTCCAGTCCCAGCAGGGGTGGATCTGCTCCAGTGTGGACCTATTCATGGGCCATCATCCCTCCAGGGTACAGCTGATGTGGCCTGGCCTTTCACACAGGCACAGTCATTTGGAGGTGCACCTCCTCCAGCACAGCTTATCCAAGGGCCACAGTCCAGGGGTGTACCTGCTGTGCTACAGACATATCCACGGCCACAGATGCTTCTGCTCCAACACTTATCCACAACCACAGACACTTCAGGTTGTCCTGCTCCTGCAGGGACTTACTCACAGGCCAAGTCCCTTCAATTCAAGCTGACACTGGAGCTGCAGCCTGTCTGGCCCAGCAGTGATGCCCAGGCCATGGGCCAGCCCAGGCACATTGCCATGGCTGTTATCAAAGTGCTCCCAGGCACAGCTGGGTAGGATGATAAGCCCTACAGCAAACAGCCAGAGTGAAAAGAAGCCACTAACAAGCTCTAGACTAATGCACAGCAGGGCAAGCAAGACCTATGGCAAGCACAGCACACTGCCAATTAATAGCTAAATAGAACTAAAAGCTATAAATTCAGTCTAGCAAACTCTGACCAAACCTGCCATTACCTCAAAGCATTTGAGCCCCAAGTTGGTCACCGAAATAGGACTGTCGTGGTTTGACCCCAGTGGGCAGCTCAGCCCCACACAGCCACAGGCTCACTTACCCCTGTGAGATAGGGGAGATAATTAGAAGGGTAAAAGTGGGAAAATCTGTGGGCTGAAATAAAGACAGTTTTATAAGGAAAGCAAAAGCCATGCACACAAACAAAGCAAAACAAGGAATTTATTCACTTCCTGTCAGCAGACAGGCATTCAGCCATCTCCAGGAAAACAGGGCTTCAGTACAGTTACTGGTGACTTGGGAAGAGAAATACCCCTAGCCCAAACATTGTCCTTTCCTTCCTTCTTCTCCCAGCTTTATATGCTGAGCACAATGTCCTATGGTCTGGAAAACCCCTGTGGTCAGTTGGGGTCAGCTGTCTCAGCTGTGTCCCCTCCCAGCCCCTTGTGCACCCCCAATCATCTCCCTGTTAGGGCAGCCTGAGAAACAGAGAAGGCCCTGACACTGCAAGCACTGATCAGCAATACCTAAAACACCCCTTTGTTATCTTTTAGCTTTTCTAATACATTGTTCTCAATAATTTTTCAACTTGAAAGGAAGTTGTTTTCTAAGGTTAAGTCATCAAGCTGTAACAAGATAGAAAGTCTGACAATCACGCATTCAAATAATATCAATGCCAGCTTATTCTACAGGATGAGACAAGTACCAGCAGAAGATCAACTGCTCCTGACTCCTCTGAGTCAAATTTAAAGCTGAACTTTCCTCAGGAAGATTAAGGGTGTATATTCTACTTACTCATATTCATGTACAAAGGCTTACCACCTGTATTTCCATGGTTCCCAGGAATGAAATCATAACCAATACTTAATATCTGGGATGTGGGCAAAGGTTGTGGGCATATGGTAACTATTTCACTAGTCCTAGACACAGGGTCTTCATGAAAAATGGAAGAACCAACACAGCACTTCACATTATATGTTAACCTCATCTAACTTTTAGATGGCAGGGGTTAAGGAAGATGAGTTCCATGGTGGCTGAAAATATGCCATCTTATGCCATTAGCAAGCAGGGATCTATGGTCCATCTCATGACTCTGTGACGTAAGAAGGGAACAGAACTTGTGTCACGTGTGATGCTAATTCCAGGCTGTATGGTTTACATTTCATGCTGAGATCTCTCTAAAACAGAGGAGGTCTTCCTACCACTGGGTAAAAAATAAATGTTGCTTGATTGTCTCCTTTCATCAGTGTTTTTCTAGGGATACCACAGGGACTGATTTTAAAATAAAATTCTTTAAAAATGCAACATCAAAAAAACTCAAAATCCAAGATCCTCAGAGTCACTTCTCATTACAGTTTCGGTCAAAATAGTCACTGGTTGAAAGGTCAGAAATCCAGTGACTGAAGCTGACTTGGCAAGTCAGGACTTGTCTCCAACATGTTTCAGAAGTTTGAAAGTTGTTATTTCAACAAATATATTCTCACATTGCCGTTTAATCTGAAGGAACCCAAACTAGCAAGTCTTTAAAAAGTTTGTTTTTCAGCAGTAGGTGGCACTATCAAGTTTCACAAATATTGTAATATAAATTAATATAAAATTCTATGCACATGAATTATTTAAAAAATAATATTAAAAGAGATCAGAATAAATTCTGAAAATAAATATTTTTCTAAATTTTACAATTGAGAAAAAGTCTAATGCAAGAATAGGAATGAGAATGTCTAGTATCAAAATAGGCAACATGTAGCATTTAAAATAGGTGTCATAAAAATTTCTGTATCCTCTTTGTAAAGTACCACCTTGAGTTGTTCTTGGATATACTACTTCAGATACTTTGAATTTCCCAGAAATTATATGTATCTCATTTGCTTACAAAATGTAATCCTGCAATAATGAGTGTCAATACATCTAGAAAAAATTATGTATTTTTTATAAGGTAAATGAATGTATACAAACCGGAATATGGCAAATGAAAAAAAGCTTTTGGATTTTTCTTTTGTGGTCAAGAGTTTATACTTAAATTAGCAGAGATTAGAGCACTACAGGGCCAGATTCCTCCATGTATACTATATGGGGCTGTTACTATACCCCAAATAAACTCCAGGATTAAAAAGATGCAATGTTAATTGAAAACATTTTCTTAAAAACTTTACTATATAAAAATCTGTAAAGGGCAACTCACAAACAAATCTGTGTTTCCGGGTATTCCAGGTTGTCTGATGACACAAAATGGCAGTATCACAAAAGCACTGCAGGTACTTTGTTTCAGAAGCTCCCAATGCCATATACCTCATTCCTCAGCAGTGTACAACAGGAATAATCCAGTGCAACACAGCACTTTCATTAAGCTGGTTTTTGGATGACTGCCTTCTCATTAGAAATGAAGTCCTGGTCTGCCTGAGCACAAGATGTGAAGATAAGGAAAGGAGAAAAGAAATTAAGTAAGGAACACAAATGAAATATATAATCAGTGCTCTTTTATCTGCCTGACCAGAAAGTGTCCTTGCCATTTTTTTCTTCACCCCAGGCTCCAAGCAAGCTGCTTGGCTCTGCGTACTATTTCTGCACTATGATACAACCTATGCCAATGCCTAAGATTCATACTTTCTTTTGTTTTGTTTTCTATTAAATAAAGAACGTAGAAAAGACACTTTTATAGCTTCACAGCATTTTTTCATGAACTGACATTGTGTATTACTCCTTTTGTGCTAACGTGGTCTGCTTACTGTTTCTTTTATAATACTGACAAAGTCAAAAGCTGGTACTTAATGAAAACATAATTTGCAAGGATCTGGCAGCAGCTGCATTCAAAAGGTTTTTAAACTTGCAACATTCTGCTTCAGTTCCTCCAGAATTTTCAACAAGAGTCCTTCTTGTTGGATTCATTTGGGTTCACTTTCAGACCTCAGAACAGAGTGGTACTACAAAAATAATATAAAGGAATATACTTTAAATTTAACTGTTTGTCTTCCATTACAAATGATTCATTGTCACCTCGCATTCTACCTCCATGGAATCAAAGCCAGAGCATTGTAAAAGCTGCTGCAATATACCTAATTCAGGCAGCACATCTCCAAATTAGACCTCCAGTGTGTTTAGTGGTTCCATGGATATGCTTTAACTAAACTTTCATTGTAAGGGAAGCGCTTCCACTGCATCTTGTACAGTTATCAAATATGCATATAAGAAATCTACTTAAATTACAGGTTCTTTCTTCCAAGGGATATATCAATTTCACATAATTACAGCAAGCGATATCTTTGGATAGACACACAGCTGCAACATGAAGGGGCAAATTAGATTATTAGAGACATATCAAATTTATATACTTGTGCTATTTTTTAAGTTGTAAAGTCACAGCCTTGAAGGGCAAACCTGAAAATGAGATCTTCACCCTAGCTCTGTTTAAATGGCACTAATAGCCCAGCAGCTGTGCATACCCAAAGCAGCGCTCTGGCTGCAAAGCACAGAAACAAAACACCCGCAAATGAATCACAGGGAGATTTATCAGGTTTAGTAACAGTGTCCCAATTCACCATTCACACTACTTGGTTCAATTAGTCATTGAAAGTACCTCAGAAATGGGCTCAAGGAGTGACCAAAGGATCATCTGAAAGGTACATAGTGTCATACACTGCCAGCCAGGCTACGCGCACAATGGCAGCAGACCCTTTCCAAAGTGGCATTCAGTGCACTGAATTGATTAACTGTCGGACTTTCAAGGGGAGTTCAGCTTGCTCTCTGACTAATGTAGTTTACCATATAACGACAGGTGCTTTAAGATAAGACCGCAATAATTTGGTAACTCTGAGACGTGTAAGGATGCCAGCCTGCAGCCTGTCTGCTCTAAGGCATTCCCCCTTTTAGGCATGCTCTGGCACGTGTTTTGTTACTCCTGAGGAGTAGATGCGTGGGGGCTGTGATGTGTTGCTTTAATGTGTGTTGCATACTAAATAGCCGGGAAAGGTTGATAAGATGGTATCAGGACTAGTATGCCGCTCCGAGGGGAACCTCGCCCGGAGCTACCAATATCTAACACTGTACGCCCAACCCCGAATCTCCCGATGTCTGTTTCGGCTGGTTCGACGGCTCGTTCGGGATGCTGGGCCGGGCAGCGGCAGCCGGCGCACACGGGGCTGTTCCCGGGGCTCTGCCGCCCCTCCGCGCTGCTCGCCGGGCTGCCGGCAGTGCTCCCTGCTCCAGCGCCGAGCCCACCGGCCTCGCCCGGAGCACGGCCGCTCCTCCTCTCACCAACACGCGGAGCAGGGGCTGCCCCGGGAGCCGGGGCGCTGGGCCGCGGCAGCGGGGAGCACGGACGAGGCGCCCGGCACGGCCGCCGCCGCCGCCGCTGCCGGGAAAGCCGCCGCCTCCGCGGGTCCGGCGGGCGCTGAGTGGCTGCGCGGCCGGGCCGGGGCGGAGCGCGGGGCGGCCGCCGTGCCGGCGAGGCCCCGTCCCCAAACAGCGCTGAGAGAAGCGGCGGGCGGTGCCGGGCCAGCCGCCGCCGCCGCGCCGTGCCGGCCCTCGCCGAGCCGGCCCCGCGCCATGGAGATCGAGGCGGCCGGCGGCGCGCAGGTGAGAGCGGAGCGGCGGCGCGGGCAGGCCCGGCCGTGAGGGCGAGGGGCGGGGCGGCCGTCACGAGCCCGCGGAGCACGTGGCGCCGGCCCGCCCCGGAACGTGCTGAGTCACGGTAGGGGCGGGGCCGCGCCGCCCGGGGCCGGGCCGGGCCGGGGTCAGCGAGGGCCGCCCGCAGCCGCCGCCGCAGCCTCGGGAGCGCGGGGAGGGCCGGGCCGCCGCTTGGGGAGGCGCCGGCTCTGCCGCAGCCGGGGCCCTGGAGTCGCTCCCGGGCTCTGCTTCGCACTCGGGTGAGTTACCACGCGCTGTCCAGCCCGGGCCCGCGGCTCTTGCTGTCCGGGCTCGCCGTCGGGTCCGGCTCAGCCTCGCAGACGCCGCCCGCGGGGCCCAGCCGGGCTGTCCCGCAGCCCCGCTGCTGGAAAGCCCCGCCAGCGCCTGGGGCACCGAGCGGACGGAGCCGGGCTGGCCTCTGCCGGGGGCTCTCAGAGTCCTGGCACTCAGAGGTGTTCGTGGTTTGTACTCATGTGCTGTGGAGCCTCTTCTCTCGAAGCCTGGGCAACTTCAGTACTGTTGTGTTGCAAACTAGTTGCACAAGAGCTGCCGGAATAACTGAAAACATAATTGAATTCCATTATAAATTTATATAATTGTGCTTTTCTTGGGCGTTTGAGTAGAAACGTATCCTTATCAACAAAATGCTAGGTTTAAGGAAGTAATACTTAAAACTTGTTCCGGAGCTGCTTTAATTCTTTTCATACTGCAAAAGACTCAAGCGTTCTGATGCTCTTCTGGTGTGTGTTGGTACAATATATGCTGTGTTCTTCTAACATTATCTGTGCTTTAGGATGTATAAGTGGGTGCTTCCTACAGGTGCCATCACTTCAGCAGTATGGGATGTACCTTTTTCTTTTCATTGGATAGGTCCTTTCGAGTCTTGGGCTGCTCATAACACTGCTTGGCCCATCTGTTTTTCTAGCCGTGACCTCCACCTTGCCTCCTCAGTGAGAGAAATCACTGTCTTGGCCTGTGCTACATAAGCACCCTGTGAATTTGGTTCTGCCTATATTATCCAGGCACTTCTGGTCTCATTCCTGAGGTACTCTTAACAGACCAATTCCTTGATAAGTGATTCTGTACCTTCTTCCCCAATTCACTGTGACTTCCCTTCCAGAATCCTCGCTTTTGTCACTCGTCTGCCTGCTTTGTCAAACTCTCTCTACTAAGCCACCTGTTGCACTTTTCCTATCTGAGCTCGGCAGCTGCTGATTTCTCCTCCTGCAGACCTAGCCTGAAAAGGCAATGTGCTTTGCAGATAGCAACTTATCATCATCTTTGACATATAGTCCAAAATGTTTTCATTAAATGTAAAATTCACATACTCTGTACCATAAAATGTTCACTCAAACTGGGCAACGGGGAACACAGTCTGCATTTAGCCCCTCAGATTTTGCAAGCCAGCAGATGGGAAGGGTGTTCTTAGTATCTATGTGCATAGTAGCAATAGTCATAGCAGTAAAGGTGTGTAGGGGTTGATCAAACTCCTGAACCAGAATGCAAAACCTCCACTTTCAGCTACATACTTCTAGGGGAGTTAGCAGGGCTGTTGCCTGCAATATTCCTGTAAAAAGCATTCCCTTGTTGTACCTTTCTGCTCCTCTGTGCACAGAGGTGGAATGGAACATTGCCTACATGGACCTCAAACCAGCCAAGAAAAAAGACTGCAGTGGAACAAGTGGTCTGAATGTTTCAAACCACACTTGAGAAGGCAGGACTTAGTAGCTTTTCTCTTCAGTAAATGTGAAGTTACTGAAAAGGTTTCCTGTAATCTTATAAAAAAAAATCAACAAGCCACTTAGTTACTAAATTTTGAGCCTCACAACAAGAGGGCAAAAAGAATTCCCTTTCCAACACAAATAATGAAGCTGTGGGTTGCATTAGATTGGAAGTAAGACTAATTGCAACAACTAGCAAAACCAAGTAGGCAAATAATTGAGTGTGCATGCAAGTGTATCTGTTAGGGTTTTTCTATCTAGAGAGCTGTCCTGAAGAGTCTCCAGCTCAATTAGTGTAATTTCTTCAGTATAGAGGGCTTTGATGGGGAATTACACATACTTTTCTTTTTCTTGACCTGCTGCATTAAATTGTTGAGTGGGTTTATTTTTATTCCCTAATAGCCTCTTATTTCCACATGAGGGTGGATTATATTGGAAAATAGAACAAGTATCCCACTCAGGACTGGCAGCAAGTCTGCTTTTTCAGTTATTTTTGTTTTTCTTTTTTTTTTAATGTTCTTGATAGTGAGATTTAATAACCTTATTGAATATGAATATCTGATCAATATAGCTGTAGATATATCTATTCATGTATCCATGTGAATAAAATTAAGAAATGCCCATATTTCTGAATATATTGTTATCTATTAAAATGGAGGACAAGTTTGGAGGAAGGAGATGAGAGAGTATCACAAGGATCTCCTTAAGTAAAATGCATTTATTTTGACATTCCCAGTAGTTCTGTGCTCACCTTGATATTGAGCTGTATTGGCAGAGCTTTCTTTCCTTCAAAACTCACAAAATAATCTATTTCAGTTAAGCCAATGTTAGGTATAATGCATGTTTGGCTGAAATGAATGTAGCCTAGCAGGAGCTGATCTTGTCAATCCATTCAGGAGAGCAGCTAATTGGATACTGTTATTAGTGTAGTAAATGTCCATCATATGAACCCTGTTCTGTAGCATGTCTTTAAAATGTGCCAAGAACTTAGAGGTGTATTAGAAACTGTGGGGAGTGCAAGTTCATTGTCTCAGAAAACCTGACTATCTGTCTTGAAGAAATTAGTTTTTAGCACTCAAGAGTTGGAGGAGAATTTGCTTTGAAAGTTTATTGGGAAGTGTTTGAAAGAGACAAAACTGGAATAAAAAAGAATATTCATTGTAAGCAGAAGGCAGCTGGCTGTTCTTGTGTGCTTTAAAGAAGTTGAGATATTTTTATAGGACTGTGTGGGTGGTTAGGAAGGTTTATGTTCACTTCCCACTAATGTTCATGGGCAAGAATAAACTTTAGCTTTCTGTCTCTTACTTTATTCTTTTTTTAATTGAAAAAAATAGAGATGTTATAATATTCATCCTGAATAGGAATGCTGTAGGTTATGTATAACCCTGAAAGACAAGGAAAGGGTTGAAAATTATTATTGTATTTATTGTTGCACCTGAACACCATTTTGGTTTTTTTTGCTTTTGCCTCTTAAATTTGAAAAGCAGAAAAATACCTGTTAGTTACTGCTACTTCTGTGATCCTGACTGAAATGAATGTAGCAACAGCATCTTGAACATACTTATTTTGTTTAAAAAATGTCACATACCTGTGGAGTCTGCTGGGCTTTGTGAGGTGATATTGAGGACCACTAGAAGTGGAAAGTCCCAAATGAAGTATTTGTTCTTAGTAAAAAAAATTCATACTATTCCTTACTAGAGTTTTTCATGCATAGTTTTAAAATTTTGTTGTATTTGTTCCTTTAGTAGAACTAAGAAAACTCAAAACAGCAAAAGCTGATGGAGTTTGTCTCTGAAAGTTTTTGGAATGCAGTAGACTTTATAAGGAGAATGAAAATAGTCAATTGCAGGCTCAGAAAAGGGTGACCTTGAGGGAGAAAGAGAAAATACAGAAAGTCCAGATGAAGATGTGAGTAAGTGATGCCACGTGTACCCATACCTGTAACACTGGGTTTGTGATTCATTGTGAAGATGAAATTAGGTTGATTTTTGTATCTTGAGCGCTGCTTCTTTCTTTTTCTTCTCTTCGCAATTACAAAGATACGCTTTAAAATTACTAAACCATTCACTAAATTTAGGCCAATTTGTGCAAGTGTGATGTATTTCCAATGATTGTCTTGGCTGAGGCCAGTGCAGTACAAGTTCAGGCAGTAACCCACTGGCATGAATTAAATATTAATCCCCTGCTGATTGAGTTGCAGCCAGCAAGAAGTCCTGCAAAGGCTCCAGGTTAATCACCTGGTTAAAGTTTGCTTTGGCCTCCATCTCATTCCAACCCTAAGTAACCTATTATTTTAGTGTAGCACATTCCTAGAAAACTTGAAAGAGTTTGAAGTCTGTTCAGTTTTCTGATCTAGTATATTATACCAAAGTTAAACTTTGTGCCACTGAACGCTGCTTTAGGTGAAGGGGAAAGAATATGGCACATTGGTCCGCTTAGTCCTTTTTCAGCAATAAACTGATTTAATTGCTTTTGAAAACACTTCATTTGCTACCTCTGCAAGTCTTCCAGTATGACCAATGAGAAGTCATGGAGGAGGAGCTGGAAGTCATGACTTTGAGTTTATGTTATCCAAGGATGACTGATATACAGTGAACCACAATGCCCCTCAGGGTTGCTCAACTGCAATTCTTTTATGGAATATCTGTTTCATTAGGGTAAACAATTAAACCAGCGGTAAGAACTGAAGGTGGCAGTGCTATCTGTGGTGGATAAAACTGCTGGAAGGCTTATCTGGAACAGATACTGGCAAATGCATTCAATTAAAGATAGGCATTGTGTGCTTATAGCTTTCCTACCCAGTAACTGCTTTCTATATGGGCAAAGCTAGTGACAGTCACGTATTAATTGGCAGTAGCAAGAATTCAATTATCTTATGGCACTGAAGTTTTTCTAAAGAGCAATGTTACTGCTCTGTGCAGCACAGTAGTGAAACAATCAGAGCAACACCCACTTTTGTGTTTCTGTGATTTCTACATACATATTTCTTAATTTTTTTACTATTCTTTAAAATAAGGAAGTAAAAAAATATATTCCCTGTTATATTATCTCATTGTAATATTACTTTATTCTTACTTTAACATGTTTATGCCAACAGTGGCCATTTCAAATGGAAGCAGTTTCTCAGAACAATACATTTAAATTAAGCATTAATTTGGCACCATACATTTAAATGAAATATTAATTTGAGTAACCAAGCAATCGGTAGCAAGTTCTAATATGGATAAAAGTGTTTAATTATTTGAGTGCTTTGGAGAGGAGCATTTGTCTTTATCTTATGAAGGAACTTCTGTTTTCTGTCTTTTGCTATTTTGAATTCTTGGTGAAATATTTTCTGTGTTTTCTGGAAGCAACACATTGACTTTTTAATGTTATGTGTCAATACATTGTCTTGGTATTTGCCTCTTAATTTATATGTTAATATTCACTTTAAGATTAACTTTAATATACTTAGATGTTTTGACATGTTGTTCTGGACATCTTGGAAAGCTATTAGGAAATAATGAGAGTGTTAATAAATCAAAGTTAAGTTAACATTGTCCTACCAGTAGAGTATAACTGCTGCTCAATAGTATATTTTATATATATATAAAATATATAGTATATAATAGTATATTATAGTATATTATTAAGTACAAGTACTGTTTGATACAGCTCTAGTAGAATGGGTATAGCTTAGAAGTAATACTTATGTGGCTGCAATTTATGCATTACAGATGCAGTTGAAATTTTTTATTATGTCAGCTCAGATTTCTGATTTGGGCCTGATTAGCTGCAGTTTTTATACTGGGAAGAAGGAATATAAAACAGTGTTTGTTGAGCAAACACATTTGGAAGGTACTGTGAATGACTATTAATGTTTTCTATCTTTAACTGAACTAAACCAAACCATTTCATAAGGTATGTCCGTTCATGTGGATGCTGTTGCAGTACGGAGAGAGTTGAAACCACTCAATTTTGTACATGACTTACAGTTAGACTTTTAGCTTAACTTCTTCAGTATTAATATTAGCAAGCTAGTTAAAAAAGAGAAGAGAAAGGGAAAGAAAGTTCCTTTAACATTGAAGTTGCAGCAACAAAGTTATGTAAGATCAGCTTGAAACCATCTCTTTAAAACCTTTTAAGGAAGTATCTTCTGTATGGCTATAAAATGTAAAGATATCAGCTTTTCCCTCCTTGCTCTGACTTCTGTCTTGCAGTTTTAAAGTTTTATTGCTGTTTGCTGTATTGATTTTGCATGCTGTCTCTTGTAAGTATAACAAAAGTTTCACTCCTGGAGACAGCTTGCGAAACAAAGTTTGCATACTTGGGAAATTGACTCAGAAGGAGCTTGGTTGATAGCGTGCCTGTAAGAGGAGGTTTATTTTACGATTAAGGGTGTGTCTATTTGCTATGTTTGAAAATTAATACCTAGAAAATGTTAAAGCAGTGACTTTTCAACAGGTGAGTTCTGTGAACAGTTGCTATGACTTGGATTTGCTTCCTTCTCAGGTCATCACCGCCGTTTTGCTGTAAAGAGCTATGATAAAAAGATAATAGGGGTTTTTGTTTGTTTGAAACCTTGTGGTAAAATGAGTATCTTCCTACTTATTGCTGTAATTAGAGTGGAAAAATTCCTGTGCTGCTTGGGCTCCCCATTGGGAGATCCCCATTCAGAATTCCCTGGCAGCAGGTGGTTGGTGCAGGACTGGCACTGGGAATGCTGCTTGTTCCCGTGTAAGAGGGCCAGTTTGAATGTCTGCTTTGCAGCTGCTGCCTGGGCGGGGGCTCCTCATCATTTCTTCTTTCTGCCTTCAGGAGCTGTTTGCTTGAGTTACATGCTGTTGGGTAAGGAGACTGAATTTTGTTGCAAATCAGGGTATTTCCCGTTGGATTGCATGCAGTTATGTGACCAGATGACCTGTTCCACAATCAGCTGGGTAGCAGAGCAATGGACAAGAGAGGATGGCAGGGATGGATGGGTGGGTGGCTCTGAAGGCTGGTGCAGCTCAGCTCAGAAGGGTAAGATTTTCAAATGCTTCAAAGGCTGGAAGGAGAACATGGAGACTGTAGCAGCAGAGGTCATCCAAGACCTGCCAGTGTGGGTGTTCTACCCCAGTTTGTGACACTAATGCTTCACTTCACCACTGTCACAGCAGGATGTGTCACTGATGTGTCTGCACCAGTGCAGATAATATAGTCATGAAGTGTCCTTGGTACGAGTGTACTGCAGACCCTGGTGCAATCTGCTGTGAATTACTTGACATGAGATGCATGGATGTGTTTTTTGTTTTAGGACACAGAATTATATTCACACTTGGCTTTGTTTCTGTTGTAGATGGATCTTGAGCAGATCTGTGTCAGCTGAGGAATTTCTGGAAGATTGTCACACTGATATTTATAAAATAAATCAAACCTGAGTAAACTTTTGAAACAAGTAGGATTTAAGATGCCAAAGGATGCTAATAGAAGTAAGTCAGTAAAAAAAAATGGTGCTAGTAAAATAGCATAATATGAAAACCAGAATTTATATTTGAAACTAAACCGTGATTTTTGACAACTGGTCTTCCAAATTATTTAAATTTAATTATTTGGCAGTGGAAATGCACATCATATTAGAGTGCCTTATAGCTTTGTAACAGCTATAACAGGTTGCAACAGAGAATTACAGCACAGTGACTTCTGTTACTGTGCTTTCTATTTTGGTTTTAGTATTTGAACTATAATGTTATCAGGTTAATTCTTCAGCTAGTATAAGTTGCTGCGACTCAGTGAAATGTTGGAGCACCATGGAATGTTTTCTGGCTTGATTTGTAATCAGTCATTCGCCACTTCAGGAGTCTAGTCTGCACTCACCACTCTTGGGAGTCTGCTCAGCTGACAGCTAGTGCATACATCTCTAGACATTTTTCATCTCTCAAAGTTTCTTTTTGTTGGCAAAGTGAAGAATGGAAGCCACTTAAATAATAAAACTGTTAGTGGAGTGCTTCAGATTATTCTGAAACAGTGTCACTATGGCCAGACCCATAGAATTATTTTAAATTCAAAATGAAGCTTGGGGTGAGAGTTTTTGAGAAAATGGGCTATGAGTCCACTGTATAGTCCAAGGGGACAGACATGGAAGAAAGGCTGAGGAGAGTGGTGGGCAGTGGAGGCTCTTGATTTGGATGGAAGGACAGTTACTGATGGTTGAGCTTTGCAGTTTTCTTGCTCTTTTGAAGATACTGAGCATTACTTTGGCAAGAGGTATAAAACCTTTTACCTGCTCTGGTTTATGCCTTGGAAGATGAGTTAGATCCTTTTGCTTTCAAAATTTATAATTTGAAAAGTGAGGGCTGAAATGCCCCACACAGACAAAGCTTTCGTTTTCTACCCAGTTACTGTTCACTTTCTCAGTGGGTTTACGTTTTTTAGGCAAAAGCTGTCATTGTGGACAGAAGTTGGACATTGTGGACATGTAGATGCCTGCCTTGTTGGCCCTTATTGAGCTTTCCTTTGCAGGACCTTCATGTGAAAGAGATTCCTGAAGCCTTTGTGGGGCCTGATGATTTCTAGAGGTTTGCTTTTTGTAGGTAAATGTGTGGATTACAAGTGCTTAAGAAAATGAGTTAAATCTACCCTTGCTTCGTTCTATGGAAGGATAACTCATGTATCTTTGTGTGGCTAGAAAAAAAATGGAAAAGGTATATGAACTCCTTTCATGCAAATTGAATAGTGATTTCTATGATGCTTTGTGTAAATTTAGGCAGAGTGTTCCTGGTCAACAGTGCACAGTTGAATGGTATTATTATTGACTTAAGTATGTCACTAGTGAAGGCTGTTCACAGTGTCAAATTAAGTTCACAGTGCCATTTTACCCTGAATTACTCTTTTGGAAAGATATTGCCAGCACAGCTAAAACACATCCCTCTGGGTATCCCTTTCTCAAATCTGTTATGATTCTGTATTGCCCAGTGGTGAGCAGTTGAATAGTAATGTATTTTTGGCCTGTTTTCTGGGTTTGGTTTCTTTTCACCTTGCAGAAACTAAATAGTAAGTGTATTAGAAGCTGAACATCCAAAAGAACCCCTAACCCTGCTTGTTTAGTGAGAGCTGTGCACTGAATTCCCAGCAGTGTCTATATGGATTATGTATGTGAAAAGGGCATGTTAACTGCAGGACTGACTCAGGATGGTATTTAACACCTGTGCCCCACAGACTGCAGTGGGAACTGTGTACCTGTGTACTCTGCCAGATGGGGATACATCTGGAGCAAACACTGGTTCTGCAATATAACCCTATTCTTAAGCTTTTAGTCTTAAGATAGTACCCTGGCTGATGAGGTGTTTGTATGGAATTTCCTTGATGCAGCCACAGTAGCTGTCAGTGTTTCTGAAAGAGGGCTGCTGGGTATGTGCTGGCAGGGCTCTGGGTGAACCTCATTGCTTTCTAACTCACCCAGGCACTCCAGTTGCTTGCCACTGCAGTTTGGTCCACTAACAAAATAAGTTGCTTGTGAGATGAGTGAGGTGGAAGTTGACAAGACATGCCTCTGTGGTGTCACAGCATGCAGAGTGCACATCCAGGTTTGGTGCAGCTGTAATGACACAGGTGCTGACCCTGTAACTTGCCCAGCCATTGGCAGAACAACAGCTGGAAATGGGGATTTAAACTAAGATGCCAATGTGGTGCAAAACTCAAACACACAGTTTTCGTGTTGGGTTTGAAACATGCTTTTCCAAAAGGTGTGAAATCAAATTAGTGGCTAATAGGTTATAACCCACAATTTGTACAACTTAATGGTTTTTGCAGTTTCTTAGGTTATTTTTCCTGTTCCTATGTTCATTTTGCTTCCTGATTTGTTTGATTGGACAAAATAATGTGCTATAATTTCACTGGATCATGTTTCCCAGATGACTGAGCTACTATTATAAACAAATCCTCTTGTGTATAAACTAGTGAGTGTCCTGTGGCAATGTCTGTAGAGTACATGTTTGGCTGGGTATGGCAGAATAGCTTGAAGATAATAATTTAACAGGCAACTGTTTTTCAAATACTGTAGGTTCAATATAGAAAGTGGAGTGGGATGTAAAGGCTTTTGTATTCAAGTGATTAAAAGATGAGCAGTATTTTTCTTATATTATTTGTTTACCTATAGGGGTTCCTTTTGTTGTTGTATAAATGACAAAATTCAAGAAATGCCTGTTTCATTATGATGCTGTCTTAATTTGAGAAGAGAAAAAAAACAACCCAAAAGGAATAGAGCCATTAAAGCCATATTTCATTTCAGAAAGGGCTGGTCTATCTGAGATGGCTGCTGTTTGAATACCTTTCAAAATGGAGTTATGTGGTGTGTACATGGTGATCAGACAACAGCTAGAAAGTCAGCCACAGCAGAATCACTCACTTTACTTGTTGGGGCTGCACAGCAGAATTTGTTGATGTATCAAGTGAAAACAAATAGACAGACTAACCCACTCTAATGAAAACAATCCCGTATTTTTGCCAGCCTCCCAAGTTCATTGTGCAAGTTGTGTAATAGATTGTAACTTGAATACATATTAACTTTTTGTGCTTATTGACTTAATTTTGTAATGCTGCTGATGCAAGATAAAGAAATAGCAAGTCGGAACTCTGTTAACCTGAAAGAGAGATTCAGAATTAGGGTGTAAGGGACTGCAACACTATTGGCCAAATATACTGTGGAAAAGTGAAAATTGGATTAACATGAGATCACTAAGACTGAAAAGGGAGAAACAGAATCCATTTAACTAAAACAGCAAAGCTCTGAAAACATATATGGCTCATTGCTTTGGATACAGATGCTTCAGAAAGTACTCTGGGATGTCAGGAGTTTTAGGACCAAGTTTGAAGAAGTGGGATGACAGCCATGGCCATTTTTAGCTTGTTCTGAGCAGCCACGGTAGCACTTGGAAATATGGACATAATTCAGTTTATTCAAGAAAAATGCAGTGTTATCAGTTCACCCTGTTAGACCTTACTCTGTCTTTTCCTTATGACTAAGGCAGAAATAAAGAAATTTGGAGCAGATAAAATGCATGATAGATCTAGTCATCAGTACTAGAGGATAACTAAAGTCAGGTACTGGACAAAGAAAATATGTACCAATGTCAAACTTAAGATTTTGCTTTCTGTAAGCCGTGCAAATGAGAAAATGGATTTTTTTTTTTTTTTTTTTTTAAGTATGTTGAGGTGGGATCAGTCCAGACCCCATTCAGTCCCTGGAAACCAACACCCAATATTAAACTCACACTATTTTAAACCTAGCATATAAAATATGCAATGATTAAACAATTTAGAAAAGCACAGCTGCTTCTGGAGTGTCTGAGACAGATCATGAAGCAGTCTTCTGCAGAAAGATCTGCAGCACTGAGCAAGAATCCCCTGATCTGTTGTACCATAAATGGTCACCTCAGAGCAGCCCATATGTGCTGGGAGAAGGACATAGATCTGTGTTTCTGACTATGGATGATGAGAGTGAGCCAGAGAGGAGAGTGTTGCTCCTGCTGCTGTGCCCTGGGCTGGGAGTGCTGTGAGGCCCTTGCACATGTCCAGTGTTTTAAGGGAGGTGGGGACTGATTGATTTTGCAGAAGAGAAGACTTGCCAGAGTGAAGAAGTAAACTGTTCCATGTTCTTCCTTTTCGTTGTCTTTGCTGTGTTTCTGATGAAGGTGTTTTTCTTTACCTGCTTGGGTCTTGCTTTACTGTTAGCATTAGGATTTTGCAGGTTTTGGAACTGAAATAAAGTTAGTACATTAATGACCATAAACAGCCTTCAACAGCTGTTTTTTATTGCAGTTACATTCTTGCTCATTTAATGTTCTTCAGGCTTAAAGAAAGTTGTCTTTTCACTACACAGGGTGTGTTTTTTACGAGGTATATATGAGGTATGTTTTTTCCCTGGCGGTTTGGAAAGTTTGCTTGCCATGGGATGTGTTCAAGAAAACCATCATGTTGAGAGCTGTGCATAACTTACAGACTTAGCCTTTGTTGATACCATTCCTGGAAGATGACATTTCAGGTAAAATACATAAATAATCCACCTCTCAGAGGAGTTGTTTCTGGAGTGAGGGTTGGGAGAATGGGGGAGTACTATCCAAAATTATACTTCCAGCCAGGCAGAACCTCTCCCAGTCTTTGTCAGAGTAATGCCCTTAGACAAGGCTTGTAGTGAAGCTTGCTTAAGAATGCTGAACAATCCAGCCAAGGAATTTTTCAACTAATTTAATTTATAAGTGTAGATCCTGACAACTTGACGTTTATTAAGAGAGCTTGCTGTAATACAGTAGGAGGTACAGTCTGAAATATGTGATGTGTGTTAGGAGAAAATGGAAATTTGCATACATAGACTTAACATTTCAGGAACTGATCTTACCTGGCTCTGTTGGGGCAGAAGAAATGTCCCAAGATGCACGCTCAGCATGGACAGCATGCAACAGGTTTATTTTTACAGATAGGGAGTGAAAATTCTTTTGCAGTATCACTTCTTTAAAGCTAGGGCTTTTCAACCCTTTTTGAGTCCTTTCCTAGGTAAGTTAACCTGCCAGGGCTTTAATAGTGTTTTGTGGCTCAGGCATCCAAAGACTTTAGGACCAGGAAGAGCAAATGAGCATAAAGAAAGAGAAGCAGGCTGGTGTAGCGTCAAAACATGCTGGCTTAGTACAGTCACACCAGTGTTAGGTGGCACAGATATGAAAGACAAAAAAAGACATCCCCTGCATCCATCCAGGCTCCTGGTTTCCTCCCACATTTCTTAGGTCTTGGTGAAAAATGCAGAACAGCAGACAGCTCTGCAGGGCAGTTGGGAATTTGACCTTGTATATTCACAAAGCACAAGTTGCTCTCATGTGGCTTTGTTTGATAGCTGTCTGTTCTGTCACACTTCCAAACCCTGAATTCAGATGTCTGAAATTGCTATTGTACCCCTCTGCCCACCAGTGTAAGTCACTTCTGTCATCCCCTTTTCGCCATTCATCTCAGTTATTTTTAAAAAGTTAGTGTGTTGGGCTAACTTTATCTGCTTTCTGTGCCTTCTCATAAGCATAAGGCTTATGTGTCCAGAATTTTGTTCTGTAATTGTAAGCTGCAATTAAGTAACTTACCTTGAAAAAGATTTAGAAAAACAAACAGTAGTTACGGAGATGCCAGAGATCATCTGAAAACATTAAATATTAAAATTAAATAAGTAACTCTTAAAAACTACTTGAACAAAATCAGTTCCTGGAGAGGATAATGAAGTGAAAACCTTCAGCTGTTGCTTCCACTGTGCTTTCTTTAAGTGGTAAGATGCTTCCAGCTCGTCTGGTACTTGCCATATTACTTGATGGCCTCCTTTTCATTCGTGCCTTGAAGTGCCTCAGGTCCTTGAGCCTGTCTCACTTCCAACATGGTTTTTTATTAAAGCAGAAATGTAATGTGCTGTTTTCTTCATTCCCTTCACTTTCTGGAAAACAGGCAAGAATTGAGGGATACTTTGCCACGTCTCTTTCTGTGAGTAAGCTGTAGGAATGCTTTCCTGCTCCTCATGTGGTGCTGGCCTGAGCTCCCTGCTGGGTGCAATAGCCATTGATTCTGTTGCTCTTCTGTTGACTCATGCTGGCATATGAAATCATCTTTCTTTGTGGGGTTAGGTGCTAACAGATCATGGGAAAGGAAAACAAAACCCTGTCTGGTGAGAGATTCTGCTCGTGTTATATCAATTTATGGTGCAAAAGCCATGACTTTCGAAGTAAATGCACAAACCTCACAAGGTGCTCTGTTTCCAGGGGATAGGTTACAATGGGTTGAAGGTGCTGAGAGTCTCTGCTGACACTTAGGCTGCTGGGTGTCTCCATTCTAGCACAGCTACCTGTAAATGGCTTATTTTCCAAACAGCACCTAAACCAGTCAGATAAACCAGACAGGGATGAAACAAAAGATTAGCATTTCATTTAAAGCACGGAAGTCAGTCTATGAAAGTAACAAGAAAACAGGGTCTCTTTCCTTTGTTTACTCTTCTGCAAATGTTTGCTTAGGAGCAATAAGAGTTAATTGTCAAACTTTACAATGTAGTTGGAGATTTTCTCATAAAATGTATAACAGACTCTGCCCAGATGGCAAATGCTGATATCTAAATCTAAAACATGAAAATTTCCATTGGGGGCCAGATGGTGGCTTAATGTGAATTGTTTAACATTTATGTTTATCTTATTAAAAGTGCCTTTATATGTCCAAACTAAGCTATCAATGTGGTTGGAAGAGCATATCACTAAATGAACAGAAAAATCAAACCATCAGTACAAGGCACCTCCTGCTTACATGGATCATGGAAAAGCAAAAATGTCTTCTATTGAGAGAAGTTGTTTTTCTGTCTTCAAAATTGGGAAGAAAATCAAACCAAAATCAACCAAAATCAAATCACTGTTGGTCTGCTTGCAAAAATCTTAAACCCATGCCATTTTCTCCAAAGTGAAAACTATTGGATGACAATCATGCAGTGTTTGCCCTTGGCCTTGGTGTTGGTGCTCAGAGGGAAGGGAAGCACCATGGCTGCAATCCCTCCTGGGCACAGGCTGGGCTCTTCCTGCACAGCCTCCGGGCTCTGCCAAACCCATCATTTCCTCTGATGCAATCCAAGGAGTTGCACAATGGAGGAAAGAACAAGTGGGTGCTTGTGGAGGCTGTCACATGAGGCTGTGGCTTTGCAGTAATGTGTCTGATATTCAGGGAAGTGGTCAGCCTGCCTCTGAAGGGCAGCAGCCAGCCCTGGGTCAGATGCGTCTTTCACAGGACTGGGTGCACGTGTTCAGTTTAGATGCCAGTCTGTGCTCCCTTGTCCCTGCAAATGAGTCTTTCTGGCACCAGCACATCGTGTTGAGCCACCTAAAACCAGCAGGTCACTCTTGCACAGGAGAGGAGAACACGTTTTAATAGTGGTCTATTAAACTATAGAATATATATATAGAATATATGTTCTATTAAACTA
This sequence comes from Muscicapa striata striata, assembly GCA_030060385.1. Classification (NCBI taxonomy): domain Eukaryota; kingdom Metazoa; phylum Chordata; class Aves; order Passeriformes; family Muscicapidae; genus Muscicapa; species Muscicapa striata. Next base: position 984,772 of record JAREIS010000056.1, on the reverse strand, counting down.
GAGTTTTAACACTCCAGGCATGGAGTGCACAGTTACTTCTGGGATGCTTTCACAGCAGAAGGGGAAAACTGCTTCAGTGACGAACCTGAAGTTGAATGCCTGTGTGGGTACCTCTGTGTGTATGTGTGTGCTGCTGTTCAACAAGGCAGGGAAATAAAGAGGAAGACTGTAGGGAGGCTAAAGGAACAAAATTGCAAAATGTTTGCTTTAGGCTGCAAGGGTTTTTTTAAGAGTTCTTTGCCATTACCTCGTGCTTGTGGTTGTGATTCATTCCTCAGTGAATCACTGGTCAATGTTGACTCCCTTAACTTTGACCTGAGGCTTTGGACTAATGACCAGAATACTTTTTTTTTCTTGAAAAGGGAAGTATTACTAAAAGCATTGGCTGAAATTATAGATAAGTGTTAAGTGGCAGGTTAATATTTAAATCAGTGTGCTGTTAGATACTACATATCAGCATATTGACCCAAAGAACACTCCCTCCATGTAGCCCATTTATGTCAAGAGTAATTAGTTGAATTGTTATTCAAAGTTAAGACTAATATTGCTGTATTTTTTTAATGTACAACTTTTCAAACTGAAAATAAGAGGGTTCTTTTACACTTACATGGTAGTAACAGGAATAAAACAACCCATCCTTTTGGTTTTAAGTGTCACTAGCACAACTAAGTAAAATTTAAAGGGCTCCCAACAAGGGGTAGAGCATGACTGTTTGGCAAAGCTCATTGCCAGAGATAAGACACTGACCTAGATATGGTCCCTTGAAAAATGGTGACAGGAGCCAATCAGTGCTGTTATATTTGCAAACAACAGCTCAAGATCCTGACAATCTTGATAAGTACGCAAGCATATTCATTCAGAAAAGAATCTGAACTGACACACAAAGAGGCAGGGCTGTACAGCCACAGCATTTTCTTTGGTCAGCTGGTGTCTTGGGAGACATCCCACAAAGGAGGCAGCACCCAAAGCTACTTACTTCGATAATGAACATGCCATTAGAAAGGCTGAAAGGTGTAATAGCTGTGTCTTAGGTTTTTGTACTAAGGCTACATGGATTTTCTACAAGGAAAATGTGTTTTGCCTTCTGTAGCTCTAGAGCTACAGAAAGAAAAACTTTCTTTTTTTCATGATTTAACCTGAAACTGAGCACCAGTTCAGATGTTTTTGTGCATTATACACACACATGCACAAAAAAAAATATTTTGAGTCACATTTTTAATGGTGTTTTGTAAATGAATAATTCAAAAGTGAGTCCTAAAATCCAGATCTTACAGCTTTATCCAGAACATATTGCAAATGCTCAGAGCCTAGGAAACACTTTTGGATGTGCTGCAGGAGGAGACACTGAGCAGCTGGTAAACTACTGGCCCTTAATGAAGCTATACCATATTACAGTATCTCAAATTACTGCAGAACTTAATTAGTTCGTTTTACCCTGCCAATCTGGAAAGACCAAACATTGTCTTGGGCAGCCACTGTAATAATTTCAGCTTCTTCATTGCTGGCCATTAAAGCTGCATTTGGTCTCTCCCAGCAAGGTATGTTAAATATGTTTTAGATTTGGAAGTGCCTGCATTGTGTTACACAAAGATATTTTATCTAACTACTAGATTTTAGTAAAAATTCAGTTTTTATGTTATTAGTAGAAGTTGTTCATGCCCCATGGAATGAGGACACTGAATTGGTTTGTTCAGATGTGGACTGGGCCTAAAGCTTTTTGCCATAGCTGTTGTACAGACGTGATCATTTTGGAATGACAGCATGAGCTGGCATTCAGGTTGCTTTGCTTCTCTATTTGAAAATAACCTTCAGAGAGAAGGGAATGTTTGAATTTGATGTGATGGCAAAAAATTGTATCTTGGGTGTAGAGCTGCTGGGTGAATCAGGAAGGTTCTGTTTAAATGAAATGAAGTGTTTGCTGTATTGCTTGTAGTATGTTAATCTGGTGAGGATGCCCAACACTGAACATTATTTTTACATGCTGCCCCTAAAGGGTCATTTTAAGCATAATGAAACATGATGTAAAATCAAAAACTTCCAGGCAACTGCTAAACGGCTTTTTACCAATCTGAAATGGCATTTACCCATCTGAAAAATGTGGCTAGCAAGTATTAAAATTCTGTATCAGCAGGCATACAAATTGATAAATTTTGAGTGTTAGGTTTTCTTCATAGAAGAAAATACTCTAGACTTCAACCCTAAAATTATTGACTATTTGAACAAGAAAAAACCAAAACAAAAGAATCCTCTAACCCCCTTGCCCTTCCCCCCAGTAAAAACCCTGATGCAATAAATTAATTGTAGCCCAAACAAATAGTATTAAACAATTGCTTTTTCCTGAATAGCAGAATTGCATTTGGACTCTGTGATAAGCCAGGGGCCAACTCATTAACAGTATTTGAGACCCTGCAACCACTGTTTATACTCAGCTGCTCCAAACCAGCCACATTTACAACATCAACACAGGCTAAACTTTAAATTACACGTTTTTACTAATAGTCTTAATAATTGTCTTTAATGCTAGTGATGTTATGTCACTTGGTGTCTTTGAAACCAGATTATCTTCCAGCTCTGAAGCCCTGTTCTGCTGATCTTTAAGATGAATACCATCTTTAGGATGAATTAATATTACAAAATAGATTTGGCAATATGGCTATTATAGTTACTTCAGGAAACCTCCATCATGTTTTTAGTCAGCTTTTGCAGTTTTACAAGAACGTGTGAAAAAAATTTACATGGTCAAACTTTTCAATTTCTCTCTTTTCTCCTAAAAATTATTTGTGACAAATCCATTCTGTATCTTCATGTTTTCTATGAGACAAGTAAAAAAAGAAGAATATATTTATGCTCTGGCTAGTTTTTGTATTTCCTTACCAATTGTAATAAATTCTTGGTTTCTGTAAGCCTGTGTGTGGGCCACAGGAACCAAAGCACCAGATCACACACTTCAGAAAGGTTACATAGAGCCATATTTTATTTTTGGTAATTTTGTAAGACTAAGAGAATAAACTTCAGTTACATGAGTCTACCCATTTGACACGAAGATTAAAAGCTTGGCTGTTGCTCTAAACTAGTTCTGCTGGGGAGGAACTTGCTTAAAAAAAACATTTCTGTTGCAGGACATGAACTTGATCGACATCCTTTGGAGGCAAGATATAGACCTTGGGGCAAGACGTGAAGTTTTTGATTCTAGTCAGCGACAGAAGGAGTATGAACTCGAGAAACAGAAGAAACTTGAAAAGGAAAGACAAGAGCAGCTCCAGAAAGAGCAGGAGGAAGCCTTGCTGGCTCAGCTGGAGTTAGACGAAGAGACGGGTGAATTTGTTCCTGTGCAGCCAGCTCAGGGCATTCAGTCAGAAAATACTGAGCCACCCGTTGCTTTCTCACAGGTAAACTCCAGTGCTTTAAGGGTGTGTAACCCTGTTGCCATTCATAGGAAGGCAGCATAATACCAGTGGCAGCCTAAAGTGAATTTGCATGTGTTGCTGTCATGGAAGATCTTACTCAAAGGTGCAGTAACCTTTTTTCACTACTCTCCTATTTAGACCACAGAGCCTTCAAAACCAGAAGCAGAGGCCTTGTCCTTTGATGACTGCATGCAGCTCTTGGCAGAAGCATTCCCATTTATAGATGAGCATGAGGTAAAAATGCACAATTTAGTGGTTTCATGGGTGGTCTTCCACGGGGTCAGCCTCATGTTTTCTCTGGTTAAGCATAAGATTAATTTGTGATCTTGAGTTTTCTCCTCAAGCTGGCTTCAGCTGGCATAAAGCAATGAGTAGGCTTGAGCCTATTTTTATATTATTTCATTACATTAAAAAAAAAAGTTTTTCTTTATGAAATACCTGTTTATTCTGCAGAAATGGTAAATCTCCAAAAATTAGATTTTTGCTTTGGAAAATGCACATCTGTTTTTTTGAGTGGGTTTTTTTAGTTATCATTGCTTCAGCTTTTTAATTTTTTGTTCAAACCCCTCAGGCTTCTTCAGCTGCACTTCAGTCAGTGGTTCCTGCTCAGGTCAATAGCAACCCAGCCTTTATTTCCTCTGATCAAACTCAGCTACCTGAATCCCCTGATCTAGTACAACCCACTGATGCAGAGAACATGCAGAACATAGAGCAAGTTTGGGAAGAATTACTGTCTCTTGGAGAGTTACAGGTTAGTATGATAAGCACCTGAAAAACAAAGCATGGTGTTTCTGAAGGACTGTAGTATTTTGGAGAAGGCAGTACAATAGCATCTGAACAGATGGTGATTATGACTTGGTTTCTACACCTGTAGAGTGCTTATAACTCAATATAAACTTTAAATTTTTTCAAAAATAATATCTTGAAAAACATGTAGCAAGAATGAAATGAGTTGTTTATGGACAAGCCTTAATGAAACACTTTTCTGTGAGAACTTCCTCACGTTTAGCAAGTCACTGTTTGCCTCTGTGTGCAACTTGATACAGTGTGATCATCAGTGTTAAAATTCAGCTGCTCAAAAATGAACACTTCTGAGTCATGAATCTACTGCAGGAATTGTTTTCACAAGTGTTATTGTAAATGTTGGGGGGCTTTTTGGCAGTATCTGTGTAAATATGATTACTTTTGCATTCAACTTTTATCTAAGGAAAAGGATTTTAAAAACTGATAATAGAATATATATTTAGGTACACAAAAGGTGTATTTATATGAATGCTGTTCATATATATTCAGTAAGGACAACTTGTGTAATGTACATTAACTGGATATTTCAAAGGAACAAGAAAATCACTCTGCTAATACAGAGAGTATGTAGGGATTTTTATCCTGTGTTTATATTTCTATTTTCCTTATATCTTACTATAAAATTGCATAAGTTTATTTCCAAATATATTACTGTAGAATGTCATCATGCTTTCCAGCATGCTGCTGCTCTACTTTATGCTATTAATGCAAGAGATGATTGCTTGGTGGAGTGCCCATAAATCTGAATCGTATTTCAAACCACTAAAGTGAAAGGAGCTGAATTTTTCCTGCCACTCTCTCTTTTCCCTTCATCTTTTTACATTTTTAATATTCTTCTAGTTTTCTAACCTGATTACTGTGTTAGGCCTAAACATAAGTAACAAGGGTAATTGGCTGTGAAGAGGCAGCAGTGATGGTGAAAATATATTAAGAAACCAAACCAAAATAATCTGTTGCAGTAATTCCAAATAGTAGTTAAATAATTATCTGAGGGAAAAAAAAAGTAATTAAAATGAGGGCACTGCCTTTTACAAATTACATTTAGAGAAATGGAAAAATAGAGCTCTCACATTGAAAATCTTAGCTTAATCCATGAACAATTTCTAGTTAAGTAATTCCTGGGGGACAGCAGGCCTGCTTATTTCAGCTTCAGTTAGGCAGCTGCCACCCCACTGGAAAAGTGTTCTTGAAGCCAGTGAAAGGCCCATCAGTGGAGCAGTCTGATGCTCACACTGGTGTTTGCCAGGCTCCATGTTAGCACTCCTCTTACTTCACCAAGAATTACAGTGCTGTGTGATGAACAGCACCTTCATTCAGTAAATCCTAGAAGAAGCTTGGTTTTGAGGAACTGTGACATGGAAGTAATAGTCCTAGAAGTAATTGTTTGGTGTACATGCTCATGAAGTCTCATTCAGGAATTTTACATTTCTGCACTCATGCCATTCCTACCTGTGGTGCTTGAGAGGAGTTCAGACCTGACAGCTCCAGAATCCCCATTAGCAATTGCCAGAACAGGAGGGCTCAATGCAGTTTCTCTAACACATTGGAATGGATGTCTTCAGCATCTTGCTCTTAACCCCTAGACTCTGCTCTCTTCCTCTAAACAGCTTTGTCCAGAACAAGTTGTGTTGTGCTCTTGCTTTGGTCTCTGTCTTCCTCGATTGCCTCTTCATAGCACAGGGGTGCTGTAGTCATCTAGACTACAATGGTGTTATAAAACCCCTTTATGTCCATGTTGATAGCTATTTAATGCTTTTGGGTTGTAGAAAAGGCTTTTATCAATTGGAGATATGTTGCTCAGCTTCTCCCTTGCATTCCCCATCTAGGTCCTGAACATTGAAAATGATAACCTGGCTGAGGTGAGCACAGTCACGAGCCCTGAAGCCAAGCCAGCAGAGATGCACAACAGCTACAGTTACTGCAGCTCATTACCCATGCAGAAAAAAGACGTTAACTGCAGTCCAGATTTCCTGGATGGTATGGAGTGCCCCTTCTCCGGCATTTTGCCATCAGAAGACACCAGCCAGCTGAGTGTGAACTCTTTAAATGACACATCCCCTTCAAACCCCGATTTCTGTGAGGATTTTTACACCACGTTTATTGATACAAAGGTGAACGGTGATGCAGCAGCAACGAACACAATCAGTCAATCCCTGGCAGAGATTCTGAGTGAACCTATTGATCTTTCTGACTTTGCACTGTGTAAAGCTTTTAATGGCTCAGGGACCAGAGCAGAATGTACCGATTCTGACTCTGGTATTTCACTGAATGCAAGTTCCAGCGTTGCATCGCCGGAACACTCTGTGGAATCATCTGCCTATGCAGATAAGACTTTGGGTTGCAGCGATTCTGAAATGGAGGACATGGATAGTGCTCCTGGAAGTCTGCTGCAGACCAGTGCTGGTGTATACTCTTTGCACCTCCAGGATCAAGTGTTTTCTTCCTTAGGGCCAAGCACTCAAACACCAAGTTTGTCATGTACAGCCACACCAAAGAAAGAGCCCCCTCCTGCTCCCAGCCAGCCCAAAGCTCCCTTCACAAAAGATAAACCTCCAGGCCGCCTTGAAGCTCATCTCACAAGAGATGAGCAAAGAGCAAGAGCTCTGCAGATCCCTTTTCCTGTTGAAAAAATCATCAATCTCCCTGTTGCGGACTTCAGTGAAATGATGTCTAAGGAGCAGTTCAATGAAGCCCAGCTTACACTTATTCGAGATATACGCAGGAGAGGCAAGAACAAAGTGGCTGCTCAAAATTGCCGTAAAAGAAAACTGGAAAATATTGTAGAACTGGAGCATGATTTGAGTAACCTGAAAGATGAGAAAGAGAAATTGCTTAAGGAAAAAGGAGAGCATGACAGGAGCCTGCATGAAATGAAAAAACAATTCACCAGCTTGTACCTCGAGGTCTTCAGCATGCTACGTGATGAAGATGGAAAGCCTTACTCTCCTAGTGAATATTCACTGCAGCAAACTAGAGATGGCAATGTCTTTCTTGTTCCTAAGAGCAGGAAGTCAGGGACTAAACTTTGAAGGGCAGTACAGCTGGCTTCTGTTCTCTGAGTTACTATTTTTGTATCATTATCATGATAGTTTTTACTGTGAGGTGGAATGCAGAATTAAGTAATATTTGTCAAGTAAGTCTATGCAATGATAATTCTAAACTTGTTAATTAGTTTATGGAAGATGCAAGTTGAAAATTAATCACAGAATGCAGATGAACGTATACAAAATTTTTCATCTGACTTTATAACAGATATTTCATTCTTATAGCACCACTTTGACTAGTTTCCACATCTATGTAAATATTTAAATATGCCATATTTATATACTGTTCCTATCTATTGTTATATTCATAGATTTATTGGATACATATAAATAAAAATGATTTTAGCCTTCTAAATATAATTTCTTGCAAATCAACCAGGATGGCTTCTGATATTTTTTTATAAATGTGAAAGTGTTCCTCATTTTTCTTACACATTTATACTTGCTTTATATTTAATATATTAATGTAGTATAAAAGTTGACACTCAGTGTTTGATTTTGCTTTAAACTTTTTAAACTCTAATTCATACACATTTATTTCCCTAAAGAAAGTTTCCCTTGGAAACTTGCTAGTTTTCCAAGGCCAAGTCTTCCTGTAGTATAATACTAAACCACACAGCACTGTCAGCATTACTAATGCTTCATTTTAGTAACCTTTGGAAAGACCCTGTAACACAAAGTTTCAAGTCTATGCTAAGCTAAGCTCATGTTTTTGTTTTCCTCCTTGCACACTGTGAATTCATGAGATCTTTTCTCCAAAGGCATGTAAAATCTGTTAAAGCATTGTCAGCATTAAGCCTTTTTCCAGCTAAAATTTATGTAGGCTTTTGAGCAATTCTCCTAGAAATACACTACTGTGCCTCTGACTTCAACCACTGAGCATCCTGTGTTCCTGCTGTTACTTTGGTGCTTATGGAAAACTGCACACTAGCAGCCAGCCACCTGCCCTGTTTGGAATCTCTGCTCAGTGAATTGAAAAGCTTTGTGGAGTTTAAATTATGATTTATAAAACAATAAAAAATTGGCAAATAAATAGCATTTTGTTTACTACTCGAAGGAACTTATTGCACTTGATCATTTTGGATTGTTTCAATACAGAAAATGCATAATTTGTAAGACTTGTTGATCTGAACATTAAAAACTATCTTCATCCCTGTGCAAGTTCTAAAACATGCTTGATCTGAAGTGATTTTTTTTTTTGCCACTGGTGGTCCATATCATGGGTGGGCACTGGGGGGAGTGCAAGACACTGCTGCCACTTAAAATGTGAGGATTAAGCCATATTTGAAGATGGCAATTTCAGAGCATAGGCATCAAGGGAAAAGCACACGGAGCCCTGTCCCTGGACAGTCTTCTGACCCTGATACACAGTAACTCTTAAACACAGGCAGGGGCTGTGGCAAAGCACAGACCACCTAAAAAGCTCCTGGGTTCCCCTTGCCATGAACTATGCTATCAAATGTCTGTCAGAAAAAATTCTCTACAGCTGCAATATGAATACTTTGAACTACAAATTGGCTATTAAACAGACATCTCAGTAAACTCCTACTCTGCACTTCCATTTGTTCCTTAATTTGTTCACTAATGTGAAAGCCAAAGACAAGCAGCATCCTTACAGCCTTTCAGGGACTACTGTATTTGTACCATCCATTTGTCTAAAACATAATACAAAGATACTTCTTCCATTACCAAAATAAAAGTGCAACACTAAACCTGCAGTTAAGGTAGCAATTTGAATTTCATCAGCTGAAGAATCAGTCTGAAGTAACTTGGTCTGTGACAGCTTGCTTTCAGTTTAAACCCATGTCCTTCATATCAACAGTGCATGCTGCTCTCACATCAAACCCCCCCCAGCATCATTAAGGAAAAAAAATCCATGTTACTCATATATATAAAAACATCAGATTGCAAATTATAACCTTCATTTTATTATTACTGAGGTACAGAGTATGTTCTCAAGCTTGAGTAACTAGTGACATTGCCAAGCATCACAATGCTGACCTCATACACTGACAAGCTTCCACATGGAAACCAACTGTTTCTTGATCAAAACATTGTTTTAAATCCATTAAGAATAAAGCTGAAAAGCTGGCCTGAACTCAGGGTTTTTGGCTTGCAGTCCCAAACTGGAAAGATGATCTTGTAAGAAAACGTGTTGCAATAATTCTAGACCACTGTGTTCTTCACAGCACTAAAAAAAGGTGATGCCAACACATTTTAGATTGTAAGTCATTTGACAACATACATTTTATTCTGATACAAAATTGAAATATTTTAACAAATTTCAATCCATTATGGACTATACTGAAATTTTAAATTTCCATGCTATTTTAACTCGTTTAAACACAAGTTTCAAGATGTCAGCACACTAGCACCACTCCTCTTGAGGTCTTTGCCAGTTTTACCATTTTATTCTGTTTCCAATCTTGCGATATTATCTTCTACATGAAGGCCATTTTTTCTTCTATGGAGATACTTGGATTACTTTAGTTCAGGAAAAAGCTAACAGAGAGAGATGTCAACCTGTAGCACCCACAGCAGAAAAAGAATCATCCATCAGATATGTGAATTTCAGTGACACTCAAGATCTTACATGCTCCACACAATTTAAGATACACACACTTGTCAGAGACCAGAGACTGATTTTTGAATATTCCACCTCAGTGTAGACAGTGCATGAAAACACATAAATGTCTTAAACACAGGAACCAAAGACAGCATTCAGTACATCACACAATTAATGCTTGAAAATATTAGGAACCTTAAGTATTGAAAGGATATCAAAGTTAAGGTGCTGCATCTAATTTTGGTTTTCTGTAATAGCATAGTTACCTCTATTAATCTGGGCTGCTTTTGGGGAAACCCCTTTCTCTAGCCAGAAGTATCATTTTTGTTATCAAGTTAATTTCTCTACAACTGCAGCTTAGGGACCTTAAGCTTTGTTAGCTTTGCATCTTTACATTCCCATCTCCATTTAATGCTATATTCAACAGAAGCCAGTAAACAAAAACACTGCCATGAAACAATGTTCTTAACTCTTAAAAGTACTTCAAACAATTGACCAAGTTCTCCCTTAAGAATGTATTTATTTGGGTCAGTTATTTCTGAAAAGATTTGGCTGTAAATAACTGAATTTAAGCAAATTAGTCTTAACAAGAGTGTTATAAATCAAACTGAAAATAATTCTAACAGTGATTATTTCTGTCTGTGGTGCAAAAAGACTCATCCAAAGCATGGAACAAGTCTGCAGCAACATGGAATCCTCTCATATTAAGGAAAGGTACAGCTTTACTCTATACACAGGCCTAGTACCAAGGCAAATGACCAAGTTTTTGTTTAAAATTAATTTTCTTAAAACATTTTCAAAATTTTACTGTTAAAAAGATCCAAAGACCACTGCAAGTGCTATAGAATTTACCTACACCTGAGGGGCAATGCTGTTCCCTATTACCTGTTGCTGCACAGACGCCTGTGGGAGCTCTGCCAAGCAGAGCAAAAGCACAGGTTTTCCATTTTTAGGTCTAAGAAAGCAAACTTGTCACATCAGCAACAAGCTGGCACTAAGGCAACATGACTGTACGGCTGCACTGTCAGATTAAGGCTCAGCCTTGGCTAAGCACAAACTTGTCACAATGTTTCTTAGTAAGTACATGCAATCATCATGAGATTTTTAATTAAGTAGCTTCTAATTTTATGGAAGTATCTTTCTACAAAAATCTCTGTATGTTACTTCCAAATTACATTTAACTGTGTATTACAAAGTCGGGAATTACTTCCTGGGAGTCTACAGGCAGCAGGTAAAGAGTTTAAGTACTTGAAACAGCTTGTGAACATGCCTCTGATTAGGCAGGTTCCTCTTACTTTCAGAGCAACTGAAATATAACCAACACTAAAATAGAAATTGACTTCCTAAGAATGCAGAGGCTCAGAAATGTATTGGGAAGTTTAAATAGATGCTGAAGTACTTTAGAAAAAACTTATAACAATCAAAGATGCAGAAAAGGAAATAACACACATTTGAAGACTTAAAACATGTTCCAGTCTGCATAAAAACACGATTCCATGGGAAGTTTTTATTGCCATTCCATTTGCCTGTACAAATGTGATTGCAGCTGGATGTCGTATGACAGTGTTAGCCTCAACTACCCTGGCTGAAAGCACCCAGAATCTGAAAGGGAGCTTATTGACTTGTACAGGTAAACACATCCCCTGGTAAGCCAAGATCCACTACCTGGGAGGGAAATCCTGGATTGCACCAATACCAAGTTCCCTCCCAGAACAGGTGCAGCAGCAGCAGGTCACACACAGCAGCACATCACACAACTGATGAACCACTTCAGCATCCCTGCCTTTCTGGGCTTCTCTGGGGAATCTCTTTCCATGACAAGGCACAGAACAATTTCCCCCACCCCAGCACACTCCCCAGCAACCAAAACACATTTCAAAACATCAACTTGTCTTCTTCATCTCAGACATGAAGCAATTTTCTATCTGCCAGGAACAGAAGATTCTTGAATAGGAATTGTGCCAGCAAGCAGGCACACTGGAAAACAGGAAACACTGGATGACACAGGCCGCAATATTTGCTGCTCAGTACTTATGGGTTCCCTTGACATTAAGACTGTCAAAGGAAGGTCTAGAAGGAAAAAAGGATTAAACACATTTTACTATACACTACAAATCTTACCCAGTCAGAAACCTTCATTTGAAGAGGATGTGCAAGACATTCCCCATTTTGTCAAGCAGCAGCTTCTCATTGAACCTGAAAATTAAAGAAATTACTCTTACCTTGTTTAAAAACCTCCCACCACTCTTTATAATTCATGAAAAATTTTAAAGGCAAACCTTACCTATGCTCATTGCCCTTCCTTTCAGGTCTAAATGCTAGACCTATTGATTTGAGTCAACTCAAGTAGCTATCACTCAAGGAGGTTCCAAAAGGTGAAGAACTCTTGCTAGACTTTCTTCGATATTTCAGCTGTGATAAGCAGATTTAACTAGCCTTGGGAAAGCTGCACACTATCAGCACAGTATCTTATTCCTTCACTTTTCTGGAAGTTGAAGCTGTTGCTCCTGCTGCCTTGTCATTCTTTAATTAGGCTGACTTCTCCATACTCAATAGGCTGCTGAAGTCCTGTCTTACGAGTCTCCTTAGCAATGTATGGATCAAAGAAGTACATCCTAGGTTCTGTAAAGCTGGTGGATCACTGTCCTCATGGCTTACACTTTTCCACGTCACAAACAACAGCTAAGCTACCCCACCCACCTACAAAGCCGTCACTTACATCCATCTCTTAAAAGGTTGCATACAGATCTTGTTCATAAAGTTTATTATGACACTATTTTTCAAAGTTAACATTGTAGTCACAGTACAGCTACAAGAGGCCCTGTTAAAAAGAATACTGTCAATACATTCTAAAAAATTTAGAAATACCAGATCAATTGTCAGAAGGGACAGCAACCCCATTCTCCAGTTGTCCCTGCAATCACATGCAGGCCCAGGTGCAAGTCTACACATCTTCTAGCATAGTAATGTACAAAGCAAGTCAGCAGTTGGGTGTCTCACTCCCTAGTGAGTGTGGTTTAGGTTCCCCATGTTTTCAAACTCCAAATGGGTTGTTTAAAAAATACCTTTATTGAAGTACAGCCTCCCCCCCACCCCAAGCCCAAATGAACATGTACAACAACAGAAGCGTTCACTAAACCACCAATTCTTGCTTTAACTTTTGAGATCTTTCAGAACTCCACAAGAATAAGCAGACTTTGAAATCCATTTGGAGGCTACCATCTTGACACTGGTTCCTTGTTTTAGCGTACTGCAGTCTAAATACACTCCAATAACAGCATTTAAATAACATATGTTTAATTTTTTTCAAACAACACACTTATTTTTCTACCACTTCTTAAAAATTATAATTCATTATTAATATGACTGATTATGCCTTAAGCCATTTCATACATCTTTGCAGATTAATTCCTACACTGGAATTGCATTTACCTTATACTGCACATTGACCCAGAAGTGAAACAGGTGTAATTCCAATACATATTGCCAAGTGTCTGAGCATTTCTTTTATTGACTGGGTCCCTACTCTTCTGAGTCTGAATTGACAGCAAGCACTGGCCTGGCAATAGTCAAGAGAATTCACATCAGATGAGGACAGGACAGACTGCAGTGCCTTAATTTGGATGTCAGAAGTGAGAATGAAGTACAATTTCTATCCACATGTACTGGTAAGATTTTCTACTCCAGTTGTAGCACACTATCATTCTACCTGTGAGAACTCAGGACTGTACCCCTCTACATTGTGGGAGTGCTTCTAGTCGGTAAAATACAACTAGATCATGTTTTATCTTTGAGCTCTGAGCTGAGCACAGACATCTGCCAGGGAAGCAGCTCAAGAACTCTACTATTTAAGTGCCCACGGGGAACGGGCTTTTGGATCGCATTACCTGGGACTGTCAGTGATTACACCTGTGCTACCCTTGGCTCCCAGTCAGAAGCATGTGTCCAGAAAATTGCCTAGGGTGCATGCAAGAAAGTATACAGCCATTTAATTATTAAGAAACAGACCTATTACTCTCACTATGACACCTCATTTAATTGAAACAGTGCAGTCTGGTGTGAGGGAAAAGGAAATGGGGACAAAGGGGATGAAAATTCCAAGCCACCCTCCCCAAAGTATAGTTTTATTGAAACAGAATCATTGTATATCCCAAGGAAACAGGCACTTGATTCCCCCCACCTTAACTTCTCGGGAATTACAATAAATATAAAGGTAAAAAGCAAATTTCTTTTTCTCTCCCCCCAAGACTTAAACAACTTCAGTTATCCCTTATGCATCTCAAATGAGACGGGAGACAGCTTTCACATGTCTAAAGTTGGTCTTGTTAAAATATTTATCATGCCTTATTTTCTTGAAGCGCTAATACAGAACTACAAATTAAAAAAATATGCACAAACCAAAATGTAATTTGAAATTTTCATTAAGATAAAGCTTAGTTCTATGATTCACAAACACTAATTTGAGTAACTCAATCCTAGTTATACATCTAAACAAACTATAATTCAACATACAGATGTTTTCCCTCTGTATGCCTATGTAACTCATGTCAATGACAGTTACGTATATACACTGAGACTAGACCCCTTAAGACTGCAAATCAATAGGTGTTTCTATTGTTAACTTTAAATTAATACAAAATAGTAATTGAGAAATGCATTTATCTTCTCTATTAACTAACAAGGAAACACCCTAAACTACATTTCATTTCTGTTATAGAGTTCTCTGTACTAAATGTGGAAAAACTGAACTACACAAATATTGAAAAGTTAAAAATTCATTGATTTGTTTATTCCTGGTACCACTACCACAATTTACAGGGCAATATACCTGATGTAATGGGAAAATAAAAAGAAAAAAGAAAGACAAAGCTACAACAGAGAAAGACCTCAGGAATGTACATCTAATCGACACTACATTGCATGAATCAATAGCTGCACTTTTTGCAAACTGTGGCTATGACAGTCCTGATCAAGAAGGGTTTCCTGTTTAAGCTGCAGTAACTTTTCTGACTATGGATCATCGTTCCTTCTGTGGCAGATTTTACAGTTCCTCTAATTCATTTGGGACGACTGTCTCAAAGTAACCTGCAGCTTTCCTGACAACTCCTCGCTCTCTCTCCTGCTAAGAACTGTAGCCTGTTGAATACAGGATAAGAAAATTATTACTCTCAGTGAACAGTTGCACATTATTAATCATCATTATAAATATGCATTACACCTACCCTTTTTTCTGGTAGCATTTTTAGAATCTTCTACCACCATAGCCCCCACTTCCACTTCCAGATCCATAACCACCTAAAAGAAGCGCATATATTGAAATACATGACAACAAGGGATATTTAACTCAAAAATATTTTCTGTACAAAATCATACTTACCACCATAGGGACTGCCTGAACTTCTGCCACCAAAGCTGCCACCGCCTTTCATGGGACCATAGTTAGACTGCTGTTGTCCACTGTAATTGCCAAAATCATTGTAGTTTCCACTTCCACCATAATTACCTGAAACAAATAATTTAGAAAGCCGTGTTTGTTCAACACTTAGGACACAAAACTCACCAAATTCCAATATCCAATGTAAAAATAAATTGTAGTAGGTTAGAACAATTTAAAATAAAGTTCACGTATTTTGATGCTACCTCTTTGTAAAATGCACAAGTAACAGAAGACTCTTGGTACTTTAATGATTAGAAATCAGCATTTTATCAAAGATTAAACACATCACATTATACAAGCACATTTGAGTAGGCAATTTTATGTTAACCCAGTAAAAGCCAAATTAAGGCTCCCAAAATCAGAAAACCATTTCACAATTTTTCTTCTATTGCACAACTTTGCATATATGACAATAACATAAATTACAATTTATTTGCTTAAAACAAACAAACAAACAAAAAACAAACAAACAAACAAAAAAACCCCATAAACCTGTAATGGACATGCTGTACCACAGAGATCAGAAAGTATAGTAAGATACACAGCAGTTTTTTTCAGCTTAACTCCCCAAATTAGGGGCAAACAATAAAAAAAGCTTATAAAAATCTGTATTTGTAGTCTTCATAAAGGACGATGTGATCTACATGTTGTGAACTGGCATCCGAGGACAACATACTTGAAATGGTCAAAACCATTAAAATTCCTGTACTCTGCCTCTACACACAGATTTATAGCCAAAGCTTTTTGAAAAACACATCCCTGGCAAAACAACCCCGTACTTTATCAAAACTGATCCACATGAAAAAGAACTTTCGTTATGCAACGTGGTCTTCTATGTTAAAACCCAGACATACAACTTATTTTATGAATTACCCTATTTCAGGCACTGTGAAATGAAACCTAAGAGCCATGGATGTGGAATTAAAGCTGGAATCTTACCACCACCAAAATTTCCTCCTTCATTGTAGCCATCATATCCTCCTCCTCCACCTCCATATCCACCACCTGGGTTTCCATATCCTGGTCCTCCACCACCACCATAACCTCCTCTGCTGCCATAGCCAGGACCACCTCCATAGTTGCCACCTTTGAATAAAAGAAGAATCAAAATTAATGCATCAAAGCTAAATACTACTAAGGAAAGAGCCATTTAACAAAAAACCCCAAACCAACACACTTGCACAAAAAAAATGTCCCACACTGCTTTCCCTGTATTATGTTCATTGTGGCTGCATAATTTATCTGAACTATTTAATTGAGAAAAAAATGCATGGTTATAAAATCAAGGACCTAAGTAATTAACTACATGCTACTTTACTCATACCTTTTTGCATTCTGTTAATTGCACTTTTCAGCCTTTTGGTAATTACTGCACTTCTCTTCAGATGCATTTTGGATACTCATCCTAACCGCATCTCAAAAAAAATGACTACTGAATCACAAGAAGTCTTAAGAGTTGACTGAAAAGAGTTGTTTACTGCTTTATTCAGTTTTAGTAATCTCAACTGACATGAGAATCTTCACTTACTCCTCAAAAATAAAGCTCCCTCATGACCTTATGATGAGATTTTTTAAAGGGTTAATACAGACAAGTATTTTTTCCACCCATCATTTTGTGGGGAGAAAAAAAAAGGTTAACTCTTCACAGCTCTACAATGCAGACATTTCATTTTTATTATTGCTATTATCACATTATCACCAAAACAGACTTTGCTTCCAAAGTGAAGGCAAAACTTACAGCTGGTTCTAACACTGGGGGAAAAGGAAGTGAACAGTACACTTACCATCACCAAATCCATTGTATCCGTCACCACCCCCAAAGCTTCCTCTGCTCCCACCACCGCCACCACCACCCCCATAGCCTCCTAGAACACAAAACAGATGAGAATGTTTTCCTGAACAAATGTGTTTAAGCCAAAATAAGTGTTTAAGCCAACTGACACAGGAAATTAAAAAAAAAAAAACCACAACAAAAAACAAACAAAAAAACAAAAAAAAAAAAAAAAAAAAAAAAAAACAAACCACAAAAAAACAAAAACAAACAAACAAAAAAAAGCCCAAAAAACCAAAAAAACAAACCAAAATGTAAATCACATTGTATACTAATATTCCAGACATTTACCTCTCCCACCAAAGTTTCCTCCTCGGCCAAAATTCCCTCCACCGCCTCCAAAGTTTCCACGGCCCATGAAGTTGCCTGAGCCACCCCCACGACCTACAAAATATTTCACTTGAATTACATTAATTGAAAACCTGTTACACAAAATAGCTATGCACAACTACAACTCACCTCTCTGAGAGCTAGCAGTCTGCATCTCTTGTTTAGAGAGTGCTTTTTTCACTTCACAGTTGTGTCCATTTATAGTATGGTATTTCTGAACTACAGAAAATAGCAAGAAAGGAAAGTTAGAAAATCACATCATTGCAATATGCTGTAAAAGTCTCATAGAAAGTTACTGTATGGCATGCGCACACTTTGAAAAGTAGGACTAAATCAACCCCATCCCTTACAATAGTAAACCAGCTGATTACACAATCATCTCATTCCACACACTGTTCTTCTGAAATCCCAACATGTCATTTTTCATTAAAGAGCTTACTTACCAACGATTTTATCAACTGTATCATGATCATCGAAAGTTACAAAAGCGAAGCCTCTCTTCTTTCCACTCTGCCTGTCTTCCATGACCTCTATGGTTTCAATCTTGCCATATTTTTCGAAGTACTCCCTTAAATTATATTCTTCTGTATCTTCTTTAATTCCACCAACAAATATTTTCTTTACTGTGAGGTGTGCCCCAGGCTTTACAGAATCCTGCAATACCAAAAATGACATTAAGTGCTGAAAGTTGTAAGAAAAGATTAGGATATGTGTTTAATTGGAACAATAACTGACCTCCCTGGAAACCGCTCTCTTTGGTTCAACCACGCGTCCATCGACCTTATGTGGTCGAGCACTCATGGCAGCATCCACCTCCTCCACACAGGAGTAAGTCACAAAGCCAAAGCCTCTGGAACGTTTTGTTTGTGGGTCTCTCATCACCTGCAAACACACGAGGAGGCACTCTGTATTTCTGAGCTACTTTAAGTACCTAAGCCTTTCAAAAGCACAAACTAGTAGTAGACACTTTACCACACAGTCCGTGAGTGTGCCCCATTTCTCAAAGTGCTCTCTCAAGCTATCATCTGTTGTTTCAAAGCTCAGACCTCCAATGAACAGCTTTCTCAACTGCTCTGGCTCCTTTGGCTCATGGCCCTATAAAATCAAAAAATCAAAAACATATTTTGAATACAAATCACAGAATTAAAATTTCACTAAATTACTAGAAATTATCTGTGCACATTCTAACTACAAATAGGTGAAATACATTTACATAAGAACAATGACTTCTAATGGGTTTAGACAGCAGAATAGTAAACACTTAATGAGGTGTGATTTTAATTAAAACACTAACAACTTTAAGAGCGCTAAAATGCAAACAGTAAAAGGATTTCAATATATTAAGTAACTCAGTTGTTCCCCACCACCCAGAAATGCATTCATTCTGTGCCTATTTTTCAGTTGCAGATCATGCTGTAGGGACAGGGATGAAACACTGTTAGATAAAGGAAAGTTCTAATGCTTTATGAAGCACAAATATGCAGAACTACAAAAAATTGAAGGACGCAATATACAAGAAAAGGAGGTTCCTGCTCGGGCTGAGTGTCTACTCTCTGGGGATGTCCATTTTAAAAGGTAACTTTTATGCATTTTTATGAAACGTATCAATACTAAATTCCCTGAAATCATTAATTCTGTACTTTGATAATTTCATTACTGGAGTACACGCAAGCAAGAAAGTGCAAGTATATGTATGTGGATTTTAGTGTTATGGTGAATACCTCTCAAATGTGAAGCAACAGGGACCTATGTCTTACAGACAAAAATGCCATGAGTAACAACTCATCAATGACTAGTAGTGAGTACACTACTGGAATAAGACTGGTAACTTAGCAAGCATCACAGAAGAAGCAAGTTTAATAAGACTTGGTAACACTGCCTATATATGACCAGTGACGTTTAAAAGGTGCAAATTTGCAGATGCCAGTTTTCTATCACATGACTGAAATGGGCTTAAGAGTACAACTGTGTTACTGCTCTGTTTCAGTGCTGCACTTTTTTAGCACACAGGCTATTTCCCTGTGCATCTGACAAGGAGTTCAGAAAAAACTGTTTCACAACTGCCATTGTCAGAGACGTCTTATGAAAAAGCAATCAGATTAAAATCTCATTTAGCAAGTGGGTACTTTCGTGCATGTAACACTTCAGAAGGTGCTGACCAATTATGCTGTTTATGATGTCAGTTCTACAGCGTCAACATTCAACCGGCTTCACCGTTTCTGCTGCAGTGCATCAAACCAGACTAGGTGCAGCATTATCCTGAGGTGAACTATGCAGAAACAGCCACAGACTTCTATCTGTAGACATTTTGCTTCAAATCTAAAATAGAGGCTTTAACCTCTGCCACACTGCTAGGGTTGACCAGGAAGGCTTTAAGCACCTTTGAGTGAGTTTTTGTATTATGGAGTGCTTTAGCAAACCATCAGTTTGTAATACTCAGTTTGTACTACAGCAAACAGTAATTAAGATTATGAAAAGCTGTCTGGGAAGTAAATTCCTGCCCTTACACTTGCTGAACTTTGTTAGAAAGAAGCCCAGCATTCTTGATAACAGACTTCTATTTAAGGCTTTGTCAGCTTAGGATCATCATACAAATCATTAACAGTCAGTGGTCCCATGACTACAAAGTAAAGCTTCTAGTGTCTTCCAACTAATCCAGACTACAAATATATTAAGAAAGAAGAAAAAAATCTCCCTTCTCATTACATTAAAACTTTTAATTTTACAGGACTACACACCTACTGAATATAGAAACTGCTTTATGTCAAGTGCTGTTATCTGTTGCTAATTTCTATTTTTAAAATCTACCGACAATTTTTAGTTGGGTTATGTTAAAGCTAAGTGTTTCAAACTCTTCTACACATATTGAAAGAAATTTATTATATCAAACTATAAAGTTCAGCATCCTACAAAATCAGAAACCTGTGTAAGGAAAAACTGGCCAAACTATTTACAGTTTTCTGATATTATTCAAGGCTATGAGGGTTTCCAGCTAGCAACTCAAGAGTGCTTTTTACCTTAAAAGAATGACCACAGAATTTTTCAGGTAAGGAAAAGTGAAGTTCTTTTCTGCCTTTTGTTATTATGTGCATGAGAACCACTGTTCTCATCCAGCAGGAAGAATAACTGCTGTTACAGCTTCTCTGTTCTATTGAACAGAAATTATTCTTAGAACACATACATGTTATAAAACCTCTGTGCAAAAACAGAAAGCAGTATTTTCTTAAGAGAATCAAGGAACTTGTTTTTAGGCAGTTTCTTCTCACTGGGGTTTTCAGAGTGCTGTCCTCTGTCACAAAGATGCTGTTTCTCAGTTGTTCTGCTGCAAGGAATTTCTAACAGCAGTCTCTCCTGCACAGAAAATCCCTCAGCATAACTTCCGCCCTGCTCTGTCTGAACCAGGCTGCTTCCTGCTCAGCTGACACAGCAGGAGAGCACACGCCATTTTGCAGCACTTTTCTGGCAGCAGAGCGGAGAACAGCTGTAAGACCACCCAACCTGCCTTTAGTTGGCAAGACACAGTTTCTCCCCCTAAGCTGCCACAGGTGCTTCCAGACACATTACAAGGCTCTGGGGAGGCGGAGAACTTTCCTTGTGCCCCGACTTTGGCATTCCCCCCCACAGCCCAAGCGCAGGGCGAGCCCGACCGCCTCCATTTTGTGCTCAGCCGCGGCGGCCGCGCCGCCATTATGGAGCGAGGGCGGGGCGCGCGGCCGGCGCCGCAGTGGCGCCATGGGCGGGGCCCAGTCCGCAGGGGCCCAGGGCGAGCGCGGCGCTGCGGGAACGCGCTCTGCTCAGCTCCTGCCGCCAGCACCGCGCCGCCGCCTCCCGGGCACTCCGAAACCCCCAGCGCTCGGCGCAGGGTAACTGCACCTCTCGCCAAGAGGGAGAGGGAAGATGGCACCTAGAACCCCCTGAGATTCCCGCAAAAATACCGGCACCTTGTGAGACAACGCTGCTGCCGATACATACTGCTTCTATCCTAAGGCCGCCATCAACTGAAATTTCCTATGGCAGAGGTTTTGAATAATCAGCCTTTTGGAGTTGCAGTATTTCTCTCTAGAGGCAGTTTTCGAGTGGAGCTCTTCATGCATTCTGCCTCTGAGCAGCAGCAAGTGTCCACAAACGCCTGCCACCAAACCTGCCCTGAGCTGTGGCTGAACCTGAGACCACCCCGTCCCCAGGCAGTACAATCCCAGACTGCCTTCTGAAACAGCAAAGCTTAGAGGCAACTGGGGCCTCAGCAACTTTCCCTGTGAAACTTGCTCTCTAGAAACTCAACAGTTTTTAAGATCATTGCAGGGCAAATCTACTTTTGTGAACTACAAGAGCTTACTTAGTATGCAGCTGATCGACCCCAGTTACACTGAATTCAAAGTCCAAATGAGTGAGTTTCAACATTCCTTCGGAAAGGACTTTACACACTGTACTTCAATACAAAATAACCATACACTACCAGACACATGCAAGTCGGACAAGGTTTGTTCATAATTCAAGCGTATAGCCCTCCCACACTGCAGTAGTGTATCATTCCAGAAAAAAGTTGAACTAGCTAAAATATTCAGGCAACCTGAAAAAGTAATGTTAGAAAGCAAACAAATCCAAGTAAATGAAGATAAAATGCCTCCATTATAAGCTATATAAGCACGTTTAATACCCTTTTTGCTCATCTTAAAAGTTATTTTCTGAAGGGTATTAAGAATGTCCCCCACCCCCACTTCCACACCCTGCCCCAAAAGTAACTAGCTCCCATCCTCCCAAAAACAGCCCCAACATCTTCTCTATACTACGCACCTTATTCAGTCTACGGTATTTCTGCTAGAAGCAAAAGAAAACAGTTATTTTTACTTAGTACAGCTCGCTTTCATTTGCAGTGACTATCAGGCAACCATTTTTACTTAAAAACAAGAGAAAAAAAGAAGAAAAGAAAAGAAAAGAGGAACCTGTCTTCATTCCCAATAAAAACAGGACTTTGAAGGTAGGAAGTAATCAAGTTCCTGCTGATACTCTGAGGATGCATGAATTTCTTAATAATTACACCTTGCTTTAATCAGAAACATATATTTAATCAGTTTTGTTATAACAGAAGACTAGACAAGCAAAATTTCCCCTTTATGCTTAACACCCCACCCCTTAAAACTGTAAGTAGTAAACTGCAATTTAAAGCTACTCCACTAATACGGGGATGAAGAAGGTAGAAAAAAAAACAGAAATGGTTAACTTGGGGTTTTTTTCATCTTTTCCCCTTAAAACTACTTAATTTTTAATTGAAAAAACAAACAAACAAACCCCATCCTCTCACCTGTGAGGATCGTCTTCCTTTCCTCTTGTAGTCTTCCACTTCTCTCTCTTCCTTAAGAGCAGCCATTTTGGAAGGGTACTCTAACTCAGCCTTTCTTTTAGATCTAGGAAACCTAGAAAACAGGTTGGATAAGTCAGTACTTACCCCAGTTTCTGTGGCACAGGGCCTTCTCTGGCTGCAATGCACTGGTGTGGCTTTACAGGAAGAAACGGGTGAAAGTAGAAAAAAACATCCCAGAAGTATTTAAAAGGGCAGAATAAAAAGCGTCAGCCTACTTAGCTAACAATTAAAGAGCTGTAAAAGAAACGTCTGCTATCCCAGTCAAGCTGACTTTACAAACTAATGCTAAAATCTGTAGCAAATATATTGCTGTCTGACAAAACTATTGTGAAGACAACTGATACACAGCAAGCAAATTCCACCTTTGACACCCAAACCCACTACATAAAGTCTGCTTCTCTAGATTTTTACCCCCAAAACATGTAAAATTTTGCAAATACTGCTTATTAGAACTCTTGCAGTCAGCTATTCAGCAGTGTGGAACACTAGAAAATACAGTATAACTTGTATAGTTCCTGTATTAAAAAATACTTTCCACTAAGAGTAGTGCAAGAACCCCTTACTGATGCTACCCTGCAACATCAAGAACTTCAGATCCTCAGCAGTCTATAGCACTAAGCATCTGCATTACTTTTGCTTCCATATTACATATTTGATTACTGCTCTGAACTGTGAAATGCATGTACCATTACCAATAGGAAGTCTTTTAAAAGATAAGCTCAGTGAATGAACCCACACTTACACATAGAAACAAAAAAATCATGCTCCCTTTAGCTTTTTTTACCCAATTTCTAGGATCCTTCAATCAGTCCTAGTATTAATGTACTGGTATCTTTGGCCAATATTCATTACTACTTTGGATGTTCCTTGAAGCTTGATTACAGCAGCCAAAATGCAGCACTGTTAACTACATAACATACTTCAGTAAAACTGAAGTACTTGTGCTACAATTAAAAGCATAGAAATTTACAAGATTAGGTGTACTTCCGCGAGGGATCTGTTTGTTTGGGTTGTGGGGGTTTTTCTGAAGTCTTCCCACATATGGAAAGGCAGGCAGGTCTTTACTAATGAGCAATACATGCTGTTATTCAAAGTGGAAATTCCTAAACATGACTTCATGTTAAAATCCAGCTTCAAATTAAACTCAACTGAAATAATGAGTATCACGATTTGATGCATTAACAATTTAAAAGGTTTATTAAGTAACATCAAGTGTTTCTATTATCTTCAGTTCCTCCCTACACAACATTAAACCTGCTCTTGAGGTCAAACATCAGAGTGACTTAAGAGGTATTAGGATATTAAGCACTTCAACTGAGCTGTTCGGTTTTTAAAGTCATGTAAGGGACGTATGAAACAGAACGTTAACACTTCAAGGGCCTTTAAAAAACTAGCACTATGGCAAAATAAAGCTTTAGGAACTGTTAGGGAGTAAAGGGATAAGCTTATTTAAATACCTTTTTAAAGACACTATGAATCCCTTCCTGAAGCTGCCACCTGCTGCCTTCTCCAGCGAGGCTCCACAGTGGCCAACATAAAGCTCCAGGGCATGGTCTCTGCCCCAATGGCCTCTGAAGGCCTCGAGGGTTAAAAAGGGAGTTGTCTTCTTGCTAATGGAAGCCACCAGCTAATGTGGAACTCAGCCCTGCTCAGTCCTATTCCTATGTTGTCCTACAGAAAGTTAAGGCTGACAGCACTACATTTTAAAATTCTTATTACCAACAAAATACTCAAACTCTGAATAAAAATATTCAGAACAGTTCTGTTATTAAATGCTAGTTAAACTAGCATTGAGCAATTATATACTGCAGCTACATAACCTAAAGCACTCTCCAAGGAAATCTGTAAATTATAAAGAAGTCACCAGAATAGGTCTCATTACTCACAATGCTGCTCTGTCTTTTGCAGGAGAAAAGATGCTAACAGAGACAAAGCAGACATTACCAAGATGGAAGTTCACCCATCCAATCAGACAATACTATGGAAGTGCCCTGGTCTTTTCTGTAAGCAACTGAAGCTGGACCTAAAGTGCATACAATAGGGTGTTTTACCAAACCTAAAAGTTAAAGCAGGAAAAAACTGATTCTCAGTTTTAAGCGAATACACTACAGTGAATACACTACCCAACACTGTAAGAAATGTGTGCCTGGGAGAAAAAAAGCAAGATATTAGCTTAATACCTGATGTAATAGGTTTCCAAGCTTTACTGAACCACTTTCAAATACTTTTAACACATCATCCCTCTCAGTTATAAAACCCCGAAGTAGCTAAAACAATTGCTTACGTGAAAAAGTTATTTTTAGCTGCTTTGGTAAGAGATCCAGTTTATTCTATTTTTAATGTAGGAACAGAAACCAGTGTGAGCTGTTGGCCTCTCTGACATTAATTTTTTAAGATTTCAGTTTTCAGTAAAGGGAGTAAAGATAAAAAAATAACGCACACACACAAAAAAAAGCAGCACTATTTTTGCCTGCCATACTCTGAAACACTTGAGCAAAAAACCTCAGGTTTTGAGGAAAGCAAGGGGAGAGTATGATGACTAATTCCCTCCACGTAGGGCAACAATGATTTCCCCAGGTTTGTGCAAACTCCTCCGTGCTGCTCACCAGGATCATGGCAGAATGCCACCGAACGTCCTGGGTATTTTGCATGTGCAATTGTGGGAGCGGAGAAAAGGCAAAGAACTCTCTAGTTTTCCTTCCCCCACCTCCCTGAGCAGCAAAGGCTCCCGACACACTTTAACTCCCTCTGGGCAGCGGTGAGAGATATTGGGAGCTGCTACAACGTGTAGCAGCATTTCCCTGCCTTTGCAGCGTACTGCACTGAACTATTTTAATGCTTCTGTAGTCTGTTTCGAGAAAACTGAGTGTGTAGTAAGTGTGTTAAAGAATATGCCCGCCGCACTACTCCGGTAGCTTACACTGAGGGAGAGGGGAGGGAAGGGGTAAAAGAACATTGGGAGGGCAGAACAATAACGGGAGCACGTGTAGGGCTCGCCTTGCCCTACTGCTGCCCGGATATGCGCCCAGATGTCCCAGTGTCCGCAGGATTGCTGCTAAGCGCCCTGCTGCCCGCAGCCCTGCCCCGGGCCGAGGGCCGGGCCCCTCTCACCCACGCGCCGGAGCGCTGCGAAATGGCGGCCGCAGCCTGCGTGGCGGAAGCGCCGCCTCTCCCGCTCCCTCTCTCTTCCTGCCCGCGCCGCCATTGCGGAATAACGCGGCGTGTCGCAGGAGAAAGCCGGGCTGGAGCGAGGCACGAACGCTACAAGGAGGCGGCGGCCGCGGGAACTGCAAGGGGCTCCATGACATGTTGCCGCCAACCGCCCCCTTTCCGCCGCGCTTTCCCGCTCGCAGGCTCGGGTGGAATTCAAGCCGCTCCAGCTCCGCGCGGCGAGCCGAGCCGAGCCGAGCAGAGCCGAGCCGAGCCGAGCCGAGCCGAGCGGAGCGTGAGGGAGCGCCGGGCGCGCACATCCGCAGGGGATAGCAGGCAGCCGCCATCAGCTGCTTGGTTGGAGAGGGAAGAAAAGGAGGAAATGCCCTGCTTACAGGGGACATGTGCAGGAGTATCAGCGTGTGCTCGAGGTGCACAGGACCTTCTAAGAGAAGTTGTCTGTTTCTACGTATTGTTTTGTGCTGGACATGCTGCGAGGAGGCATCTGAAGATCGGCTCTCCTGAGCTTGTTAAGCGCTCACCCTCAGAACTGAGTGTAGCTTAGTCAGTTTCCGAATAAATACCAAAACAAGTCCAAGCAGTAAGTTTCCCGAGTTTCCCCATTCAGAGGCATCGCCTGTAGATTTTAATGGCGCTTAATAGCATAGAGAGTTCAGGAGGAGGATATTCTGCGAGAATTTCGTATAGAATGAAGCATAGTTAAGCACATAACATCACACATTATTTCTTACCAGAATAATGGCATCAGGAAAGGCAGCGTTGTAAAAATTTACTATGAAAGTCAAGGTTTCATAAGTCTTGATTATCCTCTCCTTAGTACCAGTACCCATTTTAGTATGATGACCTAACCTTAACAGGAGTTAGCAGTTACCCCTTTAAAAATATCTTCATCCAATGTAAAGGACTAAAACAGTTGATGAGTTTTTTCTGAAT
The DNA here is from genome assembly GCA_030060385.1 of Muscicapa striata striata. Taxonomy (NCBI): domain Eukaryota; kingdom Metazoa; phylum Chordata; class Aves; order Passeriformes; family Muscicapidae; genus Muscicapa; species Muscicapa striata. The sequence continues at coordinate 957,887 of JAREIS010000056.1, read as the reverse complement.
TGCTGGAAATTTAGTATCAGGTGTTAATTTAATTTCTTTATTTTACCCTGATGTTTCTAAAAAAAAAAAAAAAAAAAATCATTTACACAAAAGCTTCCAAACCTGTTTGATTAACTAAACATAATTTTCCTAATGCATAGAGAAATTCCCAGCAAATCTAAAAATATTCTCACTCCCATCGTGTACAGGGATTAAAACAAGTTTTTAGATAATTTCTATATCTTTGAGAAGGTATTGGTCTACACAGAAAGTAAAACTCACTGAAAATCTCATAAAAAAACCCATGAGCTATTCTTTGCACTGAGGCCAAAGCCAACAATTTTCTCATCTTCTTATTCTCTACAAAATAAACCACATGATTTAACTTTTTATTTAAAATAAAATTCTTCCTATATGTTGTTTGTTCTCTTGCCTCTGTTACTCTCAGGGTGACAGTATGAGAGACAGACAATGGCACTGGATAAATATGTCTCTTAGTCTCAAAGGTTTTTGTATACACGGGAGCTGCCTCACCAAATCTGAAGAATTCCTTTATTCCTTTGATTCTCATTCATTTCACATCTGACTGTTACTCATGGAGGCTGATTGTCCTGCAGTTCCTTTGGTTGCACAGCCACAGGCAGATCACATTTGAATTCTACAGTTTCAGTTCATGATCGCCCTCCCCTATGTGTAATCAACTGTACAGAATGTAATAATCTTATAATACTGTGCTTCCTGCACTGAAATAAAAGACAAACCAGTAAATGAGGGAGAGTCACATTTTACAAAGATTCACTGTTGCAGATGAAAATGATACACAAGTTTGATGAGGATTTAGATAAAATTATAATTTTGATTTCAGGCAGTTTTCTGCTAGTGAAGTGTTTTCAGGTTATCTAGTAAAATATTGCTCCCCGTTGCCGGTCACCCATTTCCTTAAGTGAAAATGTAGCATTTAAAACACTCATATCTGTCCTGGCTCATGTAGTTTCATAGTCAGATGAACTTTCACATTATGTAGCAGATGCAGTATTGGTCATCTATGCAGATGGCTAACATGCTTTTCTTTTTACTAGCAATGTTTGCAAATATATAATCTTCTCTTTGGAAGCCAACCACTGTGTGTCTATTAAAAAAAAAAAACAAAAAAACGGTGGGAAAGGCTTTTAGCTTTTATATATTTATGTGATTGGACTGTCAGTTTCACTTCATTGTCCTTTTTTGATGGAGGTTTTTATTGTTCGATTCTTACACAGAATTTGTTTGTGATGCAAATCTTAAAGTAGGTAAATATTGTTGATAAAACTGTCCAAGGTATTTTTTAGTGTTACACAAAGTTTAAGATGCAAATATGACATTGAACTCCAGTCTCCAGAATAGTAATGTTAATGGAGTCAATTCACTGAACTAAATATATTTGCTATAAAACTCTGAAACACAAACAAATGGACTCATTATTAATTAAATGTTAGTACTGTCATAGTTTTGAACACGGAGTTGACTTGGCCATATTTGAGTTTCATACTTTAAAAAGGACACAGACTGCAATTTTGATAAGAAGTCCAGAGTGCTACACAGAAAATCATTCACGTGAGCTTCAGGCCAAAACGCTGCTTATATTATTCAATTATATTGTCTGTGTCGTAGAAATGTGGTATATTTAAACATGGGCAAGTGTTCCTGGAGACACTGGATAATTGTGCAAGCAACTGCAGCTTCTGCTATCTTCTTATTTGGAAACAATTGTTTTCATCTCTGAATTTGATTTAAATTGCTGAGCTTTGCTTAACAGAGGATAATATACTAAAGTCTGGTAACATTTTGGCAATTCTTGTATGCAGTGCAGGGTGCATGAAAACCTTTTACTTAATTAATTGAAAAATACATAGAGCCAATACACTGACTGATTATGCTATGGCATTTGCTTTATTTCAGTAATTGTTATAACTCTTAGTAGATATACACAGACATATACATATGCATCTGTATATTTGTATACACACACAAACACACACACACACACACACACACACACACACACACACACACTCCAGAAACAACAAATCCTACAGACCCTTTCCATTACAGATTGTGCCAGTCAAGTGTCTTATGCCCCAGAACTCTGGCAGTCTCTGTAGGATTCGGTTGCAGTGGTTTCAGAAAGCTTTTTGTCTTCCTTTTCCCATGGAAGTTACAGAATGCATGCAGACACATCAGCTGCTTCAATTTGCACTCTCCTATATTAATTTTAATAATTGATAAAGCAGTGCTTGAAGTAATACACCAGTCTGTCTAATAGCTAGCTTGAAATGAAAAGATATATATGTATACCAGCCTGGTACAGGTTTAGTAATCTCCAGGAAATATTTTGGAAATAGCACCAAACTCTTGTGACTGTGTTCATTCCACTCCATCTGTCAGAAACCTTAGATCAATTTTCCATGACTGCTGTTCCTCAGGAGCTATGTCTGAGAGCTGTGATGCAGGAAATGAGAGAGATGAAACAATTTTTAGCAGCTAGCTCAATTGAAAATACTTGAAAACTTTGTATATTTTGGTTTCATTCAGGGTCACACAATTGCTTCTTTCTACAAACTGTATCTCTATTTAAAATGTTTATTTTTTACAATATTTTATATTCGTACCAGATAGGTAATATGGGAAATAATCCTGCATTTTGGATTGCTATAACTATGAATAGTTTCCTAGTTTTCTTTCTCTTCTCTTTTTGTTGTGCTCTTCTGTGTTAATTAAATCTCAACCTATTAGATTCTATTTTATTCCACAACGTGCTAGTTTTATCTGATTTTTCAAAATTTTATTTTCTTGAACCCTTCTGACAAAAATTAAAGAAAGAAGTGTGCATTAGCAATAATATTTGGACTAACCAAACAATAAAACCTTTAACAGTGAGGAGAAAATAGCTTGCTGCGATGCCATTTATAACATAGCTGGCTCTGTAACTTGTGCCCAAGAATTCCACATTTATTGTCTAGGTCTTAGGATAGGGGGAATTCTGTTACTGGCAAAATTATGCTCTAGACAAAGTGTAAAGGTGTCATGTTGAAATGCCATAATACTAAAGGAGCTTACTTAAAATAAAGAATCATATGCCTAACAGCCTGGGCTGTTTGATTTACAAAAGGCTCTAGGGTAAATTTAGGGCTTTCTTAAAAGCAATATCTTTTGTTGCTAGAATTTTTTTTTGTTAGCAAACATACATTTTCTTTAAATGTAGATTAGATAGAAAAGTGTTTATGTATAGCTAGCAGAAAAAGAATGTGATTTACAGTTGAAAACTCCAGGTAAAATGGAGTTTAATATTCTTTATTTGAGATGCCAGTGCACGAGGAGTCAGCTGTTCTAAAATTTGTGTAATAAAATCATCACAGAGGGGAAAAAGGTGGGAAAGAACGGCAAGATTTCTAGAAAAAATTTTAATTGGGATTCATTTGTCTACACAGGAGGAAAAAAAAACCCTTGAGATGCAGAAGAAAGAAGAAAAATGGAGGATGTAGCAGGTACTATCTCCTATTTTTGAAATCAAAATTGTAAAAAATAATATGTAATTATGTTTGGTTCGAAATGTTCTTTCTTCATTATTACGATTTGCAAAACACTAATTAGAGGCAATTGTACAATAACTAAACATTTAGTATTATTTGGTACGTTTTATTAAGGCGAGAAAACTGCAGGTGGATTTCCTGCTCGTGTACGTATCTGAGCCAGAGAGCAGAGCATGGGAAATAAATCTTGTTCTTCCCTTGACTGCAATGCAGATCTGGCTCTGGGAGGGGTTTCCATTTCCGCACGGCTCAAACACATGATCAGTACTCAGCCAATCGGGAGCATCACATCTGGCACTGGATTTGTGTGGCTCAGAATACCTCTCTGACTGCTAAGCAGGAAAACCTCTTTTTTTTTTTTTTTTTTTTTTTTTTTTTTCTTTCTTTCTTTTTCCTTTCCTAAACTGAATTTGCACACATTCTTCAGACTGTGATTTATGTCAAACATAGTTATAACTGTTTATCTGGTACACACTGTAACTACCCTAAGAGCTAGTTTGCTAACATCTGTCACAGACAGAATTAAAAAAAAACAAAACCAAAACCCACAAAACCATCTACATAGATGATCCTTTTCCTGTACTTACTCTCCACGCTTTGCTCTAAGCTGCTGGGATCATGCTTTTTAATGATATGGTATGTTTTAGTCTGTTTGTAAATTGTTCTCCTCTTTTAAGTATCACACTCCCTTGCAGGCCAGATATTTCAAATGCATTGAGTTGATTTCTTGCATAATTATTTGCTGATCTGTTGCTGCTGAAAAAATAGATTATTCTTTTTATAAAAATTATTTGAGATTTTTAGATTACTGTGATATAAGGACATATGAACGGTTCTTTATATGTAGAGTGAAACATATGTGAATAAGGTTATGTCTTTCAAAAGCTGTCAAAATAAATTTAAAATTCCAGAGGGTATTACCACATGTGCTAATGTTTGCATTTGGAACAGGAATTGGGAATTTGAAATTAGGGCATATCTGTTTTTTTAAAAATCAAATCTTTATAATGAATTCTTTACAAGTTTTCTTTTTTTCCCTAACACAGAAATTTTGTATTTAGTTAGAAATAGGTATTGCTAAACACAAAATATTAAGCCCTAAAATATGAGAGGTTGTAGTTTGAACCCATATCATAAGGATTATAATAATTTCTGTCTAGTATCTTACAATTCTTTCTCCTTACCTTTAAAATGGTTATACTGACCAATACCAATGGAGATGCTGGGCAAGTAGAATAAAACTGCAGAAAATGTCAAGAACCAATCTACTCATTATGGCTGATTAAATCTCTTAATTAAGAGAAATATATTGAAACTGCTGAGAGAACATAGCCAAAGGTGAGGAAACTGCAGCTGGTAGTAAGTCATTTGTACATTCAGAGACGTCAAGTGTACGAGCTGATGTATTCCCTGGAAAATGGTGGTGTTAGTTTAAAAAAATGCCCTGTAATGCTGTCATATTTACCAGGGAAATGGCTGTACATGCTTGTTTACCAAATATTCTAGGTCATGTGCAATAAGCACAATTTGAAAGTGCTGAGTAGTGGAATAATTTATGGCAATATATAACCTGATTACATTTCTGCCTTCAGGACAGACATGGTTGGAATTCATTGGGCATATTATTAATCATTTTCTGTTTGTTAATGGGAGGATGATAATGTAAGCCGATGGATTATGCCAGAGAAATCCAACATAAGGACATCTATCTAATTCAAAATAATGTATTAACGTTTAACTTTCAAACAAGTTACTTTGTATAGACAGGAACAATTCATATTTTAGGTGTTCATAATTTGCTTTTGGAAAAATGACAGAAAAATATTTTTTGTGCAGTTTCCCCAGAAACCTGTCACTCAGTGAAACGCAATCTAAAAACCAGTACCTTTTTAATGTTTGCAACCATAGCATTGCTATAGTTTTATCATATGCATTTAACATGCATTTCATCAATCTACATCATCTAGGTGGCAGAGGACTTGGTTATAATATCTGTTAAATAATATCTAGTTAAAATCTAGTTTGATTTTGTGGTTCTTAAGGGATTTTATAAACTGTCTAGAAATGTCTGCAATGTATACAAAAAACTCTGGAAAAAAGTTCTAGAATTGTGAAATCAGATTCTTGTCTAATGTCTGATTCTGCTTGCGCTTTATGTTGGCTGAGGATGAGGCCTGCAGTCTGAGCAGACACGAGCAATTTGCCGATACTGTCCATTTCTGTTTTCTTTCTGCGTGCCATTTCCAAGGCTCGTCAGTAAAAATGTGCAGATAAATGGGTCTGTCTGCTTCACTTCAGTGGGCCACCTCAAAGAAATGTCATCTGGGACTCTGTGACATCAGTTTCTTTTTAAGTCATCAACCAAAAGAGCTGTACTATTTGGAGCACTGGCTGTAGTTGTGCCACAGAACTTCAATTTCTACATCTATCAGTTTGCAGGATTTTATTTAAAAATAAAGGTGCTTATAATATGTAAATATAGAAAACAAGTTAAAATTGCCATTACATCTGAACAAGAATTAGCAGCTTTTTTATTCCCTCATATGGACACGTGCTTACCCTCCAGTACCTGTTGCTTTTGCTTCCATATTGTGAAGTTAGTTCTGGGGTTGAGTTAATTAGTTAATTTTATTTCTGTTCTGCATTCTGGTGCCCAAACAAAGCTTCTGTCTTGCCTATTTCTTTAGCTTCACACCCTTGCAAGTGTTTCAGAAAGCAGACTGATGCAATTATATAGCACATCCCAGTGGAAAATTAGGGCTACTCTGTTAGGCCTCAAGCAGGAAGGCAGCAATATCCCAGGCTGACTGCGGGAAACCACACATCTTGACGATTATTGCAGAACTTATGATAGGAACACAAAGAAAAGTATTATTAGCCAGTCATGGAGTATTAAATTATACATGACTGCAGCACTACTGAAACATCAGCTGCCAGCCTAAAGCTCTTCCTTTTTCTGTTTAGCTCTCTCTAATGACAAGAGGCAGATTTTCCTGGTTTGACCTTTGGATTAAATCTGTCAATATTGATTTTAAAATCTGCCTACAGTCCAATTTTTGAACCCAGCTCCTGTTTTTTGTTTGTTTGTTCTTTTCCCCTGTGAAGTCAGTATCTGAGGTCCCAAGTGAGTGTTTCCAAGTGGTTTACATGCATTTTAGTCTTAGGATGCTGACAGAATTGGCAGTATGTAAGCTGAAAAATGTTTGTGCAAGTTTCACACCATTATTAGGGTTTTATTTTAGTGGCATTCCAGTAAAAATAAAACATAAAGGTTAGTCTGTTCTAGAAAGACTCCTATACATATATGCAGTAGCAAGCTTCTTTTCTCTAATGAAAGATGACTACTGGACCAAAACAGTTGTCGTTGAATACTTCTCTGTGGAAGGTAATGAGAGAAAGGAGTATTTTGGTATAAAATAGAGTCTCTTTTGGAGCACACTTGTTCCCACTATTTGCTGCTAAATATTATCTTGGTTTGATAATCTCCCACAAACCTTCGATCCCTCATAGCAGGGGCCATGCTGCTTTGTTGCCTGCCTTACAGAAATTGTATTAGTGTGCCAGAACACAGTTATTTACTACTGAATGACACCCACCAGTGCTGAAGGTCTTCTCAGACTTGCCAAAACTGTCTAAAACCTTCCAGAGAGTCTCCTGGTCACAGCTTCTCTTCCAACAGCTCTATGAATGTTCCTGTTCCCACTGAGGACTGCATAGGAAATTTGCTACGTAATACTGTAGGACTGCAGCCTTGTAAGTTCACAGTCTAGGCGGGATGACTTAGAGAAATACCTATGTTTTAACCATTCTGGGAGGAATTGGGTTATAAATACACACAGTATACACACAGAATTATGAGTATTTTTAAAAGTTCAACTAATATATTATGGCTTATTGCTACTTCTGGTGGCTGCATTCTATGTGTTTCTAATAAAATCTGGCAAAATGCTGCTTTTGTAGTGATGAGTTTTAATTTTTTTTTTTGGGGTGTGGGGGTTTTGATTTGTTTGTTGTGCATTGGTTTGTTTGTTTTACTACTGGCAGATTGGTTATGACTTCTGTTGTAATTGAATCCTACACTCCATGATCTAACATGTTCAATTGTGAATGGAAGCAGCTGAAGTGTAGGCCCACACTCCCCTCTCCTCATGTTTTCTGAAGACGGTAACTTCCAGCAGGGGAGGCACCAGACAACAGGCATTGTGCCTTAAATCTCCATTTGTGTGCCATTGTGTACTTAAATCTCTGCAGCTGTTGGCTCATTTCTATTCTGGTGCCACATGTTGTTATGCGTAATTTGTGACATTCATCAAAAGTGGAAAGTGTGTACATTTTTCCTTTTTTGTAATGTATTTGCTACAATTGTAGTTTAGCTGAATATTATTAATGCAGTTTGTGTTATTAGTTTGGCAATACTGCCCTAGCTATTACTGCTCAACAGACAGAATTTGTTCAGGGAAAGACAGTCGAGGTGAGGCATGGCAAGGAAGAAAGTCATTGGCTCCTAGTTAATCACAAATAATATGTTATTTTGTTTCTTTATTTTCCTGTTGTTCTTAAAAATAATAGATTGCAGAAGAAAATGATACCAGAAAGAAGGAACTCAATAAACTTAATTGGGACAAGTTATGGAAACACATAAAGCTCTTTGTCTTTCTCTATAAGTTCTTGGTGAATTTCATACTATGGACTTCTTTGTGATTGTACTTACAGATAGGTAATTGGTAATAATTCAGTTAGAATTAGTAAAAAAATAGATCAAAGAGTAGCAGAATAAACAGCAAAGTCCATTTAGAATTTTTCAAATCTATTTATATTATTAGGCTAAAATATTTCCACCAAAGACTTAATTTACTTTTCTAGTGATTTGTCCAGGTTCACAAAATTTGAATTCCAAGCTGCATTATTTCACAATCTGGAGGTGTTTTGTTTCCAGGTTTGTGTTCTGATCTCTTGATAGACATTGTCTTTTACTTTGTTTTATTCATTGGTGAAATTCAACCTTGCACTTTTTGTATCTTCCTTTTGTTTTTCTATTTTTGGTTCTCTTCCATTTTTATTGCTATCATCTATTTTGAAAAATATGCTGTAAAAATTTCAATTAATGATGATTTTATTTTTATATTTGTAATTTGTATTTTTCTTCAGTCTATACTTTTTGTTTTAAAATAAGATGGCTGATAAAACACAAAGTAAATTTAATTAAATATTAATAAATAATGACTATAATTGCACAACATTCCCCTGTAGTTGGTCCTTGGTAAGGAAGGAATCATTCTTTTAAAAAATGATTAGATTACCAGTATCCAGATTATTCCTTGAATTCTTTAATTTCATAATAATGATGCTACTGATTAGCATATAATGTCTATTGCAAATTAAAACATTTTGAAGCATAAATTCAATCATATTTGTTGAAGTAGTCTTTTTATTCAAGATATGAAGAAAAATTTAATTTACCCTATGTGGTTAGTTTGATACATTGCTAAGTCATATAATATTTCTCTTAATTTTGACAGTGTTCAAAAGGAATGGCAAACTTAATGTTACTTGTTAGAGTACAATTTGCCTTTTACTAATAACAGTGGTGGGTTTTGTATGGCATAATATTTGAAACCACTTGCAAATACATAGATTTAGTAATTGAATAGATTAAGCAGTGTCAAATATGAAGTCTTGTGTTTTGGCAAACACCCCAAGGAAAGTATACATATGCTATACTACACCATTTCTTTCTTTCTTTGGGAAGAATCAGGATTGAGGATATCAAACCTGAACCCCTTTTGCAAAGGAAGATATTAAATACATTTGACATCACTAAAATAGTATTGTTTGAAAAAATACTGAATTATTGAGTAAGAACTTTTTGGGTTTGTAGTACTGTCTAAGGCTGTCGTGCAATCACCTTTGGGGTTGGTTAGATACAAAGTTGTAAGATATGTGTCTTATCAGAATAATATAAACTAGCATTGAAGAAAGGTTGCTAAATTCCTAAAAAGAGAATGACCCTGTCTTGAAAGTATTTAGTTAAAAACAATGCATTTGTCAAATCAACTGCAGGTGATGATGACATATACATTTTTTCTTCCGCAAACAGCTTTGTAGAGAATTTAAAGCAGTGAAAATTACTGGTATTATGGAGCCTGGTCTAGCTTTGTGAGTGAGTCATTCCCCCCGCCCCCCACCATTCCACATATAAATACTGAGAAGCTTGGCATAAAGAATGCAGCCTGGGGCATACCCCATAAAACTTACAATGCAATTAAATGAACAATTTCTACTGGAAATAAAATGGGCATGTTGAGTAGAATATGAATTAAACTGAGCAAGAACAGAGTCAGACAACCTTTCGTAGTTCTCCAGGCTCTTGGAGAGAACCCCCAGGGTCAGCAGTACCAAATGCAGCTGACAGGTCAAGGCCAATCAGTAAAGAAAGATAACTGCAGTTTGCAATGAAAAGCAGGTCATTCCAAATTTTGATTAATGTAGTTTCAATGCTGTGGTGTCCACTCGACTGGGTTAGCAAAATAAAGACAGATAGCAGTGGATTAACTCTAACACTTCTTTATTATACTGCAGCCGTTACAGGCTTCTCTGCTGCTGCATTCACTAAGGCGAGGTTTTCTCCAATTTATGATCCTCCGTCCCCATTGCCTCCTGGCCTGAATTCTATGGAATTGACTTAGTTACAAGGGACTGCCCGGTGGACTATTTGCAAGACTACCAAAATGACCTCAAAATTACTTTGGAAAATGGCAAACCCATCACATTCTTAACATTATGATTTGTTGATGTTGGCAGTGTTTATCCTGTGGAGCATATATTGCAAAAAGGTGTCAATTTCAATGACTTTGTAAAAACATAGGGGGACTAATTTGTTGTTTATTGACAGTTTTTGTTACACAAAACAAAGACTCAAAATGTTTAGCTACAAGAAGGAACTTTGCAAGTGTTACTTGCCAAGGCAGGAATATGAGAATATATTCTTTTTCTTCCAAGATAAAATTAGTTTTGAAAAAAGTCTTTGCGAAACACAAAATATCTTTATCAGAGAAAATGAAATTCACTAGCAAATATGAAACTACTTGAAGAGATTTAAAACACTGTTTAGAAAGAATTTGTTCTTGGTGGATTCTTTCAATTTCTTTCCAGTCTTTTGTTTGATTATTTTTATTTTTCATTTGGTAGATAAGTATTTATGCTATACCAGTTGGAATATATGTTATAATTGTGTTTATTAACCCAAAACCATCCATGCATAGTCTTCCAAGTCAATCTGTTAGAACCGGTTGTGTCATTTTAGACAGCAGCACTGCCATGACGTCAGTGATTACCCTGGAAACGGAGTGCAGTCTGCTCGGCACTGGGGGTGGGAGCTGCCTTTTCCCTGCTCTTCAGCTGCATGGAGGTGCAGTGCTTGGAGCAGGCTGCATGCTGGCCTGGCAGTGCTGCTGCAGTGTGCTCAGGGCAGAATCTGACCAGTGTCGATGATAATGAACGAGTAGACAAAGTTCTGCATTTCCCTGTTAGGTAGGACAAAAATGTCATTATAGGATTACAGAGGAGGTGACTTTTTCAGAGTAAGAATTAGAATGCTTGTTTTCATAAATAGCTAACAGTATGAGTTAATGTGTGATGATTTTGTTGTGGTTGTTGTTGGGAAAGAGCTATCAGCTAGCTATTTTACTGAACCGACTGCAGAATTGTATCTTATATAGCACTCTTCAAAATGTACATTCTCCCTGCTCCTATGGAAGATCGTAAAATGAATACGTGTAACTTTATGACCTGTACTGTTTAATGGTGCCAAGGCCACAATAGCAGGGTTTTCTCCAGGTGACTGCCATTACTGATACTGAAACCTTGCCAGTATATCCCAGTTTTCACAGTGACTTTTGCTTTGATTAAAAGCTGCACAGAACTTGTCCCATAGTAGAGAAAGCTTTATTTTCTTTTTAGGGAAGATTTTCTTACATTATGGAAGCATTTATTCTATTCAGACCACAGCTAAAAGATTTGTCATAAAAATAATAGATTTATAATTTATCAGTGCTCTGTTATTGATATTAGGTGACCATTTATTGGTTTCTTTGTCCAACCTGTAAATAAATATAAATTTCACAGGTGGTTTGGAACAGTTGCCTGACATTAGTTTGGCTTTTTCTGAGGCTGGGTGGTAAATGACTGGCTTGTAGTCCCTGCTTTGACCTTTGTGTGGGCCTGGATGTGTGAGTTCATGTCGCAGTGCATGTGTCAGGTCAGCCCACAGCAGCTGGTCTGAAAGAATTGGAGCAGAACATGGCAGTGAAGTAGATTGCAATGTCAGAATTGCTGCAGTCAGAGAAGGGAAAGCAGGGCCCTGCCTCTTAGGGCATTTGTATCCAGCCAGCAGACAATGAAAGCAGCAGGCTCTAATGAGAAAAGGGAAGCCAGTGAAGGAGACAGACTCTGTGAAATTTATTAGCTGGTGCAATAAAGCTGTTTCTTTGGGAGTGAACCTGAAGTGGCCTCTGAGTTAATTTGGGATGAAAAGCCCAGTAAGGAAGGCAGTTTATTGGGGTTCATCCTCTTCATAACCCAAGATATTGACCCCCACGGTCTCCCAGCCAGCAGCAAAAATATCAGACTCTCCCATTTGTGCACAGTACCGTTTATTTTCATGTAATAAAAACACCCCCTGAGTCTGTTAACTATTATCCATTTCCCTTTGCAGGATGTATCATACCAGTCATCATTGAGAATATTGCTTTCAGACTCATTTTAGTTTATAGCCCCAAATATTTCTTGTTTGCTTTGAGTAATTGTTTTCTGTTAAAAATTGGGTAGCTGGCTTGTTAATTAGTAAGATATAAACCAGATACATCACTACATTTTTAAAGCTATGGTGCCAGCTAGCGGTGAGAGATGATAGACAGTGCCTCAAGTGTGACATTTATCTAAGAGTACGGTATATTTTTATTTGCATCATGACAACGTGACATTAAGTTTTATTTGTCAGTTATCAGTACCTTGTGACCAAAAAAATGTAAAATAAAATGAGCCACTGATCAGTTTGATTTAGTCTAGTATTGTTTATATGAAACCTTCCTGCCATTATTGATGGAGTAATTGTACCATTTATCAGACCATTTGCCAGTGAAGCCCTTTAATCATTAGTTTTTCACAAGTGAACATCACTCCCTAGGTGTTATGAACCTGTAGGTGCTCTTTTACTTTGCTGGAAATCTGAATTTCGTAAAAAACGCAGTAGACTTTAGTTGTGAGCAGCAGAAAGATGCTTGGAAGGTTTCTGCAATTGATTCACTTGTGCAAATTAAGGAGACCTTTAGTGTGGCCAATGCAGGGCAAAACTCTTAATTGATTCTATTTATTTACACCTATGTGATACACCTTACTAAGATGAAAAAAAACCCTGTATTTTATTAACATGAGAGGAAATTTCAAACAATTCATTATTCATTATGCACTGTCTGTGTTCATATAAGCTCACAACAGAAAAGAAAAATAAGCAACCCTTAAGAACATTTGTAAAGAAATGTAAAAAATAACTTATTTTTCTTTCTAACAAGGAGTCATTGACAGGTCATCTTTTCCAGTTTAATTAAGCAATAACCAATCTCAGTGAGGTTGTGGAAGGCTCTTGAATACTAATAAATAAAACAGAAGATGAAGCATTTCTTTCATTAAATAGTAGGAGCTGTTTATAACTCTATTACTTACTGTTAAAATCAATTATTATTACTAATAGTCTTCAAGTAATTTATACCTGAAGGCACACTGAAGGTTGTAAAGCAGAACTTTTCTTTTTAAATGTCAGACATAGCCATGAAGGTCAGCTCTTGTGAATAAGGACACCTCAGATGAACACACTTGTAATAATATTTGTGAAAATAGATCTCATGTTAGTGACAGCTGCTGGCAGCAAGCAGAGCTGCCACAGTCTTACTTCCATTCTAATGCATGTGACTACACTGGTGGAAAAATACAGAGATGTTTCTAATCCACGGGGATGAAGAAAATGGAATGATTTTTCTGTGAGATTGAATCAACTCAGTTAGACACAGAAGCAATTTATTTAAAAGAGGTGCCTAAAATACTAACTTGAAATACACTGTCGTGGTTTCATCATACATTCCCTTCTGGTTGCCTTTCCTTTACAGTGTGTCTGCGACAGGTGTGCACTTCCTCCTTTTTCTCCTGTGCTGTTGCAACACAGTTGCCTTTAATTTAATACCACAGGGAATATTTCAGTGGGAAAAAACCCCTATATCCCTTAAAATATTAAAAATGTAAGTATGAATCTTCACTGATTTCTTAATTGCAGGTTTTATTATATGCATTTAATGCTGCTGCCTAATTGATTACTTAAATTATTTGATTTATTCTGCAAATTGACAGTCTTTTAACATTTACATAACTTCAGATTCATTTAATAAGGTTTTAGATTTTTGAAGAGTGTGTGTTGCCCAGTCACAAGAGTCATAGAAGATTAGGTACACTTTGAATTTGAAATCAACAAATGCTATTCTACAAGCTATTTTTCCCCTTTTTTGTACTTTAAAGTAAACAAGTGTCTATAAACACAGTATCAGTGTGTAACAAAACCACCATTTTTGTTTTATTGTATTGTAACTCGTCTGTAATTTAAAAAAAGAAGTTGCTTATTCGGACTTATGGCTACAATGTTGTCAGCACTGAGATTAAATTGCCAAGGCATTTGGCTTCCAAACAAAATAATGTGGAGTTCAGTGACATAAACACAAGGACCAATATTTACTATGTTGATATATCTATTTGGATTGACAGTCTAGCAATCATGGTATTAGACACCAAAGGTATTTAGTTTCCTAAACTAATAACTTACATGGAAGGCAAAAATTATGTGAAAAGATTATTTTAAAAATAATTTTAACGGTATTTTAAAGTTTATTTTTCACACTATTGGTGGATAAGATATAAATTTAGCAGTTTGCGTTCTTTATTACTCTAGAACATATCTTGTTAATACAGCACTGAAATAATACTGATTTAGTGGATTCTAAACTGGATACCCCGTGCATCTCATAAAACTCTCTGAAATTTTTGTATTTAAAAATCTGTATGATACATTAAGTTCAGTGGAATTAGAAAAATCCAGAGTTTAGGCATGAAGCTTAATTAAAAAAAAAAAAAAAACCAACTTAAAAAAAAACCTGTCTAAATTGAGCTGTCCGATAATTCCTTTAAATCCATTGTTGTTGTGTTGGAGTAGAATGTGATACCATGGCTGATGAATTGGAAAAAAGCGTCACAATAATTTTGAAATCAAGAGGACCATGTTTCAAAAGCCGCCTTTGGCAATAAAAACCACAAACAGACAAAACCACACAAACCCCAAAGAAACAAACAAAAGCTCTACAAAAGCAACCAAGCAGCTGCTTTATTATTTACAGAGAGCTCTCCCATTTGAGTACCTGGGGGCACTGTTTCTGCCTTCCCCTTGGAATTCTGTCGCTGGAGCCCTCCACAGAGCTCTGTGTCAGAAGATGGAGTGCCCAGTATGGGAGTTGGCCACATCTGTCAGGAAACTGCTACAGATGGTTCAACTCATTAGCTGCCAGAACTCCTAGCAAACATCAACCGAGAGTATGGGGACCTCACTTGGACTAAATGTTAAGCTTGCCTCCTGTTCAGTGTCATTACATTTTCTGCAAAATATGATCCTTAACCATTTCTGTTAGGCACTGGATACTCTTGGATCCAGTCTGCAACTCTGTTTTGTTCAATTTGAATATGTAAAATAATTAAATTAATACTGGTTCCACTACGAAGATAGTGTCTCAAGTGTAGCTCACTGTATCTGTTAAATTTTATCTATATCTGATATTAGTACATCTTCATAATGACATCACAACTGAGATGTGATGAACCACAATGTAGCGTACACTTGTATTTGCAATACCTTTCTTTAGTATCATGTCTATATTGTGAGTGCTGTCTATATGAGTGCTGTCACTCATGCAGAATTTTCAGCTTACCTGTCTTCTTGTTGCTCGGTATTTCTAGCAAAGTTGTTCCACCTCTGTGTGGGTGGTGTTGTAGCAGAGCAATCACAGCAGGTGCTCCACAGTTAGCTTTGCTGCAAAGCCAGCAGAGGGAGCAGACACACTGGTGTTTTATGGCACTGACAGATTTTGGCCATTTTTTCCTGTTGTTTTTGCAAATGCATGTATTTTTATGTTTGTGGTCATTATATATGAGAATGTAGGCTAGTGTTTGTGTGCTGGAAGTTCAGTAACTGTGGGGAAAAGCTAAGCTGTCAACAATTTTATGATTACAAAATTATCTTTGATTTTGCAAAGATTTGCATATATCATTTTGTGTACTGAGAGCAATTATTTGTGCTGAGTTTTTTTCTACCCTGAAAAGAAGAGACTTTCCATTAAAAAAGCCCTTCCATTATACTTCAGAGCATGCTGCCTTTAGAAAAACCACAGCATAAATTTAAGTACAGGTTAAGATGACTTCACACACTTGCAAGGTCAAGCCCTTAATAAATCACTATACACATTGTGTGCAGTTCACCTGTGTGAAATAGGCTTGAAAAGACTGATCTGGTCATAGCTGATTTTTGGAGATAGATTTTGGGTGTATGCTAACAGGCTTCATTCTCAGTTACATCTAAATGCAAAAATTGCGTGGAAATTGTTTTCCCATTCCTGATCATTGCACCTTAGGCCTGCTGCCAAATTTGGCAGGAATTTACATGAGAAAGTGTTAGGATGGAAAGGTGGGGTGTGTTTAAACAATACAGTGAAGTAAGTATTACTTTGTAAATGATGTTGTTTGCATCGTGATTTAAACTTTGTTTAAATACTTTTTTTTTTGTGATAGCATTATTGCACTCTGTGCTTGGCTAAGCCAGGCGGGGTTGATTATCATTAAGAGTTATTTATTTCTATTTTATTAAGCCTCCTTTTACATTCATGTTACAGGTTAATTTATACTTTTATTTCATGCACTACTTGGCTTTACTGATTAATATGCCCCATGGCATTCAATAAAGCCAGGCAGTGGAGGAAATAAGAGTGGTATTAATTTCTAACATTGCTATAAATTTGCCTTAATAAAACTAGCTCAATAACACTGCGGTGGTAGTACAATGGATGCTTCCAAATTGTTACCAAAGACACAACTGAAAGAACAACACATTTTTTTCCAGAATTTAAGAATGCTGTGCTGTCTTTTTACTCATGTTCAAATTAGGCTACCTGTTATAGTACTGAGTGCTCTGACATTGTGTTCTAAAATACCGCTTTTTTTTTTTTTTTTTTAAATATTATTGTACCTAATCAATCAATTTAATCATAAGCAGATAAATCCCCTGGATCCTTTCAAATGCCTTTTGGATTTTCATGACCACTGTTACTTAACAGACAGGTTCAAAAATATAAAGGAAAAAGAGGCAGTTCTGGACTATAAGGGCAAATGGAAAACAAGAAAAATTAGAACAATGGATTTTCTTTTTAGTAGTTAAATAACTACTACTGATTTATATTTTCAGTATTTATTTAATTGATTTATTTACAGGTTGCTTTGAAGTAGAGGAAAATTCTCTAAAAGAAATGCAGATAGGTTTGCTGAATATTAATTTTAGGTGCACAAACTATTCATTATAGTGGAAATATTTTGGCTGTATTTTCTTTATTAACTATTAACTATGGTAGTGGCATTTTTTTGGGTGTAGATTGTGAAATCTGTGTAGCATAAAATCCTTGAGTAAACTTTGCCATGTAACAGTTGTGACAAATTTTTTACTCATGCCGGCATTCCTTTATTACTCAAACTCACATTGACTTAACTGAAAATTTTGCTCAGATAGAGGGGTTTGGATAGAGCTGTTATTTGACCTCAGTACAAAATGAAAGCATGATAAAACAAGTTAGCACAGAAAAATCTGAACAAAACCACAGCCCAATAGAATTGCCAAATCCTTAGAGCTTGATTCTAGAAGGCTCATAGAGAAGCTCATTCCTGAAGTCATTGGGATGTGTTCCTTCTCTGCACTTTGCTGGTCAGGCCTTAATAAATCGCTCAACACATTTTGCAGAGATTGCCTTTGGGGTGAAAGGCAGCAAATGTTTAAAAGGATTAATATAAACATTATATATCAAACAGAACTTATTTTTACATTCAGGGGCAGCAATGAAAATAATGCTGTCATTTTGATAAGTGTATTGGTTAGTTAAAATCAGATGGGCAGTACACTGACTGCTGTCATTCGATTTTACTAAATAATATGAATTTGATTTTACTAAATAATATGAATTTACATAATGCATAGTCTAAGACTCTACCAATATAGATTCAAATTAAAATTTTAGGCTTTATATAATGATCTTTGCTTAATATGTTTTTGTAAATAGTAACAAAACCTGTAAAATTGTCTTACCTACTATAAAACTCATATATATCCAGACATAGCATTTAATTAGGTCATATGATGCTGCTATAGTTTAACTATATCAAATAATTTTGTTTAAGTGTTCTATAACATTGTAATAATAGAGGCACTGAAGTTAGAAATGGAAATGTTGTCCTCATGTGCCGGGCACAGCCAGGTCTGTTCTGTGCCCTGCATACATGATGTGAGATGTTTTGTCTTGGTGAACTTCTTGTGGAGTTCCATTTTATCAATTGTTTTCTCAGAAAAACATTTAGTTTTTAATGTAAAACTAAATGTCTTCCTTTATCTAGCTTTTAAACAAGGTATTAGCCAATAATAGGAATAATGACATTTAGAGGCACCCACATTTGATTCAATATTTTAAGTGGGGGTATAATCTGTAATACTTTGGGGGAGATTTGCCAGCTGCTGTGCCAAACTGGATAGCTTACTCTAGAACTGTACTTCATGAAAGCTCCTATATATGCCCCCAGAGTGGTGGAAAAACAGATTAGATAAATAGACCATTGATTAGATTGTTTGGCTGTTTAGTTTGCCAGAAATGATGAAAATCTGTACCATGTATGATCTCTGCAGCCCATGAATGCTTTCTGTCTTTCATTGAAAAAACCAAAGTTTGGGCAGCTCATTTGCTCTGTGGATAAGGCCTTTGTGTATGTGAAAGAGACAGAGAACATTTTCTTTCTGCTGCACACATTAACAGCAGATAAGATTATTAAAGGAAAATTTGCCAGAGTAATTTTTCATGTTTAACCCCCAATGCAAAATTATAGATCTGTTTTATTCTTGGATCACCACACCAAGCAGAAAGAGCTGCAGTGTTTACGAAACAGAAAAATGTGTGTTTGGGCTGAGGGCATAACATGTGAAGTTAAATATGAGCAGGTCTCTTCAGTGTTAGCAGTGTAGGGAGCGGGATGAATGAGAATGTCAGTCTGGGTGCTGCAGGTAAGGCAGGAATGGTTGAAGCAATGTTGTTTTCTTTGACAGTTTAAAAAAAAGCAGTGCATTATGAAGGGCTGTCTAAAAAGAATTGTGAATCTTCCTGTCCATCTCTTGTACTGTCCTTACCTTCATGCAGATGTTGCAACAATATTATTCTCTTCTGTTTCAATGTTTCTGTCTGTTATCTGTAGGAGTAAACTGATGTTTTCATTTCTTTCTGTTTTATTTTGTTGCGTGTTCATTTTTCTCCCCTAAACATACATCACACCTGCACTTCCATAGAACACAGAAAGTTCTGTAATTTTGTGGAAGGAAGCACATACTGATTTTCTATTTCTATTTCTATAAAGTTTCTCCTCTTTCAATGTATTTTTATGGAATTAAAAGGTTGCCTTTATTTATTGGCTGGTGGTAAGTATTATTTATTTTTACACCTTCTTTACAGCACAATCTTGGAAGAGAAACCGTGCTCTAAAAATTGTTATTAAGTTTTACATTTCTAGCCATGCATTTAAGTGACATTTGTTTCAGAGGGAATAGATGTCTTCTCAGATGATGTTTTCTGGGAACTAGAACCAAAAATCCAAAGCTGATATAGCCAAATCCTTGCCTGTATCTCTGAGAAGACAATAAAATGATCTGAAGAAACAGTCAAACATGATTGTAACTAGAATCACTGAAATATTTTCTGGACATCTGAGGCAAAACCGAACGTAGTAACACATAAGTTCAGTCCATTCTGTATGAAGAGTTAGCGTTGAGCTGATCTCCTGCTGATGCTCCTGAGGAATTGGAACCGTGCCTTTATTTAGGCCTTCTTGCAAGCAGCAAATTGTACATGGTCCCGAAGTGGCTGGTGCTCTGTGCCTTGGGTGGGTGCCTTGGGTGGGTGCCTCGGGTGGCTGCCTTGGGTGGGTGCCTTGGGTGGTTGCCTTGGATGAATGCCTTGGGTGGGTGCCTCGGATAGCTGCCTTGAGTGGGTGCCTCGGATGGGTGCCTTGGGTAGGTGCCTTGGGTGGGTGCCTCGGGTGGGTGCCTCGGGTGGGTGCCTTGGATGGATGTCGGCCTGGGAGCGGTCCCTGGCGGGATCCCGCTCCCTGCGCACCGCCGCCGCCAGGGGGCGCCCCCCGGCCCGGCCCTGCGGGGCGGGAGCTGGGGCTGCGCCGGGATTGACGGGCGGCGCTTAGCGGGATAAAATGTGCTATAAACTTAGCGTCACTCCCTGCAATTCCTATTATGTGATCATTTACTGGCCATCATTATGGGATCGCTGCACGGAGAGCCGCGCTGTTGCCTCCTCTATCCCGCACGTAGCTCCATGGGAGCGGGTCCGCCTTGTAGCCTTTGCCGCTACCATTTCCTGCAATTAGTTGCGTCTTAATAAAGACATAGGGAAATGAAGGAGTGATGGGAAGAACAGGGATATAAATTTGGGTATAGCCATAATTCCCTTTCGTATTTGCTTTTAAATATTTGTTTAAATTCCCTCTTGATGTGGAGAAATGTCCTACCCTATAAACTATTAGAAGTTGAATTCAGTTGATGGATTTTGTATGAATTGGAGTCTAACTGCAATCCTGAGCACAGTGGTTATAGATATAGTTTTAGGAACATTTATCTCTGTCTGCAGTTTGTGGAAACTCTTTCCTTATGAATGGGCTTCACAGCCCATTCAAAGGTGAACTTCACATTTTGCCTACCATTGGTCCTTACATTGTAATAAACAATGAGGGTTGTAATGATGATGATTGCAATAACAACACTATTAACAACCAGCATGAAGACCAGAGCAGACAAAAGTCTTGCTACTAGGTGAAATCATCAGAAACATTCTGTGCACTTTCTATCTTCTCATTTGAGCAGATGCTTGCCTATTATGGTCTGTCAAGTGGAATGTTGTTTTGAGGATCCTTAGAGAGTGTGGACGTGGTTTGCTGCAGCTCTGCCCAGGTACAGAGTTCCACTCTAACTGAAAGGTGCAGGCATGCATTGCAAATTGTTGAAGTATGGCCTTTCTAATTAAAAATCAATGGACCTCATTTTATTGGGACTTCCTAGGACTGATGCTGGGAAGCTTTGTATTTGTTTAAAGTTTTTTATGAAATAAATAACTGGCATGCTTATAATGAATATATTAATTTATCTAAAATGAGATATTGGCAAAGGAACACAGGGAGGTTTTCACTGGGGGTGGTGCTCTCAGCCTGGTGCTTTTAGGAAAATGATACGATAGGTTTTACTAAACATCTGAAGTCAAGGCATCTGGGATAGTTTGCATCCACTATTTCTCTATTTATACTAAGATCCCAAGATTTTTTCCTAAAATCCAGCAACCTTTATTCTTGGGTTCCTCTTATAATCCTGCACAATAATTTCTGCTAGTGAACTTAGGGAGAGTGCAAGTCTTTATGGCTTCAGAATTCCATCTAAGGAGATGCATCTGAGAATATGGATTTTTCCATGGTTATTTTTATCTTATTCTTTGTTAGAGAAAATACATAGGAAAAATGTTTCTGAAATGTGTTCCCAACTATGATAGTTGTTACAAATCAGGGCTCTTTTTTTTTTTTTTTTTTTTAACTCTGGAGGATGTTCATCCAAATTTCAGCTTTTCTTTTTTTTGACATTTGTTACTTGGTAAAGAAAAGATGAGAATGCACAGAAGGAAAAGATGAGAAACAAGTTACAATAAATGTAATCTCTTCAGTAGCAGTACACTTTTCACCTCTGGGTGCCACTGTTCAACTGTTTCTTGTGCAGTGACCATCTGCTTAAAAGTCCAGCTCTTATTGGAGAAATATTCCCTGAAAAAAAAAAAAAACGTTAAAGAGATACTGCCTCTATCTCTGCATAATCAAGAAACAAGTTTCTGATATATGGGTATTAGTTATATGCACAGTTCTCATATGCTTTTAACATGCTGAACAAGGAAACAGTGAATGCTCCACATTTGTTCAGTTTATTGAAAATAGTCTGATGGTTTATTTGAAACTTTTCTTGCCTCTTTAGTTAGAAGTTGAGATGTGAATCTGTTTTTTTCATATAAATGAATACTAGTACAGATTTATTAAATATGCAGATTGACTGTAATAATTCAGTTGATTTAACCAAGTTTTACAATAGCAACAATTATGTTTTGTTGCCCACAACCTACATAATTCAAAATCTAGTGACTGACAAAATTTCTTTTCAAATATTGTAGAACTCTTAATATTCAGAGCAAAATTAATTGCAGTCTGTGTATCCAGCTGTTCCACCAGATTAGTTGTATTGGGACTATTTCTCTCCTAGAAATTCAGCCAGGTCAACTTATTGTAAATGACACTGGATCTCTTCTCTGACCTGTTCTATGATTTTAATGATTTTCTCTTCTATGAATGAAATAAAGTGTGTCGTTTAACTCTTTCATTACTAAAAGATGTGTTTAGAGCAATATTTTCAAAATAACAGTAATAAAAATCTGAAATCATAAAATTGCATTTTATGTCATGAAATGTCCCTTTTCTCAGCCAGGGGGGACACTGCTTCTGTCTTGCCCATACCTTCAATCTAGTTCTTCCTGCACCCTGCTGAGCACTGCAGACTATCAGTGAAAGCCAGCAAGCCTTTTCATATCTGCACACAGACAGTGGAAAGTTCCATGATTGCCTCGTAAACAGGCATGGGCTGCATTTATTTCTGTTCAGTAGTTCTATATATGTCCTATATATGCATTTGTTCAAACTGGTGGAGGAAAAATTCAGACAAAAACATCTGTTAAAAATTAATTTCAACTTTGTCTCAGATTTGTACATTTTCTTTTTATCCAGTTTCATTGGAAAATCCCAAATAAATAGAACACTTCAAAATAAAAGAATTTAACTTTATCCTGGGAACATGCAGTTTAGGTCTTGGAAAGGGAAATGTGTAATAAAATGCTGCTCAAATGAAATTGGTGAAGCTGTAAAATACGTAAGTGGAAACTTTGAGGAAACTGGCAATGAGAAACTGGAAATCAAGCGGTAATTTAAGTTTCACACAACCACCCTTTGCATGTGTGAGTACAAAGGAGAGACTAGGAACAAGTGTGAGTCAGACCTCTCCTCTCAGGAACTGAAGGGACAGAGATTCCCAGCATCTGTTTCCTTAACTATCACCCAGAGGATACTGGTGGTAAATCACAGTGAGTAAAAATAGAATCAGAAAAATAGCTCAAAACAAATGAGGTACTGTATTTTGCAGTACTTTTACAGTAGATCTGTATCCAGCTCAGCTTTCATCTGTGTTCAAATTGGATGTATCAGCTTACATTCACTTCCAAACAAATTGTTAATAAAATCACGAGCATGGCTAATTAAGATGTTCCACAAAACAGCCAGCCAAATTTGATGTCTGAATAGGAGATTTATGCTGCTCATATTTTAATGAATGTCCTAATGTCATTGTTATATGGTAAGATGGCTGAGCACTTTGGTAGAGTTAATCGCTGCCCTTCTTTTGGAGTGAATGGGCCTGCATCCAGTTGAATCAACTCTGGTCCAGCCAAGAGACTCCAGCTGGAGGAGTGAGTGTGTATGCATGAATTATTTTAGGTGCCTCACTGATGTGTACATATTTTCCATGTCATCAGTAAAGGCTGAAGTATTAATACTTTACCTTGAAGGGCTCTAGCAAAATTTAGTTAAAGTACTGTGAGTTCTTAATCTGGGAGACACATAGAGTCGCAAGAAATTCTTATCAACCATAAGAGTTCTGAGTTTATGCTCAACATCAAGCATGTAAAATAATGTTTTACCTATAACTTAAGGTTGAGATATTAAAAAAAATACCAATGTGGAGTCACCATGTCTTTAGTATTTCCTATTTGCTGTAAATAACATTGGTTTAGGTATGGAAATATGACATGACACAGTCTTCTAAAGAAAATCCCAACTTTTTATTTTAAAAATACATTTGTTTATGTGTAATTATTGTGAGATACTAATGGAATCTATAATATTTCAGTAAATAATAGTGACTACCATTTCATAGTATACTCCTGTCAAGAGAGAATAAAAACTTTATGTCTTTACTATTTTTCCTCGTGATATTTTGAAGAGGTGTATATTTTTACTCTTGTTTTATTCATAATAAAAGATCATTTAATTTTATTTCCAACAAAAAATTCTTGAAGAAAAGCCTTTTCTTTTAGAGAAGTTAATATTTTAGTAGAAATAACCCTATTTTTTTGTGGTTTAAGACTAAAACATAAACAAATAAAACAATAAAAATCTGGCAAAAAAAGGTGCAATCATATTTGCAATAAGTACTAAATATAAACTACTGTTGGTTCCAAGCTGCCAAGCAGAAGAGGAAAAGCTTTACAATGAGGAGCACCTAACCTACTACATCCTATCAGTGTTATGTAGAGAGAATTTAATTTAAATAATTCTCACAAACAATGCAATAAGAAATTAGCAACAGTGATGTTCAAGATTATTTAAATTTGAATCTTTGATTACCCAGAATTATAATTCTGAAAAAAATAAAAAAAATTATTGTGAGGTTCTGAAACTGCCAGTCTTAATGATGTGATTCTCATCTAACCATGAGTATTAGTTTTTTATAATTATTTTCGTCTTTGCTCTGTTGGACATTTAGTCTAGTGTCCATGTTGTCCAGTTTATCACAGTCACCTTACTAAGGCAGTTTTGTTTCCTTGGCATTGATGTAGTTTAGAATCTGAGCTTTGAAGAGTACATTTTAAAAGTAAGTATTTCTTACATTTTTTAAGCAGGCTGAAAATTGCCAGTAATTATTTTTGGTATTTTGCTTAATTAGAATCAGGGTTCCACAGCCCCATATTCTTATGCTATGTGCTACTATGCACACACTAGCACTGACACAGAGATTTTCCTTTTAAAGAATTTGTGAATTGACTTTCACAAAGACTGGTTGTTGTTGTCGTTGTTGTACCCACCACACCCTGTGGTTTTGGTGTATCATGTTGAATAACCAAACAAAGATTACTGAATAATATTCAGAAGTCCCCTTGATACGTTGATGATCCAGCTCCATTCAGTCCCTTGTGCTTACATCTGTTTGTGACATGATCATTTCTAGTGGCTTTTTTCCAGTAGTATTTGAGTGATGTAGTGTGGTGAGTGCACCAGCTGCTTCAGGTGCAGATGGCATTTTCCTTGTGTGCCTTTTAATGCCGTTTGGCATTTGTTCTCTATTCTATGTGTTGACTCATTCATTCAGGAGCTTTAGTGACTGGAACACATCTGGTTTGGGCATTGAACATCATGCATGTTTTGTCTCATATCTGCTGCTGAGAAAAAAGTGTGAAAGACCATGAGAAACATGTGAGGCAAGGAAGGCAACAGGCATATTGAGTAATGTTAGTTCTTTTTTTTCCTGTCTGTACCTAGTTTTCTTGATTTAAAAACAACAAAAAAAGAAAATTACCTACATTATATATTTTTTTTTTATAGTTAAGATCTATTAATTACCCCAGGCATCCCCCACTAAAATAATGGCATCAGTTTTTATTAGCAACAAGGGGAAAACCCTAAGAATTTAAGGCAAATACTTATTGCAATGTGCAATTTGCTGTGGCTTTCAAAAGAATAATACAAAGCTAAATTATTTTTCTATGCTTTCTCCCACTGATCGTGTAAACAGCAACACATTTATTTATTTATGCTGCCTATTTTGCCTTTCAGTCTCTGCTACTGTAACACTAGAATTTGCTGATTCATTCAGTAATGTTTGCGACATCCATTTTCACACTGCATTTGGTTAAAAACCCCATCTGGCTCTGCATGACTGGGAAGTTCTGCTCATAGCTCCAAAATCAAGAGCTATGAAATGACTAAACTTGTCTGCAGATTGTTTAGTCACTAGAGGCAAGATTTAATGAAACTGTTGTCTGTTGTGTCATAGGAGCCTTTGTAAGAATGCAGCTCATTATTTCTTGTCCTAAATGAGCATCTACATTTTAGAAGTAGTCTTAAGTGTTTTTTGAATTAGATTTCTGTATGTATGCATATAAAAAATAAAATATATGTAGAAAATATAATTTAATTTTTGTATGTAAATATACATACACAAATATAAAAACATGATAATTTCTGGAAGACGTGTTGGCTAATTAAGATTGGATGCAAACTTAATACAAAACAGAATGATTTCTAGAAATTCAGGTAGAAACGAACAAATTCAGATAGAAGCAATGTTTCTATAATATCGTGGAGAGAGCTTTTTTGAATTAGATTAGCAACAGGGTTAATTCTGATTTTAAAGGACTTGCTGCTCCCCTGCCTTCCTACTGGGTCCTCTGCTGCAGGTGAGCAAGAAATGAATTATCCTAAAATGTGGGAGGATTTTGATCTGCTTTTTACTAAAGACTGTAGCTCAGTTGCTTGTACAAACAAAGCCATAATCCTTTCCAAGGAACAGGAGTTTTGATGTGAACTGGCTTGGAAAAAAAAGTGACACAGAAAATAGAAGCAAAGCTCTGTTCATAACGTTTTATTCCTCTTGGAGCTTAGCTTTAGGCTTCCTTTCTTTTGATCTGAATTATTGACACAATTAATAATAAAATTATTACATTTGTGTATACATATTACTTAATTTCACCTGTGCAGACAAAATGGTGGGGATTGGCCTAACAGTAGGAGATACTGATAGAATCAGCCTGCCCTGCTTGTTGATACCAGTGGGAACAGGAGTACTACCAGAAGCAGAACCTGACTTAGCAGTTCACTCTCAAAAGAGACATGTTCTCCTCCTGTGCCCTGCGGCAGCTTCTTCTCTCCCTGCTTCAGTGGGATTTTCCAATGTTTACCTTGTATCAGTTGAAGTGCTTATTCCATGTGTCTGTAAATCAGGATAGTTTCTGATAAGGAATTATACATTGCCAATAGTTGGATGGCTTTGCTGGGGCATCAAATAATAAGTGCCAGAGCTGTTAGGAAGAAGGAGTCAGGATCATGCACCCAAGATGCAAAAGCTGAGAGAAGGAAGCAGGGAGATGAGCTAAGTCTATGAGGCAGAGGGGAGACAAGATTTCTGCTTTTCTACAAGATATAGTACAGGATTCTAGATTCTCCCATCTTGATTCACTGTCACATAAGAGGTTGTATAACAGGTTTTTTTCCCAGAAAGTTAATGCAAAAGGTTCTTAAAGCTATTGAAGTAATGCATGAGAAAATCTTTAGTTGTCTAACGCCAAATCCTACAGGCTATATTCTGTTTTGAACTAGATTTTCCCCTGGCTTCGGTTTTTCTGGCAAGTTTTCAAGAATAAGTAGAAATTGTATTCAAGTGTCAGATTTGGTCAGTACCCAATATTTTGAAATACACATGTAGAAAACGTGGAAAAAACCTAGCTTGAAAAAGATGCAGCTGGAAGTTCAATCTTTAAAAAGGCAAAGTGGTCTTGTGTGTGATGGTTTCTTGTTAGGAAGAAAAACACTTCGTAAGTGTTTACTTATTTCAGTTTTCACTTGATTTTTAGATGTTTGCCTTTGAAAGGAAAAACAGAAAGCCTGCAGTTGCTGATCCTTACATTCCAAATGTTTCCTTTTATCCTCACAAGGTGGTTTTGCAATATCATTCCACCTCCTGGGACTTTGTCCTCTTAACAGCTGACTCTAAATTACAGTTACTTTACACTCAGCTAATAAGAATTTTTAATTTCTTCTGGTTCAATCGACTCACTTATTTGCTGCACATTACTAAAACTTTTTATTTGAACTTCGATTCTCTCCTGAGCTTTCCACAGCAATCTTTGCTGTCACACTGGTGTTCTTCATAGTAATTTGTTTTAACAAAACTTTTGGAAGATAAAGTACCATTATGTCAGTTTACAGATGCAAAATGGAGACAAATAGAAACAAGAATCAAAAGAATCTACTAGTTCTAGGAACATGGCTTGACAGCACTGTCTTTTTTTGAGTATCTGTATTATATAATAACACTAGTAATATAGTGGCACTTTAGGAGTCCTGTCCTCATTTATTCATTACTCCTGTCATGCATGAAGAACACACATTTGGTGAAAAAAATGCTTTGAGTTACTTGCCCAATGTGTAAGTAGTGTATTAAGTCAATAATTGCTCCTAATCCTGTAGGACAGGTTTCAGGAAATCATCTCGTCAGTTTCCACTAATTTTTAATTCTTTTAATTACATAGTTTAGCCCACATAATGTATCATATTCTTCTGGTTGTGACAAAGATTGTAAAAAGATCTTAAGAAAGATATGCCAAATAGTTTAGGAAAGTTTTATGAAACATCAACCTAGGCATCATTAAAGTAGTTATTTGTTTCATGGCTAGCTTTAATCATATTGAGTAGAGAACCTGATTTGAGATGACTTATGAGGTCCTGAAGGTATTTCTGGAAACATCAGACTGAGTTCTGTCACATTCAATCTGGCTCAGTAAAATGAAAGATAGTGACAATAATAGTGGCTGGACTCCAATGTGCTGAAGTTGCACTGCACATGAATTTTCACTGTAACGTCACATTGAAAGTACACCTACACCCTTCTGCAGTGAATGAAGCAGTCTAAAAAGTCTTTTAAAATTCAAGCACAGGGCAGCTCCAAACTGTGCAGTCAGATAGGGACCCTGTGGATCACGCTATTTTCTTTCAGTCCTCATCATCTTCTCTTGTTTGCACTTGAAATGGTCATTCTCTTTGCTTTTCAGGATTTTTCTAGGTGTTATAGTGACTTTTGCTTTAGTTAGGTTTGTGGAGGACTTGCAAGCTCAAAGCCTTGTTCAGCTGCTGAGGGATGGTACTTTTTACTGAATAACAGCTGTGTGCTCCGTGTATCAAATTTTATCAATGTGGCTGCTACTTGTAGATTCTCTCATGACAACTGTTCATTGTTGGTGAAATCAAAGTTGGTGATTGGAACGGCCTGTAGATTCTATTTCTATTTGGCTTCTATTTAATTGATTTTCTGCATGTATACACAAACTGCAAAAAATCTATTTATTTCAAGCAATCACAGACAGCACGTGAGGAAATGCTTCTATCCAAAACTTAACCCACAGAGGACATTTGGGTCAAACAGTTACTGTCTATTTGTAGTGACTAAATGTTACATGAATGTGTTTTGCAGGAGCTGTTAATAGACTGATAGTTGTAGGCATTCCTGGTTACAACAAGTAAGTGGAATTCTGCTGGCCACATTCAGGTACAACAGGTCTGGAACTGGTCTGTTCAATTCGGTAGTTTAGTGCAAGATGCAAATTAATGTTGAATTTGATTCACTGTGGTTATTAGGTATATGAATATGAAAAAAAATACAGTCTTGAGGAAAAAATATTAACAGCTAAAAAATCATTATTTTCATTGGGCATTTCTCCAGTAGGTGTTCTGTGAAGTGTTAATAATATGCAATTAATTCTATGAATGAGCATGTGCACTCTTTTTTTATCAAGGTTTTGAATCTTTGTGAAAACAAGACCCTTTCAGCTCTTTACAAGACACTAAAAGGTCTGTCTGCTTTTAAGGCTTGGGTCCTCCACCTGGGAGTCCAAGTGAGGTAAACTTCAAAGTTTGCAGAGTATTCAGGTGACTTGAGCCAGCCCTATCTCTGGATCCACACATTGTGGATGCAGATTTTACTATTTCAACACCTTACTGTAATATATGATGCAACATTTTGTCAGGCACAAGCTATGTGCAGAAAATGTATTTATATGTTTTTCTTAAGGTCTGAAGCCCCATTTCTTCATTCTCTCTCAGCTGCAGAACAACTGTTTATTCCATCTACAAGCTATTGGACTACAAGTTATTTGGACTACTAATTGGCTAGGATGGAATATTTTTTTGGGAAATGATAGAAATGTTGAGAGCAAATGGCTGGACAATTTTTACTCTTGCTTTTCTTTGAGCAAGAGTAACAGGATATGATGATTATGTTATATTTAATTATACACCTATATAGTCAGCACTCTCTAAGTAGGCTCAGAATCTGTCCAATAGTATCCAAGAATATATTTTTCAATGCCTCTTGAACTATTTTTAATAAAAAGACATAGAACATCTTTGCAGATGTGTAATAATGGAAGGGATTTTTCTGTATTTTTAAAAGAAATTTTCGACAGCTGTGAGGTAAAATTGGTTATTTCCTGGCAGTTAACACTCACATTTCGCATAATAAGATTTGTTTTCCTAGCAAACCGATGCCTTGGTACTGTAGGATTAAAATTCTAAATCATATCAATGAAATGCCTGTTTCCATTTTTAATTGTTGAAGTCAGAAAGGGAATAAAACTACGTAATTGCAAATGCATTTGGATTTCAATTTTAAGAGAAAGCTGCCATTTAAAATAAGTTCAGTAACTCCTGGGAGCCAAGGCAATTTTCAAAAGATAATAAATTTGAAAAAAACCCCAACAACTGAGCCTCAAGTGATGTATATTTATAAACAGGAAAATAATTTTCAATTGAAGAGTGGTCTCTAGAGATCACTACACTTCCACAGTAAAACAATTCTCAGCTTGAATCCAATCCAATTTCATAACTTTCTACTGTCCTATCATTGTGCCCTGATCATTTAAGATGCTAATTATTTCCCCTTTGGTCATATCATCCAATTCTGATTCTATCAAAGCAAACCTAAGTGAATAAGCATACCATTATTGGACATTTGACATCATCAAGTGGCAAGGTTCACTTTTGCCCCCTGTTCACTTGTAGTGCAGTTGTCAAAGTGCAGTAAAAGTCATTTGGTATTGTGATACAATTGGTACCTTTTGTGTAAATGCTGTACACTTTCATTTCTTTCAGGAAGCAAAGGACAAAAATAAACTCTTCATGTTATTAAACTGGCTTTTTACACTCTGATTTAAACTTTACAAAATGAAAAACACAAAGTAAAAATGCAATTATGTTAAAAAATACTCACCTGAATTGCTGTATTGATTTTGTTTTTTAAAGGGAAAGCCAATAGCATATAGTTATGAAATGTATTCATTAGCCCATGGCATGTTTCTGACTCCAGTGTTTTAACAGTCTTCCCCTTCCCCCAATACCTTTTTTAATGGTTACAGTATAGTATTTACTAAAAAACAAAGGACTCCATCTTGTCTGTAACATAAATATTAAATTTGATATTACAAGAGAGGTAATATTTATTTTAAGTTTTTGTTGCTTTTCTGAGAAAAATAATAACAGAGAATCAGAACCCTGATTGAACGGTTCTTGGAATGTCAAGAATGTTTGCTTTAGAAAAGAGAAATACCTTTGGGCACCAGAACAGTAGGTTAAATTCTAATTTTATTTTTATACCTCTTTAAATAGTGCTGTATTCATCTTGTATTCACCTTTGAAGTGTTTGGGTTGACAGACAAACACAGAGCAAAAGCCAGGAGTAAATGCCTGGGAATGCATTTTTGAGCAGAGGTAAAACCAGGAATATACAGAACAAGTTATTTGTGTTGCAGAATGGTCACTAAAGTGATATGAAAGCAGGAGTTATTTTGGAGCCTGATACAAAGCCTTTGAAAACAAAAGTTTAATTTCTTTGATTTTGAAGTGTTTCACATCGGCAGCATCTTCCAGTTTTAGTCTCATTTAAATCACAGCATCATCAGCCAAATGCTTTCCTAGCATTGCTGAAACATTGTTTCAACACTAATTTGTGGGAGAAAGAAACCACTTACTGAACCAGTGAGACCACTTCCTGAACATTTTAATTTTACAGGAAAAAGAAAATAGCCATAGGATATTGAAAACAATAGGCCCAGCAGCTTTTTGCTGAGGGAAGCTTGACAATAATGGGCTTTGATTTAATACTCATGCAAAAGTAGTTCATCTTTCTTTAGGAAATCTAAGAAAACGAGGAAAATGCTACTGAAGTTTCATCTGTTATTTTTTTTATATTTGTGAGGTCAGATTTATGATGTGAGTCTTTATATCAGATGTATAACTGTGAATATCAATGTGCTTTCTCCAAAAATTGCCTTAAACTATAGATTTTTTAAGTCTTAAAATGATATTAAAAGATATTTGTCTGATTTTAGTTATTAAAAGATACTTATTTATTAAAAGATATTTGTCTGATCTCAGATGAGATATGGGCTATGTAACAGAAACAAATTGAACATTCTGATAACTAAGTTAGAAATTTTGCTGCAGATATTTAAATTTGTGAATTGTTTTAAGACTGAATGCTAGTATTAATGAATATTATGCTGTGAGGAAAATAGAACTTGGGAACCCTGACTGTATCAGGATTTGTTTCTGCTAACATAAATATAGGTTCTACAAAGGCTTTTGTTACATTATACTCTTCCCTTAGCACTTCCTCTTGGATTTTGCTGGAAACAGAATACCAGACTATCTTTTTTTTCACCTGCCATGGGTATTCTTATTATCTGCCTTGAAAAAAACAAGCATTCATATTTAGCATTTTCCAGGGAATCTCAAAAATCAACATATTCAATCGGAATAACACTTTGTCCATAGAGATATCATGATTCTCAATATTATCCACCGAGTGTTTTTATGTCCTATAATTAAAAGTTCGTATATCATTACATATATATAAATATATGGGTGTATTTGCATGCAAATATTTACATGTGTATACACACAAATGCACGCATATAAAATGTTCTTGTCATTGATTTAATCTGTGATGGTATCACCTTAAACATTTATGCTTCTTTTTAACAGTATTCAGAAATATGTGCATAAAATTGCAATGTGAGCAGCTCCATCTGACTTCAAATGAGCTCTCATATTTTGCTGAAGCAGGTTATGTCTGTGTATGCCATGTATTGTTATTATTTAAAGTGATCAACTATTAGTTATCATTTCCACCTATATACTGAATCCTATTTCTTGGAAGTAAAAATATAAAAGAAAATTTTGGTTGAAAATTTTCAAGCATTCCTGAAATACTTCAGGGTGCAACCTCCATGAAATTCAGCTGAATTCCTTCAATACCGACAGTTCGCTCTGCTGGAAATGTTTTATTAAGTAATTGTGTCTCTTTAGTTATGGCCAAATCTTAGCCTTTTTGGGTTTTTTGAACAGGATTCACTCCAGGCATTTTTGTAAAATATAGTACTTTGACTATTTCTTCAGACATAATGGAAATAGACAAGCACTTCCATGGGTTGACTGCTGAATGAAAGCAAGCTTTAGATCTAGTTATCTGAATAGAGTAAATCACTTTAAGAATGTTTTTTTTAGGTTTTTTTACATATTCATTATGAGAGAAACAGATAATGTGATGCTTGAATGTGTGTGTGTGCAGCTCTGTGTTTGCTAATAACTGTGACACTGCATAGCATCCTCATATCCAACGGGGGTCAGAGCTGCTGGATGCAGTAGAAAGACTTTTGAAAGAGAAGACCAGTACTGAAATTCCTTATTCACAAACCTGGTCTGTATTTGTGCAAGACAAGGAGGTACCAACATATCCATTTAACCAAACTGCCTGCAAATGTCAAGCCACTGTTATTTCACTTGTCACTGAAACTCATAATTTCAGTTTCAAGCCCATGATATCTTTCAGAAAATATAGCCACATAGTTGCACAAAGTAGTTGCACATTTTTTACAGAAAGGAGCAAAAGAAAATACTGAACCATTTTTGGAATGCTGGAACAGATGTTGTCTGCATCCAACAGTAGAATCCCCAGGGAAAAAAGTAATCTCCTCTGAAGTAAGTGTGCATCTGCCTAGTGCTTCTCCTGCTATGATGGATAGTTACAGGAAATAAACTGACTCAGCAATGATACAAGGATTCTTACTCCCTTCTCTACTCCTGCTACTTCCACCTATTTAGAATTAGTAGATGGATACTCCGATTAAACCCACTGTTTAGACACAAACTGTAACACTGATTAAATGGATTGTTTTGCCAAGGGAGATGTAGCCAAATTGCCCATTTTTCATTCAAATGTTCAAGCTTAGAGAAGTAGCTTCCAGCTCTAAATATATTGAATCACCATTAACCCAATGAAGGGGATAGGAATACAGATATACCCTTCTTATTAGATGAACAGAGTTGCTTGGCTGCTAATATGAACAATTAAATGGCAGTATTTATTTAGATCCTTTTAAAATTTGATTCCACATGACAAGGTGTTGATTAAAATCGCAACAGGAATTCAAGGTACCGATGTTAAAGTGTTTGTACAGGTCTAAAAACGTCCCATTGCATGCATAAGTGGTTGAAAAAGCAAAGGCAGAGAGAATCCCCAGAAATCAGGCTCACCAGAGTTATTAGTTATTCATAGTTGGAATGAAGCCACTTCCCATAGGAATCAGTAATTGAACCCTGTTCATTCTGGTCTGTACAATGATCATGACAAGTAAAGCAAAAACCTTTGAGAACAGCAGAAAATGCACATACAATCTAAGAGTGCTGAGTTTTGCTATGTGGAATGCATATGGGAAGGAATTGCTTTGAGAACATGATAAAAGATCTAAGTGTTTTATTTGTATATCTCTTTATTTCAGCTTTCAATTTGGTTTTCTTTAGTACATAACAACTTACAATGTATTACAAGAAAATTAAACTGATCTATTTG
Source organism: Muscicapa striata striata (assembly GCA_030060385.1). Lineage (NCBI taxonomy): Eukaryota > Metazoa > Chordata > Aves > Passeriformes > Muscicapidae > Muscicapa > Muscicapa striata. The sequence goes on along the minus strand of JAREIS010000056.1, from coordinate 923,417 downwards.
TGTTTATTAGTCATGAGGTTTTAATGTAACCCTCCAGATTTATAACAGCTTTTAAATGGACTCATAGAGTTTTAAGGCTAAAAGAAATGGTTATGATTATCTAGTTTGACCATAGACTATTACCCCTGGTGATTCCTCATTGATTCTGATGACCTGTGTCTGAACTACAGTAAATTTTATAGAAAAATAGTAGTAACAGAATGTGAATAATTTTCACATTTTTATTTCATATGATAATCTCTAAGCACCTAAGTAATCTCTAATACCTAAGTATTGTTTTTGCATGCCTGAATATTTCCACTGTCTACAACTGAATACTTAAATAAATAAAAGGGTTCAAGGCCTACTTTATAATTTGCTGTTTTATCTATTCATAGATGTTGCAGTTCTTAGTTCATAGTAGTAAATTACTTTGCTCAAACAGAAACAAATCTAGGATAAAAGTGATAACCAACCCTTTTATGTATATTGATGCTGGTCCCACCCACTCACTTCCCTTAAAATAATGCCTCCATTAAAATTTTTAAGTGCGTGGTATGTTTTCTGACACTTTTTATGGGATTTGAATGAGCAAACTACCTGAAAGAATATCTCTCTTAAAATAGCATAATACAAAAAAATAAACATACCTTCCTCATATTAAAAGTATATGGTATAGACACCTGGGGGCTTTTAGGAGTAGCAAGGAAAGTGATGAATGCAATAGCCAAACACAAGCTGAATTTACTTGTGTTGATAATTGTGTAGCAGTATTTGAAACTGACTGTCTCATACTTTTAGTGGTTTTGTGCTAAAGATATCAAATAAGAAGCCTTAGAAATGAGTACAGTTGACTTGGTTGAAGATACAGGATATGGAGAAAATGGAATTCCAATTTGCAAGGTTTTGGTTGAAAGGCATTTAATTAAAATTATACTGCTCAAATTAAAGAAACTACTTAAAATTAAGAGAACATGACTTTGCAGAAAGTGGTATTCTCTTTAAGGATTAAGTTTTAGGAAAGAATCACAGCCATGAGAACATGTTATTGCTCTTTATGTTACTGAGAAAGCATAAGATTTCATGTGACAAAAAGTAGTGATTGCCAGTACACCATTAAGTGTGAATTTAATTTTATACTCCTGAGCCACCACTATTTGGTGGGGGTTTTAAAATTTTTCCTATATATCAACCCCCCAAGAAATTATTACTATTACTAGTAATATAGAGTATCATCAGTTTCATATGTAACTATTTACATGGAACATGAATGAATGTGCTTATTTTATGAATGAAGTTCTCAGTAGTCTGGAGATTCTTGAAAGCAGCAGTGGTGACAGACGATTTTGTGTTTGACATTGCTTTTGGACTCTTAGGAAGGTCAGAAGTCAAGAATAAGTTCTCTTCAGGAAGACAATATTAATATGTACATTGGAGTCATATTGTCCTCTTATGGCTGGCTTAAAGATGAGGAACCTGCCTCTACAAGGGACAGTAAAAGTCTTCTTTCCTAAGCTCAGGCCTGTATTCTCTGACCTGAACGATAATGATTTCAGTCTGAAATCCTCTACAGGTGCGTGTCTATGTGTCTCAGTGTAAAAATTTTACAGAAAATACAGCTGCAAAAAGTAGTTCCATTAATTAAGTAGGGAAAGCCCTATACAAAATGACCAGTACTAGTTGGACAGTAATCAACACTGAGAAAGGAGAATGTTACTTACATCATCACAAATGAATTTGCCATTTCTCCTTCACTAAGAGGTCATTGCGTGATTCAGCAGAAGTAATTCTTTCCTCTCCTCCACAAGTGGTGAAAAGAGAAATTTCCCCAAGTAATGCTTTTTGTACAGCCTCATGATCTTAGTGTTGTAGATGTATGCTAAGAAGTGAAATGTTTCTTTTATTTATTGCATGAAGCAGAATCTATTACAAATTTTATTTTCTTCTGAAGTAATATTAAGTGAATGAATACAGAGATTCTGGCACATTTTCCGCTGGTATGAAAGGGAAGGAAATTCATGGTTTAATTGTTTATTACCGTATTACTTTCTGGTGTTTTGGCTGCTCATTGTCATTTGCTTTCTTTTGACCAGGCAGCTAATTAACTACACTTTCCATAAATATTTATTGGCTTCTGAGTTATATGTGAAAGTCAACTCAATCCAAAGGTAATTTTTAAAACTGTGAATGCTTTAGGTCTTAACTGTAAACTAAGCAACAGAGCTTAGCACACAGTGTGTGCTAATCCTACTCTGATTGGAAGCTGTAAATTTTCATTTCACCACCACTGGGTCAGTTTGAGTTCAGTTATGCTGCAGAATGAAGCAGTTTACACATTGCATTACCATTGCATGCTAAGTTGTTCTTTTAGTACTGAAGAACTGATTGCCGAATTTCATTTGTAGAGATAGAATCTCAATGAATATAAAATTCCTGTTCTATTAAAAAGATAGAAGTACAATTTTGGGGTAGTATTTAAGCAAATTGAGATAATTATAATTTAATTTCTATTTTACATTTAATAATATTAATATTTTAATATTCAGTAAAAGAATTTATAAAACACTTCAAGAATTTATGAGTCCTAGTAACATGCTTTTGAAGTGTTAGTTTGAAATTCAATAGCCCCCTTGGTTACTTGCAAATACCTGAAAATAGATTTTAACCAGTATTCATGATTTTTTAAAAGTGTCTATTAGATTTATTTTCATTTTAGTGGCAAATTCATGTAAGAAAGACAAATTACTTTCTCAGACTAAAAATGCATCATTGTGTTTTATACCTTCATCATCATATGTCACAACACTAATACACAAATCTGTGCACTATTCAGAGGATTCAGTAAACTTTATTTTTTGGTGATTTATGACCGTTGCTTTTTTGCATGATTCTGCAGAAGGAAGAACCTGCTACCTCCCTCCAGTGTAATTTAGATCATGCCTTCAGTAATAGGAACAGTTCATATGTAAATAAGAACTCATGGCTGAGCTCAGAGGGTGCTCAACAGCAGTACCAAGTCTAGCTGAAGGCCAGAAACTAACAGTGCATCTCAGGGGTCTCTAGTGGGCCCAGTACTGTTGAATGTCCTCATTAATGGTTTGAATTATGAAGCAGAGCATACTCTCAGCAAGTTTGCTGCTGACACCAAACTGGGGGCAGTGGCTGATACAGTAGAGGGTTGTGCTGCCATCCAGAGGGACCTCAACAGGCCAGGGAAATGACCCCACAGCACCCTCATGAAGTTAAAGGGAGGGAAATAAAATAAATAAAGATAGGGGGAAATTCCCTGGTAGGTAATAAGCCCATACACCAGTGTGTGCTGAGAACCAATCAGCTGGAAAACAGCTGTGTAGAAAGGACCTGGGGATCCTGGTGGACACCAAGTTGAACATGAATCAGCCATGTGCCCTTGCAATAAAGATGGCCAGTGGCATCCTGGGCTGCATTAGGAGGTGTGCTTCCAGCAGATCAGGGAAGTGTTCCTTCCCCTCTACTCAGCATGGAGGGGCTGCACCTGGAATACTCTGTCCAGTTCTGGGCTCCCCAGTTCCAGAGGGACATGGACATACTGGAGAGAGTCTAGCAAAGGGCCACTAAGATGATTATGGAACTGGAGAAAAGGCTGACAGAACAGAGACTGTTTAGCCTAGAGAAAAGAAAGGTTGGGAGGATTTCAGCAGTTTATTTAAATATCTGAAGGGGAGGTTTAAAGGCTTTAAAGGTTTAAAACCAGGCTTACCTCAGTGGTGTCCAGTGACTGGAAAAGAAACAATGTGCACAACAGGAGCTGAGGAGATAAGAGGATTTTTTAAATATGTTAGTGATGGAACAGTGGCAGAGGTTGCCCAGGGACATTGTGGAGTTTCCACCTCAGAGATACTCAAAAGCTGTCCTAGTCAACCTGCTATGGGTGACTCTTTCTGAGGAGGAGGTTGGACAAGATGATCTCCAAAGATCCCTTCCAACTTCAGTTGTTCTATATATGACCTCTTACAGTTATAATTACTCAATAATAATGACTAAATAAAATAAAATCCCTTTCTGCCAAAAATGGGGGTAACTTTGATGAATAACTATTATGTTGCTTTACCATGTGTCCTGGCAGAGTAGTGTGCATGAAATATGATGTGTTCTGAATATTCATCGACTTTAATTTTTCATTTTGTCACTGTGGTTTTTTTTTACTGGCATGACACTGCCTTGTCACAATAGGAAAGTCAGCAGAGGAATAACAACAGAGCTAGAAATTGTGCCTCAGTTGGTAGAATTTCATCATTGTAATAGCAGTCTTCCTCAGCTGAGAATTTAGTACTAAGCATCAAGAAGCATTCTTAACAAGATAAATATTTACAGAGCAATCTCTGTTACTACAAATGATGAACAATGCCAGTTGACAACCATGTGTACCCTTGGTCTAAGCCATGACTATGGTTAAACTTCTGTCTGCTGCTGTCGGAACTGCTTGAAGACAACAAACCATACACATTCTGGTTAAAGAAATAGAGTGAAGAAAAGTATTTCCAACTTTTTTTGTATTCTCTTTTCTGTCCTGTTTGGAAGCTGGCAGATACGTTATACTTATATGCCGAGAACTTCATAAAAATCAGCCTTATTTTAATTCTGCCTGGCTGGTTCTTGGTTTACAGAACCCGAAGGCCAGATGCTGTGGGGTGGGTAGACTTCCTGGCAATAAACCAACTTTATAAATAAAGAAAAGTGCTCTGCAGACAATAAAGACTTAGCTTTCCAAAGTTTTGAATAATTTCATCAATTTGCAACCAAAACATGACCATTGATAGTTAGCATGTACTTCTTTTATAACAAATGAAATAGATAATAAGAGTCAGCTGAAGTATTCTTATTCTGAACTATGAGTAACTGGAAAAGTAACAAGTCTGCATTTGGAGGAGGAACATGGAGGGAGTTAGGTGCTGCTAGATATTAGCTGAGTCATTGATACAAAGGCCAGTCATAGTTCCCCTTCAGTAACTTGTCCTCCCTTGCAGTTATTAAGATCTATAATTTCATTATTCTTCTGAGGAGGTCACCGTAGACTTGGTACCACACTGCTGAGAAGTGGTAGAGGCAGAAATATACTAGTTGTGATTGTTAGATGTGACTAAGTGCCTTGGTTTGTGAGGGTATTACCTTGGGCTCTAAGGAAAAAAAGACAGTTTAGCCATGGCACATGAAATAATCTGCTTAAAGACTGCTTAAATTAAAATAAAAATTTTTTAAGCATTAATTTTTAAAGCATCAATTTTTACAAGACCCAAAACAGACAGACTGGTTTCATCATTTTGAGGTATCTGAGAAGAAAAAATAATGATTTTACATCTATGGCAGGTCCTTCTCAATAAATTTTCTTTCACATTTATGGTTTAGGATGAAAATTTGTGAGAAAAATCTGGTTTAACACACCATTTAATGGATGTAATTCAAATAATAATAGGCAAACAAACATATAAGAGATTGTTCAAAGATCAAACTGAACTCTTAATTATCTGTGACTGAATCTTTTAACCTTCACAGCATAACAAAAGCTGTCAAAACAAATGAAAATGATGCAAGAAAAGGTTATTTTCTTTTTTAAGTCTCATGTCAGAGCTTTTAATTTATTTCCTTTAATCTAAGACCCTGAAAAGCTACTTAGTGTTGTAACACAAATCTTTATGTAATTGGTGAAGGACACAACTATTGGTTCTGCTCTGAAATATTTTACAAAAATAGATCCCTTAGTATATGTGGTAAAATTGATCTAGCAATGTTGCTGCAAAAAGCACAGACTATATAGGTTTCTTTGTGACCCACAACTTAAGTGTCTCCAAGTCTCAGTGCTGTTACATTAGCACTTGTCATTTTCCTTGCTTCCTTCCTTACTGTAACCTCACACAGAACTGAGGAAAGCTTAGGCAGAACAGCCAGCTGAAGAGCTTTGTTTTCTGCAACTTAAAATTGAAACTTTGAACTTGCCAGAAGGTACAGATTTGAGAGCTGTGATATAGTTCCACCAAGCGTATTGTGTGCATACACTGTCTAAACATTGATGTAGTGATGGGGAAGAATGCTTCCCTAAAAAAGCAATCATTCTTATTTTTCCTAAATGTATTGCCATTTCTTCTTCATTGTTTTGCATCTCTCTTATGAGGAAAGTCTGAGGGAGATGAGCCTGTTCAGCCTGAAGAGACAGCTGGGAGGAGATCTTACCAGTGTATGCAAATATCTCAAGGGTGAGTTTCAAGAGGATAAGGCCAGGCTCTCTTCAGTGGTGCCCAGCAACAGGACAAGGGGCACAAACTGACACACAGGAAGTTCCATGTAGATATGAGGAAATCCTTCTTTATTTTGAGGGTGTCAGGGCACTGGGTTAGGCTGTCCAGAGAAACTGCGCAGTCTCCTCCTGTGGGTAAAATCAAAACCTGTCTGGACATGATCATGTGCAACCTGCTGTAGGCAACCTGCAACCTGCTGTAGGAGGGTGGACCAGATGCTCTGCAGAGGTCCCTTCCAATGGCAACCAGTCTGTGATTCTGTTTTCTTCAGGAACTTAGCCCTCTCAGATTAGTTGTTCTAAAATTCAGTCGAAGAACAGCTTCCTTAGATGCTGATGGCAGTAGGAGTGGCACAGGCAGTGGTTGTTAGCTGGCATAGCCATGACTGAGGTTTTTCACTTTTTGCTCCTGTAGAAAGCCATCAGTCGAAGGGGGAGTCACTCATCTGGAGCATTGTGGGTAAACTGAGAGAGCACAAACTGGTTTTATGTACTTGTTACTTCCTGAGTTGGGGGGAGCATTTTACTTCATCTTCTCTGAAGGCAGACTGTCAACAAGCATTAGAAAAGTTCATGTGGCCCAATAGTTCCATAGTGCATAGGCTTCAGGACTCTTGTTTTACTTGGAGAGTCCTACTTAGTAGCTTCCTACTAATCTTGCAAATTCTACTGATGTGCCTGTCTATTTGGCACTTGCAAAAATACATCAACCATAGCAGCTTGACCTCACCAGGAAAAAACATTCCCCATTTGATGTATTTATCAAAGAGAAAAATGCTAAAAAAAAATTGTCAATGACAACACTAGCATCTACATTTCATTTGCAGCCTTTAAATCCATGACATTTATTTCCTGGCAAGAAATGAGGGAAGTAGCATGTGACCAAAATCAGAACAGACTTTACTAGCTAGTCTAGTGACTTGTAACCTATAGATGGAGGACTGTGTTGTCTTTTTATCAGAATGAATTAAACTAAGACAATTCAGCTTTTTTCATTTTTGTCATTGGCTTAATAGTATTTGATTACTGTCCTGTTTTTTCAAATGATAATTAGAAATCTTTAGTGTCTTCATTTTTCATTGCATGTTGAGGGGTTCCAGACAGCATTGCAGCTCATTTCAAGCACAGTAATCACAAAGTAAGAAAAAATTCAAGGACGAATTTTGCCTTCCTGTCAGCTGGTTTTATATTAAAATCTAGCTAACACATTGACTGCTCAAGTTCTTCATGTCCCTTAGGCATTTTTATAAGAAATAAACTTTCAGCATTTGTAAAATTTCTATCTTTCCCATATATTGATTTAGAGCATTAGGCCAAGCTGAATTTCTGTCACTGCTTCATGAAAGTAATAGGACTGACTGTCTTATCAAGCTTGGAAGAAATCCAACAACTCTAAATACCAAAGTACTTTTTAATAGTCCTCTTGGGACTTTTTTATCATGTGTTATACTCTGTGATATGGATTGTTATCTTTCTTCCTAGCTTTATGCTCAAAATGGAATGTAATCAATAACAAAACTTAATTCCAGGCTCATTTCTTCCTCAATGGACAGCTCAGCTGTAATTCATTGTTATATCCATCTTATGTGCTATACCTGTGCAAGTTTAGCAAATGATCTCCTCTTAGAAAGCTTTTGTGAAAAGTAAAGAGTAGAGACTCTACTGGAAATTAATGGGAGATAATGAATTTTCAAGTTTTCAAATACCCCACATTTATGACTCCTTCAGGTAAAGCCTGGGTTTTTACACCTCACACTCAAAGAAAGATTTCTTTCTTACTAAGTACAAGGACTGCATACAAACACCTACTGAATTCAGTGACCACTGGGTGCCCCTGAAGAAAAACTTAACTTGGAACTCTACAGATATGGATATTAAAATAATAATAAACAACAGACTGTTGCAAGAAATAGTTTTCATTAGCACATTAAAGAACTACTACTACCCTTCCTTGCTTTGAGTTTGACAAACAAGCAAAATGTCAGATCTACCTTCTACTTGGTTTGTGTGGGTGGTTTAGTATTATTTTCCTTAGTTCCTGACTGTAGGAATTGCCCCATAGGGGTTAATTAATTTTTAGAAAAGGAAGCAAGATTTTTGGGTGGAATTCATAGTAGAACTAAAAGTTTTCAGTACTACTTTTTGGATTCTAGAAAATAAATTCCTTATATATAGATTTTATTCTCACTCTTTGCAGACAAAAATATTTTCCTCTTAGGTAATTTTATGAGCTCCAGCATGTTTGAAATAGACCATGCACAATTATGTGCAATAGACTAAAGTTTGCATTTCAGAGTTAAGAATCTCAGTTGTGTCACTGATAATGTTGGTCACTGCCTCATTAAATGAAAAGGATTATTTTTATCTTCTGTTACTAGGTGATAACATAGTAGAGGATATTTGTATGGAAACTTGAGTAAGAATCAGTACAGGAGAGACATATAAAATGGCTACAGTGTAATAAAGAAGTATTTGGGTTAATCCATTGCCATCCATTTTTATTCTCTATTCCACTCCACTGCAACCACAAATATGAACTTGACAGATGTTAGTAAAAGGCTGGATGTAGTCCAGGCTACAATGGTTGCTGTGGATAGAAAGTTTAAAAGTTTTGGCTCAAAGCTGCAAGAAGCTGAGGAAAAAAAAAAAAAAAAAAAAAAAAAAAAAAAAGAGGAAAAATAAGAGAATTTAGAATCACTAACTGATAGACAAAACATGAATTAAATTGATGAACTGTAAAATAAATTCATATTGAGAATAAAAGGTTGATACAACTTTGTGAAAGTAAGAAAGTGGATAGCTTGAGATCTGTTTTTTGTTTTTATAGCTTATAAGGTTGTTGAGACATAAGTAATTTATCACTCATTTTACATTGTGTGGTGGGATTTTCTTTGCTGGGATTGGTCAAGTGAAAAGCACAAGTATAGGATTAGTGAAATGGGTAAGCATTAGCAACAGGGGATAGAGTGTCATAATTCTCATGTAAATATGAGACAAGGGTTCAAGTTTCAAAAATCATATTTAAGACCCTGCACTATGGTCCAATATTTCATCTTAAGTAAGTGTTTGTGATTGTCAGAATGGGAATAAAAATTATGAGCTTGGAATACAGCTCACCCTCTCTTGCCAAGGTAAGGATAAGCATATTTCTTTATTTCACTTTCCCAGTGCCACTGGTTTTTTTTGGCTAAGGGCATGGAAAATATATCTGCCTCAAGAATACAGGAGTGTCTTTGTGACACACAGTTGGTCTGTTCAGCTATCCTTAATCATGCTGTCTTTATTCACCAGACTCCTTTCTCACCTATGATGTGTTTTGATGCTGAGTTCAACGAAACCTATATTGTATTAGAAGTACTACTACATAACTGAGCTACTCTGCAACTTAAAAAGCTGTTTCTAGCCAAATAATATTTTTGACTTACTATTGCTAATATTGTATACTTGTTTGGCTCAGGAAAGCATGAAAACCTTGGGCCTTGGCCAGAAAATGTTCCTATTGTTTTTTTCTGAAGAGTTGGCAGAAAGCAGTTTTTTATTTTAACTCAATCTTCACTGCTCAGCCAGAAAATGCAATCTAGACCTCTTTAGAGATAATATTCTAGAAATGAGAAAATACAAACAATAGAGACTTACATGTCTGCAGTGAAGTTCTATATCTTGACCAATTCCCATTTGACCTTGGCTATTTTTCTTGTAGCAATGCATAATTTTGGTATCTGCTTTTATATCTGTTATTTTAAAATCCTTCTGTTTTCAGGGTTAATAAAGCTGAAATCCAGAACTGCATCCTTCATGTTAATGCCTCAAATTTGGCTGAGGTGTTTCTTCCATTATTGGGAAGAAAGCAGTTGAAGTAGCCCTGCAGACTAGCTATTTATCCAGGAGGGTAACATCTTTTATGACCAATAGGTATTTTTAGAAGAAAGACAGAATGTTCCTTCAATAAAGCTTGCAGAATCTTTTCCAGTAGAAATATGCCTGTTTGATGGAAAAAAATGTTCCAGAGGAATGTTCGTTCTGTCATAGATATCAACAGAAAATCTGCAGAGAGGTGAGCTTTTATTTTCTTGCCAGGTTTTTTACCAATCAAGCAGCTTGTCGACAGCTGCATGACCTCTTTTCTAAGCTCTCTAGACTTTTTACTTGGCAAGATCTCAAACTTCTTAGTGTCCCAGTTCATCACTTGATGGGCAGCCAGCTCTTTCTCTGGCTGCTTCTATGGATCACAGAGTGGCTTGCTGCTGGCTTGCCTAAACTTCCAAGTGTCTTGCTGACTGGCTTCTTCTGTTTAGCTCCTCAAATGCCTTTTCCACAAACTACCTCGGGCCTCATCTCCTTGGCGTTCAAGGCGTGGCTCCTGAGAGTGGTTGATTGTCCATCCAGCTGGCTCCCTGGTGGGAAAGTGTCAGAAATCCAGCTGGTTAATGTCCAGAAGGTGCTTCCTCGCTGATTGTCTGCTTAGCTGCTGTAATGACTCTCTGCAAGGCTTGCCATTGCAGGGAGCTGCTTTCTCCTGATGGTTGGCTCAATAGCATTCTCTGCGCTTTTAAAAAATTTTCCTACCACAAAACCAGGCGTGGTTTGTTTTTTTTTTAAACTTTTATGTAACATAAATAAGTATGATCATTCTTTAAATAATTCCCTGTACGATTTTCACAGAAAAATCCTAAGCCTATGTTCCTCCGTGAGCAGGAAGGTTTCTTAAGGACCACTGTAAACTTAAAAAACTGAAAATAGTTTTTTGCTATCAGACAGTATTTTCATCTAATGAAAATATGTTCCTCCTATGTGTTTCTAGAAAGACTCGAATCAGAGAAGGTGATTAACTTTTCAGGTGTAACACACTATACCAATTAAACAAAAGTTTACTTCATAAAAAACACCCTTCTGTAATTTTAAGTTTTATCAATACCTGTGATAAAAGTAAAAGCAATGTGAAATACTGCAAAATGATATTTCAGATAATGGAATTTCACTTACCATATATTACATCTAAGAATATCATCAACAGTATAACAACACTCAGTATATCTGGGCTGTGAAGGAAGAAGAAAAACTGTTAATTAGGAACATCTTTATTTGGGACATCACTATTCAGAAAGTTTTGACTTTTAATTTCCCTATTTTCTATTATTTGAAGTCCTTTCTGGTACAGATTTTTTATTTTATTCCTTATACCTCACATGATTAGTAAGGATCTTAAAGAGCCTCTCTTGAGCTTTTCTCAAATGCTCTCAGCAGTTTGAGAAATCAGGTAACAGTCTTTTGTAGTGTCACTGAGTGGAGATAAAAGATGTGCTGGCAATAATTAGTACTACCTTGGTATTCATGATAACTATAATGGTCAGAGTTTATCCACTGAAGTGATAAAATATGTGCAACAAATCTCCTGTCAATACTTCACTATTTCAGAGTATTAGCCCTTCTAGTAAGAGGTAAAATAGAACAAGAGCATTGGGAATGGACTTGTAGTCACCTCCTGAGCCAGCTCCCTTTCTGTGTGTTTTGCTGCAAGTACAAAGCTGTTTTGTTCACATTGCTGCTCTAGGTATATAAGATCTTTCCAAAAGAATCAGAGGAAATTCACACAGAAAGAAACACTTCTGTGTAGCTAAGGGGATGCAGTTTAAGGTGATAGAAGTCCATTGCACAGTTGTTTTGAATGTTTATTTAAACAAGACATAGATCTTCAGTAAGTGACCATTCTTCAGAGCCAGTAATCATCCATAGCTTCAGGACCTAACGTAGGCACTGATTCATATTCTGTCTCCTTTTCCAGTGCTCCAAGCTATTTGATGTTTTCCTCTTTGGCACATGTTAGAAGATGATAAAAGCTGTTACAAATCTCATATCCACGCTGAAGCTTGGACAACTGTAGTACACTCCTGGTATTTAAAAGCTATTTCCTGCGGCAGTCAAGCCAAAGGAATGTATCCAGAGTATATTGCAGAGATTTAAATATGTCTCTCTGGCTAAGAAGAAACCTAAATCAAGCCAAAGCAACATTTGCATACCTTGTAATTAATGTGAAAGCTTTGTACTGTGTCACCAAAAACTCTCAACCTACTCTTTGGCAACATTTAGATTGGAAAAAGGTGAAAACAAAGCTGTGCAAATGGCTAGGAGCAATTTATAAAACTGAAGCAATTAGATTGGCTTGGCTGAAAGTTCTGGATCTGGACTACTTTTTTCTGAAAGTAGATTCTTGGAGTATCTTTGTGAACTTTGGTGCTTATGGCAAACTTTATATTCTAGGAAAGAGTAAAAAATTATATGCTTTTATGTATATTATATAGGAAGAAAGAAGAGGGTATTACTTGCATATAGTAGAGGGAGGAATAGTTCCTGGTTTTATCAAGCAGAAGTTCTCCTGGACCTCGTGGTCATTACTAATTTAGCTGGTAGTATTTATCATTATGCAAATATCCACTCTTAATGAGGTTTTATTCATTCATAAATCAGATTTCTATGGTGTCGGGCAAGTGTTACTGTATGCTATACCCAGCAGTGAAGTGGCAAATCCTACACAAGTTTTTTCTAATGAAACTATAACACTTGGTCTGGCTAGTAACATTGTCAGTGCTTTACCCAATTGTTCTGTGTTTTGGCTCTCTATGGATTGGAGCTCAGTTCCAAAGTACAAGCTGTGTCCAGGCCTGACCACAGCTGTCTTAAAAAGTTAACATCCTCACCTGGATAACATTGTCCATAACCATTTACAAAGCCAAAGAAAGTGTCAGGCAATGTGGGAGGATTTAGAAATCCATTAATGCATGAAAAAAGAGTTTCACAGAAGCTGGATATGTGTTTGATAACACAGATCTATTTGAGAAGGAATTGTCTCTGACTTCATTGTTCCAGAGTTCAGTATAAAAACCAGACTTGTTATTTAGTTCTTCTAATTCCAACTTTCTTCCCTTTGGGAGGTATTATAGAAAATACTATATAATATTAGTTAACAGGCTTTTAGAACTGGTTTTCATAGCAATTTGAATGTCTGCCAATGTTAGTGTTTTTGCAAAAGGGTTTCTTCCTTTCCACACCCTTTAAACATCCGTGAATTAGTTCCGAGAAAAGAAACAAGTGTAAAGATCATGCAGTACATTTGGCATTTCTGATAAAGAAAGGCCTGATTTATGTGCCTTCTGCACACCACTCATTCTCAATTCATAGTCTTAAACCCCTTTTCTCCTTGCACTTGCAATTTCTTTCTCCCTCATACACAAAGAGGGGTTCAGAAACTGGCTTGCACAACTTCACTCGTGTTCTCTCAATGACAAAAAGGGAGAGCATTAATTTTCCTTGAAGGTTCCAGATATCATGATTGCAAAATCACTGGCTTTTGTTAATCCACATACAAATACTTAATCACAGAGGAGACCCACTAACCATCTGTAGTGAAAGCCATTGCTCTCCATTTTTCCAGAGGATACCAGGGTTTGCATCCTCTTACTGGATCCTAGAAATAGTAAGAGGCTGAAGCTGAAGTTCTTCTGCCCTTCAGTTGGTGGAATTAATCAAGAGAGCAGTGGGACGTGTGACATCCCAGGAAGGCCTTTGGAGCTCTAAGTAAAAGTTTGTTTCTGCAGTTCATTAAAGAGTACTTCTGCACAACTGTTTTGTAAGGACCATGAGTAGATTTCTGAGCCTAACTTGAAGATTTTGTAATATATAAATTACAAAATTTAAGTTGTTTTTCTCAGTATTCATTTCTATGTATAATTGATGCAGCAAATACATAGAAAGCTTTTGGCCTCCCCAATGAAAGAGTAACTCTACAAATGCTTGTTGGCATTTTTATTTATTTAAATTTAGACTTAACACTTGAAAAAGGGAGAATTCACCTTTTTTGTCTAAATTATCTACATGGATTCACTCAGGGTCTGGGGCCATTCCTGAAAGGGGACATACTCTTTCCTATTATGGAACTGTGTGGCAAAATGAAGCCATTTGCAGTAAGGATGCTGCATGTTGTGAAATTGTCATTAACCTTAACCACAGCACCATTGGTCAAAAACCAAGACTATGCAATGCTTCACTATAAAATTTATATTTTTATTAATCTTTGTTTAACTAGGGACAGCCTCTCAGTGCAATCTTTTGCTGAAGCTATTTGTGGTCAAGGGAGCACTTACTCCATCTTGTAACTTCTGTCTCTTATATAGTGCCTAAAAGAAAATATTCTTGCCTAAAAAAATACATTTGCAGGGTAACTATTTATAATATGTAGTTGTTAGGGGATAGAGATTGTCACAGGTGAGAAGGGTTGAGGGCACCTAAACAGATGCTAAATATGTGCAGATCACCAGAAGATGGTAACTTAGCAGGATAGCTGCTCACCTTGAATAGTCTTTTTTGATAGACTGCAATAACTCTACAAGGGTTCTTACAAGCTTTTGTGTAGAGAATCTGTGCACCAAAGAGAGACCTTGACCCCACTGACCATTGTGATTCTCTGTCAATAATTTGCACACTGAAGAGAAGTCCTTAGTCTGCAGACTGGAGTCTTCTGCAGCACTCCCTTGCACATCCAGCTCTACATTTTCTATGCAACCACATATTGATAACATGCATATAAAATTATTTAGTGTCTGCTTTGCAGTGGAAAACTAATGTGGATCCACTGAATCTCAGAAGTATTCTCTTAGAACTATCATTTGACAATAAAACTCCACACTGCAGGAAAACCTTCCTACTCATGTTTTTGGATTAATTCAAGACAACATACATTTTTAATGTAATTGTACTGCGATATTATTTCATAACTGAATTAAAACAAAACAGAATCAATATTTTCTAGAAAAGAACCTCAAAGATAGAGTTGAGGCTGAAAATTTATCATGAACAGGAATAAGTATTACTGGATTGTCAGGTATGGTATACCACACAGTATGTTGCAGTCATTCCTTAATAGTTTTAAAAAATGCCTTTTATTATTAACTTCAGGTTCTCCAGTTCAGTAAGCTTGCTGGAACCTTAAATTTTTAGATAATTTATCTTTCTAATTAAGGTATTATGTAAATTTTATATTATTTTATGTGAAAATTATACCATAGCTTTTAAAGATAACAGTAAATGAAAAACACCTGTCACTGATGTGAACTCCAAAGGGTCTGTGCATATTCAGATAATATTGAGGAAAAAAACCTGCAGTTTGGTTCAGTTTAATAGCTGCACTAAAAATATAAGAAATTCCCTATTCAGAAAAAAAAACCCAAAAAACAACCAAAAACACCCAAACAGAATTGAGCTGAAAAAAGGCCTGAAGATATTTTAATTTGTAATACTTTTACTGTTTGCTTTTAAGCTGTGATGAAAACATTGTCTGTCATATATAGTCTTCTCTCTTTCTAGGTCTTACTCTCATTTTGACTTTTTCTGTGTGTAAATAGAAATCTATTTACAGCAACAGGTGGATAATCAACAATGAAGCTATTTTGAGGAACTTCCTATGCACTCATATGCATTGAGAACATCTGAGCATTGGTTGCAATTGGTTTTTATTTTCTTATCTTTCCTGAGCAGAGGCAGGATAATAATTGTTTTGTATGTCAACCAAAGAAAACCTGGAATGTGCTAGGAATGAAGGATGTACCGTGGGTCCTGTCGTGGGCAGCACAGTGGCACATGCCATGTTGCACACCAGCGAGGGACCAAGTGGGGGACTGCATTCTGCTGTGACCTGCTCTGGGCCAGTGAGTGCTTTCACCCATGTGTGCTACCAGTGCTGTAGTCATGTGCCCAGACACCAAATCAACTCCATCTGCAGGGATTTAAGACATTTGTCATCCTATTTCTTTTATCAA
The DNA here is from genome assembly GCA_030060385.1 of Muscicapa striata striata. NCBI lineage: Eukaryota > Metazoa > Chordata > Aves > Passeriformes > Muscicapidae > Muscicapa > Muscicapa striata. The sequence continues at coordinate 907,358 of JAREIS010000056.1, read as the reverse complement.
ATGGTGGCCTTTACATTCAAATATTGTGATGGTAATGTAATATGTCAGATATTTTGTGTTGGTAGTGAAAATACACTGAAGTGGGAAATACTTCTATTGCTTTATTGGAAACAACTCCTTTAATATGTTGCTTTAATATGTTCTTCTGAACTTTTTTATCTTTTCATACAAAAGCACATGGAATTTATACTCAGCTGAAGGTAACTCACATTCAGAAATAACTCAGTTTTGTTTGTGTTTTCTGAGCTATCTGCAAAGTAAGCACAGGAATCATCAAACTTACTTACTAAGCACAGGAATCATCAAACTTACTTACCAAGCCAGTTGTTTGTCCTAACTCAGGTCAAAACACTGAAATTTTGTCCTGTGAACATTCTCTGAAATCCAAATAAATGACTTGTTATCACTCTTCCTTTGCTTTTGATCCTGTTGTAGGATGATGTGTTTTCCTAATGATGCAGAATCTCTCATTAAGTTCAGGAAACAGGATATAAGGATAAGTCAATTGACTCAATTTATGGGCATAATAAAGCAGAGACCCTATTACCTTCAGGAATCAAGGCAAGATGAAACACAAAGTTGTAAAGTTATTATGACAAATAACTTGGTATTTACCTGCAAGTATAGAGTTAATACATTGTGGTTTTGAGGCAGAATTGGAGGCATTAAAGTTTGAAAACAATAATAATAATAATCTATTGTTTAATGTGTCATCTTAAAATATTTCAAAATTTATTCAAAGCTAGAAATATCTCTTACTAAAGCATGATGAACTGCAAGAATTTTTAAAAGTATTTCCTAATGTCTGCTCTACATCTCCTTTCAGCCTTTCTGAGTCAGTGTTAACAGCTGGGGATTTTTTTTCTTGCTTGCAATGTAATTAAAAACAAATTTAGCAGGAGTGTAGAAGTTTTGTCGGTTGGAGGCCTGTTAGTTTTTAGGAAGGTGACTAGCAGTATATGCAGCTGTTCCTGACAATTATGAAGTTTAAACAGCAAAGCAGGGAAAGAGGCTGAATTTGCCAAATATGGTTCCTTTGTATGTCAGTGAAAAAAAATCGCTGGACAGTGTAGAGCTCTTCATGCAGCATGCTGAAATCAAACTTGTTTACATGTACTTCATTGCAGAAATTACAATGAAACTTAATAGCTTCCTAGAAAAAGCAGTGCAATAGATGCTTCCAAACTGCATGGAATGCAGTAGCAGGTAAAGAAAACTTAAGCAATTGGAATGTGTTGGAACCAGTCTAGAGGAGGGCCATGAAGATGACCTCTCCCATGAGCACAGGCTGAGAGTTGGGGTTTTTCAACCTGGAGAAGACAAGGCTTCTGAGAGACCTTGGAGCACCTTCCAGTGCCGTAAGGGGCCTACAAGAAAGCTGGAGAGGGAAGTTTCACAAGGGCATGAAGTGGCAGGACAATGAGTAATGGCTGTAAACTGCAAGAGCGCAGTTTCAAGACATAAATAAATTCTTTATTATGAAGGTGGTGAGACACTGGCCCAGGTTACCGAGTGTGGCTGCCCCATCCCTGGCAGCGTTCAAGGCCAGGTTGGATGGAGCTCTGAGAAAACTGGTCTAGTGGAACGTGCCCCTGAGCATGGCAGAGGGTTGAAATTTGATGATCTTTAAGGTCCCTTCCAACCCAAACCCTTCTGTGATTCTATTTAAGCTGTGGTGTTTTGCCTTAAAGAAAAAGAAGTACATTTCATTTTAGCTGGAATATAGTCCACAACTGGCAGAGAGATGTTGATTGTTCATTCAATGCCTTGAATTCCGTTTACCTATATCCATCTCAGTTCAAAATTACCAAAAGAGGCCTTGTGCTTGTGCATTTATGAGTCTGTCATGGTGCAAATATTACCAAAGGAGGAATATGGCACAATACAGAAGGAAATGTGTAAGGCAAGTTGTCAGTCATTGGAGTCATTGGTACTATTTCCGAGTTGGGAACTATGGTGCTCTATATTGGATGTTGTTCTTGGGAATACATAACTCATGGCTTTGACCACCTACAGCATTTTCTGTAAAGCCAGACGCATTCATCTGGGCGTCTTATGTCCAAATTCAGGTCAAACAAAAATACTTCACTCATACTATTTTTAAATTGTTCAAAATGTCTTCTGTGGTGTGACAGAGGAAGTGGATATTCTAAGGAGAATTATGTGAGTGAACATATAACTTTTATGTTTGTTTGGAAAGTGTTTTTGAATCTTAAGGAATTGTAAGTGCTAAGTGCAAGGCATCATGAGTGTTATACAACTGCATATTCATTGGCATTAAAATTCAGAAACAAATTACTTCCAGTGCCAGAACTTATTCCTATGTTCAGTCACTTAACAGGCAAAATTAAAATGAAGTACGAGCAACACCTTTCCTGTGCCAAGGAAAATGCTGCATTTCAAGACAAGGGGCAAAGAAAGTAGAGTCAACATTGGAAACATTTTCACTATCCATTTTGTACAGCTGCTTGGAAAAATTATCTTATAAGCCATGTCTCACCATATTTTTTCTCCCTTGATATTTGTGCCTACACTTCTGAATAACTACTGCTTACTACAGTTGTCAAAATAAAATATAACAGCAGGTACAGGGCAGATGCTGTGTAAAGTAAATGTAATAATGATAATCATGATTTTACTAACTCAGTGAATGAAAATTTAGCTTGGGAAGAGGGATGAGTTTGCTGTCCATCGTCATTAGTTCAATTATCAGCTAGCTGTTGCTCTGGGCAGCTGCTATCTGCCTCTCCTGGACTCAGCTTGGTTTTTAGCCAAGCTTCTTGTTTGTTTCTTTACTTGCTGTGAGTAGTAAGGAAAAGGGGACTGCTGCTCTGGGAGGAATTTGAAACCTAACACTTAGGACACCTGAAGAGCCAGAAAGCATCATGACTCTGTGCTCTAGGATTTGTAGCCATTTGGGTGGACCCCAGACTTTTGATTTAGCTGATTGTTAATTTTTAACTTCTTGAGACGGTTTCAAGTGGCTGTAGTAGCTGAATCTGATTTTGCAAGAGCATTTATGGTGCCCCTTTAAAAAGCAGTTTGTTGCTGCTGTTAGGCATCTTGAATAATTTTTGAATGCTGTTTGTGATCAAATAATATCCAGAGAGGGAAGAGAAATTAATATTTTTGTCTTTGTTCATAACTGAACTTTTTCTGGGATAGATTTACATATGTAACTCCCATTCTTCTGCTTCACTGACTTTTCCTCTTCAAACCTCATTTGAAACATATTTTATTCCTCCTGTGATTTGTTACTTAACTCCATTACTTAGTTACTAAAACTATTTACTGACGAACACATAGAGTGTTTGGAACTGGCTTATGAACAAATGTTTTACTGCTTGTCCTCATAGCCATAGCTGAAAAAGAAAAAAAGGAGAAAGAAAGTGCATACATGTTGATGTTTAATAATATGATGTGCCTGCAAATTAAACATGGGAAGCTTCATAAATCTTATAAAAATCTATTAATTTTTTTTAGATTTAGATATTTTGCCAACATATTCCCCTCCATCTTCTAGTTTTTGAAAGCAGCATAGAAGAAAAGCACAAACTGACATTTCTCCAATATAAGGTTAGAACTGAAGCTAAAGGTCCAACCAAAAGAAAAAGGACAAAAAGAGAGTGCCCCTGAACTGTTTGGAAGAATTTCAAGTAATTTTAGTGAACTTTGGATACACTCCTTAGAGGTACCAACAATGTAGGCAAAATTCAATTTTACTGTGGTACAGACTTCTGTGAATGAAGGCTGGGATTTGAGGAGGCTAAGGATATTAGGGGAAGGGAAAGTTCAGTTGCTGTGGATCTGAAAGCAGGTAGGGTTTCAGACAGACATTTAGGAGGTTGTATGCAGGGATGAAGACTTGTGAAGTCAGTAGAGCTCTGGAGAATTTGATGTCTGAGAAACCACAGCATTTGATTTGAGAACACCTCCATCTGTATGATCCATAGGAGATCATGAAGGTGAGCTTTGGGGGAGAGCTTAGTCATGTAAGGGCAAGGAGTTAGGGCAAAGGGACTGTAAACAGTCTATAGGTTTTGGCATGTGCATCTTTGTAGAGTCTGTGGTCGGTGGCTGGGCAAACACAGGATTTGGCTTGCCCTGTTTAGCCTTTCTGGGGACTGTTCTTTTCCTTCCTTGCAGAAGGTGCTCTTCAACCTTTGAGCCTCTTGGAGGAGGAAAGAAGGGAAAGAAGACAAGTTCCTAATCCAAAGAGGTCCCTGTGTGTGGGAGGTTAAGACCAGAACCAGGTCTGGGAAAGAATGGTGTAGAAATTGAGAAATTAATTGTACTCATTAGAGGAGGGCTTTCTTCCCTTTGCAGAATATCTGCTGGTACTGAGAGGAGCAGCCAGTGATGAACACTGTGCCTGACAGTGTCCTGGGGCATGCTATAATGGCAGGAGCAGTTGCCTGTGAAAACAGAAGAGGTCTCATGGTGTGTCACTGCAGGCTGTTCTTGCTTTCTTGAGTGAGCATCCTGGTCATGTGTGAGCACCACAGGAAAGTTTGTAAGCCCTTCCTGGAGAGTGTGTATTTCTCATTTAAGCTAACAGTTGGTTGTTGTGTATATTGATGATGAAACAGGCTAAAACTGAAAAGGTAGTAGAAAATGTTGACTTCTAAGCTTATGTATTTCTTTCTAAAGTTGTGGATAAAAAAACCCTCTGTAGAGACTTTGTGAATGAGCAAACACAGATCCAAGCAGTGGCTGCAGCAGCCATAGGTGACTGCTGAGTAGCCAGCATTTATATTTCAGAAAGCGCACATTTGGAAAAGTTCACTGCACATTCATGTGTCACTGCATGTTTTTATGGCCCTGCTGTGCATGCAGAATTGTTTGTTTTCTTCAAATAGAAAATAGTGTGAACCTGACCAGCACTACATAATAGCATAGACTTCTCTTCTAACATCTGGATCCTTTCATACTGTAATAGACAAACAGCTAAACATTCAGTGGCTTAATTTCTTTTTCTTTTTGCCATTCTGAGGCATTCAGATGCTTATCAGATCCTGATGGGCTTGCTGTTTTTACTTAGACAAAATCACTGCTGACTTTGAAGCCTGTGTCAGCTTTGTTTAGCTAATGAACATTGACTTGAGAATTTGGCCCCAAATTCCTTTTATAGATAAATCATCTGGAGCTCTCACATAAGCAAACTGACTACTTATGTTTCCCGTATTTTTTGGGTTTCCTAGCATCAGGAGCATCACAGAAGTGAATGACCTTTCTCACAATCTTTTATTTTTAAAGTGGGATTGGGAATTTAAAATAGAGTTTATATAAAACACAGTTTTCCTGGCAGGAAAGTGAAGTAAGATCAGCAACTTTATACACAGTTACACTCCCACAGAAACAGATAGCAGTAGTATCAGGCTTCAGGAAGAGCAAGAATGACAAAAACACTAGGAAATAGGACTGTGTAACCAAACTTTTGAGGACTTACAGCTGCAAAACATTATATAACATGTGGGCAGCTACACAGGTGTTATAAAACTGCTGGTGTTGAGGGACTATTTGATTAGCTAATTACCCTTATAAAGGGAAAACCTAATCTGTGTGAAACTCTCCCGTCTGAAAACTCATTTTTGTCGTGCTATTCTCCACAAATTGCAGTTAAAAATGATTGGAAATTTAGAAGAAAAGAAAGGAAAAGAGAATCCAATTTGTCACTAAAAAAATCAACTTTTAAAATTCCTCCCTGGTGGTCTGGTATTATTAAATATACTCCTTGATTTTTTTTTAATCTTGGTTTATTGGAGGGAGAAAAACAATTATCTGTAAACGTAATTTTTAATGCATGGTAATAAAAATAAATGGTATAGCTCTGCTGCTGCTCACCTAAATCTTCTTCCCTGGTGGTCTGGTGGTATTAAATAATCTGTTCCACATGTATTCATCATTTGCTGACAGGAAAAGGAAAACTTTTTACATTTTATTGTCCACAAAACAAACACAATGTTACTTAATCAGGTGGGTAAGACTTTTCTGAGGGTCACTCAATAAACAAAAGAAATATATGACTTTCCCAGGTGGTGTAATTTTAGCTCTCCTGATTTACATGACAATTACCATGAAACTAGAAGAGCAGAAATTATTTCCTAGATGCCATTTGTGTTCAGTTCTACTTTGTCTAGGTTATATTTGTTATGGTTTTTTTCCTTTTCTGCAGCAAATTAGCTAAGTAGTGAGTGTTTGCCACAAATTATTTCATTTTCTTATGAGGCATTCGTTTACTTTGAGATATTTACTGTCTGTTTTACACTCACACATAGCATCTTTTCTATGTAAATCTCATGGTGCTTTACTGAATTAGATCAGCAAACATTTATTTCTCCTGTTTCAAAGACTAATGAACTGATAGGTGGTGGTGTACAGTGTGGACTTACCTGCAGCTGTGTGGCCATTCCATGACAAGAGAAGAAAATAGAATCTCCAACCTCTGGGGTTTTTCCCCATTTTATGGACCTCTAGTATTTTCTTCTTCAAAAACTCTTCATGTTTGTGTTCATTAAATCTTCATTTTAATTTTCCAAATGCCCTTAAAGTAAATAAACTTTTAGCAATGGAAGTGGAACGCTCATTAGCTCTTATTCACCATAATTTTTGGCATTTGTGCAAGTTTTAGAAATGATGCTAGGGAAATTTTTCCTTCTCTAGTTTAAAACAGTGTAAAGTCATGATGTGCATACTCTCCTCTCAGAGGAGACTGAAAAATATTGATTTGTTGGACAGGGTATTATTGTATTAGCACTGAATTTTGAAAATACAACATTTCCACACTCTATATTTTTTTGGTTTTGGTGTAAAGTTAAGTTAAAGTTAGAGATTTATCTAGCTTTACTGATGATACTTTTCATTTTGTAAAACAATATATATGATTTACTTATTAAATTCAAACTGATATTATTAACATATAAATCTCAAGTTTTATACAGGGTGTATACTTCATATGGCACATTTGGGATGTTGACAGAAACTGCTTCATTTCCTTTGGGTTGTTTTACTTTGATACAGTTTGGACATTGAAAACAGCAGTGGGTGGAAAATGCACACTGTATCACTTTTACAAAAGCTGGTGCAGGGGCTGCTTTTTGCTAAAAAGCCAGTAAATAACAGGATCATAAGAGACTGCCAGGAGATGTAATTTTGTTCTCATTACGCTGTGAAGGCTTGATAACTTGAGAGAGGTAAACCACCAGAGAAGAATAGATTTCCTATGACAATGATCTTAAAAGTAAAAAATTGTTCTAAATGGTTCACAGCCCTTTCTTGGAAGCACAAATATTTTTGCTTTAGAATAGGAAGATATGTACTCTTGTTTTTAAACATAAATTGCTTTTATCTCAGAGGTATAAAATAATTAACTTAAACTCTGATAAAATCTGTAGTTTATAATTGAAAACATGTGCATTGTGAGACCAGTGGAATGTTTCCAGCCAAGCTGTGTGTGGCAGAAAAGAATCTCTACAGAGCTCAAAGCATTCCTGGTTTTATGGTAAATGTCTCTCTCTCCTCACTGAATTCTTATTAATCAGTTTTATTTACATGGCATTGTAGTGATCTACTGAAGAGTAAAATGCTTTAAAAACATTTTGAAAGATACAAAAGAGTCCTTGAGGGAGCAGACTTTAATTTAGCAGCAAGTTCTATTATAAACCACATTCAGTGATAAGGCCTGAAAACAACCCAGACTTGTTACGTATGTGTGTATGTGCGCATTTATTTTCTACTGATGTTGTTGGACTGTCTTCTTGGGAAACTCCCTTACATGGAGTGATGAATTGTTTGTGTGGCCATGGTAAGGATATATTTTATTAGGATATAATACTTATTCACATTAACTACCATGAATATGTTATAAAAACTTTTTCATTAAACAACTGCACTTCGGGGCCTGTATTTCCCAGGGATAGTAACACAAACCAGAGTGCTGTCTTTGGGGCAAATGTCACACAATGTTAAAAGTCAAGATTGAAAAGGAAAACCTAATCTAAACCCCATTACTTTTTTCTAGCAAACAGCCTCTTCTTCCCCAAAATATTACTTTTTAAAAATTGTTTAATTTAAAAAGAAACTCATAGCTTATAGAGATTGCTAAGTTCTCAGCAGAGGGCTCTATTGTCACATTCCTAAGCTAAACATACTTCATTTATTTCTTGGTCATTTAAAATGCAGTACCATAGAGTTGATTGGGTTTTTAATCCCTATAGCATTCCTCAGAAGATGATCTTTGTGTAGGTACACTGGAAGAAAAGTTCAGTCTGTGTTACAAAACTTCCTAGGCCTTACATATGTGGTAGTTTGTGTGTAGTAATTCCCATGTCACTGTGGCTGCTGCTGCTGCTGCTGTGGGACTCTCTTTAGTCCTATTAGAGAGTTCAAAAACAACTCAGACTTATGAGTGTGAATTGCAGATCTATTTGCAAAGTCTACGAAAAAATCACTATCTGATTGTGTAAATGGATACTTGAACAGTATTTGATTATAGAATGGTACACGGGGTTTGCAGGTACTTAATTACTGGGAATGCTTTTTAAAAGGCCAGTGATAAAAATGGAATTCCATTGCTTAGACTATCTACAGAAATCTTTCTGGTAGGATGGTGACTGCAACACAGATCTCTCTAAATTAATCTGATTGAGAAACTTAAAGTAACCGCTGGAGTTTATTGTTTTCTCAGAGACCCCACCATAACTTGAGGAGAGAAAAGCATTTTGGTAATGAAGTGTGTTACAGCAAAGGAATGCAATGATTTATTCTCTATTCTGAAGAGGTGGGATCCTTCTGGTCTCTCTTCTGCAAATTCTTCCTAATTTCAGAAACTCAGTTCTCAAATCTAGAATCACTACTCCACTATAGCTGCTTTCAATATTGTTAGAAGAATGTAAACAACTTCATGCTTGGGAAGAACTTTGAATTATTTTTTGTTATGTTTTTTTTTTTTTCCTTCATGAGCCAGTCTGAGGAAGAAAGCTATCACAGGACATTGTCTCTGAAGCCACTGAAGAGTTTTTGGTGTTCAATGCTAAACTTTAAGTTTGGAAAAAACCTCTCAGCTCTGAGAAAGCCACAAAGATATCCTAAAATAAGAACTGTTTCATTTTCAGGACAAGAAATCATGACTAAACTTACACAGAAACAGTGTCCTGAGCTCATTCAGCTATACCCACCAATAAATAAAATAGAATAAAAATAGTATTTAGTGTACTATGAACAGGAATCTAAAGAAAGCTAGTTGGTGTTCAATCAGAAGGGATAATTTTTTCACGTTTAAGAAAATAAGCAGTGGAATTCCTGATCTCGGTGTTTATGTTTAGTGTTGAACAAGCAAAAAATTGATTATTATTCAAAAACAATTAGACAAATTTATGAGAGAAAAATAATAAATAGAAATTTACTGCTTTGGCTTAGAAAGCAGTACTACTCTACTATTCAAAGTAGAGATTGCTAGGAGGTGAAAGACTATTCAGGAAAAATACCAGTATATGATATATAATCCTTCTGAAGCATTCTTATTGGCTATAACAGGAGGCAGCATGGGGGATTACTAGATTTTGATATGGCTGTTCTTCTGTTGATACACTGCTGCAATATCATTACTTTGACAGCACTAGTCCTTTGTCACAGAGTAATTCCTCTTACAAGCTGTTAGAGCTGTTAGTCTCTCTGATGCTTGCACGAATATCAAGGACATCAGTCTTCATAGTCAAAGTTAAGAATTAAAATAGTATTTATGAGCATTGTTCTTATTTCTCTTATTGCCTCCTTTTGTGACTTGGAATTCTTCAGCCTGTGTGCCTCTGCTTATCTAACTTAAGAAACTATTTTGAGTTTTCATTAGCTAAGATTCTGGATGATGTTAAAATAGAAGTCAATTGATACTTAAAAGGTTCTACTGTGATTTTTATAAATCATTATTCTCTTTAATTTTTGTGTTTTCATTTATTTCACAAACTGTAAGTGTTGTGCAAGAACAGTGATGTAGAACAGTGAAACACATTTGTGAAATATCTATTTGGAGGGGTAAGAAAGCATGTTTGGAAAGGAAACTTCAGTTTTAAGCCGTAAATCTGAGGAAAGTATAATTAGCATCTGAAAACCCTCAAAAGCAGTTGTATAGTCTTAACCTAATTATTATTATGCATTATAGCAATATGTTATCATGCCTTAATCATATGAAAGCAACACACTAATACAGACATTATTTATCAAAGTTTTATGACTTTTAGTTATCTCAGCATATTATCCTGTCTTTCAGGCAATTGTGAATCAGAATATAGAGTTTCTTGTATTTTGGATTCTTCTTGGGAGAATATACCTGTGATGGGAGAGGGATGTTGCTGCATGAGAAGCCTTAAGTAGTGGTGACAACCCTCACAGCCCCTTTATTTCAGGCAGTCTTTGTTTTGTAGTCATTGCTGAAGCAGTTTGAGCAGCCTAATTGTGCATGCATGGTCATACACATAGCTGTAAATAGTTAAATGGAAGCCTTTTTTTCTTTAAATAGTTATCACACATAAGACTTGATCTGAAGAGTGGTAATCTTAGTAAAACAGGGAAGTCTGCTGTCTTTGTGTATATGCTGGAATGCATACTCATCCTTGGAATGGGACAAAAATAAAAACATTTTTAGACACACAGAAGCCAGAAAGAATTCTAAAAGTGCTGCTGTTGAAAAGAGAAATTTGAGCTGTGACTCTGAAATGATTGCAGCTTCCAGACCTTTGGGTAGAAAGGTTTGCAGTGCCAGTGTGGAACTCCAGCTCATTTCAGATCTAGAGGCCAGAGACACAGCTGTTTGACAGCAGCATGAGACCTTAGTCCTGCCCTGCAGGCTTTCAGTTCTTGTGCCAGTGGAGTTGTTGACATGAGAGCTGTGGGACTTCACAGAGTGCAGAGCAGCCCTTCTGTGCGGTGTAAATGGTCAGAGCTTAGTCCTAATACTGGGATAACATGGTGACAATGTAGTCACTAAAAAGTCACTCAAGTTGTTACACTGACTAGTGATGTGCAAGGCTTGCATTGTGTCTATCAGGTTGCTGTCTGGACTTGGAAGAAAGAACTGTGTCTGGGAAGTTCTTTCTTGAGAAGAAATGGAAGTTCTAAGTGCAAGGATTGCATTCAGGATTACATTCAATGTAAGGAATATAGTCATTACAACATTTATTAGTTGTGGCTAATAAAACTAACAAGGTGACATCATCATCAGAACTTGACATTATTTTCTTAACCTATAACATAGGTCCAAAATTGACTCTATCAAATATAGTTCTGCATTATCCAGCTACTAATCAACAAAATTAAGTTCACCGCTTTCAAAATTCAGTGCATAAAAGGTAACATCTTGCCATTTTGAAATAATATTTATAATGTAGCACTCAGTTCATCTATGTTTCCTAAAATGCCAAAATATTCAGATATGCTATAAAAATTGTTTTGTGCTCAGAACTAGAGTGAATTTTGCCTTGCAAGTAATCCTGTGTGACATCTTTGATGCCATTTTTTGAGCAACTGCTGAGATTTCTCTTTCTTGCCCTCTCTGTGAAACTCTACTGCAACAGTCTCAGAGAAGTGTACAGCCTGTGTGGTAATGAGATAGGCTGTTCTGCTCTGCAAAGCAGAACATCATTTTTACATAAAATACATAATACTGTGTGAAATAGAACTGATTGTCTTTTGTTGTTAAATATTAGTAAAATAATATTATACGACAATGTAGTTCAACATTTTTTGTTGTGTGAGGAGTCAAGTGAATGCGAGTCAATTAAATGGAGGTATTGGCAATTAAAGGTGAGGATTGGCTGGATAAGGTAGTATTGAATGTGCAGAACAGCTTCGAGCAAATGGAAGGCCATTTTCTATGGTCATAAGGTCATAAAATAGACAAAAATGCTTATCAGAAAAAAGGTTTAACGGATGGGTTAGAAACTGGATACAGTAATAAGCTGAGCACAGAGAAATCTTCCCCAAGAGGGTAGGATTGTTCTTCCTTTGCAAACTGCTGGCCATCAGCTCCTTCCAGGGCAGGGAGTAGGGGCTGTGGTGATAGAAGCAGCTGGTTTAGTGTTTCCAGGTGTGTGTCTCCACAGCTGCAGATTGTGCATAGCTCCTGCAGCTGCCCAGGAGAGCTGCTTTTCCAGTGGTTTTTCCAGCCTTTGTTACCCTCACCCTAAGCACTAGAGTCACACTGTGACACTGAGCATATGGACTTGTTCTACAAGAAGCTCTACTTTCCCACAGGTAAATAAGCTGTTTTATGTGAGAGGAAGAGGTGGTTGTGGATACATTTAATGTGCAGTATATACCTCCCTTGAAACAGGTCAGATAACCTGAGCAATGTCAAACACATTGACAGGGTTGATTTGGCATATGGCAATAGCAGAAGTAGTAGTTTTCTGAGTAATTTAACTCTCTCCATGTATTTTCTTCTTCCCTCATCTGCACCATTATCACATTAAAGTGTATCAAAATGCTAGCTGCTCATTAGAGAATGAATGCACCTCTGGTAGTCCATAAACTAAGGCCAGAGCTTCAGGAGTGCTGGGAGCCTGGCAGCTCCAGCTGATAGCAACAGGAGTTGCAGGTGCTCTGCACATTTGAAAATTCAGGACTGTTTTTTACCAGAGATTTGTCTTAAGCCTGTCAGTATGTGTACTTGGGGAATGGTATTAAAAATGCCAAATCACACACTCATGGGCAAATTAAGAACAATAATGTTTTCATTATGTTTTCACATGTACACTTGAGATAAATCTTTTACGGTGTCAGAGTGAAAATAAAACCCTTCATATAATTTGCAGTTACTTGCAATATACTGAGCATCAGAACAGATCTGCAGTTTTACTGAGGGCCATGTAAGCCTGCAGCCCGTGTCCTGGGGCAGATCTTTGCAGTGTGGAGAGCCTTGTTACGTGCTCGGGCACCGGTTGAGAGAACCCTCTTTGTAGCAGCAGAGTTTATAGAGACAGGAGACATACAGGGCTGAGGTTTCAGGACTTGCAAAGGGTGTCAAAGATAAGTGTATTTTGAATCTAGAAAGTTGGAAAGTGCCGTGGATGGTGGTCTGAGCATCAGGCATTAGCAAAATTACTGGTGATGTTTTTGGCAATGGGTAGGTATTTCCCACTTCTTTATTCTCCTTTCAGAAAATGAGAAAATAGTACTACACAAAATAATAATACTGTCTAATTTCATAGATTTTGAGTTTGGTTTTTCTTTTTAAGAAAAATGCATTTATATTGTAGTGAGGATATCTAGAGAGATGCCCATTCTGTATTTGGGGCCACATGTTCTGTGGAGCAAATAGAGAAAAAACTGCATAAGTATTAATTTGCTGAACAAGGCAGGGATCTGCAGAAAAATACTGCATACTGTCATCTCATTAAAAGCACCATCAGAGACTGTGTAGAGCTGTCTTCAGAACTTTGTCTAGTCTGCTTATTTAGCATCAGTTTTATGTAGCTATGTGAATGTGTAACTACATTAACCATCAGAGGATCATAACAGAACTTAGTGGAATTGTACTTTGCAGGAAGACTGTTACCTGCATGGCTATCACAGGTTGTGGTATTATAGACATGGTTGGTTAGTGTAACAACAGCCTTTACTTTGCCTGCTGAATTGTATATTCAGTATTTTCATAAGTGCTAGGCTCATTCAAAATTTAAAAACAACCCCTTCCACAAAAAACCTAAACAGACTTATCACAGGCTAAATGCATTAGTCAATGCATTCATTTATGAATGGAGAAAATCTGTTACTTAAGAAAGACCCTGGCTGTGTTTACAAATACTAGACAACAAAATGAATAATTTTTAGTATATTACACTGCTAGTCATTGGCTGCATAAAGATTATGCACTGCATTTTTTAATGCTGTAAGAGAAAGGCTAATATTAAAGTCTATCAAACAACCCCCAATTCCATCTGCTGGAGGGGGAAAGAAAGGCACAAAGAAAACAAAAAAAAAGGAAAAGCTAGTATTCATAAAGATTTTGTGTTTTCATTTGACACATAGCATAACCTTTAACTATTATGACCTTTTAGGGAAAACTCCTTGACTTAAGATAGATCCTATTATGCTTTTTCTTTGGGGTTTTTGTTTTTGTTTTAGCTCTCTTCTGAGATGTACAATTTTAGAGACAAACAGAGGCCTCGAGTCAATGCCTGACTGGCAAGTGTTCTGTCCCTTTAAGAGTCAAAGCTTGATTGTGATGGGGAGTCTGCATTCTTCAGAGTGATAGTAGTTTAAGTCCGATTTTTAAAAAGATGATTGGAAAAACACCCCAGGGCTTCCTCCTACAGCAGCTTTCTTGATACTGAGGTGGAATCTCTTCCCCATCTTGTCTGTAACGGTGTCCAAAGAAATTCTCAATTTCCTAAATATTTTTTAAGTGCTAGGACAGGACAGGACTAGATGCCAGTAGGAGGTAATTTTTCTTAAAATAAATTAGAGTGGAACAGTAGGTTAAAAGTCCTACAGAAAAGAAAAATAAACAGATGCAAGAATGGGGAAAGGAGAAGGAATAACAAATGAATAATAAAATATTTAGTGTTTTTCAATTAACCGCAGTCAATTAGTATACTAGTGGATTGTATCACAGAAACCATGCATATTAATTTTTTTGCAGCCATTATCTTGTATGTGATTTACTCCCCTCTAATCATTAACAATGTTATTAAAAGGTGGATGTGGATGAAAATTCTGGGTAGTGTGCAGGAAAATAATATGGCTGAGGGTCAAGAATGAAGCTGAAAACCAGCAGATTTTAAAGGACAGAGGTGGGAGACTGGAAGGGAACAGAAACTTGAAAGGAAATGAAATGAGGAGGAAAGAATAGAGCATAAAATTGTGATCTGACTCTTTCCAGTTCCTTACGGTAGCTGAAGTGCTTTCCTGTTAAGATGCCTCCTCTCTTCCCCAAAATGCTGCAGTTTAATCCTTAACAAACCTTCTTTTCATGAAGGGCACAGCCTTTTGGAATCACACAGCTTTTCTTCACAATGGAAATCTGTGTGTACATCATGAAGAAGATAAATATGTGTATGAAGAAGTGTCCCCGGGGTCTTTTCCGAAGCAATGAAGCATCCGTGTTTCAGGTTACAATGGCAGCTTGAGGGCAGCATTTCCATCCAGAAGAAAATGGCTGTGACTCTTCATAAATAGAGCTCTTCTTGGAAAATGAGATAAAATGCATAACCAGGAATGTGTTAACCAAAGGGAGAAGAGAAACATCAGCAAAATGAAAATGAACGGCTGACACATAGTTGGGAAAGGTTACCAGTGGGAATTTCTTTGTCTGAATGGATGTTTTGTTGTATAAATAGATGTGTTTTTGTCATTATATGAGTTGCTAGTATTAATTAAAATTGTAATCCAATTTCCTTGGTGCTTTTCACACCTGAAAACGACAGTCCTTCACACAGCTGTAAGGATTCACTGAGTCAGAGTTTTCTGTTAATGTTCATATTTTATGTTCAGGTACCAGCTAATTAGACTGTGCATTTAAAGTGGGATTGTTCTTTTTATGTTTTATTTCTCCGTGGTTTTGAGTAGAAATGTTAGGCTGCTGCCACAGAGAAATAGCAATGCTTTGTGACTGACAAAGCATATCATATTACAAGGTCCACAATAGGTTTTGCATGCCCAGCACCTTTTTATGAACACAGGCTCCGGGAGAATGTCAGCTGGTGGGAGAAAGAGCTGCTGGCCAGCCTAGCTGAGGGATGCTGCAGCATTGTCTCTGTGAAACAAGATGACTGAAGGTTGTGGCCTGCAGCCTGGCTGTGTGATGAACTCTCCAGTGTTTGCTTCTTGCCTCCCCCCCAGCTCCTTGATTGATACTGATAGCAGCAGAAGAAATGTGTGCACTTACATCCATTTTATAAAACACATTGGCCCAGACCTAACCACTGGGCACGCCAGGGGCTGTGTTGTCTGCCACTTCGTCCCTCAGATACTCAGGGAAATTCATGGACTTTCAAGTCTAGCAATTACTTTACGCCTTTACAAGAAGGGAAGGAAATAGGATGAAACTTTTAATAGTAATTAAAAGCCAAGGATAAATTGTGAGCATAATTTGCAGCTGCTGGTTGTGAGAGCTTCCCATATTGACTCAGCTTCCGGTTTTGGACCTTCTTTTGTTTCACATCCTGAATTCTGAGTAGAAGTCCAGAAGGACTTTACCTAAGCCAACAAATATTCCCTAGAGGAAGAATACTTTTGAGTCTACTGTACAGGAGAGACAGAATTGCAGAGTGAAGAATGATAACTGTAGGTGCAAGGATGTATTTTCTCACTAGATAGTTGGGTTTTGTTCAGCTGGGTTTGAAATGCGCAGGTTTCATCTCATTACCTGTTCCACATATCAGGGTCATGCTTCCCTTCACACATACCTGAAGGAATGAAGGCCTTCAGTAACCCATTCTCTCACCTTTCCATTGGCTTGGGTATGTGTTTTCAGTAATTTCTTTGAAAAGTGTTAAGTGACTTATTCCTCTGCTTTCTGAATTACAGTGTGCTCATCTCTTCATAAGAAAAAAAAAAGCTGCCTATTTATTAATTATTCTAAAAATAAATAAAATTATGATGAAATTATGATACAATGTTTTTGGACTATTTCACAGGAATTAATATATTTAGATAGCATAACCTGACATACAAAGGGGGAACCTTTATGGGATCTTTCACCTTCACAGAGGCAAATCATAATTTGAACATCAGCACTCTGATATTCATCATCCATCAGTAGCTTTCAAGAATGCTGCAAAAGAGGCAGTCACTTCCTTAAGGTATTTGTATAGGGGCAGTATAGAGAGCTGCAGATTTAACTGGGTTGTCTGGCCCCGAGCCTACTCAGATAGGTCACACCACCAAATGAAGTAATGACTGATGGGACTAAAAGGTCTCTAGAGGACTTTTTGATTGAAAAAAAAAATTCTCTTTTTTTTTTTTTTTTTTTTGAGAGAAATATTAATAAATATAGGCCCTGTAATTTAGAGTTTTCTGTATTTTCACTGTATTTCTTCATATGTTAAAGGTACGTTAATCCACACATGCTCAACTGCTTTCATAATGGAACAGGGTAGAAGGGTGAGAAAGGAATTAACAAATGCCATACAAAAGTCAATCTGCCTCATTGAGCTTGACATTCAATATCTGCTCTCAAAGAGTTTTAATTTCTGACTTTATATTGTTCCATGCTTTAATCAAGATCTCAATGTAAAAAATTTAGTGAAGGGAGAGCTTTCAATAAACTCTGCATTCTCATGAATGTGATTCATTGTTTTAATGCCTCTTGGCACAAGGATTTTGCTGATTTCTTATTTCTAACCCACTTGAGTTCTCTTTCTGTACCATAGCATCTCCCTTATCTATCACTTGGCCCTCTGCAGAATCCTTCCTTTTGCTGTCCATCTTCTCCTCAGTGTGCTGATGTGAAGTCCAAACTGATAAACCTGAGTTCCTTTTGTGCTGTTGAACAGCTCTGTTTTTATCATTAGATGATGAGCAGTCTGACATTAATTTATCTAAGTAATGTTGGACTCATAGATATGTGTGAGTCCTACACTTTAATTATGCACTCCATAAAAAAAATAAAAAATAATGTTTTTCTTAATTTAAGAGCTGCTTGGTGATTATTCCTTAAGAATTTTGGAAATTTTCTGTTATGTTTTCTTCATTGAATGCACATTCTGAGTACCAGTCTGAAACAAGGCAGTTATGAGTTCATCCATTTATAGGATTGTTTCTCTGTCAGTTGAGAAAATCATAGCCTTTCTTGTATTAGTTGAGATGGTGGCAACACAGAGTACTCCTGCAAGCCAAAAGATCCCTTTTGGGAATGAACAACCTTCAGAAATATTGTCTGTCTCTCATGTATCAGTCTCATTTCTGCTGCTGTTGAAGTCAAAAGCAATTTTCAATATGTGGATACTTTAGTTTTATTCTACTAAAAGCAATACGCTGTTTGAAAAATCTTTATTAAAGAACAAGTACAGTCCTATTTACCACATGCATAATGTCCCAACTTTTCTTTCTCCTTCATTCTGTTTTTCATATGCTGTCATATCCAAACATGTCTGATCTTCTGTGCTCTATGAGCACAAGTACTTTTCTTAAAATCTATCAGAATTTTTCCTTAGGTGAATCTTCTTAGATAGAAGATCTACAGATACAGATGTGTATATATTTGCACACTTCATTATTTGCATAAAGATATGGGGTAAAGGCAACTTTTTGAATGTAAAGAAGTTGCATTTACTGTTTATCCAGCGCATGTGTTGTGTTAGCTCTTTTTCTGCACTGTAATAGATACATAGATGCTGAGTTAATAGTGGCAGCTTTATGTCAACTTTCATAATCTGAATAATGTCTCATAAGTGACATAAAATCTCACTAATGTATTCTGAATAGGCCATAGATAAAAATATTTTCTATTTATAGAAAAATCCAGAAACCGCTCCAAAGAGATTGAAATGAAAACCTGATTATAGTGAAATAGCAACTTGACCAAAATTCAAAATGTATATAAACAACCAAATTAAAGACGTCCAAGAGCCTTACTGTAATGATCAGAAGATGTGAATGGCTAGGGAAATATGTTTTGGGCTTTTGAGTGGTAGCATCAATATTAAAGAATGAAATTTTCTTGAAAATAATCTTTTAGCAGCATGTGACGGCTCTGGACTGAGGGAGAGCTCTGAGCTGATCTTAGAGCTCCAGCATTACTGAGGCTGCTGGGTTGTCATTATGTAATTGCATCCAGCTGATTTCCTTGCAGTAAATCCCTGCATTTCTTGAATAAATCAAAACAGAATATATGGTGCAACTCCTTTCTTCCCTTCCCCATACCATATATTAAACTTGCATTTTGCAAGGTTTTGTGCTTATTTTTCCCAAATGCTTGCAATTCTTTCTTAGCCTAAAATTTTCACTTAATAAAGTTAGTTTCAATTTTACTTGCCTCCCCCCACCCACCACACCACTCCCCCCAAAAATCTGAGGCATACATTTAGAGCACCCGTTTTCATTTGTAAACTGGATGGGTAACTTACCATAAGAATATCCTCATTATTTTTCTTAGTATTATTGTTGGCATTTGTTGGTCTATTGCTTGTTTTAATTTGTATTTAAATACGTTCTACAGCAGCAAGCCACACGTTTCTTGTTCTCCAATGTATCTAGAGTCACATTCAGTTACAGTTCACTGATATTTGTACCTGGGATTTTGGCTTGGCCAGAGAGGAAAGTTATCCACAGAATTTAAATGTGAACTTCACTGCTGTTTAAAGCTCAGTGGTATTTGGAGCTAGACGTTTGATTCCGGTCCACTGCTGTTCTTAATTTTACTTTGTTTGTTATTGCTACTGTAACAAATGCATTTCTGATCCCATGGTTTGTGTTGTCCCTGATACCATCAACCTTACTCTTAACTTCTTTGTATGGTAAGAATGGCCTGAAGGACATATCCCTTATCATTTCGTTAGTCATATTAGTTTTATAAGCAATAGAGTGAAACTTTACCCAGATCCACAAATGAGTTAATTTAGAGTTGGTCAAAGAATTATGCCCTCTGCTTAGGTTGACTTTTTAAGGTGATACTGACTTTAAGGTGATATTTCTCTATTATATATTTGTGTTTTTAAAAGAGAATAATCCCCATAAGGCACTTTAACATCAATCACCCCTGAAGTGAAGGTTGTTACAAGCATATATCTCATCAGGCAACACCACAAAAGCATTGTGTGTCTTCATAGGGAGACTATGCTAAAAGCCAAGGTGATTAAATGGAGAACACTGGGAAAAAGATGTAAGGACATGGAAATAGGGGGAAGTGTTCTCTGTAGGCCAATGGCACAGCCACTAATAAAAAACTATGATGTAATATTTTAGTATGTTTTATTTTAAAGATGAGATTTAATTTTATTTGGATGTAACATAAATCCAGGCACTGCAATGGTTAGATCCAAGAAACCACAATATGTTAGTCTTCAAAACAAAAAAAAGAGTACGGGCAGTCTTTGGTTTATAAAGAATTGATATTTTTTATCTGCTTTCTAGGTTTTGTCAGTTTGAGGCTGATTTCTGAATAGACTGAAGTATTTTTTCTTATTTGTGGAGCAGCCTGTTTTCTTCTGGTATTATATTCCAGGAAAGATTCACTGGGTGCATTCCTTAAACATGACTGCGCATAAAGCATGTGAAGATCAAGGAAAAATAAATTGCTTTAGACTAATAAGTTAGATCTACATCTTTACTATTGTTAGGCATAAATCTTCCTGTTTAGACCTTACATAGGTCTAAACAACTTATTGTGATAAAACACACGAACAAATAGAAGAAATGGTTCTGGAGAGATAGTTATGAGCATGAAGCCGGGGAATACGGATTTACGTTCCATTAATTTCAGTAGGAAATGCAGACTATTTTCCATGTACAAAAATATCTGAAATATATCCTGTTTGGTGAATTGCAGCTACATACAGCAGAGATCACACTGGTGTTTTCCGCCTCTATACCTTTTCATATTGAGATATTTTCTAGTTCTCTGTTTGGGTTTCTCAGGTGTTACAGGTTAAGTTCCATGATTCCACTATATTTGGGCTCTTAAATGCTGTTTAACATTATAGTTCTGAGTTTAGCAGGTCCTGAAGGAATGGGACTCATATCTGTCCCATGTTGGTTATTCTCTTATCCTCTCCCCAGAGAAGAAGCAATGGAATGTCTTGGTTTGCTAGAGATTTAAGCATTTATTTTAATATCCACAAGTTGGTATGGGCTTATTTTAGGGACAGCAAAATCTTGCACTGGGAATGGAATGGCATGAGCTTTGCAGCTGTCTTTATTCTTTGTGGGAGTTTGCTTCATGCATTTGGATGAGCTGAGAAAGGTCTGTGGCACACAGAGAGATCTGTGAGAAAGACCTATTGGCAAACAATCTTTTTTCTTGAGACTTCCGCTGTTTTAATAATAGTTAACAGCCTTTCAACTAGAGCTTGAGTTTTTCTTATGTTTTCTGGGTCCAGACTGTTGAGGAAATGAGTACATGGTGAAATAAAATGTGTGGTCATGCTGGAGGTGTCCTTGGGCTTGCAGATAGCCATATATGTGTACAAAAACCAAAAGGACCACACTTGGAATGTGGTGCTTAATTCCTGGCCAGCCCCATGCCTAACATTTACAAAGAAGGGGCAGTTTTAATGGCCAGAAGAGAAAAGAATTTTATATGCAAATACTTTGGTTTTTCATCATAAGTACAGGTCCTGTCTGGTGTGGTGTGAAGTTTTGCAGCATGATGGGAAATTACATTGAAAAGTGCATTACTGTACTCATTGCTGAAATTATGTCTATAAAATTACAATCCAACCTTGTAAACTATTGTAGATTACTCATAAGTAGTGATAAGTTGTCATAACAAGTGTTTGGTGAGTAGGTATTTGCAGATCAGGTCCATAATTAGAAAGATCTAGAAAGTGCTCACATAGAGGCAGTTTTAGAAAGATTTGAAGTCAGAAGGAAAGAATTTCTGGCACTCGCATGATTTTGAAATCAGGTCTGTAATGCCTAGAGTAAGAGAGTATGCTTTTTTTTATTTTAAATATGTAATTTATTTTTAGGGAATTTAAATTTTACAAAATATTTCCTTGTGCGTATCATGAACAAATGAGTGGAATGTGCTGTCCTTGTGCTAATTAAAGATTCTCCAATCTACAGTGTCTCCATCATCTACATAAGAGCATTTCTGTAATGCTTGTTTGAGGATGACAGAATCTGTGGCACATAAAAAAGCACATTTGGAAACCTTGAACTCTTTCCATCTAAAACGATTCTTGCTGTGTTAGATAACCATTTAATAGCTGTCCAAAATAAAGAAAGAAAAACAGAAGTATGTCAAGAACAAAATATATATATCTACCTGAATGTATATATCTTTAATGTTACAACATAATTCAAATGGGATTTTAAACAAAAAAAAAAATTCTTGTTGAGTGGAAATGGAGTAGTAGCAGTACAGTTTATTCACTACATAAATTAAAACCTGCTAGTATTTACAAAAGTAGCATTTTCTAAGGAATTTCAAAATGCAAAGAATACCTGGACTAAGAATGAAATTTGACATGTCTTCTACTATTATGAATAAAGGTCCCTGATTCTTCAAGCACTTGTGGGAATAAGGACTGTGAACATACCAGCAACTCACTGGTTCTTTCTATGGCTGATTTTGTTCAAAAGTTTCCATGGATGCCCAAACCTCTGATCCCAGAAACATCCATTAACTGTATTTTGCTAATAAAATTAGCTTTAATGGGGCTACTGACATGAGTAAAACAAGTTTTTGAATAACTTTTAATGAATCCTTGCCCAGGTATTAGTGGATAATATGAACTATTAACTAATAAATGTGCACTTGTCAATGGTGAAATGCTCCTACAGATGCTTTAGACAGTCTTGTAAATTTGCTTACATTAATCATGCAGTAATGCTACTAGTATACTTAGTTGTCTTCAGGTTTGGGCCATGATCTTCAATATACTGATAATTTAATAAAATTTCATTTTAGGCTTGTGACAGTTTAATGTTTAAACCAATCAATGTTTTTAAAGTAGTCTTAAAAGTGTCCATTTCATTGTGCTCTCTGGGAGAAAGAAAGCACAATGGAAGGAAAACATCTCTAGAAGCAGCTGAGTAAGATGTTTCATAAATATTCAGGGAAAAGAGTTTTAGAGTTCCCAGAGATATTCTTTTCTTCTGTGTGATATACATGTGGAAGGTGACTGCACGCAGCATTGAATGGGAATCACTCTGATGCAGAAAGGCTCTCTCATGATTGGGATTAACATAAATGCTTAATTACTTGAATTTAAATAATACTGTGGTGGGTTGACTCTGGCTAGACACCTGGTGCCCACCAGAGCTGCTCTATCAGTGCCCTCCTCAGCTGGACAGGGGAGAGAAATTATAAAGAAAGGCTTTTGGGTTGAGATAAGACCAGGAAGAGATAATTCAGCAATTAGTCCACAAACTGGACTTGGGGAAATCAGTTTATTACCAACCAAATCAGAGTGGGATAGTGAGAAAGAGCTCCAAAACTTAAAAACATTCCCCCCACACCTCTCCCGTCTACCTGGGCTTGGCTTTATCTCTGTTTTTCTTCAGAGGTGCAGTGGATGGAGAATGAGGATTGCAGTCAATTTATCAGAGATCTCTGCTACTTCTTCCTTCTCAGGGGAGGACCCTCTCACTCCTCCCCTGCTGCAGTGTGAGGTCCTTCCCACAGGAGACAGTGCTTTCCACAATGCACTTCTTGAACTGCTCAAGCACAGGTTCCCTCTGAGGCTGCTCTGTGGCTCACAGGTGCCTTGGGGCATCCTGCTGCTCTGGCATGGGCCCTCCATGAGCTGCATGTGGATCTCTGCTCCCCCATGGGCCACCATGGGCTGCAGGAACACAGCTCCCTCACTATGGTCTGCACCACAGGCTAGAGGGAAATCTCTGCTCTGGCATGTGGAGCACCTCCTCCCCTCCTGCACTGACCTTGGTGTCTGCAGAGCTACTGCTCTCATATATTCTCACTCGTCTCTCTCTGCTTCTGTTCTCTGCAGGTTTTTTTACTCCCCTTTTAAATACATGGTCCCAGAGGCTTTGGGACTCTTGCTGATGAGGCTTGGCCTTGGCCAGCCATGGGTCTGCCTTGGAGCTGGCTGGTGTTGGCTCTGTCATATCTGGGGGAAGCTTCTATCATCTTCTCATAGAAGCTGTAGCTCACCCATTACCTAAACTGTCACAATACAAACAATTATGTTTTGAATGTCCTGCAGTGTAAGAGCACTACAGTGTACCAATTCTGCAATAAATTCATATAAGAAAGTGTAAGGCAACAGTTTAACAAAGATATGAACCTGGAATGGCACATTGTCCCCAAAATGTTAGCCTAGACACCTGTATGAAGATCCAGGACACAATCCTGCTCCTGTAGACAAAGCCTTTCTGGAGACATTCTGGAACATTTTTTCAGATGACATACATTATCCATAGCTGGGCTCTCAAAAAGGTAAAGAAGGAATTTATTTGGGAATTATGGATAAAAAATAATAAGTACAGTATTATGTAATAGGCCACATTGCATTATGCCATATGTTTCTAAATGTCCTAACATGTTGCAGGCTTTGCCATTGTTATGGCTTTCTTTTGTAGCTAAAAACAAGACTGAAGCTAATGAGGATATTGAGTGCAGACAGAAATGACAAAGTTTGTGTTGATTTACACAATCATAAACGCAAAAGGACCCCCTATCATTAAAGGAGTTGTGCTAGATTTACGGTAGAATACACAAGATAAGAGACTGGCCCAGGGTAGGCACTTTAGCAATAAAACACACCCGTTTATGGGGTGAAAGGGTACAGGAGTAAGAGATGTGAGGAAGCTGGGGGGATTCTGTATCAGGACCACCAATTGCCTGGGTCAGCCTTCTGTCTAGACTGGCTTTCACAGTACCTGCTTCTGTAAAGAACTTTCTGATTGTGAGCACAAGTGACACCTATCAGAAGTTTGCTTAGGATAGAAAGAAATAAAATTTATGGTGGCCCAAGCTGTTCTTTGTATTGCTTAAACCACTGGCTTCCTTGGTGTATATAATCTGTATGATCTACAGAACAAATGCACACCTTTTGTGTACTGGTGACAGAGTTCCCTCTGCCTAGAGTTAGATTAAAATAAAGCTAATGACAATCCTCCTTGGTACTCTTTTTTGATGGGGATTTTGTGCTCTTTCATCTTGTATAAACTTTTTCAGAGACAATTTAAAACTTTAGAAAAAGTGTTAGCACAGCGAAGGTACGAAGAGTTGTACTTGTCCTAGCCTGTGCCTGTGATCTTGAAGTTTCATGCACATGGGAAAATTTTAAGCTTCTGGAAACAAAAATTTTTTTTTTGTGGAGATCAGAGACAGATTCTTATTCTAATATATTGAAAAATGTCCACCTAATCCTTACTAGTATGGATTTAATTTTAAATTATTGTCTTTTTACCGAGATAAATGATTGTGCTGGTAAGAACAGTAATACAGTAGTCTGGCTGGCACTCCACTATTGTTCCGGTAGGTACAACCATCCGGAGCAGACACTTCCAGGATTGATAGCAAACTTCAGTCGTTCAATGCAGCTGGAAATACCAGTCCATCTTTAGTGAAGGGCACTATTAATAGCCAGGTAAAAGCATTTGTGTATTAGAAGATTCCAGTTATGGTCATATTGTGTCAGGAAGATGTCAGTGTTCTATCTCGTCTTGCTACTAATGATTGCTAATACAGTACTTACAGGATAATAGATGAAGAGGGATGGATTACCAAGTTATAAATCAATCAAAGTTTTTGTGATACATTTATATGGTTTTGCAGCTTGTTAAATCATCAAAACCCTCAGATTGATTTTTACTTTAACAATCAATCCTCTCTATGTTTTTTAACATGCAGTCAAGAGTTAAATTTTTCTAACTATAAATATTGAGAAAAGTATTATGACAGTAGCAGGAAGATTTATTACATTCTGATGGCAGAGCTGAGAGGATGTATATACTATACCACTGAAGTGTCAAGATGCAAAGGTTGATTAGTCAGAAAGATTTCGTTTTACACAGAGGAAACTCATCTATATGTTCATCAGCTGATATGCAGCAGGAATTCATCTGCACAATTCCTTACACTTGCAGATGGTCTGATATCAGCCTGCACATGGGATAATGCTCACATTTCCATTGAGAACACTTAAAACATTATCTGTGATGAAGCTATGGCAGTACACAGGTAACTGTCACATCTAAGGGTGTACAGCTACTCAGTATTCATCATGGCTTCTGATAAGCAGTAAATGACCCTAAGAGATCCAGGCTTTCTGTTCACACATTTACCCAAATGGTGACATTCCAAAACAGGAAGAAAGATAGGAATTAAATATCTGGGTATAATCAGCTGCTAGCTTTTAGCTTAACAGGCAGTTCTCCCTCTGAATACTGCCCAATAGGTATATAAACATTTGTGAGTTGAACTTTAGACAAAGTTTTGCAATTGAGTCATCTGTAGATCAGGAACAAGACTAAATCTGCCATTCATATTTTGTGCAATTAATATAGCTTACAAAAAGAATGTGAGTTTATTAGGTATTTATCAGTTTACTGTGAAAACTGGTCTGTGCAATATTTAGAAAGCATTGCACTGTACGCAAGAAATTATGCCAGTCCACTGAACTTTGGTTGAGGAAGAAGATTCTGAGAAGTTGGAGGCAGATCAGTATTGGGAGGCTCTTTGATAGCTCATGCAAGCATCCCTTGTAGCTCTAGAAGGCGTTTCCATCACTGGCACCACCTAAGCCACACAGACTGAAGACAATCCCTTCTGGGGAATGCCCTGAGTGCAGCTGTGTGCAGCTGGTGAGTGCAGCAGCCATCTGAGCTGAGATCCACATCAGGTGTGCTGTGCTCTGCGGCTTTGCACAAGCGTGGCCCTCGCAAAGGAGCCCTCAGCATCCCAGCTAAACCTCTTTGGCTTCAGCTAACCTGGGTTACTGCTCAAGTAGAGCACACAACTAGCATATACATGCCCAGTTTGTTAATGCTAAGCTGACTATTATTTGCAGTTTATCTTCAACCATTTTTATTAAGAAAAAGGACTTGCATTATGTGACTAAAACACTTATTACAAGGATTAAAAATAGGCTAATGACAGATATCAAACTATATTTGTGTAAAGGGATATATTAATTTGGTAGATTTATTTCCAGTGGAGCTCTCCAGGGATCTAGACTTGTTTTGATACCAATATTTTTGTCAAAAAACCCCTAGACAATGATGAAAAGCATTAGTTTCTAAAGTCTGTAGGCCAGTCAAAAAAAAGTTGAGAATGAAAGCAGTAATTCTGTCTTAGAAAAACATAGTAGCTTATGAATATTATTTCAATATGAGCTGTCAATGATGTAGGTAAAATAGGCAAAGGCTTCCTTGGCTGTATCAGAAGAAAAGTACCTGGAAAAGTAAAGAAGCTCAAACAATATTGGCAAGATCACTTATAAGATTGTGATGTTTTTGGGGGACCACACTTCAAGAATTAGATGTGGAAGTAAGAGAATTCAAATGCAAGCCATGAAAATTATACAGGTGCTGGAAAATAAGCCTTATTCTTCCAAGAAAAAAACAAGGATTTCTACTTACACAGCTTCTTAGAGTTAAGGTCAAGAATCACACAGATACCGTTCCATGGAAAAAAATGTGATAATTGGGCTTTTCTCTCCTGCTGACAAAGCATAACAAGATCGAATGGCTGGAAGCTGTGAGAGTAATTAGATGCAGGAACTGCTTGCCAGGTGAGCTGGAGGACTCCTCATTGCTTAGATTTTTTAAGGAAGCGAGATTAGAGATTCTTTAAAAATCCCTGAGGTAATCCAGCTTCAATAAGAAATTTTAATACCATTGTAGGGACAGGAATGTGGGGATGGCAGTGAATGTTTTTGAAAGGATTGCTGAAGATTTCCAGTTATCTTTTCTTTCATTGGAATTCCTTCTTTTTTTTAGGGCTGTAGCCAGAGCTGAAATGCTTGTGCATTGCTTTGTGACACAGCCAGCTCTGTATCAAGACAATGGTTATAAAGAGTTCTCAAGCTTCAGAGCTTTAGCCAGTCAAGAATAAATTTCCCCAGACATCCAATTAAGTATATAGATCCAAGGATTTAGTTTGCTTTCAGCTTCCTCTGAAGGCGTGGTGTCTGACCATAACGAGACATGGGACGCCAGGTAATGTGAGTTGGTGTTCTGTTATACAGAGAATCCTCTTGGATGTGGCTGGCTTGTGCTGCTCACATCCTTGTGTCAGACCGACTGATGTCTGTCAGGGAATGCACTCAGAGCCCACATGGGGAAGGCCCTCAGTAGAGGAGGCTAGAGTTCATTTGCTGAGACCACTTGGGCGTATCTCACCTCAGCAGTTTCCCTCTGCTGAAGTTTCGCCTCTTGGATTCTCGTTTGTGCTTGTCTGCCTTCTGTCTCAGCAAGTACTTTAATACCACAATGGGGTCAAATATTTTGGCTGGATGGGCTATCTGAATGAAACTTAATGGCTTCAGATTAACAAATGACCAGCTGTAAGCATCTAATAATTCTTTCTGTCTTTGAACTATAAAATTTTCAAATATAAAATTTAATTACTTTTATTTAGGGCTCTTTTCTTAACAGAATTAGAGTTGTGGTTCCATTTTCTCCTTAGGTCTTCTTTGAAGACACTCCTACAATTCTAGGGATTATACAGTCCTGCAAAAGGACTCTGAAAAGTCCTGTATCCTTCTGCTGGAAACTGTCAGCACTCTTTTTGCTTGGTGAAAAGTGTCAAAAGGACAGATGGCAAAGGTTGTGCTAGTCAGGATGAACTGCAGATTGTGCTTGAGCAAACTGGGAGGAAGGGGTGTTGGTCACACATGTTAGGGCAACATAGTACCCTGTGCCAAGGAGAAACTCCTTTGGTCATTGTATGTCGGCGCTATGAGAAGTACAAAGGGATCCAGAGTAGCTTCATCACATTCTCTGGCTTTACTGGGATGTGGGGTTTACAGCATGAATGAATGAAGGTTGTAATCAGAGCTTCATGGCAGCACTGGTTCCTAACATATATGGGATATATGCTAGTATGCTCCATTTGCTTTATTACTTTGTAGAGAGGTTTTCAATTTAACCAGTATTAATGACGAACCTGGAGCTGTGATGCATCCAGTTCCTTTAACAAATGCAACAAATTATGTAGCCACATTCAGTTTTACCCAGAAAACCAAAGATTTTTTAGAGAAGGCAAAGTGTAGTTCTGGTGACTGCTGAACCATTCAGTCTCCAACATGCAAACACAGGTGATTTTTGAAGTTCCTGTGCCCTTTGTTTGTTTTAACTTTGCACCATGACAAGGCTGCTCGACAACTCATGATAACACTCAGTGACAGATTTTTAAACCAGTGCTTTTTTTTAATCACAAAGTTGAAGGAAAATAGTGAACTATGAGCAATTAGAAAGGTAAAGACAGTGACAGAAACACTGAGAAATTCTGGCATGTTTGCTAAGCTATTACCCTCAGGTAGAATTTGGCAAAATTTAAATGTACTGTTTTTCTATACCATAGTGATCTGATACTAAACCCAAAGTTGGGGACAAATGGTTCTTTCTGCCCAACCTTCTGAGACTCATCCTCAGATGCTTTTGGTGAATATTTACTGGAATATATTCTGTTTGTGTTACAGTTTGTAGGTTGAATATAGTCTTATCTTTCTCACTATATGCGTGTGAACAGCACTGTGCAAAACAGTGCTATCTGTTATTCTTTCAGTTTTGTTATTTGCAATGTTACTCTTTTTCTCAGCTAAGGTGTGCTAACCATATATTATAAACATGTACATATGATTGCATTTAATGGCTATATGACAAGAATAAAGAAATAGTGCAATTTTTAAAATTATACACAAAGTCAAATATAGTTAAAACCTTCTTTGAATACATTATGAGTAGTTAATAAATTACTGAAAGTGCAAATCAGCTTTGCAAAGGGTTTGCAAGGAAGAAAAGAACTACATTTGTCATGTTTCCTATAAAGTAATGTGACCAAAGGTAGTGCTAAAATACTTGGCAAGAGAAATCTCCCATTTAGCCCCAAAACCTCAGGTCCAGATTTAGCTGTATTGAGAAAATTCCTAGAAATTAATGTAAAATGAAACTTCTTATTGGATGGTCTTTCTTGCTTGTTGAGCCATTAAATGAACTCCTTAGATGCATTTCTGGTTTGATTTTTGTTTTGGTACAAGTGTTTAAAACCAAAGACATAAAAAGAATAATGAGCTGCTTAGGATAAAGCATTTTATCACTGACATTTTTCTGAGATTAGAGAAGGCTTTTCAAACAAAAAATAATGTCTAGAAACTGAGAAAATAAATATTGTTTGAAATATTATCATTGTTCTCTGTATCACTGCAGTAAACTTCAGCTATAATGCAGATGTTTCATTCTGTACACATACTTTCCAATAAAACAGTAGGACTTTTGGTCAGCAAACAAAGCAAACGACAGGCTTTCCTGAAATGCTTCTGCTTTTCCACTGCTTACTTGTATTTATTGATAAAATATTTTGTGACTTCCTGACTGTGTAATGATTTTTTCTTTAATTTTATATACAGAGGAAAAGAAAGAATCACATAGAAAAGGATCACCTAAAATTATAGCAAACCACTCATTCAGCTGAATGACATTTTGGGTTAACTCAAAATTCTGTTTTTCATTCATTTTTGGTTAATACTCACTGAGGTTTTCTTTTGCTTTTACCTGGGCTTTCTTTTCTCATGCTGTGTTTTTAGCCCCAGACTCCCAATGGCGACTATACTGTTTCCTGGCTCTTGTACTTTTGTTGAGGTCGTAAGTTTCAGCCAGATCTTTTCATATTTTGCCCCAGGCATTTGTTCCACTTTCCTTTGACAGAAGAATAGAGACCACATTTGTGGTATTCCTAAATTAATTCTACTTTTCCAGGCTTAAAATACTGTGACAGATCAAAAAAACAGTAGCAGAAAACTAATTCCTTCAAAAAATATGAAAAAAGGAAGTTGTGTAAGATGGTGTAATTAATCTTGCAATAAAAATAATTGTTTACAGTTAAAATTAATGTAACATGCATTCCTCAGCAGATAATAAATTATGGGTTTTCTCATTAGCATTTGAATTGATTTCCTCTAATTTCTGAGGAACACATGAGCATGTGACTAGATTAAGTTTAATTGGACTACAGCTGGCACTGACTGTGTGTGGATAGGGTGGGGGTTTTGACTGATTTGGCATCTTCCTGCACTGTATTTCATTGTCCATTTCTTCCTGTTCAGCCTTTTCTGCACAGGTTATAACGCACTGTAAGAAATATTAGAAAATTAAAACGGGAAAGAACCTTCAGTGAACACAGAATAAACGTGGGTGAAGTATTTATAGAAGGTCTGTGGTGTCAGCCAGCGTGGCTGGGAGTGAGGCAAACATCGTGCCTGGGAGCCGGAGTGCTCCGCAGTGGAGCGGGCACACGGTGCAGGCATTGTCAGAGCTGCAGACATTTGTGTGAGGCACTGCTGAGGAGCCTCTGCAGCTTCCTCACCCCCTCAATGACACTGCTGTCATGGGTGAAAGTTGATCCAGTTCTGTATTTTGTTCCAGAGCTCAGTTTAGTGTTTGGGCACAGAGGAGCTGGGGCAGGAGTACACATTCTCTCTTCGTATCTGCATTGCACAGGCAGTAAGCTGTGCCAGACAATGAGACTGTAATTTTTGCTGCTAGCATTACTGCAGTTCCTCTATCAGCCTAGTGAGCCCAGATTTCTTCATCCAACAGTGGCCACTGCTACCTGCCTATGGAAGGGCATGAGATTAGATCAAACGTACAGTGATAATCCTCTCTCTAATCTTCTAGTTTCCATTGATGTACAGCTCTAGGATTTTATGAAGCAAAGGTGATATCTTTATGTTTAATAGCCCTGGATGGATTTTTTTACACATGAAAATATCTAACAGATTTAAAAATTCATGTTGAATCTCCAACTTTCCCAGCATCTTGTGTTTTATTTTGCTAGTAAAACTGTGCATTCTTAGAACTGTTTTAATTTGATACTAATTCTTGTATTCCAAAAGAATACCTTTCATCTACTTTGTGCAAATTCAGATTTTTATTCTTAGGTTCATGTCTTTTCAGAGACAGGGCTTTAAGCCAAAGAATCCTGCTTTGATAATTTCTGTGAAGTCACTCCACATCTCAGTTGTCTTTGCTGTCCTTTTCCTCCTATTTTTAATTCTGCTACAAATCCTTGAGCTGGAGAAGCCAAAACTGTTACTGAGTACTCAAGAGTAGCTCATTCTGGATTCATACAGTGACAATGATTTCTGCTTTTTTCTCTGCTCCATTCTGTAGACTGTAGATTCATGGGGAGTACCTTGCTGTTCAATGAGACTGAGGGTGGCAGAAACAACTAAATAGAGAAAGATACAGAGAGCTACCTGTTGAAAAGAGCATCATGCAAGTAGTGGGTACTTTAGAAATTATTCGTGTCTTCTACAAAGATATTTCACATGCTGAAAAAAGTTTAAAGAATCTGTAAATAGCAAAATAAATTCAGTGGAGGAAGTACTTGTACTTGGGGCATATGGTGAGGTTATTAATGAGTAAGAAAGGCCACAAGGTATAATGGAAAGGCAGATGCTAATAGTGAGCGATTTAATAAGAAATGCAGATAGACCACCAGACCACGCTGTAATTCAATTTAGGTCAGCATTTGAGGAAACATATGAAGAATGAATTTGGATCACGCTGTGTAATCTTGGTTTTGATTCTCTCAGTCATCTTTTGTCTTCCAGGTGCTTTCCATCACAGCTAGAGACGAAAAACAATGTTTACTGTTGGTTCATGCTGGTTATTTGAAATAAGTAACACACGTGAGGGGAAGTACAGAGAGAGTTTTACAAGTCAAATTTAAATTAAAATATTTTGACTAATAGATTGCTCATAGTTTTCCAGAACTGATTTTTAAATGTGCACTGAGAAGGCAAACAAATATATATTAAGAATGAGTGGTGGACTAAGAGACTTCATATTAATGGAATTATTTTTAGACCTTTCTTTCCAAATAAAAAAATCCACAGAGAGATCAAACCTGATTAGAATGGGGAGGAAACACAAAAAGACATGGTGGGGCTAAACTTATCCAAAAATATAAGGAAAATAACAAAAAAAAGAGTGAAGGATATCTAGGTTTTGCTTGCATTTGGACTGGGGAGTTGCCCACTGCATAGGGTGCCCCATTTATTCAGCTCTTTCTGTTACATTGTAGAGCATAATTGGAAACGTAGACCTTGCAACTTATGAAATATTTGATTCTACCTAGTAGATATTTTTGGCAGAAAGGAGAACATATACAGAATTGTTTGTTCTGCCTACTTCTGGAAGGTTGATATTACCTTTTGAAATATGATTCTAAAAATGCCCAAGACATTTGCCTAATACATGCATAAAATAATTTTTAAAAATTACAATTTTTCCTTTATTGGGATAAATATACTTTGCAGTATTTATTCCCCATGTGAAAGTTTGGCCAGTAATTATATGCTTGATTTTGCATCATGGCTACTTAAACCTCTGCGAACACTGAGGAATGCAGTTTTATATTTCATCTGAGAAATTTCAACTCAAGTAATGCATTGTATGTTAGCATCAGACTGAGACATTGGCTCACCATTAACTTGAAAAAAAGATCACCCCCTTTTCAGGGGCTGATACAGTCTCTTCCAGATGGACTTTTCATGGATTATTTTCTGCCAAATTCTGTTCTGACATTTTCAATTTTCAGTCTGTGATGTTTAGGAAGGTTAGAACCAACGATATCCTGTCTACCACCAATTTCACACTGTTTCTTGGGACCAGAGCTGTTAAAGTAATATGCTGTAATCAGGAAAGTAGAATTTCAATATCAAACTGCATTTTTCAGTTAGATCTAGATATAATCCTCTATTTAATTATATGTAGCAATGTATTTATGTTTATTATTATTATGTCATAGACCTGGTACTTACAGTGTTCAGGCTTTCCAGACAGAAAAAGTCAAACTTGCATGTAGTGTTTTGACAGTATTGTTTTAATACTACGGATGTGGGGTTTGTTGTGTGTGCCAAGGGAGATGGGATTACCAGGCTGGTGATCAACTGGCAGAGGGATGCCCTTTTCAGAAGCAAGAGACAAAACAGACAGGTTAGCAGCAGTGATGCTTTTGCAATGATTTCCAAGAAAGCCAGCTGCTGATGTTGTGCCTAAGGTAAAAATAATATGGTCATTGTTGAGAAAAAAGGAGCAAGAGCAATTTATTGCAAATCTGATCAGACCTATTCTGCATTGTGCTTTTTTTTTTTTTTTGTACTTATTTTGTTCCATCTCCAACTACAATTGAAAAACAAAACAAAACCAATCCTTACTGTAAAGTACAAAAGTCGATCTTATATTTCAGCATTAATTAGGAGAGTGGTAATGAACTGCCCAGCTTCTCACTTTGCTTTAAAAAGCATTGCAGGTTTCTAGGGAGCTTTCTGCAATCAAGGTCTCTTGTAGCCTTCAAGCCTCACATTTTTTCCCTCTGTTCTCAGTTTATATGCTTATGTCCTGTGGAATTTGGAGATGTTAGGTGGTCCCCACTCTTGCCTCAGCGATATGCTCTGATCAAAGGGTAGAGTACAATCTGATTGCAGCAAAATGTGCTGTGTACCATCTCTAATAGGCTGGGCTGTCAGTACAGGATTTCAGCCTGCTGAGAACTTTCAATCTTCTGTGCTTAGTGTGCATTAAATCTCTCATCATCTACAAAATGCCTTCCCTCCCCTACTTTCTTTGGACTGTAGGAGAGCTATAGTCCATAACCTTTGTTTTCAGTTTTATCATAAATTGAAATACACACACACTTAAATTTTCCTAATAAATAAAGTGCTATGTTGTTCTAAAGCTGCCTTTTCACCTCATTACAGCTCAGTGGAGTGGAGAGTGATGTCATGGTTGACCCAGCACCAGCATGCCCATAAATGATACAGTATGTTCCCCCCTTTACTTCCTGGCTAAAGCACTGGGAAGGAGCTTAACATGAAATTCATGCCGTGATGACAGATTTAAAAGTTGCTACAGACTGTAACAGACAGCAACTGCATTTTGCAGACATACATGACACATACCACTCTCTTGTATTCCTAAGTGATGACAATTTCAGTCTAAAGACTTATGCTTCTATTGCGCATTATGGCTGTCTGTCTACAAAATCAGGCAGGAGGAGGGAAGGACAGGACAGAGAAAACACTGAGCTGGATATAAAGCTGTGCTTGGAGAATATGTCAAATATTAATCAGTGGCAAGAGGGGCAGCACACACCAGTTTTCAAGCAGGCTGCACTGCTGCTCTGTGCCTTTTGGGGGATTTTGGCTGTTTGGAGGCAGACAAAGCAGTTGTGCTTCATCTGGGGAAATGGGCCCCTCGCAATTTTAACAAGGAGACTCTGAAAACCCACGCAGTGCTAAACTGCAAATTTGCAAGCAGGAAACTAACATGCCAAACATGAGACACCCTTCTTTGGCTGGGCTTCCCGAGCAATTAAATAAATAGCCATCATGTTGTGTCTCCAGGGCAATAAAGCATGCCACTGTGGAGAATTTACAGGAATGGGCCAGGGAGGGCGTTGCCTGATAGAGAGCTGTGACGTTCTGTATTTGCACCCACATCTGCTAGAGAGGCTTTCCCTGAAAGTAAACCTTGATTGTAAATATAAACACTGGTTTATAACCTTGGCATCTCCCTTCACCCTCCGCTGGCTCTCCTTTTCTGCAGCTACTCAGCATCACGGCATACATTGCAGGTAAACAGTCACTCAAACTGATATAAAGCAAAGTTATGCAAATATATAAGAATGGATTACTAGTATTGCACTAGATCAGGAAACAAAATTACATTGGCCTCTTATCAGAAGACATTTCATACTGTTACTGCAGTTTATGCCAAATAGGCAACCTCCTCCATTGTAAAACATATCCATTAATTTCCTTCAGGATTCTTAGATGCCTGACCAGGATTTCAGAAGAGCTGAAGAAATAAAATACCCTTGAGAATTCTTCCATGTGCTCTTTGGAGACACGTGTGTGCAGAAACAGGATTTTATTATATTTTTAGATGCTGAGCACTCTTAAGTGAAAGTTGAAGGAAATCAGTCCCATGCAGAAATATGTCTCTAGCATGGCAGGAGTGCCAAGTCACAAGAGACATGATCAATAAAGCTTATAGTTTATGCACCTCAATATTGAGTGTCCACATTTTGATTTAAGGAGTTTCCTGTAACATAACCCATGGGGGCTAAATTTTCCTGCTCTGCATGAGTGAAATGTTGCTATTTGTTCAATATTCAGGTTATTTATCATTTGGAGTCCTACCTGTATTACTGGAGCCAAATCTCACAGAAAGAGGCAATTCTTAAAAGGAGTACAAGGCTTAGCTTCAATAAGGAATCAACTAATGAAGAGCAAAGTTGTTTTAATTAAAGCCTAATCAAATCTTGAACACAGCTGAATTGCCAAGGTTTTGTCTCTCAACCAGACTTTTTGAATTTAAAAAGAGTTTTGAAAATTTTGACCTTATTAAAACCATGAAGTCCTGCAAATTTCATCAAAAGAATGAGTCTATGAGATTTCCAACTTTGGTCCTCTGCTGAGGTTGCTTGCAGAAAGATTGCAAAAGCATGTCTGCATATGAAGATCCAGTTCTTCAACAAAGAACTGATGTATGAGTGGTATTTCAAGTATATGACCTATTTTGCAATATATCCTACAACCCAGAATTTATGTGTCTGAGTAAAACCTGTGAAAACACCTAAATGCCCAACCCTCTCATTTTCAAGAGACTTCATGCTATTTTTCTCAGCCAGTCTTAGCAGAAATGTTGTGAACAGTTTTGACACAGGCAGTAAGGTATGTGGTTTTCTTTCTTCTGTTACAGGTGCCAGAGCAGTGGGAGCATCTTTTTCATTTTTCATTCATTCCAGTTTCCCACATGCATATCAATTTATCTTTGTCACTTGCGGAGTCTCACTTAGCTGAGTAGCTCTCATTTGTCCCCTGACCTTTGACTGCTCCTGGTTATGTTGACTATAAAGATGAGAGGAAACTGCTATGAGAAAAGTGTCCTTTTTTCTCCATCAGTCCCTCAAGGATTTCAGCCTAGTCACTGCAGAAAATGTGAGGATGTTTTGTAAGTTTCAAGATCTATTCGCACCCCAGAAAATGTTTTTAACAAAAACTACAAAGAATGTGAAAAAAGTATTATTTAGGAAAAAGTAATTGTAATTATGGAAGGTCATATAAGGGTAAACAAGTACAGAAGTCATGCATATCTCTTCACCGTAGAAAAACGCATTGAGAATGAGTGTCAGATTTTTGTAAATTATAGGCTTAAACCAGAAATTATTAGATTGCCATCAGTTTGCTAATTTTGTTATTTTACAGCATATGGAGAATGGTAACTAATTTTTAAATACTAAGGCATTTGATAATGAAATATAGCTGATGCTGTAATATGGAAGGAATTAGAGACTGTTTAAAACTAGTGGCTGGTTCTCCAAACCTGAAGAATGGATTAGTAACATGTGAAAAGGGAAATCTCCAGGGATGAAATATTGACCAAGGTAGCAGGTCCTCAACAAATGAAAGCATAACAAATTGAAATGTTATTAATCACTACTTCTAGTGCTGGGCTTTTTTGTTTGTTTTTTTTCTCTTATGCAATATCATTATTTGAAAAGTGTAATATTTTAAGTATAGTTCTGTAAAAAACTTTGTGGATTTTTTTTTCCCATTTATTTATCCTTATTCTGATTATTGCTAAAGAATTACTTCATGGTACTTTACTATTTCCAAAGTCTTCCTTGTAGATTTAAAACCAAAAATATTATGGGTGTATTTTGCGAAAATCTTTGTTTGTGTGAATCATCCCACCAGATCCTGCTGCCAAATGGGCTGACCTCAATAAATGTCATTTTACTTTTTACATTTTAAAAGAGATCCCTGTGCAGGCAGTGATAGTTAATTAATAAAAATGGAAGGAAAAACCCTATTCTTAAATATAATTTATAGCTGTTAAAATTGGAACACAAGAACCCTGGATCTGACCAGTTGCATGAGATCTCATGAACCTGTATTTAATTGTATAAAATGTGATTAGCAAGTTATAAGTGTATCAGGAATATAAGATTAACTCTGTTTGCTTAAATCTTTTTTGTTCTGGGTTGTGGACATCGCCCTGCCTTGCAGAAATGGCTGTCTGCACCCCAAAGAATTAACAATCTCCTTAGACTGTAACAAGCATGAAAGTGATAGCAGCTCGCTCTAGTTGTCATCTGAATCAGCTAGGAGTTCTCCTAGACATGCCAAGTGAAAGATGGTAGAATCAGACAATGACATGACAGTAGGAAGACTTAAACTTCTTTAGGACAGAGAAATCCTTGAGAAAGGATCAAATCCAATTAGGCTGTAAATATGGATTTAAGTGGTGAAAGAAAATGCACGTTCCAAATTTAGATCCTTTTCCCTGAATGGAGAGTTGGGAAGTCTGTAGCATGAAAACCTACTTCCATCTGGCAGTTTGACAGCTGGGATGTGTAGGGTGGCAGCCACAGAGCCAGAACGTCCTTGCAGTGACCAGCCCATGGTACTCAGATGGGAGCAGGCTGCTGCACTGTAATCTGCCAGTTTCTACAAGTCTGTGTGGAAGAAGTCGTCTCATGACTTACATTAGTCAGGCAAGCTTGCTGGTCTGCTGCAACATTATTGGGAAAGGACCTGACACCTGAGCATCCTCAGGCAGTTTGTGATTAGAAATGCTCCATAAATATGTGTTTGGATATCTATGTGCTTCTGGATTTACACATAGAAAAATATATGCTGAATGCATTGTGTTATATTTTAGGCAGATGTGCTGGAAGTTAAATTGCAGTGACAGGGAGATTGACCCCAGATCTGATTAGTATAGAACTGAAGATATACACTAAATCATCCTATTTTCTTTATTTAAGAGTTGACTGGAAACAAGTCTGGAATTTTTTAAGCTGGTACCCTTCATTGTGATCAGTAGAAAAATAAGTCTAGAATTTGTGTGCATAAAATGCTAGTTGTTCTTTTTAACTTTCTAATAGTGAATGGGTCTACAAACCTTATCCTTAGAAACACAGGTTATCTTCTTGGAGTTAGTGGTTATTTGTGTGAGGAAGACCAGAGTACTTGAACTGATATTCAACAGCAGTAAAGGGAAAAGGCCTTTCCTCTCCTTTGCTTGTATTGAAGAAGCAATTTTTATTTCATATTGGAGAGAGATATGACCAGCTACATCAGTGCAACATTATATAATTGTAAGCCTGTTAGAATTTAAAGTGTATTATTTTCCTCTGTTGCCCTCCATGATCTTTGCATCACACTGAAATGTTGTCTCTGATTGTTACTGAGTTGATACAGATCTGAAAGTATGGCACATTGGCAGGACAAATGCTGGAATCAGGCCTGCTGAGCTACTTTAGTCCACAAGATGCACATGGGATTTGTGTATGGAAATAGAGAGACATCATCTGTCTTGAGATATATGACTGATGGAGACATGTCTAACTTCTGTTCTGCTCCCAATCTGTTTGACAAGCTAAGCTGTGGGGCAAAATTAATGATCACAAGGTGTGCTTTCCTCTGGAGCTCTGGCTAATACCTCCTAACTGGTAGGCAGAGTACCAGTTGCAGTGAAGCATGGCAGCCTATGTTGGGCTTCAGGAATTCATGCTCCAGGCAGCAACTCAAATTTAACTGTTTGCTGTGCTGTGTGTTTTCTTACACCTTCATGTGTTGTTAGCACTGGTTTTGAAGTCTAGGAGGTGATATGAGTCTCACACTGATGGCATGGGAAAAATAAATGTAGATTCTCTTGCTATATTAATGCATGTATAAAAATGACAGACATGATTCTCATTCTGTTTAATAATTACATGTAAATTCCACAATTACATATAAATGTTTTATGTTGTTCTCCTCAAACTTTTTTGGCTACCAAAAAAAAATGTATAACAACATGGGGGAAAATCCAGTCTCATTGCTGATTTGTATTTCTCCATCAGTCCATAATTTTCAGTCGTCTTGTCTTGGAAAGTGAACTCTTTAAGTAAAACTCATGTGTTTTGTAGCAAGTTCACAGTCACATTAATGCTAATATATAATAAAAAATTTAAAATCTGGTAATAGACAATATTCAAGTAGATCCTCAAACCTGAATGGTAGTGACACCAAAAAGATCACAAAAAGGAGGTGCATAGGAGATTAGTCTGATAGCCTTATTGTCCTTTAGGCAGATCTTGTAGGGATGATAGCTGTTGGGAGTATTTTCATGCCAAAGAGGAGCACATTGTATAACTAGTAAAAGTTTGTAATGTAATATTGTAGAAAACCACATTAACAGAATTTTGGATGGCAGATGCAAAGGCTTTCAAACAGCTGTGGTGATGGGAATTACCAGAAAAGGTTAGAATCTAAACATTAAAAATGTCTGGTAATAACTCATTTCACCAATCATGTAATTGGAATGAATAAGCATAGTAAGTCAGGATAAAGGATGGCCGGAGATGCCCATGAATGACAATGCAAAATAATTTTTCTTTGGTAGATGGTGTTTGCCTGGGAGGGATGAGGGGAAAAAAGCTTAGCAGCTAAGAATAGTAATCATATCTCTTAAAACAGCAGATACCTCTTTATCTAATACGTCATACAGAGCCACTGACCTTTAATGACTGAATCTCAATTTAAATTTCTCTAAAGTTATTGCAAAATTTAGTATGCTTTATTTCTCTTGTTTAGAGCTGATCACTCTAATCCTAAAGTATTTACAAAGATTTTGCCAGCCAGGTTGTGAATCTCACTTGACAAAAAGCAGTCTGTCTTGTAGCTGCTCTCCAGTAGGCTGAAATTTTTAACATGTGCACTCCAGAACTTTCTCTGATTTTCGATGATAACATAAATATATCTCTACTTATGTAAAATTCTTTCTGCAAGCAGATTTTCCCCTTCCCTTCCCTTCCCTTCCCTTCCCTTCCCTTCCCTTCCCTTCCCTTCCCTTCCCTTCCCTTCCCTTCCCTTCCCTTCCCTTCCCTTCCCCTTCCCTTCCCTCCCTTCCCCTTCCCTTCCCTTCCCTTCCCTTCCCTTCCCTTCCCTTCCCTTCCCTTCCCTTCCCTTCCCTTCCCTTTCCTTCCTTCCCTTCCCTTCCCTTCCCTTCCCTTCCTTCCTTCCCTTCCCTTCCCTTCCCTTCCCTTCCTTCCTTCCTTCCTTCCCCTCCC
The DNA here is from genome assembly GCA_030060385.1 of Muscicapa striata striata. Classification (NCBI taxonomy): domain Eukaryota; kingdom Metazoa; phylum Chordata; class Aves; order Passeriformes; family Muscicapidae; genus Muscicapa; species Muscicapa striata. The sequence goes on along the minus strand of JAREIS010000056.1, from coordinate 866,440 downwards.
TTCCCTTCCCTTCCCTTCCCTTCCCTTCCCTTCCCTTCCCTTCCCTTCCCTTCCCTTTCCTTCCTTCCCTTCCCTTCCCTTCCCTTCCTTCCCTTCCCTTCCTTCCTTCCCTTCCCTTCCCTTCCCTTCCCTTCCCTTCCCTTCCCTTCCCTTCTTCCCTTCTCCCTATGCTAATGAGTCAAGTTTTCAGTAGACTCAAAGTTTTGCATTAGCCAAAATGTAGAGATTCAGAACTGAAATATCTCACAGCCAAAAGAGGTTATTAAATACCCCAACTGAAGTTTTCTGTCTGTTCACTACAATAATTAGTCAAATCTATATTCAAATACCCATAAATGAGGGAATCTGGGTTTGAGCTGGGTATTAACTCTGTGACTTGAGAGGACGATGCTGGTGCTGTTGTCCCCTTGTACTCTTAAACATCTGTTGTATTTCAGCTGACCAGTGTGTAAAGTACTCTGGGTTCATGTGTAGGAGCAAGAGTCACCTGTGAACTAGGAAGGACTAACTGGACAAAAACTTGGTTTTTTAGGGAAAATGAAAAAATCCCTGTCTTCCATGGCCTAAACCTTAATCCCAGAATAAGCTTTCAAGCTGTTTTCAAGATGAATTATGCTTTGGCATTCTTAAGACTAGTGTCATTGAAAATAATCTTCTCCCAGAGCTCATACTGTGCTGATTGTGATTCTGACAGAACATTTACGTATTTACATAATAAATCTATTTGAAGTAATTTTTAAATTTGTCAAAAATCAGTACAATTAATTTTCATTCTCTGTTTGAAGTCTTAAAATTAAATCTGTGATTAACCTTTTATCACCTAAATATATTGACTGATAGTCATGCTTGCTAAAAACGGAATTTATGGTTCTGAATGCTGGTTTAATTTGACAATCTTACACCAGTGTTTTGATTCCATTTCTTAGTGTTGTTTGTCATGTCTTTCCCTTTTAGGACTCTGTTTGCTCTGTCTTCACAGATGTTAGAAACAGACAAGACCAGTAAGTATATTCAGACTTCTCTCACCTTATTTCATAGGCTTTTGACAATGTGTTTGACTGTTTCCTTAGATCTCTGGGGAGACATCTGTGATTTGCCAAAAGTCTTGGTACATTTGAGTTATCTGTGCTCTGGGGCAGAAAGAAAAAGGTTTTGGATTTAACCATAAGTCTTGTAAGGAGATACTTTCAATGCTTTTAGTTAAGACATGTTTTAAAAATGTTTAAATGGATGACTTCATGCTTCATTTTATGGCATTCCTGGAATACTGTTACAAATACAATAAATGTTCATTTAATCACGAATACTATGCTAGTTGTCATTCGTGAGAGAGTGCAATAAAGTCCTCACAAGTTCTAAATGGCCTGTTTTATATAGAATACAATATCCTTGAGCTATAGCAGTGATGTTCACGTTAAATTCAAGGATTTAAGTTTTAAATTGAAGGGTCTTTCTCTTATTTCGCCATGCACATGACTTCCCGTAGAAGTTAATCTCTAAATGCACTGAATATTCCTACTTTATAACATATTTTATAGGGAAGATAATTGCTCTTGTGCTGCTCTTTGGTCCAATTCTGTTAAGTTTATTCTAGAAATCTGTCGCCTATAAAAGCTAACAAGAATATCCACATCTCAATAGTTTTGCTGTGGTGATACTGCCTAAATGTAGGAAGGGAAGCATATATGATCCATAGTTTATGCATACTCTTTGTGATATTTTAAATAAGATATTTACATGTGTTCATCAAATTATGACTCCTCATCACAGTCTTCTAAGAAAAGCCTGTATTACATGTGATTATGGTAATTTAAAAATGAAACATAGTGTGAAAAATAACATGATAAACTCATATCATCTTACTCTTTATGGCTCTAGTAAATGCCATACCTTAGGCTAGACTAAAAACATTTTGAGTTTCGCATGCAAAAGTCTATTTTGAAATAAATCAGTCAACAGGCTTTTCCTTACTCATTAGCATTTAGCCTAAAGATCTTAGGAATCTGGTTTTGTTTCATTATCAATTTATTTCTAAGAAAATAATTTTCCTTATGTAGTATGAAAATCATAATTTCCCTTCAGTTTGTAACTGGAAAAAAAAGTAAATTATCTATCAATTCTATGAAATTAGTTCTGTGCCTGGATCTTCCATTCTCTGTGTGATACCTTGATCTGGAAATTATTATAACAGATACCCCTCAAAGAGTCTCCGAAAGGAGAAAAAAAATATTGTTTATATTGAAATCAAGCAATTTGCTAGATAGTTTAGTTGTCTTTATTTGAGAACAGTAAATCTTTTTAGCAAGTGGAATAAACCAGTAAGAATAACTAGGAAGGCATTTAGGGAATTACACAAAGGGTGTGTGGTTTAGACCTTTTCTGGAACGCAGGCTGCAGTTTAGCTGTCGAGTCACTATCATTCTCCTCAAAGGTGAAATGATTTAGAGGCCTAGAGAAACTTAATTTTTCTTGATCACCATGTGCAACCTGGAATTTTAATGGCAGGCATAATTAATTCTTCTGATGTTAATCATCAGGGCTGGGCTCCACAATTATCAGCCTAGTGCAGCTGGGGCATGGTGCAGACATGAAAAATTAGGAAAATGAATCAGTAATAGGGTGGCAGATTTAATCTGCATCATGAAAACAAAGTTAAAAAGAGGGAGATCGAGAGAATTTCAGCTGAAGCTTTTGTGCCAATGAGCACTGACAGAACTGAAAAATGTTGCCGATGTCCAAAGTGATTGGTAATTACCAAGCCATTGAATTTTTTATTGTCAATTTATCATTGCGCCAGAGGTTAAATTTAACATCTTCTTCTAAAGCCATCACTCTAGGAGGAAGGCAAGCTTTGCATCACGTGGACCAGGAGTCAGTGAAAGGTTAATCAGGTATTCCTTTAGTTTGTGTGTGCTTCCAAATCAGTCTTTCTTTTTGTGTCCTTTATGCTGCATACATACTATGGTGTATTTTCTAATTTATATCACCTGTACATTTCTGAAAAATATTAGATTGCATTCCTCAGCACAGCATCATCTGCCTTGCTGTGTGTTTGTAATGTATTTTCATACTTCCCCAGGCAAATTTTACACACATTTCAGTATATATATGGAAATGTTATATATACCAAGAACCGTATGATACAAGACAGGCATTTCCCAAACAAGGAAAATTATAATCTTAGTGTCTGAAAGTACTGCAGGAAATAAAAAAATCAAATATAATTTGTTTTACTATTTATTTATTTAATTATCAACTGTGTTATTTGGTTTGCACTTGATTTTTGCTTTGTTCTGAAGCCATGTTGTTTGAGAATGATCCAGTTTAAGATCAGGGAATGTTTGGAATGCTAAAAACTGCTTTTGGGCTGAAGGACTATGAGGGGAAGGCTGTTTGCATTTTGTATCTTCTATGATTCTGAGTACAGTTTTGGGGCTTAGCAAGTAAGAAATATTCTCAATTTGTAAAGGAAGCTCATGTCTTTCCTTTGAATCTTTCCCCCTCAAGAATATTTAGTAAATGGTAGGGTCTTTTTTGATGCAAAAGCCCTAACAGACTGAGAAAAACGACAGCATTGAAACATCCTTTTAGTAGAAATATGTGACAGAAATATACATTCATGTGTTACGGACTAAATTGAGCCCTGAAGTGGAGAGAAAATCTGTTCAATAAAATAATAGGATTTCTGCTTCTCTGCTTATAGGTTTGGATCTGCCCTGAAAATTCCAGATACATATTATACTCCTTGCTATGTAGCTGTCTTTTAATACAATGTTAAATACAACTTCTGTCTGCCTAAATTCCTACCTGAATTCTACTCAGTAATCTCACTTCTATTTTCTCTTTTTTTTTTTTTCATTGAGTGTTTATTATAGATTCCAGACTGTGCTCTGATTAAAGGAATTGTATGCATTTTCTATAAATTAAAAATGGAAATGGCCTTTAGGGGAGACTCAGTAGAGGAATCAATGCATGCATTAATTACTGCAATTCATTACCCAAATAAACACAAGACTCAGCCTTTTGCTGGATACAAATTTAGGGACATACGATGTTTACAAGAGACAATGGCTTGTGATCCTGCTCATGTTAATCTACAGATCAAAGTATGTGAGCCCATTCCTAGTGGAGGCTCCTTTGGGGATACCATAGCTGGGATCAATCCCCCATGCAGGCAGTGAATTATTGCTGCTGAATACAAAAGCTGCTCACGTGACAGCACTATTCCCTAACAACAGGGATACTTGCTCCAGATAGTGCTTTAAAAGAGCATATTTTTCTTGATACCTCAATTTTCTATAATTAAACTCAAATAATAAAGGAATAGCTGCACAATGACCCCTGATTCACTTCACTAACAAAAATATTCTGCAATTCGTAGCAATACTCAGTCATTTGGAAGAAAACATGAAAATATAATCTTTAGGTTCCCAGAGGCTTTCTAGAATATAAACAGAGGGTTAGAAGATATATAAAAATTTAAATTATACAGGGAAAATATCAGTTATTTATTGAAAAGCTTTCCTATTCTTTTGAATTAGTATACTTTCTTTTCCTTAAGAAGAGACTACAAGAATATTGGAATAATGCAATTTTTCTAACAGCAGCTGGATGCATTTCTTCATCATATTTTATAGATGGAGAATAAATTAGAATATGAAGGCTTCTGTTCAAACCAGGACACAGAGCGTGATTTGAATCTCAGTGTATTTTGCCTGCCATCGTGGGTGCAAGTTCACCCCCAGTCTCAGCAGCTCACAGCAGAACACCAGCCTTTTCCTTCTTTCCTGTTGGAGCACTCAGCTATTTTAATGGGATTCTGACCAAAACTGCAACTAATTAAGAATCAATTTAGGACCATTAGTAAGTGGGACCAAGGTAGCCAGCGCTGCATATTTCAAAAGAGTTCACTTTAATGAGAGGAGTTCTTGGACAGGGGAAGAAAAACCCCACAAGCAGATTAAAGATAGTGTAGGGATCTTCTCCAGTTAAACTAAGCAACTAATGCTACACAGAAAGATGCTGAACTTGTAGTCCTCTCTAATTGATCTACTTACTGTTCCTTAGGAAACTCAAAACAATAATGAATGCAGGTATTAAGTGTGCATTAGTCATTCAATAGCTATTTATAAACATTAGCAATTGTTACATTTCACAGGCTTTCTTCATCGGAGAAACATATGTTATCTTTTTTTCAGACATATAAACCTTAGAACTGTCAAACCATTTTTTCTTCTTTGGGCTTTGTACTTCTGCGACATCTGTTTATCTGCACTGCATTGCCTGCAGATGGGATTTTTAAAATTTGTTGGGATGCCATATTTTTGACAGCTGTAGTTTTCCTTCACCACATAGCAAAACTTTACTAAAAATGCAGGGCTTTGAGGAAGTTATTTCATTGTCATTATTTCATTAGTTGTATCAATTTTTCCCCCTTATCTCTTGCTATTGTGAGTTATGTTAATGAACTGGTAGCATGTAAATGTAATCATTTTAGGAGAAATAGAAAAAGCAATATATGGCTGATTGATTTGAATTATTAGAGGGAATGCATGCAACTATATTGATATAATCTGATATAAAAGAATTAAAATCACTATACAGTAAATTGAAAGCACAAACCTGAATATATTTTGTGGCAAGTCCTAAACCTTACACTGACCTCAGCTCATGCGAAACTGCTTGGCAGGGTTTCTGGTTGGAGACAAAACGAACAGAGAGACAAATCTATGAGATTAAATCTGTTTGTTTAAGAAAATGTATGAAAAGCTGTTTATATTCTCAGCACAGGAACATGAATGGAGACCTGGTGCAACACCTTTGTAGTTGATACTACAAAGTAGATATTTTAGATATTTTGTAAAATTAATAATTTACACATGAAATTCTAGGAACCTTCATTTTTTTAAAATTTATTTGGCCACAGAGGAAAGAATGTGATAGAACATGTTTCCAGTATGCTTGTTTAAAACATATCATCTTGGCTCTTTAGTTTTTTATTTTCTATTTTATTTTGCAATTTGTATTTTGAAACAAACAGTGTGCAACATTCTCTTGCATTAAATATAAATAACAGCATTCAAAAAGAGGCAAATACATTTTGGAGCATTTATCTTTGCTGGATGAGTGGGCCCTAGTCAGGAGCAGAAGGGTCTCCCTGTCACTGACATTTACCTTAGTCCGTATTCTGGATACAGGTACTCTTAATACAGAGACTGTACACCTTGGAAGTCCTGGTTTTATAAGCTATATCTTTATAACCAAGCTTCATTGGCTTCTCTCAGAAAGGAAACAGGATTTGTGTTTGTAGTGACAGGTAACAGTGTGAACAACAGAGTATAAGAATTTGGGGAGAGAGGAAAAAGGCTACTTTAGGGAGGCTGGAAGTAGATCAGGACTATCTGTCAAATGTCAAATGCGCTTTTTTTTTTTTTTTTTTTTTTTTTTTTTTTTTTTTAAATCTTACTTGGATATTGCATTATTAGTAACCTCAGATAAATGTAGACATTTACCAGGGAAAATGACTGACAGGTAAACATCTGTGAACTCTTTTTTTTTTAATAAAAGAAGCAAACAAGTGATTTCATCTCTTTCTATTCTGTGAGTTGTGTGCTAAGGTCTGAGAAGGATAAAAATACAGAGTTCTCCCACACTCTGGTCAAAGCTTTTGGTTTTTACAAAATAAATGGAATGCAACAAAATGTCACTTGATTGTATAGAAGGATGTTTGGAATGGGGACAGGCCAGGAGAGACGTGACCAGTATTTCCATGCCAGTGGAGGTCAACAGATCCAGGCATCAATCCTCAGTCAATCAAGCCTCAGAACAACTCCCAGATACTACAGAAACTATTTCAGAGTACATGTGCAACCACTCCAGATCTCATGGGAAGAGACTTGTAGTGACCTGACCTGTGCACAAGCAAAAAAAAGACACAAACAATGATCCTCCTTTTTTCCTTCGGTTTTAAGAGTTGATGTGATTATTTTTCAGCTTCTATTTTACCATCAGTTAGAAAAGCAAAACCTATTTGCTTGAGCTGAAAGAAGTGGAACACATTTATCACTTCCATCTTCTGGTCTTTATTTTTGCACATCTATAAGCTGTGAAAATCTCCTTATGCTCACTTATGGTCAGCCTGTTTAGCATAACAATATAACTGCAGAACTATCAGTACTGCCAAGTTGAAGCCTCCTTCCCAGTTTGTAGGTGGTGTACTTTAGATTTTGGTTAAATATATGTTCTTTATACAGCTTCACTTTCTGACATCTTTCTGACTATTCAATCCCCCCTATAAAAGCAGTGAACCTCAAATCATGGTGTGTGTGGGGTGTACTGTGTTTGGGTTTGGGGGTTTTTTTTTGGGTCTGTGTGGTTTTTTAGATGTAGGCAATTATTGTATAGTAATATCTCACAGGGGCTTTGTAGAAAGGATCATATGCTACTGAAAATCCTACATCAGGTAAGTAAGTAAGTAATATGTCTTGCTCACCAATATTTCTGATACTTTGGAAACAAAATAAGTTTGAATTACCATTATTTTTTATTTTTACTTCTTGGCACGCATTTACTGTATACTTTCCCATGCCGTTTGCCAGTAACTTTTTGCATGACTGCCAGCAATATGGAGACTCCAAGTGTTCCATCACCTTTGCCTTTCTTTCAGAAATTCATGAAATGCATTTCACATCCTTGCAGGGAATATCTTTCTATCCCTAACCATGGATCAGAGGAGGTGAAATTCGGTGGCAAGTGCAGTTCTTTTCCTTCCTCTTGTCAGATATGTATCATTGGTTCTCCTCCAGGATGCATTCTGCTCCTTGTTCTGCGGGAGGAGAACTCCTGTCTCTGTTGCAGGAAGGGCTCCCTCAGGGATGAGGAAGCCAAGGGTGATCAGCATAAAATCCAGGCAATTACTTCACTGACAGGGCCAAGTCCTACAGTGCCTGAGCCAGGAAAGCACAGCAGGGAGTAATGGTAACAAGTCCTATTGATAGAACAGTGATGACTGAGGCAAAAGCAAAGTAACAAGTCAAGCTGAAAGTCAGTCTGGGAATTTGAAGCAACAATTCAGTCTAGGAAAAAGAACCCACAGTGTACCTTAGGCAAGGAGTGGTTTCCTGGACATGAACTTAAATGAGGCTCCTGAACCTGTGGAAAGGAATCTTGTGAAGGGCCTAGATGAAGCAAGTAATGTCTGTTAATGCAGTGAAAGCTGAGACAGAGCTTTATAGTTTACAGTTCAGTCTGCATTTGCTCTGCTTCATCCAACAATTGAAATTTTTCTTCCTTTGTCACCAAAATTTAACTTACACTATTACTCTGGACTTCCCTATTCGTCCTCTATTCCTCATCTCTGCCTTTCTTCACTGGTCTAAGACTTTTAATTCAAAGTGACATCAGGAACAGTAAAACCTTGTTATAATGTCACTTGAGGTTTGGATAGAAAACAACACTTATTTTAAAAATTCCATGACCTCCTACCAATTTTGCTGTTGGCGCTATGCAGCATACCATGGTTACTTGGAAATTCATGGCCCCTGCAAAGATATTTCAAGTTCTCAACATTGCTTGTGTTTGCTGAAGGAATGATGTTTACAACACACTGCTGAACCCACCTGATACTCTCCAATAGAAAGCAGAGGTCCACATGCACTCAAAATTATTTTAATAAATTATAGCCAGAGAGGGGGATGAAGAAAGAAGGACAGACAAGAAGTAGGTATGTTAATATTAATTTGAAATTATTGTTGCTGGCTCTCCAGCTTTGTTGAATAGCAAAGCAAGGCCAGAGAGCACTGAGGAACAAGAGAAAAGCAGTGATATAAGGATAAGGGTCATTATAGGCAGGGAACAATATTATCAGGAATTGAACTGAACAATGGCAAGGACTGCATATTAGCCCATGTTTTGCCAGTGCTGACTCAGTGTTCAAAATAAGGCTTTGCAGTTTTTTTTACAGACACCTCCTATAAAGTGTTTTTTTTCAATACAATATATAACTAAGTAGGTTAACTTATGAGATAAACATACAACTTGACTTTAAAATATCTATGTTTGTAACTCTGTAGTGTTATAGAAAAGAAAAATCTTTGTATTGAAGAAAATCCAAACAGAACACAACCTAAAATTATATCATCTCCTCCCTGGCCCCAAATCAGCACTGGCTTCCTGAGGAAATAGAGTCAAGGATAACCCAGTTTAATTCTATAACTTCTGTTCCAGTGGCACAGCAAACCTGTCTTTTTGAATTTACTGTCTTCTTAGGAAAGAAAACTACATCCTTTAGATTTTTTAAATTAATTCTAGTTAATTAATTAATTTTGTAGCATCTCACTAACGGTCTTTTTTTTTTCCACCTAAGGAAAATCTGCCTTATTTGCAGCTGTTGAACCAGCTTAGCTCCCAGCTCTACAAAAAATAATCAAGGAGTACATGAGGTACAATGGGCTAGGAGATATTGTAATGTACATCCTAAATGAGTTTCTCTAGTTCTCTTGGGAAAAAGCTTCCAAGATTAGATGTACTTGACTAAACTTCAGAGACGAGGATTAGTTGTGTAATTGCAAAGCCTTTGGACTTCTCTCATGATTTGAGGGGTTCAGAGGTGTACACAGTACATACAAGATCAAACTATGAGGTTTTCCACTGGGAATCAGCTGTCAATAATCCCTGCAAGCCATTAATGTCAGGTGAAATGGAATAGGACATATGTAGGTGAAATAGTAATGGCAGGTGCAGACCTGACCTTCCAAGGGGTAGAGGGCTGTTAAGACAAACCATGCCATGCAATGCTGTGTCCAGCTGATCACTGCCAGTAGGAAGAGCACAAGGGAACTGGCACTTGAGTTAAGCAAAGGCAATGTAACTAGTCACTCATTAGAAACTGAATATCTGTAAACCTTCTCTGCTTTGTGTTCTGTTCCTGGCACCAAGGCACACTGCAGGAGTACATGCACCTATAGAAGCTTGTCTTGTCAAACTAATTTGCTAGGTTGGAATATGGCAAATATAAAGTATTCAAATGGCACTAATTTTTATCCCAACATAAAAACTGTGTAAATGAAGCTCTATGGAATGTGTGCAGAGATCTGTTTGTAAAAACCAGAATGCAAAAGTAGGCATTGAAAACTGAATGCAGTGGCCATCTAAACTATACAAGCCTTTTACTGAGAATGAGATCTGTTTGTATGATTGATAGTTTATGTTTATTAACCTCCTTCAGGTAGAATATTTGCTTCAGGCAGAATTTCTGCAAAAACTTTAGGACTGGCCTTAGAAAGGAATTAGCTTTTTGAATAATTTCTTTCTCTCTTTCTTTGAGGGAAGTAAAGAGGGTCCAAAGAGAAGTAGTGTATAAAGACAAAGCCTGAATATTATATCTTACCAGTGATACACAAGTGTTAGTCAAATGGAGAGATGACAGTGAAATAAGGAAACAATTAAACTTCAATAAAACAAAATAAGGAATAACATTCCAGTCAGATCTAATCACATTATGTATAGCATAACTTTCAATTGAAAGTCCATAAAACCCAACCACACCTCAGCCTGTTTGTCTGGCATCCGTCCTGTATAATAAGCCAGAGGTTCCTCATGGCACAACTCCAAGTTAGTTTGAAACCATGTCTGCAGTGGGGATGGCACTGAGCCATGTTTCCAAAGAAGTAGAATAATTTTTCTGGTGGGAAAGGTCAGGCAGTACAGAGCCATGAGGGATGAGATTCCCTTTTTCGGCTTTTTCTCCATTCTTAATTCTGCAAATATATTTCTTTTAATAGTAAAATTCATTCAAAAACAGAAAACCTAACATTAAAGCAATGTTAAAGATCTATTTAGACTGATAGGCATCAGGAAATCCAGAACCCAGACAAATTGGGTTGTATCATTATAAAACTTGCAAACTATTTTTAAGTTGCTGGTTACCTTTCCTCTGTCCTGCAAGTCTTCTCCCAATCAAGTTTTTTAAACTCTTACCTAACACTGAGGAGAATAAGATTATGTAATGGATTCTCATGCCCATGTTTTGTATTTGATATGTGCAAATATATGCATGAATATTGTAGTTAATTTGCATTTATCTTCCATTTTAAATAATAATCTTATTCATAATGCATAAATGGATTCCATATGCTATCAGACAAATCATTTCTAATTTTCTTTATGGAAACACATATGGGAACTGTATTCACCCAGGGTCAAATCCTGGCTCCATTGAAGTCAATGGCAAATTTCCCACTAATTTTGCAAGGGCCACCCTTGATGTTCAGCCACCCTAATAATACAAAGAGCCAATGTTGTTCTCCTTTCTCATATGTCAGATAAGTTTGAACAAGAACTGAGTTAACACTGAATTAATGTAACCCATCCCTCTGCATTTTCTATCTTGCATCAAATTCTTTGCTTGGGGTGAGTTGGATACAGATTTACAGATATAGTAGCCACACAGTTGTCTGTAAATGTTGTCAATGCCAGAGACTTTGCAAAGACAAGCAGAGCAGGTCACTGGGAAATGACAGGGGAAGAGGCATTCACTGGAGAGGAAGGGCAATAGGGAGCTTTCTTGTGGTTGGGAGCATTTCTTAGGGAACTGGGTCTGTGGCATCTTTTGACATTTTATGGGACGTGATTGCCTCTGGTCTAACAAAATATGTTATTTTTCCGCATCGCTCATTCTCTGTGGCCCTGCATGGAATTTAGTGGATGTGTAGAAAGTAGATTTCAAGCAGTTGAATTCTTTTTGCAATCTAAATTTGTTCCCCGGGGGCCCTAACTTGCTTCTCCATAATGTGACAGGAAATGCCTCCCTGGTGTCTAAAATGGTGTTCACTGTGGGATGGAGGCGTGCCCTGTCATTTGTCATCTGTGCAAATGCTTGGATCCATGGCTAACATTGTGCAAACAGTCCATGCTGCTTGAGAGACGCTATCTCTCGTGGCTCATGTGGAGCAGAGATAGAGTTCTTGTACTTTGACTGTGCTCAATGAGAACCAGTAGAAAGTTCAAATTCCTCTTAATTCCTATGTTGGATTTACAGCATTACAGCATTCCATCTGGCTCCTAGATAAGGGATGCACGTTGAGAGAAGCTTTTGTGAAACTGACTGCATCACTCTGTTGTGTCTTGAGTTAGATGAAACTTTGTGACACCTATTCTAGAGATGGGTGGCTGATTTCCAGGACTGACATAGATTCAAATTCAAACATCTCTAAAATTCACACAGGTTAAGCTTCTGGTATATTTTTGCTTATGAAGTGTTTTAAATATGTGTAAGCAAACCCTTCATTTTCTTGCCAGAATCAGGCTGGAAATCAGCAGGATTTTTTTTTCACTAAAAGGGCTGTCAGACACTGGAATAGGCTGCCCAGGGAGGCAGCGAAGTCACCATCCCTGAAAGTGTTCAAGAAATGACTGGACATAGAACTTAGTGCTGCAGTTGACAAGGTGGTGTTGGTCAAGGGTTGGACTCGATTATCTTAGTGGTCTTTTCCAACCTTAATTTTTATGATTCTATGAAGTAATTGACATTCTGGCTCACAGAAAAAGTGGAAATATTTTACTTAGCATATGCACATTTGAAAATGTTCACCGATTAAAAATAAAGATCAGTTTGAAACAAAATACCATAAATTTCCAGTTAGATAAAGAAAAGACATTTCAGGTCTTTTTGCTCCCTTTTATGACCATAAATATTAGTCTGGCTCAGCTAAGATTCTTGAAGCACTGTGGTTAAATTGTAGTTTTGACAAATCAATTTATTATTTGAATTTATGAAAACATGTTATTCAGCCTAATTAGTTGTTAAGATCCATTGATTTGGAGTAATTTCACGAGAAGAAAATCGTCGTTAAGCAAATCAGCCAAGATCTTGCCTGGTGCAAATATCAGCACCATCTACCAGTGCTCCGGGCAAGATCTCTGGGGTCAGCACCACCACATCACTGCCTGCTGAAGCAGACGTCTTCCATTGTGTAAAGACTATGAGATTAGGCATCATGTAATATGTGAGAAGCTGGACTAAAGAGCTGGAACAATAAATTATATTAATAACTTGAATTTTAGCTAATTTATATCTGCAAGGTATTATTCCATTTTATTTTGTCTGCATTTTTATTTTCAGCTCTAAGACATGACAAGATGTGAATTATGATCTATTCATTCATACCCAGTTTCAACACAACTGGGTGTGAATTAATACTCCATAATTCATATAGTGGAGTGTCTTATTACAATTATAAAATTTTATTAGAAAATGTTTTTTAATATTTATATTGTTAATTAAATGATGATGAGTCTCATAAATTCTGAACAATGAATTAGGTTGTATTAGGCACTATTCAGATTTCATCTGTTAGCCAATCAAGGTACACAGACTTCTCTATTATTTAATATGTTGTATAATAATGTTGGGCAAGGAGATTTGTCTTTAAAATGCAGAATTTCTTATTCAAAGGTATTTATCAGCAAATTTTCATTACTAATTTCTAAACATAAGGGTCAGTATGGGAATACTGTTTCCCTGTACAGATGTTAATTCACTGAATATAGCAAAGAGCGTTTAATTCTTCATTTGAAATGCAAGTAAACCTCAGGTCACATAAACCTTGGGCAATTAAGCAGTGTTGGTTTTGAGGGCAGCAGGAGTCTCTCCTGTCTGCTAAGTCTCCTAAAGCACTTTAATCTTTCGTATTTTGGATCTAGCTCTGCATTTTATGTCCTCATTGTGAAAGTCTCATTCCAGGTCTGTTTGTGAAAGCACTTAAATAAGTGCTCAAAGTCTAACATATGCTTCAATGTGACCTAAATTAAACTGAGATCTGCAGTACTCTCAGGTATATAGAAATTGAAGATGAGGTGTGTAGTGGAAATTGCAATTCAGATAGATGTGGATTACATGACATTACTAGGATAAAGATATCCCAATTCTGATTATTACCCTGAAATCAGAACCATGCCATCTACTAAATGATATTGAAGAATGCAGCAGCAAGAGTTAGATAAAAAAGGTGACATGTTCAGTAAAAACGTGACTATCTTTGGTTGTAAAATATTGTGTGATGTAAACAATAGTAAATAATTTAAATACATTCTGTATATTTCTAAACATTTTTTTCTGGATTCTCACATATTTTTTCTTACTGGTTTCTTTTGAGAATTTCCATTTGAATTTTATTGTACAGTGGATGAATTTAATGCCCATAGAAGCTAAATTGAGTTAGGTAAAGTGAAGACCTGCAGAGATACACCAATAATTCACCTCCTCCCCAGCCTCTGACAACCTTTTGATTACAGATGGCATAAGGGTTTCATCCCAGGCAGAGATTTGCTGTGCAAGGATTCAGGGCTGAATTGTTTAAAGAAAGGATAATGTGCTGCAGCATTCTTCCCCCTCAGGTGTTGCTGTTGAGAGAATGCAGCCACAGTTGCCAACTGCTGTTTTATTAATAATGGAACACTCACAGAAATTCCATGCAAAATTGATTTTTGAACAGTATGTAAGAATCTAATATGAAGTCTTAAAATGTCATTGAAAAATCTGTTTGTAATTTACTTTGTTGCTAAGAACTTGCTGCCCCACTATAAACAATTTTACTGTATTTCTCCCCATTAAACAACAATTTTTTGCATATTTTTTCAGCCTTCTTGCTGTGACATGCCACTGTGAGCTGATAGATAGCTATTTAAATCCATACGTGGGCTCTGATTCTTTTGTTGCTTATTCAAGTAACAAGTGGATACATCATTTTCATCACAGTGCAGGTGAATGGTGCTAATGGTTCATTATCTAACACAGAATGTTCACTGATGAATGGCAAATGTACTGTTTGGAGAAGAGTGAACATGCTTCTGTGGCTGCAAAAATGGTTCTTTCTTTAAGCTCTGAAAAAAAAGACTGTCAAGTACAGCGCAAAGATTCCTGGGGTTGAGGCCCAGGACAGAGGAGTGGGATAGCTTCATTTTCATTGTTTTGGTTCCAGAGCTTTCTTTGGGACTTGAAGTATTTTACTTGATTTAAGCTTCCATTCGCTGACCAAAATTTTGTCAATATAATTGCAAGTGTAATTTTACATGCAACTCTTAATGTTGCCCTGATCAATAATAAGCATGTACAAATAAACTGTAGGAACTTTTAGTAGTTTTAAAAGGCTGAAGATATATGACTCATTTCTTTATGGCAAAAATTGACCTGAAAATATGTTCACAGTTTGACAAATTCCACAAGTATTCTGTAAGTGTGTGGCATTGTTATTTTCAGTATGGAAAATCAAAGCTTACAGTAAATGCCGTTTCACATGCTAACAAAACTTGGGGGCAGCTTGATAATCAGAGGTTATGGCTCTTTGTATTTTCTACAAACAGCTATGCCATGCAGATCTGTTTCTTGAGTTTCTGTAATACAATGGGATTTGCTTGTGATTCATAAAAAATAACCTTCAGAGTAGATTGTTTCCCCTGTGTTTTTATTGAGTCCCTTTCTGTCTATCAATGAAAGCCCTTAATATTTCACACTTCTTCCCATTCCTTTACTAGAATAATCCAGATTAAAAGTACAGTGCTGGACTGGATCTCAGGAGATGTGAATTCCATTTGAATGCCTCCCATGGTCGTTTTTGACCTGGGAAAGTCACTCTCCTATGCCCACTTGTTACCTGTATATTTGGGATAGTAATTATTTGCCTTAACTGCCTAACTGGACCATGAGCCTTAGGAATCTAATGTATGCAGAAAGTAACCAATAATCCTTATTTTAGTAGACACTTTTAGCATCTCCTGTATATAAAAATATGTAACAGAAGTGCAAATCTTTTGTGGAAATGATGGATTCTCTTCTGTCTTTCATGAACAGTCTGCTAAGAAACATATGACAAATACAAGGGGAAAAGATGGTGATACTGTGGAGTTCCACTACAAAACCTTGAAAACATGGCACAGAGTTGAGACTTACTGGGGTTTTTTTTACCTTTCTTCCCTGTTCATGAAAGTAGTCGCTGTTTTTGATAAAAGGAATACAAAAAAGTGCTTAGAAGGGAGGACTATATGAATCTGCCTTGTGTGCATACTCTTTGTTTCAGGAGTAGGAACAAAAGTCTGAACCTTGGCAGGAAAAATATGAACTATGGCTTGCCTTATGCATGTCTTGGCTTCCTGCACTATAGGAAATAATTTGGTAAAATTAAGCAGACCTATTTTGTTTCCTACAATATTTGATGAGCAAGAAAAGCTCTAATGTTTGGATAATCTTTCAAAAACTATCTTGTGCTTTCATTGTTTAGGGAAATTTTTAAGTTAGCATTAGCATGAAAATCTACAGATGTTATCTCTTTATCCTTTGTCTGAGATCTCATTTATCTGAGTAACCAACATTAAAAATGTGTAAATTTGTGACAAACACAATGAATCTTGAATATATTAAAGAAACAAACAGATGAACCATCTGGAAATGAGACGTAGATCTGAAATAACTGCCAGTGGCACAATCCAAGCATAATTCCAGGAATAATTTACACAGAGCAACTGTATCAAGAGCCAGAATTTATTCTTTTAGAAGGGTGAGTTTAATAATGACTGCACATTATCATTCAACTTGCTGGGTAAATATTGACAAAGGAGTGACACATGCTGTAGGAATGTATCTATGTCCTGCATTCCCTCTAGGGAAACTTCTGCATTCTGAATTTTCCCTCCTATTTTTTTCCCTTTGTACTTTCTATGCATCTCTCATCTAAAAATGATTGCAGTAGGTGCAGCTCTGTAACTACGGGAATCAGCTTGTTAGCTTTGAAATTATTTTTGATAACTCATACATACACATTATAGGGCATTAGTAGTTATGCCTATAAATACCTTTTATGCAAAATAGGGCAATTTGATAAATGAAGAAAATTTGGACATCACCATTGAGTAAACCTTAATTTTGCCGTATACCATTAAGGATTCAGATGTGATTCATCAGCTTTTCTCCTTCTGCTATAACCTGAAAAATATCACAATCTTACATAATCCCAGTGCAAGCTACTCATGATGGAAGTCAGTAGATTTTTCTATTATGTGGTTAACTAATGTGATTCAGCAGGGCTTGTTTTCCTGCAGCACTGGAATGTTTTGACAGTCTGCAATTTCATTGGTGGTGATCATGGAACAACACAAATTAGATCTTGTATTCTTTACACCTTTATATTGCTGGCAAAGGTGAGACACCCCAACAAACAATGCATCTTGAGGAATGTTTGCAGTGTATTTTAATGGTGAATATATTGCAAACCTGGATAGAAACTAGGTTGCAGTATATCTTAAGTGACTGATTTAAACCCATACCTAATGTATCTTGTAGGTTAGCATTAATTTGACTTGCTGAGTGGATGAAATTTATGGATATAATGCATTGCACTAGGCAAATAAAAACATCCTCCTTCAGTAATAAAGGTGAAGGCAGGCTCCATACTGGCATGCCAAGCACTGTCTTCAAAGCTTTAGCTGTGTAGAATTCATCTTACTTCTGTGGCACAGAGATGCAATATATTGCCAGTGACCCATCAGGAAACACCATTCTGCAATTCTACTTCAGGCTTATATTATTTTAATTTTTTTCTTTTAATCTGCACTCAACATTTGTCTCTTCAATAAAATTCCCATTTTCCCCATCTTTTCCTTCTTTCCACTTTTTCATTGTTCTTAGCATCTTAGCTTTCTACTCCCTCAGGTATTTCAAATTACCTTATTTCAGAAGGTTTGATTCGCCTACTCCTCACTTTTGTCCTTGTCTGATTGTTTCTATAACACTTGAAAAAAAGCAACATTAAAATATTTGTGCTGGTGCTTACTAGTACATCATGCAAACACAATCACAGCAAGTATAGACTTTATTCTGGAAAACTTACAGCTTTAATTAAACTTGCAATTTTAATTAGATTTCCAGAGCAAACCTTGGAAATTAACATAGAGAAAAGGAAGAGATTTTCCACATTAGCAGGTAACAGGGTTAGAAATAGAACCTTTCTATATCTTTGACTTATTACAGTACTTTGTCATTCTACTGGTACCTCTCTTGCTCCTACTCTTTCCATAAAGAGGTCAGCCTTACCTTTCCTTTCAGGAAAAAATTATGTTTTTATTGTGAAATCTCTTCAAAGGCTTGACTTTCTAAATGAGGCTCCATTACACTTGAAGCTGAGTCTCTAATAAAGACCTAGTTGGGCCTGTACTCAAAATATGATGTGTTTGTCTGAAATGTAACCTATTTTGTAGCTTGATCCTTCCTCTTCAATAAGAGTTTGAGAACAGTTAAATATTCAGAATAAAATAGTTGTTTCTGTTTGTGCAAATGGATTGGATGATGGTTTAAACAGGTAGATTATATTTTCCCCATTCATGGGGACGCTGTATGTGTGTATTTAAAGATTAAAGATGTGTTGAGTATTTTTATTCCACTCCCTCCCCACACTTTTTTTTTTTTTTTTTTTTTACTTTCAGGATTACTTTTTAGAGGCTGGCAGGTGTTTGCTCTTTCTAAAATCTGTGGAAATTATGATCTCTCTTTGCCTATGAGATTAGCCAAAGGATTTTGCCATTGCTGAGATATATTTCTTTTTGAGCTCTAAATATTTGACATCCTAACAAATTCAAAAAACTTTTATCTTGCAGGAATGACACAGAGCTTTGTGAATCAAAATATAGTCTTCCCTCACTAATAATGGAAAACCTTTGGGGTTTTGGCAGCTAAGTTTTGTTTGTTTGGCATTTTGACCCTGAGCACTCTTAAGCCTAAATGGTTACATCTACTCAAGTGAACTAAACGAATATACTCAAGCAAATGAAGTTCCACAAGTGCTTAAGAGCTAGTTGGCTGACTTTTCAAAAGATATGCTCTAGTTCAGCCACAAATTACTTGGCTAGACACTGGAATTGCTGGGTGAAATTCTGTGGTCTGTGTTTTGCAGCACTTCAGACTAGATGATCACATTGGTCCCTTCTGACCTTGAAATACGTGATTGGGTGTTAGCAAAGCCAGGGTCAGGAACACAGGAACTGGGGCTTTAACAAAGCTTATTTGGGTTTGAATTTTACTTTTGGCAAATGCCCTTATCAAATGAAATAAGTCTGGAAACCCAAGAAAACTACTTAACAGTACTTAATCACTTGCCCAGTTCAGTATTAAGGGAAAAAAATATTGGTTCAAGAGGATGACTTTCCTAACTGCTTTTCTGAGTTTTGCTTCAAGTCTCCATTGTGTCCTTTAGGGGCTTCTGATGTTTCTGAAACTGTACAGTCTTAGCTGAGCTCTTGCTTCTGAGAGGTTTGTTGAACCCAAAACAGTATATTTGAAATCAAACATGAGGAATACGTCTGAGATTTTCCATCCTTTATTTATTGCTGTGTCTAGTTATAGATGGAGGAAAGGAGCTTTTTTTGTTCTATTGAAATAATTACATAATAATGTTACTTAGAATGAGAGGGGTTTTTTCTCATGAAAAGGCTTATTCTGGGGTGCTTACTGACCATGCTTCAACAAGATTCTCTCCTTTTTCCTGAGATGCAATGGAAAATGTGTTTTTTAGTTTTGATTTTTTTATACATGAGCATTTTAAAGCACAATGCTTCAAAATAAATGTCTGGTACAACAGGTTTTTTTGCTCCCTTTTATTGTGGTAAATGTTTAATTGCAAGAGAATTGACATCTATTGAGTTTCCAGTAGAAACTGGGGATATAACTATACATCAAGTCATCAACTATACATCAAAATATATTAACAATGCATGTAAGATCTCATTTCATATTCCTCAATAGCTGTGTAAGCTCCTTGTTATGCAGCTTATTTGTTTTCTGTAAGCTGAAGTTTAGAGATATGTTTCAAATGCAACTTCTGCTTCTATTGCCTGACTTACTAGTTTTGAGGATGTTGACTTTCTGATACCTCATCAAGCAAAGGCATGAGTCATTTTTGCATCCTCGTTTTTTTCCTCAGGCTTTTAGCTGTGTTCCTTAAACTACTCAGAAGTTAGAAAAACAGCGTTGGTTGCACAGGCTGAAGGAGGTAAAAGTCCACCTCTCTTAGCAGTGGTTTGAAATGCAGAGTAAAAAGTCATCTTGTAAAACAAGAGAGGACTGACTGCCCTTACATAGTTGTTCAGTGGAAAATGTATCCTTTCTCTGCTGTAATGCTGGGAGTTGTCAGGATTTCTCTCTGATATTAATTCGGAATTAATTTTCAATTTCAGTGTATTTCTTTCTAGTTAGTGAACAGAACTGAATACTGAAAATAGAAAAATGCTTGAATGTGTTTAACAGTTGAGTTCACCCAGAAGTAGCAGCTCTTGGAGCATCTCTGGTGCTAGTTGCTGTAGGTGATATTGGTGGCTATTGTGTGATGTCAGCCCCCAATGAAATTCAAAATCAGTCTAAGTAAAGCATTGTGACAGCTTATACCTTAGAGTTGGAGGATTGGCTCACTTAAAGACTGGGCTTGATGCGCCTTATATTTTGCATCATGAAAGACTTAGTGCTTTCTCAAATTTTACAATTTTTGTCAAGTAGATTTTGATGAAAAGAAAGTACTGCCGATTGTACAGTGATATACAGAAAGATAAAATGATGAGGTGTTATATTTTTACCTGCAGACTGTGGTGAGAAATAATAGATCGGCAAGTTCATGGTCTTCATGTTGTTTCACTGTAGCTCATCCCAATACAGGAATACTATGTCTTAGGCTCCAAGGGAGCTCTCTAAATCAAGGCGCTGTAGTCAAGAACATAAACCATGTACTTATTGATCAGAACCACATAGAACTGCTTTAAAAGTCTGTCCCTGTATGCACTGAAGTCAATTTATTCCTTGATAATTTCAAGGTCTGATTCAACATACCAGAAAACACTCTGCCTAAATGAAACCATGATCTAACGGCTCAGCCTAGATATAGTTGTTAGTTCCAGAAGAAACAACTGGGATTAACCCTAAAATAGCATTAGAATCTGGGATATTTGGGGGTTTGTTTTTTTTTTACCCTTTCTCATTTTTCTATTTAAAGTATGAAGCCATAATTTTAGCCACTTTAACACCATGTAGTGAATGGTACAACTTACATACTTCAAATTTACTGTACAAAATGGTATATAAAGTGTAACCCCAAAGAAGTCCACAAAACCAATGATGGAAATTGTGCTGGGATTATGCTTTTGCATAGTGCACTTTCTTTGGTCACTGTGCTTCATTACTTGTCAGTGTTTAGTTGCCATAGCCATTCATGCAAAAAAAAGAATATTTCCAAACTATAGGAGAGCTACCTGTTTTACAAACAAGTACAAAGTTTTCACTTACACCATTTTTTTTAGTAAACAGCAGAGCAGTCTTTGCATTCTCATTTCTGCAATGTGTTCAGTAGCCAGCCATTTCTGCATTTTATTTACCACATTTTTCCAAGACATTTCCATACAGACAGAAACCTGAATGACTTCTGCAGCTGCAACAGGAAGTTCCCACTACCCTTGTGAAAGGCACTTATGACTTCTTTTTCTTCTCTCTGATAAGCAAAAAGAGAGAATCCCTTCAAAGATTTTAGGTTGTTGCAACTAGTCCTCCAATGACAAAGTAGCTACATGCGTTCCCTGCCATTTCGTTTGCTGATTCCAGTACAACATCTGTCTGTTCTGGATTGTGTATCAGCCAACCAGTGTCATCCAGGCCTCAATCTTGGCTCGACATTGAGATAGACAGGAAACAACACAGCCTGAACCTAATGAATAAAAGATGTGGGAGCTGCCAGAGCATCCTGGTGACATCACAGATTGATCTTTTTGACCCTCTTTGGAGAAACAATGACAAAGAAGTTCAAAAAGAATAGTGACAAACTAAGAATCTTGCTAACCTCAGAAATGATTGTTCATTTTCTCTTCATTCCCCCTAGCGTTTTCATTTAGGTCTTGCTGAGCTTGGAAGTTTCTCCCTCTTTTTTGGAGCTGAGTACAGGAATTTTCTCAATTCCTGGTAAATTTGTCTCTTTAACATCCCTGATAGTTAAATCCTATTTTCCCACTGATGCACTCAAGGAAGAATGTAATTAACTACATTATCTCTGTGTAGGAGTTACATAAATCTGCTTTGGAGAAGAAGGCTCAATGAGGGGATAATTTCCTTCTTTGATATGTCTGACTCCTATTGATTTGAATGAAAATGTATGTGCATCTGAAGTACCATTCACATAGTAGAGGGCCTGAACTAAAATTTCTGGATTGACCTACTAAAATATGTGGAAAAGCAGGAGACAAACTTTGCTTCCCATAAATACCTCATTTTTCAAATTGTTGGGAGGTATAGGAAAGTATTTTTTGAAGTGCATCATGGTAAGAGATAGGCTCATTCTGTGAGTACCTGTGAATTAATATAGTTAAGCAAATCAAATATAGTAAATTGTTTCTTATTGCAAACAATGCAGAGTTGTCTTTCATTTCCCTATTTCAAGCATAAAGGAAAATTACTATAGGAGCAAAAGGAGTGACAAATCATAGGCTGATATGTGTGATGTTTTTAAAATTAAGAAGAAAGCAATCTCTTCAGTCTGCAAGCCCTCACAATTAATGAAGAGGAAACATTCTTAGGGTAACATCATTCTCCAGACATTCTCAGCATTATTACTCGTCATAAATTCTTGACTGGTCCTGAGACTGGCCATTTTTGCCATTCAACACACAAAAGAGCCCCATGCTGTATCTGTTTTCATAAAGGAAAGCAGGTGACATGAAAACTTTCCTTATCACCTCTAAAATGTGAGAATGCCCAGATACAGGGATTGTGTGAGAGAGATGTAAAGGCCTCAGTGCCATTTCTGGAACACACATTTTACAGAGGCTTTTCCATTTTGCTGCTGACACGTGGGAGAGGAACTCCCATCCCCCTGCACAGAACAGCGTGTGCCTTCCTGCTCTCCACTGGGAATAGCCCTGTGCTGTTTGTCTGCTCTCCTGCAAGAATCACCTTATCTGCTGGGCCAATGAGACCATTAATGGAAACCCTGTACTATGCCATCAGAGCTCCACTTCTTGATCAATAGTTATTTACTTCTCAGAGGTCAGAGCGTGGCTAATATAGCTGAATAATTTTATTGATAGATAACATAACAATGAAAAATAAAGTTTAAAATAGAAGATGAATGAATTCAGCACTTTCTTTGGGGATGAATATTATTATTTGAAGATTTTAATAGCTGGTGGAGTGATGAAAGGGCAGACAACAAAAGCTTTGAATAATTGTTCCAGGACTATAATCAGACTTCCATTATTGACCTCTGCTAATATTCTACTGTAACTGTCTGCTAAATTGGTTCCTTGGGGCTTGAAATATACAGTGATGTTATGAGTTCCTATTGTAAATTGCCACACAGAAAAGTAGCAAGTCTCTGAAATAGTACTGGCCCTAGTTTGATCAATACTCAATTCTAAGCAGTGCAAGAGGCAACTGTTGCCATAGAAACATTGATGTCACCGAGGTTGAGCAGAGGCTCTTACAACAAATCATTTCCTTTGAGCAGTTGTAATTGACTATATGTACAGTTTGCTGTCACCTGAGACTATTTACATCAAGCCTGTAACTGAGCTGCATTAGTTATTCTGGGAGTAAGAGGGTTAGCTCTTCTTTTTGTGACCTTACAAATACCTAGGAGGATATTGCCATGGCAACCAGGGATGTAACAGGATGAACATTAAGGTAGCTACATAATGCAATAGCATTCTTTTGGAATATAAGGGGTAGTTTTAATAAACTTTATCTAGCCATTGCATAATACAAACCTTACATTGGATATATCTGTCAAAACTTTTGACTTCTAGAAATGTTACCTTTGGCATAGGTAAAATCAAGAATCTTTGAAACAGACTACTAATGCTGCCCATTTTGTACTTAGATATTACAGAAACACAGTTTTACAGGACTAGGCCATGCGTTTGGGATTAAGGCCATTTTTCTGCTTTCAGATATAATTATGCATGTTGATCTGCGCGTAGTGCTTGTTTCAGAATCTGTCTCAATTTGTAAGGTCCGTTTTCTTAGTTGTACGTATTACTTACATGTATTTTTTAAACACAGAGTCAGCCAAGTGCTTAAATATCGTTGAGTTCAAATGACACAGTCTTTTACTTCAATGGAGGTTTTAAAGCAGGTACTATATTAGCTTTAGTACTTCTCCCATCGCATTTGCCTTTGTTCTCTGAATGGTTCCTCTGGAGTCAGTGGAACATCTTCATTCCCTGCATTGATGCGTTATTCCATGGAAGGGTGAGACTGGGTTTTAAAGCACCTTCAGTGTCCAACAGCATCCAAGCACTTCAAAGAAAAAACTCATGCCTAATTTAGAATGCCTAATTTAGAAGCTTTAAATGTAAATTTATTACGTGGCCATGAAAGTATATATCATAGTACTTTTAAAAGAATTGGTATCTGATGTGATATCATAATTACACCAATCTTTAGGTAGTGTAAATACAAATGTAGTTAGCTGTCAGTCACATATACCAACATTCTCTGATATATCAATAATAAAATGCTGTGCAAGTATACTACAAGCTGCCAAATTTCAGATATAAATAGCTAGCCTTCATATGCCTAAAATTGCATGTATATACACTGTTTTCATTCTATACACTGCAAAATTAATATAATTGTTTATTCTCATGGTATGATATATAGAACTTATGGCTTATGTTGTAACTATTGAGGAAAAAGATTGTTATGTGGGTTTTTAGAATACAAAGCAGATGAAACCTCATGTAATTTCTTTCACAAAATACCATTTGCATGTGTGGGCTCCTGCTTATGTTAATGCATAGTTGACTCGTGGAAATTCATGGGCACAAGAGATCAAGTCCTCCAAGACCTTTCTAAAAAATAGCAGCAGCAACTGTTTTATAATGAGCTGTTTTAAAAGCTAACATTTCTATGAATAGAATATATAAAAAAGAAGATTGTTTTAATATTCTAGGACATATCTATCTGATGAGAAGGAAGAAACTCTCCTTCACCTACCCAATGAGCATTTCAGGCTTTCTTGGATCTTTTTCTGAAATTTCTATTAGTGCTTGCTGTTACAGAAAAAATTCAGGGGAATTTCACCACTGGTACAGCAGTTTGTATACTGGAAGGGTTCACAGAGATATTAGGCCATAAGTATTGTCTGTGTGGTCAGGTAAAGGTATTGTGACACCTTCTGCTTTTTAGAATTACACTTTGTAGGAATGTATTTTTGAAATGCAACATGAAATCACAGTTGTGTAATATACAGTATATAAAAGTAGCTGAAAGTAAAATATGTGCTGACATTTTGATTTAGATACAATAAAATTAATTTACAGGGAAGAACTGAGAATGCTGCATTTCTTTCTTCCTTCAGTTTCAAGCACAGGCTTCTTTCTCTACCTACCCATCTTTTTTTCTAAGGAAGGCTGTGTGGCTTTCCTGGGGTAAAAAGAAAAATCTTTAATGCTATATCATTTTTGTGATTCTGTCACATAGGTGACTGAAAAAGAACATTACCCTGTTGATACCTTTAAATAATCCTCCACTGGAACCCAAATAGAAACTTGCTTTTAAGTACTGAGACTGTACAGATGAAGGTCTGGTGGTGACTGTTCTCACTTCGGTTTTGGGTGGCTATGTCAGCTGTTATTTGTTTCTGGTCTAGTTCACAATTTGGGTTCAGCACACTATTTTGTGATTTTGGTTTGCTTCCACTGTGGAAGTTGCTGTTAGTATGCAAATGGCCTGCTGCTTGCTTAGATGAGTCTGCCTGTCCTGAAGTGCTTATGACTGGTTTTAATGATTCTGAGGAAAAAGCTTACACAAAAATGATAGATGAGATTGGGATGGCATTTGAGATGTCAGTATTAGACAAACTAATACAATGGAAATCTTTGAATTCTGAAAAACACTGTCAAAATGTGAACTATAAACATTGTCACAGAAGCATCAAACACAAAGGAGTTGAGAAAACTGTTTATGTAACAGTCACTATTTTGGTAACTGAAAAGCTGCCAGTCCTTTTTGTAATCAGAGCAACATTATCAGTGAAGACATTAAAAATATGTGGTGCTGAGAGGTATGGAGAGCACTGGACATAGAAAAGCAGCAGCAACACAAGTACAAAAGTGTTGAGATTCTGCTGTTGTTACAGATATCCCTGTACCCTTCATGATTCAGTGGCAGAGAAGTGCAGACACAGCACCAATAGCCTCTCCAACGAAGTGCAAGGTTTGGGACAGGAAGAGGTTTTTGTACCTTAGATGTGCTAATGCAGACCAGGACTGTGAGCTGTGAGTTCAGTATAGCCAAGGGATGGCTCTTGGAGCTTGATGAGCTCTACAAATGTGTGTGTGAAATCCTCACAGAGAGTCTCAGGTTGCCAGTAGTCTTTGGCGAGCATTGTATCTAAACTTTCCATGACCCACAGAGACAGCTATGCACAGAGAGAATGCTGAAGAGGTTGAAACTGAGGGTAGGATTCTCAGGAGATGGAGGCCTAGAGAAGGAGAGCTAAATTCTCAAAACTGTATCTTTACAGTGTGTGTAATGAATTCCCACAGGCTGATTAAAATGAACCCAAACTAAAATTTGATCAGCACTGTGCCCTCTGTTTTGGAACAGGAATGTGGCAGATCAGTTTTGTTCCTTTCCTTATCATGTCCCTTTTTGCAATGGATACGGTTCATTGCAACAGATATTTCTAACTAGCTGCTCTGCTAATTGTTGCAAATGTAACATTCTCAACCAAATATTTTGTCTTTAAGAAGCTTTGGAAATGCAAAGGTCTCAAGGAAATAAATGAAATTGTTTTCAAATGTGAATGCAATAGAAAATCAGTAAGGAATTCTTTCTTGGCTCTGGATATTTTTATGGCCTATAATTCTGAAAACGGCTTTTCTCTCTCCTTTTCCATCCCCTTCTCTCCCCTTGAGTAACTTCTCTGAATTCAGCATCAATTACTCTTGATCAACACTGCTATTAAGTCAAGTAAGAATCAGCCCCATTGACTTATGTGGAATTTTCCTTTCCTTGTCTTTCCTAGTACTACTGTTACATTTCAATTTTGATTTGTTTATCAGAAATACAGCCAATCAGACCTCTGGCATTACTATATTTATACTCTTATTTACAATGCATATTTAGTTACATATTTAGTTATACTCTTAGTTACAATACTACATATTTTGTCTTAGTGAGAAAAAAAAGACTGGTTAGAAATATCAATTTCTTCTGTTAAAGATCTCATAAAAATGTCCATATCTTGGAGAGGCAATCAGCCTTAAACTTTTTACTAATATTGGCCAAGTGTATGCAGATTTGCAGATTTCTTGATTGCTGTGATTTTTTTTTTCTATCCTGGCAACAACTGTCCCCTTTCCCCTCAAAAAAAAAAAAAAAAAAATTGGTTTTGAGGAATCTGAAAAAAGATCTAAATTGTATGTTAAATATCTACTAAATGTATTAGTTACCCCCTAGAGGGCTAGACATGACTAATTATATACAACATGTCATTAGCTACAGCTGCATATTTTATGCGAGAGGCTCCTCTTTGAATGGCTTCAGGCATAGAAATAGGTTTGATCTCTAAATTGTGCAGCTGTGGTAGCAGGAATGTTTAGTGTATCTCCAGAGGTATTGGCTGGCAAGGTTTATTTGGTCTATACAGAGTAGGTGTGTGTACCAGTAACAAGTAGAATTTGGTTGGTATAACCTGGCATCGTTCGCTCCTAATCCTATGATGGTAAAACTGGCTTGTGGGGGATTCATCTATCCTTCCATTTAGGGTTAGAAATGCTGGTGTCATGATTTATCCTGTGATTTAATGCCAGTTCCTCAGGGAATCTGCTATCTCTGATGTGAGCAGGCACTTTTACCAACTTGCTGTTATCAATTTCCTGCCGTAACAGATTGGGTGTGGTATTGCCTGAACTCATGGGAATGTTGCAGAGATCTGTTCCATCCTCTAATTATGGTATTTCCAGCAGAATCAAGAGGATTTCCAATTCTCTTTCTCTATGCTAGGGACTTCATTTGGCTGAGTTCCCTTTGAAGTTCTAGCTACTTCCTGCTCAGGATGAGTCTCTGGGGCTAAGAAGTCTCCACATTCTGGTAGCTACTTCCTCTCCCCACTCTCTTTAGTCAGGTGTAAGACTGCTGAATGCCCTTTTCTGGGGCTTCAGTTAAGACATAATGGGACTGGAAAAACCAAAGGCTTTCCCATAGGACAGCACTTCAAACTTAAGAGAAAACAAACGGATGAGTGAGTGTAAAATATTGACAGTTCTTTGTATGGGTTACAAGTAGAAATCACTTGATAAATTAAACAATTGGCTTTTTGGTATGAGAAAAGAAAAGAACTCCTGCAGAATTAGAAGTCTTCTTTCTCCACTCTTCCTTAACATTTAATTTTCCATTGATAAAGGTTTGATCAGTTGTCACAGATGTATATTTAGAAAGGCAGATCTGCAGGGGTACACAAGGCTGCCATCTAGCTGGCTGTCACTGGTGGATGGGTGTCCACAGTTAATGCCTGGGAAATTGAGAGAGGATGCTGGTGTCTCTAAGAAAGCTCTGCCAGTACAATAATCTGGTTTAATACTGCCTTAAGACCTCTTATTGCATGCTAAAATGCCCATGGGCATTTCCATGATTGATTCTTTCATTACTGTGCCCCTGATAGTCAGGGTCTAATTTTCTTTTCCAGTTTTCTGTAAAAGATCTATGTTTCTCTGCCCTGACCATACAGTGGAGAGAGGAGGAAGACAAATCTTTTGTGGCCTAGGTATTGCTGAGAAAAGGTTCTGTAGGGGTTCTTGAGGCCATTTCCTGGGGCTGTGCCTTTCAAAAATAGAGATGCTGTGTGTTTCTAGGATGCCAAGCCCTGACTCCTCTAGGTGCTCTCACAAATTTATGAGGGAAGTAATGAGTCTCATCTATCCCTGCTGTACTGAGACCAAAAGGACGGGGACAAGCCGAGAAGAGGAGATTTCCTGCATCTCAATGCTTCAGTCAGGCATTCTGGTCCACTCTGGTTTCCATCCCTGCCTGCTGGGCATAGCTCAGCATTTATGTCCCAGTGCCTCCCCTCAGTCTGTACTGTTTCCTGAGCCCTTGGTCACACTGTCTGAGCAGAGGCAGAGAGCGTGGGCATTCAGTCAGGGCCTTTTACAGAAGGAACTTGTGACAGCTGTGATGAATTAATAAGAAGTTGTGAAGAAGCAGGAATCAGGTAGGGGCATGAAGGCAATGATATTTGGAATAGTTTCAGACTACCTTGCAGGCCTGGGGCTGCCTGGCTGCCTGGCTGTTTAGGACTATGTGAAAAGCTGTTGTCCACAGCACAACATCCCAGTTGTGGAGCTAAATTGGCATCTACATACACAGTGGCTGTCCAATACAGAGGTAATATCTTTGGTCTTTAGTGAGGTCCTACACCAAACCTAGAAATCCAGTGGCAAAATACCCCATTGCAGCCAGTATTTTTCTTTATGTATTTTTAAAGCACCTTATCACACAATTTGCTGTATCTCTATATCAAGGCATTATAGGGGTCCATTTTCCCACTCCTGGCAATGCTATTTTTACAGTATTTTTTGTTTTTAATGGATTTCCTTGACATTCTACATCTGGGTAACTTTCAGTCAATTTTCTCTGGTAATGACAAATATAAGTACTTTTTATATAAAGAGTACTAAGCATTTTTATTGGCACCATCCTTTTAATGAGTTAACTTTATTCTCCAATGCTCCAATATAAACTGCTGTCTGGCAATGGATGATAAATTAATCTTCATTTTCAAATTCCTTCTCTACAGTTAATTTGTAACTTTTTTTTAAGTGTGCAAATCTCTGACTATGCTATCCTTTTACCATGACTGTATAACAATCTTACATCTATACTTGTGAACCTGTCCATTCTCAAAATAAGAAAAGCTGATCTCAAAACAGTATGAGTTATGGATTTCTTTTGTGGCAATACATGATTGACTTTACCCAGGGTGTAGGAAGAAAATATAACAGAAGCCATAATGAAAAAAATTCACCCCATTTGTCCTTCATGCAGACAAGCGTGGAAATCATATAGTAATATATATTGCATCTACCTTGATATCAATTTAAGATTATTAGTGGGTAATAATATTAAAGTTCATCATGATTAACATAATTAAGGAGCATGCAGAAAGCAATAAAGATTTTTCTGTGTTACTGGAAATGCTTTTAGATGCCATTATGGTCTCCATCGTGTATCTCATTTTTAAGACTGTTCTTTCCTTTATCTGGAAGCTTCCTTCCCGTGCAAGAAGTGGAGATGGACTGGACATTCATCTGACATAAATACCTCTGGACCGGAATACTTATGGCAGAGGAAGGAACTTGTTCACTTAAGAAAGTGGTGGGGTGTGTTGCCTCTTTCCTGGACATGCTTATGCTGTTATTAAATAACATAAATAATAATAATAAATTATTAATAGCAAATTATACTTAGCACTTACATATGCAATTTATTACCAAAGGGTGGAGATAGGCCTTATTTGGTAAGTGCAGTAGACCATTTTCTCAGCATTTATTTTTTTTTAATAATCAGACTGGCTTATTCCTGTAGTTTAAAAATTACCTCCAAACCTAAAAACAAGGCAGTTAGAAGAGGTGCCATATTTGTCAGTCTGATGATGTCTAGAGTTGCATCATGGATGCTGTAAGGAAAAAATGCAAAATGCTACTGCTACTGTGAGAAAAGAACTTCAGAGAGTAAAGTTGTGAAGGTCTGTGTTAGAAGCCAGAGTTGTTCTAGGTTAAATTCAGCTGTCTGTGTCTTCGGTTTATTACAGACATATTTTGTGTTTAAGGGATTGAATATGAAC
The DNA here is from genome assembly GCA_030060385.1 of Muscicapa striata striata. Classification (NCBI taxonomy): domain Eukaryota; kingdom Metazoa; phylum Chordata; class Aves; order Passeriformes; family Muscicapidae; genus Muscicapa; species Muscicapa striata. The sequence continues at coordinate 835,577 of JAREIS010000056.1, read as the reverse complement.
TATCTCAGAAGGGATTGACTTTAGTTAGGATAATGATGGTCTTGCGTTATTGGTGGAAAGAGCAAAGTAAGCCTGTTGTAAGGACAGTAGTGAAGAGTAGTAGAAGAAATGTTCTAGCAAGATTGAGAAAGCTCTATGGATTTGTTGAAGCACTTGTGCAGCTGTTTCTGTTTGTTGGTGTCTACAGAGAACATAATGGGCTTTTTTCTTGAATGCATTTGCTTGCTTCAGTCTTCATCCTTTCCGCCAATTCTGCAATTCTGATGCAATTTTGACAAACCTCCTGTTTAATGAGTCCTGGGAAAACTGGACAGCCATGCATTCCAAGTATTAAAGTTATTGCACTGTCAGTCTGTTTTGGTGTTATGGTTGGTTTTAGATCAGCCATAACACTAGTTTAATTTTGGACACTCTGTGAAAAGTTACATGTAAGGAAGTATGGTTGGACCTGCATCCCAGGCTTGGTAATAAATGATGTTCATTAGATTCAGGTATATTTGTACAAAGTGGACGCTGAGACTAGAATGGGATATGCTACTTTGCAGTAGAGAGCCTGACTGATGTGGAGTAAACTTTAACACATACCTAATTACAAAACAGACTTCCTCTTTCTGAGATTCAGAGGCATTAATTAAAGAAAGAAATTTATTATAACCTGCTCCATTATCTCCAGTCACCTTTACACAGATGAAGACTAAATTATCTCTCTTTCTGACAGAGTATGCACACAGAACTATAGCACTTTGGCAGAGGCTTTCTACATTATGTAGGCAAGCAAAACTGGATTTAAGAGGGACAGTCCTCTTGCTAGATCTACTTTGTAAATCACTCTTCTTCTCTGTCTACTCTCTGTTTCTGAGAAGTGATTATGAACCCATGACTTAACACCTTTTTTGGAAAAGAGTATTGGCTCCTGGTCAAGCATCTTGGCAGGGACATTCAGAGCAGATGCCATACTTGTGCAACTGGCACTGGCACCATGCTCAGGTTGAATGCTGTCCAGCACATTGTGTGCATGGCACAGGTGTTGGAGGCTGATGCCTTTGAACTTTTTGAATGCTGTGTCATTCCAATCTGCCTTGCATCACTATAGCCTTTTAGAGGGATTACTTTGCTCTCCAGCTGAGAGCAATTCCAAATTCCAAATATGGGGCAAGTTTCATGGTTTTGTATGATGAATTGACAGTAACTCCACACCAGAAACAAGTGTCATTCCTAGGAAAGAAAGTAATTGTACTGAACATCTCCCAGATTGCCACAGAACAAATCAGAATGGGAAAAGAAGAAGAGGAAACTGCAAAGTCTTAAAATAAGAATAGTATCTAGAAGAAAGTCACTAACCACTGATACAATTAGTAAAAAAATATTCAAGTGTAAAAGTTTGTCAAACATCAGTAAATTTCTTGTTCTCCTCATGGAGAGAGACTTCTGGTAAACGGAAGAGCCTGGGTCCCTTCCAACTCACAATATTCTGTTATTCTGTGTATGTGACATGGTATTGTCTCTAGGGATAGGTCTGCCTCCCTCCTCTTTGTTTAGGCAGAGATGTCCAGAAATGCCCTCCCTGCTTTGTGACTCATATGCACTCATATGTGTGCAAAGGAAACAGGCTTCTCTCAGATGGGCTTCATATTCTTGAATTCATTCCTCAAGAGGGTCATATGCCATATCCCTTATCAACAGCAACAGCTCACAGCTATCATTCTCCCTATGCCTGGCTTCACTGTTTTAGGCTTCCTTTTGCTATTTAACTTTCATGTGGTGCCAGTCCTAATTGCATCTGTGTCTCTGCTGGGACACCTGGATATAACAGATCTTAGAAATCAGGGCTTTGGAACAGATTATTGAAAGCATGAACCTGTGTGTTGGTGGCAGAATAAAAAAAGTCATTGCCTCATCCCTGGCCGAGATGGCAACTTGGAAGATAACTCTTGCTGGTGCAATGCAAGCAGCTTCTAATAGCCTCTCTCTTAATTTGGCTGTCCATGTTGTCCCAGCTGTTAAGCCTTTGAAACAGCACTGGTGACTGGAGGTACTGTATACAGAGCATGAGGACATTAAAACAATTAGGCCACAAAATTTTTGGAGATTGATGCTGGGGTTGAAATTATCATCATGTAGAGAGTGTTTTACAGCCTGGGTCACAAGTTTGCAAACTCTTCACACAGTTGCCCCTTATTCCTGTAAAAGACAAGCAGTATTTATCACCTGATGAGAAGGGACTTGAGGGTGATTCTTTCTGTACCAATATTTGCTGTGATGAATAGCAGATTGAGCATAGTCATATGAAGGTGCTCTCTCTATAGGAGAGCACTCAAGTTATCAGTGTTACTTGCTTTATTAGCTTGTTCCTAGTTCATCTAATGAATTTTCAGCTTTCAGGACCCCTCTAAACATATATTTCTCACTGAAGGGCAAGGAGAATAGTTTTTAAAATCACAGGAGAAATAAATAATTCTGAGCAGTGTTGAACCCTGCTGCCTAGCCTTATGCTTTATAGATAATTGTTCATTGATCTGTCTGGTGGGAAAGAACTTCTGGACCTCATATCAACATCCTGTTGATTCTGGGAGATGGGATTATTTTCCTGTCTCTCTTTGCTCCTAAACTGTACGTTTTTGGATTTCTGTTTTTGAAACAGTGCCAAATAACAGGCTAAATAGGTCAAAGTCTGTAGGAGAGGAGGAACGTGTATGGAAACTTAAAACAGACTCAGTGCCAAGGTAAAGAGCTTTTGGAAAAAGAAAATGCATCTTGCAGCTTCTTTTCAGCTCCAGCATGTTTAGGATGGGTGACTGATGGCATAATTAATAAGTAGGCAGAATTACTGTGCTAATGTGTTGGCATTTTGTGCAAGTGTGCAGTGATATATTGAAGAAGAAGTGTAAAGTACCTGAAAACAGACAATTGTATTAACCTTAGGGAAGTTTCTTTTCTAGTCAGAGCTTTCCTCCAGTTCCAAAAGACAGTTATCTTCTTGCTTTGTGCTCTGTAGGGCACTATTTTTACTATTCTTTATAACTGAGAGGATAAGTAGGATGCCCAAGAGCATTGTCTAATCATTTAGCTAATGATCCTGCTCTTTAATATCTGTTCAGGTGTTTAATTCAGTTTAGATTACTACTCTGATAGTCCTTTCTGGTTGTTGGTTTTGATAGGACTCATTTCTATATGCTGCATCCTCTGAAAAACGAAGGTCATAGTTCAGCTCTGAGTTACTAACAGTGTCTTCTTTTAGATTGCGCCTCAGTGCTAGCATTCAAACCAAATATTAATCTTTAGTATCTTTAGTTTATATTAATGTGCCTTTAATTGTGACAAGTCTGTTTTGTGGGTCAAAATATTTAAACCCCCAGAGCTCAGAGCATGACAGGATAACCAGTATCAGTAGGGATGGGGGAAGTGCTCCATGTAGTAATCACGCCTAGTCTGTGTAAGCAGGCAGGGAAAATGCCCAAAAACCATCCTATCCTGAAGTGTGTAAAAACATGGCTCTATAATATGCTGGAGAGTTTACAGGGTACAGCTGTTAAAGAGCCAGATTAACCTGTGGGCAGATGCAGGGATTACACTTCATTATATTGTTCCAGAGCCAAGGGAGAGAACCTCATGCCTTTTTGCTTTGGTGCTTTCTCCTTGAGTATTTGAATATGTGGGGCCAGACTCTTAGCTAGACATTTAGAGTACTTTAATGTGCAGCACTTTATATATCTTGGTGCTTTAGACTCTAAAGTTTAAAATATCTTCTGCCATATCACCACCTATATTTTTATTCCGGTATCTAAACACATTCGTTTTATGTTTATTAACTGCCAGTTTTTGAAAAAGAATAGAATATTCTGAGGAAGAGTGTTTTGATGTGCCCATTTATTATGTTCTTTTGAAAATTTTCAGTAAAGATAAAACCAAATCAAAATAGCTAGACAAGCATGAATGGAACACTCCCCAGGTCCTCATTTCACCTCTCGTTGAAAAGTCATTAAAATTGTGACTAGTCAGCAAATCCAAAATCTAGCACCTGTTTGCCAGATAAAAGCCAGCTGCATTGTATGTATATTCTTTAAGCCACCTGCAATTTGCATACCATGTGCAGTACCATTGTTCAAGTAGCTTTGCTTAAGGTGTTTTGAGGTATTGTGTTTTTATCAAAGATGAAAGATTGATGCAATAGAGTAAAACCTGTAGTAAGACTGTGATATCAGTACCTTGAAGTAATGAGGTTATATGTGCATTGAATTTTTGACTTTTTATTTCTTTGTTTTTTCATTTCAATGATCCAACTTACTTTTTTTGATCTAAAAATGGATTTCACCTCAGCTTGTTTCTTCATTGGCTTTGATTAGGGCATTACTTACTGAAGTGAAATTAATTCCTCTTGGTTTTATTTCAAAATATTTTTTAAAACACAAGTTTACTAGGCAAGCTAATCTTTTTAATGCATGCAGGACATTCCTGTGATATGGAGCTCATTTTGACATAGTTTCTCTTTCTTTTAATCAGAACTGGAATGTAAAACTACTTTCTCTTTTTCTGAAAATTATTGTCCTCTGAAGTGTCTGAAATCCTGAAACTGAAGTCACAGAAAATCTTTGTCTGCATTCAATCTACCAGCACATTCTGCCATCCTGAATTTTATTGCAGGATATTTATTCATAAATATTGCTTAAAGTCCTATAAGTTTTTTCACAGCCTGCGAGGTAAGATCAGGTTTGCCTTAGTGACAGTCTGAAATGTCATGAGAAGATGGACAAAGAACTTACATCCTAAGCCATTAACAGACATTAACAGGAAAGGAGCTGAGTACAATCTCAATTTCATACTGGATAGCACAATACTTGACATTCCTTGTTATATCTAATATTATATTCTGATTTTTTTTTAATTAAACTGTAGAAAACTACTGATTATAAAGGATGTGTTGTGACATTAGTAGGATTTTAGAGCTTGACAGACTTAAATTCAGGTTTTAGCTCTGCTACAGATTTATTGAATTTTCTTGAGCGAGGTGCTTGTTTTTGGTGTGACTAATTCTCATACTGTAAAAAAGTAAAAAAATCAATACTTGTTTACTCTTACCCACCATAATCAAAATGGTGATACTGTGATACTTACCTGATACGTAAGATGCAGCCATAGTCTGTTGTCTAGGGTTTGAGGTTGACTGTCGCACTGTAGAAAATTAGCAGGAGCTAATATTGGTTATTCGGAGTGTTTCCTAGCTCCTTTAATTTCATGTTCTGTGGAAATTCATATTATGTGAAGAGATGAGAACATAGCTGATGAAATTTTTTAGTGATTCAGAGAAATTGCACCACAAGTGCAGTAATTGTGATTCTTAGAAATTTCACATTGTCCTGGCTTTTCCTCTTTCTTTCCTGATGCTAAATTATGTTGGACAGCCATAAATCCTTTCCTGATACCTAATTTGCATTTAAGGAATTTCCAAGTGATTATTGCAGAGCTGTTTGTCAAGAAGGGAAGAAGCAAGTGATCTGCATACCAGTACATTGGTTCATGTCACAACTCAGGTGTTAAATATGGGCTTGGTGTGTCAACACCATGAAACATTCCATTTCTTAACAAGTAAGGGGCACTTGCTAGAGATATATCTCAGTCACTTTGTGTAGTTGTGTAAGTTTATGTAAGTTTGACTCTTAAAAAAAAAACTACATTTAAACACTTTTTTTCCTAAAACTCACCCTATTTTAATTGACAGCAAATCCTTCTAAAACCTGCTTTTGATGTAGCAATCTTAGTCAATGTCTGCTGTCATTTAATTTTCACAAGAAAATCACTGGAAAAGCTTTTCTTATTGGAAAGCCAGTTTCTGCTGCATTCAGTTTATTCTTGATCTCCTTGTACAAGCACAGAATAATAACTTCTGTGATGATACTGGTGCTTCTTAGAAAAGATATTTGAGCTAAACAGAAGGGCAAAACAAGGTCACTGGCATTATATATCTACAGTGAGCTTTAAGAAATGAGTCAGACTTACACATGGAATGATAGTTTGCCTTGTCATGAGAACACACATCTTCAAAAGGTTCCTGCTTTGGAAAAATAAAGTAAAAACCATAAGGAACCACTTAAGGAGACTGCATAAATAATTTGCCATTTGTGAGCAATATATGCAAAACGATAGGACTGCAAGGACTGTATTTGATGGAAAAGCTTCTAACCATTTAAACTGCCATCCTGGTGTTTATTACCTGAATCACCTCCGGGAGTCTGATAAACACCTGTGATCTGCTGGTAATTCAGGAAAGGAAGCAGCACTCTGCATGACCTGCTTTTTTTCTCCCAAGCAGTCACAGTGTAATAAACAGTGTACAGTGATTTTGAACATGCAAAGAATATATTTAGACAAGTTAAGGCTACTACTCCTGGTTTAATGCTTAACAAAGCTAGCAGCAGAAAGTTGTTTAGTACCTCTAAATGGTGTACATGGAAGTGTCAGGAGAGAGCAAAAGACAACAGGATATAGTGTATTTGCGAGGCAATTCAGTAATTTCATTTGACAATTAGAATAAATGGTAAACACCTTGAAAAGAAACTGAGAAAAAGTGGGTGTTCCTTTTAACCTATACATTTTAAAAGTTACTACATGACCAGTAAAGTAATAATTTCCCGGAAAGCAATATTTAAATATATCCATCATCATTTAGGTCTTGGACACATACTTAAATATTATTGATTATTTGCAATTGTGTGCATCCATGTGTAAGTATATTAAACAAAAAAGTAATCGTATCATGTCACTGATTGGGATAAAGTACAAAAATGGAACTGGAGTCCCTAATTACTCGTTGTTGTTTTTTTTTTTTTTAATTAAGAAAACCACAAGCAAATTATAGACATCCAGTTTATAGCATTGCAACCTTACAGGCTTGCTCTCATGAATATGGTAATTTTTTATTTTATGCCCTCTTGAGACATCTTGTTAAAAACATTTTATTGGTGATCCTAAAATTCAGTAAATTTGAAGCCCTTGGCACCCTGAAGATAGTTAAAGTTCTTCAAAAAATGTCTGCAATAAATATTTGGCAAATATAAAGAATATGCACATTTTTCCCAAGTGGGTGATATATTTTTTTCCCAGTTCTTATATTCAAGTGATGACACTGCAGTTCAGAATATAAGTGTATATTGATATTTTTCTTCCAGAAACTGCATGTGTGGCTTCGAGCGCGTCTCCCACAGAGTTATTTTTGTGCAGACACCTGGAAGTGGTTACACACTTGCTCCAGCTTGCAGACTAGTTTTGGACAGTCAGGTGTATGTATGAGCAAGTGGTCTTTATTTGGAGCAATTAAAATTCTAACATTCTCTTCTCTTGACATGCAATTACTAGGGCTCTGCTGTTCCCACTAATTGCTCTTGCTGGGGACATTGGTGAGGAGCCAATGATTTTGATGGGTAGTGGATTATCATTTTTACTCTGCTACCTGAGAAAAAAATCATTTGCAAAATCCCATGTGTAATTAGCAAGACTCATGATTAATTGTCCTGCAAAATTAGCTTCACTGTTGCTTTTATTTTACTGCTTCAAATATTAATTAATGTTAACTCCTTTCCTTCAGTCGTAGCTTTTGAATATTCAACATGGCTTTGAAAAATTAGTCAGGGCTTCTACTTGCATTAACATGCTGGAGTTTGATTTCTGAATAAGTATTCTGATTTAAAAGATCACACGTGGGTCATAAATAATTTTTATAGGAGGACAAACAAAGCATCAAAGCATCATGGGAAGGCATTCATGCACTAACTGAAAGTAAATTGTTTCAGTAATGATTCATTCCCCCAGTGCTTTTAGGGAAACATCAGCAAATATGCAAAACACTGGGGCAAAAAAAATATTTAATGCAGCAATCAATGTACATCTTTTCAAAGTAGCAAAGTGAAAGGGGTAAAAATAATGGTGGAGTTTGAGCAATTGCAGGATCTGTTCTGTTTCTAGAAATTAAAGGTTCCCATGTTTTGATGGTCCAAGGCAGAAAATTACAATTTTCTGTATGTCAATGCCATCTGCCATAGTGCTCTCACAACTCTAGTCTATCTCCTACTCACTATGATGGTGACAGAAAGCACAGAAAGGACCTAGTGATGACTGTTCTTGGGTCACTGGTATGCTGATGAACTGAATTCACGGGACAGCTTGTTAAAACCAACAGCAAGATGTCCTGATGCCCCAAAGAGCCTTGGCTTCTGGCTTAGCTGTGTTTTCATCATGCCAGAATAACTCACAGAAGTCAGAAGAGAGCTTTTTCCAAGAACTGCAGGTAACTCCCAGCATAGCTGTAGCACCACATGTAAAACACACCTGCACACCAGTATAGGCTGAATTTTGCTCCTGCATCAGTCCTTGCTTTATTTCTTCTCTGTGTTTTGAGCATGCAGCTAGATTAATTTCTCCACACTTCTGCAGAAAAGCCCTTGCCTTCCTAGATATTCTTCTCACTATGCAATAATCTCATTGTAATCTTGTCATAAAGCTCCAAGTTGACCCCAGGAGAGAGCAGCAGGGATAGAGGTGACTGCATGGTTTATTGGGCAACATACTTGGCTTCGTTATCAAACCTAACAAGTGAAGCAAATTTCAGAAATTCTGTCTCACTCACTCTTTTCATTAAAGTGTACTGTGCTTCTGACAGCATGTGGTTGATTTTACTTGCTTTTTTCAGTCAAGTGAATGAGCTCTTTTGACAGTTTTTCCAATGTTGACTTACCTTTATAACCGAAATTAATTAAAAAATCAGACTTGAATCTGACTTTTGTTTGGTTACAAGTAGTGATTCCAGAACTCTTTACAAGCTCATTAAAGAGTCTTTGTCAGTCTTAATATCTTTTTCTATTATCTTCCTAAATCTCAGCTTTAGTGACTGGCTTCAGTGTCAGTCTTTTGGCCCTGTTAATAGGCTCAGACACATCCTTCTCTTCTTGGCATTGAAAAGGCCATTGTAGATGTGTATTAATTCAGAATTTCTGTAGAGCCTCAGAATGTTTTCCTACGTGAGAGAAAACTAAGAAAGAAATTCCAATCTGGATTCAAGCATTAAGAAAGGTTTCACATTTTCCTTGGAACTTTGGGGACCTTTGAGTAAATGAAAGACTCTGTGAGCCTTCTGCTATTCATCTGTAATTGCTTAGTCAGGTGCAACCATTAAGCCAAAATTGATTCACATGCTTTTCTAATTTCAAGAGAAACATTCATGTATAGTAGTGGTTGCAGAGAAGGAAGCAGGAACACTTTACAGATGTGCATGTATGGGATGCTTGCTAGAAAAATTCTAATTTTTGTCTCTGTCGTCTGCTCTTCGAAACCTTTTCTACACGGAAAACAACCATCATCTATTCTGATAAGAACACATCACTTTTCCTGTGCAATCACAGCCACAGCAACAATTTTTAATGAAGTAATAAACAGCTTTCTTTCTCTTAAAAATAAAACTTTAAAAAGTCGCTACTGTGTTAAACAGCCTCATACCACGGTATCATCCTGCAGCACTCTACCAGAGAGTAACAGGGATTTGCATCACAGCTAAGGTCTGGGGGGAGAAGTCTCATTCTAAAGTTTAAATAGGAAATATTTCAGATTTATTGCTTTGCAAAAATGGAGGCTTTGGTCTACTAAATCAACATAAATCAACACGAGCAAGTGGCTTCAAGTTTAGAGTCACAGGCACATTGGTCATTATCTGAGTTTCTTAATTAGTAGGCAAATGTTTGGAGAGACTGGATAGCTGATTTTGCAAGGATCTGTTTAAGTGCCGTTGATTAGGGAAATTTAACGTTTTGCAGAATCTGGGTGTAAAACAAAAGGAAAGTAACAAACTTCAAGCTCTCTGTATTCCTTTACCATTTCTTGAGGTTTTTTTAATCCATATTTGCACATAACATCCATTTCACAGAATGTGGATTTGTATTGGTTATTTGAAGGCCGGAATCCATCCTTAGTTACATTTTGATTTTTTATTTGGAATGAGAATGTAGCTTCAATAGCTGTGGATTTGGCTGTGCTTTGTAAAAACACGTTTTTGAGAAGGGAAGGGTAACCCCTTGTTTCTGGAGCATGGGCAGAGCTCCAGCCAGCACAAAGCTGTCTCTACCTGCTGCATTACCAACATCCTGATCAGCCTTTGGGGAGGCTGGATTTCTCTTTTCCACCTATCTTTCCATCTTAGCTTTTTTAGTTAGAAAAAAAATCCAAACCAAACTATGGGCAGAGAAACCTTTCCTTGTCTTTCTCTTCTAAACAACTATCCCTTTAGCTTTTTCCACTGATTTGCACTCTTTCAAATGCGAGCAGGAAATACAAAAGTTATAAGATTTCCAGTTTAAAAAAACAAACCATTTGACATGTGGGGAAGGACAGATAGGAATTAAAGACTTTTTTTCTTTACCTCTTAGGAATTAAATACAGCTCCTTCCTAAAAATTGGCCTCTACCAGGAGGCTAAAATACTCTGAAGGTTAGCTACAGCTCTATCTGCTGCTGTGATGGTATTTACTGGATGATGAATATATTAGTTAAAATTCAGATTGATTATATGGAGGGGTAATGTTGATACCATATTTACTGTTTTCGTGTAGTCCAATCATTTGTGTGGAAAGAGTGGTAAGAAAATAACTTAAAGGTGACACTGTCTGAAATGCAGGAAATGAATAGTGCTTTATAAATAATATATTTCTCCTATTATATTAATTTTTCAAAATAAGCTTAGACCTAAGTGTAATGTTCGATCAGTAGGTGCATCTATACTAGTGTATTATTAGTCTGTTTAGTCACATCTAGAAATACGTTCTTCATATTTGTGGTTGCCAAAGTAAATAGAAATCAATGAAAGTAGCAAAAGTGCTGAAGTCATTTCAATAAGTGAAGCGCTCATTAATTTAAATTTCACACTTGACATTGTTACAGTCTAATCATAGAAAATAAGGCATTGACTTCTAAATATGTTCTGAGCCAGGGAGGAGTCCTGCAACTTTGTTTTCAAAGTGGCATTGACATTAGAGGGAAAGACCTCTGACTGCAGCAGTTTAGGCAGATGGTAATGGTATGGTAAACTTTCTCAAAAGCCTGAAGTCCATTCATATGGATGACATAAGCTTGAGGAGTTAGCAAGCAAGCAATATTGAGGCACTGGGACTGAACATGTTCTAAAACATCAAAAAGCTCTTCCTGCCGTTTTCAAACATCTAAAAATATGTGTGAAGCCTGTTCACAATTTAATGGGAAATATACAGAGAGCTGGGGGTGGTTATACAGGAAATTAGAAAAGCCTCATCTCATCAGAGTGAAAGAAATATGCCATCATATAAGAAAAGTAATTGGAGGGGTGTGTCAGTTCTGTTGATGTCAAGCAGGTGTTCATAAATTAGAATAAACATTTATAATTGATATTAGTATTTAAATTACACTGAAGAGAGATACCTAACTTGCCTCTTTCTCTCCTTTTTAAAAAAGCAGTTTGGGAAATGCAATTTTCCCCAGTTATCTTAGCCAACATAGACTGATCCTCTACTCACCTGCTTTTCTGTGAAGTATCCAAATCACATTGCATAATGCAGCATACAGTGCAAGTAACTTGGAAGGAAGACTACTTTGCAGTTGCAGTAAATAGCTTTGCTCTTAGGTAATGGGGGCAGGTAGGTGACATTAAATTGGTGTTTTCTGTTTGATAGGTGTAAGGATGTAGTCTCACTTCTCTTTGTTGTCTAATCAGTTCCATAGTCATGGAGAACTCCCACTTATGAACGTACTTCATTCTTCCCACCTTGAGAACATCCTCTGTTGCTTAGAATATTCAAGAGAAGCCAGGATTCCTTAGCATCCATGACATAAATGGCACACAGATGCCTTCCTGTCAACCCTTTTGAAGAGATAACTTTGCTTGGACTTGCTGCTAATGCAAGACCCTGCCAGTGATTAGTTCCCTGTTAATAAAATGCTACTGATTGTTGTGAAAACTTTTTTGATCTGGTATATGAATCATGACTGAGAGTTTAAATATTAATCTTGTGGTTTGTGCACAATATATTTAAGAGCAACAGTGGTTTTTTTTGCTGTTACAATCTCTCACTTAAAACAGGAAGAAATCAGTAATAATGGTAAGAACAGCCTTAGTATGAGATTATGGTGTGCATCTGAATGCACTGCTAGGATTTCTGAAGTCTAGTATTTACTCAGATCTTTAATAATAATCTAATCAAAAAGCAGAAGACTGTAAAAATGTTCATGGTGTTTAAGTGCCCTATTGTATCACAGCTCTATCTGGCCTAGTTTTTCACCAGATTCCACTGTAAATTGGATAAACTATAAGAATATCCATATGAATTGGAGACCAAACCTCTTTGAAAATTTGGCCTTTAATCTAGCTTTTATGTATCTGTGCAACATTACTATTGGTTTTTTGGTTGGTTGTTTAGGCGGGGGCTTTCTCCAGCAACAAAAACATTCAACAGAAATTTTGACTTTATATTTACATCCTTTGTGGACTTTAATTTGTGTATAAAACTGTCAGACCCACTGAGCTAGTGATTGTTTTATCTTGCTTGGTACAGTTTGAAGTTGCTATGTAGTAACTTTACATTTTAAAACCTGTCCAGTTCCAGTCTGATATGAAATGGCAGTAAAACAGATTCTTCTTGGAAGGGTTCAGACAATATGTATAATACAGGATTACATTCTTAAAACAAGTTATTACTGAGAACTCTCCTAATAAATGAAACAGTTGGGAAAGTGATATACTAAAGGGCTTAAATCAGTGCAAGGTGGTGGTGTGCCTTCCTTTTGACCAATGTGCCTTTGGGGAATAAATATTTGTGTTGTAATTTACAAGCTACTGTAAGTTTTTTTCACACATTTTAAAAACCCCACCCTTTCCTCCCCATTAAATTCTTGTTAGTTCTTTCTTTATCCTTTAAAATCTTCCAACTGGTAGTAAAAAGAAAAGCATTTTTAGTAGGAAACCCAGAGACATATCATAGCTGGTTAAAATACTATCCAAATATATTTTATTTGCTGTAAAACTTTCGTCAGATAATATCTCTGTGGTAAAAAGCAGAACAGTCCTGTTTTACCCTTCTGTTGGAACTTGTGAACCTTTTCTGACATTCCTGTGGAGTTACACTTGAAGCATTGACTGACTGTCCATGTTTACACGTGTGTATGTATGTGGGGCTCCTGTCCTGTGCATCCCTGAATAAATGTCCTGATCTGCGAGCACTGGGATTGAGGAAGAGAAGAGAGGTTGCAATAAGGGTGCTGTGGTCTTCAAGTCCTGACCTTACAATATCCCACTTACCAAGTAGGTGTAAAATTTCAGTGTGAGGTAGTATTTCTGTCCCAAAGTTTGACTCATACAAACTAATTTTTGCACCATGTATAAGCTTTGAGAACTTGCTCTATTTGTGTGAAAAGCATGCAAGAGTTTCAGTATCATTTAAAAAAATTCTGGAATGAAAAGGGGTGATGTGGGGTGAGCAGGAATAGAAGAGGCCTTGGAGGAGACAAAATGATTTGAACCATCTGCAAGAGAAGGTAGGCAAACAGCTGCAATGGGGAGGGCACACACAAGCGAGGAATGTGTGCAATTAGATTCTGCATCGCATGGGGGGACTATAATTTCATTTTATGTCTTTGTTGGCAATCCTCTCATTTCTTTTTTATTGTGAATGACATCATCAATACTATCATATGGTTCACTAACAGATGGCTTTGCACCATTTCCAGTATGATACCCAGCATATCATGCTGTATTTACCTGCTTTCTACAGAGTATTTTACCTGGAAGGACTGCACTGCTGTGTAAGAATACATTTAACTGGGGGATCTTATGTAGCTCTCAGTGGGAGATAAGGCAATAAACAAAACTTGGATAACATTTTGCTAACTAGTTAATGAAGGAAGGGAATTAACATGTTTTGAATTTGTCTTTTGCTTTTCATTTATTTGTTCAATTTTCTAGAAATGAAAGAATATCTTTCGATTGGAACAAAGTTTCAACTGAAGTGGGGAAAATGAGAACTGTGCCACTGCATGGTGTGCTGAAGAGGGAGCAAAAGTCCTTTTAAACATTTTCTTTCCCCCTTGTAAATTCGTTTTCTGTTCATATGCCAGTTTAACTTTCAAGTAATTTTTAACTTATCTCGTAATCTATGGGCAATTTTGACACTTAGAGAGTACCCTGACTTCCAAAGTCACATATTTGTATGTCTAAATTAATGTACTCTCCTTATAGGTAATCTTTTCTCCCTATATATCTAGAACTGTCACATGGGTTTTTGTGCTCTATTTAAAACCTAGTAATGCACCCAGCTTCACATAAAAGCTCATCAGTTGATGATAACACTAATCCTATAGTGCTGGTTTCTTCTGATCATGCAGGTTAATGGTTGGACTCAGTGATATCAAAGGTCTTTTTTAACCAAAATTCTATTCAGCCCAGTAATGTAGTTTACAGTAACAGCTTCATATACTTGGTCTTCTGCAGAAAAAAGCTGTTAGAGAAGTGTGCTGCTTGGTGACATATTCAGGGTAATCAACTCAGCTCCCAAAACTGCACTATTTGGAGTCAGTGGAAATGCTGCATGAAGGAGGACTGCACACTCAGGCTTTGTGTGATAAAACTAAGAAAACTGTGATAAGATTAGCAGGAAAATAGAATTGTATGCTATAGCAGAAACCAAAGGATGGGGGATCCTTTATGTTGTGGATAGCAGATCTTCAGAAATCATTGACAGAGCATCTTGTAGATACTTACAGTTTACAATGGCTAAAAGTGGGGGTGGAGAGGTTTATTGATGGTTTGTAAATGTGTAAGAATGACCTCTGCTTCAGGATGTCAGCAAGCTGAAAGTAGAAAGAGGCTGGAAAATAAGAGAGAGAAGCATGTCTCCCCTCTTATTCCTCCACAGACATCTGCTTATGACCTTGGAGGCAGAGTAAAACAGTAGCTGGACCTGCTGAGCTGAAGCACTTTGGCTCTTCTGAAACACAGCGGAGCTCTAGTAATGAAACCTTTAAATAACAACATGCTAATAGGTTTTCTGGTGTACAAAATGAGAATAATATCTATCTGCCCTGTTGTAAGTTGGGTTTGGTACATCTAAGTCCTTTTCTCACTGATTTTACAAGGTGATAAACTTACAGACGGAAATTCTTTTAAGCCATAAATACCATGCATGCTATCGTGCCTAAAAGTACAGATAAAGCCAATGGGATGCTAAAACCAGTAGAAGTGCATTCCTTCTCTACCTGGTTGCTCAGCTGAAACTGTCTGCTATCAGTTTGGGGTACGGTGTTTGACCCTTGTCTGTAGATATAAATGAAATAGAGCTCTCATCACTTAGTCACAATGCTCTGAATGACAAATTTCTACACAGCAGTTGACCTGAAAAGTGGAGGCTTAACCTCACATGGAAGCCTCTGAAGTTTCTTGTATCTGCTTTATTTCTGTAAACATTCTCCAGTCTTTCCCCATCATCTTCTTTACAGACAAGAGTCCTACAGTTGCAGACCTGGTCTTTCAATTTTATATTCTGTTACACTCTTCTTATTTTGTGTTTTTCATATTATGTGGCTCTGGAGGAAAAGGGGAGTAACATCCACCATACTTCTCTTGAGTTTGTGCTATAAACTAGCTAATCTTTTTAAATTATCATTTCATGTATTGCAGGAGATGCATTCTATGCATACTTTTTATCATGCCACGGTATTTGCAATGTTACTTTAAGGTTTCCCCATCACCAATCTGAGTAATATAGGTAATAAATTGTAGAACCTGGTAGGGCCTGATTAAAATACAAAGTTGTGAGCATAATACTGAGAAGTGATGTGTACATTCATTATCTTTTACTAATCATCAGATCCACAGTGTGAAACCAAAGGAGAAAAACAGTTGATGTGCATACTATTACATTTCCTGAACATGGAATTTACATATGAAAATGGAATTATCAACTCAAGTCTTTGAATCACACTAAACAGAAAGAGAACAGAAAAAATTCTGGAGCCAGTGCCTTAAACCTCCAGCATTAAACATATGCATTAAACAATATATTATTTATTCTTATCCTTTCTAAAATTTCCCATTGATTATAGAAATGCCAGTAGTAACATTGTGTTCCAAAAATGTGGAAATTCAGAGATGATGCACAAATAACTTGTAAATTGGGATCATTGGTTGAACTCATGCTAGGAGAAAATTGCTATTTTACATCAAGAAAACTATTTATGTTTTCTGTTCCCCTGGACAAAAGCAAGAGGCAGAGTGTAGTGCATCATTATCATTCAGTTCTACTGTATAATTTCATTCTTAGAAATGAGACACTAGCAATTTCATAATTTCATTTAAATCAAAAGATTGAAATATTATTGCATTTCATTTATTCAGATGAAAGAAATTTTTCTCTATCTGTCTTTTGATGTATGCTGTGGATTTTTCTTGGGCATTGGGCGGCACTTTAAATTACATCCCAGAGACTAAAAGTGAAGGATTCCAACCCAGAAGGCTGAAGAAACTTTGTGTGTTTTGGAGAGGTTCTTGAACAATTTCTATACTTCTTTTTTGCTGTCAAATAATGAAAAAGGTCAGCCATATCTGTTTCCACAGCTCCTTGTTCAAATTTAGAGGGAGATTAAATAAGATTCAGTTATGTTCTTCAGTTCAATTATAGCAGATTTTTCTGCAAAATCACAATGAGGAGTTAGAGTGGGGACTTGACTGCTTGCCTTGAAATTTTTATTTTTCTGTTTGCTGTACTGAGTGGTACATGAGCAGATGGGGAAAAACATAACTGAATTTCTTCATCTTTTCATTTCTGTGGAAAATGGTAAATATATCACTTAGAGGGGAATAGTCCTGTTATTCTTCCTATGTGCTTATGACCATCTTCCACATTTTTATGACTATTTAGCCTGTTTTATAAAGTGATCTATTTGCATATAACATAAGAGGAAATGGATTTCTGGTACTCCATTAGATCAAGTATCTTGTCTATGCTTGGGAATGACCAAAAAGACAAAACAAGGCTGCAATGAATATTCCCAGCATAATATTCATGCTGTATTGCCTGAGCTGTGGCACAACATCTTCCATGAGCATTTCTGTCTTTTCAAAAGGCAGGCAGACATTCTGCAACCATGACAGCACCATGAATACTTGCATATAAAAGACCAGAATGTTGTATTTACTACAGAAATTATGTAGTTATTGCAAAAATCTGGGCTTATGATCCCACTTAGAAAGTTCTGGTTTGTCTTCTTGGAGGCACTTCAGGTTCCAAATCCCTGTGGCAGCCAGAATTGATGTAACTGTCCTACAGAGACACAGTGGCCTTCCTGTTCTCTTTCCTACTTTTCAAGTTCCTGTAATGACTTTCAACAAGGTAATGTAAAGGAAGGAGGATCACATTAGAAATCTCCCTCCAGCTCCCTGTCCTTGCAGGCACAAGCCTGAGAAACAAATTCTCTCGGCTTCATCTACAGAGGATCAAACACCTTCTGCTGCTGTTCCCAGGCATTGTTAATTGTTGTTAATTTCCAACACCTCATTAATTATTTGCTGTTAAAGATGTGAGTGAGGCAAATGCCCTTCACCCATGGATAGTCACAAGAATGGATCATTAATAACTACAAAAATTTTTTACTTTTCAAGTTGAAAGGGAACTTGTATAAAAGTCATGTTGTTTGCAGAAAAAGCCTGTCAGCTTTCACTTTTATCTAGAACATTTGGTCACTCACTGCACGGACATTTGGTATTGACAGCGCTGTGAATGACTGAAAATCAGTATTAGATTGTAGCCTGAAAACCAGAATTGGATTATTGGCTGATCATCTTTCACGATTTTAGCTGCAGTGACTGAGTAACTGCCAAAGAGGGGCAGTAACTTCTGCTTCTGCAGCCAAGTCCAAGCAGAATTGTGAATCAAAGTTGTCATTTGCCATTGTTCACAGCCTGGTATAGTCACTTTAATTAACTTTTTTATTTTTTTTATTAATACATAAGGCAATGAATTTCAGCTTCTGGGAATTTACACATGACTCCTCTGTGCCTCTTTAATGGGCTCCACACATTCTTCAGAGAGTGAGTGGGTTGCTGTTTCAATAATTTCTGGAGTAGTGATTTCTTTAGCTGCTGCAGCTTTTTCCAAAAGGGTCTGTGAAGCAAAGCTAAGAGGTCATCTGGGCAAAGAATGAAGAATCCCATTCTCCTAAGTCAAGTTACTTATGAAAATAATTCGATATGCTGTCCATTGCACAAGAAATTTTAAGCAGAAACAAGAAATGTATCTATCTCTTCTGAGCTATGTTGCACCTTTAATATCAGAGATTATCTTCCAAAGCTAGATTTGAATTCGTGAGTTGAGCCTCAGACATCCACCCTACAAACCAATCACTGGAGGGGAGGTCAGACTGCCCCATAACTGCAGTTCCCAGATGCTGCAGAAATTCCCGTTCTCTACTCTGAGGGGAGAATGGGAGTTCATAATGTTGGATCTCAGCTAATTAGGACAGTACATGAGTAGCATTGCTTTTGTCTTTTTTTCTTTGCTATATGATGTGAGACAATGAAGTAAATAACACAGACTTAAATACTTTCTTCTCTAAAACCTTCTGTGCATATTATAAATCTAAATGGTGCTAGCCTTTAAGGCTGAAAATGGCCATTAGATCATCTGTTTATTTCTGCAGACAGTGAAATTTCACCTCCCCTGAAATTGTCTCACACCTTTTACTGGGCTATGGGATCTTCTCTGTAGGCCTCCAGCTTTGCTCTGGAGAGATCAATAGGCAAGACATCCACTACTGTCCTGATTATTTTACCCCCAGAGCTGATAAGCCCCAGTGATTAATGATTTGGTAATCAAAAGTAAATGTTTTCTGTAAAAAATGCAGGGACTTTGCAAATGCTTAAATGCTATCCTCAAAAAATATTCACTGCATATTGCAAACTGAGAATTCGATTAAAACAGTAAATTATGTCCTATAGCCTTGTCTCGAGTTTCACTTAAAAAGAGATAAAACCTTCCCAGGAAGTGTTTTCACCAGATGCCAGATCTGTATTTGTTTTAGAAGAGCTGAAGCATAATGAAGTACCTGACTTAAGACTTTACAAGATAAGAAGTGCCTGGCTGGTGCTAAAGCTTCATTTTTAATTCATTCTTTATTATGGGAGTTGTTCTCTCTGGGAGGGTGAGCTGTGATCAGGAGCATAGCCAGGACAGATAAGGAACATGAACCCTGGCCTGAAAGCTGACAAACTACCACAGCTGAGCAGTCAGTTATACTGGAGACAGATCTTTTTTGGGGACTAGTTCAAGCTGAATTTATTCTCAGTCACCTCCAAGAAAGACTCACTAAAAATGGAATGCACCACAATGATATATGACTTTTAAAAGTTTATAATCTATGTGCCTACAGGTTTCTGTCAGGAGGTAATAAGAAAAGAGAATACAAGCAAGCCTTCCTCTACACATGTGCATACCAACATGTACACCTGCTAATACAGACATAGAAACTCATATGCATATATATAATGAAAATTACATATTACAGTATTTATTACAGTGGACTTCAGACTTAATCAAACAAAATCACAACCAACTGGGTTTAATGAATTAGAAAAAACTAAACCCAGGAGACCATGAAGCCATATGGATGTTCTCTTTAATATATTTTGTTGGAGGAACTTCATATTTGGTTTGAAAATTAATTTTGTGATTCCAGTTTGGGTTTTTATGTGTTCTACTGTGGTAATTATTTTCTTGGTTTTCATCATGAATGGCATGTACTCCTTAGCGTTTTGCATTTACCTTGCTTGTATTGCAATGCAATTTCTTTGTGGAGAAAGCAATGCACCACTGCATTATGTCAGCCAGTGCCTAGCATGGTGCCTAAATGCTCCTGTGTACTACTTCAGTATAATTAATGTATGGTCATGATGCTTCTGTTTCTCCATTTCTTTTTGTGCCGGAAACTGATTTGATTCATGACTCCTGTAAAAAGTTTAATACTTGGCAGTCCGGAGCCTCACATTTCCATATTGGAGAGTGACCAGGAGTAACAAACAAAATTTTTAAAGGAAGCAAAATTGCTGGAGATAAGGTATAGATGGTATTTGCATATGCACATACTCTACTTGTGTCTCCAAACAGTGTGCAAACAAACACACATTTGTAAATAAAAGCTTGATTGCGATGGACCAAGATTTGGTTCTTCATATCCTATGAATATATTATTTATTATGTTGAGGGTGTGTTTATCTTTAATCTGACCAGAGAATGTGAAGTCTGTTTTTTAATTACCAGCATAACATTTTATAGTTCTTCAGTTGTAAGCAAAACTCTTTTTCATTGCAAAACAAAAGCAGAAATCTTACAACCAGTGTATTTATCTCTCTTCAGGGGCTGAGGGTTAATATCCAATAGCTCATAACATCTTTATTATAATGCATTTATAATGATTTACTGGAATGACTCTGTAGCTAAGTATCTAATGTCAAAGACTAGATTTGGTGTGGTGGAAAATGTCGTATCCTTGGGTAGCTCTAGGGAAAATGAGGCCTCAGTCAGGGCTTTCCGTATAATTCTACTAACTATAATAAGAATAGGGGTAATTGCATTAATGTCAATTAAGCTATTAATAATGCCCATCTTGTCACTCCTAAATATAGCAGTCACTCATACATGCTACGGTCGCCTGTAAAGACTGTACGCAAATGAGAACATGGCTTATTTATGCTTTAAAATCTGCCTGACAACCAGTCTTGTATCTCTTGTATACCATCAAAATAGCTACTATTTTGGAGAGAAACCACCTAAGGTGCCTGGAGAAGCCATGTCCTGTAGCTGTGATATTGATCACCTCATACCACACACACAGCTCCTTCGTAATTTGTGTCCCCTCCAGGATGCCAGCAGAGCCCTCTCTGTCACTTCCATTCATGCCACAGGAAGTTTTGCCATGGCTGATAGTGAAGTTGTTTACAAGAATGCTTGCATCATCTCTGTGCACTAGAAGAAATGTCATCTCTGTTGATGACTTTAGGTTTCCAGTATAGTAGGCCATAGCTATGGGTGCAACTGCCCTTGCTAACCATCGGTTCTGGGCTCTACTATTTTGGCTGCCATTGTGAAACAAAATTCTGTTTCTAATGCCAATTAGAGGGTATTAGTTTGTCTTAGGTAGGATTACCACTAAACAATTTAAAGACAGAGTTCTGGAGTAACGCAAATGGACACACATTCTCCACAAAACATGCACAGATCTATATTTACTAAAAGAGTTGCTGGAAATTGAGCAATAGCTTCACAGAATCAAAGTCTACTTGCTGTGTCATGCAGTGCTTCAACGATGGTGGTCAAATGTTCATCACCAGCTACAATGTGCAGAAAACCAACATTAGCAAATTTCAAGAGTTATCAAAGGAGTCACTCACAGAATTGCACTGTCCTTCAGACAAGAGGGGAGAAAAATATGAGAGGAACATTTTAGTCAGAGCTTGTGACAAATGAGGCCATGGCCAATTCCCACAGGAAGACAGTGAGAAGTACCATGATGTGCCTACATCAAGGAGCAGGAAAGGAGGCAACAGATGATATGTATGCATTAAGGGCAAGAGAGGAAAGGGAAGTGAGAATGAGACTGGAATTGTTTGTGAACACCTCTTGATACTCTAATGCTGCTCAACCACCTCCCATCTCCAGAGAACCCAGGGTAAGGTTATAATAGGTGAACTCATTTTTGTAATAAAGTTGGCTGTAGCTCTAGGCCATAAATCACAAGTTCAAGTGCTCAAACTTGTACATTTCTCTCTTGCCTCACTCTCTATTTATACTTTGATATGGATGAATCACTGAATCGAAGGCAGGAAGAGAGAGTAATTCTTTCATCCCTATAGAGAATAATATATTTACATATGAATTATTAGGCATATTTTCTGGAGAGATACATTCTATTTTCTTCTACCAAAGGAAAATATAATTTCAATGAACCTGCTATTCTTTTCATATTATTCAACTGACTTCCTACCACAAAGTTTTAATGAGCCTACAACTGCTGTGAGTGCTAGCCATTAGATGAACTGCACTGTATCCTGTGCAGCTGAATCTTACTCCTGACTCAGCTTTCATTTATTCCTTCCTTACATGTTCCAGTGAATTTCTTGTTCCATTGAAGTTAAAATATCCTCAGTGATGCACTGTGTCTCAAAATCATGTAATCTTTGCAATTATTAGCATTTTAAGAACAGCTTAAAGGAGACATTGATACCTCCTTGTCCATTTTTGTCCCTTTTGAGTCAAAACTTTGTCATCTCTGTTAACTAAGCATATTTGAAACAGCTGTTTAAACCCTCTTCCCTCATTTTAAGTTCTTTCATAACTCGTCCCTTTAAGTACAGGTCCAGTAAAAATGGCTTCTCTGTTTAAATAAGGGTCCAATGCAGAATGAGAATGAATGTTGTCATATGAAGTGCATTTCAAATGTAATAAAGCAGAAAGGAGTTCCTGGCCCCTGTGTCAGTTGTAAGAGGGTGCATACTGTGATCACTATAGCTCAGTGGCTGCAAAGCAGAAAATGAAGATTGTAAAAACGTCACATAAAGAAAAAATGCACAGTGGATTCGTTTTGCGATGCTCATAATTCAGTAATGCCTTTAAGTAGCTAGAAGAAATATAATAAATGTTTTTCCACAACATTGATCATACTGTATCAGAGGAAATATTAGTGTGCAGGGAGCCATGATTATGCTGGTAGTAATTCTCATTGCAGGAAACTCCTAGAAGATGGGACCCTTTATAGGCTGAACTTTTATTGGCTGCCGTTATTTACCTTTAAGAATACACCTAATACACTGTCTTATAGCTAAATATTTTTGTGAAAACTCAAACCAGCAACTGTCAGTAAATCAAAAAACCTGCTACCACTTTATAGAATTTATGTTTTATTATGAACAGTCTGATAAGCTCTGAGATACAAAAAATGACCAATCGACCAAAACAAATTTTCCTGCTGTGTTCCAGAATCTGGGTTTGGTCAGACAGGTTTATTGTGCATGATCTCATCAAACCATTTTCTTTAAGTATAAAGTGTCCTCAAGAAATGTAATGCAATGTTAGATTAGGCAATAGATTAAAGTACATGGTTATCTGAAGGTTATAACCAAACATACACAGACCACCATGGATGATCTCCTTACTGTACTGCCAAACCCACCCAAAGTCATCCAAACATGTCTGGCCTTTGGTCTGGGTGAGGAGCCCAGTGTGGGTTCCCAGCGCCAGCCTGCTGCTCCTCAGGCTGGCAGGATGCCACAGTGCTGGGGCAAGGTGTGGGTCAGCCCTGCAGAGAGGAACCACTGGGGAGGCCAGCCAGGGATGGCACATGGGCACTGGGACCAAGGAAGGAGAGCACAGGTTGAGGTGAGGAACAGGGAATGTACCAAAATGTTCTTCCATGGATGCTGAGGTGGCCATTCCTCTGCACTGTAGGGGCTGGAGAGGCTGAATGGGATGTGAGAAGAGCTTGCCTGCCAAAGTGTATGTTGCTGGCTTCTGGACTCTGAAATACTGTATTGTCTCTAGAGAAGGCACTAAAATATTCATGTCCATTTATCATTTAACTCATTTTCAAGATGATGGTTGAACATGGTTACAACTTTAAGCAAGGAACTATGCTTTTGTATTTCCAAAGTGCTGCTCACAGGCCTAACTCCTGCAACAGGACCTGCTGGGCCAGGGCCTGAACAAGCAAGTCCATTCTGCTTATCATTGGGTCCTGCAGAGCCTGGTCTTGTAAGATAGGAATTGGTTTTGTTTCCTTGATAGACAGGCAAAAGTTTGATGTGATTATTTGCCTGAACAGATGTTGCCTCAGTCCTTAAATTTTAATAATGCGCAGCTTTTTTACTGAAAGACACTCTGTGGCTTTTCTTACATTTAAAATAGCAGGGTTATATTTTCTTGCCTGGAATAAAAAAGACAACCACACTCCCTACTATATGCTGGTAGCCTGGATTGGAAACTGAAGATCAGTTCTGTATGATCTGTTCCTTGGCAGTGTCTGTGTTTTGTGACATGATCTTAGGCAAGTCATTTAAACTTTCTGTGGTTTAATCTATCTATCTTAATAGTAATTAAAATAATAAGCACATCTCTTAGCAGCTACTGCATGGGAATTAAATAGTTAAAGACCTTTGGCAAGTTGTGTCAAAACAAGGAAACTGCAAGGCTGGGAATTATCAAATGCAGAAATTCTTGTGCATCTTCATATAAGTTTTTTCAATAACGGGGGTATTTATTGCTCCTGTGAATGAATTACTGTGACAATTCTTTATTCTATGTAGCTTTATATATATTGCATACATGTATGTTGTTCTGGGGGAGTCTTCATTTGCATATGAATATTAACGTTTTAAATGCAGTGATCAAGAGTGTTACCTTGGTAAAAAGTACATCTGTTGCTATAAACTTGACAGAAAGTGCCATAAAGGAGGAAGGGCGGAATTAAAACAGAAGCCCTAAGTGGCGATTGATGCTAAGATTTGTCAGAGTTTTGCTTCAGAGGGGAATACACACTTCTGGGTAAACGGTGTGATGATGTTCAGTGCTGTCTTCCAAACGCAGAAAAGGAGGCTGCTTTGACCGGCTAAAATCTGCCCATGGATACAATGAGCCGATTTTACAGCAGCTCAAGATGTGTTGCTCTGACTCCGCGGTTACCTTTTACCCCGAAGGGGAAGAAGAGCGATGGCTTGCTGTATTTTCAGCGCTGTCTCGGGCGGGCACCCGTTGCTGCGGGCGGCCGGGGCACCGTTGCTCACCTGCGGGCAGGAGCGCAGCGCCGGGGGAGCCGCGCCGGGCCGGGCGGGCGGGCACCGCGCACCTGCGGGCGGGGGCACCGCGCACCTGCGGGCGGGGGCACCGCGCACCTGCGGGCGGGGCACCGCGCACCTGCGGGCGGGGCAGCGCGCACCTGCGGGAGGGGGCACCGCACACCTGCGGGCGGGGGCACCGCGCACCTGCGGGCGGGCACCGCGCACCTGCGGGCGGGGGCCGCGCACCTGCGGGCCGGACACCGCGCACCTGCGGGCGGGGCACCGCGCACCTGCGGGCCGGGCACCGCGCACCTGCGGGCGGGCCGAGCACCGCGCACCTGCGGGCGGGCCGGACACCGCGCACCTGCGGGCGGGGCACCGCCCGTGCCGCTGCTCTGCCCGGCTCACACTGCTGCAGCGCCCAGGGGCTGGCCCGGTGCTAGCACACAAAAAAACCATCGCCTATTTTATAACAGATTATATCTATTTTAATCTAACTTAGTCTGGGTTTACATAAAATGAAACACCTGTAAACCCAAATATTTTAGTTGTTCTGCATACCTGTATCTGCCCACGTGAACGGTGAGGAAGCTGAATGTAGATTGACTCATTGTCGGTGCGACCTAATTTAAAACAAACTAGACCAAGCATTTTTATTTTCACTACAAATATCAGTGGAACTTCTGATTTTGAAAATAATTTGCTCTTTTGAATATTTTTGGTTCTTTTATTTTAAATCACAGGTGAATTTTTGCATTTAGTGTTATTGACTACTGTATTTCTGCTTGCTCCTCTTTTTCAGGAAACAGTGAAAAATGGGAAGTTGGTTCTTCTCCTCAATTCTAGAACAGATATGAGTCAGGCTTTGTCATTCCTCAATCAATTCTGTTCTTAATATATGAATTCTTATGCTTCTATGAGAATTCTCTTTTTATATTAAAAAATCTTTTAATTATATTGAGAAATTGCCAATTGTCATGAATTCAGCTGAACCTCTGTGTCCCTTATTCCCCTTCTTTTACCTTTTCTTGAATGTTAGAGTACATAAATTGTAGAACAGTTACAGGCTTAGATTTTAGCTATGGGATTTCTTTCTGTTCTTGTACATTATCACAAAATTATGTTGCTTGCCATCTATGGGATGCTTTGATCCAAAATTTCAGTCATTGTTTCCACATTTAGGGGCTGGAATGAACATCAAAGAAGTGGGTGTACTGAATTTACTGAATGC
The DNA here is from genome assembly GCA_030060385.1 of Muscicapa striata striata. Classification (NCBI taxonomy): domain Eukaryota; kingdom Metazoa; phylum Chordata; class Aves; order Passeriformes; family Muscicapidae; genus Muscicapa; species Muscicapa striata. Next base: position 809,530 of record JAREIS010000056.1, on the reverse strand, counting down.
CAAAGCAAGTACAATAACATGCAAAGGATATAAGCAAATCCCAAAGGTAAAATGTGCTGCCAAATCTTGCACATAATAGAAGCTCTAAAGTGACAGTCTGTCTTTGACAAATGCATAATGATATCAATGCCAAGGGAAGGAACTAGCATGCTGAAAGGTGAATAAAAGAGTTGGGAACAATTCACTACATTTACACATTTCCTCAGTGTGTTTTCACACAACAAGGAAAGCAGATGAGACAAATGTATTAGGTAATCATTGGAGAAGACCGTAAAACTGCTGAGGTTTTTTAGTAACCTGGGTATTTTCTTGCCTTGTGATGAGTTTTTAAAAACAAAACATGGTTAGAAACAATTGATATTCTAAAAAAAAAAAAAAATGCAGTCCACAAGGAATGTAAAAAATAGTTAATTCTCTTATCCTTTGACAAGATCACATTTAATGCCCATATGGTAGTTGCAATATGCTGTTCTCTTTACTGGTTGATGGATTCCTAAATACTTCAAATAGTTGCAAAGACAAGTTAAGGATTCCATATGCATTCACCAGATTTTCCAACACTGTGAACTAACAGATTAATATAAATGGGTACTATAATGTAAAAACATGAGAATCGCTGCACAAAACCTATCAATGTATGTTGTAAAACATCTGAAAGCCACTTGTTAAATTCATTTTATTTTCCTTTCTTTGAAAACAAAATAAAACAAAACTTAAAGCAAATAATAGCTGTAAAACCTGTAACAAAAGGCTTCCTTCTCCAGTATGTACAACACTTAGCAAAGGCGAGTCTTGGGTAGTTTAGCAGATCCTAGAGTGTTCTGGAGAGGAGAGGTTTTTCCCAAGCCTGCATGTTAATGTTCATCAGAGGGAGTCTGACAGAGACCCACTGAACTGCAGCACTCCTGCTGCAGCCACTCAAATATTCTGAAGGAAGTTCTGCTGTAATAAAACTTCAAAGAGATAACAATTGAGGACCTGCTCTTCCCCCATTAGTTTTGTTCCCTGTCTCTGGTAGCTGAACAGGCACCTCCAGTTTTCATATGACTGGTGACTGAAAGCATGGCTGCCACATGTCAAGAGTGCTGCTCAGGTGGTAGGTACATGGCCAGTCAGCATTTTGGCCAGATGATAGCCATGTTCTGGTCATATGACTGGGAAAAAAAGGCTATTCCATCTTTAACAAAGAGAGGGTTAGCCTTTGCAGGAAAAAGTGACATAGTCTTGCCTGGGCTGTGGTTCCTGTATTCCAGCTACAGAGGTGTAAGGAGCAATTTAAAAAATCTAGGTAGGGTAACATTCCTCCTGTTCAGTAACTGAGGAAAAAGCTTCTGACTGGCATGGGGTTGTGTTGAGACTAGAGGGAGTGTTTCCATTGCCTGGGAAAATGGATTTTCACTTGCCATTGACTTTGGGACTGCCAATTAACTCTTCAGGGTGCACCTGAACTTAGTTATTTGAGCTCTTGAAGCATCCCACAGAGGCACATATCTGATTTAAAGCTGCCTCTGTCTTGCTCCTCCTTCTCTCTCCTACCCTGAAACTACAGGTTTTCTACTATGCTTTGGTGAAGTGTAGCAAATAATGTAATTCTTTATACATATAACATCCTGGCTTGTGCAAGCAATTAGGAAACTGAGTGTCGTGCCCAGATGGGGACCTGATTCTCTATGCCTTGGCTCCAGTCCTGCATTAGATTTGTAGGGAGTGTGACCTACATTCTCTTCCAAAGAAGGCTGGGTAGGAAGGGACATCTGGTTTGGATTGTGGTTGCTACTAAAAATCTCCTATGAAGCAGAAAAAAAAGCTGCAAGTGGTCAGGCAGAGATGCATCTGTTATCATAAAACAGGATACATACAATCACCACTGAAGAAACTAGACAAATAGATAATGTAAACTAGATTAGATGGTGTCCAGTACTGAAGGAGGGAATGTCTAATCTTTTGTATTTTGTAGGCAAAGTATCAGGCCCTATGGTAGCCACCTGCTAACACTGAGAACAAGCCTGCTCTGACCACAAGACTGTCTCAGTGATAGTTGAAACCATCAAGAGCTGTGAGATTCATGGACACTTTGCCAAAAAGGGAAAATAGTGGCAATTAAGTCCCATCATCTTCAGGATAGTGGTAACATCTCCTGAATGTCCCTAAAGATATGCTACTTCCCAGAAATCTGGGTCAAAACATCACTATTTCTGCAACTCATCTACTTCATTGATCTCTTCTATTGCACCCTTCTCTCTTGTCACAGAGATACTGCTGAAAGTAATGCTGGGCAGATAAATGATCTGTGGAGCAGGGCAGAGATGTGGGGATCAGAAACTCAGATGGAACTCCTGTAAATCCTGACATTTGACTAGCCAGAGCCTGAAGATGAACGTGCAGCTATGCCTATGACAATGGAAAGATGTTAGTTTACATTGAAATATTAATGAGATTCTGTAAGTTGCTGGGCTAATATTGACCCCACAGTAAAAGAAGAAAAAAAAAAAAATCTTTGAACATTTGCTAACCTGGAAAGAATGGTTTAAATCTTAGAGTTAAGGAGAGAGCTGGCAGAAATCCGTACACCTAAAAAATCACCACCAACTTGAGTGAGGGTAAAAATCTACATATAATAGATAGATACATGTAATAGTTCCTGATAAAGTCACAAAGAAAAGAAACTAAACATGTCATGAGTATTATTAAAAATCACACTGACAAAGATAAAGAATAAAAAAGGAAAACTGAAAATCATAATAATTGATTATGAGTACAGCTGAACTGGAACAACAGAGACTTGGTGGGAGAATTCATATGGCTGAAATATTAATATAAAGGATCTAAAGGATATAGATTCTACAGGAAGGAGAATCAGGTTGAAAGCAAGGAAGGATATCATGTGCTCAGATTTCCAAATGGAGCCATGTACATGATGATAAAGAAGACATCTAGAGTCTCCTACAAAGCACTAAATCTGGAAGTGCAAGCAAAGGATAATTTTGATAATTAAGTACCAGAATCTTCTAAAGCCCTGAAATTTATGTGCTTTAACTATCAAACTGTTGGTAAAGGCATTTGTCAGCAAACTCTTGGTAATGCTAGGTGAATGAATTGAAGGTGAATCAGTCTTCCAAAAGAGCTGAGGTTTGTGGGTTTTTTTCTGTAGAGATTGTTTTCCAATTTTTTGCAAATTTCTCAGATGCTTGCTTACTTTCTACCTCAGCAAAAGTATATTTTGGACTTTCTGAAAAGGTCCCAGGCATCCTCTAAGATCTGTTTTGAAGCAAGGACAGCAATACAACAGGGAATTCACCTTCCTTAGCACTGTGATATTGAATAATGAAAATGTAGGGAGTATGTTTAAAGCTCAGTGAAGATTGGGCTTGTTTTAATTTGAATTCAGCTTAGCTGCAGAGTCCTTGTGTTTGGACTTTGAATTCAGAGCCAGATTTATTTTAAATTTTGCCTTCATCAGAGAAATTATTCTTGTCAGACATCTTTTCAGTGCTATGACTTAATGAGACCTCTCAGCCAGGACTGGGCAAGGCACAACTCATCTTTCTCAATTTGTTGGTTGGGGGCCTATTCTACATTACTTCCTTTGTTGTGCTCACATTCCCAGGCTGTCTCCATACATCCTTCATGCTGTAGTTGGGGGAGCACACTGTGACTGAGCCTTAACTCTCTAAAATCCTGACAGGTGTAGTGTCTCAGGGAGACATTGCCAGGCAGATAATTTTGGGTTCTCTAAATTCCTGTTTCACTCAGTCAAATAGTGCTTGCTGCTGATTTTCTTGGACATTGAAAGGGCCTGAGCAAATTGTCAATACATTCCTTTGTGTGAACAGTAAGAAGCCAAGGTCTGAGGAATGTGCACAAGATATGGCACTATTCCACTGCAGACACTGAGGGCAGCAGTGCTTGGGTGGTGTGATTGTGACAGAACTCACAATGCATAGGATGAGAAAAAGGTAAAGCAGGAAAAGTAAAACTGTTGTCTTCAGGAAGATAAAGTCTTCTGAAGTTAGACAGCTAGGAAGCAAACTCAAGAGAAAAGGATATATGATGCTGTGACAGCTGAAATATTTTCTGATTTTTATTGGATCAGACTCTACTAAATGCACCAACTGGCTAGTGTAATTAACATCAGCTAAAAAGGGTAGAGTCTTTGTCTAGGATAACATAAGGGCAGGAAAAATTTTTTTCATTTTCTTGACACACTTCTTAATTATCCCAAAATTAATCTCATCATGACCACCTGAAATTTGCTAGTAGTTGTTTGGAGAACAGAAGAAAGACTGATGAGAAAATTTTTTAGAAGTCAAATGTGACACCACTTCTTTCAGAAAGGGAGAGTAAGAGAAAAAAATTCTGGATGCCTATTTATCCAAAGTTTTTTCCACAATCCATGATGAATTTTTAAGCCCCAAAAGATGAGAAGAAAATAAGTAGCAGCCAATATAAATTTGTGAAATTCATCCACTTGATGAATAAGAATTCATCAGTAAGTAGTCATGTCGAATTGATTTCATTTCCTCTTAGAACAGAGTAACAGGGCACAAGTAAAGGGGGAAAATGATAGGTCACAGATATTCTGACTGTTTGACACCACATTGCATGGCATTGCCTTGGACAACAATCTCGGGACTTTTAAGACCTAAGCTTGTGTGTTGTGTCAGGTTTTGGGGCACCAAACGCCCAGAAAGACACTAAGGTAGTTAGAATTCAGGGGAGAATAACCAGGTCACAACAACATGACATGTATGAAAAATTGGAAGAAGTGTATTGTATTTCTTTCTCTAGAATAAAAAAGACTGATGGCCATGAGAACAGCCTTTGATTTTATTTACAGCAGCCTTTTACAGGAATTATTCGTTCTCTGTGGAAGATAAAACAGATTTGCTCTGGCAAATTCATACTAGACTTTAGGAAACAGCTTTCTGAGTCTGAAGATGGCAAAACTGATTTTTTTGAGAAGGTTATGGAGTCTTCATCACTGAAAATGTTTAAGAATGGGTTTAAGAGGAACACCTCTTAAATTAAACCTGCCTAGAGAGAGGGCAGAGACCTCCCAAGGGAATTTTATTTACCACTGATTCCCGGACACAAAGTCAAATGTCTGCAAGCTGTGGTTTCTGTGCCATCCAGGGCAGGAGTTCTCTTTGCAGCACCAGAGAATTTCCGTGCTTTACCTCCCACAGGCAGCAGCACACCTAAGGTGCTACAGCGCTGTGCTGGAAGCTGCAGTGTCAAGCCAGATTCCCTCACATGCTCTGGTTTTACTCTCACAGCCTAACACTTTTCTTTAGCACCTGTGCTTCAGTCAGTCTTCTCCAATACAGTCATTTTTTTCCTGTGGAAATGCAGAAAGCTGTTAAATATTTTTTACTTAGTCCTTTACTATACTTGTGTTTTCTCTATTTCTACAGTTGATAGTGAGCATTGACAAAATTTAGCTTAGCAGAAAGCTTTTCCTGAATGTGTAATATTTTGGAATTGTTTAGATTTTTTAGAGTCTTCAGTAAATTAGAGCGTTTGGCTTTTCCATTGTTTCAGAACTAATTATTGAAGTAGCTAAATGTTCAAGAACATAAAAGTGTACAAATGGGTGTTAGTTGAATGGATGTATTAAGATTTTTTTCTGGCATGAAAAGCACAGTATTTATGAGTTAATTTAATCAGAGAAGAAAAATATTGAGTAGGTGATGAAGTAAAAATGATGACTGTGTATTATGTTTTGCCATGCAGCTGAACAAACACATTCAATGACAGACTTTGGCAGGAGCTGCAAAGATGTTCTTGACAATGGCATGAATAAATATTAAGTGTTGTACACAATTCACTGCATTCCAGGCCTTGAGCAAAACCAGGTGAGCTTTGCCTAGAAAATTTGGAAGAAACAATGTAAGCATGTTGGAGAAATGCAAACATCTACAGTATTCTCCTCAGCTGCTTTGCTGTAACATTTTCATTTGCATCAGCAACAGATGCCATTTTTTATCTGCTCTAATTTCATTATACTTCTAGGAGTCAATTAAACTCCCAGCTACTTTAGTGTTCATGGTAGGCACTTCAGTAATGCTGCCCAAATGAAGGACTTTATACTTGCTAAACAAAGTACTTTGATCAGGCTTTATTTCCATTGCTGCAACTAGTTTACAAAAATAGAAAGAAAAATAAATACTTTGATATAATTGCTGGTCAATACAGAAGCAGAAAGATATCTCCTAATAATTTAAAATGAAAATTTGAGGAAATTAAAGAAAGGCTATACAACATGGATGTGGGCTATTGAAAGAATGAATATGACAATATGGAGGAGAATTTCCTTTTAAATATTATTTTTTCTCCAAAGCTGGTTTATAGCCATAGTCTCTTGCTAAAACCTACAGCAATACAAGTACCTCAAGCACACTTGACTGCTGGAGAGAAAAGAGAGATGGGAACACACTGTACTGCTCTACTCTTTATTCTGACTCCATTGAGTGAAATTTAATTCATGTTTGGTCCTCACATCTTCAGTGTTCTGAGGGCTGGTGCTGACAGTACTGTTTTTCATCTTCATTTTTTGTAATCCTGAGAATATTCTTAATTTGTGTTGGACCAATAATTTCCACTGACAAAAATTAAACTCAATATGGAAGTTTCTCTCATTAGTTCTATTCTCTACTGATCTCATTTGCAAGTGCAAATGCTCATTTCAGAAGTAGTGTTTTTAAGAGTAAGCCTCCTTCTGTGTCACTTCAGAAAGCAATCAGCACAGTCTACCTGGAATCTTTAAGCTGTTGTGGCCTGATGATTCTACAAGGGATAGCAATGTCTCTGCTTTACTACATGATGTGTTTGTGTGCCTGGGATTCTTCAGTGAGTCCAGGAAGAATAAGCCTGCAACAGAGAAATCACTGGCCTAGCTGGGGAGAAGAGAGTACAGTTCATGTTCTGCAGTTTCTTTTCTGGAATGAGTCCCAGACATAGCTCAGAGCAGCTTCAGACTCCCTGACCATCTATAGCCTTATAGGTGTGTTTTAGAAGCTAAGGATAGATGTGGTATTAAGCTACCCAGTCCATAGCTCCCCTTTTTTACTTGTTTTCCCTATTCTATGAGGGATGTGAGAGTTTGTAAGGAGGTAAACACCTTCCTGTAAGAACTTCAAAGGGACTGAGCCTGGCACATTTTATTTATGCTATATTCTTTTACTGGAAATAATATTTACTGGAAATAAAAAGAACAAAGTGAAAATCCATCTTGTCTGTTTGACTTTCTCTCCTCTGAAGCCCTTAAAACTCAGCAGGTGGAGCAGCAAACAGACTACAATGACATACTGGTAAAAAATCTAAAGACTATTTTTTAATGAATGTAGTTTTTACATGTCAAGATGATAGACATTTAAAAAAGAGCAAAAGTAGGTATCTTCAGTCTAGAACTGTCTGGAACAGTCTAGAACACTTTTGTTAGCTGAGGATTTAATGCTATATTGCTGTCACAGATTGTAATTTTGCATTTGAGTGTGTGCCTTACGGATTTCTTTTCTAAGTTTGTAGAGGTTGATTTGCACCAACATATCTTTTGTATCATATCTGTTCCATAGCTGATGGTGTTACTATTAAGCAAGTTCGGCAGTAATTTTATGGCTCAAAAAGATGCCAGAAAGGGAGATCAGGAGGTGTCCTGATTTGTTTGCAAAATTCAAGAATTTAATCTGAGCCTCAGTTAAGAGACTACTTCATCACACATTATTATACCTATTACAACTTATTAGTAGTGGAAGTTCTTCTGGACTAATTATGTCCCATGTATGGACATGCTTGGATGTATTTTCAGGTACACTGGGCAAGCAGAGGACCTAGGTTTTTTTTTTTAATGGCAGATACTTTGGGACTTCCAGACCTAAATACAATTTTGGTGAAAAGCCTGAAATTTTGGGGCCCACAGTCTGAATCAGGTGATATGTTTGCTTCATTTGTTACATAAACTGTCCAGAGATCCATCACTTGTGTCATATCTCACTAGGATCTTGACAACTGGGATAGCAGTCCAGGAGCATCAGCAGCATGTGCATGGCATCTGTGATTGTCAGATGTGTGTGTTGTTTTAAGCTACCTTTTCTAAAATATTTTGCAAACTTCACCTATCTGTTGCTAATGCAGGAGGTCGAAGAATACCCCATCTGAAAGAATTCCTCACTAAGAGAGGACTCCTATGCTTCAGTGAATGGTTGTGAATCAGCTACAGGAAGAACAATAGAATATTTCCATATATACATCTTGGGGCAGAGGTTGCTATCTTATTTTACAAATTGTAAGTGAAACATTATTTTAAAACAAATTTTAAAAATTAAAAAAAAAAAAGTTGGACAGTTCCAAATCTTGAACATGGACTTGCAGGTCATCACTTTTATCCTGCAGCTCTTAACTGCAGAACTGAAAGCATTGAGAGGCAAGATTTTGAGCAAATAATGCTATGGCTCATCATAAGTATGTTTTCAGGAGAGCAAACAATTGTCAATGTAATACCAATACAAATTTCTATAAATTTAATAAAAGCTGTGTTGGTAAGCAAACTGAGTGCATAGGAGCAACTCTGAGCCTGACTTCAGAGCTAGAATAAACGAGCCATTCAGTCAGGAGAGATATTAATACCCTCAGAACATGAAAGGGGTAAGGGACAATTGCTTAATCATTTTGGTAAACTTACATCTCCTCATGCAATGTACTTGCTCCAGGAGACATCGCTTAGATATTGATATTTATCTTGTTTTGTTTCCTGTATCTCATCTCTGACAACACTTGAATAAATTTGATGGGAGAATAGTTGGGTTTTTTAATATCATAGTTATTTTAGTAGGTTCAACTGATTGTGGGGAAAACAATTTTTAGTTATTTTATTCAGCAAATACTAGAGAACAGTTTCAGAAAACCCTTAAGTGCAGATATTTAAATAGCTTTAGGTTTAGCTATTGAATTTGCATGTACATCACTTCTTCCAGTGTCATAGCCATATTTTGAAAGATTGTGAAAGTTAACTGCAGATTTTATTGCAGGATATTTAAAATTACAGTTAGTATTTGTAGTGATGCCTGTTCCTTTGATTAACTTTGATACTGACTGGAACTTAAATGTGATTACACTGCCAGAAAGAAAAGTTCTTGTCTCTTCATGGTTCCTCTCTATTTCTACAGTTAGAGAAAAGGTTCAATTACTGAAAATACCAGAGCAAATGCTGACCTATATTCAGATGTTTTCACCTGCATGATTTTGTTGTGAAGAATTTGTTGACTCAATTATTGTGTTTTGCTAATAAGCTGATAATACTTTATATTATTTTGGGCTGATATTTACAAAGCTCCTATAGAAACAATTGTTCTGTAGATATTTCTCAGGAATATTATATACATAAGCATCAGTAATGTCTTGTAATTTGTGGTTAATTAATGATACCTTACTGATCATAGTACAGGAAAGACTCTCTTGTAGTCTCTAAGAGATACAGGCAAATAAGACCTTGTAGCGAATAGACTGTGAGCTGTATGAATGGAGAAGGGATGTTACAGACATGAAAACAATTTCTGGTTGCTTTATTATATAGATGCTTCTTTAAAGATTTTAGTCTTAGAAAAACCATGCTGTGTTACATTTAGCACTAAATAAATTTAAGCCAAAGTTTTATTTCCAAGAGATAAATTCTACAAGACATGTGGATCCCCACTTGCTTAAGATCCTTCATTGGTCTGGGCTCATAAACCATAAAAAAAGCCACTCCATTTCTCTAAGCTACTGTACAGTTTCTTGGCAACTGATGATAAACAGATATGGCTTGTTAGAAAATCTGTCTGCCTTTTTCTTATTTTAGATGTAATCTGGAATGAAAACCAGTGCTGCCATACAGGCTCCAAAAATAACAAATCAAATAATATTTATAATACAACTTTGGATGCAATATTAGATTAAGTCTTTAGGCTTAGCCATATTGCAGAAAAAGAAGTTGTAACATAAGTTTTCCAATTCCAAGCAATAGTGGCAAAAAATCAGACTCCATGCATTACCTCCTTCCTGCCCATTTGCTCCTGGATGAGAGCAGAAGCTGCCTTCTAAATGCAAGTATTTTGAAGCTACTCTGATACATGACAATATGAAACTAAGACAGCTTTGGATCCCTATCTCAGATCCTTGTAGATTTAATAAACAGAGAAGGGAAGTGTGATTTTTTACTTGTCTGAATAAAGACAGGGCACTACCCTTTCTGAGAACTGGAAATAGCTGAATGGGAACTTAAGAGTCAAAATGAAAATTTTATGAACCTTCACCATCCTCTTGTCAAGCTAGAAGTCATTAACACCATCAACACCAACCTATGTATATTGACAGACATTTAAAAAGAGTGAGAAGCAGATATTTGGGGCAAATGGCAATACCCAGTGAAAGTCCAGCCAAAGAGATACCAGTCATAAATACAGATGCCTGGGAATCGTTTCACAAGTAGAGATGTTAGCAAAGGACAACCAGCAAATATTAAAAGGTGCAGGCAGACACTAAGGAAGAGCTCAGAAGCAGAGCAGGGAACTGAGGGGAAGGACAGATTAGAAAGAAGGTGTCCAAAGAGAGTATTTGTTCTTATTCTGCTGATTTTGCATTAATTCTTCATAAACCTGACTGTTTGGAACAATATATTGTGAATGATATAAATTCGTCCTTTTCACAGAAATGACCCTAGAAATCCCTAAATGTGGGATAATTTTAGCTACTGTTTTTTGTCATTGACAGAATTTCAACCAGATTGTTGAATACCATTATTTTTTTAAAATTCACAATCATTTTATGTTAGTGATTTTATGTTCCAATTAAATTAATTTGATACAGGAAGCTGTAATTATGTTTTCCACGTTTTCCGGAAATTATTTTTTTGTATTCTATTTGTATTTTTTGAATTCTAACTCTACTGTGAGGTATCCTAGGAGGATATTAGATATTTCAAAATTTAGCCAAACATAAATTTAGGTTTTGAAAAATAAGACCCAAGCACCTCAGTAATTATTGATGAATAGTATTCTGTAAAAATCCTAAATATGCTGTTCTAATGGAGCCAAGAATTTTGAGTAAATTTTGAATTAACTGTGAAATAACTTGTCTAAGAATTTGATCTGTATTTTTTTAATGACAATCTTAAAGAACTATGGAAAACCCAAGAAAACAGCAAAGGATCTTCTTAGCAGACCAGAATTTTCTGGGAAAACCTTAGTTCTCTGCCAAAAGTTTCCCATATAACTATTTTCATCTTTTAAAGGATAGATGCTGTTCTCATCTTGAAGTACAATTTATTGCAAATTTTCTCCCACAAAAGCAAGTTAGTTTCGGGTGTGTAACTCTATCATGCAAAATTTTTTTTTTTAAATTTTTTTTTTTTTAGGGGAAAAAAAAGCCTGCAAAAAAACAACATTATTGCACTACAGAAAGAATATATAATAAAGCTGTGAAGTAAAATAATCTGCTGCCACCCTTAAACCAAATAAATTTACCATAAGCATGAAAAATTCTGCAAGAAAATAGCATTAAAATTAGTAATTATTTGAAAGGTACTTACAGTTGCTGCAGTTGCTTTGTTTAATGAATACCTTACCTTTCAAAAACTACTGGCACACTCAAAGATTGGCTTGAACTCTCTCTTTGCATTGCTTTGTAGTTAATGGCAAACAGGACTTTAACCTTAGCTCCCAAGCTCTGTATTACTTCTTTTACTGGCTGAATAAATACCTGGTACAGTTTAACAGTGCAGTTCATATTCTTCTGTTTCAGCAATGGTGTTTAGACAGTTTCTGTCCTCAGCTGATTTTCCTGACCCACACCTGCTTCTACAGTTGTTTTGATATAGATCTTTTTAAAGATAGGAAAAATAGGTAGGGAGCAGGTTCAGATTAAAATATTCCTAGATTTTATCTACTTTTTCACTGCTATTTTAAATTGAAACCCAGTTTCTTGAGCCAATTCCTGGCTGTCCCTAGAAACAATCGTGTGAACACAAGGGAAAGGATGGGCCAAGTATGAGGGTTGTGAACAGAGAGAGAGTGAGAGTTTCTTGTCTCAAGTGTAATTGAAAATCATTAGAGACTTTATCTGTATATCAATCAAAGCAGAAAAATAGCTTTGGCACCAGAAACTTAGTTTAAAAATACAAGAGAAAGGAGAGAGTAATGGTTAATTCACTAGAAGTACAGTAAGATACAATCAGCTCACCTAAGTGCACCTGTTGCCCAATTTTTGGCACAGCATAAAATAAGAGTTTAAATATTTCTCTCTATCTGTATTATCTGGTCATGCACATGCGTGAGAACACACATATGCAAGTAGGCACATGTGCTTTTCTCTCCTAGTTATGGTGCTTGGCACAGGAACTGAGTGGAAACAGGCAGTGGAGCTGGCTGTTAAAGTGCAGGATGCTGCTGGATCCAGTTCTGTCAATACCAACCAGAAAAGGAGATGCTAGAAGCAAGGGCTTGGGTGTGGGCTTAAGATATGTATCTGGGTAATTAAACTGAGGAAAACATATTCCTTTTGGATGGAACTGTGACAAGTTCTGTCAACTTTACTCCTATCTGTATAATTTTTTGAGATGGTGTTTCTAAACAGGGATGTAAACTTGTAAAGTGGCCTAACCCCCTTCCCACGTGTAGTCTGCACAAGCAAGCACCTACTCAGGAACACGGAGATCTCACTCTTGATCTCCCTAATCGGAATTGAGAATATTTAGATTCTAATTATTTTTTGTGAGTTCATATGAATACCTCATATGATTGTTACTTGATTGGCCTTCTGAAGTTTTAATTGTATGTCATTTATTAAGGTTATATTAATTTCTTTCTGAGTCTTGGAAGTAAGAGATTGGTTTAATAGGTTTTCAAAGAGATGTTCAGGTGATTTCCTATTGTTATGAGACATGTATCATCTCCCATTTAATTATTTTTTGTTTGAGCACAAAAATTATTGTCTGCTTTCCATGGTAGCTCCTGTTCTCTTATAACTACATGTATGACTGCTGTTATACTGAAACCTTGTCCAGAGGGCACCTTTTTAAAGTCAGTAGATTTGTCTTTAAACTTCCATGGAGTTTGTGTGAACAGGAGTAGGGAATAGGAAGGGAACTTGTACTTTTTTTAAGTGCTATTCTTTACTTTTAAAATAATTTATTTGATAGATAAATCATAGTCATGGTTAGATCCTGTAAGAATGTTTATGTGGAAAACACCTCTTTTCAGTTTGGCTTTCAGCATCCCTGGATGCACCGAGCATCCTTTGGAGGATATGTCCCATACTGGGACAGCTGGGACAACTTCCCTGCCTGCTGGAGACATACAAGCAGCAGATCTTCCACAGCTGCTCTTTGCAAAACATTCAGGGGTTCACCATGAGCCCAAAGCTTGCTCAAGTTTTTTCTGCATGCTGCTTACCCCCCTGCGTATCCCATCTCTGCCCTCTCTATTCTGTACTTCTTCAGTGTGCCAGGAGTAATGGAGTCATCTGCAACCACCCAGTTCTCTTAGATGCTGACCAAGTGAGAGATACTCACAGGAGCTGCTGTGCTGATGGCCACTGAAAGGAAGGGTGGCTGCCCAGCAGAGCTGGGGCACAGGAAGCAGCTTTGAAGAGCAAATGCCAGTGAGGTGGCAGTGGCTCCAGGATGTGTGAATCAGCCCTAATTCACATGGATGTGACATGTAGGGGACAAAACTACAGATTATTTGTCCTGAGATGTTCCTTTCCATGTGGGATAAGCAGGCAGGCAGCCTGGTATGGGTGATAGGGAAACTATTAGTGCATTCACAGGAATTTCCTGGCAAGTGCTTTCCACAGTGCAACCATATTATTTCTGCAGCCTGCTGGCTTAGGGAGCAAATTTCTAGTTGCTTTACATCCTAACCAGCCATACTGCTCTAGAAATTTCCTTAGCAGTTTTGCTGCATGCTGTATTCAAGTTTACACTCCCTGTGCAGCCTCATCAACACTGTACTATCTAGTCTATTAGGCCTGTTTCAATTATTTTTGTTTATTGACATGATTTTTTTTTCCCAGAGTTATAATGTTTTCAATAATACTCTAGATTTCTCATTCCATTTGAATAGCTCTTAGTATTTTCCTTATTCATCAGAAACTCTTTTTTCTTTTTTTTTTTTTTTTTTTTTTTTTTTTGCCAGTTTCCAAATTGGCATTAAATACAAGAGTTCAAAACTATTACACTGAAGTCCACCAGTGCTGGATTGAGTTTTGAATGAGTAAAGACAAACTTTATAATTTCTATAATTTTTTTTTCAAAATGATAAAGTGACAAGGTAGAAAGTAGCTGATAAATGGCTGTTATTCTGTTCTTCTTAGACACAGGAGACAGAAATAATTTTCTCTAAATGTAGCACTATTATTATTAAGCTATTCAAAAAGCAGAATCTCTTCTCCCAAGTTGGAGATGGTACCTCTGCTGGGTTTTCATTTTATTTGCTTATGTATGTATGAACTGCAGGTGACTATTCAATAAATCCATTTTTCTTGTCATTAATATTAAAAGATTTCCAACTTCCACTTGCATGCTTTATTTATGATCAAGTTCTTGCAATCAGAAATGTGATCTTTAATAAAAAGAAATGTATGTGTCTGATGGAAAGAAACATTAATCATGCAGAAAGCAACCAATACACATTTATTTCCTTTTGCCATATTGTCACATTGCATTTCTATAGGTTAATCATGATTTGTAAGAAATATGTAAACATATTTTCAAAGAAGTGTTCTCCTTCAGTGTCCTGTGAGTCCAAATATAGAGTATGTTCAGATCTCTCTTCTATTCAGACAGCAGGGCATCCAATGCCCATTTACCTCTGCTTTCCTTCTAGATTATTTCTATTATCTAGCATTTTATGGATTCTAAACTTATAGATGTGAAGTTCCCTAAAGGATACGTTTTAAACATCAGTACCACAGTGAAGTGATTTTAATTTTCCATAACCATACTGGAAGTTAGCCCATTCTTTGTAACAATAATTAGTACTCCCATGAATGCACAGAAATTATTTGTATTGATATTTCATTTATTTACATTATTCCATCATGATTAATACCCACCTCAGCAAAAAAAAAACTGATTTGCAAGTTTGTTAATATTCTGCTTAAGCCAACTTGGGATGTTTATTTAGCAATAAAATAATTTTTTAGAACTTAGCCTTTTGGCAAAGAACATTTTCAGAACAATGTTTTCACTGAGTGAACTACACCGTATTTAAATCATACAAAACTGAACCACATAAATTTCAGAATTACATTCATAGCAGACCTGTACCAGGCAAGAAGGTGTGAATGAAAAATGACTGAAAAAAATTCTTTGAATAGTTGCATTAATTTCTACACTAATTAATTGCACTTATCATTATTTCCTTTTGTGTTCACTGTCATCAACTGCCACTAATCACATGAATCTCACAGGGCCACACAAAATGTAAAGTGACCCACAGAGTCTTCATCCCAGGCTCAATTTGGCACTGCATGCATAGCTGACTGCTGTTCACTGTTCAAGTAGCAGGAAAAGCTCAACAGGCTCAGACTTGTCTCGCTAGTGCAGTTCAGCCCTCAAATGCAGAGCAGTTTGTGTTAAAAAATGAAAATGGACAACACAAAGGCATTTAGTGCTGGATGTGTGTGCCAGCCCCAGGTGGGTATAACAGAGCTGTCCCCATCACCTGTTCCTCCTGTGTGCATCATTATGTGCCCTGGGTGCTTGATGAAGCTGCAGGAGCCTGGGTACTCCTGCTGCTGGAGACACTGTGGGGCTCTGGCACAGGAATGGTTTTAATGTGCTGAGCATGATCAACAGGAACATGTAGTGCCTAAGTTTAGGCACAGGTAACCCTGAAACCTTAGGTTCCCTGAGATTGATGGCTGGGATGCTGTGGATGAGTTTGGGCAACTGAGGATCTAAGCTTTGAACTTGGATGCCTGCCATGGCAACAGGATCCTATATCCACCTGGATCCTATCCCTTCAGTGAGCTGGGAGACTGCTGCTATGGGAAAAGCCCTGAGGATGAGATTTTTAATCGTTGTAAGCTGGCAGAGTACCACTGTGTGTAGTCCTTAGTCAAATCTGCACATAGGCAGTGTTAGAGGCAGCTCATTATGGAGGAGCCATATTCACCTGTGCTTCTTTCTGGGAGGTCTTACTCTTGTTCTTTCATGATTTCTGCTTTCAATCAGCTGTAGCTTCATTGACTACAGCTGATTTCTGTACTCAATGCTGAGAGGAGATTATTGCCACTTAGGAAATAAGTTTGCAGACTGAAGCTACACAACAGAAACTGGCGTATGAGGCACCTCTCTGGGCCAGGAGAGGAGCGTGTTTGAGAGGAGGGATTTGCAAAGCTGTGCAGCTGACCAGGGTGAGTAGCTGTGCAGTCTAAGGATCTTTCTCTCCCTTTCTTTTGATTTTTCCCTTCCCCACATTTATTTTCTTCATCTCTTCCTTTTTTGGTTAGTTAAAGAACAGCTCCTATTCCGCCGCCTATTCCAAATCCATTCAGGACTGTCACTTGGTGAAATGCAGAGCTCCTGGCGTAGCAAGACAAGCAGAGCTCCTGAATAACTGATGGTTGATAGGCACTTCTTGGTACTAATTGTACACAGAGTATTGCCAACTACACTCCTCTAGCTAATGACTTGTCATTGTATATATTTTATAACCCTCTGTTAGTCTTGAAAATTTGTTTATGCTGATACCCAAAACTCAAAGTTGACGCCACAATTTTAACTGAACCGTGGAAATATTCCAATACCCTGCTTCATCTCAATAGTGGCTGTGGTAAATTCCCTAGAACTAATAAAACTCCCAAGTGGTCTCCTCAAAATGCTGTTGTATAGCTTCAAATTATGGACCAGAAGTTTTACATTATTTTATGTAGTAGATGTACTCTTAGATTAAGGACTCTGGTAAAATAACTCATTGACTTCAGAGAAAATCACATAAACCTTTCCCATCACTTTCTGTCTTTTGATACTAACTTACAATAATAATAGCAAAAAAATTCGAAGGTGTTGAAGAGCAGTTTAGTAGCAGCCCTGTTTTAAGACTGTTTAGACATAAGCAAAAAATAGAGAGTGAGTTTGTCCATACTTTGAACACAAGGTAGTTTTGCTTGCATTTTGCAAGTGAGGCTGCTGTTGAGAATTTTAAATGATACTTTCCTTTTGCCATCAATATCTATCGTCTGTGGCACATACAGCTGACAATAAACTTCAGTGTGAGTTTGGTACATCATGCCTTTATTTGTGCATTTCTTCTTCAACTAGGACTCGATAATTAAAAGATTCCCACCTTCCCAGCAGCTGGGAAGATGAGCTTAGTGTAGAAAATTTACTCATGTTATTGTACTTCTGTGGCTTTTAGAACTGGTGTACAATAACTCAAATAAGGCGCTTATTAGAGAGGTATACTGATCATACTGATAGAACTACAATGATATAATTATACCATTCTACTAATATGAGTACATATTCTTGCATAAGCAAGCCTCAAGTCAAACCCTTAACATGATTAAATTGTAGTTTTGCATTATGAGCAGTAACGCTATACAGAGTTTCAGACATTAGAAATATTTAGTCTGTTCACAGGGGGCTAGAACAGAATTATATCCTTAGTGTGTAACAGTGCTTTGTTTCTTCTAATTTTAAATGTCTCAAGGGAATGGAGCTTTCACCATTTCTGTAGAGACACTATTTCACAGCCCATAGATCTTTCTGTCAGGAATATTCACCTTACAGTCTCACAAATTTTTTTGCCTATGCAAGTTCAGTAGCATTTTTAGCTCTCCTGGATAGCTTTATATGAGAGAGGTGAAAGGAGAGTAATTACAGGGAGAGAGAGCAAAAACAGTGAAGTCTGAAGAAAGCTCTAAATTACATCCCCATTAAAAAAATCACAGCACCACAGACTGAATGTTGATCTCATCAGCACCTTGAACAGTTTGAATCCTGTTATGATAAATGCAAACTTAAAAGGATCTTGATGTCAAATGGAGCAGGAATTTTACAAAACCAAGAGAAATTTCATCTAGAGATAAGAGTAAAATATTGCTTTGATTTGATTCACTCTAGTAGATTTCCTCCCTTAATCTGATATATCTGCTTTAAACCTCAAGGAATTTGTGCTGGTTTATAGAGAATGAGACCTTACAATGAAACGGAGAAGTGGGAGTTAACTTTAAAAACATACTGGCTTTCTCCCAAGCAATGAGTGCTGACAAGTATAACCATATTACTAAAATCACATCAGGAATGTGATATATTAAATAAAAACATGATCATCTACAGCCAAAGTAGTTTGTATTTTATCCATGAAAAAGCATCCTGTTACATCAATCTGTCCAAAAAAAATGGGGCACATCAGAAAACAATGTTAAGAAGGCTTTTAAAACACATCATTGAGATTACAGCACCTTTAAAAATAAACAGCACTGAATACCAACACAGGTAAAATGTCATTGTGAAGCCCAGATCTGAAATTCGACGGCATGCTTTATAGCTTTCCAGTGTGTGATAAAATCTGTTCACCAGATGTACTATCTGTCTCCTGTGTAGCATACTTGAGCATCATCTAGGTCTGAGGCCCATTTATTTCATGTAAATGCCTTTCCTGTGCACACCTTAGGGCACCCTAATTCTCCATTTTATTTCAGGCACTGTACAGGGTACCATCTGGTAGTGTTAAGCTCATCTCATTTTATTGCACTATTGCAGGGGCTATATCCAGCCCTATAGCATTCTTTCAATGGAGAGAGACTTCAGTTACTGCAAGCTATTTATTTTTGCCAGAAACACTATACACATGCAGAGTTCACATGTATATTAGTCTCACCTGAAAAGCAGGTCACTGCTTTTCACCCCATGGGGTTAAAAATAACTAAATAAATGGTGACTTGCTGATACCAGGTACAGCAGCAGTTCTGGCATGGTTCTCTTTGGTAAAGAGTAGGAGATCCTACTCTTCCAAGTAATGATGTCTCTCTCTAGTATCTTACTTTTATTAGTTCTATTAAAATGAGGGGGAAAAAATTATGTCACACCTTAAAAAAGCACCTTACAGGAATAGCTTGATATTTAAAGGTAGCAATATAGCTCTCAACTGTACTTTGTTACAAAGTTCACTTGCTATTTTAGGCACAAATTTACTTCTTTATGTCAAATTTCCACTTGTTTATCCTTGTAAATTATTGCCATTAAAAATGGAACTTGAAATTGAAGATATAGAAAACTTAATCCATTTCTAGTTTCTTCCTCATTGTCTGCCAATTTTAATAATCTCCCTCCTTTTGAGTCATCACATATCTTAATGGCCTGATTTTTTAAAAAATTCCTTTCATGCCAGCA
Source organism: Muscicapa striata striata (assembly GCA_030060385.1). Taxonomy (NCBI): domain Eukaryota; kingdom Metazoa; phylum Chordata; class Aves; order Passeriformes; family Muscicapidae; genus Muscicapa; species Muscicapa striata. The sequence continues at coordinate 790,155 of JAREIS010000056.1, read as the reverse complement.
ATTTGTGCTCTTGGTTATTGCTACTTAGACATCTAACTATCTGCTTGGGCCTACAAACGAGGGAGCTGGAAGTCTAAGTGACAATAATTATTGTCATGGCTTTCATGTGCAAAAAGGGAGCCTGGTTTTTCAAACTTTAAATTTTGCTGGCCATAGGTTTGAAGTATGTCAGGTTTGAAAGTGCAATTCTGTTGTCTTCTGTAGAGCCTAATTCTGCTTTCCTGTAAACTCTGCTGATTTCAGAATGGCTGCATGCCATTAAGGCAGACCAGAATTACCCTCACTGCTGCAATTCTAACAGTGTTGGAGAGGAAAAAAATCCCACCTTAATCGTGGTGGAAACATGATGGGAAACACATTCAGCACCAAGTTAGATGCCCTACAACAAAATACACAAGTTTCAGTGTTTCTTAGATGTGTGAAAGAGATTCCATTCTTGATGTCAATGTCAGCATGAATGAAAAAAAAATGAGCTGCTTTTCTCCCACAGGCTTTCTTTAAAGTATTTAAATCACATTTTCATTGCATCCCCTTCCCCTAGTGTTTTCTCCCTAGGCAAAATCAAGACCAGAGTAAGGTTATTTGGATGCAGCATAACACCTTCCCTCCTCCCTTCGTCTTTAAAGCTGTGTCTCCTCTTTGGAGCAGTACTTGGATAGGATATTATCCTTTCAAGAAATATGTATAAGTGTCACTTGGGAGCAATAGTTGTGTTTGGCAATGCTTCTAGATGGAGCTCAGGCAGTGTAGACTCTCTAGTAATCACAGCAAGGGGTGACATCTGTCCTTTCTCACCCTGGGCAATGGCAAAAGTTTCCCATCCAGTGAAAAGCAGAAATGTTACAATATGGTTCCAGGCTTTCTGTACAACCCTGCCTGATGCCATTTCACTGGTACCATTCAGTTCATGTGTCACTCTTTTCAGCTGTGAAAACCTGGATGAAACATTCATGTGACTGAATGCTCCCAGGAGCTAGGCAGTGTCAGGTTTGATCCATCCTCAAACAAGGCAACAACAGATGGAAGAAACTGAGGGGAGAAGAGATTTGATAGTATTCATTTTAGATAAATATTTGAGTTACTCAGCTGCCATTTCCAGTGCTGGAAATTGCTCTTTCTATAATTTGCTGCATATCACAAGGAGATGACAGTGGACTGCTTCAGAAGATTGCTTGGCTCGTCTCTGGTGAGCAGCACAAATACCATCATTAAAAAAAAGAAAAAAAGAGAAAAAAAACAAAACAAAACAAACCCAAAAAACAAACAAACAAAAAAAAAAAACCACCACACAAACACTGTTAAATGCATTCTCTCCTTTCTCAAGTTTTTCAAGTCATTGATTACTAGTAGCCACAACATGGCACTAATAGTCATGTCTGAAAATCCCACTTTCCAGACAAATATATTATAACACAATGAAGCTTTAAAAAGGTGGAATTATGTTCTTTAGTGTGAATTCTCTATGGTTTTAGTTCACTGGCAATGACAAATGTAGGTAGATTCACCTGGATTAGCTGTCTGTATTGATATAAAGAACAGGTGAATGGAAATAATAACTCTTTATCATACATTGTTGTAGGAAGCATTATTTTTCTGTTTTCATTCTCAGCTGAAATTGAGAGTACTGGATTGTGACTAGACAAGCTGTGATTCTTCACAGCCAAAGTACATTTCTTCTGGTGGTTTGTAAAAGTCTCAAAAACAAAATCCTAAAAACCTTCATATTTACAGAATCACTAGGTTGGAAGAGACCTTCGAGATCATCAAGTCTAACCCATGCCCTAACACTTCAACTGAACCATGGCACCAAGTGCCACATCCAATCTTTTTTTAAACACATCCAGGGATGGTGACTCCACCACCTCCCTGGACAGACAACTCCAGCACTTGATCGCTCTTTCTGTAAAAAATTTTCTCCTAATATCCAACCTTTATTTCCCTTGGCGCAGCTTAGGACTGTGTCCTCTCGTTCTGTAAGTTGCTGCCTGGAGAAAGAGACCAACCCCCACCTGGCTACAGCCACCTTTCAGGACATTGTAGGGAGTGATAAGCTGAGTCTCCTTTTCCTGGAGGCCTCCATCTCCTTTAGCTTTCATGCCACTTGTTCTGTAAAAATGTTAATGACAATCTGAGTATGCAAACTCATTTCTCCCCTTCCCCCATCAAACAATCCATCTCAATAATTCCAAATACATTTGTCTGTGAAGAGACAAATGTCTGAACAAGTCACCATAGACCTTAGAGGAGTCAGAGCTCAAAAATTCTGGTAGATAACTGAGTACTGAGATTTTCTATATACCAAGAAATGATGCTTTAAAGAAGGGAAGAGAACTTGGCAAGGTGTGATAGACAGGTGTGGGTGCAGCAGGGTACCAGACAGTATCTGTTGAAGGACTGGAGCCTTTAATATAATTAAGACTGTTCATTTGGCTTAGCAAAAAGAAAACTCATAGATTTTTATTGATAAAAATGCAAATGTGATAATTTGAACTAAAAGGGGAAACATAATGGCACACACTCATATCTACATTTATTTTCCATTAGCAAAATGCTAATTAGTCATTAATCATTTGATAATGTATATGTAGCAAAAAGCAGCTCGAAGTCAAATTGTCTAAATAAATAGCACAGTAGTCAGTCAAGGTGAAAAATACTAAGATTCTTTCTAAAGAAGAAAAGTAGAAATCATTGTTTCCCCTCACAGAAATTGTAGCTGTGGCTTGTATACAACTGTAGTTATGACACTGGGAATTACGTCCAGGTAGTCAATCTTTTCCTACAAGTGTCTGCAGTTAAGTGGAAGGAACACTGAAACAGACTTACCCATCTCTGAAATCAAACTAGGAGAAAACTGTCCTGAGATTCATTGGACAGTGGAATTTGAAAGCATCACATTCCTGCAAAGGTTCCTTCTGAGCTGGTTTCCGGGTGCCAGTGACTTCTGCTCTGAGCTAATTTCTGCTCGGCTCCCACAGCACATTTTTGCATTCACAGGCCCCTGGAGTGCTGTGCAGCCAGACCTGCCAGCATTGCCTGTTTATTTCAGTCTCTGGTATGATATTGAAAGTAACATCTCAGCCTGGAAGTATATTAAATGAAGTGTGAATGCAAATTACTACCAAACCATCTTTTCAATTTTACAGAAGGTTCTTGTTTGACTGGTTAATCTTACAAGACTTAATTCTGTAGGATGGGCTAGGCATTTTTCCCATTATAAAAAAATCCCTAATAACTAGTTCCACATCTGAGACACTGAAGATTAAAATCAGCCATTGTGTAGTATATGAGAAGTAACTATTTTTCATAGAGCTTTTACTGTACATTTGGGATTATGATTTCATATTATGCAAATGCATTTTATGAAACCATAACACATAAATGTGTACTATTGTTAATACACATTTGCAACCTAGCATGTGAGGTCTCCAAAAGAGCCATTCTGGTGTCTTCTTTCATTGTGTATTATGACTAATAAACAAAATGTAGTTAGACATATTCTATATTACAGAACAATAATAGTAAAAAATACATCCTGTTATTAATATGCATCAACAGTGTGTCCTGGTAGCTCAAAAAGACATCAATGTGAAGGCATGTTAAACAAAAAGGAAAAGTTGTCTAATTCATGGCAGGAGCAGGGACTGTTTGGAACAGCTCTGATTGTTGTACTTGGAGGGAGGGATGATGAACAAAATCCTTCTTACTCTTCATTTCTTTCAGCCTCACAGTGGCATTATCTTTGCCTCTGCAGTCACTGCCTGCATGTTAGTTCCTGGGTCATATTTTACAAAGTACTTTAATAAGCCTCAAAATAATTGTTCTTATATTTTTTTCTACAGAGCTTCAAAGAAGCAACTGGTGTGTGAGCAGTCGCGCTACTACTGACATGCCTTGCCTGGGTGCTCAGCTGTTGAAAAGCACCACATGCAATGCTTATGTTGATGAAGTCATTCAGACATGGAATCACAACTATATATTATTTATTCTTAAATTAGTAATGGAAAAGGAAGTAATTTACATGTTTTTTGACTTCAGTCTTATTTTTTCACTATAGGTGCAAAAAAAATCACTGTCAATATTCCTGAAAAACGTGTTTCAACACTTGCTTGTGATGTACAGGTGTGATCTTATTTCTACCTATTCCTTGGATCTCAGAACTGTATAGAGTATCTATTTTCCTTTATTCAGTAGGCAAATTCACACTGGCTGGTTTTATTCTGCTGTACTATATAGAAATGCATCCCCCTACCTCTTACCTGTTACCATCACTTCATGGACACACAGCTTGTCAGCCACAAATCTGTGCCAACATAATAAACCCAGTACTCATCAAGTGTCATTATTCATCTTTCTGATAGCCATGAATGGTATTTGGAGCCCTTTATGGGCTTGAGAAATCTGAAAAAGCAAAACAAAAACAACCAGCCAAAAAAAAAAAAAAAAAAAAAAAAAAAAAAAAAGTCGGTAGGGGAATGGAACTGTTCTGCTGTACCCCAGATAAAATCTTTACTAGGGCACTTTCCAGGTCTTCTGGTACTGAATGAGGCTCAGTCTGTCTGGTAGAGCTTCTTCCACTGTAATCCTGTCCATATAAGCTGAAATATTACAAAGACTGAATGTGTTTTGTAAGCTGAGTTGACCACAGGTTCTAGGTATTATTACTTGAATATAGTAGAGATTTAATTAGAACTGCCTTATAACCATTTATCATAAAAAGGAGAAAATATTAACTTAATATCAAAGTTCATTAGAAATATATTACTTTAATTCAAACATTTGTATTTTGAAGATTCTTACAGGTGTCAGTTAGAGAAGATTCCATGTCTAGATGGCATTAAAAGTAGGATATCTAAACTAGAGCAGATAAACAATTGAAATTATGTCTTCCGTATGATGAAATTTTCATATCTATAAAACTCTTTTTCTCATTTTGGGGTTTTTTACCCAACTGCAAAAAATATTTATAAAGGTAATTTCACCAGACATTTGGAGACCTTAAAGTGCTTTTCTTTCCATATGGTTCTTTATGAATAGGTAATTTTTATCTGTGCTCTACTCAACTGAATTTTTATAAGACTGTCTGGATTCAAAGTTGCCTACTTAAAACTATAATTGCTTTCAAATGACTAACATAAGATTTATTCTTTTATCCTTTCAGTACTTTGCAACTTATTTCCATTTTTTTTCTCCCACAGTTTTGCCTCCAGTAAAATCCTAAATTTTTCTAGTTTGCTGTGCTATTTGAATTAGACATTTTCACTTATTTGTATAAGTAAGCAGTCTTATAAGTTTGAGACTGTAAATCATTCATCCATTTAAAACTCTATTTCCATATACTGCAAGTTCAATTCATCGAGGAAAGAAATAAACCTTGGTGTGGAATAAAATTATGCAATGTCATGGACACATTAACATTTGGATCAAAATTTTACATTGTGTCAGCCAGTAAACAGTATAAATGGTTCAGATTTGCAATAAATAATTGTCTATTAATACCTTGGCGTGGTGTAGCAAATTAAAGTCTCACTTCAGTAAGCACAGATGTAGGTAAGAGCTGGGGCCTAAAGAAAGCAACTGCTATGCAGCATTAGAGTAGAAAGAGCAACATGAAGCATTACTGCATCTTTCCAGCAATGAGAATAATGTATACAGATTTAAACAGTAATAGACGAACGTAGGGGGAGGTAGGTTGTAAGTGTGGTTGAGTCTAATCAGGCAAGATTTAGAACCATTTGTTTTAGATGCTCTGGCAGACACTTCCCTTGCAGAAGATTAAGAGAAGCATTTTAAAATACAGCTTTGTGTGCTGTTGCATACAAAACAGAGCTCATAATTCAGGATGATCGGGACATTTGATACTCAGGGACCCTCTGAGTCATTATGTTGGGTTCCTTTCCTGTTGTAGTCAAATAGCCCTCAAAATATTATCTATTTATTTCTTTTGTTACACTGCCATATTTTGCAGCTTGCAGGTTGTTACCAATTGTCTTGAGATTTTCACAAATTTAATTGCTAACTGAAATTTTGTCAAATTACTTCAATAACTTCCTGCCCCACAAACTGTGAGCAGATGGTCCTGAATGATCAGTATCTGAATCTCAAAGTTCAGTTTCTCACTGCGGAATATTTCTGTGAATGTTTTAACAAGTAGACATGCCACTACTTCAGTGCTGAAATTCAACACAAAAAGGAGTATGATAATAGATTAATTTAAAAATTTAACTATATATTAACAATTAGGTGTTGGTAATTATTTGAGAACCCCAGTGTGTAATATTATCTCTCAGGTGTCCCTAGTGATGTCCCCCATGAACCATAATCGTTGTTACTCCAGTTTTGAGTATGGGTTTTTCTGTGTTACCAACTCAGCCCATAATCCTGTAACACAATCTAGTTTCCGCCTACACTAATGGGAAGGCATTAATCAAAATATTGTTCTCCGTTACATTAACTATAGAGCAATATCTTTTAGAGCAATATAATTTTTAGAAGGAATCTTTTAGACCAGACAGTCTTATAAAGGTTTGATTGAGTAAAGCACAGATTAAAATTACCTATTCGTAAGGAGACCAACATAATTCTATCATATGGATAGAAACACAGTATCTCCTATTTCTTATATCTCTTATTTCTTACTCCTTATTCTCTCATCTTTTTAACAGTTTCTTTGTCCATGAATGTTTGAAAATTCACCTCAGTGTGCAGGACTGCAAGTTGTCCGTGGCCTGTGCTTGAATGGCTGAATAATCTCTCTCATTTTCTTTGCTGTGTTCATGTCCTTGGTGTCTGGAGCATGAGTCAGTGTGTTTATAAGCAGAGTACAGGGTCTGTTATTTTGTAGATCTGAAGCTGGTTGTACTAGCTGCACAAGACAAGGGCTTAAACATCTTCCTCCAGTCCAAACAAAATTGGAATGTCTGCTCAGAGGGAGCACAAGAACACTCTACTTTCTGCATTGCCTCATGCAGTGGAACTGGTAAAAAGGTTATAAATGTACCCATGAAAGCCATGCCTCTGTGCTTTGGAGCTCCTTGGATAGATTTGAGAGCTTCTTTCTTAGCCCCTCTAGCAGTTTTGTAGCTCTTCTCCAAACCTCTAAGGCTATTAATAAAAACCTGAAAATCACTGGTCTAATAAACTCATGTCCCTCCTTGGAACACTTAGACCTCTTTAACTTCCAATGATTTCCTCTGTTTGTGCAGCATACTCTGTTGACTTGAGTCCTTGCATAGTTACTGTGAAATAATGCTTGCTATTACACAGTGATCCACAGAGTAACTTCACTGGGAGCAATGGTGATTACGGAGTAAATTGTGTTAATCTTCCCATGCTATTGTTTGGGAGCTGTGTAATTATTCCAGGTCACCTGTGCAAATTAAAGTTGCTTGATAATTTTTCTCTTACTCCCTTCTTGCAACAATTGCCAGTTAGAACATGGATGGTGTCTCAGCAGGGTATGTGGATCCAAGCCTGCCAGAGCTATGCATTGCTTTCTATATGCAACTCTTATTTTTATGTTATCAGTGGAAAACCGATTAGAGGGACAAAGATTAAAATTGTCAGCGTGAACAGCTTCACCTCCATTTTTTCTTCATCAAAATCGAGCTTAATATTACATTGAATAGACTTCACTCACACCCTGTTGCTTTGTAGGGGCTTCCAAAATGAATTAGGCATCCTGAATTTACTATCACTCTTGTATGTTAAGAATTTTGAACAAGACAGACACAAGTTTGGTGAAACTGAAAAATCTCAAGCGGGATTTGAAGAAGGCTGTGGCTAAGGCATCTCATAGCAATCAAAAACCAGCCATAAGCCATGGTCAATGAAGTATTTGTTCTGTGGCCAGAGAATGCAAGTCCCCAGAGATGACAAAATGTGACTTTTGGCATAAGCAATGAAGTAACAAAAAACTGCTAGGGACGTGACATGACACATCCTGACATTATTTTCTTTAGTACCAGCCTAGTTGCATGCTAAAATACAAATAATAAATTACATGATACATAACCAGCTCCGATCAGTGCTCCAGCAACCTACGAAGCACTATTTAGGCACGCCTTTCCAGTGACACTCCTGTCTCCAATATATCACACAACATAAAGAAACTCACATATCAATGTGCACAGTATCATCCTTGTGCAGAAAATTTCACAGTTAATTAAAAAAAATCAAATATAAGCAGTCCATCTCCTTACTAAACTAATTAAAAATATAAATACAATAAGCCCTGACTGAGTTTTTGACAGGTCATTAAAAGACACAAAATTGAGTCAAGTACAAGGAGTGGTTTCAATACATAACAGAGTGAAATTATGATATAAAATGTTGAGGCTGAAGTTAAATTAACACTCATTTTGTTTCCATTGTTTCTCATCCTGGTGTTAGTATCTGGATTTACACACTACCGTTCTCCAAAGGTAAAGGTACAGGCTGTTTATTCTGTGAAATCAAATATGCCAATTACTGTTTTCTTCTGGCTTTTAAATATGCATCCCTAGCAGCAATAGCAGCTGTGTGTATTCCATGCAGTGCCTTTTTGACCAAAAATTTTGATGTAATTTTCAGTGCTCTGAAATTTTTTAGCAATAAATATATAGTCTCACCACTCCAAATATAACCTTATAAATAACTTTGGTCAGAAATGAATCAGTGCTTTTGGTGGATCAGCTTAGGGTTTCCAAGCAGGACTAAGATCTATCAAGCATTTTCCTTGTAGGTGCTTTAATACTGTGCAATGGGGCTGCACTGGGCTGTTATCCTGGTATTCCCTTTCTTTCACATGGGAATCCCAGTCCTGAAGATACTCATGGTGTATACAGCTTACCCAGGCTCTTTTCAAGGGCAAATAAATATTTCATTTAGTGAATTAGAACAAATCTGACTTCAGAAGGTTACTTCGGTGCTTGGCTGTAAAATACCCTTCTCCCATTACATTGGCAATGTGAGCAGTTCTCCAACATAACTAAAGAAACAGACAAACTGAAAATATATGGGTGTAGCCACTGTTAATATTTTCCTGTTGACCTTGATTTATGAACAGCATAAACAATGTCCTGAATACATTTGAATTTCCTTTGAACTACCATTTAGGGGGCTTCAGGAATATTCCCTGTATTGTTTGGAGAGAGGTAGGGGATGCCAGTGTGAATGAAAATGCTGCTTCCTGGAATGCTCCAGCTTCCATTTACTGACATCCCACATATATTCACTTGTATACAAGATCCTAGAACAGTGTGTAATATAGTTTTCAGCTGAATTGATTTCCAACACAATTTGGCCTGCCTGTAAATTGGTACAAGCTCAGTTTTTATGGATCTGGACTTGGGGGACCTTATTTCCTGGCGCTGGGAAAGGAGACAGATCAAAGCTGTGGTTCTTGGATGGGTGTAACAAGAGCCCCTATGCTGAGCCACCAGGATGAGAGAGTATCTCAAGAAGAGATTTACCTAAGGATGTAGGAGTTTCTGTCTCAGGGCTTGTATGCTTCAGGAGTTCCCCTGCAGCAGGCAAAAATGTGAACTCTGTTAGCCCAGAGTTTTGTAACACCCTTTGGACAAGCTGCTCAAGGAACTGCTGTGAAGCAAGTGAAATGCTATGGAGTCACATTCTTGCTTGTTGCTGATTCCCACTATGCAAAAGTGCCCCCAAATCTGTTTCCCCAGCACTGAGGCTCTCAGCCCAAAAGAGTCAGGACTATTGACAGTTGTCCTGGCTGTTTTAAGATTTTCCTGTGCTTGTGCATGTGTATGCTCCAAGAAGCCAGAATCCTGCACAAACTTGTGCTTTGAAAGAAGGGATCAATGCCTGGAAAATATCTTAATCAAAAAGTTGAGACACGGTTTTTTATAACTTAGTTAATGATCTAGTACAGGAGAGGCCTGAGAAAACATGGGAAATATGTATTAATACCGGATCTTCCTCATTCTCTATTCTCTTCTACTGCCTCTACATCAGATGAGACTCCTTTTTATCCCTAGCATTAAGTTTTTATCACTTTACTAAAATACTATAAATCAATAAAATAGGGCAGAAAATTGCTTTCTTACATCATTGCACCAACATGCCGCTTGTATGGTCTGGAATGACAATGAGACATCCATCTTTCTGTGCAAAAAAAAAGGCAGTTCCCAGAACAAAATGCCAACTGGTATATGGCTAAAAAAATTACAGACCAAACATTAGCTTCTGCTGAGATGTGAAATACCTACTTCACATTTCTAATTTTTTGAAGAGAAAATTCTAATTCTCTAAACAAAAAATATTATTTATAAATGAATATTTATATTCTGTCCTAAAACTCACTCCCTAGCCATTCTTCTTCCTGATAATATTTGCTCAGTTCTTATGCCAAGATCTATGAAGACCTCTTTTTCTTTTTTTTCTTTTTTTTAATTTTTAAATATACTCACTAGGGGGGATGCTCATAAAATTCAGCCTCAGCCACAATCTGGACTATGGTCTGCCAAGCTCCACATAAATAAATCATCAAGTCATTTTGGCATCTTCTGGGCCAGGAGGAATATCTTCGGGGTAGATTTAAAGAGACATTATCCTGTAAAGTATATGCTTTGTGGAGAAAACTAAGCAGCAGATTAAAGGTTACTTTGAATTTCACATATAGAAATTTTTACAGATAATGGCAACAAAGTACAGGGAAAGGCATTTTAATTCCAAAATTACAACTGTGTTAGCTAATCTTCCCTGCTGCTGTCCCAGCAGAAATTAAATCAAATACCCAAGACCTCAGGGTACTGTGAGAGGGTGATACTGGAGATGCTTATTTTGTGCTAAAATGTCTGCAGAACACACAGCAAGTGGTCGTTTGAGATTTTCTCCTAGCTATCTGAATGCTGAAACAGGCATAAAGCAGCCAAACATTTCAGGGCTTTGCACTTTCTAAAGCCAATCCAAACACTGAGACACAAGAGCGCTCCAGCTCCGGAAGAGCAAGCTGAGGTTGGCGTGACTGTGTTGGCCTGTCAGCTGGAGGCACCTCGTCCCTCTCTCCCTCCCTTACACAAAACCTCAGCCCAGTTAGAGGGAGCAGCAGTGTCCTGCAAGGGCCCCAGGCAGGGTGGCCAGCCGGGCAGGAGCACTGCGAAGGACTTGTGTCCTGCAGCTCAGGCTCCGAGCCCAGTCCCGCTCGCGGGGCGTCCGTGCTGGCTGGGAGTGATCTCTGCAGCTGGCTTTGAGACAGAGCTTTGTTCTGCTTACACACCTACCCCATGTGGCAGGCATCTGAAACAAGGACATGTAAATCAGATAATAGTCAAGAGAAAGCAAGCTCTGGCTGGTTTGTCAAGAGGAGGCCTTGGGCCATAGTCCTATCTGCCATTCACAGGTCACTGAAATCAATGGAGTTGTGACTGCAATTACACCACAGGGAATCTGCATCCTATTATTTGGACTGTGTGAAGTTACAGAACAGTAACAACATGAAGGGAAATTACCTCATTTTAGGTTTTGCTAAAATCCCCAACTGGGACCAGGTTCATTGGCAGGTTCTAAACTGTTGTTGGTTCCCAAGAACATTGGAGACGTTTGGATGGGCAGCATCAAAAGTCAGGCAAAAATGAGTGTCTTCAGCTGGGTTTTTCCTAATATCACTTTTTTCATAAGAGCTACAGACAGAGACGAGGAGTCTGAGTTTCCTGAGATCATCTGGAGAATGAAACAAACAGTTATGGGTGCACAGAGATTGTGCTCATGGTGGAACCAGAAAAGAAGTGCCTAATCTAGAATGGCATCCGTGTGCAGATCAGAGTAGCAGCAGAACCACTCACTGCCTGAAGGAAATTCCCCATCTTTCTTTTAACTTCTGAAATGCAGAGGACTTAGCTGCAAAAAATTTAAAATTTAGGAATGATCTTGGGAATTGTATTTGGGCCCCCTGTAAGTAACAATGACCTCCTGAGAAAAATTGAAAGCTGAAAATCAAATTAAAAATTCAAGGAGTTTCAGGTCATAGCTTCTCACAAAAATATTGTACTAAAACTGTACTTACCACCAGTGATAATGTCTAGAGATGCTCTTTTAAAGATCATTTACCTGTTCTGAGTGATCTAATGATATTGAGAATGCAAAATGGAAAGAAGCATCAGATGCTCTTTCTGGGTTATTCTGAAATTAAATCTTTGGGGTTTGGAACAGTGACACAACGTAATTAATGTGCTGTTGGTAGTCTTTGTATGTATTTCTGAATTGAAAAAAAGCACTCAGAAATATATGCCAGGCAGTTACAGGTTAAGGATCATTTACATAAATTAACAAATTTGCAAATGAATTCATCTAGTGAAAGGTAAGACACGGGACACTGCATTTTAATAATTGACATTCCACATGAAATGCAATGTTCTTGAGGAGGAAATTGAGCTCCAGGTTGCTATTAGAACCAGCGGAGCAGCAAGAGCTGGAAAGAAATGCCATCTCATATTATGTGAGTTACTGCTCCTGCATAACAACTATCTTCTATTCTGATAGACTTTATTTTAATAAAACTAGCACTAGGATTTTTACAGGGGTAAAATTCCATCATCTACAACACTGAAACAAAAATGCAAGAAATCTTTGTGATCTGGTTCTAACAGTCAGCTAGTAATTCACTGTATTCTAAAGTAACCATTCTTTCTCTGTTTTATTCGGCAGCCAAATCTCCTTACTCCTCAGTTATGCCAAGGAGTTACAATCTTAGCCCCAAATATGCAACACTGACAGAAAATTATAAATTATCTAATTTTTTTATTCCCTGTCATAACATAGGTTAAATTGTGAAATAAAGATAAGTGATCCACTTAGCTGCTTCCTGCTGTCCTGATCAGTTAAAGAGCACATTATGTTACAAATATTGTTCTGGATACAAAAGTAATGACTTTCATAAGGTGTTAGTCAGTCATTCAAAGTCACAATACTTCTATTGTATGCCATAAATACAAATTATACGCTCATGGAAAGCTGAAAGCAAATCTGTCCCTAGTAATGTTTCTTAGTATACTTTAAAGATTAATTTAAAGTGAACCAAATAATTCTTTCAGTGATACACTTTTTCCAAAATCACACAGACTAAGTGTGTAATTTCAGTGAATGTCAGTAGAATTTCTCCTCCCATACTATTCCTAAATAAACACTGATGAAAGTGTTTGTTCTTCATCTGGCTACAACTCTGACATCATTCATAGGGAGTACTGTGCTAAACTTCCTGAGATGAAAAGATAAAGCAACAAACTATTGCTGCTTGCAAACGATGTTTGACATTTGGTTGTCCTTACATCTTTTTTACTTCTTTACTTGATACAATTCATTGCAGCAACCTGGGCAAGCTTACTAAGTTCTCTCTCCCTTCATTTCTCTCACTTTTTAGGAACCTGAGATACTTTAATTCCTGAATAGGTTAAAAGGTCCCTCCAAATGAATCAGCTGTATTAATAATATATCTTTATCAAATGGTTCAGCTGTTTGAAATACAAACAAGATTCTCACCTATGATGAGCTCGGACTCAATAAATGGGCAGGCTGATACCCTTCCTTTTCAGTGTTTTGACACACTGTGGTGCATACACACATACAGGTAGAGCAGAAACACAGGTTGCAGTGCTGCCCTGATAAGGAAAACTTGCTTCCCTCACTGCACAGGAGCAAATTTATGTAACTCTCATACCCTTTGGTATGAGGTCTTACTGAGAAGTATTCTCCTGTACTGATTAACAGACTGAATGAAAAAAAAATCCATTTTTAACTTCGTCCTTCATGACATAAAAATAACTGTCACATATTAATGGGAACAGTCATGCAGTGGAATTATTTTGCAAGAAAGAAGAAAGAAGGCAGCTCTTGGACATTTTTTCCAACTTAGAATATTTTTTTCTCCACCAAAGCAACACTAGGTAAAGTAGTCCCTGTGTTGTAGTCTATGCAGAGCAGTCCAGAGCTTTGGATAAGTCCATAGCTTCACCAAAGACTTTAAGAGTGCAGTAACAGGGTAAATGCTTTGCACCAGGATGTCACTGATGGATCTGAGCAGCTTTTCATGTATGCATGCTGCAAACTCTTTGTATTTTTACATTCTAATAACAGTGAACAGCATAAATTATCTCTAATTCTTGATTCTGCAAGGAAGCAGCCATCTGGTCTAATACCACTGTGACAGTGATATAGGACTGAACACTCAGTGCTTGGTCTGCTGCACAGGAAAGGACAATAGGACATATTTTAAAATGTCAGGATACATCAGAACCATATTCAGGAAAGTTTGCATTTATGAAAATTGATAGTATTGGAGATATATCATGATGCAGACCTAATCATGGCTGCTGGTATGGTGAATTAAATTAAGAGCTGATTTGAATTTTCTAATTTAAGATGTGTTATTCCTTCTCTCCTCATGTTTTCTATTTTAGTAAAAGAAGCTTATTAAACAATTTTCAGGGAAGTGTTGTGATTCAAAGTTTTAAAGCTTTAGAGAAAAACAAACCCTGATGTCAGTGGTGGTTTGACTGTCTCATGCAGTGTTCAATGGGCGTTTTTTTGTATTCCACAGTCACTGCTGGTATTTGCATAATTGCTATTGTAGATGGACTTGGTAAGAAGTACACCCAGGTACTGCAGGGTAGAGTGGCCTGTAAGCACAGCAGCTTAGCAGAGCTGGGTGAGAGACCCTGCTTTCAATGCTTAAAGCACACTTGAAATAAAGGAAGGGCAAAAAGAAAAATTTGTCTTATGTGGGAGTAACCCCATTTTAAAAGTAAGCTAACTTAACAAGAATTAGATCAAAACCTATCAACTCATGGTCTGTCCCAACAAACTCACTTCAGTTTTGTTCTAGTATTTAGATAAACTCAGTAGCTTGTTTATGTAATTTTTTTGAATAATGTGTTTCAAGGCTTCAAGACATCAGGAACTTAGGAGTATAATTTATAGGCATCACATAGAATGTATTTCCATCATTAGCTGTAATGATTTTAAGAAACTTGCTGTATTAGTTAAAAAATAACCATGAAATCAGTTTTTTCACAGTGTGAATATTGTTAGCCTGCAGAGGTCAAAGAGTTAAATATTGTAATGGGATTTTTCAAGGGACTTCTTAATTTTATGACCAATAATATAATTTGTCTACATACTAGGAAGGGTCATCAAATTCATACTCAAGGGTGTTAGCTGATCACAGGGATAAGAAAGGTAATCGTAGCCCTTTTTGCCATGTAGGACATTGCATAATTAGCCAGCTGTTTTCTTTAAAGCATCTAACCCAAGCACTGGTGAAAGCAGAATTCTAAGCCTGTAGAATAATTGATCCAGTCTGGCCTGGTTTTTATGTTCACTTGTTTACTCTTAAAATATGTATTCTTCAGATCAAAGATGGGCCATTTTTGGGTCTTTCATTTTGCTTTCTGCTTACAAGCATGCCAGAGGTATAATTTACATGAGTCCTTTCAGGAGGTGATTCTTCTGAGCTTGTGCCAGCATATTTCCTAGTTAGAATTGTCCAGTGCTGTGACTGACTTTAAGGCTGTATATAGAGAAGTACTGCTTGCAGGATGTTGTTCTTAAACATGCCAGTTTGCTAACTAAGGTTATCAAATGCTAAGGCACACTTGTATTGTTCAATCCTTGCCAGCTCATCTTCCTAGTACCATAACATCTCATAAGTGCTGGAATGCTGCTTTTGGGAACACTTTTTTAGAGGCAAATGCAAGTATAATATTATTTATGAAGGGAAAAATAGACATAAGCAAAAGCAGCTTAGCCTACCTCCTGCTTTTTCCGAGGTCATCTCCATTGTGCTTCTGCTCCACAGCATCAGAAATAGTCTTTGCCTATGTAGGCAAAGAAGGAGTTCTCTCCTTCAGAGGTAAGAATGGGAAAGTGTGTGAAGGCAGATCTCTCATCATTTTGCACACCACATTTTTGAGAAAAAAATGAAAGGTCTTTAATTTCATATGAAGGAAGGAGGAAGCTTCTCTGTGCCACAATGGAAATTGCCAGCACCTAGATGAGTAGTTAGAGATTTACCAAAGATGAATGGGAAAAAAAAAAAAGATTTATCTTTGTTTAAAGCTTCATATCAGAGTTTGAGGGGAAAAAAATAAAAAAGCAATGTTACCTTTCAGTCATGATAAAGTTTCTGCAGATATTTCATTTTCCATGCTAACTATCAGATAAATCATATAAAGCAAAGTTTCTAAAGATTATTTCCTTGGGGGATTTCTTCTGTTACAATACCAACTGGTTATAATCTTCTAAATTCATACAAACAATAGGAAAGGTTATGTATTCAGTTACTCTATGCCTTACCATTACTCTATGCCTTAAACATATGCCAAGAAACCATCTAACTCATTGGTCTTCACTGTTTTGTTGCTTTGCTGTTTCAGAACCAAAGTAAAATCTAATCAAATTTGTCAGGATCCGTGAAATCCTAAGCTCAAGCTACTTCCTGTTTCTGGCAGAAAAATCAGAAGCAATGCTAGTTCTCCAAAGCCCTATCAAATGGTTTCAATAGCAAAAGTTTTAAAATGCTGTCTCTAAAGTTCAACAGAAATTAGATAAGAACATGTGCTTGTCTCTCTGGTAAATTCCTTGATACCACCATCAGTTTATAAAAGCTGAAATCAAATTTTAAAAAGTCTATGAATTTTGAGTTTCTTCTCTCCTCCTATATTTTGCACAAGGATCCTTTGTGACTAGGCAGTGCACCAAAAGTCATGCCTGAACTTTTCTAGATCATTGTTTCCACAGAGAGCCATAGGGAAAGCCATGGTCCCCTTCTGGTGTTGCCTTTGCTGGTTTCTGACAACTGTGTGAGCCCATTCAAAATAATGAACTAGCAGAAAACTAGCTTGAGAAGAAAAACAATATCTTTGAAATTCATTTTGTGAACTGAATGAGGTTGCAGAACAAAAAGGGATGGGGGATGGAAGAAATGAGTGAGTTGTACAACAGTCTTTGTTGAGAGTAAGTTTCATCGTTTCAGCCCATGGAGCTTAGCATTATTGAAGGTGTCTGGAAATGGACAAAAGTGGTTTTTGTTAAATGACATTACTATTAAGATGTTGTGCTTCTCAGGTTTCTTAAGACAAAGAAGATCATGGCTGGTCAGATGAGATCCCTCACTTTTCTTTCCTCTCTTGCCTTGAAAAGCCAAAGCTCCTTATACTAATTTCTACCTGCACCTTGTGTTGTTCTCCATTCAAACAGAGAGGCAGTGAGTGTGCAACAGTGAACATTACTTTTGGATGAGATATCAAGCCAAGGTCTTGACTTCAGATAGAATCAAACCATGTCTGGACAGAGATCCTCCAATATCTGTTAACCAGATTCAGGAAATGCTTATGAGAGTTTACAACAGAGATCCTGCTAGCTGTGTAAGCAGGAGAGATCTATGTTATTTGTCATCAGAACTATTCTACATCTGGATAGAAGTTGCATTAGCACATTCATTAGCACAAATTCTTGCATAATAATGAACTAAGAACTGGCAGTCTTTTCCAAGTCTGGAAAGTGCAAAATAGGTTTTATGTGCAATTAATTAGATTTTCTATAGGTTTAGTTGCAGAAACTCAAAACCTTACCCACATAAAGGAGTTGTTGAGTCATGTTTGTAATCTGTATATTATAGGGGGAATTTGAAAATCTCTTAGAAAAGTCCTCACTTTAGTAGTTGGAATATTCATTCTCATTTGTTATTTATGTCATAGAAACATGACAAGAAAGTCAAGGAAAAAAGGAAGGAAAAGAAAGAGGGAATCAAAGAGAGAAAGACAGGCAAAGAGAAGCTGAGAGAGAGGGAAGAAAGGCAATTTCCTTATACTTTCTAGTAGAATTTTCACAGATGGACTTGTTTGAGTATCAGAGGGTGCATGTAGAGGATAATTACCTAAGAATAAGCCAAATTCTGCAACATTGTTCTAAGTCCAAAGAAGAAGGCTATAGTCACCTACACACATCAGGACAACTAAATGGGGTTTGGAATCAGAAATACAAATGACATGGTTTTTATGATACCCTGCTGTCCTGCTAGCAAGTGCTTTATGGTCCATAAATCAGTCACTCAAGTAGTCAAAATCTTTAACCACATAAAAATCTATTGAGAACAAGTTTTATTTACAATGGTGACCTGGCCAAGAAAACTCACAAACAGTAATATGTAACATCACTACAGACATACAATCACTGTTGTATATTACTAGAAAGCTCCCAAACATATCATGAGGTATAAATCAATTATATAAAATACCACAAACATCAAATAAACCAATAAAAAAGGGAAGGTCATAACACAACCAGACATGTCATGAATAACCGCCACAAATATCAGCCAGTGTTTCATCCATGGTATGAATAAAACCCCAGAAGATATACAAGCAATTTTTTTTAGATCCTTTTGTGTTCTGTTAAAAATGTGTTGCTGTCTTTTGATGTTGTCTATTTTGCAACATTACTTCTTTTTATATTTCTCTAAGGGCATAAATTATTTTTTAAGTCTGTATTAATTAAAATTGGGAGGGTTTGTTTGCTTGCAATATAAATGTGCATTTTATCGTGTATGTTTTGATTAACAATTTATTGCATATAGTTCTCTGCTTGCTTATAATCTGTAATATTTTGCATTTAGCAATAAAGTTGATAATATTATTAAGTTCAGTATACTTAAAGGAATTGGACATAGAACACAGTGGGAGACACAGTTTGATATCATTGTCATTGTCATGTGTGTGTCTCTTCTCCAACTCTATCCTCGATTATGAACATAATTCAAAAGCCACAATGATTTGAAGAACTGCCTCCAGGTATACAGGATCTCTTAGAATGTACACCACTATTTGTATATTAGCAACAAAGAACACATACAAAACCATCATTAAACTTGGTCCTTAGAGAGTCAAGAGCTTATACACAGAACAATACATCTGTAATGATTAGGTGTGATGATTGCAATCAATCCATTTTGATCTGCCAGATCATGGATTTTTTAGTGTTTATATTTATATGTCTTATTCCCAGAAGTCCATGTTAATCCTATTCCTCTGTACTCACAACTGCAATATACATTTGTATTTTTGCAGGAGTCACAAGATTTTAACCTTCATAAATTCTGGGTTTTTTGATGGTGTTTGACACATGGGTTTTCAGATTGCATTCAAAGTAGCTCATCTGTTTGAATGAAATTTTATTACATAAATAATATAGAATATTATAAATTCTAGTCTCTGCTTAGTACTCAGAAATATTCAGCATTAGCATAATGTAAATAAGCTTTACCTTCAGTCAAACTTGACAGAAAATGAGATAGCATCAGATCCTGTTCTCAAAAGGGACACCTGTGAGAAACTCACACCTTAAAAGGTGCTGATGATATTGCCCACCATTTACACTGATGCAGTGCTCAGCTGATGAGATCAGCAAAACAAACCTGTCTGCTAACTTGGACACAAAAGCATTTTATTACTGAAAACAAGATTTGCATTTTAAACTTCTTTATAGCTTAACTGAATGTAATGAATTAAGCAAGTGGGTGAAAACATTTGGGCTATTTATATTTATCCTTTTCCAGACATGGAACTTGTTCATTCAGAAGAATAGATCATCCAGACTGTAATCTAGATCTCTTGCTTTTAAACTGATGATATTGGCTGAAAATCAGACCACCATCATTTCAGATTAGTCATTTTTGCTTCATTGATAATATGTGCACTTAGAAGCAAGTTCTGCACATTTAAAAAAAAAAAAAATCCTCCCCTTCTATGCATGCATTTTTCAGATATAGACCCAGCTACTATATTCTAACACCAAGCAATTTGTTTTGCAGCATGTCACATAATTCTCTTTTTTTTACACCCAATATCTATGATTAAGAAATGTAATACATACTAAGAAAGTCTTAGATAATTTACACTATGCATTAAAGTGTTTTGCATGAGAATATAGTATGATGCAGACAGCAGAAGAATTATGTCTTTCATTAAAAGGTTCGCGACTCAGTGTGCTATGATATAACTATAGCAGTTTTTCTGTCTCAGTGAAGGTTTTTTATTTTAAACACTGCCTTGAAGACCAAGGGATGCATATGCAATAGCACTATTTTGGCTATATGTTTTAACTTAATATCACCTCTTAGTAATTACACACTGTCAGTTTACCTGCTGTCCCAGTGTTAGGGGTGAACAGCTCTGCTGTCACTGTTCTTCATCTCTGTGAATCCTGAAGTAAGCAGTAAAATAAGATGGCATTTTTTTCATTATTTAACTATTTTTTTAAATCCCTGTTCAAAGCCTATTTGAAGCAGTTCAGCAAGAATTAAATACATTAAGGTCAAGATTAAAAGAAAACCAATTACATGGAAGAAATATGATTTTTGATGCAGATCCTTTATGTGCAAATTAGGATTTGTATTTGCTACCTAATTTAGAAAGCACCAAAGGACAGTTTTCAGGGATTCAAAATAGTCTTTGGATGCATTCAGCATTTGTGTTTCTTGGGGAATTTAATCAGGGGAGAGGAAAGCACTTCACAGGAAGGTTGTGGTCAGGGTAAAACCTGGCCCTTGGTCAGTATGCTTTGTATTATCAGAAAAAAACAAAACACTTTTGGTGTGGACCAGTAGCTTCTCCAGGTTGGAGTATATTGGCAGCATTCATGTGGACTATCCTGCATCCTCTCTTACCTTCACCAAATGAATGACAGCTCCAAGATGATGCAGCATTTTGATGCTTCTGTCTGTAAGCATGGTTTACAGGGCAGACAAGGTTTCAGCTCTTTGTTTTTCAGGGTCTATTTCAGAGGTACTACAAACCATGCCTAGAGCATTACAAGTGTCTTCCATGTATCCCATTCACTGAAGTTAAGAACACCCTGCTGGGACAGTTTCTACCCGTTTTCCCTTTCTTACATTGTCTTCTCATCACTTTTCTACTTGATTTTGTGTTCACTGGTTCTTCATGCCTTTACACTAAATATTTGCTTGGAATATGTACAGCTATGAAGCTGTTCTTTCTTTCCATGTCAAAACTCTACTGCTTTATTTTCAGGGGACAAAATGGATTGTACTTGCTTGAAACATCTAACTTTATCTCAGTAGATAGTGTAGAGAGTATAGATCAGTCGGATGTGTAGTTGTTTCAGACCCTCTCCAGCTTCACATAGGTCTATGCATCAGATGGTAAGTGGGGATACTGCTCAGTACATTGACTATTGTTTCCCTTATGCTATTTTAAACATAAAATACATTTGAGTTTCTGGTTCAGATAAAAGTGACAATACCTAAGAATGGTCACTATAAACTAAAGTGCAGGAGATTGAGTTTCACTTGATAGTAATTAATATTAGCTGATATAATAACTAATACCATTTTAGTTAAGTAGTAAAAATACTGTAATATGTAGCACTCAAGTGTGACTCCTCTATTATGCTGTTTCTGGCTAATATAAAACTTATACTTAATAAATCCAAGGCATCTAAAGGATCTTTTCCATAAGATATTTTGTTAGTATGTGGCTTTAGTTAAATTTTTCAAGCTGTAGTTAAAACCAAATTGAAGAAGCAGTAAAACTCTTGTTCCTTGAGCTCACTTCAGAGCTTACTTGTACTTTGGTAAGTACAATACTCTCCTTGGTGTGCAAGGCAGCCAACACAGTGCAAGACAGACCCCCAACAGGGTCTGTATATCCTCCCAAGACCTTGTTTATAAAGACAAGAAAACTCCTGACACTTTGCCTTAAATAAGTTGTTTTCTTTCTCCATCCTCCTGCCCATGGCTGTGGCAGTCACAGCCCTTAGGATTTTGGCAGGAGTGAGTTCCCAGAGCAGAGGAGAAAACTTCAAGAGATGTAGAGCTATAACTAACCCCATGCAACACAGTGTGCTCAGATTAAAGGTAGTAACAGGCAGATTTTTGACTACTGTAATGGTCCTTAAAGGTGTAGGCATCTGGATGCCTTTTAATCTACAGTCAATGGTACCATGCCTCAAAACCTGAATGGTGTAGTGCTGCTTTGGTCTCTTTCTTCCTACTAACAGCTGAATTCCAGACCCCTGTAGTGAGGTCCATGACCCTCACTTGCTGCCTAGTTAATAATTTGCTGCATGAATTACAAACCATCTCCCAAGTGCTCTGAGGATCTGAAAAAGTGAGTGACACTGACTCACCTTTGGAAAATGTGGTGAAAATTGAGCTGTGAACAGAAGTCATTACTGTGGCAGTTGCTGTGTCCTGGGGCCAGGTGAACTGACAGTGGGATGTTGCTGCTATTCAAGGACTAGCCTTGTGGGATTTTATTTCTTGCATATCCAGTAGGCTCTGATGAACACTGAATCTTCAATCTAGTTGGTCATCCTTCAGCTCAGATGTTTGGAGCATGTGAGCCACAGCTGATTCTTCAGTACTGTAATTCTCCCAAGACCACAGATCCAGACCACGGCTATACCTAAATCATTGATCAAAAATTAGGAATTTAAATTAAGGTAAACCAAAGGAAACTCTCCCTGGATCTTCCTGGGTTCATCTCTACCACACAAGGTCTTAGTGATGCCATATATCTTGCTCTGCAGGAAATTTGCACATGGTCAATAACTCATGTGCTGTGACTTTCAGCACTAAAGATTGCTCACAGCAAAAGTCACTGGCAGATGAATTTTGAATGTATGAAGTACTACATGCTATTAATCACTCCTCCTCTCTCTTGCCAAATTAACCATCTAAAATGGGCAGCCAAATTTATTGGAAACTTCAAATTTTAATATCCCTGGGACATGGCAGCCCTGGATGTAGGGACAGACTGGTAAGGGAGAGGCTGGAAAGCAGCACCATGAAAGGGACCTGGGGGTCCTGGTGGATGGTGAACACGAGTCAGCAGTGTCCTGGAGCCAGGAGGGGCAAGTGTGTCCTGGGGGGCACCAGGCACAGCATGGGCAAGGGAGGGATTGTCCTGCTCTGCTCTGAGCTGGGGCAGCCTCACCTCCAGTGCTGGGGACAGCTCTGGGCACCACGACATGAAAAAGATATTAAACTATTAGACTAGATCATCCAAAGGAAACTGCTGGGATGATGAAGGGTCTGGAGAGGAGCTTAGCTGTATGAGGAACAGCTGCACTCACTTGGTCTGCTCAGCCTGGAGAAGAGGAGACTGAGGAGAGACCTCACTGCAGTTACAACTTTGTGAGGGGAACAACTTGATCTCTTCTGTCTGGTGACCAGTGACAGGACCAAAGGGAATGGCCTGAAGTGGTGTCAAGGGTGGTTTAGGTTGGATATCAGGGAAAGGTTCTTCATCCTTTCAGTGTTGTCAGTCACTGGAACAGGCTCCCCAGAGAAATGGTCACAGCACCAAGCCTGAAAAAGCTCAAGAAATGTTTTCTTTCAGAATTATTAAAAATATTATCATTTCTTTGGGCTGTCCTGTGCATACCCCAGAGCTGGATTTTGATGGCTCCTGTGGGTTCCTTACAGCTCAGGATGTTCTATGATTCTCTGATTCTTATCCATCTACCTTAAGTCAACAGCTGTGAGTTAGAGGTAGTACCTGTTTACCTCAGAGATAGTAGGAAGGTAAGTGCTTCATAGAAAGTTAGTGCTGTATTGATGAGAACCACAGGCATTCATCTGGTAAAACTAGGATTTCTGTCATCAGAATGTGCTCTAAATACTGCATAGGAAGAAATTTGTGGGACCATAAGCTCACAATAAGATAAAAAGTGATGATTCAAGACCTTTTTATTTAGTGGTCACTGCTCATTCTGTATATTATTATCTCATCTTAGAACTTGAGAAAAATGTTGTGAAACTTGTGAAAAATGTCTTGTGATTTCTATTAATACCAGCATGCAGTCATGTAACTAAAGGCTCTTGTAAGAGGCATACATGTGAGAGATTTGAATTAGTTTTACACATACTTCCATTATTCTAGTATTTCTTGCCAAGCTTGGCTTTGTAACCTTACTAAAGTTATATCAGAACAGTTGAAGTGCAAAATTATAGGAATTGTTATACTGAGAGGAGAAGATGCTTTACAATATATAATCCACTGAATTTTTCAGACCAGGTTTTCTTGGTATTTACTATCTGAGGCAATGAGTCAAAAACAATTGCCAAAGCAGATAACTGGGTATGAAAAAAATCTTTGTAAATTTTCTCAATTCAAGAATTCTTGCCTATGTGATTGGGAATTTTTTTTTAAATATAGTTCATGTTTATTTTTACTGACACATGCACCTCATGGTGGTCTGTCTTCTGTGCTCTGACATGACAAAAATTCAGAAATGAGATGAAGATGACAAAACCCCAAAGGATGTCCCAGGGTTACTGGCCTGCATCCTATGGGCCCAAAACATGACCTTCCTCTCTTTTCAGAACATCTCTCCTTTCCTTGCATAAAGATACATCTTTAAGAGATGCTATTCATCCTTAAGAAGCTGTATGTGTTCCAATAATGCAAAATAGATATACCCTGAAATATCTGCCCTGTTGAAAGATTGTAGAGAAATGGCAGTTCATTGAAAAATTGTAATGAAGTGTCACTCAGATTACTCCAGGAGTAGGTTAATATCTTGTGTGTGTACAATCAAAGAGTTACTGTTTACATCCTCAGGAAAACATTTCACACAATTGAAATACAAAATGTTAGAGATTTTCTTTCTTATCCCAGTTAATAGTAAGTTTGTAATACAATGTACACATGTATCAGAGAATGTAGAGGCTTATTACCTCTGCCAGCAACACCTAGAGTTTTCAATTGATAGAGCAAGTGGTTTTCTCCTTAAAGCTGCAGACCATTATGAAATGTCAGGCTTCCTGCTGGTGCTTTAAGATGGGAACCAGTCACAGAGACTGGAACAAGTAATATAGCTAGCCTAGTTTACAGCATCACTGCCAGAAGTGTTTGCTTTTATTTACTAGCATTAGTCACTAAGTTCACCTAAAGCCAGTTTCGGTCCTTAGTCCAATGCTGAATCCAGAGTTGAAGATAAGTGAAAAGAGGCAGTTAAATGGAATGTGTCTATTGGCGTTCTAATTTAAAATACTCTAACCAAAAGTGATTCCAGTTTTTAGTGTTGCATATTGTCATTCAGCTGGTGCAGAGATACTGTTGTCTCTGTATAGAAAGTAGGAGCTCAGTAGTACCACAGAACCACAGCACATTCTGAGCTGGAAGGAACTCACCAGGATAATTCAAGTCCAACTCCTGGTCCTGCACAGGACTGCTCCAAATATCACACCATGTACCTGAAAGCATTGTCCAAATGCTTCTTGAACTCACAGAATGAAAAAACCCAGTATTTATCTTCATCATTATCAAGCTTCTCCACACAAAGAACTGCAGAATAGGCTCTTAGCAATGTCTCTTGGATTCCAAGTTCTGTACTCTGAGCTTTTGAATGCCCTTAAGGCCTTTTAATGTACTTGTCTAGTTGGAAACTGGAACAGAAAATATTGATAATTATAATAGTTCTAACCCTCAGCTTTGCATAAATCCCTCAGCTTTGTACATAAATTTGCATGCCCAGGAATTCTCCTAAGAGCTGCCTTACACCTCCAAGGAACAAAAAATACACTGTTATAATTTACAGGTAGACCTATTTGATAAAGTCAGGAATGAATGAGCTGCTCTCTACAAATATGCACAAATTTGTTGGATGGTATTTGTTGCTAAGATGAAAATCACACAAACAGAGTGATATTACAGGATACTGAATGTTGCTATGTGATATGTGCATAATCATGGTTCTTCTAAAGCCAATGGGAGTCTTTGATATCAGTATCCTCCTGATGCTAATTGCTTTAGCAGAAATTAAATGATTTACTAAAGACTTCCTGTAAAAAGTTAATCCTTACTTTTGGAATATTTTGTTGATTTTTTTTCATAATTATCCATCTTAACATGAACTGAGAAGGTTTTCCAGCAACACAAAATATTGGAGTTCAGCAGGGTCTTAATTTTAGTACTGCAAGCCCAAGTTAACAGCTTCTGGAAACTAAAAAAGTTCAGCTCTTGTAACTATCTTGGTAGTTCCACAGTAAATATACCTATTTGTTGGCAGAGGAACATGGCTCTAGACTACTGAGGTTGAAAGTACATTTTCTATCACTACTGAGAAAAAAATTGAGAATTGAAGTCTTGTGTCCTCTAAGGTGCATAGCAAAATTCCCATAAAGTTTAGCAGTCAAGGATGTATCCAGATACCTAATCTAAACTGTAGTCTCTGACACCATCTATGGAGATGGAAAGTGCCTTAGAGTGAAATCTATACTTCTTTTGTCATATACTTAAAATTCATATGCAAAACATACTGATCATAAGTGAAATATGTTCTTTCATAAATTGATTTTACCCCACTACCATTGATGCATCTGTTTCAGCAGCAATGTACAGACCCATTACTAAATAAGCAATTTCTAGGCACCCTGTAATAAATTTTGCACATTCCTAATACTTCGCTGTTTCTGGCACTGCTCTCCTTGTTTGAGAAAAGACAAGGTCTGCTCATATTTTAAAATAACGTGAGCAATTTACTAAATGTGTGGAGTGAAGAATGTTTATTGTTAAGATTTAAATTGACTTCAAGAAGAGCAGAGAAACACAGTTTTATGTCAGCATCCTTTTTTCCCGTGATACTACAAGGTAGTGGATGTAGCCATGTGATCAGCATCAATATGACCCTTCCAAAAGAGGCTGCTGGCCTTAGAAGCACCTCTTACCAGCAAAATTATAGAAGCCTGGATGGTCAGCAATATCAAGAAATAATTGCAACTTTATCAGGCTGATTTCAAATAAGTGCTGTCACTGCCTGAATCTTGTGATAAATTGCATTGATCATGTAGGTTACAGAACCCCTATCAGTATCAAAGGAAAGACATTATGGCTTGACAGTGATGTCTCCATTGTCAACTTCTGGAAGTATTGTATTGCACTACATTGAACGGCTCATTTAATAACTATTTATAAATTAAACAAGCAGAAAAAATTATTCCTAGCAACTTAAGATGCTTGTGACAATTTTTAATTTTTAAGAGACACTTCAAATTAGGTGAAAGCTTGAACTTTGGGTGTTGCAGTAATGTTGACCAATGTTATTGTAAATAATGAATAGTGGATGTGTGCTCTAGATCGTAATATCAGGCTCAATTATTTTAGGAACACACATTTTTATGGGAGAGTAACATGCTGTATATATCATGGTCAGTTAATAGGAGTTACAGAGGAGTTTCCACAAGACATGTGGAAACCCTGACTTCAAAACCATCAGGAGTTTTCCATATTATAGCAAGACTCTTATCCAATATTCACTTCTTAGCTGTGTTTTAGGACCGCTTATAAAGCTTTTGAGATTGAGCCCCCAGTTCTAATATTTAATTTGAATAGTATGTCAGCAGGCTGTCACACTGTGTGCTGCTATATACAGATAAAATGTTATATCATGGTACTTGATTAATTTTAAACAAAAGATGGAGCTCGCAGTAGTCACAGGCCAGACAGGTCTTCAGCCTTAAGCCTTGAGGAAATCTTTTGTCATTTCTTCTGGTTTGAACAGCTAGCCAAAATTTTGATTTTTAGTTACTTTTAGGAGGAAAATTCCTGATCAAGTCAGAAAATTTAATTTGGAAACTTCTACTTTCTTAATATGAGAATGTGATTTATAAGAAGATGATGGAAAAAGAATTTTCATTTATAAGTAACATGAAATGAGGGTAAGTTTTGCAATTTGTCTAGCAACATTTTTTCTTCTGTACTTAGTATTGACACATACAGAATAAACTGTTATGAACCTAAATCTGTAACTAGAAATTGACTCTTTATACGGAAAAATCCATTATCCATGTTCTTGGGCTTATTGGACTTAAGAAACCGGAAAAGTTTTGCACATTTTGAGACAGTTTCCCCCTACGCCTTTTTTTAATTGATTCCACTCTGAGTCTTAAGAAATCTGGATTTTAGTGCTCAGCCCCATCTCAGCCAGCTTCAATGAGGAGAGCTGGGAATTCAAAATAAAGTGTCTCATAGGTTATGTCTGCTAACAAATTTCCACTAATTGACATCAAACTGGTTAATTTCCATATAATAAGTGTTGATTGATTCAAGGGCTTGACTCAGCTGGCCAAGACTGTCCTTACAATGATCACTTATGGGCTACCTTTTTGGAACACAGTGGAATATTTAATGTCTTGCCAGATTTGAAGGATGCTGGGAGTTGGAACAATGTTTTTAATCTTGGCTACTAATTACGTGGCAAAGGTATAAACTGGGCTTTGCAAATCATTATTTCCATTAGAAAGGTGTTGGAAGCAATTCCACTGAGGGCTTCCCTCCTATTTATGCAGCTGTTATTCCCATGAGAGGAGGCCATTGCAGTCATGGCTGAAACATGGGCTTCTGTTCTGTTTCCACAGCACTTGGAAGAAAAACAAAACAGGACTAATGAAAAACACACACGGGAAATGCTTTATTATTTCATCATCCTCACCTACTGAGATCTGGCACCACTCTGTGTTTAGGAAGAACTTCTCCCGCCCTCTCTCTCTCGCGCGCAGTGTGGTTGTATAAGGCTGACACTCTGTCATTTCCTGTCAGATCATTTCAGAGGAATTTGCTCTTATTTCCTCCCAGCCTCATCCCCTCCTCCTGGCCTCAGCCTTGGCTGCGTGCCCCAGCAGCCATGCCGTGTTTATTTAACCGCACGGAGCGCTGGGCTGCCCGGCCTGCGAGCGCGGGGGCAACACGCACACACGCACTTGGGGAGCTGCTCACTGCCCCTCGCAGCAAACACACAATGCTTTTGTCAAGGAAACACACAGGGCCAAGGCCAAACCTTGTGCAGGGTCCTTGTAGACTGTAGGTGAGGGAGTTCTAGATATGCAAAAAAAGAATGGATTTTTTTTTGGCCCACAAGTGTCCATGTAAATTCTCTTGGAAGCAGCATTGCTTGTCATTTCAAGTGTTCAAATTATTTTCTGTATTTTCTGAACTTATCTGTGTGTCTTGGAATTCATATATGACTGTGAGTTAATTCAGCATTCAACTTATCTGTTAGCATTAGCCAAACATATCTGGCTCCAATAGATGTTCCTGCTACATCACATATATAAGTGATTAGTGCTACTAGTTTTTCTGCTCTGGCATGCTGGATAGGTTTGCTAAAATGTCTATGTTTTATAAATGGTATAAAACTATTTTAGCACCCAACAATGGTGTGAAAATAAACCATGCAGAAACAGGGCATTTATACTTGAATGATGTGTGAGCTTTTCAGTGGGTAAAGTGGTCACAGTTCATTGTTTTAAAAAAAAGTAGTCAAGTCACTAATAGTCTCCACAGCAAGATTTATAGCAATGGAGAAAAAGAGCTAAGTAAACTATCTGACTGAGAAGTCATTTCTTCCTTCCTTGGCAGCATAGGATTTGTTTAAATGCTGTTAGGAGAAGGCTAATTAAAACAATTTTGCCAGAAGTCTAGGAGATTGCTAAATATAACACCAACTCAGTGCTCTTGATCTGGAGTGACAACTTTTTCCTAATATTAACTAGAAGTTTCTTTACGATACACAAAATTAGAAGTCAGAGAGAGAAATACCTCCCTCTGATATAGTTAAGACAATAACCATTATTTTGAGTAGCAGTCATAAAATAAATTATATTTGACATTTTATGACAACATTTAAATTTTATTTAATATTACTGCTGATATTTATTTAATTTAAAGTGAATGGGCTATCTGCCAGGCCAGATCAAGAATGAATAGTTTCCATTCCACTCATGACAGAATTTTCTTGTCCAGAATACTGTCAGAGTTTAGAGCAAAACCATGCAATCATAATCTGTATAATTGGGGGTTTTTATCCATCGTCTGGAATTAATGATTAGTCCATGTCCTTTCACAGTTGGATACAATATCAGGTGAATTGCAGTTCTTTGTTTTATGATTCAGATAATTTTTGTTTTCTCATTTCCACTGTACATCTAGTGGAGAAATAACATAATATTTAATACAAACATACAAAAATATAATACAACAATACAAGCAAGAAAGTAGCAAGATTTATTTCCATTTGCTGTATATCCACAGTATTGAGCCCTACAACTCACAGTCTTGCAATCTAATATTGACACAACTTTCCAGTTGTTAAATTTATGAAATGAAAGTTAGAAAAATCCTCAATTCCTTGTTAAAATTAACTAACTCTTCATTTTAGAAAATTTGTCCATATGTCTTGAAGTCTATTATTAACTTTGCAAAGCAGCTATGTCAGGTAGGCAAAGTTTTTTCTTCAAGTAAACCAATCTACCAGATAAGATATTTTAATTTTCCCACAATTATATGAACATTTTATTTTCCAATTTGAATCATATTTTTGTTGTGTCAGAGGTACTCTTGTACAGTTGTAAGTTTGTTTTCAGGATCATCACTGCACACTTTTCGTTTTCTAAAGTTTCTTTATGTTCCTGTATTTCTAAGTCCTTCATAGTGATGTCTGACCAAAACTATGTTATCTCAGTAGAGACATTTCAAAACAAAAGAAAATTTAGTGTTGTTTAGATCTAAATATTTTTCCAGAAAAAGAAAATCCAAAGTATGCAAGGGTAGCTTGCTATTTGTAGAAAAAAAAAAGTATGGAAAATTTATCACAAATGCTGACATCTCATCTCATCTGAATATAACCCTGCTTGCAACCACCAACAATAAAATTCTTAATTACTCATTTCTTGTATATATTTAGTTCTTTTTAACTCTGGTGAGTTTACTATGTACATTTTCTGATAAATATTCATTGTATGTTACTCAAAGTTTGAGCTATGCTTCCCAGGGGTAATTGAGCAGAGTGTACAGTCTCACTGTCTGCTCTTGAAATTCAATGTTTTTTTCTTGCTGGAGCAATCTGTGAGAAGGAAGGAAACAGGTTATTGGTGCTGGGAGCTACTCAAGGCTATTACAACCCAGAAAATTAGGATAAGTCCACTTAAGATGAGTCCTACTGCAAAGCAGGAATTTTTAGCAGATACAATCTGTTCTTAAAGGCTTGCATGGATGGAAACACCTCCTACAGATTATACAGAAACCTGAAAAACTGTTTAATTACTAGAAGACACAACAGTCTATGAAATACCAATATTTGGAAGAAGGGAAGAATTGAGGGTTTCCAGACTGAGATAGATGTACTGAGAATTTGTCAAATTTGCCAAAAAAGGGCTCTTGCTCACCACCAGGGACGAGGTCCTCTGAAACCCTAAGGAAATAGACCAAAAGGAGGGTGGGATGGAAACCTACTTCTGAAGATCAATAAGTCATTTCAAGTAAGTGTACTGAGAAAGGAAAAAAAATAATCTTGAAGCAATAAGCCTAGAAAAAAAATCTAGCCTAGGATTGTGGTGCCTCTTATTCTTTTGAAGCCTCTGAAGAGCAGAGCTGAGTTGAAAGAGGATCTATTGCAGCTTTCTGTAGTAACATCTCACATGGTGGTTTTTTCTATTCTGGGAACTGTAACTAAACTATTTTAGCAGAAAAGACATATACACTTATCATGACAGGCATTATGACAGGTTTTATGACTTATTAACCAGCAGCAACAGAATGACTGAGACAGCATCTACAGCAGCAGAAAAATTGGAAGATGGCTCTACTGGGAATAGTTTTTTGTGATCTAGTATTTTCCAAGGGAACGTTATGAGACACAGGGAGGAATTTCATATCTATTTTGATGCACAGCCTGTAGATAAAATCTGGGATTGTACTGCTATATTACAAGTATTTTATTATGATTCTTAAAACCTCAGTCAGTATATATCTGCATGGATAGGGCTCAAAGTAACTCTAACAGTAATTGTTCATCTAAGGGTGACCAAAGAGTCAAAAAAATAGTCAGAAAAGGTTTCTCCTCTGAACTCATATATAGAAATAAGAGATTCTATTAGATCTGACAGTAATTCAGAAGTAGAAATATTGTTAAAATACATGCCTTGATGATGTTTGAAAGAAAGTGAAAATTCAGACAGCAATGATGAAGTCATATTTTATGCAGCTAGGAAGAAATTACAAAAACTGTTCTCACCTGCATAAATATTAAGGTTCCTGGACAGCAAACATGGTTATTCTAATAGTACCCTCTGAGTCCAATCATCAAGCTGAGCTCTGCCCCTTAGGTGTGCTGAGGTTGCCTTGGAGGCATTATAGTGGCCAGCTGGATGAGGCATGGTGTGCTCCTTGTGTGAATGGCGCCAGTGTGAACAAGGTGTGACTGCAGATGGAGATAGCTGTTGGGTGGTCAGGAGCAGCATACCTGTGGGAATGAGGTCCAGCATACTCTCAGAACAGTTTTGTCTAAAAAAACTGGGCTTACACATATCAGCACTCCTGAGATACTTAAAAACACATTTGTATAAGCCCCAAGGAGATACAGGTAAGAAATTGCAGACTGTGGAGCACAGGGACCAGGATTATGGGATCAATCAGTCTGCAGAAGGAAATGTCACCCATGCTGCTACCAAAACATTTGCAATGTCCTGTCTAGAGAATGCAAATCTTTCTCTCTGATCCTTGTGGAAAATTTTTAAGTAATATGATAACTTAATGGTGAGTTTAATAAAGGTGAGTTTAATAAAACTATTGCATTTTTGCAAGTAAAAGTTCTGGATGGGCAAAAGGCAGCATTTGTATTTGAGGATTCTGCAAATGCAAACTTCATACTTCAGAGTGAAGGTCTGTGGAGCAAGCAAACCCAGTGAAGATGATGTGTTATCAAAAGTTGAGGGCAGAACAGGAGTGACCCAGGCTTTAAGTCAGGAGAGATGCAAATCAATCTCCTTCAGAGAAGTATTCAGATCATTTTGCCAAAACTGCAGATCAGAATTTGAATTATTTCTTTCTATTTCTAAGTGCTAACAGTGTGCTAAGTACCACAAAAGAGAAAGCCCCTGCTTTGAGAGGCTTCCAAAATAAATATTACTTTTTTTTTTCTGGAGTTTGGCCCAATGCCCGTTAGTAGCCAAACTGTGATAGTCCTAGACATAATGACATACTGTGCTCATTTTCCTCTGAGAAAGATGATAATGCTTATGAAGAATTTCAGGTCTCTTTCATGGGGAGCCGTACATGCACAGACTGCAGGGACACGTGTCATTTGGGAAACAAGCATTCATTCAGTACCTTGCAATGCTGTGTTGCTTGCGTTAATAACCTGACTTTTGCTGGTAATATTCCCACGTATAAAACTCATCAGGAAATAATTAGGAACCCATGATAAAATCTTGATCCCATTGGATTTAAGAGGAATTTTCCTTTTGAGTTAGAGGTTGACATTGCCTCCACTTGGCTAGGTAAAGAGTGGTCAGTTTTTTGTTCGAATTCTGTGCTGCCTATGGCCAAAACCTACAGCTGCAGTATGGAACTCTCTTCTGTCAATTCATTGAAGATAAGTTCCAAATGAAACCTTACCATAGTGATTATATAGATTAAAGCTTCACATTATTTCTTGATCATATTCTCTGAGTTTTCACTTACCCTTTTAATTAAAAAATTAAACCAGAATTTTGCAGAGGAAAAAATATGAAGAGGTCCTTCTTTTTCTGTCTTGTAAAATGATGGGTTAAATCTAATTCCACATTAATTAATAGAAATGTATCATTGTAATAGAGAATAAGAATCCATATTTGAGTATTTAGAGGAAGTTCAGTT
This sequence comes from Muscicapa striata striata, assembly GCA_030060385.1. NCBI lineage: Eukaryota > Metazoa > Chordata > Aves > Passeriformes > Muscicapidae > Muscicapa > Muscicapa striata. The sequence continues at coordinate 756,505 of JAREIS010000056.1, read as the reverse complement.
CCATACTTACCTTTATGCAATATAGTAATCTGCTATACCTTACCTAGTAAGATTTTTAGCACACACACACAAGCAGGTATGTTTCATCTATACCTTCAAACAAGGTAAACTGGTGGATATTTTTAACATGTTTTGCTTCGTTAGGTTTGAATAGGGTCTTGTGAAATCTGGCTTGCATTCAAGTTAAAACATTGTTTGCTTTCTTTTTTTGTCTTCCTGCTCTTAACTGTTTCTTTGCAGTGTGAAAATACCACAGCCTATGGTTGATGTCTTCATCACAGTGGAATGCTTTTAAACTTAATGAAGAGTTGCAATAAATCAGAAGACTTCATTCTGCTTTCTGTCATCAACACATACATACCTTCTTAGCTATTAATCCCCTCAGAGATTATTAGAAGTCAATAAGACACCTTAAAAATAATTACTATTAACTTTAGAAAGGATTGTACCTGGTATCATAGCTACTAGCTGTCTTGTCTTCAGTGAAATGCCATTTGTACGTTGTCCATTTCTGAATTCCTCAGAAGGAAAAAAAACAAAATTGCATAACTTGCAGCATTTAGTCACATCCTTTCTTCAGGATACTGAAGTTAAGGATGTGCATTTTGTGCAGAACTGGGGCCTTAAGTGGATAACCCATTCAAGCAAGGACTTTATGTCATTTCATGTTTTTCTGGTACCTACCCTAATGCACTCAGATACTGCAGGATTTCATTAATGACCATAAAAACACCATATTGATTTATTCCTTCTGATGTTTCTTAGTTCTAGCTGTGGCAAAATATTCCAAAGGTAAGGCTTTTTCCCGCTTCAAATAAGGGTCCAAACCTTTTTACCCAAAACCCCCAGTCTGTCGGGGCCAGCAGACACTGCTGGGTCTGTCTGCTGTGCCTGGCCCATGCAGCCCCTGGGGCCAGCAGCCCCTGGCCCAGCAGTGCCCAGCTCCCTCCCGTGATCCCTCCTGCCAGCCCCATCCCACCCAGAGCCCAGGAGAAGCCGGGGCTGGCTGCCCCATGCCCCTGCCCTGCTCCCGGCCAGGACAGGAGACCCCCGGGGCCCTGAGGCTGCCACCCCAGTGTGTCCCACCCGCACAGCTGCACACAGCTGCACACAGCTGCTCTGCCCTGGGCTGCCTCTGCAGCACTGCAGGCCAATGTCACAGCACTGCTTCTCATCTCACCAGCGACAAAAACCAGGCATAAGCAGTTCCAACCCAGACCCTGGTGTTTACTTTGCTGACCTTGGAAAACTTCTCATTCAAATTATAATTTTTAAGTCTTCTCTCTATGGCTGTGCAAAACCAAAACAAATGTGGTTCTGTCTTTTCTTAGATGCAGCCTTTAGAAAAACTGAGAGGTGTGGATCTGCTAGGAGCCAGGAGCTGGACAAGGGATTCTGCAGCTAATGTTAATTCTCAGAATTGCAGTTTTAATGTTCTTGAAAAGGTTTTGGTCATTTTCTGGGCAAATGTACAACCCAATTCCTTTATTATTTGAGTTTGGTTTTCCTTCTTTTCCCTGCCAACACAGCTAAATCATAATTAAATGTACTGTACCCAAAACATGCCTTTTAAAATGCTGAGAGCAATGAATAGGGCAGGTTGCTACATTTTGTTTCAGATTTTGCCTCTTAAAGATAACAAGGAAACTAATAAAAGGGCAAGATAGTTGTGAAAGCAACACAAGAAGCCAAACTATGAGAGTGAATTCATTATGACAGAGAAATTTTTACAATATATTTGCTTATAGAATTGTACCTAACCAAGGCTACTATCTTAGTAAGGAGGTTACTATGGAAACAGTGAAACAGCATTTCACAGATTTCTTCATTGCCCTTCTCAGGCTTTATTACATTCCTTGTTGAAAAATAAATTTTGGAATCTCTCAGAATAAACAAGTCTCTCTAGTGTGCAATGGGTATTTAGGTTAGTAAATAACTTATTGACATCTTATAACATGCCAGAAGTCCATTTAATGGTTTCTTTTCCATGAGATGTTTGGTCTAGAATGAGTTTAATACCACTTAGTATTTAATGCCATTTAGTATTCAATTTTTCTGTCTTTGGGCCATGAGTAATAAACCTGTAGTAGAAAGACAGCTGACTGATAGGCAGCATAAGGTAGAAAATCAGTTTAAAAAGCTTGAATTAAAAGCATTTTTAAAAAAGAATTTGCCTTAAAAATAGTTGTTTATAAGTAACATGCCAAGAACAATGCCGTGTGCTCTGGGATATCCCTTGGTCAGTTGTGGTCAGCTGTCCTGGCCATGTCCTCAGCTTCTTGTCCACCCCCAACCTACTGGGATGGGGTGGGGTGAGAAGCCAAAATGGCCTTGACTCTATGTAAGTCCTGCTCAGCTGTAACTTTAACATCCCTGTGTTACCAACACCATTTTCAGCACAAATGCAAACCACAGCCCCATAGCAGCTACTATGAAGTAACTTTATCCCTTCCAAAACCTGCACACATTTTTATTATGAATGTTTCCCTGAGAATGACACAGGAGCAATGTCCACAAGACAGGTTCCACCCATGAAATGAAGTGCCCCTCAGCAGATTCTGCAGGAGTTCAGCTCATGTCCAGAATACTGCTCAGCTTTCTTCACTGGAAGCAGCTGCTTTTTAGACCAGATTGAATTAAGGCTAAGTCAGAACCTTTGTGCTTCAACTCTCAAGTGGTGACCTTAGAATTGAAAGTTGATTGGAAACAACTCTTTCTGTCTCTTCTGTCTCAATATTAATTTGCAGTAAGAAATACAGTTTGTTTAAGTGTTGAGACAGCCTCTTCTGAAAGCCATAGTTCATTGTTTTATTCCCAGTCTAAGCAGATGTTCCCCTGCTTCCATGGAAATAAAATACAGGCTGTGGAGCAGGCAGGGCTGGCCTTTCCTTCGTGTGGTTTGGAAGCAGTTTGGGAAATTGGGCTTTTTGCCTTTTCCCTACAGTGCTCTGGAATCACATGGCATCAGGACAGTCAGACAGTGAAAAGGCTGGCCAGAGCCTGTGTAGGCTCCATCCACAGAGGTTTCAAAACCAGCCCTGAATAGTTTGATCTGACCTCAGAGCTCCTGCTTTGAGAAGTTTGCACTAGAGACCTCCTGGGCTCCCCTTCATTATCTTGTGATCCTGTTTCGGGAGGAAACCCTCCCAAACCAGTGATCTGTAGTGTCTCAAGCTACAGCTTTGCAAAGGTGATTATTAACATATCTGATCCACTCTCTTTTCCCTTGCATTGTCATTGAAACTTTTCTAAAAGATGATTAGGCCTTTGAGTATAACAGGAGCAGGCTGTACTCCTCTCTGTACTTTCAAGTGCTGCTCCAGAAAAGAAGTACGACTTCAAGAGATTTGAGATGTGAAAAGCAGCAGAATGTTGGATTAAAACACAATGTTTCAGGCATTTTCCTCAGCCATGTGTGCTCCTTGTAGTTGAAGACAGGAGCTTAGAAAGGTCACTGAATTTCCTAACAGATTGGGACTGCACTACAGTTTGGGAATTTCTCTTGTAGATTGATGTTACCTAAGTGATGAGTGTGAGGAATGTCAACTATCCTGTACAGCAGATAAATAGAGAACTTTTTTTCATATAAGGAAATATTCAGCAAAAACCTTCCCCTAAAAGGCTCAGCTTTGAAATGCCTACCTACTAAATCTTGCTTTTGCAGATGCACAATCTAATGCATAGCCTAAAAGATTTCCAGCTGCCTCTGCTAATATATGTTAATATATGACATCCATTTGTTAAATTTTGTCTTGGGCTTAACCCGTTTTCTCTAAAGTATATCCAAATCAGATAGTATAAATTAATTTTGGAGTCGGAGGTTTACACTTTATATATCCTAACTTAGAGCTACATCAGTTTCTCAAAAGTTGAGCTTGACTCTCTTCCTGTGAGCACTGAACCAGCTGTGTATCTAACTGCTGACTATACTGAACAATTGCATTATTGTTATGCCTAAATTGCTCCTAGAGGCCTATTTTAGCCCGATAAAAATTATAAATTAATAAATTAAACTGTGTTTCAATATTCAGCATTTTACTGCTGCTAATAATTTAGGAGTTGATTTCCTTTGCCTATTTTATTAATGTATTTATAGTACACAAGGTATATGCAGAGGTTTAATTACTTTTTATTTTCAGTGCTTAAAGAAATTAAAATTCTTCACTGGGCCAAATTCAGTTCTCAGAACAGGATTCAACTTAAAATTTACCCTTGGTGGTGACTGCAGGAAAAATGTTTAAGCCTGCTATGATAGTCCTGTTTTCTTATTTGGTTTAAGTGTTTTTAAAAACTGAACTGAAAAATTTTAAGTATTAGGTAATCCTTCAGGGTGTCTAACAGAATCTGGGCAGTTTTTTGAGGAACACAGATAAACAAGAATGTCTTGAAAATTTATTAGGTGTAGTTGCTCTTTTAGACAGGTGCAAAAAAGACAGAACGAAAAAAGAAACAGTCAATTTGTCAAAACCAGCCTTGTTTGAAATATATGCAACACAAACTGCAGAAACTTCCTGTGTTGCAGAGGAGAATTGCTGAACAAAAAAAGTTGGCTCTTATCACAGACATCATTTAAACCCATCTTTTATAGTGCCATAGGTACACACTTTACACACTTTACAGGGTTATAAAAAGTCAAGGTACTTACCCTACTGGGTTTACAACCCACAACCATGAGGTTAAGTGCTTTGATGGATCAGGCCCTTAACAAGAACAAACTCAAAGTGAGACAAAATAAGAAGATGTGAGGTCATTAAATGGGGAACAGTGGCATTGTATTTATACCCTGGGTGAGAGGGGTCTCTGCCCTAGAAGGCCATGGCTGGGGGACAGGCCTGTGGTACTCCAGGTGCTCCAGACACATCTTTTTCCTTCAAGTATCTTTCTGCTGTTGAACAGTAGGAGGCTTCTTTGAAGAGCATGTGATAAAATGCAAAGCAAAAAGGTTTTTGTGTAAACAAGAAACCACCCAGCTCAAGTGGAAGGTTAGGCATTGTAGAAATAGAAAAATAAGACTTAGCTCAAAAGGGAAAAAGCTAGTAAAATAACATATTTGGTGCTTTTTCAGATATTTGGGGACAGAATTAATGTAGATCCAGTATAGTTTTCCATGGAACAGGCTGCAAAATTGGAAAGAGTGGGTTTGTACAGTTCAAGGAAAAAAAATTGCGTATCTTTTACCTTTCCTTCCAGACACAATAGTATACTGTTCAGTCATGGTCTTTGTCCTCTGGTAAGTTTTTCAGCCAAGTAAAATGAAAATACAAATACAAGAGTGAAGGGGAAAGGTAATAATCACAGAGAAAGACACATTCCTTGTGTGCCATGACAGCCATAGCATGAATTATGTGCTGCCCAGCCTTACTCCAAACTGGGACAAATAATGTTCAAACAGCAAATGGACTTTTGAAGGATATGCTCTCAAAGCAGGCTTGTGTCTCTTCATCCTTCTGAAACCAAAATACCGTTATCAGATGTATCTGTTTCTTGATAAAATTCATACCCTAGTGATGAACAGCAAAGAAACTAACATTTGGGTGAAGTTATTTTGCAGCTATTTACTCCAGCTGGCAATTAATATCCAGAGATTTCTCAGGTAACCCTGAAAACAAAAGGAATATCATTTTTTTTATTATATAAGTGTGTAATACAATGGGGCTGATTGTGATGGAGATTTCCTCATGTACCTAATAAAACCAAAGTGAAGAATAAAAGTGACTGCAAGCTTTATTATACAGGCATCCAAAATTACATGTGACCAAACCTCAGCCATCCAAAACTTACATGTGACCAGTGCCTCATGCTGTCACCCTCCCAAGAGCTGAGAAGAGCAGTCTTAAAGTAAAATAGAGAAAAGAATGAAAGCAGCCAAACTAGCATAATCAAATCATGTGTGCTGTATTTCGTATTGCCAGAACAAAAAATGTTTTCAATCACAGCACGTGAATGATGGATATGTGTATTGGGCCTTGTCAGAGTCCTGAGTCTGCCTACAGAGCCATTAACTAATTTGCTGGTTGAAACCATAGCTACTGAAGTAAAACCTTAATTCAAAGCAAATGAATTCCCAAATCTGGGCTGTAAGTCCCAGACAGGTCACTCTGTCTTAATAACAGAAGAGATCTAGTGACGAGATTTTTAAGTCAATACATTGAGGAAAAACATGAGAGTGAAATGGCTTGCTGTCCAACTAACACCTCTGCCTGAACACTCCTCCTTTTGCAGGTAGCTGATCTTCTTGGTAACAGGGAACTTATATATGCATCTCAACTATTCACTGTTCTGAAAATGTATTAGTTAACAAAATGCAATTCAGAGATTTAAGTGGCCCTAGCATAAGTAGTAAAGACCATTAATGGGTGACAGGAGCATTTTTTGATCCCCAAGCCAGGCAGCTTACCAAAAGAGGAGGCTGGCCAGTTACATGGAAACCAAAAGCAGAAGAAAATCTTGATGTGCTCTCTCACTGGCAGTCCAGTGTATGACTGAACCTCCCAGGGCATGTCAAATTGCACCAGGGGAGCAGGGAGCACCAGAAATGTCTTATTCCTAACCAAATCTTTGCAACATGCATAGATAGACTGTTCAGTCCTCAAGGCAGGCTCAAAAGATAGGTCTGCAAAGCTCAAACTGCTGCTCTTCAGAAGTTAGGCAAACAATATCAATAAGTGTTTCAGTAAGATTCTTCCCATTAAATTAAGGTATTTCTCATAAAGGTGATGATGAACCTTTGATAGCCACAGTCAGGGAAACGTGTAAATTCAGTTTTTCTGATGCTTGTGGAGGCTGGCACAGACACACACCAGGGAGGCTCATAGCCAGGTTAGGGGTCACTGTGGACACTGAGTGCAGTGCACAAGATGAACACAACTGTCACCCTGTGGCAAACTTACAGGGCTTTGAAACACGAGAATCAGTTCCACCAGGAAAGAAGGAGCAGCTGCTGGGAAAACAGCACTGTAAGAGCACACAATAAAGCAAAGCATCTCCAAATGTTGTAGCATCATCTGTGGGACTAAATTCAGCTCTGACAGCTTGTGGATCGCCACTTGTATTCATTGAACATGTTGATCATCACAGACTTGTTACTCTCAGTTTCCAGAGCAGCTGAATGACATATTGATGTTAATTGTTGGTTTGCTGAAGTGTCCAAGAGGCCTAACACCTCCAGCCCATTCATCAAATGATGCAGAAAGATTCAGGTGTTTTTTGTTCTGAAGAAAGGTGGTGAATTTCACAGAAGAAGTGGAAAAATTAGATAAATTAAAATAAAAGATCCTTTATGAATTATATCCAGTAGAGGAGGTTCATATGGTGAATGAAAAGCAGAAAGTAAACAGATTTGATATTTCTTTGCCAGCAGAACACTGTAACTTCAAACCTTAATTAAACTAAATGCATGACTGAATTAAATATATTGTTCCAAATGATCCTCCAGGTCAATGAAATTATTAACTGATTGATCTGCAAAGTAGGACAGGTGATGAATCAACCCAAATTTACTCAGTTTTCACACACATATACACTGCCTCATGCAATTTTTTCTTGACAAACTTGGTAAGTAGATAAAAATGGATAAGTCATTCCACTGATAGCCTGTTAAAGTGCTCCTTCTTATTTGTGTTAATAGTGCTTATATGTTTCCCAGATTAATGCCAGCATCTTTTCTTTCATGTATACTTTTTGGCTTTTAGTGGTAGGGCTAGGCAGGGGATGGGAGGGAGTATAAATGACTGTAAAAAAATAAGTGGATCCCAGATGTTTTATTCAGGTAACCTAACCTGTGAACTGCAAATAAGGGGATGTTTGCAGGGCAAGCATTCTGGATTTCAGCATTCCAGAGATTAATAGCCCATTCAGTAGTTAGTTACCATTCAGAGTTTCAGAAGCTCTTTCAGAGAATCAAATATTGTATGTTTATACTTTTAATAGTGAATCAGGTAAAAAAAAACCCAAGCAAGCCCCAAAACCAAATATTTCTATGCGCCATGAAAAAAAAGATAAGAGACACAAAGGAAAAATAAATCTATATTTGCAATATTTCCATTGCTTTTCTGCTAGCCACAATTACATTTCTGTAATCTAATAGAAGGTGAAAGAAAACATATCCCAATGCCTGATGCCATAAATAATGCATGAGTGGCTGTCTGAAACAGTGAAAACCAGTTAACAAACAGGCCAGTTTTGTGAAATGCAGTCCTGTAGGGCTGCCAAAGACAACGTCTGCCTAGATTATCTGTGCTGTAAGGGTTGGCTGTGTAAACTAAAGTCACCTGGGAACACGTTAAATTGTACTCTTGAAGGTCTTAAAAATGTTCACATGCTTTAGATCATAAATCAGCATCTTTTGATCACTTATTCCCCTACTTTCTTGGTCTCTGAGCCTGTTAAATTTCGAAAGTATGTAGGGGTTGGAAAATGAAATAACTTTTAAGTAAGGCATAGGCCAGAAAAGATGACTTTTGTGAGTTTTGTTCTTCCTTATGCATTGACACAAAATGACAATTAATTAGGGAGAATTGTAAAATGCAGCTAGTGTTATAATTATCTAGACTGAGCTTTAAGGCCATTGGGATCACTTACAATTTCATATTTATTTTCAAAATGACACAGTGATTTAAGGATCTTGTGTTTTCTTTTCAAAAGCTACTCTCTCCCATAATGAGATTTAGGTTCCAAGATCTCTTTTGAAAACATACTTATGCACTTTACTGCATTTTAGGGTATATAAATGTAGGTTTTATATCCTTAAAGTTATGTGAATTTAGGTGCCAAAATGCCTTCCAATATTTCATTCTACCTAGCTCTTGAAACCAGAAATTTATGTCTATGAGACATTTCTTTTTGAAGGATTTTCCTGCACTTCACATCTTTCTGATAGGAATAATTTCCAGTTAAAACTGGAAAACTATCATGATTCAGTGGAATTCTTTGGGTGCAGTAACACAGGTAAATAAGTTCGAGTTTTAACATCCTGCAAATTCTACTTTGCTGGAAGATACAACAAAATAAACACCCTTTGTTGTCTTTGCAGGATAGCCAGTCACATTTATCTGCTTTGCAAAACCTATCTAATAATACTGCTTGTCTCCTGAGGTAGATGATGGTGCATCTATACAGCACCCTGAACAGGAGTCCATGTTGACAGCCAACGCTCAGCCATTGGCATCTTACAATAAACCTGGCACAGCAAAGGAAAAAATTGCAAGTCCCATCACTTCTTGGTAGTGTCAAAAGCTTGCTTGTCCCTGTGAAGGACACAAGACAGTTTTGGCCACAAACCTACCTGGACAGAGCCCTCTGCACGATGTCATTTGACAAAGGTTCAGCAATGAAACCAGAACAGAAACAGAGGGTGTGAGTGGTGAGAGCGTGGGCATTGCTGGCAGCTGAGCAGGTCTGAGCCCCAGGACAAGGGCCAGGGGAGGGGCTGCTCTCCAGTCCCCACACTTCTCTACAGACAGGAGACACTGGAAACACTGCTGATGTGAGAGCTGGTTAGGGAAACCATCTGGATTTGGCCTGACAGTACATCCCATAGAGTGTTGCAAGATGTATGAAATAACTGACAGAAAATGTATCTGTATGTCAGAACTAAGAGCTGCTTGGCCCCCAGAAAATTACAATTTACTTACTGGGTGTGGGGGAAGTGCCTTTAAAGTATATTCCATCCTACCTTCTGCTTTGCTTGAAACTCAGGTTGAGTATGGTGAGTACAGGGTTTTGTTTTTTTTCTTTTGGTTGTTTTTATGCTGAGTTGAAAAAGATTCATAAGGATCATCAAGTCCAATGCTTAACCCTGCACAGCACCATCCCCAAGAGAGACACACCATGTGCCTGAGAGCATTGTCCAAATGCTGCTTGAGTTCTGCCAGGCTTGGTGCTGTGACCACTTTCCTGGGGAGCCTGGTCCAGTGCCCCACCACCCTCTGGGTGAAGAGCCTTTCTCTAATATCCAACCTAAACCTTCCCTGACTCAACTTCAGGTTGTTCCCTCAGGTCCTGGCACTAGTCACCACAGAGATGACATCAGTGTCTGCCCCTCTTTTTCATCTCCTGAGGAAGTTGTCGACTGCAATGAGGTCTGCACTCAGTCTCCTCTTCTTTTGGCTGAACAGACCATAATTCCTTGGAGTTTTGTTGGTAGACCATAACCTTTTGAATGATTCTTGAAGGAAGTGTTTTTAGTAGTTAAGTTGGAAACAAAATAAATGTGCATGCGTTTTCTGGGCAACTCATAAAAACTGATCTCACATTAGTAAAGGTTTCAGAAATTAGTCCTGCTCCTTCGTGTGTGTACATAAACTGCCTCTTGGTGAAAAGGGCTGTGTGACATTTAGTTAAATGAGATTGATTGCATTAGATTATACAGATTCAATTAAATCATCTGTTATTCTGAAGGCAACGAATTCACACTGTTCATTAGGAATGTGAAAAACGGATGTTGTATCTGCCTTCCTTTATAACTTGCTCTGTTATATTCTACCATGACATGCTGAGCTGTAGCAGATTACATTGGTTTGGATTACATCAAATACAAAAATTCATCTTTATCTATTCTGTTTCTCTATAGAGATTGAAGCCCTTTCATAACATTGTTGTAAAGCCAGAATGTTAATAAGGAGGCAGATCTGTTGTGTTAGTTTTCCTTAGCACCTGCAAGCAACAATTCCAAAGGAAAACTATTGTTTCAACAACCGGTACAAAGAGCATTTTCAGAAATCCCAAAAGACCCACGTAATTGCACTCTTCAGTCCAAACCATTTTGATCAATTCCCTCCATTGCCAGCATGAGGAACAAAAGGAGCAAACAATTGTTATTTTGTCAACAGTCTATCACCCTTGGTAATACTGATACTTGGTAGTACTTGGTAATGTTGTTGATGTTGAGGCAAACTGAAGCCTACAAAGCCATAGAAAGGCAGAAGGGTAGTGAGACCTTGACTTTACTCCTACAGCAAGCTGACCAGTACCAAAAATGACTCCTCATGCTGGATCTTGGAATCTTTTGAAATCATGCTATCATTTGAGAGATACCCATTTTTACAAAGAAAATATAGTTATTTTGTCTGATACAGAGCCATTTTCCATATCCAGTAGACAAGTCTTCCCTTTATGGATGCAATGGACTAAAATCATCTGTAGTGGAATTTTATGAATCATTTAAAAGAAAAATATATCTTCTGTTTGCCTTTCAGGGTCATGTAAGTGATCCTTAGGGGGAAAATTGCAGCTAATGTGCTTCTGTCTGCTGCAGAATGCAGAGGGTCCAATCAGTGTCTGCTCAGAGGCATAACCTGAATCTTAGAAATAAGTGTATGTTAATACTGTAGATACAATAATTGTTGGTGCTTTGATAAGGAAGGTGATTGTAGCTGTGACTGAGCATACTGCTGGTAGCTCCTTATTAAAGAATAAGACAGCACACTAATCCCTATTTAATATTGGGTAAAGTCTACACTTATTTTCCTGACGATGGTAACAGTCATTTTGAGCTCCTGTGGCATTTCAGTGTCATATTCCAAATAGGAAAACAATTAACTCTTTGCTTTGATGGTGTTATTTAATTCTATATTATTAATTTAAACTTTACAGACTGTGGATTGCCACACACAGTTATCTTTAGGATGCATGTTGAATCAGGCTCCAACGAGTACCCAGGCGGAGTTCCCTTCATATTTGTAGCTTTAATGTAGTTAATTAAAATGTGATGAAATGATAAATCATATCCATACATTCTGTTTACTTTTCTATGAAAAAAAGCACAACTGCTTGAATTTATGAATCAGGTGATCCTTCTAGGGATTAGGTAACTCAGAATCTTGAAATCAAATCTTGATCATATTTTTAGGGCGATGAATATAAATTATTAATCTAGCCTTTCTTTCTTTCTTTCTTTCTTTCTTTTTTTTTTTTTTGTATTTTTTTTTAACCCAGTTCCTTAGAATAAATGCTCAGTGCAGTAAAATGGAGCTCTGATGTTTAGAACCCTGGCGTATATCAGCTCTTACTACCTTTTCATATAATGGGAAATGCAGCAATCATTCTGTGGTGTCAAAAACTGTTTGGGCTGCAAGACAGATGGGACTTTCAAAATGAAATGTACCTATGACTGTTTGCTACTATATATATAAAACATCTCATTTAGTCTCATCTGTGATTTTCCAAGAGGAAAATGTTTCCACAAGTAATTTATCTCAGTCTTACAGGTTCGGATCATTGAATGACCATTTCCAAACAGGTCTAGCAATTGTGCTTCTAGTTTTGTTAATTAAACTTTGGCTTTTTGTGTAATTTATCACAAACCCTTTACTGCTCTTTTAAAAACAAGCACACACAATTAATATTGCTATCTCGTAACACAGGAACAAACAAATAGATTTTTATTCCAGATTTTGTTGGTTAGTAGGGTTTTTTTCAGACCTTAGTTTAGCAACATACTATGTGTAACTTTAAACCTGGACTAAAGTTCATTAATGTAATACATAGAGCATACATAAAAGTGCAAGAGTATATATTTCAATATGTAAAAACTCAAGAAAGTCTTTGATCAACAGGACAGATGTTTGACCCCCGACAGGTGCCTAGTTGAAGCTCAGAGAGGGAAGGAAGGGAAGACAAGAGTTATTGCCTCAAAAATCAATCTGAGAGCAGATTTTTTCAGAGCTAATCATATGAGGAGTGACTCTTCTGTGTTGCTTGATACAGCAACTTCAGCAAGCAGCTTTGCTTTTAACTCTTTTTGTAATGGAGATAAGCAAGGGAGTTGTATATCTGCAACAAGGAAAAGAAACATTTAGTCATTTTAAAAGAAAATTGACATTTTCTGTGTTTTGAGTAACAGTCAAATACATGTGCAATAATGAGGACTGGAAGACATGGAATAAATTTAAAAGCTTTAATTTTGTTTTCATTTAAGCAGAGGCTATTTATGATAAAATTAAATTATTTTTCTGTGTACTAATTTTAAAAATTATTCATTTCCCAACCTTTTGCAGAGTATAAGGATGGTTTGATAGAGCACATGACTGCTATGTCTGATTCTTAAGCATGTAAACCACAAGAATCTTGAAAATCAAGCAGAATACTGGAAGCATATAAATAATACAGGGGCCTACAATGCATTCCCTATACAGTAATTGGTATGAAAATTCCTGCAGTGCTTTTTATGCATAATAGATTTTGTTGTGTTTATAAATATTGTAATGAATTACTAGTGTTCTTCTATAAAATAGTGATTTTAATCTTAAAATTATATTTTACCTTCTGTGTTTTCTCCTCTCCATGTCTTTCTCTCTGGAGCTACCATTTTGTTTTGTATTTGAGGATGCAATTTTTTCTGTATTTTTTTGTATTTATACAGAAGTTTAAGTACATTTTTTACATACTTATTTAATTATTGTGTAAATCTTTCTTCCTCTGTTGGCACCTCTTCTTAGAATTTAAAATGCAACAATCTAACAAACAATGGATAATCCCAACTAAACTGCCTTTTTATCACTATGGGGCAGAGAAGGGTCTGACTATAAAAGTATCTTTGTATTGCTGGGGAGGAAAAAAATCTTACTGGAAGACACCTAAGCGAAAAAGAACAGCAGTCCCCAAGAGCTAATTAAGAAACGTCCTTGTCTCTATTTCCAAACACTTCTGCTCACGGGAAGCTGCACTCCAATTACAGCAGGAGCACTGGTGTGCCAGCAGTGCCAGCCCTGCAGGAACAGGGTGAGGCATCGCTCTGGGAGCAGTGGGTGAACAGCGGGGCGTTGAGAGCTCTGTTCCCAGGGCTGTCAGTAATTTGCTGGTACAAAAGTACCATTGGGGCCAGTTGGAGAGGGCTGCAGCTGAAACAAGCCAAGCATCGGGGGGAGAATAATCAATTTACAAATGACAGTTGCCAGTGGTAGGGCAATAGGAGGTTCTCAAAGGCGGTTAAAAGATGGAAATAATGTTTCAGAGCCAAAGGAACAAGAACAACAGTGGTTTTTTACATTTTTATGGTACAAGTGTTCTAAGCACCACTTTGGAAAAGGGTATTTTACAGTAGTTAAGCTGCAACCACACTTTACAACAATCAGATTTATTTCAAGTTCAGTTAGTGACTTTCTGGCTCAGGGAAGCATGGCCTTATGGTGACATGGAATACTTCATGTCACATCCCTTTCTCTGCGCTGGTTTTCTCAGGTTCCTGAGCTGTACTTCTTTCTCTTCACCTTTGAGCCCATGCCCCCTGCACTGTGCCTGCGCCCCACCACAGAGTGGTTCATAACAGGACAAGGTCATGTTTCTGCAGAGGTTGCAGGGTCACCAGAATCCACATTTATTTCTAGCCACATGTCATTTCTCTCCTGGCATGGAAAAAGTAATTAGCTTTCCCCATATCCCCCCATACTGAGAACAGAGTTCATTTCCTTTGAGAGGAAGGGTGCCACTTCCTTTCTTTACTGGGTGAACATCAGCAAATGAAAATCATTACTGGGTTCACTCAATATATTTGTCAGGAGACATTTTAGCTGATTTTTTTGAGTGAAGGGAAATTCCTTTCACAGGACATTGCCTCACAAGCCCTCGATCTGATGTTCAGAGAGAAAATGAAGCTGAAAATGATGGCTTTCACCCCACTGAGGAAGAAACATTTTTAACATGGTTCCGTAAGATGTAGGGCAATTTCTCTTTTAGTTCCATTTATTTTTGCACAAATGTCTTTATACGGGAACATACAGACCACAGGTAAAACATCTTTCACTGCTTTCAACCAAAATCAGTATCCAGATTTCTTTCCCTTTCTCTAGGACCTTCCTTTCCTATTAAACCAGTCATCTTCCACTGCCATATCAACTTCCTACAGACTGGATGAATTTGGGAACAAAAATCCTGATTCTTCCTTATTCTATCCATTATCCCATGTCTTACCTGAAGTGCTGAGCTCTAACCAAATGACAGTGAGGATGTTCCTACACACAAGCCTCAAATACAGGCTGGCCATTTACCACTTCAGTCTAACTTTGATTTTCTTATGGTGTGACAGTTTGACTATATCCACTCCATAGCATTACAGATTATCAGCAGGTACTCCTTTCTGCAATGCTTAAAGTTGATATTGTGCTTAGAAACATATTGAAAAATATAATCAGTTATTAGCTTTGCAGAGGAATTAGGGATGAGAAGGGAAACCAGATTTCCTTATTGCTTCTATCACAGCCAAAGCTCAGAGTACAATTCAAAGAAGCAAAAGAATCTCTTAAAATAAATGGGTTCCCAGTAACCAGTGAACCTGCTGCTCAGCTCTGTGCAAGATTATTTGGTTCTTCTCTCCTATTTGGAACAAAGGGAACAGAGCAAGAGGTATTTGCTGCATCCTAGATTGTAAGGGCAGCTTCACTGCTAAACCCAGCAGAATTAAGGCCAGGTTTAGGCATGTTTCCTCATACTGAGTATTATTCCTTGTTCCCAAGTAATTTCACTGATTTCAGAAAAGAAGACTTGTAGAGTGAAATGCTGCTTGGCATTAACAAGTAGAGTAGAACCTACTTTCTAGATCCTCTGCTTTTAATAGAGATACTTAATTTTGCCTTATACAACAACTCTCTTAAAAATTCTGACAGCTGTGCTTTGCCTTGTAAGTCTTTCAAAAGACAGGCTGCTAAGCTAGCCAAGAAAATGCTTCACAAATCTGACATGTTCAAACTATCCATATCAAAAGATTACTTTTTTATCTTCAATTTATTCTGCAAAAATACTCTGGGGGGTTTATTTCAAAAAATGAAAAATGGTCCAGCAGAAACAGTGGTGTACAGCTTCTATTTATCTGGTTTACAGCTATCAGTTTGATTGCTAGAATAGCACTAAAGAAACTAGATGCTTTGTTGAATGTGATATACCAAACATTCTATTAATACAGAAGGAAAATAAGTTAAAAGCAGAAAGATAAGCCTGAGATGCTGGGTATTTTATTAAATGGCCAGTATGAGATTTGACTCCTGAGGTCTCATGAATTTAGCTGCAGAGGATAGTGCTCCTGCAGCAGGGAAAGCCCAGTGGGGTTTCAGCCCTGCAGCCCAGAGCTGGGTGTGTTGCAGAGTGCAGCCCTGCAGGCTCTGCGTGCCGGGCAGTGGGCGCTGCCACAGCCGTCCTGGCAGGGGCAGGGCAGCTCTGCTCACACAGCAGGGCTCTCTTTCCTCCCAAACTTCCTCAGGCTAAAGCAAGTGCACTTTCTAATGGACTGTTACCTGAATTATCTCATAAAAAGTTCAGCGTTTTCTAGGCACCAGAAGCACAATTAAAAGTCTTCCCCAATAGGAAATCAGGTATTTTTAACAGCCCATTTCTTTGATCACAGCATTTAATTTAACCACTGCTGTCTGCTTCACATGGGCTGTGATCATTGAAGCAGTTCTATTTTCTGAACAAAATGGGAAGTGCACGTAGGTACTTCTGCTTCTGTTACAGACACGTTGGAACAGCTTGGGGAGAATTCAAATCTGTCTGATGATCAAATTACAAACCAGCAATAACAGGATAAAGAAACACGTTTGATGCATTATTGCAGTTAGGTGAGAGCAAGGGCAGTCATTAGAAGTCATGTGTATCCTGTCCTGCTACAGCTTTTAGGAAAATCAGAGATCACTAAAAGTTTGTAAGACAACTTATTTATTTTATATGCGGGTTGTTTTTTATTCCCAAGACTAGTTGTGTTCAAGGGTTTGCCATCAGAAACAATCAGTGGAGATTTAAACAAACCCCAAAAGCAGCAAGTAAAACAGGTCTTTTATGATATTTGAAATTTTTTCCTTTGTGATAGAAACTCTAGACTGCACACATGGTGCTTTCAGGACACCAACTGAGAATAAAGCTACTTTCAGAGGCAGTAAGTGATTTCATTCTATTAATGTCCAGGTGATTTGTGGTGCCCATTACAGCATCACTAATGTGATGGCAAACATTTCCTGGGCATGCCATGTTTTCAATGTTCTGCAGAACATAGTCAGCTCAAGTGCTTGTACAGTGCCTGATTGGAAAAGACAGCCCCTGGGGTTCATTCTTTTCATCAGTCAAATTCTAATTCTGAAACAAAAAGGGATCTTTTCATTTTCAAAGATGCTGAAATAAACCCAGTGTAAGGGAGCAGAAGGGCACAGTAGAAGCCCCTGCAAAACAGGTGCATAAGTCGATAGAAAGACTCACAGAAATTTTCTGCATACCAATCCTTTCATATAATGCTTGTCATGTTTGTTCCATATTCTTCTTTGTTGAAAAACAAGTTAATATTTAAACTATGTCCATATATTGTGTTACCATTTAATTATGTCAGAAAAGGCAAGAACAAAATGAGGCTTCTACTTTGAGTGGAAAATGGAGTAAAATATAAATAAATATGCCCACTGTAGACAGAGCCTTCAAGGATATCACTTAACCACTGCCCTCCTCTAGGGAAAAAAGTCAAATTTTATCTGTCTACAGCTGAATTAATGTGGGGTTAACCAATCAAAGTGCCTGTATTCCTCGTTGTTTTGCTCAGTGGAGAGCAAGGAAGCTATGCCCCATGGTATTGAAAAGAGGCAGCTGTCTGAATCACAGCCTTCCCCACAGCTTCCAGCTCCAGCAAATACTGGGACACCTCTTGTGACAGGCCCTCGTAGCTGTCTGTCAGCAGCAGAAGCCTGTGTAGGGGCAGCACTTCTGCAGAGAGGGCAATGTCTGTGCCTCAGGCTTGCCACACTGCAGTGCTGACACAGAGGAAAGTGGCATGGGCTGCAGGAGGTGCTAACAGGGTGGGTTGTGGCTTGAGGAGCCACAGTTCAGAGGCATCAGTGGCACAGCTCAAGAGAGCTGTTCTGCTGGAAAGGCCTTGTTGAGCAGAGAAGCAGCTGGACAAACAAGTCCCTCTGTGCCTGCAGTGCACAGAGCTGATTCCAAAGGCTCTGTTTCCCATGAGGAGCATATAGTGAAAGCTCCACATATGTCAGCGTGTGAGGTTTCCTGAGGTTTCTCTCTGGAGCATTGCAACAGGAGCATAGGCAGCATCTTCAGGTGAGAAACAAGCTCTGGTACACGGCAAATCCACAGAGGGATGAACACAACTGCAGGGCACTGAGCAGTCCTGGTAATCAGCTGTCTCCCTCCTACTGCCTTACACTACACTTGCTTCCTACTAACAAAGAAACTAAGATTTGCTTGTATTTTTAGTGATATAGAAGAAGAAACTATTGAGGGGGTGGAATAATAACATAAAACAGCATGATTTAAATGAAAATTCCACTTTATCCACAGTTTGGATTCCATGTAAACCAACAGAAACTTAAAAAGAATGATAGGGTAAAATCAATATTGATTATTAGGAGTAAAAGTGCTATAATTGAGGCCATAAAACCTTTTAAGATCCAACTAAAATTTTCCAGTAAAGCTACAATAAATTATTCCTAAAGAAGTAGAATATTTGCATGGAATTCAATGTCATTATATCGGAGCCTGTTTAATGGAAAGACAGACTATTACTGATTCTGCTGTGAAGGCTATCATAAGAGGAGGATTAGCATAGTTATTTTGGCAAGTTACCTTTTTCTACTAATATTTCATTGCATTCTACCAAAGCCCACTTTTAAAATCTCTACATGCTTTTAAGATCTTACTTTTCATTATTGCTTGTTTTTCTGCTTCTCAGACCTTTCAAATCTGACATATTAGCTCCCTTATTACAGCTCAGCAAGAGCAAGCCCTTTTAATTTATGGAGGGCCCTAATTTTTATAATCTGATATCAGTATAGGCTGTAAATCTTTTTAATGATAAAATAAATGGAAGTCTAACATGGCATTTTTGTCATCACTTCTTTAATAGTTTCTATCTAGTTTTTCATATTTGTGATTAGTAGAATTATGCAAAGGAATAAAACCAAGTAATATTGTAAATCTTCATTTATCATGTTTAGGGGGCAAGTCACTCATGCATTATTCGTTTTACCCCAAAATAACTTGAAAGTCATAGACTTAGCTGATTGCATAGCTGATTTTTTCTTGTTCAGTGGAAATACATCCCAGAATTTTTAACTCTTATCAAGTGAGGAAGCAGCCATAACTACATCAGCTTGTATCTGTCATTTACATAGACCCAGAAGTTTTTGACTGCTTACA
Organism: Muscicapa striata striata; assembly: GCA_030060385.1. Taxonomy (NCBI): domain Eukaryota; kingdom Metazoa; phylum Chordata; class Aves; order Passeriformes; family Muscicapidae; genus Muscicapa; species Muscicapa striata. The sequence goes on along the minus strand of JAREIS010000056.1, from coordinate 737,383 downwards.
CAAATGCAGACTTTTGATTATGCAAAATCAGATACTGCAAAATCAGGTCTTCTGGACATGGAGGGGAAATTATCCAGAAACTGAAGCTGAAGGAAAACACAATATTCTGATAGTTCTTCCTGCAAACTGACCACTGACCTGTAAAGGGTACCTGTAGGTTTACCTATGAAAATGAAGGCTTTACTTTTAACCTAGAAAGCCCTGTGCTGCCTGAATCCAAAAGTCTGAAAAATTGTTTCTCCTTCCCTTGTGCTTTAAGATCAGTAAAAAGACACCAGGCTAAGCCAACCACAGCTTCTGAACCTGCACTTCTGTGCAATAGCATGGTTCTGATGGGCTGCATAGGACAGGGCAAAGCTTTGTTCCTCAGGGTGAGTTGTTGATGCTGTTAGAGGAACTGTTAGGTTAGTGGCCAGGATTTATCCTTGTTTGGTGAGATGTGCTTAGGAATGCTGTTTGATGCAGGCTTTCTCTCATTACAGTATATACATCATGTGGTTAATATTTACATTCACTTTGGTGAATTCCACTGTGCAAGGGTAATTATCACAGTGGTCGTTTGATGGTGTATTAAACTTCAGAGGTATAGAGTTCTCTGAAGAGACATATTAGTCTGATGTGTGTGTACCCAGCCCTGGATGGGAGGAATTTCCTCTAGGCTCTGACAAAGTGCTGAGCTACTCTATGTTGGTGTTAGCACTCTGCATCTCATAGGTGCCTCTGCTTGTGTAGAAGGCTGAACTAGCCAAATCATAAGGTGCTATGGACACTGGTGTGGCTTCACAACAAAGATACTCTACAGGAGCTACCCCCAGCACACCCATAAAAGCCTCCCCTCATATGGTGCTCTCTGCCCAGAGAGCAGCGCCCATCCTGTGGTAAGAGCCTGCTGTCTCGAGGATGAGCAGCAGCTCCCAAGATGTGTGAAGCAAACTGGGGTTGGAGATGTTTCACCACTGTGCAGGGATGGACCCCTGCAGGATCATCTGTTGGACTTAACTGTGACATTTGGGAGACAAACATTTTGTCTGAATACAGGGCCTTGCTGCAGATGGATCTGTGCGTGGAAGTTTCTCACCACAGCATGCCAAGAGCATGGAATTTTTCACATCGAGTTCTTGTGGTTTCACACCACAAGGTCTGAGCCTAACACAGTTTGGGAAAAGAGTCAGGATGGGAAACTGGTGGGTGGGTTTCATTCAATTAATTGGTGGTAAGACAGCCTTCTGCTCTGCAGCTCCCGCCATCTGGAACAGCCTTTCTTTATCTCTATACCTCATTGACTCTCAATCTGATTTCAAATCTCAGCTGAAATCATCTCTCTTCTGTGCATTATACCCTGTAATTTCTCTTTCCTGTTATTATTTCTGTTTTATCTCGAACGTGTTTTCAGGTGGAACACAAGAGTTTCCACACAACATTAAGTGATGCAGCCCTGTTACTCTGATCTGCATAAGGCAGCAGCAGCAAGCATTTTTCCCACTGGAATATAAATAGATTTTAAATACCCAGATGCATGTCAATTGTGTCACTTAATATGTACATTTCAATTGTTGTTTTAATGAATGATTTTGTGGGAGGTTTTATTACTTTTACTTGCAATGTCATCCCTTTCCTCAAAAAGTTGCCTTAAAAATTAGAAACCATTCTGTTATGCACGCCAAACACTACTGGATTTTTGCATCTCTTGTCTATAACAGTGTATCTCTACTACAATGAAAAATATCACTGTAACTCATGCACACCTGCCAAAATAGCATTGGCCTGGCCAGCTTGTGTTGCCTGGACTGTAAAGGTTGTAGCACTCAGTGTAAAGGTATCCTTACAAAGAGGGTTGAATGATGTAGCTGTTGATGATGATGGCACTTGCATGCTGCAGAACTTTTAAACCAGAACACATGGGAATGGGGTGTGGGTAAGGGAAGGAGGTGAAAACAAGTATTCACATTTTGCCTTATAATAAATCAACTGCCTCACATTAAATCAGGTTATCTGTGAAAAGGGAATGAGCACTAAAACTGCAATAAACATTATCATTTCAGTATTAAAAAAGCAAGGACTCACATCAGAGAATAGTCTGTAGTTGTCCAGATAAGCCAAAATTTGATGGTAGTCATCTGAGTGCCTAACAGGCATCATTCTGATGAGGATTTGATGTTATAAGTCTGTGAAAGAGTCAGAGCAGCAAATTTATAGGGATAAGTGACATTTTATAAGAGTGATTGTCATCACTGAGAAGAAAAGACACTTGAACTTTTGAGTGCATGAACCTTCCTTCTGGCCTGAAATAGAAACTGTAAATGTCAAAGGGCAATAGCTCATACCATCCACAGATGGTTTCTTTCTTGGGAGACTAATGGTCTCTCAAGAGACTACCAGTACAGAGACTACAGTGTGGAGGTGTCTCCATGGGTTTCCTTTTCCCTTGGTCATGGCTCTCTCTTCCCCATGTGACAAGATGGGATGATTTTCTGTGACTCATTGGTAGGCAGGGAGTGTTCTCCATTGCCCTTGTGTATTTCAGATCTGCCACACAACTGAGCTAGTCAGTTTGAGCTAAGGTGTTCCACCTTGGAAACAAGGACAGAACTTGATGGCCTCTGCAGCAACATCAGTGATAATAAGATTTAGTTTTAAAGAAAGTGCATGCACAAACCTCATCCGCCTGCTTGGTCTCCCAGAGATAATGCTAACTTCTAGGAAGACCTTATTTGAAAGGGTCAAGGTGTATGAGCTTATTACTAAATGGGTTGTGAGCAGATGTTAGGACATTTTGTTGTTTCTGTATAAAGTGGTCTTTGTGAGAGACCTATGAATGTGCTTCCTAATCTGGGATTGTCCCAAGCAGTTTGGGACATATGGTAGAGTAATGTGGAGTGAACTGAAATCACTGATCATAAACCATCTTGAAAAGAAAAATATGTGTGTTTACTGCCAGAGATCACTGAGAGTAAAAACCTGTTTTAAATCAAGAACTGGAGCCATTTCAATTCCTTAAACTAGCTCTGGTTTAGCCTGGAAGTTAGCCCTGCTGTTAAATCTAAAGCATCAGATTTAGACCTCTGTAAAAGCAAAGTAGCATAATAATTGAAGTGTAATCTTCTTTAAGTACTTTTTAAACATGGGCATTGACACCACAGGATTATACATTTTATTCATATACTTATTTGCTGAATAAATTCTTATAACAAGCTAATAGGAGTTGGGGGCCCAAGCCTACCAGATTTTACACATTCCCTACTCCATTTGAGTTGAATCAAATTGGAATTGAGGGCTCTACCTTGCTAAAGTTCATAGTCCATTGGCTGCAATTTTGTTCTCTACTGTTCTCTTGAACCTTTTATCTGCAGAAGGTATAAAAAGGACCTCAACACACAGATGGTCACCTTTAAAGTACAGTCAGCTTGGATGAGATCTCTTCTTTTAAGTATTTAGTCTGTGAACTCTTTATTTCTAAGCATGTAATTTAGATCTCTGTATAGAAGCCAGTGGATTTCTGAGAACATTACACACAAATCTGTTAATTACCCTCCTGATCATGCCCAATCAAGAAGACATTGCAAGTTGCATTGTAGGGAGCATTATTTTAGTAATGTTTTGTCGTGGTTGGTCATTTCCTAATGCTTAGAATCTTCAGTCAATAGCTGTGGTGATGTGTCTGCTGTGAAGAGACATCTGTTTACTCAATAGATCTTTTTATTTAATTTTTAATAGAGCTTTTCTAATTTGGATTGACCATTTGTTGTTAATGTATTTATAATGATTACAGTAGCTATAATTCATATCTAATGATTTTTTAGATCTATAGATATTATTTATTAAAAAATAAAAATTCAATACTTCTTGTAGCAGCCATTACAAAAAACTCAGCTATTGCAAAATGAAATAAATATATTTCACACCTGTACTGCAACAGATCAAAAAGATAAACCTAAAGAAGCAATTTTGATACCACCTAATTTATATTATCTAACTATTCAAATAATAGAAAGTAGAATTTGGCCCTCACTGTACTCTGTTGCAGCATGATTAAATTTCTGCACTATATATTATTGGGGGAAAAAAAAAAGTTATATTTTAGCGGTCTGTAAAAAAAAAAAAAAGCTATAAAAGTGAAGCTGATTTTATTGGTTTTAGAAAACAATTTAAGATACAAAGAGGCAGATTCTGATGTCTGCTTGCCTGCTGTAGTTCAGTGACTAGACAAATGCTCTGTTAGAATGTATGGGATGAATTCTGCTGCCAATTACACATTTGTGCACTTGGAGTAATTCTAAAGAAGTTAGTGCAATTTAAAACTGCAAATAAATATAGGCTCAAAATCAATTTCTTCACTTACCTGCCAAAATTGAGTTCAGAGTTCAACATACGCAGCACTTCTTCTATCTAAAGAATTCGTAGCACTTTACAGAGGTGAATTAATATTACTCCCACTTAAAAAGCTGAAAGAATAAGACAGAAAAATGTGCTGGACAGAATCCATGGCAGATTGGGCTAGAGATTGAAAATGGTGTTTTTTCAGATTTGTTTCCTCACTTCTGTACTTGAGTTCTAAAGAAATGCTGAAAAGATTAGGAAGAAATGCCTATAATACAGGGATATTATCACTCCTTTCTTTCTTTCTTTCTTTCTTTCTTTCTTTCTTTCTTTCTTTCTTTCTTTCTTTCTTTCTTTCTTTCTTTCTTTCTTTCTTTCTTTCTTTCTTTCTTTCTTTCTTTCTTTCTTTCTTTCCTTCCTTCCTTCCTTCCTTCCTTCTTTCCTTCTTTCCTTCTTGCTTTGCATAATTTTTTAAAATCAATTTTATACAAAAGGAGGATAAGTGTGTGCTTTATCCACCACATAATTTTGTGTTTTTATAGATAATGCACCTCAGTAGTTATCTCCGGGTGCTGAGCTTACAGATTCCAGCTGGCCAATGATGAACTACAGCCCAGTTTGGTAGTCATTACTAGGCAGCATGCAGGTAAATTTTATTTTGCCTGAGTGAACTGGTGCTCCTGTGCCGTGTTCTGCCAGCAGAACCAGCTGGGAAGCAGGCAGCTTGATGGGAGCCTGTTTGCTGGGGGCTGATGGAGAGTCCAGGGGCGGATGATATGTCTCTCTGTGTGAGTCCCACAGTTTCTCCCCAGGATGTGGTCAGCCTCCTCTAAGAACTGTCAGAAAAGGGCAATCTCAGTGATTTCCCCTCATGGAGTACATTTCCTTACATCAGACTGGTTCTTAGGTGAAAATTTCTCCATCCTCCGGGACATTTTAGTTGGTAGACCTAAGACAATCCTCTCCTTTTTTTTTTAAATCCCCAAACTGCCAGCAGTGACTGAGGCAAGCACTGGTCCCTCTAAAGCACCAGTCTACACAGTTGTGCTGACTCCATCTATCAAGAGGTCAAACACTACTAAGGTATAAAGCACAGCTTAACAAGATGAGCAGTGCTTGGAGATTAGTAGCAGAGTTTCATATATCAATACCAGCCCACATGTCATCATGTAGTATCTTTTATTTTCAGTAACTTCACTAGTTTTTTTTTCTATTAGTTAAGCTCTTCCAGTAGGGTGCTAATTTGATTATTCCCATATTAAAATGGACATATATGGAGATTATTTTAAATTATATTAAATGAAGTTGTAATGCTAACTGCACAGTTTCTGGCCATTGGTAGTTATGCTGTAGAGCAACAACACAGGGAACTTTATAATGACTCACACAACGTATATACAATAGAAAATATCTCTTTATTTCAATCAAGCTTGTATCCCAGCCTCAGGAAACTCCATCTGCCCTGACTTGAAGTCATCTCTTAACCACACAGATATTCAGATATCTTTAGTCTACATTCAATAGTTGACTGTCCATTGGAAACAGAATTTTCCTTCTATATTAATGCACACTAACAGATGCATTAGAAAACATAGCCTAAGAGCTACTTGCCTTGCACATGGAAAAATAGAAACACATCCCTGGTATTTCTGAAATTGTACAAAAATTATTAGCTAATAATATTAACAATAACAACCTTAAAATATTGAGCCATCATTGCACGTGACCAATTGGTTAGGCCATTCCTGCTTAATGTGTGCTATCAGTGTGTGACACACAGTAAGAACAAGACTGCTTTAGGCTGGTGCATGAACACTAAATAGAGCTAGGCAGAGGTAAGGCAGAAGAGGAAGCAAGGAAGAAAGAGGAGAGAAGCATGATGGGGCCATGAGGAGCAACAACAGTCTGTGACAGTGCAGGTTCACAGCTCTGCAAAAAGGGCTGAAAGAGGAACATTCCTCGGATGTTTTCACTTTTTCAGCCACGCTCACATCCTTTTGCATTTTCTCCCTGGGATCATTTTTGTGTTTGATTTGCCCTGACATGAGGACAGCCATGTGTGCCAAGCCTAAGAGTAACTTTGTGATTACCTCACACTAGAAATCAGGGAAAGGATTAGCATTATACAACATTGTTACTAAAGCCAAATACAGCTATCAGTTTCCTGCCAATATTAATCCACAACTTGAAACATTCTTGAAATATTGCTAAGTCATTACAAAAGATAGATCTGACTATCTGGAGTCTAAACAGCCTATGGAACAGTGACAGAGGGAAAGGTTTTGGTTTGTTTCCTCCTCTAAAATGGGGAAGCAAAACATAGAAATAATTGGTCCAAAAGTGGTGAGAAAGGGAAATAATTTCAGAGCTAAAACCACACAACAGATTCAATATTGACATCTAATGAGGGTGGTAATTTGAAGTATGCAACTTTAAAAAATAAAATCAAATAACCTAGTTGCAAACCATAGAAGTGAGGGGCAAGATAAAATTCTGTAACGCTTTTCATTATCTTGATTTTTGCCTTTAAACTTGACGTAGATAAAAAAACAATGGAAAATGGAGGTTCTGTTGTTTTGCTAAGGAAGTTATCTGATGTTATCTTTAGGAATCCTAAGAAAATCAAAGTTGATTTCATTTCACTATTGTTTGTTGCAAGGTTTCTGAAATATATAATGAATCTCTAGACAATAACTAATTATTACTGATTACTAAGAAATAAGTCAACAAAGATATTTTCCTGTTTACATTCTTATCAGACTGTATCAAGACCATCTGCATTTTCAAGTCCTTTATCCCAAGGGATAAATAATTTGTGTTGTTCATTGAGTATACACATGCAAACATGTCATTTGGATTTGATGCACATTTACCAAACAAGAGCTACAGAACTTAAACAGGAAAACGAGCATTAATATACAAAAGGAAAGCTTAAACATGCAATCACAGCAGATAGAAAAGTAAATATTTCAGTGAAATGATTCTGCAAAACTCTTGTTCAGATTGTACAGAATCAGTGTTCACACTCAGAAACTGCTCGAGGTGTATCACTTCAATTTGCTGCTGATCTTTTTTCAGGTGTTCACCCCAAGAGTGAGTGTGTATGTGTTTGTGCACACGTGTGCCTGTGTGCATTCATGTGAGACAAGTGCTTTGCCCAATTCTGGCCCACACTGAGGAATTCAGATCTGGATTTGGGAAGGGAATTAATAGCGATATAAACTGGACTTTGACAATTTCAGAATGTGCTTATGTCTGAAGACTCAAAGCTGTTGAATGTCAATACAGCTGCTTTATTAGCCCCCCCTTGCCATCAGTAAGCAGGCTGATTTCACTGGCACTTCTTTCAGTCCCTAGTCCTGCAGAACCTGCTCTTTCCTAGATCTTTTGAAGTAACTGGAAGTTTGTCCTCCTCAGCAGGCTAGGATACTCTAACTCCAAGCTCAGCTCCTCTCTGCTACTGTTTTCACATCCCACCCCTTTGCCTTTGCTCTCAAATATTGCTGGAGGTAGTGATGAGAGTATTTTCTAGTGCAGCTCTGGGGTTTGGGGTTTTTTCTTCCTTCCTTTTTCCTGATTTTCCTGGCTTCAGAAATGGATGGTTCAGGAAAAGGCGAGGCATGCTGGAGGACAGATGTGTGGGAGGACAGGTTTCATAGCAAAGGCAGACAGAGCTACTGTGGGACAAACCTTGCCCCACCTTAGTACCTTGCAGGAGCTGCACCTTCCCTGAGCACACAGGAATCTCCCTGCTTCCCCTTAACCTTTGGAAATTACATCCTCATTTTGCAAGTCAGCAGAGTGCCTAGTCTTTGCTGTCCAAAAGGCACTGCAAAATAGTTTTCAAGTACTACACTGTTCCCCTTGCAAGAGTCAGAAGTGTAAAGGCCACTGAAGGTTACTAAGTTTTCCTGTATATATATATATAAACATATATATATAAATATATATATAAATATTTTTTTTTCCCCTGTGTATGGCTTTACTGTGATCTTTTGTTTTACAGCTACATTTTAATCTCCTAGCATAATAGGATCTGCCATCTTCTAGCACTACCCAGTACAAAATACTAGACAATAAACCACTCTGGCTGGACTGGAGACTGTCTGTACACAAGCCTTTATATGACAGTCCTCTGTGTCCATGGGGATGCAATCACAGCTCTCTAGGAGCCAGCAGAAACGACTTGTTTGTATCTGCTGATCTTTGATTTGATGGCAGTATTTGTCTGTTTAATGAAATCACACTGTCTGTGAAGCTTAGCTATGAAATGGCTGTGTCTTTTCACCTTCATAGTGCCCTTAATGCAAGAATTATTCTTGACTTGTGCCTTTTGTGAGCTACATTATGTTAAAAACACGACTAATTCAAAATGGAGTGAAATACCCTTTTTAGCTGGTGGATCAATATGGCTCAGTTGAGTAAAAATCCTTGGAGGGCTAGTGGGAGATTATGTGTCCTGAAGAAGTAGCAGGCTTCCTTGTGGCAGTGAGAGCTAGTGTGCTGATCACTGCAGAGGCTTGATTAATGGAGTGATTAAAGCAGCAGAGAGTTAGTGCTCTGGCAGCTGGGGCATAGGAAATGGGCATGGAAACTACTGGGAGAGGGGAAATACACAGCTCCAGAATCACAGGGCTGACTTGCCCTAGCAAACACTTTGATGTTGGAGGTGGGGAAGGATGAAACACATCAGGAAAAAAGAAAAAATACCTCCCGCCCCCTTCCTCCTTCCCCCTTCCCCCCTTCCCAGCCTTGTGCTTACAAGGGAAAGCCCCTGACTTTGGCTCACTTAGCAGAAGGCAATAAAGCTTCCTATTATGAGGCTTTCTCTGATGTATCATAACTGGTCTCAGGCTCCAGAAATCTGATCCCTCAGAACAAAACTTACAGTAGATGTTAATAGAGTCTCTATCCCAGCAATACTATGAACGAGGCCCTGCATGGGCCCAGGAAAACTTAAAATTCAGTCATATGCTTTATTCTTAATCTTTCCTGGCCTGTTTCTTTTTCCTAGACTACTCCACTTTAAACAGAGGCAAGCCAAATTCAGATGACTTGTGCTCAAGGAATTAATTCCCCCAAAGCTACAGGCTGACAGCCAACTTTTTTTTTTTTTTTTTTTTTTTTTTTTTGGGTCCTTTGCAATAGCAACAAATCTATGTGCTGATCCCATTAAAGATAAGGATCATCTGCAGAGCTGGAACCTGCATCTGGAGTCAAAATTCCCAAGACTCAAACAGTTTAGATCAGATGTCTGGGAATGGAGCCCTCCTTATTCACTTTAGACATCTGATCTTAAAAAAACTTCAAACTTGTAGCTCTTTTCAGATTATCTTCAGCTGTGAGAGGCCTGGGGATTCACATTCTTGGCTTACTAGTATGACTTCGTGCCTCGCATCACCACAGTTGGTTAGAAATACCTTCTTTATTAACTTTCAGCTCCTGCTTCATGCGTGAAGGTTAATAGCCGAGAATATCCTTAGAGAAGGTACCTTGTATTCAATAAATAAAGACTAGGATGGGGCACGAAAGGGGGAATAAAGTTCTCCCTCAGTCCGCTAGAGGGAATCCCCCCTCTGAGTAGAGCTGAACCCAGCCCCAGGCACAGCAGGCAGGGCTCCCCTGGTCACGCCTGGCGTGACAAAGCAGCACCAACAGCCTTTCCCTGCTCCCGTTTCTAGTTTAATAACCACAGCAAAAACATCAACATTCTATAATGGTTTTCCTAGAGAAAGGTAGGAGAATTAGCACCCAAGAACAGTATGCATCAGAAATAGCCAGACCTTTAAACAATAGATAAATGGCCACCAAACAATGGCATGTGAATATATAATCTGGATTAACAAGTTTAAGTCCCCTAATTTTGTATCTCTGGTGTACTAGTCATGGATGTGTGGGTTGCAAACATTGATATGAAGCGGATAGTTTGTGTGCTTTATGTGGGAAGCATTTACATTATATATAATGCATAAAGAAATCTACAGAGCCTTCAGCATGCCAGCTGTTTCTGTTTATGACACTGAGTTATTCATGAAATCCAGGAAGACATTTTGTTGTAAAATACGCTACCTGCTTGCTTCTAAATGTCTGGAGCTGTCTGTCCATCTTCCTAAATAATTAAGGGAGTGATGTGAAATTAAGTATCATATTTCAATTCACCTTTTCCCTTTATCAATTCTTTCTTGTAAGAGGAGCCAGGAACTAGAGAAAAATATGACTCACAGGGGCTGTTTAGGTGTTGCTGTCATATGTACAAAAGGTAAAGAGAATGATAATGTGCTTTTCCTGTCTGTAATAGTGTTCTCTGTAGCAAACCTTTCTGCTTGTTACAGTAGAGTAAATGGGGTGTTTAATTTGGGATTGAGTGTAGTCTGGAGTCAAGGTGCAGCAGTTTTATTACAGAATACAATTTTATTAGAGACTGAAGATTTAAATCCTGCCATACATACAATATATACACACGGAAATTCTGCTTTGCAGATACAGGCTAGTACACACATACACAGAGTTCTTGTATGTTAAACACACTCTCTGATTTTTGATTTGAAGGAACCAAGGGATTATGCCATATTTCTGCATTTTCTAGTGCACTGTGAAACCTCGTTAGAATGCAGGCTCCTCCAGCCATCAAGGAAAGAAAACACACAAATGCATTCAAAAGAAGCAAGTGCTATTTTTCATTTCCTCTTTAGATTTTTGACAGTATCCACACTGTCTCCAGTTCATGACCCTCAGAAAGAAACTTTTTGGTTTGGAAAATATTTTCTTTGTTCAGCTGTTTATTCCCAGCAAACACATCATACCCCACTCCCTTCCCCCAGAAAGGTGCTTGGATCATGTAATCGTTTCTCCTTTATTTAGTTTAGATCTTAAGACAGAAGACTTTCAATAGAACATTTTTCTGGCAAGGCCACCATATGATGTGTATATTTGGAAATCAAATTATTTAGAATTATGACCGTGTCATCAAAATAAGCCTATTTTGAAATGCGCTGCTAGCTCTCCAAACAGATTGTATGGGGAAAATTGGATAACACTTGGCTTGAGCGCTTAGAAGTCAGTAAAACCAAAACACCAGGGACCGTTTCATTTCATTTTGCTCCGCAGAGGAGCCCCCTCCGGCCGGGCGGGGGCTGCGGGACCCACGGGAGCCGCTCCCGCTTCCAGCCGCGCTCCCGGCCCCGGCCGCGCTCCCGGCCCCAGCCGCGCTCCCGCTTCCAGCCGCGCTCCCGCTTCCAGCCGCGCTCCCGCTTCCAGCCGCGCTCCCGGCCCCGCTCCCTCTCCCGCTTCCAGCCGCGCTCCCGCTTCCAGCCGCGCTCCCGGCCCCGCTCCCGCTCCCGGCCCGCCGCGCGCCGCCGCCAGGTGGTGCCCGCAGTTTAGGGACATCTGCCCGCTCCTTTTCCCCATGATTCCGAGATAAATAACAGCCGAGCGGGAATCCTGGCGCAGACAGGATATTTAACACCCGCAGATCAAAAAACGTAAAGCTTTTACCTACCCCGGTACAATAAACCTGGCTTTAAGAGCCTTGTTATTCCTAGATTTAATAGCTTAGTCATTTCTTTTTTCTATTTACAACCCTTGCAAACCAAAGAGAGAAAAATAATATTGTTGTGCAGACTATAAATACTGTTGCCGTGAATCTATTTTATCTGGGAAGAAAGTACACATAGATTCTCAACTGCGGGTGCATTTGTGTATCATCTGTGGTTAGTGGCACGCTGTGAAGCTGCTTTCTCTAACGTGCTACAGCAGCTGCATACCTTGGTGAAAGGAAATTATTTCTTCCCAGGCAAAGGAGGATGCTCATCCTGCTATGGGTAATCACACACAATTTCCATTTCGTTAGTATTTTTGCAACCCTCTTTTTTGGAGCTCTCTGATAGCTAGATAGTGGTAGCCAAGGTCACTGCCTGCTTTGGCTGCTGTTTTGCCAGCAACATATTTATGCTGTAGTGTGGAATAAACTGTTTGTATCCAACTTTTTTTTTTAGGAAAAAAATTAGGCTGAACACAACTCTTATGAGAGACCAATACTGACAGTCGAGTATTAATTCTTTTATTCTCATGTGCACATAGCTTTAGAATGAGCTTATGCCTAGATCTTGCCAATGACCTCAACCTTGATCTGGAGGGACCATTTATTCACGAGTAAAACATTCATTCTCCTTACAAACCGGTCCTGAGACTGCTGCCTATGTGACATTTGGTCCTCTCTTAATAAACACACAAGACACAAAATTACTGTGATTTTGTCCTCTTACCATTCGAGGTATGTGTCATGCACACAAGTACTGTGGCTACTCCTGAGAAACTTTAAATTAGAAATTAGCATTTAGTGGCTTTGTAGATCTCAAAGGAATTACGAGCAGTGCTGAGGCGAGCGAGGGCTGTGAAAGCACAGGGAATCAGGCACAAAGGCAAGCACTGGCCAGGGAAGATGGCCTTTTCTTAGCCAGGGTGAGGGCATTTTTCATGACCGCACAACGAGCGTGCACGATGAGTGTAATGCAGGTCTCTGTTCATCAAAATCATAGAACCACCATTTTGCAGCCCACATGCAACAGCGAGGAAATGGTGGTTCAGAACGACTAGCATACCCGCCTCAGCACCGGAGTTCCTCTGCTCACTCAACAGCCCTGCTCTTTTTTTAATTATTATGAAATGGCAATAGATTTTAAATTAGGAATGAGACAGGAAATGAGAGGAAAATCCTATGTGCATCTGGAAAACACACAGGATAAAAATTAACCTTGAAGCTCAAAGAAAACAGTGTATGTATACATGTGAAAACAGTCTCCATATGAATTTTCTAATAAATATAAGGTGTATCTTCATCTTAAATCATGCAACTTTAAGAAGATTTAACACAATAGGTACTATTGTATCGCTGCCAAAGCCAATTATGTATTTTTAAAAATAAAATCGTACAGCAGAAGTAATTACATTCAACTCTGAGCAGGAATTAGCTTGGCACTGCAAATGATGAACCTTGCTTTATAAGAAGGGGACTTTTTAATATGATGATTTGGCAATTTGGAGGGATGGTTATTTTCATTTTAACAGGCCTCTGCTTAGTGTATGTCTCCCTAGGGATGTAATGAAGGTTAACAACTTACACGTGGGGAGAAGGGATTTTAGTGATTAGGGAAATTGCAGGCTCCAGTTTATGTATGTGACACAGAGAGAGAGATTCCTCCTCATTTCAGACACTACTGCACAAAAGGCATGTAAATGTGAAACTTTTCCAGGGGAAACCTATATGTAATATAGATAGTAGCTCACCAGGGGCTGAACTGAATGGCAAATACTGGCCCCTGGACTCTTCACTGGCATCAGATGAGGTCAAAAAACAGGGATAGTCCACCTCCAGCAGTGCATCAGCATGATCTATCTCACCTTTTTTGCTTTCACAAAACAATGTAGATCACGTATCGGGCTCAAGCAGTCATGACTGGCAATTCAGAGAAGCAGGACTTAATCTCTTTCTTTTCTGTACTCCAGTAATATTTTTTCTCTGAACTTCCTATGTACTTCATGCAAACTGAATTCAGATCTTGGAAGAAATTCCAGCTGAATTTTTCACTGCAATGTTTTATTTTATAAGATTTGTTATTAAATTACTTTAAAATTGATTTGGTATTAAACAGCAAATCAGAACTCTACTTTCAACCAAAACCAGCTGTCCACTTACATTTCTGTGCATTCTTGACCCAGTGTGACAATTACCAGGGGAAAAACATCTCTTTACAATGTTGAATGCAGTCCAGTGCCTGGACATTCAACAATATTCATTGGCCTGTATAATTTAAACAAGAGCAGTTTGTTAGCCTAATAAATACAAGATTTGGGCTGAGAAATAAAGGTGCTGTCAATAATCCTTTAGCCAGATAATAGAAAGGGGATTATGTGATTATTCTGTCAAAAAATTAGGTTTCGTGCTTTTAATTGGCATCATATCCTGTCATGAGTCTGTAGGGTTTAAATCACAGTCCACCAAGTTAGAGTGAGAAGGAAACTTAATAGTAAATCCTTTCATCCCAGAGCCTGTAGAGTTTTTATGTGAAGTCCTAATTTCTGTTAAAATACTTCCAAAGAAAGACAACAGGAAACAGTAAACATGGCAACACCACAAATATATTTCTGACTATTTCTGTCAGCGTTCAAAGAATAAGTTGTATGGGCTGGAAAGGAAACTGCTGTATCATTAAAACCCAAGCAGGCTCAAACAGCCACCCTTTTGTAAAATAGCCCCCCTCCCCACCATCTCTCATAAATCTTGTTTCAAACTCTGCTAAAGTCATGGATTGACTTTGCCTCTTGCAGTAATGGGTTGAAACTGTTGTGCATCACAGCTCTGTGTTCAAAGGGAATCAGGAGTGTTTAAAAACAACTTCTGGTGCAGGATGCAATTATAACTGACAGCCAGATGTCTGCCCTGTCTGGTAGAGCAAGCCTAGAAGAGATTGCAAATGGTCCCAAGACCTTTGGATCTAAACAGTGCATCCGAGTGAGTGATACACAGATAAACAACAATACCACAAATCACTGACACCAGCCGAGGGGTTGCTGGTACTGATAAAGATTTTAGATGTCAGGAAGAAGTTGACCCTTCCACCCTCTCCTCTCTTATTTTTAACTGTGCCAAAACCAAAGTATGTTAGTGGAAAAAGACTCAGCCCATGACGAGTGTTTATATATCCACTGCCAGAAGTTCACCTTGTGAGGAAAGTCCCCTAAGTAATTGTTTAGTTTACAGAGGTTAACTGGACTATAGTGAAAGATATTTGATATTTTGGTTAAATTATTTGTCTGGAGCATTTGCAGCAAGTTCTGTAATACAGGGTGATCATCCCAGGTATATTGACAACTAAATACATTTTTAAGTGGATTAGCACTAAAAATGGACCCTCTTCTCTCTCCACCATCTGAATTGTTTATTACATACAGGACACAATGCTTTGATGTCAATGTATATTTCTTATAGTACTTGTAGGAATTTTTAGATATCTCTCTCTCTCTCCACACAGCATCCTACTTTGTGTATCTTTTGTGAGGCATGTACACAGACCTACTGACTTAGCAAGCACAGGTTTACATGGAAGTATGCAGAGAATGGTGCAAAGCTTTCAAGGAAACAGCTCTTATCTTCCTGTCTTTTACTAATATTCACTATGAGACCAACCAACTCAGAGGCTTTAGAAGTGAAAGGCTGTAACTGATTTTCCATGGGCAGTGGACCAGGTTCTACCTGGTTCTGGTGATATTTTTTTTTAATGTGCTGTTAAACTGACCTGCAATAACTATACCATAATGTTAGCCTACAGCCTGAAGAGTGTTTGGATAGTAATGATTTGAAGCAGTGAAGAAGTGAATAATGTGAAGAAAAAATTTAGACACTTTAAAAATAAGTATTATATTTGATATGCCTTTATGATCACCTTCTTCCTGTGATATTGTTACTGTCTTTAAAATATCTGATATCTGATAATAAGTTTATCTTATTTGAATTGTCTCCTGTTTTGTAGCAGGATTTTGTAAAATTTATGGGAAAAAAAAAAAAAAAAAGAAAGAAAAAAAAGAACAGAAGCTGTCCAGGAGACATCTCTTTCTTATATCCCAGGAAGAAAATTCACTGCATCACTTTATCACAAGTCTTCAGTGTGTCACAAAGACAGGTCTGTGCAATATTATTAGAATGAAAGATAAGGGACTCCATAATACAAAGATGTCATCAGTGATGGGAAAATTCCAATTTTGAAAGAGGACACCATTCCAAATATCAAGCTTGAAGGATTTAGTATCTTGAAACATTTTTCAGGTTGGTTCAATGTCATTGTGATAAAAAGGATGTCACTTAAATCACAGCAACCTGATGTGCAAAGTTGTCCTGCTGGATGAGCTGCTAAAACTTTTACTCACAGGAGACTCATTTCAACTAGTCTAAAAACTGACCAGACCCCTGCACATTCCTTAAGCCAGACTGACTTCATGGCCTTTATGGTGAAGGATGACCAAAACCTCTCTTTGTAGCTTCCATTCCTGCCCTGTCTGTCTGTGCCTCCTGTGTGACTCCCCCTCGCAGAGCAGGCAGTGCTTGTTGGGATGTTCCCAGGGCACACACAGGGCGGTGCTGTGCCGGGCTGGGCACTGGGGCACAGCTCAGGCACTGCTGCAGCACTGCGCAGAGTGCCCCACATCACCTTCCAGCCAGCAGAAAAGGCCACAGGTAATGCTACCTACCAAGGAACTGCTGCATCAGTAAAAGTGTTAAGGCATTTCAGAGCACTTTTTTTTAAAGTGTGAGTGAAGATAAAGGCCCCAGAATTCCCCATGGAAAATATAGAGTTGCCAAGAGTCTGGATGTGAGAGGAAGAAGTGTCAGGTTTGAATCTTCTGTGAAAAGCCAGATCACAGAGGGAGGGAGGGACCTGGGGCCTAGTGGTGGCCTTATTTTGGCCGGCATTGAAGTCTGGGGAATAATTCATGAGAATGTAATATATAATAATATATAATTCAATAAAGCCTCTGGAGTCTTCTTTAAATCAAACTAGCACATGAACAAGTGCTGACTTCTAAGCATTCCAGCTTTTTCAAGTTTGTCATTTTAATAACTTTGAATGGCTACATAATCCAAGTCCATTTTGACATGCTGAATTTTATTTTGTTTGCAATAATTTTTAAAGCTAATGATTACTGTGTGATATTATGTATGGGCCTCTTCTTGGAGACAGTCTTTATTTACACAAGAAACCTTTAAAGAGCTACTGTCAGTGTAACGTTCATTGTTACAGCACTTCTAAATGGTATTTTAAGATCCTGGTAATTCTCATTTGATAAGGGAGATATAAATATCTCCTCACCTTTGCCTCAGAGTGCATTGGGAAAGAAATGCACACATATCAAGATGGAAAAAAAGTCTGCAAGTTGTATCAGCTCTCCCTCTCCCCTGGCAAACTTCCCAGCAGTATGGCTGGGACTATGCAAGGAGAGAGGGAGAAGCAACATGCTCTGAGACACCGAGGTGGGCTGCAGACAGTCTCCATAATGCTCTCTTAAAGGCAGAATTTGAGTCAAAAAGATGATGCTTGAAATAGCCCCTGTCACCAGGGAAAACAGACCTTCCTCTCCATCCCAGAGTAAAAGGAAGAGGAAAACCATTGGATCAGGCTTCCCCATGCACTGGCTGCTGTGCAGGCATGGCTCCTGAGCACCCTAAATCCCTGCCACCTGCACATGCTGGGCCACGTGTGAACACCTCAGATTAATCCCTCTGCCATAGCTGGCCCTGGCACCCACTTGCCATGAGTCCCCTGTGTATTCTTCCCTGCCACACCATGTCTTACTCAGGAAGCGAGTGCAGATTGCTGGTGAACATTTCATACTGCCTTACCTGCTGTGCTTTAGGGCTAATCTGGTAACCTGAGAGTCATGAATTTATCTTCTTCATTTGCCTCTCAGATCTGTAAAACCTTGAAGATATTATTTCAACTCACCAGGATATTTTAGGCAGGTAAAGTTAATAACTGCATCTCAGATTCCTTGTAGTTCTTCTGAGTTGTGTGTTTTAAGGTGGTCACCTTAGACTATGTTTCTCTATTGCTATGGTTGCCATTATTAAAGTTGTCTCTGTAAGTTACCAGGAAAGAGACAGTAAAAAAAAATTAACAATTTCTTGAGAACTAGTAATGAGATAGATAGATAGATAGATAGATATACATGGAGTGAAAATAAAGGAGAAGAAAAATGAGACCAAGTCGAAATAGTAGAAAACATGACATGACTGTGTAACTACCACTCAGCTTAAGAACTTCAATGACATTGCATTTTAAACTATAACTATGTTCAAGCAAATCCAAAGATCTGTTTTGAGAACTGTAACTGCTATTCTTTATCTGGTCTCAGCCACAAAACCGTAGGCTGGAGCTACTGCTTACTCCTCAGGAAGGGTTTCTGGGCTTTCAAAATTACCACACTCATAAGAGGAACTGAGGGAGCCAGTTTGTACTTCAGATGAGAGTTCAGAAAGTAAATCCAAGAATGTGGGTAGTATTGAGTTAGATAGAAGTTTCATTGATTGAATAATCTATAGCTGCAGAAAGTACAGCTATTTTTCTACTGAGTTTCACTTATCTGACTTTTTCTGAGGAAAGCTTTTATGGGGTACATCTATCAGATTGGACACAGAGGCACAATGCTCATCGGCGTATGTCCATTAAACTATAATAAAACCACAATGTAGGTAGCACTTCAACTGTCTTATTTTTATATACTTTAAGTTTATATCATTATCTTCATGTACTTTCATTCTTTAACACATCTGCAGCATACTAAACTTTGTAGCAGATAACTACAAAGATCAAAAAAAAGGATAGAATTTTGACAGTAATGTGTGTTTTTCTCAATTGATGACTTAGGCTGAAGTTCCAGCCTCAGTCACAAGCCACAAACTCCCCAAACTTCAGGAATTTTATGAAAATTCATAAGACAGGTTAATTAAACTCTGATGTTATTTTCTCTCTTCCCTTGAGCTCCCTGGAGTGGCCCCACTGGAAAGATCCCATCACTTAGGCATTAGGCACTCATTTGGGACATGGCAGATGTGGACTCCAGTCTGTGCTCTAATTTACAGAGAAGGGATTGTCTTATGGTCTCCTGAATGCCAGGGGACTATGTTAATATCTAATCTATAATCTTCCCTCTCAAGTAATAGTAGCCAAGGCCCAGGGAATGTGTTCATCACTTTGAGGGACCCATAATTTTTGTTACGTTTTCTTCTGATTTGGGAAATGGCAGCTTTCAACAAGAAAATTATTTGCCAACCAAAAAAATAAAAATAGCAAACATCCCTGAAGAAGTAGCTGTTGCTTATTTTGCCAGCAAAAGGAAAATTAAAGACCTGATTAAAGTTCCTTAATAGATTTCAGAAGGTAGTGTACTTGACTTTCTGGTTTCATCATGAACCTAAAATTTGTTTTCAGAAAATTGAATGGACTTTAGCTGCACAAATCACACTCTTACACATATGAGTTCTATGGCTAAAACAAAAATGGCTTTTATAGAACACCTTTTCTTTAGTTAAGGACTTCTGGGTTGAGTTTCATGCTGTTGGCATGTTGCATGTAAATAAGTTATTAATCTACTATTGCTTGTCCATCAGCCTATAGCATACTGTACTGCAGCTTTGTGCTTAGAACAAAGTCATTACAAAGCTCACAGGTAACTGCCTATTAATTACTAATTAATCATGACTGCACTTTTAGTCTCATTGTGAACAATGGCACAAGTTCCACAGGCTTGAATAGGGGTAGGGTTTGGCCCGGTAAAATGATTAATACATATCTTCTCATGCTCACCAGGGCATCAGTAGATTTAGCAATGCCCTGTGTGCTGAGTGTGGTGCAATTCACTGGTGCACCTGCTTGATGGGCTGTTAGAGAATGACAGTCAGAAACAGGGGTTATCTGTAAAC
Source organism: Muscicapa striata striata (assembly GCA_030060385.1). Classification (NCBI taxonomy): domain Eukaryota; kingdom Metazoa; phylum Chordata; class Aves; order Passeriformes; family Muscicapidae; genus Muscicapa; species Muscicapa striata. Next base: position 717,594 of record JAREIS010000056.1, on the reverse strand, counting down.
ACAGTCACAGAGGATCCACAGACTTCTCCCTGGACCCACGTTCCTCACATACCATCTTCTGGCCATCCTTGGTGGAGGGGAATGTCTCAGCCCATATAACTGCCCTGGCAGTGCCCCTGGGGGTCTGAGGGACCTCTCCAGGGTGGGGCATTGGTGCATCCTGGGGATGGGGCTGTCCTTAGTCATGTTGCTTTCCTAAATGATTCCACAAAGGTTGTTCTCTTTCAGCCAGAACTATCTTGACAGCCTTGCACACCTCCGTAGGCTCCAGTCCAGGTCCAGTTACTGAACCCTGCCTACTCAGTTTCTGTTCCAATGATGGCAGGAACTGCTCCTTCAGGCCTTTTCTGATGGTCCAGAAAACAACCCCCCAGAAAGGGTTAAATTACTTAGATGCTTCATTGATTAAATAATGTGTGGCATGTTTACATATTTATATTCAAAGCATTTCAGTTTGCTCTTTCTCTAAAAAGAACAATAGCAACCACTCCTCTTCCAAATTTAACAGTTTCTAGTCCATCACTTCTTTTACCACACCATTTCATCCTGCAGGTTTCCAGTTTGATTGCTGTTAAAGGTTTAAGAAGTTTAAATTGACCTTGACCTGCAAACATGTGATTTACAGTAGATGATATTGTTCTGGAAAAACAAAACTTCTGTCCTGAAGGTAAATTGCATTTAATGATTTATATTACTTCTCCTGAGCCAAGTTCTGGCATATTTATTTGGTAACACTGTACATTATTTTAAATCCTTCTGGAGCTCCATTGATTTTGGAGGCACTCTTCCAAAGTGAGGCAGATTCACAATATGAATAAATATACAAACATGTGGTCCTCTAATATATTGTCTTGATTTTGAAGATAAATTCTTTGATCACTTCTAACCTTGTCTTCAGATCTGTTTGTAAAGTCCTTGAAAATTATTCAAGCATATTTTAAAAATACACAGATACTGCCTGCTTTCTTAAAAAGAAATCCCTATTGTCAGTATCATGAGATACCTTGAAATGTAATACATATGTTTGTGCTGGAAGAAAAAAGTCCTCTTTCTGCTTTGGAAATTGTGAAATACATTCCTGTTGGAGACTTTAATGGGGCAAGGTTAAAATCACAGGGAATTACACAAGTAATTGTGAAATTGTGAAAGAATATCCTTCTAGTACCCCTGTGAAGCTTGAAAGTTTGGAACAATATGTGCTAAAGAGACAAAACTGTCATTGAAGTGTTCCTGGTACTATTGCTACCTTTTATCTTTTCTGGCATGTCTTTAGGAAACAGCAGAGAAAAAAAAATGAAATTGAACACAGCAAATTTAATTATTAAAAAAAAGCCACCCACCTTGCTGGCAGGGTCAGGAAGTATAATCGCCTCCTTTTGACGCAAGAATGAGTTTAACAGCATATCTTAAATGAAGAATTATTTAAAATAAAAGGAAATTGCCTTAAAAACAGCTGCAGTATCTCAGACTATAGCACTGCAGCAGTGCAGAAAAACAGACCATTGTGGAAGGAAGGCACATGCACAAACAAGAGCACTCCCACAACCCTGTGCTGGCTAAGACAAAAGCAAAAAACAATAATTTCACAGAGTGCTCTTAAATATCTCACTTGTATTTGATCTCACCAGCTTGCTCTGCTCTTGATTTTTTTTTTTTAATGTTTGTTTATTTTGGTCTTTCTTTTTGCTGTGTATTTATTTGTTGGCTGCACGACTAAACCCTAACGCCCAAAGCCACTGTTTGCTGCACAAAGGCACGATGACATTGGGTGTTTTCCAGAAAACTGTGTTTTGCTGAGTGTCACAAGCAGTGGAAACACCAGAGCAAGTGTGTCAGCCTTAGATGCACACCTAGGAAGAATTTTTTAAAAGAGCTTTTTGTACCAGAATAAATCCATTTTTCTTGAAAGCACCGGGAGTCACCTGACCGAGCCCGGAGCCTCCAGGATAACACAGCACCAGCCTGCAATGGGAAAGAAATTAAGCAGGGCTGCCTCCGCCTCGCACACGCCTTTTAGCCTGTCGACGCGCTGCCTGTCCGTATCCCTCACAGCGCATCTGTAGAGCCATTAAATTGGATAATCCCTCTGGCCTTTGATACATTTCTGGACATGATTATTTCATTACTCGCAGTATATCAGTAGGATCATAATAAAAAGGACTTCTGACAACCTGCCAAGAGTTTTGTGGCCTTGTAAACACAAAAGTGCTCTAATAAAATTTTATTAAGTGTTAAAAAGTCATAAAAAGTGAAATAACATAAACTACAAAATTTACTGTCCTCAGCAAATGCTGAAAATATCGTCCATAGTAAAATTAAATTAGCATGTAATAGCGCGGCAGCGTGGAGTGGGCTTGAAAGAGGATCCGGGAGGGGAAAAAAAAAAGGAGGGGTGGGGGGCGGAAAAGCAGAAAAAGAAGGATTGCACTTGAGCGGAATATGGGTCACGGGGGGTTCGTTTGCGGCGGTCCCCGCGTGTTCCCGGCGGGCCGGGGCCGGGCCGCGGGCGCGCCGCCAGGCGGCGCTGTGGGAGCGGGAATGCGGCGGCTCCGCGCGCGACCCCCGCGGGCCGCCGGGAGCGCCCCCGCCCCAGAAATGAGCCATTTACGGGATTTTGGCGTCTTCTTGCAAATCAAAAAAAAAAAAAAAATGGTGCGAGGAAAACAATACGGGTATATCTGGGCTGGAAGGCTCCCGGCGGGGCAGGCGGCGCGGAGCGAGGCTCACGACGGCTTCGGCCGCGCGGCCGGCCCGGCTCCCCGCGCCCGGGACAGGGGTCCCTGCCGGGGCGGGCGAGGCGGCGGAGAGTGCTGGGCCTCGGCGCCCCGGCCGAGCAGCAGCCGGGTAAGTGCAGCCTTTGCTTCGCCGCCGCAGCTGCTCGGGGAGACGGCACGGTCGGGACGGGGACCGGGAGAGCACCGCCGCCCATGGCCGCGACGGGGCGGGGGACACGGCGGGACGGGACGGGACGGGACGGGACGGGACGGGACAGGAGGACAGGACAGGACAGGCTGCCGCCGCTGGCCGCGCTCCCCCGTGCCGTGCCCGCCGTCCTGGCCCGTGGGAAGGGGCTATGCCGTGTCCCCCTGCTTCGGGCCCCGGCAGCGCCCCATTGCTGGGGTGCTGGGGCTGCACTGAGGAAGCAGGCGAGGCGGCGATGCCAGGTTCTCCGGGCATCGCTTCCCCCTCGGGATGTCCGTCCCTTGGTGCTCCGTCGGGATTTGCCTGTGGCTGGCCGGGAAGGAAGCGACCACGCTGCCGTCACATGGAGCCGCTTGCCAGAGCCGCCCGAAACTTAGCGCGGGAGGGGGCGAGAGGGAGGGGGGAGAGAGGGAGGGAGGGGAGTAATAGTAATAAAACAAGGAAATTGTGGTTAGAAAATATTTTAAGTTTGGTTTTATTCAGATGAAGAGGATAGCTGCTTCTCATGGCAAGGCTGATGTTCAAGGCCACTGTAGGGAAAATAGTGACTCGCTGGCTAAGCCTGGCTTGTCTTTGAGCCTGAGCTGGTGCCCGCTGAAGTGCAGCCGGAGCAGCCCCGGCAGGGAGCGGGCAGTGAGGGATCCATAAGGGAAAGCTGGCTGAAAAGCAGACGATATATGGGTATGAACAGCGAGCCTCCTCCTCACTAAGAGGGAAAAAAAAAAAAAAAAAAAAAAAAAAAAAAGTGAATTTTAGTAGAAATTCTAACAACTCTGTGCATTTCAGTCGCTTTGAATTTCTACACCGTATATTAAGACATGGTTACAAAGAGAAACAGAAACAGTATTGTTCTTTATTTTGAGACGTCTGAATGAATGGGAAAGTTGTAGGTATAGCATAGAGCGGTGCTTGCTTTAGTTCGGCTGTCTTGAATTAAGTCTGGTTTCTAAAAATAGGTATTTCTGTTTGGACATAATTGGCTCCCTGCATGTGCAGACCATACAGCCTTAAAATGTATATTTATCTCACTGATTCAAAACTTGTAATGTTTTGTATACCCTTATGTTCATCACCTCAGTTTCAGACAATGAAGATATTACTTGGCAATTCATATATACCTCTAGTGACAAATTACAGAAATTATTACATTTGGAAAAGGAGCAAAAGCCTTCCTTTTCTTCCATCTCAGATTTTTATATAAATCTTCCACAATTTTGCATTAATAACTGCAGTTAGTAGGTACTCACAGAAAGTTGTACTTTTTAAGCAGAAGAAAATTACCACATCACATTGTCTGCTGCATTTTTAAAAAATCTTGAGCTCTACACCATCTATGGAAACACATACGTTTTCAATGAAAGCTAAATAATTATTTTCTTTTCTCTCTAATTAAATTTTAAGTCTTCTCTCACCAAATATAATGTAAAGGCGGCAAAAATGCAAACAGAAAGTGTAGCAGCACTGTGATCAAAGCTTTGAACTTAGATGAATTAAAAAGTCAGCAGAGCACTACAGAATTCCACATACATGTGGCTAAGGTGTGTGCACGCCTACGTAACTTTGAAGAGTTTTTGAGTGAAATGAAGTGGTTTGGAGTTAGTTTGCTTTACTGAAAGACTTTTCAGGATCAATACTAATATTTGTTGGATTTTGGAAACGTTCCTGGGATTCCCTCTTCAGGCTATGGTGTGCAGACCACTTTTATTTTTAAACATGGTCTTAAAAACATAACTCTGTCATCTGGTTGATCAGCTGTTTGCTATTTTGTGCTGCTCTCTGCCTGAGCAAGTACTTGCACAATATCACAACATAAAGAATCCCATTTGTTCCCTGAGGTTTACGGACAGGAATCAGGGTACACACTTACGTGTGCGGCATCCGGGTCTCAGTGGTAAGAGAATTTTTTTTTTCCTAAATTTAGCATTTTAATTTTTGATGGGTGGTTTTGGAATTTTTATATCAGCTTAATGTGATGTAGAATTCAAAAGATAAAGATACACCAGGCAACTGCAGGCTATGTTTAAGTGGACATAATAAAGGTTGTTTAATGGGCAGATGTCTGAGGCTGCGTTAGACAAGGCTGGGGCTCCTGTTGTTTACATCCAGCTTCATCCCCGCTCCTTTCAGTACCCAACATTGCCTGCTGCAACGAGCTGCAGGGCTCTGCCTAGGGAAGTTTGCAGTCTGCCTGTCAGAAAGGCCTCAGAAGGTGAGGAAGGAAAGCCCAGCTACAGCAGTGTGTGATACCTGCAGTAGGCAGGATGGATATTGTCTGGGCTCCACGTTGGGCTGCACATGTGGCACTTTTTTGGCAAGGTTTCTTTAAATGCTTGCACAGTTTAAAGGCACACACCATCCAACAAGGCTTACCTTGCAATACATTAACCAGATCTTTCTAAGTTGATTAATAGCTTCGGTCTTTTGTTGATGGATTTTTTATTTTTACTTTTTTTTTTTAACTTTTTTTCTTTTTTTTTTTTCTGCAATACAGCTGGACCCTATGCTACAGAAAGAGATAATGGATGAAATCTTGGCTCTCCTGAAGCCAGTCACAAAACTCACTGACTTCTTTGGAGCCACGTTTTCATCAACTGCCTCATAATACTTTGTATCAGCCATATGGAGGAGATTTAAAATTGGCTTTAGAAGAAATAGAAATTAGCTCCTCTGCAAATGATTTGCATGGGTTATCTGGGGGGCTTTTTTCCAGGTAATATAAATGGCAGCACAAAGTGTAAACTGCCAAAAAGACAGATAGGTATATAATATTTTGATTTCCTGTAACTACAACATAACTCAACTAAAATATTATCTTAAAATCAACAAGGTTGGATTCCTCTATGTAAGACCACCAGGTCTGATGTAGATGATGCAGAGGCATGGGAAGACATTCAAAGGCACAACTGGCTATTTACAGTTCCTGACACGTTTTAGAAGATGTGAAACTGTGTGTCAATGACGCTGTAACACGAGAGGCAGTGAGTTAAGCAGCAGAGACGGTATTAATTCACAGCCCTCGCTTTTGTACATTTAGTGTTATTGAATTGTGCTTCCCCTTGATATTTTAAACAGATGCATCATAATGGACTTCTCGAAATCTGATTTAAACCATAACACCAGGAAGTACAATTTTGCTAAAAGGGGAGGGAGGGAAAAAGAAACTGCTAGACTCCCAGCCACTGCCACAGTCGTCTTTTCACAGACGGTTTTTTCTGATCCATTAGCCTGCCAGACAAGGATGGCACCTATCCAGTGTAAATATTACATTTTCAACATTTGGATGGCATTTTGAGCAATATTTCTTATCCCTCGAGAGTGTACACTTTATAAATACAATATTATCTGCAATTCAGAGCTAGGTTGTGGTAGGATATAACTTTACAATGCAAGAGATATTTAAAGAATGCAGTGTATGGACTCACTTACTGAAGAATAGAACTTCTTCCTTTCAGTTATTTTAATTTACAGTGAAAATTACTTAAGCACAGCATCAAACACACTTTTTTTTTTCTGGAATAGGGAGGATCCAGACATGATTTTGGAGGAATAACTCCATATGTAGACAAGATCTGTTGCTACTGTTCAGCATGATCTGCACTGTGCATATCTTGAAGTGGAAAGCCACACTAGGATTTTTGGGACCTAATATCCTAATTGAAATAAACTCTTCACTGTGTTTATTCCAGTAATATCCCACTAACAGTGCCAGATGCTGATAGAATTCCGCGTTGGAAATAATTAATTAAGTGAGTCAATCCTCACCCACTGCAAGCAGTGAATCTTCTTAGACCGAGAGCTTGTTCTGACATTCCCGTTCTGTTTTAAATCCTCTTGTCAAAGGGAAAATCAGCCATATTTGGATGGAGCCCCCAAACAGTTTCTTTGTGTTTGTTGTTCTAAGTAAAAACAACATAGCTGGTTTGGATAGACTTGTGTAGGGAAGGAGGAACCACACTCAGGCATAGCACTTCTATCACATGCTTAGGCTGAAATATACGCCCTGAAATTTGTGTTTGCAATGAAAAAACCTGACCCATCTTTAACTAAAGAAGCATTGCTTAAAACTGTTTTAATATATACCAGATACAGTTCATTAAACTGGAATAAATATAAACCTGATAATATTAGTTTCACATTTTCCTGGTTGTAGGTATTTTCCCATACTCATCATCTTCTGGTTTGAAAGAATGTCCTTACTTCCTGACTTGGAAGTACAGAGCAATGCATTTGTCTCCTGTCTAGTCTTCTGTCTTCCTTTCAGTTTGTGGCTCGTGTTCCTTTGTGTCTTTGGCCATATATTTACCCACTTTCAATAAATTGTTATCAGCTGCTGGGTGATTCTCATTTGCCAGCTCCTGCCTGCAGATACCAAACGTGGAGGTCTGGTAGCACAGTGGAGGGCAGGTCCTGGACCTGAGTAAAGAGGAAGCCCCACACCCACCTGGCTACCACAGCAAACTGAAAAAGAAATTACAGGTTTTCATAATGAAAAGCTGGGTAGGGAAATGCATGGCTTTCAGGCTGGTAGAAGTGCTTTACTGTGGTCCTGAAGGAGAGACACATCAGTGTGACTGGCTGACTCCTGGCTTGTAACCAGAGCTGGGGAATCCCTGCTGGGGCAACCGTAGCATTCCAAGAACCCATGGAATGCCCCATGGTGCCCCAGTGCAGGCAGCCAGGGCACAGTTCTCTTTGGCAGAGAATCGGGTCTTACATTTCCAGTCTTTGTTGCTGCAAAAATAACCTTGGAAATAAGAAGCCTGAGTAAACTAAGGAGCTGGCAGGAAGCTTGGAATAATAGTTCCGAGAAGCGTGAATTGTGCCCATCATATGTGATACCTTAGAGGCCTGATAACAATGCATTCTGTGTCAGACAATATTAACTGTTAATGGCAAGCCCAGTGGCAGCACAAATAACTGGCTAACCTGCTCATGCCACCAGAGGAGTCCCTCCATATGCAGAGGAAGTGCAACTCATCAGGGCTTGAGCAGTCACAGGAAAATGGAATGTCCCAATTCAGTACCAGGACATCTCATTCTTGTCACTCTGCTCCCTTGTAGCATTGTGTATTTTACTGAATCAGCATGTACATTGTGTGCCCTGGGAGGGAGGTGAGATGGGGAATAACAGAAGGATCTGGCTTGTGGCCCATATCCGTAGCTGAACACCATGATCTTGGTGGGTCTCTTCAACTCAAGATACCCTCTGATTCTGTGAAAGCAATACAGGATGATGTGGAATGCTGTAAGAAGGACTGATATATTAAAGTTTTGATGATTAGCAAGAGCAACAAAACAACAAAATAAGTTACTGAGTGACAGACACCTGCTTTGGCCTGATACTAGTTTGAGTGATGCTAAGACCAGTAATCCCATTTTTATCTGGGAAGGGAGTTTTTTTATAAAACTACTTAGTTTTTTATTAAGCTGTACAGCCAGTTACATCAGGGTACCTGAGAGTCTAACATAGAAATAAAACCAAAGTCATGATGTCATGGGTGTTCTCAACAGCAAACTCTCCTCTTCTTGTGTCACTGTTCCTGTAGCAGATAAACCAAATAACTCCTCCTGAAATGCTTTTGATCCCTGGGACCAAAGGCTTAGGATGGATTCAGTCACACTGCCTGGAGCCCCTCTACCACCCTGAAGTTCTGCCTTGCTCAGGGCTCTTCATAGCACCCAAAAGCACACATCCACCCATTCCTCATGGTTTACACATTCAGTCCATTAACCAGTAAAGCATCCTGGTCAGCTTCAGGTCCCCATGGTTTAGCTGTGACAGGGTCAGCAGAATTTTGAAATTAAATTAGAAGGCACATACCTTCTGGTATAGATCAGTATATTCTTACTTCTTATATTCTTACTTCTGGTACATACTTACACCAACACATAAAGTGAGTAAATTATCATCCATTCTCTACTTACTGTTGTTTAGAACGTGCTGCATCTGAGAGCCAGAGCCATCAGAGTAAGGAAGAACAGCTGTAGTATCTCTAATGGCATCCAGTGCTAGCAAGTTCTTTGAAGTTGCATAGCTGCTATTTCTTCTCTATGATTTCCAAATGCAGAGGGGGGAAGAAAGAATATCTATGTTAAAAGCATCAGTCAGTCTGCTTATTTAGACAATAGTTGTCTGTATCACTTATTCTTATGGTGATCTGAAGAGAGGAAGCAGAGAATTTTTTGATGGTTATAAAACATGCAGTATTTACTTCTGAGACAAAAAAAAAAAAAAAAAAAAAGGCACCCTGCATAGTATTTGTCAAAGGCCAACGTACTGAGGCATTTCCAGAAGGGCATTTTTACCTTATTATGCAAGATTGCTGATGGTATGCCTGATTACTGGGTAGATGACTGGGCATTTCTGAAGTGCCACCACCATTTTCCAGCATCATCCATTCACCAGTGACACTGTCACTTTAAAATCTATCAGAAGTTTGCTGATTTTACTTTATTCCCATTCCTATCTGATCGCTGTTTTTCCAATACAAAAGAGGGCCAGAAAGTATGGACTGAGCCTTAACGAGCTCACTCCACCTTGCCACCAGGGGCTGCAAGTTGCCGTGTCACACTTAGGAGTGCCAGCACAGTCCTTAGTGCTCTGCTTGGCCAGTTTTGCCACCCAGTGTAAGCCAATACCAGTCTGGGTGGGTTCTGGGTTTCTCAGCTCTGGGGTGTGACATGTGGGAGGAGGACTGACCCCTAGGGCTGGCAGACTCCCTTCTGAGCTGTAAGCTCTGACTTAATGCACACAAACTCCTCCTGGAGTAATGCCAACAAGTGCTAACACAAGATACCTTACAACTGCTGCTGGCTGTGAGCACCTAATGCTGCCCTTGCTCTCAGGTAGAGTGTACCTGTACCTTGTAACAATCATAACACTCACTCCACAGTAATAGTGCTTTATTGGGCATTGTAGATCATTACTTACTCCATGGGAAATAGTAAGACTGTATGCCAAAGGCCAGATTCTGCTTTCTTGACTTAAATAAGCAGGTTCCTCAGGTAGCTGCAGTAGGAAAGCTTCTTTTCAGCATGAGCAGAGCCAGCAGAAACCCTGGTGCTGCACTTAGTTCTGCAAACCCAGGGAGCACAATGTGGCTACACATGGCTATTGGCTCCCATCAGAGGGCTTGGGTAGATACCGGGTAGATACCAGGTAGATACCAGCACACACCTTAGCTTGTGTTGTAGCTGAAATAGTAAGACTGACATACTAGTTCACTGTTTTTATTATTTTACTGTTTCAAAGCACTGAAAGGACTTTAAGGATTTTTTTTTTCTGGTACTGTCCCACATTTCCTGTTGTTTGTATGTGCAAGTACCACTTTATAACATTTGGTATCAGGAAATAACTTGGAAATCAAGGACATAACTGCAAGACCCTATAACAACATGGTAGTTGAAAAATAAATAGAAATCTCAGCTGTTACTCTGCCAGTGACCCAGAGAAAAGAAAGGATATAGAAAGAAAACTGCTGACATTTAAATGCCCACATAAGAATACTAAAATACAAAGCTGCTTATGAGTATTTTGTAATAAAACACTGTCCCAATAACAGATTTTGTTTCAATTTTGTACTTATATGGGATTTTAATGTATCCAAACTATTTTCATGTATTGTTAAATGCATTTCCTCTTTTGATTAGGTACAACAAAATTAAAGGTTTCTTAAATATAATTGCCTGGAAAATGGAGTTGTTGGTACACTTTTAAGTTAGTCCCATGATTGATGTCTCTAGCATGTTGAAATAAATACACAAGTAAAGTTAATCACTACATGGTTTAAGAGAAGGAATTGCCCTAACTTTTATGTATGACTATGTTACAATGTTTAGATAAATTGGCTGATGTAGGTCATTAAAGAGGGACCAATTCATTTTTGTCTGTCTTAAAAAGGGCTCAGAAAAACATGATTTCTCATCAAACATCCACTGAAAAGACAACTCACTGTAATACACTGAGATAAAAAATGGGTTCAGGAGGGGAACATGCTTCTTTATCTGATGGGTCCATTATCCCAGTTGTCCTTGACAGCCAATAAAGAGTCACATAAAGTTTACATTAATTGATTTTATTGTTAATCTGCTTGAAATTGTGTGAGTCAAAAGGGAAAAAAAACCTGAAAAACATGCAATCAGCCACTTTACACTGTGTTTAGCTGTAAAAAAAATTCTGTTCTTCCAGAGAGCCCATCACCAGCAAGCTGCAGAATGCTCTGCAATTTTTACACACACTTTTCTTTCATCTAAAGACACAGACTGTCTATATTTTACATTGCCACCTTTAGCATTTATATTTTACTACTGTGGGCTGCAATGTTACATTAGGATGGTGCTGAGCACACCTACCTCTAACATCTCTTTCATGAGGCATTTTCTCCCACAGTGTTGGAGGTGGCCTATAACAAAAAAATGCTTTCTCAGTACAGGAAAATTACCATACAAGATATCAAAGCAAAGCTACACAAAAAAGACCTTACAGTTGACACGTTTCTGTACGTTTCATCTGCAAAGATGGAAAAACTACAGTGTAAAGGAGGAGACTTTATTAACTTCCTTAACATCTTTTCTGATGATTGGTCTTAGAAATGCTATAATAATGGACTAAGTTCTACCTGGTTACCACTTTAACCTTCTTCCTCTCCACACATTGCTGTCAATAATGCATCCAAATAGTCAGTAGAGTAGGATGTTAGGTGTGTTCTGAAACTAAATACTACCTGTTTAGAAAAGATTTCAGATATGGCATTGCTAACCAGAGGTGGGCATAATACTCTGCTCAGATAATTTATCAGAATGTTACATAAACAATATCTTTTAAATTCCCCAAATGTAATAAAACTTTTTTTTTGTCTTTAGATTCAATACTAAAAGATCAATCAAGACACTTCTAATTGTGCAATATTTTTTAATTCCTAGTACTGAGTTTACAGTGTGTAGCTAGAGTCAAATTTGCTTGTGCTAATTGTCAACAATTGAGGTGATGGTTATTTCATCAACAGCAAGCTTGGTTCCTGAGGGTTTGATTTGGAGGGAGCCCAAGTCACTCCTGTCTGCTCATGAAGCTGTTCCACTGTGTTACCCTCCTGTCAAAATGGGTTAACACAGTGTAGCCCACGGCCACCATGCTACAAGAGTAGCATTTCAAGATGAAAAGTCCTGACAAAAGAGGGGGATGAAATCCTGTCACAGAAAGGAGCTTTTCTTAGCTGGCTCCCAGTGAGTTACCCAGCTCACCGAGGACAGACGTTCCCTGCATGCACACATCTGGCCCAGCCTCTCTTCATGTATCATCATTCATCAAGTCCTGTCATGTTAGCCTTGCTGCCCACATTCCCCCAGCACACCACAGAAAACTTCCTCTCAGCATCTTACATTTCACTGCCTCGTAGGCATCCTTTGTTCACTTTAACAACAAAATGGTGCCATTCAGGAGCTGTAGCAACATAATTGGTACTTGCACAGCACAGTCCTCCAGTCACTGAGAGATCTGCAAGTGCATGGTCAGGCTAGGATTGCAGCAGTCATTCACTGCCCCAAAAAATGCAAACTTAATATTTTCATAATTCATTTTGTCCCCGTGGCTTCAAGAATGCTTTGTAAATATTCGTTCTCTCCATGTACATACTAGGTGAAGCTGGGAAGTATCAAGTCTCTGTGGAACATGAGAGGAGAAAAGCATACAATTGTACTTGTCTCGTTGCTGCAATATAGATGCTGTGAACTCTGGTGGTCAAAAGCACTATTTCTGCTCTTTGAACATAATTTCAGATTTTTCCACTTCATAGTTCAGTCCTGACAGCAAAGTAGGCCAGTGTATTGCAACTTTATGACTTTTGAGACCAGGCTCATGTAGATATCCTGCTGCCTGTGAAATGGAAGGCTACAAGGGCAGTGCCTCCCAGGTGTGACATCCATGGAAAAAGCATGGATAGGGTCATTAGGCAGTTCATAGGTTGAGCCACTCCTCAAAGGATGATATTTTAACTTTTATTTTTATTGCATTTTCATCTGTTGAGCCTCTGTCTGAGACCATTTTTAACAGGCTTCCATCACTAATACATAGCTCATTATCAGTGAGGACAAGGGGTGAAGCTGCTTACTTGTGTACTTTAATACACATTCTAGTCAGTTCATGAGCAGGTAGATAAGGCAAATGTGAGTTACCTGCAATCTGATCCCTTTTACCCCACTGTGGTTCTTGTGGTTCTGGGGGGGCGGCGGTTTTCTTGTATTTCCATACACATTTATCCATTTCTTCTTCTCCAACTTCCCCTCAAAGCCTGGGATTTGTATCTTTGCCTTATCCAGCAACCTGTCCCTGCTCCTTTCTCTGCTGTTTGTTCTATATTACTACATTAGACTATCATTCTCCAAAATAAAGTACGTTGGTTTTTTTTCTTAATTTTCTCTCATCACATCCCATTTGTCTCCTCAGTCATCACAACTCTTATCTTGTCAGGCTCAAAACCTTGGCACCATTATTAGGTATATGCTTTCTGTTTCACTACTCAGTATTATAGATAACCTTCCCCTAGTACATCTGTTTTCATCTCTTTCTGTACATCTTCTCACTGTTCAAACTATGGAGTGACTCAGCTCTGTGCAGCCTTTTCTTAACATGGCTCTGTTTGTATTTGTTTAATGAGATTCACCTCAAACAGTCATTTAAATTTAGGCATGTGGACAGAGCAGTAGGTCTGTCATCCTGTGAATTATTTGGATTAGTCTTCGAGTTGAAGAATTAGCAATTAACTCAAAAATAATAAGCTGTTGAGGTTTACTAACAGAGAACCAGGCAGTTCTGCCAGCATTGCACTGTAGATGAACAGAGCACGGGTCTATTTGCAAACACCAAATTAACTGATGTATTTCAGAAGAGAAAAGAATTGTTAAGGATCTGTGTTCTCTCCTCAATATTTGACATGCAACAATACTGTGTCACTGTGCCCTGAATATCTTGCTGCTTGCCTGTGACACAGTCCACGAGGCACAACAGCTATGAAATGTGGATCCTTCCGAGACATTTCATGCTTGTCAGGTTGGCAACCGATTTGTGCTGGTGATGAGACTTGTCTGAGTTGCTGGGCATTGCAGGCCTGTTTCTGTTTACCTTGCCAGCCCATTTGCAGCCAGCTGTTCTCCAGCAGGAGACAATGTTAAAGCAAATACACACATGGAAATTGTCCGTAATAATTAAGATCCCAAGGCAGCAAGTCCCTTAAACATGTGCTTAACTTTGTTTAATCACGTGACTAGTCTAAAGCTTCTCCTGAAATGTCTTCTACACTTGTTCTATTAGAATTTCCTCAAGGTGATAAAAAATAATTATATTGGTTTTCCATGCATATATCATCCAAAAATGCCCACGTGGCTTCCAAGTGGGCATTTTCCTGCAGCTGTTTCAAAATTTCTTTCATATTTTTTATTCCTCCCCCTGTTGATTCTCTGACAGTACTTCTGCCCACCAAATTGTCAATTTGTTGATAATTTCTTTTCTCACTTGTTACATCTTTTGTTATTTAAAAATAGAAGAAGACTCTTCATTCATGTTAAAAAAGCTGTTTATATATCCTATCTCTGCACCCAAGAAACCATGGCTTATGTGCTTTGTGGGAATAAATGTGCTTAATGTCTTTGAACATGATCATCTTGGTCATTATCATCAGTATTTAGGAGATGAGCTTCCCCATATTTTGTTGGTATTCATTAGAAGATTAAAAGTTGTTAATACGCAGAAATGGAAGTAGATATCTGTAGCAAGATAGTCTTGGAGGAAACTTAGCAATTAGATAGATAAAGCCTGATGTAATAAAAAGGTCTTAAGACACTTGACTTGTGAAGTAGACATAGCCAGTCATTGACTCAGACATTTTTCTGAGGGACAGCCCTTGTCAGACCATCTTTTATTTCTCGTTTTTGCAAATTCCCACTTTGGATCTACCAGGTGAGGTACTTTGGTAAAATAGAGTTGCCCCTGTGGAAGAGAGGCTTTGGTTGGTTATAAGGCTGCAAGGACACAGAACAAAACTGTCAGCTCTCCCCAGAAGGGTGTCACTTGTCAGGAACACCAAAACAGAGGTTTGGTGCAGCTGGGTAAATCAGACCCGCCTGCAGTACAAGCAGGCTCACTGCAGCTCAGCTGGAGCTTTCAGCTAACACAGTCCTGAACTCTGGCTAGTGTTCTTCTCTCTTAAGCAACTGCAAGAAAAACTATCAGTAGTTTAAGAGCTGAAAATTTCTAAGAGGAAGAAATTTAGGAGTCTGGCCAGCTTTACTGGAAAGCTTTTCTGGCCATTACTTCTCTGACTGGAAATCTATCACAAACTTGAGGTAAAAAATCAAATACAAACCTCACACAGGTTTCAGGTTAAAAAGCAAATACAAACCTCATACAGGTTTCTCCACCATGGTTAATTCTTAGCCTGCTACATAAAATATTCACAGGAAAAAACTACTTCTTAGGATCTGAGTATCAAGAACCTCCTCATCTCCAAGCTTGCCTCAGACAGCTGTATGCAAGCCAAAACCTCCTGCTTGGTCATTGGCTCCCATGCAAATAGAAAGAAGCTTTGCTGCTCCCTTCCCATCCTCACATGGTGGTCTGAGGAAATACCAGAGTGGACAGCTCAGCACCACTCCATGTTCCTCTGGAAAAACAACCCATGACACCAAAAAACAGAATAAAAGCTCCACCATGGTTACTGCCAAATACGATCAACCTGCTATCATCAGAAATCTACACCATTGCATGACAACAGAGCAGTGTTTCTGTGTATGACAAAGCATAGTGGAGCCATCTGTTCGCAGTGTGTGGCCTAAGTCTTGGGCTTCAAGAGTGTCTGAAAAATTTGTAGCACATTTCTGAATGTCCCATCTCTACTGCAGATGTTTTCATCTCCACAGTAGTGTGATGCTGTGCATCTCACATGCCATAGTTTTTGCAGTTTCTTAATTTCTTTAATGGGTGGTTCTAATCATGCTGGTTATCATTTGCATCCACCCTTCTTCCCCTCATGACTGGATGGCATGAGATACAATAATGGTGGCATTTCATCTCTGCAGCAGCTGTCAGAGGCCCTCAGCCTTCTGAAACACGAGAGGGTTACTGGTTTCTGTGAGTAAGATCCATTTGTGCCCTTTTGCCCTCAAGAGAGCCACACTGGGGATGGTGCACACTTCTGTAGATCTACACTGTCCTATTGTGCAGGGCATTGATCCCTCTTCCAGTTCAAAGAGAATCTCAGAGAGGAACGTGGGGCAAATCCCCAGAACAGAGAGCTGAACAACAGCTAAGAAACTGAATTTCAATATTATTCCCCAACAAAGGATATTCCCCCCCAGAGGATATTCCCCTGCAAAGCCACATAAAAATCATAAAAATTGAATTCTAGACATTAGGAATACTTAGCCAGCACTTTTAGACACCACGGATACTTATTATCATGTCCACATTGTAGGGGTTTTGATAATCTATGATGTAGCATAGATATAGTCACAGAGACTTTACCTAGCTGCATTTATCATTCTGGAAAGATCATGTCTATTAATCACAGATAAGAGCACAGCCTATTGTGTCCCTGACAATTAGAGCTCTCTGCCAGCAGAGCAGACACAAATGCTAAGATGAACAAAATGTAAGGTCTCTTTGGAGGGTTTGGGTTGTTTGGGTTTTTTTTCATAAAATCTTGTACATGTTATAAGTAGGGTCTTGAATTTCTGTGGTGTTCTGTAAGTGAAACTTCAGCAGGGAAAGGAGGGCAAATACCTGTCTCTAGCTGCTACAAAGATATGCTGCAATTTTCAGTAGGGTTGGAGGGTTGTCCTGTCTTTGTGAACTGCACTAGAGAAAGCTCACAAAACACAGGTTTGAATATACAGGAGCTGACATGGCACCCCAGCACAGAGAACACGCAATTCCTCACTTTTGGAGCTAAGGAAATGACCTCATTTTTCCTTTGTGGAGGAAAAAAATTAATAAACTTTCATAAAATGTTAGTAGAAATGAGAAAGAGAAACCATAGCAAAAAAAAAAACGAACAAAAGAAAAAATTAAAAGGAGCAAACAAATGGATAAACAGGTGGTCAATGTGATCCCTGGTTCTGCAGGTATGAACTATTTGAGTGCATTGGCCAATTCCCAGGCAAGTCTCATCTGATTTGAGTCTACGACTCTTCTGCTAGGCTGGACCAAGTTGGCTATTCTCTTTTATCAATGTTTTCAACTGCAAAACAAAGCTAAGAAACTTTTCTTGACAAAGGAGCCATTGAAACTTTCCCTTGAAAATGTCTCAATTTGACCAATAAGCATGAACAAATTATCTAATCAGAAAGTCTCCAGTTATGGAAAACAATCTACCCATTTATGCCTGAGCAAGATCAAAATTTTCAGCAGTTGGTTGTGCATTTTGCAATTTCAATTTCACTTTGTCTAAATAAGTAATAGTACAAAATAGTATTTTTACTGGGGTTTTTTTGGTCAGAACTTCTTCACATGGCTTTGCTAGCTTCCGCAAGTATTAAGCCAGTTTTTAAAAATAACAGATTTTTTCTGAAGTTCAATTTTTTTATTCCTCCTGTTGGACTCTTGTACACTCTTGAGGGCAGATCTCTGATCTTCATCTGTCAAGCATCTAGTACATAAGGCTGTAAAGCACTGATTCAGGAACTTTGAAAACTTGGTTTTTGTGGTTCCCAGTACAAGGGGTCCAGGTCACAAATGTGTTTTTCAGGGTTGGGGCAGATGATGGTACATGCTGGGAACGGGCACCTGGGAACGCTGAGACAACTTTGGGATACTCAGGGCTCTTGTCAGAGCCATACCCTTCAGTGTCCTTTCCATGGAAAGATGAGGGAGAAGCTGGGATCAGAAAATCTGAGCACATCTGGGTCTTACCTGCAGGAGGCTCTGAGTTGGCTGGAGCAGGCACTCCCACTGCTGGGTGCACACTCCAGACATACCCTGGGTTGCCTCTCTCAGGTATGGCCTAAGGGGCTGCTGCGGTACAAATTGTAATTTATGATAGCAGCACATACATCTGCAAGAATAACATGCTCATAATAATTAATATATGCTTTCAGGGTGATTCAGCAGCCACAAAGAGCACTTTAATTTGCTTCTTAATTTCCCCAAAGAAGTTATCTGCTATATGAGGAATCCAAAGCAGTGTTCTTCAAGCCCTAGCAAGATATACAATCCTGCAAACAAGACAAAAATTGCTCACATTTTTGTCCTTATAAACTGACTTTTAATTTATTTCTGTCAACATTCTGAACTCTGAGTAAGCTTGCTGCTGGAAGACCAGAAACAGAGAGCACATTTTAAGATTATTTGGGTTTTTGAGTTTTATAGTCTGAAGAGAAATAACATTTACTCTTGGTTGCTGTATATTTCTCCTATATTTATTTTCAAATCAGATGGGTTTTCTGTAGACAAAAGAACTCTCCTTGTCTTGCCCTTTTATAGAAAGATTTATTTATATTTTAATTCAGGAAGGCTACCATTTGGAGAGAGGGGAAGGTCTTGGGAGGAGGCTGCAGCATGTGTCATTGGGGCAGTGTATTTGTAACATTTGTTCAGGAGCCAGAAGTATGAGCCTTGGCTTGCTTGACAAGAGAAAAGCCATTGGCACTCTGGGTCCTGCTACAAGTTCTTCTGAAAAGCATTTCCATTGCACACACTGCTTTCCCAGTCCAAAATTCATCCTCTGCTCCTGCATCTGCTCTCACTGCAACACAGCTTTGGAGTGAATTCACAGCAAGTGCAGTGGCATGGGGTGCTGTGGCAGGAGGGACAGATATCTTCCTATGTGGCTAAAATGGTAGAAGCAACATTATTGCAGCAATGTAGGCATTAGCTTTCTTCTGTAAAGATTAATATTTTGCTCTGCATTTTTAATTTACCCTTGTATATCAGATTTTATCTGACCAACAAAATCCTGTCATCCTATCAACCAGATCTTGACCACTCCCAATATCCCATCAGGAGTCTTAAAAAGCTTCTGATATTCATCAACATTATTGGTGTTATAAGATAATGGTAATTTTTTTCATTGTTAGGTAGAATTAGATGGGTCATTTAAAACTTTTGGGTTTGGGATCAAATTTCTCTCTTCTGACCATGCAGGAAATATAAAAGGCAAACTGACAAGCTGATGTTAGCTGAATCTTAGAGATCATTTACAAGCACTATTTGGGTTTTTTGTTTGTTTGTCTGTTTGTTTGTTTGTTTTAAATTTAGACAAATTTACCTTTAAATTCTTACATGCAACTGAACTGAACCCTAAAAAAATCCACAGCCTTGAAAATGTTCTTGGGAAGAAAAGGATTTCTCTACAACTGAGAAATGCTTTCAGAAATGTCAAGAATGAAATCTCTGAAAAGGCAAGTCAATGAAAATTTGTTGGAAGACATAAATGTGGTTCACAGGTACTTTCTCTGAATGGGAGTGTTTGGGGTGTTATTTTGGAGTGTTAGTTTGGAAACTAAGCCAAGGTCTCTGTCACTGATATGAACTGATGTCACCTCAGCAGAGCTGAAGCCCGTTTGCCTCTCATTTCTGTTAGGAGGGCTGTGCAAGGTGAGTTGTCAGTGTGGATGCAGTCTTTAGTCACTAAGGGATTCTCATATGCAGGACATCCTTCATTGTTTTACACAGGGATTTAGGAACCAATGTGGCTTAAGCTGAATCACATTGTGGGGACACGAAAAGGGAAGTCAGATGTGGTTTTCAGCTAATCAAAAGATTTTTAAACTCCTCTAGAGATAAAGTAGATCTGTGTCTGAAACAGTGTATTAACATTTTTATTAAGATATTCTTTCACTTTGTTCAGAGACATGTTCACTGCCCAGGCAGATGTGCAACTAAAAACATCTGAAAATGCAGCACTAAAATATCTAGGAACTGCATCAACAGGCAACTCACTTCACACAGGCCACCGAGGAGGTATCAGATGCTAATGAACTTGAGCCTTTGCTGAGGTGATGTAGTAACATAGGTCATTGAGTTGAATGAGTAGAACTCACCCAAAAGTGTTGATAGTATGTGATTAGACGGCATAGGCATTGCAAAAAATACAAAGTGAAGTCACACATGCGGAATCAACAAATAATTTGCATCCTGAAATATGAAGCTCTTATCACCCCACACATGTGCTTTTAAATAATAGCTGCATAGAGATGCTTCAGTATTGCCCTCACACAGTCACATCCAAAACTAAAAGCATCCCTTGAACCTGGTGCCTTTGCTTGCACTTAGCCCAGAGTGACATCATTGTACTAAATCCCTTGTACAGGCAGAACTGAGATGCTGACTGTAACAGAGA
Source organism: Muscicapa striata striata (assembly GCA_030060385.1). Classification (NCBI taxonomy): domain Eukaryota; kingdom Metazoa; phylum Chordata; class Aves; order Passeriformes; family Muscicapidae; genus Muscicapa; species Muscicapa striata. The sequence continues at coordinate 697,345 of JAREIS010000056.1, read as the reverse complement.
CATCTTCAAAAGAGGAATTTAGGAAGTCTGTTCTGCAGCCATGGTGCTGACAATGTTCAGAGTTGGTAAGTGCTATAAAGACCATGGAATTCAAGGAAAGACAGTCAAGAAGTAACTGATTTATGTCCGTTGTTGTATCCCCTGCTGCATAGCACAGGAATAAGTTCCTGGGCAGCCAGTGATATTGGCTACATTTTTGTTGAATAGAAATGCTTTTAGAAACCCTCTGGAGTTGCACTATATTCTGCCCTATTAGTTCTTCCTCCTACTGAAACCTTCTTATCTTCAGCCTTTTGTTGTTCTTCCTTGTCCTACATTTCTCCCAAATTTTACTGGGAAAAACATGTCATCTCCGTTCATACAACTTGAGTTTCTTCCCTTTTCTGAAAAGCAGAAGGAAAGAAGGAGCCAAGTATTAGAAAAGCCTCAGTCTTGTTTTGGTCTCAGTAAGAGTTTCATGTAAGTTATAACTGCAGTCCCAAGCACAGAAAGGACTATCTATGAAACTGTTTTTATAAATGACATTTTGTAAATGTTATGTAAGCTGAACTGATCCTAATACCTAAACTCTTCATTCCTTTTCATGGCAGAGGAAAGAAGATATTATAAATATGTAAAATAAGGCACTAATACATTAACATAAATAACTAATAAATTATAAAACTTTGTAGAAAACAGAAAACTGCTAATGGAATAATGCACATTTGTTGATTCTTGGAGCAGACACTGGCCATACATCATGCACCAAAGCAAGTGCTAAGAGCATCAGCACATAACAACATTATTTAAACTTCTTTTATGGGAGAGATTAAATAGTCATTAAAGCAGCCCATACTGAGTCACTGGTTCCTTTTTCTATTTTCTATTTTTTGTTTGCATACAAGAGACTATCACAGGATTTGGAGTTTTCATTAGTACTTATATCCTTAAAGCAATTACCTTCATGGCAGCAGACCACCAAATTATCAATAATGAAAACTGCCCTTCCAAAAGGACCAGCCCAAAGATCAGAAGCATAAGATTCAGTAATTCCACTGGGTAATCCTGCCTCACTTAATTTTGCCAGACAACCTCAGGGAAGGGTTGTCATGTCATTCCATTTCTTTGCTGCTTTCATCAAGAGATACTAGAATGGACCAAAGGTAGTATTGACTCATGGCCCACAAGAACTGACCCAAACCCATCAAGCATTGCATGTAGAACACAAGATACAGTGACAAGATAAATGGTAATTACTGTTGGCCACCTTAGTCTGGCATGGATTTGAATGAAGGAGTTAAGGACATAGACAAAGGTATATGAAGATCAAAGCTCCTGCAGGGGTGCTTATTTTCAAAAATATGGATTTGTATGTAAAGACCTTGATTCAAGTATTTTCCCCTGCACGTTTCTGCAGCTCATGGGGTAACTCACATTCTTAAAACAAAGCTGAAATGGAAGCCAGAAGTTACTACCCACATCAGCCTTCTTCCATTTCGCATTAGGGACACCAGGAACAAAACATGGCCTCCTCTTCTGAGGAGGAAACTATTAAATCCTATAAATCCAGCCAGGGCATGGGGAAAACCAAGTGCCATACCTGTGCTCTGGTATATGCTGCAGCTTTGTAAATTTGGCCTTTCCTTTCATTTAGGAATGAAAATACTTCAGAGCCAAGTTAAAGCCAGTGCAGATTGAAAGTCCTTAGGTTGTTGATACGTTTTATGCCAGATAAAACAAATAATTGAGCTCAATGGAATGGAAATCTCCATAGTCTGCCATATGCCGAATTTGTTTATGGTTCACTTCACACAATTTTTTTTTTCCCCTTGGACAATAAATAGACTTTTAAGCTGAAAGTTAATTTTTACTTTAAAAAAGCTCTGGCTGTAAAAAATGGACAAATTAACAGCAATGAGCACTTTCACACAGGAGAAAATGATTCATTAACTGTTCTTTCGCCATTGTAGAACAGCCCATTTTTGGCTGGTCCTCGGAGAGTCCAAGGATGCTTATAATACAAGCAACGTTTAGAAAAACTTCATTGCACAGAGAAAATTCCAGGCTTCAATTTTCTTCTTGAGAGAGTTCAGTAGTTGCTTTATTCTCTCTCTCTGTGTTTGTGTTTGTGTGTGTGCATGTGTGTTTATATACAAAATTAGGTTCTAGCAAAGGGAAAGTGCATTTATGCAAAAAGCAATTCATCAACCACTTCTGTGCTCAGAATTCACTGAGGTAATTTAGATACTTTAATGGCAAGGTAGTTTAGGTAAGGTATGCAATAAATGTTTCCCCCAACCCCTTCAAACAGTTAGAGTAATGGAAAATGTGCGCTCTAAATGAATCTTTTCAGTAAAGTAATTCTTGTTTTAATTATTTATCAGTTAGAAAATATGAAATATAATGACATAGCAAACTTCTCTGGAATCTCTTTTCATGTTGAGGGAGCACTCTTACATTAGCTGGAGTTTTATGCAGGCTGTAACTAAATGCAGTGTGCAGCACTAATCTGTTTCTCGTAATATTAAATGTGCAGCAAGCACCTACCACAATGAGGAGACCCTTTGGATCTATTTGCAACAATTTCACCATGGCCTTGACCTCAGTGATGTTAGGCATATATTATATCTCCACTATAATTTACTATTGACATCATGGATTAAATTTGTTGTTTCAGCTAATGCAACAGAGCAAGCAAGGTAGATTGTGAAACAAAGCTAGCTGCTGAAATACGAGGGTTGTCAAATATAAATTTACAAAAGATATTCAGACAGAGCACAGAAGACAAAAATAAATGGACAGTGAAGCTGTTTTTGACAGACTGCAAAGGGCTAGAGACTTAAACTTGAGCATTGTAAATCCAAATGTCACAAAGCAGTGCTACAGAATGTGAGACATGTCTATTTCTCAGGAATATAAATGGTGATATGAAACCAAACTTTCAAGATGCTGTGCATTTTTGAAAAGTCTATCACTATCTCCTGATAAGAAACTTAGTGATCTTTTCCTCTTAAAAGAAGGAAATTCATCATTTAAATTCAGTGACCAACACAACTGTATTTGGAACAGGTAGTTTATAAAAATAGCAAAAAAAAATTTTAAAAAGGCTTGCTTTAGTATTATCTAGAAAAATATATTAAACTGACTGATATGTTTGTTCTCTTGGTGAAATTTAGGCAATCATATGTAATTAATTCTTATTTGAGCATTTATATGGATATATTGTAGTTTTCAGCTGTTATGTGTCTGTGGAAGAACTGTGCTATATAAAAACAAAATCCTTTTGTTATTTTTTAGTTGTTACGTCAGTCACATAACTCAGGGTGGGTTCTCTTGCCAAGACTTTTCTGTGACTGCCTGTCCATCTGAGAAAAGACTCAATAGAGACACCCACGGAGCAAGGTGGGCAGCACTGCTCATGCAGGTCTGCAGCTGTGGCTGGGGAGAGCATCCTGCAACAGCCTCAGCTTCCAACTTCTCATATCTTGAAGCCAGTAACTGAGGCTGGAAAAAGAAGCACAGCATCTTGGCCAAAGGCTCCACCTTGGAGACTTTCAGCTCTGTGTTTGACTCAGCAACAAGCATGCTTTTTCTTATTTCTTTGCAGTTGAGGGAATAAATCTAACCCGAGGAAATTAAACTCTGACTCCATGACCTAAATAAGTTGTCAGCTCAGATTTAAGAGGAACATATCATAGTCACAGGACCATCAATGAAGCAACTGTGGGTTCTACCAAAATGTAAACAGAGGACACTGTTTTGGGTAAACGCAGAGATAGGAATGATACCTTTCTGTGTGACATCTGGAATATCTCCAAAACAGCTGAATTTTGTGGAATCCTTTCCTCCAGTGCAAATCCATCCATGGCCTGAGCAATGGGATGGCTACCTCTAGCAATTGAAGAGCAGAGGAGGTAGAATAATGGCTGGCAAGAGCAGGGTTTGTTTTGAGGGGGCTCGTGGTTTCTTGTTGGGTTTTTTCACTACTCAAAAGGCCTAATCTTAAATAAAAATTAGGATGGGTTAAAGCAAAGTTTTGACACATGACTAAAAGCAGTGTTAAGACAAATAGCATATAGCTTTCTCCTGTTGTGTTAAAGATGCTGTGGAAGATGATCAATGTAGGCCAGACTCAGAGAGATTCCGTGCTCCATGCACTGCAAAGACATCTCTGGAGCAGCTTGAATACACTGTGCTGCAATAGGTAAGAGCATCAACATGCCACATGAGCTTAGCATTAATTTTGATTCATTTTGCAGGTCAAGCATGAAATGCCTCTTGTAGTGCTCTCTGGTGCTAAACGATTTACACCAGTTTAGAAATTTCCAATCTTAGCATCAATTATTTGTGACAATTTCAGATAGCTATCTAATTTTGGCAATGCAGTATTCATACCTAGGACTTCATTCCCTATATATTGATTTCCTCTAAGCTCTGCTTTTTTGGGAAAATCTTTTACACTGATACACCTGGTTAGCAGATGTGGCTTGGCTATTATATGTGAAGCAATTAATCTGGAAGGCTGGCATCACAGGACTTTCTGTGATGCTGTGGCAGCATTATTGTGATTCATTAGTGTCACTTCCTCAGCAAGTTGTAATTGGCAGTGCATATTGTTTCTGTAAAAAATCAGTCACTGTGGTGGTAGGAAAAAGAATGGCATATTTTCTTTCCCGAGGAAAACAAAGGTTATCCTTGTTTACACATCTAGAGTAAATGTAAAATGAACAAGCTCAATCCTTAATTTGCCTCTTCTACCTCACTGCAAAGCCTAGGTGTTAGAGGATGGCGTTGAGATGCATGCACCAGACAAAAAGTGTTTCCTATTATTAATGGCTGGAGGAGCCCTCTGTGTAATCAAAGGGCACAGCTGCAGTGATATACGGCCAGTGACAAACGGAGAGATCTTTCCCTCTCACTGCTACAAGCTTGCCAGCTTGCAGCCAGCAACTTCCAGCGCTGTATATCTGCAAGATAAATAGCACAAGATATGAATATACACAGTGCTTACAGTCTTGAAAAGTATTGTTATATCCCCCACATACAATCATTCTAAATATGACTTGAGTACATTTTTCACAATTTCAGAGCTATTCTTGCTGTTTGGAATTAGATACAGTTTCTGAGCAGAGATTTAAAACCCTCTAACAGCGCTGCTTTCGGTGCTCTGGTTTGGAAGCGGATGTTGTACAGCTGATGGTGTCAGCAAAGCAGCTTTCATGAGATTCATAGCTCTCTTTTGCAGTGACAAGCTGCACTGAACTTTCAGTGAAAGGGATCAGCTAAAGGATATACAAGAAATCTTTTTTATTTTTGTGAGGTACCTATGACAAAGCAATCTAAGGAAAAACTCATTCTCTTTAATATTTATGTATTTTAGAAAAAGCCATGTTAGCTGTTACTTTCATAGTTGTTTCTAGCCACGTTTTAATCCTTTTGTTTTTACAAAAAAAGATATTCTGTGTAGCACTATTTCCTTAAGCTAAGGATGTATCTGAACTGAAACAAAACTTACTTTAAAGCAAAACAGGGAGGCAGTTGCTAGTGAAAAGCAAACAAAGGTTCTTGGTAAATAAAAAATTATGTGCCCTTTAGCCTGGTTTGCTGTTGGTTTAAGTGGGTCCAGATTTTCAAGAACATGAAACCAAAGCTGTCAGTGGGCAAGGCCAGCCGTTGCATGGAGCCAGTGTCAGGAGAGTCCCCATGCACACACACGCACATACAGGCACACAGGCACACACGGAGGAAGTTGGTGCCGCTCTGTGACCTTTCCATGAACTTTCCAGGAGATGCAAAGATCAGTCAAGAAGCCAAAGGTCAGCATTCATGCTGGTCAAAAGCAAAAATCAGTTTTAACCAGTCACTGGAAGAGCATTTCTGCCCTTGAGTTATCTCAGCAAATACTAATAATTGCATTTTGGATGGTGGAAAATTGACTCAGTCAGTGTTTAGTGTCTCAGTATGGCTCAGTGTTGCTGCACTCATTTGACAACTTGTTAGAAGCTGTGTTCACTTTTCCTCTGTAATATATCTGTGCAGGGGAAAGATGGAGTTAAATAATATGAAGGAAGTGGCACAATGTGAGAAAAATCTGGGAATTCAGAGTGAACAGTGCCACTGCTGGTGTTCGTGAGACACAAAAGTATGAGCTGAAGAAAGGAAATTACATGTTGATTGCCTATGAAGAAAAACATTGAGTTAAAAGCAAGGCAACAGTAAAGGAAGTCTGCAATTTCAGTTGTAATTGACTTGTCCAGCCTCTCACACGGTACTTGGTATCAGATTATACCACAGTGGTATCTTTGTTTAAATCAGAGTCTTTAAAAAAAAGAGAATCAGGATGAAATATACAAGTAATATAATCCTACTTTCAGCAGGTCAGAAGTGAAAACAAATGTGGTGATTTTGCTTCTGCTGTAGCCTGAAGTGGACATTTGCCCATGTGACAGCATGCAAGATACATTTTAGCACAAAACTCCCATTGACTGCAAGTGGACTCCGATCGAACCCAGACACAGCAAGTGCTGTATCCTAGAAGAAGCACAAACCTCTACCATATGAGTGTCTTTACTACAGCAGGCTGGGAGGATTTTGTTCTAAGAAATGAGTTATTAAGAATATTATTTTGTTTCCCCTTGCCTTTGCTTTTCTCGCTGGCACAGTCTAACAGATTAATAGTAAAGTTCCACTTAGGAAAAATGATGAGTTAAGCTCAAGAGATGAAGATGTGAAATTTTGGTTATGGATTGGAAAAGGATACCTTGAGTTTTTAATAACAGCAAGTGGTTCATTAATATATTTTTATCTAACATATAATGAAATCTCTCAATATATTCTTCAACTCAGAAAGTTTTCCAAATAAAACAAAGTAAAGGGAAAAGAACAAAATATTTTCCCCATATTGGCTTATTGGTGACTTCAGTTATTTCTCATGCTTATTCTTTTTTAGAGTCATCTGGATTATTTTGACCACTTCCTCATGTCTTTTAACTCCTAAAGCAAATTATTTTATCAATAATTTCTCACTCTGGGGCTAATTTTACTGTGCTTTCTTTTGTAAAAAACAAAACAAACAAAAAAACCCAAAACAAAACAGTTGGGTTAGTTGTCCAGTTTTTGCACTAGCATATGAGTGAAAATGTCTCTGCAGGACCCAAAACTGCAGCATTTCCTGCCCTGTGACTGAGAACTGAAGTGCTTTTCAGAACAGGGTCAGGAGCCATCAGGAGCACTGAGGGTGCTTTGTGCCTGCCCGAGCAGTGGGGAGGCAGCTCCTCGCAGCTGGGAGCTCCCACCTGCACCAGAGCTGGGCTGAAGCTTCCAGCTGCTTCATGAAGGGGTCTGCAGACTGTGGACTCAATGGTAATTCTAGATGGGACTTGCACTGGGATAGTAAAGTAAGGCATAGATTAAACAAGTTCAGGACAGGCAGTATTTAATGTAATAATAGAGGGAGGACTAAGAACCAGGGCTACTCCTCTGTCTCCATTTCAGAGGAGGATAATGGAAAATCCGATCTTTTAATCTTTCTGCAAATATTTTAGCTCCTTTTAAAGTCCTTCTGATGACTGCATTTACTTCATGCTTGTGCCAGCACTTCTGTGTGTGGGAGTACTCATAGATCCTGAAGTGACTGCAGAGCCTCTTCTTGTTCCATCAGCCAGTAGAGAAATATTACCCAGCAGCAAATAAATGGTGCTGGCCAACTTCTACTCGGGTATGAAAGCATCTTGCCAGGGAACACTCTGATCCACATACTGACTTCTTTTAAAAGCTAAAAGAGTCTGAGAGGACTATAAAAGAAGCCAAAGTCATGCTAATGTTTTTAAATGGTCAACATGATGACTAATAGACATTCAAGCTATTAAGATGAAAAGAGGCATCATCTCAGTCTTGGAAGCTTAACATTGGAGACAATCAGTACATAATTAAAAGACAGCAGCAGAACATTCATCTTGGCACATTTTCAGGGAAGTTAAGTCTTGTCAGACAAGGATGGTCAGGTTTTTTATGAAGTAGCAAGTTCTGGTGATAAAACCCCAACAAAGCAGCAGTCACATTGAATGGGCTAAACTAAACAAAGAGATGATATTGTGTAACTGAAAACTGAAAGTCACCATGCTCTGTTGAGGCCTCACAGGCCTTGTTCCTCTCCTGTTCTACAGCTGATGGTAACAGCAAGGCAGGGCAGGAACACACCACCCATACAGAACAGAGGAACAGAGCTAGTCCAGTGGTAGTAACCAGTCAGCCAAAATCCTCACATCCCAGACAAGTCCACAGAGCCCAGGCTGGTCTGGGGTCAAGTAAGGAAGTCAGGTCAGCAACGCCAGGTGGGGCTTGGCACAGTAAGAGGCTGGCACAGACACACCTAAAGTGTAACTTCAGCAAGGACCAAGGGCAGAAGCCTGACCTTAAATGCAGCTTGGAAGCCCCTGGGCAAAAGCCTCACAGCAAGGCTTTCTCACAGCCTGGCTGCTTTCATAGCAGCTCCATCCAGGGTTCCACAACCCTGTGGCATTAGAGCAGCCCTGGGGTGCAGCAGTGAAAGCCATGGTGGGGCTGAGGAGAAGAGCCTGCAGAGCAGCTCAGGGCCTCAGCTGGGATTTGGGAATCACAGTAGCTAACCAGAATTTTCATACAATATACAGAGGAGGATGTGAAGGCAAGAAGATATACACACAGCCTTAACTGGATTTTAGAAGGGGCAACCATACCTGAAAATAGCCTTAGTGAAAATGCTGATGGGAATATTGGGTTAGTTCTTGAAGTACACTATGAAACTAAAAAAAAAAAAAAAAAAAAAAGGTTTAAAAAGCCCTCAACATTCAAGGAAAAAAAAGAGTCAGGAAAACATGTCTTAATCTGTTGAGGTTATCCAAGAAGGAGTTAAAAAGTGACTTAATCAAAGTCTGCAGATATCTACATAAGGAAGAGATTTCTGATAACAAATAGCTATTTAGTCTAACAGAAAAAGGCACAATAAGATCCAATGGTTGGAAGCTGTCGTACTTTCTCTAGCATGGGCCATTAATCATTGGAACAACCTACCACAGGATGTGGGAGATCATTTGAAGTCTTTAAATCAGGACTGAATCTTTACAAAAGAAATTCTTTCTCTCAAACAGAAAATCTGCATCTGATGCAGAAACTGAATTGTGCAAAGACCAAGGTGAAAGTCTTTAAAATATATTAAATTAAACAAAAACAGCACAGTGGAAAAATTTGTGGACAAATTTATGGAAAAGAAGCGGGGAGGGGAAAGGAAAAAGGTGTTCTTTCTAAAATATGTCTTCTGTACTTTAAACACAGTGTGAAAAAGTCATGGTTTTTCCTTGAAGTTCATCTGGTGGTGTTCTGAGTGCACATGGTGATGGGCTCACCAGTTGTTATTTATGAAGCATGGATTCTTGGGCATGGTTAAAAAATACCAGTTGGCCTTCTATCAGTTAAATCCCATTCCTTTGAGGTGAATTTAATCATGCCTGAAAGATATCTGCAAAACAGAAGCACTTTGAGTTTCCTACAGAGAAAAAAGGAAGATACCAGCCTGCGGGAGAGAATACGACTCTTATGTCACAAAGAGCAAACACATAGGGTGCAATTCCAGAGCTATACTTTTGAGTTCAGACCACCAAAGTTTATAGTCAGAGCTCCCACGAGGAGGGACAGGAGTACATGAGGATATTTGCTACTTGTTATAGTTAATAGCATTAACCATTTATAAAATTCTAGTGCTCTGCTTTGAAATGAACTTCTTTGTGCTGGGAGCTGCAAACAGAAAAGGGCAGGGAGCAGACAATCCATGTATGGGTAGAGAGCTGCAGCCCAAAGCCTCCAGCAGCCTGCACAGCAAACTTGAGCTGGTCTTTCAGACTTGCTGCCACAACAGAAAAAGGGCTCTGGTTTCCTGCCTGCTATGACCATGCATGAAAAGTGTTTCTCTGAGACTTTCTTCAGGATTTTAGCCTCTGATATGCAAACAGCTGTTGGATAGAAGTGTTCCAAGTTCACTAGGCTTTTCATGATCAGAGAATAATAGTAAAGAGCTGGATGCAGAGATTATGTTGGCTTTACTCCACCTGTCCTTTGGGATCCAGTAGTTATGTCCCTAACCCTTGTGTGACCTAAGCATGTGTAATACTTGCAGCATGGCTCAAGCTGGTGCATAAGGAAATGAAAATGCACAGGGATATACCTGCTAATTTATTATCTGCATGCCAAGGCACAGCTGCACGTGTGTGCATGCTCTGAGAGTGTGCATGCCACATGTGCACCCCACTCCTGCTGCAATAGGACAGATTCTCAGTTAAAACTGGGACCTCTGTGGAGTGAGTAGTCCATGCTTGTCCTTTTCCTGGAAAACCTGGAAACCTTATTTGCAAAACAAATAAGAATCAGTTGCAACAATCCAGTACAGTTCCTACTGTCAAGTCTTTAAATTCATTAGCTATTTCACATACTTTGCTATTTACATTGTTGGATCACTTCTTCTCTTTCCATAAACTTATAAAAACAAACAATTAGTTAAGACAATTTCTATGGCTTTTCTCCCCACACAAATCATATTTAGTCTTCTTTTTTCTAAAGCCTGCTGTTGGGCTGAGCAGCATTTTTACTCCCTGGGGTCTGCATTTCACCAGTGATGGTCGCCAGATGAGGCTGTTCCGGGCTGACACAAAGTACCATCTCCACAGAGGCTGAACATCTCTGAATTACCCCACAAGTGCTGTGGCTAGAGGAGCCAGGGGGAAGGCAAGAGGCTCAGCTGCTGTTCAGCATGTCACAGCACCAATCTGTCAGTCAGCACTGCCCAGGTCCCACACAGAAACCACCATGGGCTTTGGAATCAAGCCTTAAGAATTATAGGACTTTGGGGCTGTGTGTGCATGTGTGTGGTTTCTGGGTGTATGTTTTAATTGTGTTTTGTTCTGGAAATACCAAGTATGTCCTTCGAGACCATTAGAAATGAAGTTTATATAGACTTGGTAAAAGACCACTGTAGGCAAGGATAATAAAATATAAAATTATTATGAGACACATAACAACTGGTTTAGAATTGGAAGTGCTGAGTTTTTCAAGTTCGGCAAGTATGATTATTTTTCTCTTTCATTTTCTGAGTGCCTGTGAGTATATAGAGTCCTAATTTGAGAACTGGAACAAACTGGGTTTGTTTATGAGCAAGCAATGTACACTCATCTATCAGACTCATCAGTAGGTGGGCCAAATCATAAATTACCATCTCACTGTTGGCTTTTAGAGAACAGTGACACTTCCTCCATGTGAAGATATGCTCCTTACTTTTGAATCAGGAAAGCTAAGAGTTTTGCTTCTGGCAAGGACAACTCTAAAAAGAATAATTCCTAATGCAATCTGCCCCTGAAATAAAGCTTCCTCTCATCTGCATTCCCTCTGTCATCTGATATGGGCTTCAAATATAAAATTTTCATTGTTTTTCTGTGACATTGTCAGGATGGGAAGAAATATTAGCAACATGATTCCTAACAGAATCTGCATGAAGTTGTCACACATTTGACTTCCTGCTAGACATAAATCCATTATCCTACAAACTGTGTTGCTCACATGACATTCCTACTAAGCAGCTGCAGTTGATAAGAGCTATTCTGCATAATTTGCTTTGAAGTATCTTTTAAGATAGGAATAACCAGATGATGTATTCTTCTTTTTTTTTTTTTTTTTCCCTCTCTCCTTCTGTCTCTCTTAGTGGTGGTAGTGTTGTCGTCATTATCATGGTCTGTTCCTACAGAAAGATTTGTGGACTGCAGATACCCACGTGGTATCTGTATACCTTGTGAGCAGATTTTCTATATCTTACACTAAATGTGTTTGGACTGCCAGAAATAACATAGAGAAATCTGGAACTGCTAAAACCAGAAAATAAAAAGCCACTATAGTTAGCCAGTATGACAATGCTTGAAAATACATCTGATTTACCAAGAAATGAATGTTCTGTCTTTCCATCAGCTTGCTTTCAAGTCCAAGTATGCATTATTTTTCAAACATGATCTCACTAGCAAGAACACGTTGGCATTATCTGAAAAAAAGAGAATAGTTTATATTTGTATGGAGTGACAAAATCCCTGTCTCTAAGACACTGAATTGTTTTGTAGCTTCTTTGAAGGGATAGTTTTGTTGTGTGGAGAATCACATCTTTGCCCACTCATTTTCTGCATCACTTGCCATACACAATGCAGAAAAAGTAACTGTGAAAATGCAAATGAATATTCTCATGTAAGTGCTGCTAATATGATAGCATGCTGTACATCTGAAAGTGCCTCAGAAAACTAAAGGGCACCATTTTGAACTGCAGAAACATGAGCCATGATGAAAAAGTTGGAATCCAGATTTATTGCTTCTTTCTTCTCATCTCCAAATGCTTGGGAAAAAAAGAAATAAACATTTAAAGGATGCAAGTTTAAGTATCTTAATCTCATCAGCTTCAGCTTGGCTTTTTGCTCTTCTATGTTCAAATGAAGCACCTCATCAAAATTACATTACAATTATAAATAAAATCAAGGTCCACTTTTTATTAACTTTTGCTTTTTATCCTCCCTCTGTTTAAACGCATTGGCTGGCTCTGAAGTCTCCTGGCTGCAGCCGCTGGGTGTTTAGAGGCAATACTGCAGACTTTTATGTTTTATGGATTCTACAGGAACAATATAACATGATACTGACAATCATAAACAGATACTAAGTTGTTTCGGTTTGGAAACAATTGCAGCCATATAACCCTTGGTGGGCTCTTTTATATGAACTTTTATTTTTCTCCGTACAATGGCTAACATGGGAACTATCCCCCATCCAATAGAGCAGCTTGTATTTGCTCAGGAAATGGTTAAGTTACAGCTGGTCACCCCTGTTACTTCATGGAAATGCTTTGATTTGTCTTCCATACTAAAACAGTTAGAGTCATTTGTTTTACTAACAACTCCCCTCAGAGCAGAACCTCAATACCATCTTAAAGCAAAATTAACTTCACACATGACTTTGTCAAAAAGTTTATTTCCATCTCAGGACAGTTCAAATTTCATGAAATCTGGACACAGTGTAGTTAGGAGAACAGACTTTGGAAATTATTTTTTCCTTCTTTGTGCTGCCCGTACTGGCCATTCACCCAAGGATTTTTCAGGTGACATAAAGGCAACACTTTCTTAAGTGTATAAAAATGCCTGTACTTGACCAGGCTATCCAGCTTGGCCATTGCCAAGAGGACACTGGGCAAATTATTAATTTTATCTCTAACCTGCACTCTGACTTGTTCAAAGCGTAACCTCAAGAAGTCCACAGCAGCTACACTAAAATAACTTGTTTTTGGAAAGCTTCTGATAATTGGTAAAATATATGGCATATCTAAGAGTAGGGAATAATACTGGCTCATCACTTTCAAAATGGGGAAAGTGTAGCTGTTGCCTCCCAAATCGACCGACAAGGCAGCTTAAAGATACCAACGCGAGTGAATGGACTGCAAACATGGGGTCTGTATGTATTTTACTCCACCCTTCTCTGAGGAGTCGCATAAATATGAAGCTTTTTACTGTTAAATTTAAGTTCTGTAAGGAAAAAAAAAAAAAAAAAAAAATTATTGTCATTTAATAGTGCTAATTCTAGTTTGTCTAGCACATCCAGATCAGTTGACAACACTTTCTGGACTTGAAACAGAGAAAAATGAAAGATTTCTCTTTGTTAGAATTTCAAAGCAGTTCGCATTCACCACAACCCGCCTGCAAACAGTAAAACTCAGAATACCAGCCTGTATCAAGTCATTAACCTTTTAGGACTCAATCAAAGCAGTGTTGTGTGACATTAATGAATGCTTTAATGTGGTATATAAAAGCTAACAAACATGGAAACTGGCAATGATTCATGATATTTAATATTCCATCAAACATTTAATTTTGAAGACTGACACTTTTTTAAAATAATGCAATAGACTACAAGTTCAGAAGAGTGCCTTTAATGAAAGTCATTCCCCCCTTTTTAGGACTTTTCCAAATTGTGTTTAGATGCCCAACAAAAGCAAGAGAAGTGCATAAAGAACTGAAACAGTTATGCAACCTTCTAAATAACATTTGAACATATTTTATGGAATCTGTTGAGAAGAGTGAAGGAAGTTGTCCTTATAAATACACTTGCAGTTTAGGTCACACATTGTCTGCAGTCATTGCTAGGAGGCAAAAGCCCTGTTGTAAAACAGCTGGGCTTCTTGGCTTGGGGCAAAGGCAAATTCCACAGCCAGAAACCTAATTAGACACTTTTGGAATTCACAGCACCCTTTCACGCTATGACCTTTTCCTTTCTGCCTTCCCCTTGCTTCTCTACAGCTCACCCCCATATGTCCTCCTCCCCCCTGTCCCCACATGAACATCTGATCCTCTCCTTACTAAATATGTTGCTCTTTATTGCATAAATATTGTCTACTGGCCAAATTCAGTCCTGCTGGTAATAAGACCAATTTGGAAGTCAACAAGTTTATGTCATGGATAAATTTGCCCCTGTGATGCATTTAACTTGTAAGAGACTCTGATTATCCAGTCTCCTAAAAATTTTTGAAAATATGGAGTGAAGAGAAGTGATTTCAAAGAAACAGATTTATCTGTCCTGTAAAATTTCAAAGTCCCAAAAGAATCCTCATGTTGCCCTGGAAAGAAAAGCAAAATAGTCTGAATATTTTTAAAACCCGTTGACACATGATCTAACCCTGCCCCATTGCCAAGGCACCCACCTGAATGCAGAAAGCCCAGGTTCAAATTCCTGGAGGGACTTGAACCTGGATCTTCCACATGACAGGTAGATATGCCAGCTCCTGGTCTCCCACTGGCTTCTTTTTGGACTGAATTATTAATTCTGTCCTGGACCTGGCTTTTTTCACTGAAAGATTTTGCATACTCACAAAGCATTTTTCATATCAACAGATAGGTATTTTTCAATGAACAGTGCCTCATCCTACCTCTTATACCCTCAGACAAACACATTCTAAAACTTTTCTAAAGACTGGTATGCTTTAATTTGAATGCTATTTGTGCCAAGGGGAAATAATATCCAAAACCACCTAGATACAAGAATCTAGGTGTCTTATAAAGTAAATGTGAAACTGATAGAAATGACAGGCTATTAAATGCCACTGAAGATGTATAATTTACAGTGAGACTATTATATATATATATCATTTTCTTAAATTGTTTTTATAATATAAACTGCAATTCTTATCCAAACTTATTTGCAGCCAAAGAGCATGTTCCCACACACAGATTGTTCACTTAACTAAAAACTGCAGGATTCATCCATTAAAAAAAAAAAAAAAAAAAGTATGATAAATAGGATATTTTAACTGAATTGGGTAATGGAGAACTGCTATGCCACTCCTGAGAAATGTCTATAATTCACTTATGCCTTCTGGTATTTGTATAGCATGTTGAGTCATGAATCACAGAGTAGATATCATAAAAAAAAACCAATGTCTCCTTGACAAAAAATACATTTTACTCAGCTGAGATTTGCAGTTAAGATTCATGCCTACATTTTTGAAATCACAAATGCTATTACGTTACACTTGGGGAACTTTTTGTAAACCTGTGCACTTTGGTGGTGCATTTCCTGTTCTGAATCCCAGAAAGCACTAATGAATTACTTCTTGCCATGTTCCTGCAGCATTATTCTCACTTTGCAGATGGTAGAACTGAGGCAGAAGAGCTCAGCAAGGAGCTCAGGGGAGAAGCAAAGTTCAAAGCTCAATGCAGAGGGCAGAAGTAAATGCTGCTTTGGGCAACTGGTGCCCAATGTTTTCCATGGCTGCCTTCTCCAACAATAGGTACTTTGCTTCCTCTGCAACTACTCAGCAGCAGCACCTTTCCTCTAGCTGCCCTTTTGCAGAACCAAGTGGACTTTTTACACTTTTTGATCTTTATGGAAATGCATCTTTTTCACTAGCCAAAGGCATTCTGATACAGTGTTGGCCCATGAGGAAAGAAACAGAAAGGTTTAGGCAGATTTTTGTGAAATATGTAGAGCAGTTGGGATAGGAGCAGGTGAGAGGTGTCTACGAGGGGATGTCAGAATGCTTTTGTCACATCTGAAATGGTGAGAAACAGTACTTGTCACAACCACTGGCAATGGGAAAGGGGAAAAAATACCTACAGGGTGTGCAGAGGAAATGACTAGATTTGGGTTTTCCTCCAAGGAAAAACAGTTCATCTGTCAAGGCCTGTAAGGCAGAGAGTAAATATCAGTTGGTATCTGGAGGGTGAGAGGTGCCAGGTGAGGGGAGAGCCTGCAGAATAAAATCTTGATATCAACAGAGAAAGAAACAAAAAGCAGAGGGCTCTTTGTGACTTCAAACCCACAGAATATTGCCTCTACCATGGCAACTGGGGATGCACAGTCCTGGGCTTCACAACCAGAGCCAAGCACCTTGGGCTGACTTCCAGTTCACCCCAGCCTCATCTCTTCAGCTAGAACTGAAGGGTACAGCATCACCCTCAGCCTGGGCCCTAAAAATATCTCCTATTTCATCTTCCCCAACAAGCGTGTATCTACTACATGCTATTGCTTTTTGCTTGAGATTAAATATTTCAATCACTGAAAAATACCATTCATTATAATTTGCAACTATCATTTTAATCATAAACTAAACCTCAAAGGAACACTAAGTGTGTGTGATTGCTAAATGGTCAGCATCACCAAAGTCCCCTGGAAAAATGAATTAGTATGTTAGTATGTATCTGCATACCTGGGAGATAAATGTTGTTTGCATCCCCTTCCCTAAGGACAGAATGGAGATGGTTCAGTAAAACACCCTACCTCTTAATATGCAGGGTTTGTTGTAGGAGCAGCTCAATTCATATTTCCACCAGTTTGATGGTAAGTGAGCAGCAGTAGCAATATTAATCTGCAGTAACCTGTCAGTGAACTCTACAGCTAATATGATGTAGTTATGATTTTACCATCAATCAGAACTGAACAGGCCCTGGACAATCCTTACAGCGCTGCCTCAAAAAATCTAATTGTGCAAAAGCTTCATCGGTTTCCAACATTTCTTTTTTATCTGTCACAGACTTTTGGCCTACTACACAACCTTTTATTATTGGTCTTATTGCATTAGCTTGTAGGACAAAAAAGAAAAGGCTAAATCTAAGAGTTCCCCTGCATTCCATCATTTGTTACCATGTAGGATCCTATTTGACAGTTCCATATTATTTTAGATTTAGATAAATATCCTTAGGACATATGGTATTGCATGAACTTTTGAACCACTGATTGCCAATGTATAAAAAAAGGCTCGCAATATTTTTACCTCTGCCTTTGCATGTTCAAATGTGTAAGAAATAGATAACAAAAATGGGAGAAATAAGCTGTAACAAGGATTGGATTAGACAAAATGTAAACCCAGCCTTTGTTTTTTCTTTTAATTAATTGTATTCACAGAGCAGAAGAATAGTTGAAAAATTAATTATTAACAGCAAATATGAACTGCTACACGAGTTAGAGTTCTACTAGTAGTTAAGATAACTGTTCATTATTCTTTTCAGGCATTTTTAGTATAACTATTTTATTATGTAGTTTTGTAGCTTAAATTACATGTGGATGTGTGTGTGTGTGAAAATATCATAAAAGAAACACAGACAGGCATTCTCAGCCAGAAGCTTTCCTTCAAACAGTGGCCATAAGAGATTACAACTTGCAGTGAGAGACATTATAACCACACTATTTCTGGTGAGTTTACTATGCGAGAAGTTCTGATGTAACTTTTGTGATTTTAAACATATAAACCCATCAAGGAAGATGAACTATTAGCATTATCTGTTTAGTCATTTTAATCTTTTGCATCTTAAATGTAATCAGGCTTTTCAGAACTAAAATTGCTAATCAGCACGTTGGATAAATGTTTCCATTTTAAAATGTGCACATTTAGACATAACAGCTGGCTGTAAAGGATATATTTATATTTGTGATTTAATGTATCACAAACTTTATATTTGATTTCATTTAGCTTTACCAAGAAACTGAGAAAATTTTTGCTTGCATGATCTGTTTTGACAGCAGTTTTACAGCAACAGAAAAGCATGGAGTTATAAATGAGGTGTGCATACAATGCATTATGTAGTCTTTAAAGCAAGCATGTCTTTTTAACAAAGCAAATTTTTTTACACAAATTCAAGTGATTTCATCCCTTTCTAACATGAGCTCAATTCATGCAAAGCAATACAGATTGTGCATAAACAGAACACAACACTCTACTACAACGGCTGTTCATTAATTTAGCAAACTGTTCAAAACTGAGGGGAAATATTGTTTTTAGAAAAATTCTAACTTCAAAGAAATATTTTTGGTGATATGAACATCAAATGAATAGCTGAGTTTTAGCCATCAATCAATCATAATGTAAAGTAATTGTAATCTAATAAAAATAGCCATACAAAATAAGGAAATGGCAGTTGCATCCTGTTAAAAACATGCAGGAATGCAGCTTTGGAACTACTGAGAGAACCGAGGCTGTAGAAAGACAAAAACAGGATGTTAAATTCTTACGACAATTGGAAGCAACTGATTTTTAAGCACCCACCACCACCCGTGATACTTTGTTCAGCAGCCTCTAGGGGGTTCTGTGCGACTGCAGAACCCTGCAATTTCATGAGCACCTAAAAACAGGTTATCAGAGATACAGGCTTTTTTCACTGATGTTGAAAATGTCCAGCTGCATTGTCACTGCTGCAAATTTGACTGCTACACTAGTGTCCTCTAAAGTGAAAATCACAAAAGAAAGTTCTTGAGAACTTCAGCCCACTGGAGAATGTGTACTGTCATCACAGCAATAATAAAAACATTCATTATAATTAATATAATTACATTAAACTGCATATAGTCATTCCTTAGGCAAGCCACAAATTAATTCACTTTCCTTTATGTTTTTAACAATTATTTAACTCCTTGTTTTAGAAGACTGTCAGTAAGGAACACTAATTTTCCTTCGTTATTTCATATTTCTGTTTTTGCAAGAGGCTGTAACTTTACCACCACCTACTAATTCTCCTCTGTACTTCAAGAGTCAACTACAAGATGTTATAAAATTACTGCTATTACAAAAAAGAAAATCACTAGACCATTAATAACAGAATGAAAAAAAAAATTTAAGTTAGTGTGGTACAATGTGTCATGCCTGGCCAACCACAAATAGAGCAATAGAATTATAAGCTCAGTTGGTTACAGAACAATAAAGCCACATAGAAGTTCAAAGATTAATAACAGTATAATTGTCAAAAAACCTCAAGCCATTCTTTAATGAATATTATAACAAAAATAACAACATTTGGGGATTTTTAAATCTATTAGTCTGGATTTTTCAAATACTTGAATGTGTAGTCAGAAATCCTGATTTTTCTCTAGAGAAGGTCATTGAAGAAAAGACTGTATATTACCAGAGCCTGCTAAATTATTCTGGTTTGCTATGATTCCTGCAAAGCAGCTCAGACATTGCAACAAATCAGTCCTCTTACTCATAGCTCTCACAAGAGGGTGATTCTTACCTTAAACTTATGGGGAAATTGATAGAATGAGCTACACAAATAATTCTTATAATGAGGATTTTCTTAACCTTTATTATTCACATGACCTCTCTGTTACGTAAAAGGTAAATAAATGAAAGTTCTAGCTAGTGACACACAGCCCCCACCACAAATATGCTGTGACTGGGTCAGAGGTTTGGTGGTTCCTGTGGCATGGGAAAGCTGGACGACCTCCTGAAAACACAGCCCCACCTTCCTGTGGATTTATGGCATGGAAATTGAAATAAGATTAGTAAAACCAAAGTGATGGGCTATAAAAAGGATTGCAAAATATACAGTGAAATTTGATATTGCCCAGCTCACGAGAGCATGTTACACTTCAGCCAGAACCCCAGTTACCAGTGAAGTCACTCTACCTGCACACAGCTTATTTTGGATTATACTGGCACTGCAATACAAGTTTGAGTGAGTATGAGCAAGCAGAGAAACAGAATATTAAAAATTTCCAGGTCAGATGGTGAGAACACTGGCACATTTTTTTTCTAATTTTAAACTTTTTTTTTTTAAAGATTTATATGTGTTTCAAGACAGTTAAACCCAACCTTTTCTTAGACTACCTGCTACTTTATATACATTACACCAGCTACTGCCTGTTTCATCTCCCAAAACAGAGGCTTATCTAGTGAAAGCAAGAGAACTGGACAGTATTTTCTCAGCTTCCTCTAACCAAGAGATGTAACCAAGATGTAACAAGTGCAAGATGTTCAGAACTCTCAAAAAAAAATACACTGAGAATTCATTTTTTCCAAAATGTCACTGAGGGATGGGTAACGTGTGCATGAGACATGGGCTGTCTCAGAGACAACCCAGGAAAGAGGCAGACAACATGAATAACAAATGTCTGCTACTTTGTGGTCACTCATAGGAGACCTCACTCAAAGTACAATCAGGTTAATAACATTTTGAATGTTTACTCCAAATTAATTTGTCTCAGATTCTGTATAACCATGAACAAGTCAAGAAAGGCTTCATTGTGTTAAAAAAAATATGAGATATCAAAATACACAAAATTGAAAATAAAATGTGACAGAGAATCAAACATGTCCTTACTTATTTCAAAATATTAATATTTCCTTTTTGGACATTTGAACTTGTATTGAGTTAGCCTGAGTTTCAAAGGAAAATGTAACTTCAAACAATTTTTGTTTTCCATTAAGAAAATGTTGACACAAGTCCTTCAAAAATTGAAAAATTTTCCCACTACTTTTTAAATCAAAAAATTTTGAAACTGTGACCCTTTCTTGAAATCATTTTGGTTGCAATGACTCACTAGTTTTGTGAGAAAACATACCATTGTGAGTACACGTGACTCCCTATCCCCTTGTGAAATCCCAGAGAGAGCAGATTCCCATCCTGTCACACATTTGGGTCCATTGCCTAACATTTCTGTGAACTGGGTAGACAGTTTGGGAGTATTTTCATTCTTCTTTTATATATTTTAAAAAAACCAAAACAAATTGTATTGCGTGTGTAATGCAATAAGGAGATTAATGTCAATCTTAAAAGGAAAATTAACAATTAAATAATTTCATAATCAGAGCATGAAAGCTCTTGAAACTAGCAGCTCGAGTGGCTATTTTCTGATACATTGACCTTATGTACCCAGTGAGGGCAGTGAACACGAGCCTGCTCTCCATTCCCATCAGGGCGCAGGGGAAGGGTTACAACAGCCCATCATGCAGCTTCTCTGTTTTTATTCTAAGACAAGAGGCCAATAGTTTCCTCTGTAATTGAGCTGAAGGACATTTTAAAATAATTAACAGGACTTTGTGCAACTAGTATTATTTGTTGTATTGTGTGCCTTCTAGTTTTTTATTGCCTGCTTCCAGAGCTTAAAGACTTTTCTTCAGAAAGGTTGAATACCAACTGTTTTGAGAGTGGTCCCAAGGCAAGACAGAATATAAATAGCTCTGCAAGCACAACAAGCTGAAGGCTCCACGGAGGCGAAAGTACATCAAGTAATTTAAAAATACTGAATCACATAAGTAGAGAATATCCCTTTTCAGTTGCAGGACATATATACTAAAAACACTACCAGGATCTGAGTTGCTTTTCGCTGTCGTGCCAATGAGAGTGATGCATAAACAGGAAGGGTAAATGCACAAGGGGAACATTCTGGTCCACATGTAAAACTGTCCCTGAGGCAGATCTACCTTCCCCACTTCCCCTCAAGGAAGGAACAAACTTTTGTCACCCTTCTAAGAGGACATAGGCCACGTGTCCTCTTCCCACAGCTGCAGATCCACCAGCATCGTGTGCCTAAGCCATGCAGTCCCAGGTGGCTCTTGCCCCCTCCAGTCCCTCTCCAGAGGACCAAGAGCCACCAGAATGATGGGCTGGGGTGGACGTGTGGACAAAGTCCCCACCAAAACCCCCTTATATATTTATTTATTTGCTTACTAGACCATTACCTATACCACGACTGCCTTATTTTCCGAGGATCTGGTTTCTCCACACTCCCACAGGTGGAGCAGACACAGCCAGGTGTACCAGCCCCTGCCACAGCAGCCAGGTCCGATGTGAAGCAGCTATCTGCACAGGGGAAGGCTGTGCTTTAATTGCCTCTTTTCCTTGGGCCTTTCACACTGGGATTGACTTGACTTTATAGGAAGTCCTGACGTGGAGCCAATGCACAAGGCCTTCCGAAGTCTCAGGAGCCCCTGAAGGGGGGCTAAGCAGGGCCCTACCTGACATTGCAGCTCCATCCATCATGTCAACAACCTCCACAGCTCTGGGAGCATGATTTGTTAGTTACATAGCCTTTGTTAGCTCACTCTCAGTAGCATACACCAATGGACATCTACAACTTTCAGAAAATTGCCAACAACAATAGGCAAGAAGGGACTTACCAAAAACTAGACTAGGTCCAAACTGTGCACTGATTTGAATCAATCAAAAATGTGCCCAAAAATATTTGTTTATTTATTATCGAGATGATCTTTCTTGCCATAGAATCTGAGGCAGGTTGTCTTTGTAATTAAAATGAGATTGATGCTCCTTAAATCTAGTTTTTATCTCCTTTTAAACGTATGCAAGGGGTAGGAAACAGAAATGTGGGCTGTGGGCTTTTGCCTGTTGTTGTTTACCTCTTTATTTATAAGAGCAAGCATATATGCACCATTTATATTCTAACAACTACTGGTGGTGCACTGCATGCTGTATCAGAGGCTTAAAGAACACAGCTGATGGAATGGGGAGAATAATTTACTGTGCACTGGTTTCAGCTGCCCGTGATTGCAACGGGAACTCAGCAGATGTTTTCTTGATAAAGGTTGTTTCTTGTTGCAGAAGCAGCAGCAAAATCCATAGTGTTTTTCTGCAGGACTCTGCACATCATGATTCTGCCATTTCAGTTAGTCTTAACAGCTGGAGGATAAAAAAAATGTTCCACTGCATTATTTGAAATTTGTCACGTTGATTTAGTTTCATTACTGTTATTAAATTTTATTCTGGAATGGTTTACATATCAAGAATACATAATGGGTTTCTGTGTGGCCTGGGATTTATTCCTTGAATGAGGAAAGGACTCTACTGTGACAAAGTCATAAAGCCTTATTGACTTGATCCTTTGCCATAAACATTGGATTCAGGGAGTTAGACTGAATATTAAATTGATACAATGGTTGTATTTTCATCAGGAGAATAACTCCTTCCAAAACAGAACCTAACAGTAAATCTAGATCTATGGAATTGTTTTAGAAATCTTCTATTACCAGGCACAAATACGAAAATATTCTCCTAATTAGGCAATAAGAGTAGAGAGAAACAGCACAAATATGCATATTTAACATATTGTTCAGATCCTGAAGGAAAATAAAGACAAAAAATGTAACAAAAATTAAATGTGCACAGACATACAGAAGATTTTAAATATGCAAAAGGATGCTCCTAAACAAAGAAATACTGAACACAAAAAAGCTTTTTAAAATGCAAGTTGTATTGAAAGATGAGCAAACAAATTGAAATTACAGACGATACTCCAGTTTGATTCCAATTCAGTTTTTGAATCTCTTCTAATGGGACCACTCACAAGTCCAAAAAAACTTTGGGGTTGGCTCTAAATTTTAAGTTATAAGCCAACATCTAAATGTTAGTGACTGCCATTTTGTCACATTCCTGGAGGGCAATTTGCACACAGGAGAAAGTTGCCGTGTCATATAATGTAAATTACCCAAGATCACATGTCACCTCAGAGAGATATACTCTTGCTGATTTGTAAATTAAAGACAAGCCACAAAAGTTCCTAATTCCTTCACAACATAACTACTCATGAGTTTCTGCTGAAAGATTGCCATCAAAAGGCAATAAATCTTCAGGAAATAATATCACAATGCTAGCTCTAAAGCACTCATGACTTTTTCCCAACTTTCTCTGGAATATTTCTTCCAAAAGAAAGCAGATGGCAAAATACTCAGTGGGTCAGCTTTTGTGTTCAGACACTCCCAGGGGTTTCCATTAATCCGAGTTGTCTCTGCACAGACATAGACAACAACAGAAATCACTACCCACCCTTCCTTAGGATCACCACGTTTTTCCTCGCCTCACTATCAGAAGCATTATTTGAAACCAGCATGGCTGTTCAGTGCATTCTAGATGCATAAGGGGGAGAGCAAAATAACTTCTTGCTGAATTGGATTCGCAGATCCAGCACATGCCTGGGTCCAACCCAAATGCATCCTTTTCCTGGTGCAGCCCTTCAAAAGATGACCTGACCTTGCTGCTCCTCTGCCAACCCAGCATCCAACCAGGCAAAACCAGGTCTTCTCTGAAAGTCACACAGCACTGCTGAGCTGAAGTGTCTTGAGAAGCTAAATCACTATAGGGTACCAGATTTATTTATTTACTGGTTTGCTGGGGAAAACAAATTCCTTAGAGGACAGATTTGCAGAAGAATTCAGTGCTGACCTCATTGTGTCATTATTGGTGTCAGCAAAACCTGCTGAAACAAAATAAGCCCAATGATGGACGAGTGTGAAAACCTCACATGCTGCAAACCACAAAGAGGTTCAGAGCACCTTCATTCACTTCATTGCTGCTAACAAACAAAGCCCAGCCAGGAACAAGGGCCTCTGGCAGCTGATGAGGGAGCGTGTCGGGCCCCAGAGCCCCGGAGCGGTGTCCCCAGCCGGATGGGCGCCGCAGACGTGCGCTCGAGCGCGGGAGCCACATCCATCCATCCATCGTGTTTGTGCCGAGGTCCCGCGTGTTGCCAGGGGTTACTGTGCACTCAGCGAGGGACAGGGGCCGCACAACCGGGGGAAAAGCGTTTCAGCCCAAAAAAGGAAAACATCGGCTACAGAAATGCAACGGCAGAGGCAAACCACCAGAGATAATCAAATGTTAATATAACCACATTCCTTTCCAGTGTAATGAAAAAACAGCAGAAAGCACGAAGAACATGTTTCAAGTAACAGAGGGGTTTTTATAAAAATAAATGCAGATAACTCATATGCAACTGTATGAAGACTAGAAGAGAAGAGCCACTGCAGACCTACAAAATCAGCTTGGCACACCTCCATGGGAGCTGTGCTGCTGGGCTGGGGCCAGGCAGGACCCCCCTCACTCTGTCCCCACATGCTCCCAGTGCCCACAGCCACCACCAACCCTGACCCAGCAGAGAATGAGGCTGAAATATTGCTGCTGGCAGCAACCAACCATGAGGTTCAAGCAGTCCACGACTGGGAGGCATTAAACCTTTAGAGCTGTGTGCACACCAATGGCATCTCCTGAGCAGCTGTGCAGGGGAAAGGCAGAGGAGCCCCCCACAACACCTATTCTGAATGGAGGCAGCCAGCAAAACAGCCAACACCTAAAATGTTCCCTGCTCCATCTTCAGACCACACAATTTGCTGTTAGCCACCTAAATGCAGGCTGTTCTTCAGGTGCTTTCATTTCTCAAGCTTGCACACTGTGAGAAAATAACACTCTGCTAGTCCTAGGTTAAAAAAAAATCCTTTAAATTTTTGTAAGGGCAAAAAGCTGTTAGCTTGAGAGTCCTGTTTTCCATAAAACTCACATTCATAACAAGCAATAAAAATGGAACTGTGCTGCAATATAACTCACGATCTACCTAAAACCTAGATCTGAAGAGATCTCCATTAAAGGTAAAATGTAGCATAGGCTTCATGCCAGACCATTCTTTTGTTTCTTTTCAATAAGAGAAAGAGTGCCAACTATGATAAAGTTTTATAAGGAAGTCACCTATTTTCTAACAACACGGCTGAAATTAGCTATTCATTACATGTAGGCTCTTAACTACTATTAATTGACATCTCCTTCCTTCTCATCTCTGAGTAAGCTAAGAATACTTTTTTTAATTGTATTTCTAACTCAACATTGATATTTACTGCATTCCATATAAAATTAGACATTCTTCTGTTTAAAAGGAACCAAATGAAAGCCAGAGACCTGACATTCTAAGTGCGGTACTTTTCACTATTTTTATCAATTTCTTTGATAAAATGACACATGCAGAAAAAACATGCTGTTCTGAGTCCTTTCTGCCTAAGCACACTGAAATCAATAGCAGACTTTGCATAGACAGTATTGAACTTGAGCTGCATCCAGCAGTATGGAAAAAGGACACAATGCAGTGGGCTGAAACAATGGTTCTGTCAATTAACCCGGCCACAGTGCACTGCTACCATATCTGAGAGGACTACAGGCAATCACTGTACCATATTCCAAGGAACTTCTCAAACAGTGAGCCCTAACTGTCGTCAAATTCGTCACTGTAAGAATATCCCTAATAACTTAAACTTAGATGTTGATAGAACCAGATAGCATCTCAAAAAAATTGCTCTATCCACAAATATAACTCAGAATGTTAAGTATTAGAAATGTGAATTATTAGATCAGTCTCCTGCCTTTCTTCTGACAGCAGGAGAATCTCCTGCAACATTATTTCCCAGTGCTTTTATGTGTTTGGGTTTGTTGTTTTTTAATATACCACAGTAAGTGGTAAAGAATGTTGGGTAAACAGAGTAAGAAATAGGGATTTTTTACTTCACTATAGGTCTTGCTCATGCCACATGGTCAATTTGCCTCACTGCCATCCCTTTGCTTTCCCACCTTTATTAGGAGAGATAGTAATACCTGTCTGCTCCTTAAGACATTTATGCTGATTACTTATCACTTACCAAAATCTTTCAAACTGGAAGTGTCACAGAGGCAATACGAGACATAAATTTGTCTTTCACTGTGTTTCTTACTTCCTTTTTGTGTTGAGAGCCAAAACTCATTTCTGATAGCTATCATGTTCAACTCCCTCTCTCATCAATTATTTGAAGAAGTTACTGTCATCCAAGGCTATGTTTCTAATGATTTTTTTAGTTGTGTAATTTAAGGACTGCAAAGTCATTCAATTTCATCTTATTCTGGAGATCACTAAGTGTAATTATCCATGGAAATGATGAAATTAAGAAATACTAGATATACTCTAATTCACTTTCAGGGTCTAGCATAAGAAATCCAGGTCAGTTATGCTAATTTCAAACAGTGTAAGTTCACCAGTGCTTCAGAAAAATAAAACTGGTATCAAGTTATGGAGCAAAAGTTTGTTCACAACAAGGATTTAATTTTCCTCACAGAAATAGCAGAGCTAAATAAAAAAACCAAATTATTCTCTTCTGACTATTTGATCAATCAATAATTGCAAGTCAAATATAAACACATTTTAAATCAATCCCAAACCCAAAAGACACCCCTCCCCAAAACCTTCAGCCCTCCCAAACCAATTGAAAAAAACATACTGCAAAATTTCATGTTATGCAGAGAGTTCAAGGAGATTGACCTGGGTTCTTTCAAAGGCTATAGTAAGTATTATTTGAAGAAAGGAAATGCTAGTGAGAACAGATCCTTTCACACATGAGAAGAGTAAATGAAAGATTCAGAAATGGCTCTGACACTAAGCCCCTTTTCAAGTATTTCCTCAGTGGGAAAAAATTAAAAGGAGAAATGCTGGGAACACTGAGAGAGAGTGGAATGAGGATCCTGTGAAAGAAACTGCAACAATTATAGGACATATAGGGGAACACATTAGGGAAATGTGAACAAATAAAAAGACCTAGACAACATGCATTCCACAAGACTTAAAAGAATTAGCTAAATTCCTATATGTTCACTGTGCACAAACCAAATAACTGAAAAATTAAAGCAGAGGAAATATTAACATTACCACCTTAAACAACAGCAAGGGTACTGCAGACTCTCATAAATCCAGTTTCTGTTCCTAATGGTCACTCTGTCTTCAGTGAGCTTTGGGTGCAGGGCCTTGAGCAAGGACAGGGGACTATCCAAGTGCAGATGAGCTTTAATAGGGGCACGATGTTGTACCTCACAGGATCTTAGCTGAAAAAGTAATCCATATTGGCTCAGGCATTTCCATGTGGCTTTCAAGTTGCTGAGGTAATGAAATTACAGGAAATAAGCTGCAATGTACCAAGGTGGTGGGAACAGTCTCCTGGCTGCCATGTGGATGACTGCTAGGAACAGCCTGTTGGACTTCTTTATTAATGATCTGGAAAAGAGAGTGGACAGCACTTTGATGAAACTCACAGATATGAATGTGAAAGACAGAAGGACAGTGTACAAAGAAAATAATGGAGAATTTCCTAGAGAAGATAGAACCATGGAAAAAAAATAACTAAAGGAGACTCAGCTTGGAAAATAATGCAGCCTGGGAAAGCATCTGAGAAAGAATAACAGGAAGGTGAGATCTCAGATGCAATAATGGTGAAAGAGATGCAGGGAGATAGCTCACACTAAATGACATGAATTGGTAACATGCTATGGCATGAAAAGGCCAGCACAATATTGGACAGGGCAAATAATGTCACATCACTGAGAAAGGAACAAATACCTTTGTATTTGCATACTTCCATACTTCATACTTCATAAAGCATACTTTCTGCATGCTGCTGGTACAGCTCCATCTGAAATATTATACACACTTCTGGATACTGACAAATTTGAGAGCTCACAGAAGAGCACCAAACATGAACCAAAGTCTAAGAGGATTGATTTATGAGGACACGTTAGAAGAGTTAAAAATATAAATTGCTTGGCTAAGAAATAATTAATGGGGGACATAGCAACAGCCTACTAATATTTGAAGAAGACCACTGGTGAAGGAAAGGCATTTTTCAGCAGAATTCTCAAGGAACAAGAGTCCAGAGAGCAACTGAGAAGCAAAAGCATATACTGAGTATCAAGAAATGCTTACTGATCATGAATTTTCATAATTTGAAGAATAATTTCCTCAGTAGGAGATTAATGAGGCCTTTTTTTTTTTTTTGTGGCTTTTAAAAACAGACTTGAAGAATTCCTTAAGAAACCTATGTACCCACAACTGCAAAAGTTTGAACTCAGACCTCTGATCCATTCCAGCTTAGCCAAGCTGGGTGCAGTCTACAATTCCCTCTTCCCCAAGATGATTTGGGCATATTTGTAAAGATGTTACATTTTTATTTGCCTTTCTTTCCATGCTGTTTGCTACTCTGGCATTCATCAAACTAAAATGAAAAATATCTGCTGTTAGAGAAGTGCTTTTGTTGAAGGGCGAGTGAAAGTCTCAGCACCTGTCTTACCACTGCATGCAAATAACAAACTAGCAGTTAGACACCTACAGAGCCTTTCAGTGCCTGGGTTCTTAATGAGCCATATTCAAGGTAAATATTAGATGCAAGTGCTTCTTCCTTTTGTTTTAACGTGAAAAAATAGCAGTGTAGCAAAGCCTGACTAGTCTGGATTGTAAGAAAGCTCATGGTTGGCCAAAAACACTGGAAAAACAGTATGAACCTGGCAAGGCATGGAGCTGGAAGGTAATTGGAATCCTTCTTCATCCAGCCACAGAGTGTTTCCCTGGGAGACACAACGCCGTAACACGTGTCATGCAGCAGCAACAGAAGTTTTAAATCTTGCGGTTCCCTTAGCTAGATATATCTCCCAAAGTTAGATTAATTGTGTATCTTTCATCTTCAGCCATCTCTGAAAGGCCTTATCTTTATCTCTGCTTTCAGAGGTCCATAAATTTCTCTGTGTTCAAAGGCTTCATCCCTTCCCCCAGTCCCTCTCTAGTTCCGATATCCTCAAACTCCAGCACGACTGGCAAATCTCTCTGTATTTAGCCCCCTTAAATTATCTTCCCCTTCATACCTCCTTCCACGTCTTTCACCTATTTCATTCCAATGCTTCACTGCTAAGTTCATCCTTGCTGAAGCCTTCTGTTGACAACCTCCTTTCTACCAAAAACTTCTCTATTATGGAAATCAACATTGCTACTTTCATTTTTTCCTGCTACATATTTCCCTGGTACTAGAAACCTAAAATATTTAAAGGCCAAGTCAATTTTTAAACCATCAAGTTTGTTTGAATGTTTTCACTTTTTCCATGAACATCTTTTTCCCCTCTACAGAGGCAAAATTATCCATAAACTGTTGCCAGTGCTTATGCTTAAAGTATTCACTGAAGAACCTAGTATGAAATATATTCAACTTTGACACTTGTTTTCTGCTAAGTAAAGGAATTTAATTCCCCCAAAAAATTTATTTAGTTTATAAGCAGGCAGCTATGTTTTCAATGTAATTTTTATTCATGTTTCTCTTCATCAGATATGACTGATTCAGGTAGATCAGTCCCCGTACACTAGGTTACCATAATTATGCACTATAGCCATTTCAAAATTAGTTCCAGCTAGTTAGCTTCACTGCAAGACAATTCACACTGCCAATTGAGAATTTAACCTGGTTTGATGATGGATACATATAAACAGCAAAATCCATTATTTATACACTGTAGGAAATAAACTCTCTGGCTGGCCAGGGACATGAAACATGTAAAGGGTTTTCATTTTAGATGGTTGGAAATTTTAAACTCAAGCAGCTTTTAATCAACATACCATTGAAAACAAATTTCAGCAGTTGCATTTCTTATTCAGCAGTGGTACAATGTAACTGAAAATAGAAGCTCCAAAAGCTTGATGGTCTATTACTCAACATGTGCTTATAATAAATTATATGTAAATAGTGGTTATGATGTACTAAGAAAAGCCAGAAAAGACAACCAGTTTCAATAAGCTGGAGGGGCTGAGAAAAGGGCCATTTCTGTCCTACTGTTCTGAAATAATTCCTATAACTCAAACATTTGTGTGTTTCACTGGTTTCTATTATTATTAAGTTGCAGTAGCTTCTAGATGCTCAAGTCCCATAGTACTAAAATAGGTTTTAGAAAGCTGGCACCAGTTACCAGAACTAGACCCTGTTGTCCCTCACTGTCAGCATTGGCAGCAAGGCTGGAGCAGGCTCTGGCTGCGGAGGAGCTGCAGGAGCTGTGCAGAGGGTGATGAGCACTGAGGGGTACAGGGTGAGGGCACCGTGCAGTGAGCACTCCCTGAGCCGGCGATCCCAGCAATTCCCCACCGCTGCAGTGGGCATCCAGCTCCCAATGGAGCAGGGCTGCTGCACACCACCTGCAGGCTCACACCCCACACCTTCCAACAGACCTGGGGCTTGTTCCCCACGAAACAAGGGGGTGGAAAGACCACTGTTATCTGGACTTAAATAGCCATGGTTACACGAGTAAAAGGGAATTAAGAAAAGTGTTCAGCCTGAAGCACTGGAGCAATGACCATCTCCCACACAGGCAAATTTACTGAAAGAGAGTAAATTGTCCCTGCAGGTAAAAGGAAGACAAGCTGGCTTTATTCCTGAGTTTGGTTTCCTATACTCTTAACAGCTTTCCTTTTATCTAGGTGAAGATGGCTAATTATGAACCACACAGACAGACAGTGAAGACTGCACACTCCACCGAGTGACCAAGATACAGGCTACAGTTTTCACAAGGATACTGTAAGAAGAAAGTGTTACACAAATCAGCCGTGGATTCACCATGTGAAGCGATGGCCTCCATCACTCCCCTCCATTGATCCCTATCCTGCATCCCTGTGCTGTACTAGTGGAACCTCATTCATTACTGCCATGCTGTGGGTCCCCCTTAGTCCCTCAGCTCAGGGTGCTGGTTGGAGGGAGCTGGGTGCTGCAGAAAGCAAACTGGAGACCTGCCTGTGTAACACAGGACCTAGCACAGACTGAGAGGGAAAACTGGTTCCCTTTGGATTCTGCATACTTCTGAGGGGAATGATAAAACTTTGTTGCAAAAGTTTGTGACGATTTGGTACAGAGGACTAATTGAGGTGAGTCACTGGTAAGACTCCCAGGTTGTGAGTTGGAACAAAACACTCAGTGGAACAGCACAAGAATTATTTAAATTTTTTATATTATAATTTGTCATGAAGAAAAAGAGAACACTTCATCCAAAGGCAGTTTTACAGGAGTGATTGCTCTGACACGATCAGCGGACAATAAGGGAGGTGCCAGCACAGGAAAATGTGTGTGGAGCCCTTGGTAGGACACACATAGGAAGATAAAAACTAAAAATCCAAGTGAACTCTCTGACATAACAGTAGACAGTATTGCAGCTGATTAATAAATTTCCCACATTAATACTTCAGTAAAAAAAGGTGCAAATAAAGAGCTAATTGAAAAGCACACAGAATCAGAGCTTGATCTGTATTTAGAACAACTGAGTTTCAGAGCATGCATGGAGGTGTCACCTGAGGACACTTTTTCTAACAGAGAACAGAAACCCAGACTAACTGCATTATTGGACACTGGGGACTTGTAAAAATGGAGGCTGAGACAGCGAAGCAAACTCCTCAGTGAAACTCAGTGCTGTCAAATCCACCTCATGCTGGAATCAGTGAGAGCTGGTACTGAACTTCATGGGGATTCTGAGCTTCCTGGAAATTGCAGATGTGTATTTTTTACAGTAATTGCTATATAAGTGATCCTTTAATTTTCTTCTATACATCCTCTTAGTACCCTCTGCAGACTCATCAGCCTTCACTGGTTATTATCACTGACCTGATCCTTTAGGTCGACTTGTATTACAGCACTGGTCTTTATTTTTACATTACACAAATAGGGTCAGGCACACATTTAATGCCAACCTGAAATGTGCAGTTAGAAATATGCAACTGTAAACATTTTTGTTGGGCAAAATATACAAATATCTAAACAGATGAAGGAAAACAGTCCTCATATCAGAGGTCATAGGCTTTCACAACTTGTACCAGAGAATTCTGAAATTGTCAACGGAGGGAACAGAATTGTAAAAAGCACAGAAAATAATCACACGCTTGTCACATTGTCACGGCCCACCACCTACTGCACTTCAGAACAGCAGACTGTGATGGGGCCAAACCTCTTAGCAGGGCCTGCTGTAATGGAACAAAGGATAATGGTTTGAAAGGAGCGTCGATTTAGATTAGATATAAGGAAGCTTTTATGATGAGGGTGGTAAAGCACTGGAACAGGTTGGCCAGAGAGGTGGTGAATGTCCCATCGTCTGGTGGAGAGTGCACGGGGGTTGGGCTGGAGGGGCTTTATAGTTCCCTTCCACCGCAAACCCTCAGTGCCTCGGTGGTTAGGGGCGCTCGCAGGGCCCGAGCCCTTGACCCGTGCGCAGTGACGGTCTCGCCGTTCCCCGGTGAGCAGCCGGCTCTCACGGATGCTGCGGGCTCCGCTGCTCCGGTGCCGGGCCGCGCCACACCGCGCCGCTCGCCGTGACGTCACGAGTGACGGACGGGAGCGGCCGGCGGCGCTGTGACGTCACGCGCCGCACGGGCAGCGGGCGGTGGCGGAGCTGAGGCGCCGCTGGGGGTCGCTGTTGCCGGGCGGCGCGCGGGGCGCAGCGCCGGTACAAAGCGGGGCGGGGCGGGGCAGCCGCCGCCATTTTGCGCGGCCCCGCCCGGCCCCGCGGCTCCGGCGGGCGCGGCGCTGCCCAGCGGGGCCCGCACCCTCCGCGGCCGGGCGGGACCGGCGCTGCCGCCCTCGGGCGGCCCCCGCCGGGCCCGGCGTGGCAGCTCCCCGTAGAGAAGGCGGCCCGGCCCCGTGAGTCCGGCGCTCCTTGCTGAGCGGCGTGTGCCACAAAGGAACGCGCCCCGCTGCCAGCGCTCGGGGGACACTTGCGAGCAGCTGGGATAATTTGCTGGAAAATTGAATCTGGGGGCAAGGAGAAAATCAAATCAGGCACAGAAAAGTGATAAGAATGCTGAACAAGGGTTTGTCCTAGGAATAGCGGATGAAGATGGTTTTGCAGCTGTAGGAAAGGCCGAGCACGCTGAGCTGCCTGGTGTTGGCATTCAGGGAGGTATGGGAGGTGGGTAGCAATAAAAGCCCAGAAAGGTGCGTTTGGGTTTTATCTCTCCCTTAATCCTGGAGTCAGGTTTATGAGAGATGGCAAAATGGACACTCATTCCTGGTCTGTTCTTAGGGAAGGTCACATTGGGGGACGTTTTTCATCGTGCATCTTAGGCCTTCATTCACTTTATCCTTGAATTTTGTTCCTGGAGATTGATTCAGGCCACAGTGTCCATGTACACTTTTGATGGCCTCATCTGATTCCAGCTGGGAGATGTTTCCCATCCCCAGGCTAATCCCAGGTGACAGGGTAACACTGCCCCACCAGGGACACTCCACTGAAAGGAGGATAAGGAGGGACACGGAGCCCAGGCTGGGTCTGTCACAGCACCACGTGCACACTTGGGGATGGATCCCTCGTCAGGAATAGGCCAGGAGCCTTTCTGGGGCCAGGGTTCAGCAACAGATGGATCCCTGTTCAGATGGATCCCGCCGGCACTGCCACTTGACACCGCTCCTGTGTGCAAGAATAGTCTGGGCACTTAATAAAAGAAAGCGAAGAAGAATGCAAATTAGCAGATGAGAAGCTTGTAATAGGAATGATTTGTCATGACAGCTGTGTGCAGAGGTGAAAGATGCTCAATGCCTTAGGCAAATAAAGGGCCCAGTACTACTCTGACACAAGCTGTTGATTTTGAAAGGCAGACTCAGTGCAAAACAGCACAGAATCAAGCTTTTGGGCTGTTGCAGGAAAATTACTCAATCTGAATGAGGGTATGTGGTATGAGGGTATGTATTTTTCTGACATTCTGTGATCTTGTGAAAATTACTGAAAACCCACAGCAAATCTCAAGCAGTATTTTGAGGCAGGTTCCCACCTCTGCTATGTAGGATTCTTTTTCTCTGGGGATGCTGCCACCATTAAAGGGCAGGGATAGGAGAGATCCTTGGATTTAACACCTTTCCCACTTCCAAAACTGAGGTGGAGAAGAGCAAAATGCAGCCCCTCATTCATGCCGTGGTAGGTCATTACACAGCCACATCTGTCACCAGCCAGACCCTGCAGGGCTGTTGGTCTGTGATGCCTTAGCAAGTTGTAAAAGGAACTAGTGGCAGTTTGTTACTACAACATAAACAAGGATGTGTTGCCCATCTCCTTTCCTCCTTAGTCCATGAACTTTCCTAAAGAGCTGATGATGGCACTTGCCTGAGTTTACAGGGAGCAGTTTCTTGTATCCCTCTAATAAAACAAGGTATTTCAAGAGCTCTGCAAATCCCCTTTGGACTGAGATCTTTGGAACTCTCCTCATCACAGCAAAGTGCTGTGTAAATTCAGCTTCAAAAATGTTGCAGTTCAAATGACAAGCCTGCATACATCAATAGTGGCAGCACTGATGCAAGATGCCTTGGCAGTCCATGAGAACAGCAGCAGGGACACTTTGGGGGCCAGTTGTGTTTTGTGTGGTTTTTCCACCTTGTACACACACCAAGGCACAGGCACTCAGTCCAGTCTATCCTGGCAGCAGATCGCTGACAAGTGTGAAACAGTCTCATCTAGAAAGGCTTAAATCATTCTCATGGCTTTCCCCATGTACTTCTCCAAAGTTGGGAATTTGCCAGTTCCAGCTAGAATTTAGCTGGAATATCCACAACTCAAAAAATTCTTTAGAAAACAAAGAGAAAAATCTGTTAAGCTGGAGTTGGTGGCCCTCAGCCTGCTAACCTTTGGCATCTAGACTTGGTGTCTTTGCTGCTTAACATGAATGAGAAAGCACAGAGAGCCAGAACAGGTCTTGGGAAAGACATCAAACGAGTACCAGAAGGGATTAATGAATACAAGCTTTTTCTTTCTTTTTTATGTTTTGGTTAATCTTCCACATGTAACAGTTCTACTGATTTCCTTGATTTTAGGAATGAGCAATCACATGTTTTATGGACATTCTAAATCCTGCTGTAGGAAAGGTGTTGGATCCCAAAATCTGCTGTGTGCAGTTTGTGTCATAGCCCGACATCAATTAAGACATAAAGGACAAAAGAGCTCTTGCTGCTACTGCAAAAGGGGACATATTGAAGCCAATCCCCATCCCCAAGAACATGTGTTTCTCTACTAGACAGGTGAGATTGGAGTTCATCAGGGACTTGTTTTCTTTCTTACAAGTATTTTTCCCAACCTCGTTTGTGAATTTAGCCATAGAATAAGTAAAACATGAACAGCAGCATTGTGAGTAATCACCCAAGCTGTGTCCATCCCAAAGGAAAAAACCCCACAGCTGTGGGATGCTCTCTGCTACCCACACAGCCAGCAGGATGTACTGGTGACTGCAGTCTGCATGGTGGAGAGTTAGAGCTGCACATCTCTTTCATGTGGGTCACCATCAGATGATCACATCAGTCCTTTTTGGACTGCTGAGCTGAATTTGAACAGGTAAATGAGATTTCTGTGCTTGTCAACCAGCAGTTGTAGTAATCGTCCTAGGCACAGTTGTTCTAAATAAAACCACAGATGTTGAAGTCTCCCTCTGTTTTGCTGCTGGTAGCAGAGCACAGCTCGCTGCAACTGATTTTCTAGTGCTTTCAAGCTGGTTTTGAGTGCCATATAAAAATAAGTTGTTTGCTTAACCCCAAGTAAGCACACAAGAAGGAAGTCTTTTGCACAAATGGCAAAGATCCTCAATATAGTCCCTTTAATGTAGTGGAATGGAGTTGTAAAAGTCCCAGTTCTGCAGCAAAAGGATTCCTTTGATGTAGAGAATGTGGAGTGCACTTTGTAGAGGCTTTGCAAATTCCAGTGCATGGTATGTGTGCTGACAAGCAGGGGTTCTAGATGGAGGTGCTGTGGAGTGAGTCCAAGCAGTGTCTTGGCCCCTGCAGTGACTCAGGGGGTGGGGCCTTGAGCAGCTTAGATAGTCCTGCACACAACTTCAGTGGCTCAGCAGACATACTAGAGGCTTCAAAATAACTCAGACTGTGGGCACCAAGGAAATTTTCCAAGCTACTTTACACCCAACTTTCCAACCCTTTCCAATTAATTTCATACATATTACTTAAAGATGGCAAAGATCTTGGCATCACTGGTATTCCTGAAGCAATTGCAGCTCATTCATACAGAAGCACTTACGGGATCAAGTTCAAATGAGCTCTGTTGCTTGGATTTTTTTCTATTTCATTCCATTTGTATCCCAGCTATTCTGGGATATTTACAATTGTTTTCATTCTTGGTTCCCATCTACTAACTCTGTGTTTCCAGTGAGTGGGAAGGAATTCTGTGTGTGGTTTTGAATAAAAGATTTTTTCCAAAATTTAGAGTGTGACATATCCTTTTCTAAATCCACAGGTAAAATCCAGTGTGTAGGAGTGCAGCAGTCCAGCCTCCCTTGTCATTGGAACCATCTACACAAACCTCTGAGCCAAGACCACGAAGTGGGGATGGTGAAGAGGTTCACAAGTGGCACGTGACAAGAGGTCCTGGGTGTCCTATCAGCCGCTCAATAGGGCTCAGATAGGCTGGGCTATTCCCTCTCTCCCTCCCTCCCGTTACAGAGGGTTCAGGTTAGTCAGTAATGGATGAGTCCAGGTTATGTGGTGTAACCCCAAGATGAGAACAGCACTCAGACCAAAGGAGGCAGGCCTCCTTGGCGAGCTGAGGCCATGTGTGAGACATCCGAGGAGTACTAGAATTTAAATATGAATTGTTACCTTGTTGAAGTCTGATGAGATGCATGCTTATGGCTCAGTTCTGACCCTACCCCCACTCACATGAAATTTTTGAGAGCTTTTCCTTACGTTAGCCTAATTCTAAGTTGCCTGCCAGCCAGAACTGACCTGCTTCAGCTTCTACAAAGAGGCAGCTGCTAAAGCATATGTTTTCCACTTGCACAGGCACTCCAGCATCAAACATGATGGGCATTTTTTTCCCTTCTGTCTTCTGCTTCTCCAGCAGTAGAATGTTTCACAGAAATAACTTGGTTCATGTGAATTTGCAGGATACCATATTCCCTGAACTGTTGGCCCTGAACCATAAAAAGGATATAGAGAGGGTCCCTGAGATAGGGAGGCTTCATTTTATATGGAATGATGGGAAATAACCATTTAATGTCATAGAAAAAGCTACATAAAAATTAATTTCCATTCCTGCTGCACAGTAATGGCCTTGTTTCCAGAATGAGAAAGACAGCAGAGTAAGTAACACAAAGCATCAGACTCATTTTTATGAAATAGGCTGTTTTGTGTCAGTGATAGAAAGGACAAGAGAGAAAATACCTCCATCAAGCTGTGCTTTCTGGTATATTTAGTGTATATTCAATTGTTTCCTGGTATATTTAGAAAGAACCGAATGACAGAAAATACGGTTTGTAGTTAAGGTCCCTTATTAACACTTTGACTGAGTGCAGAGTAAGGAAATACACAATATTCTGTAATGAATAAATGAATATTTAACAAATCTGAATGAAGATAAATTGAGAAAATCCTGTCATAAAGACAAACAAATACATCTTTATTGCATAGGCAGCAGCTCCACATTGCACATGACAAGGTTTGCTTTATGTAATAGGGTGAGGAGGTATTGCTAACAGTGTGGAATACAGTTGAATTGAGAAAATGTATTTTTAAATTTCCATAATGGAGGAAGGCAGCATGTCTGAGGTTACTCACATTTTAGATTATTATTACTGCAGACATTTTTTACATCATTAGTTTTTAATATAGATTCTGTTTGCTTCCACTTTACAACTTAACTCTGGGACGCAGATTGAAGATACAACACATGGGTGCCTGGAATGTAGGTCCTGTTAGAGCTAACCAGTTTGTTTTTACTGAATTTTACACATAGAGTAACAATTTCCTACATTTTTCATTAAACAGCCCATCTGTTCCGGTATTTTTCCATGTTAAAGGAAAAAAAAAAAAGAAGGCAGAAAAAGCAACATAGCAAAGTCAACGTGCTAATTTTTGTAATACATCTACTTGAGCAAAGAAATTTTTTTTCTACTGACATTTGCCAAAAGAAGATAAATATTATTGGAAGTTTGCAACAAACGTGTAATGGATGCATTTCTTCCCATCCCCTTCAGAGGCCTGTATGGATTCCCACTCATTCCCAGAGGAAAGTGTGTCTGCACCACTGCAGAGGTGCTCTTGCACACAGCTGCTGGTGTGCTGGCTGCTCCATAAAGTCACATTTAAGAACATTGCTTCAGCTTTTAAGCCTTTGTATTTTTGTATTTGTGTATTTATTCACAAATCAGAACAAGTAACTATTTTAATATCATAATAAACATTGATGGCTAAATTGACAGTAATGATTTTTCTTCCTCCTCCCATATTTGGTATGTATTCACCAGAGATCAATAACCGAAGAATGTTTCATGCAAGATTCTACTATGGATGTAAGCCTCTGGAATTCATAGAAAGCAAGTTGTTCAAGTGGTTTCAGCAGGGTTACTCAGAGGACTCAGTCCTTTCTGGGAAAAAAACTCATTTGCAGCCCACTTGCTCCTTTTATATCCCAGGGATGCCAAACACTGGGAAGTAAGGCATTTCATTGGCATTGTAGTGATGTAGTATAAAAAACACTGACAAGGTGTAAACAACAATATCTAACACTGGAAAGAAAATATTAGGATTCCAAGCACAGGGCTCGTTTTCCTTTGAGGCAAGTTGAGATTAAATCTGGGAATTTACAATATGCCTAAGTCTTCCTACAGAAGGTGGAATGCCATGAAAACTCAGCTGGTGTGGAGCCATTATGAGGTGTTTGCAACAAGTGACTTCTCTAGATAACAAGAGCCACTTAGTCTGCTGTTTGGTGTTCCCAAACTAGAGAGAAACATCATCACTACAGATGGCACATGCAGCTGAAGAAAGCCTCGTTCCACAAGTGTTGTGGAACTGAAAACATTCTAGCAATATCCACTATCAATAGCAATATTTTTTTTTCTTCACTCTCTGTTCTTTAAGGATGGCAATGAATTAAAAGAGAAAAATAGAGGAGTTTACACCCACTGTACTCAATGATTATGAGAACCAGGTAAAAGTAGAGATGCTTGTTGCTTTGATATTATGCAATGTCAAAAAACTTTGACATTATGCAATAAATACATTATGCAAGAGTTTAGTAATTAAACACAAGAAATTAAACTTTTCATTTTTGAAAGTTATAGTCTTTGATAAAAAGGGAAACTGTGAGTCCATGAAATAGATCTGCAGTCATTATGGATCTTTTTTATTATGTTGCTGGAATTTTTACTGCAGTAATGATAAATTTCTAAATACATTGCCATATTTATTTTTGACTTAGTTCTTATTTCAAGTGTGTAAAGTATGATTTCATTAGTCTTCACTGATTCATAGGAAATGTGATTTGGACTGCATCTTTTTATTAATGAAAGGACAAATAAGAATAAAGATATAGATTGTGATGAAGTTTAGAAATATGTTTGCTTCATCTAATAGTAGTTGTGATGCAAATTGCTACAAGATTGGCAAGTCTAAGATGTGTTGTGTATTGCTTGTAATACAAACCATGCCTAATGAAAAAAATGATGTAAACAAAAGCTGTATTTTTGAGACTTAGTATTCTTGTCTATCCTTACAAGCAGGGCTTCTTGTTATAAACTAATGAATTAACTTAGATATTAAAAAAAATATGTTACTCTATAATAAAGATATGGATATATTATTCAAAGAGTAAGAACAAGGGAAGAACAGGTATTTAATCTTTTTTGTTTCTTCTGATATTATGCGGGTTAAAAGTTAAATTTAGTTACAATATTTTCCCAAGGTGTTTCACAAACCAAAAGTAAGAAATCCCTGCCTGCTCCAGTGACCTTTAATAGTCCAAACCAGCTGTTTGATAGGCCGTAGGAATTTGATATTAGTATTTTGGACACCACACATGCATCCTGGGGGTAAAGTTTGTAATGGGAGAAATGTTTAAATTGGCACAGAGTCAAGGCTGAAACTTTCTTAGTAATTATAAAATACATTCATTTTCATAGTTTGGCATTTATGACAAATGACTGCTTAAAGGAAAACACATATGAACCTGGAAAAAAATTGGAAAGATAAATCCAACAAAACCAGTTTCAATTTTCAGTACCCAGGTAGAACATATTCAAAGCAAAACTGTCATATTGAGGAAAAAAGGCACAAGCCAAAAGAGAAATAAATAAAAATTCTTTCCTCTTTTTTCCATGCAACAGTGACTATACTTCCTATTTGTTCAAATCTTCACATAGTACAGACAAATACAGCCTTTAATACAACAGTCTTTTCACATTAAGGTTCTGAACAGGGAATTATCCTCCCACTCTAGCTTCTAATTTCCTCTTCCTGCCCCATATATAAAACAGCTGGGTGCGGTTGTCTGATGAGACCAGCTGCCTTGTTCTCCAAAGCTATTTTACCCCTTCCTGTCTGGTGCATGAGCTCTGCTCAGTTGAGGGGAAGAGGAGAGTGGTGAGTAATTCTGGTCTGTTTTTTCCATGTTTGTTTTAATATATATGTTTCTAAACCCTGAGAAATCAAATGAGTACTGTATTTGTTCCATTAGAAAACTCAAAAAGAAAATGAAGTAAGGAAGGAGTAGCACCTCAAAAGATGCTTAAAGAGAAGGCCCAGAGCTAAATCTAGAAGAAGAATTTTTGTGCTTTGCTTTTGAATGAGGCAGGGCTACTTCAGTTAGATGAAGCAATAAGGATTTTCAGCCAAGTTACAAAAGGATGGGAGCTGTGGGGAGTTTCAGCTGAGAAAATTAGACCTGGTCTGAATGCAAAAGACTAGAGAGCTCGAGACAATGAGAGTCTTCTCAAATTTATAACACAAGAAGGCTAGTAATCATGAAGTTTAGTTCATCGTGGTGGACATCAAGAGATGGGTAGGAGGTGCTTAAAATGGAGGAAGGAGGAAGAATACCCTGAAGTTGTGCTGGGCTTCAGCTGATGGTTCTGTATCCATTCGGTTTCAGTGATGCTGACAGAGATTGCTGCTGTGAACCTGGAGAGTCAACAAACAAGTCTCTAGTCTTGAAATTAGGCCAAAATAATCTAAAGGATAACATTTGGTGTGGTACAAAGCTGAAGTCCCACAGGAACTGGAGGAAAGAAGGAGGGTCCTTCTAAAGGATCAGTGGAAGAAAGAAAGTACTTAAGATATGATGGTGTCATTGAAATTAAGAGAGTGTGAGGATGTAAATATTTATTTGAACATATGCACTGGAGAGTGTTAAAAATAATGATATGTGGAAGGAACGAAAATTGAATAAATTATTGTGAGATTTGTCTAGGAAACAATCTCTCGAAACTCTAATGACAGCATATTTATTGACATGTGAGGAGGAAAGTCACATTATAGAGCATCTTGGCTGGAGGTGATGTGGGGGGGAGGGGAAACTATATAAGGGTAGTGACATCACAGAACCAGCCAAGAGATGAAAGAAGTCGATTGCCATATTTTTGTGTGATTGGATTTTGTGTATGTGTTTCAGGAGGAAGCATTTGTTCTGTATTTCCATTTTAAAAGAAAAGAGTAAAAAAGAATGCAGCAGGGCCTGAGGGGGAGGTTCAGGAGGTGATCAGGGACAGGCTGGAGGAAAAAAGCTGAGAAATTTGCGCACCTGCAGTAGAGACCATATGGAAGAGATGTGGGGGTAGTTGCTGACAGCAAAGGTAAACTGATGAGAGATCAAGTCATGCTCTGTTAAACTGCTTTTGAGAGATTGCCACAGCCTTGTGCAGTGAAAAGGAAAGTAGAGGAAGGCAAAGAAGATTGGTATCACTAAAAACTGCAGTCCAGAGACTTCTTTGTGTGGGGAGAGGTGATCTGCTGGGGTGAGACTAAAAGAGGGAAGAATAGGTTTCTGACGGGGAAAGTCATTCCAGGTTTTTGCCAGATACATTCTTGAGCCCAAGAGCAGGGGTGGAGGAAGCAGATGTTTGAGGGACTTGGCAATGCGGACAAAAATGTTGAAGTAAATGAAGATCTAGCAGAGGGGGAAGGAGCAATGGAGGGAGGTGCTTGAGAGCAGATGTAGAGTTTCTGCCCTTTGCTAAAACTAGGCAGGTCCTGCCCTTGAGAAATGTGAATGAGTAAATAATAAGAATGCGTCCAAATAGAATGTAACCTAGCAGCATCTGCCTGGAAAAATAATTGGAATCAGAAGGGTAATTTTAAACTGTCAGTGCAATTCTTTACATCAGCAGGAAGAGCCATGTTGGGGTGTGTGGGGAGAGGAGAAATCCTGAGAACACTGATTCATTCCTGTGCTTCCCAGATTCCCATTACCTGAGGTTGAAAAGGGGACACAGACAAGAGTAGGAATCCCTGGCAGACAAGGCAGAAGGTGGAACAGAATGGTCACTTAAAGTTATTGTTGTTTTTTTAAAGCCCATAGAAAGCATCTGGTTTTCCTGGGGAAAAAAATAGTCTGGTTTTCTTGCACCTAGTGGAACCTCCAACAGAGACAGGGTGCCCTAGATGTGGGAAAAGCTAAATAAACAGGGTTGCAGTTGATTTTCCTTTTTCCCCTCTGATTTTGTAAATAATGGTCTCCAAGGACATCACATAACTTCACTTTTTTTTTTTTCTGTTTCACAATATGATAGTATTTCTTAGCATTGTGTTTCCCATCAAACATGGATTCCCATTTTATGACCTCTCCCTCATTTTATTAAGTGAAACGTGACTTGGAAAGAGTTTTAAGCAGAAAAGCTAGTTCTGTCAAACACATCTGTAGACATTCATCTCTTCTTTGCCAAGAGAATTTCTTCTGTGAATGCTGCATCTGGGAGTCAAGTGCAGTGGTAAGGCAGGATATTCTCAGTACCTGCTTATGTAGGTATAAAATATGATAAGCTCTGCCACGTGTGACAAATGCCACATGACCCAAAAACTATTCACATAAGCCCATGCAGAAGCAAAGCAGGATCAAAACAAACAGCTTAAAAACCAACATAATTGGACATGAAAACACCATCAGGAAGCATGACAATGAGTCCACTGTCATTTCATGCAACACA
This sequence comes from Muscicapa striata striata, assembly GCA_030060385.1. Lineage (NCBI taxonomy): Eukaryota > Metazoa > Chordata > Aves > Passeriformes > Muscicapidae > Muscicapa > Muscicapa striata. Next base: position 653,572 of record JAREIS010000056.1, on the reverse strand, counting down.
GAAGTGGCACCTTATTCCTTAGGTTGCTGGATATTAATCAAACATAGAGCCACCCTTGAAAGGATACTGCTGTCAAAGGAGAGAAGCCTTTTGTATATTCACTTTGTATTCTTTAAGAACTGCAGCCCAAAGTAATGAATGGCATCTTAGACCATTTTTCACATGAGGAGCCAGTGTGTCACACAAGATTTCTTCTTCCATACCATACTGTCCTTTCATGTTACACTGCTTGTTTTTCAGTATCAGGATATCCTTTATTAAATGGCTTTTTGGTTGTTGGGTTTTTTTAAGATTCCTTTTTGGTAAAAGAATGTCTTTGCTGAGATCCGCTGCTCTTAGCATTTTGTATTACAGAAGCAGCTCTTATAGCTATGTACACATTTTAAATTCCCCATCTTCTCCTTTTGACTTTGCCCTGTGGTTTCCCTAGACATGTGACAATTCCTGACAGGTCATAGTGAAGCTGAGGGGGAAAAAATCCTGGTTTGAAAACCCTTGAAAGGCATTCAACCAAGTATCAAGGTCAGAGCAGAACAGTGTCTGTTCTATTGGTCTGTTCTGGTGGCTGTGATCTGTAAAAAACAAAGATAGGGCAGAACCAAAATATTTGTTATTATTCTAGTTCTCAAATGCTTAAGCTGTTATGAAGCATGTTTTTGCAAACTCCTTTTCATTCCTCACCACCCTGCTCTCCAGTGTCTGTGCTGTCCTTCCTCAGTCCCCATCCCTCCAGTTGTAAGAAGGCTGGAAGCTTACATGGTGGAGTGGTGGCTACTGGCGTTGGATGGAGCCCGGCGGTGCGTGGGCTGGGCTGTGCATTCCCGTGGAGATCAGCTGTACAACACCACTGCAGAGGGTTCAGGGAGCAGCTGCTGCAGCTGTGGGCCACAGCCTTGCCTGACCATGGCAGGCACGGGGAGCTGCTGCAGCCTGTGCCCTGCTTTAGCCTGGGGAATTCAGGCAGTCTTTCCAATCAGTTTGTGTGCTAGGGAAGGATGACAGCATGGGTTAGACTTCACATACAGCCACGCCTGGGCTGCCTCGGAGTCCTCCCTACTTACATGTTTTTCCCAGGGTATGGCTTCTTCAGTGGGGAACTGCCCTAAGGAGATGTATGGCCTGATGTTTAGCAGGGTGGCGGGCAAGCCTGTGGAGTCTGCTAAAACATTTGTGGGAGTCTGGAAGCACTTTAGAGGCTGATAGATAAGAAGTTAGAAACATCTGAAGTTTTGAGGACGAAAAGATTTATGGTGACTATGAAGAGCAGGAAATCAAAACTGTTAAGAAATCAGCTTCAGGTCATCATAAAGTTTTGATCCCTAGTTTCACATTAAGGAACAGAATACTAGTAGAAAATCTTGCCTGTGGTAATAAATAAAATTAAGAATTAACTACTATATACTGCTTTTCATCTATAGATTGTGGTGATAAGAAGAACACAGTGAAAGTCTAATTTATTGCAGAGAAATAGTTGACTGTTAAACATTTCTTTTTGTGGGACTGTAAATTCTACCTGTTGACATGAGCTCAATCTTAGCTGCTTTCTGGACTGGATTGCTTTATTGTTTAGAATTAACTCCATACAGACGTTTTGAAGAGTTATTGTTTCTTGTAAGTGTATTATGAAAAGGAGAAATCCCGAAGGAGAGAAAGAAACAAATTGACAAGAGACTTTGGCACTAATTTTATCCATGGCTATGTTTATTGTTATACAAATCAATTAGGACCATATTTTGTGAATCTTAATTGAGGAAAACTGCCCATTTTTTGCCTGCAAAACTTGGTCCTCCAATGTGTAGTTTTTTAATTGCATAATTTGTCTACAAGGAGAGACACTTTTTTTAGTCTACGCTGAAAAATATAAGATCGTGTTGCAGCAAGTACCTACTGTACATCTTTTTAATATAAGTAATAAGATTCTGAAGTTCTTGTTGAAACAAAATGCTAGTGAGTTTTGGATTATTTAAGGGCTTTGGAATTTGCCCTATATTTACCCATAGATCATGACCTTAACTCTGCAGAATTACTGATCCTTTGTTTTTGTTGTCCAAGTTGAGCATTCAGCATGACCCCTTGGGGTGGGTTCATGCAATGAAGAGCAGATTTGGAAATGAGGTTATTTACAGTTCTCCAAAATTGGTTACCCAAATCATTGGTTAGAGTTGCGATGTATGTTTATAAATCTGTTGCCAAATGTGATGCATGGGTCTAAGATGCTACTAAGAATTACTGCAAGCATGAAGACTCATAAGACTAGGACAATGTCTTTATGAAATCCAAAGGATATCCTTTGGTGTGGGTTGGTTTGCTTGAACAATTAATAGGGATGTGTGTCCCAAAACATGGCTGGAAGCTAAACTTGGAAGCAGGCCCAAACCCACATGTTTCGATGTGTCCTGGTTTCATCTGGGGTAGAGTTAATTTCTTCTTCTCTGGTGGTTCACTGGATCATAGAAAATACACTGGTGACCCTTAGGAGTAGAATCTTTTTAGAGAACTGTGAGGAAAAAGGCAGAGGAAAGAATGATTCAAATCCTTTATTTAATTGATTGGTATATTTTTCTGCTTTCTCTCTCATATCTGATAAGACTCATATGAAGTCTACATCGTTTTTAATTTTGGATACTGACTGGTGACAAGGCTTACTTATTGTGGCTGTGAACCAAAGCCAAAGATGGTTGTGGAAAGTTTGGACACAAATGTAAACCTTGAAGCCCTGAGTCATCATTAGGTGGGCTAAAGGTGTGTTAATTTGTACAAGTAGGACTTTATTTATTAGATCAAGGAATTTCCCCTGGAACTTAGTGACGTCCTCCTGGCAACCAAAATGATTGGGCTGTTGAAAAGGAAAAAGCACGTATTTATTGCTGTCTGAAAGGGATGATGATGGCAAGGATCTCATGGGCAAAAAGGTTTATCCTAGCACAGGAGGAGAGCTTCAGGAGGAGATGCTGCTTTGGCAGCCTCTTTAGGGGAGGGAATTAAGGGAAACTTCTAAAAATAGTAAAATATGATCGTCCAGGACTGGCTTTTGTTACCATCACCCACTTGAGTTCTGCTTTCAAGATTTATTATATCACTCTTAAATCTCTTGGAGTCATTACAATCTTGCCTTTCATCTAGTCTGTATATAAATAATTGATCATCATAAGGATTGAAAACTGTGGAAATGAAGACAGCTTAACACAGATATTCTTTATGACATCAATTACAGGGGGAATCATTTGATGAGAACAGAGAATATTTCAAACGGTACAATAATGCTAGCTCCTAAAATTACTTTGTGTTTGAAATAAGATGTGTACACTGATTGGTTCTGTTGCCAGTTTATGGAGAAAGTATATTATGGTTCAATGAAAAAGATGGTTAATTATCTGCACACAGGGCTTGCTTCACCCCTCCCCTACTTCTCTTACACTCATGTAATTCTGTTGAAGTCAGCTGTGTACAAATGGTGTAATGCAGTGGTGAATCAGGCCTATATTTTGTAAGTAATTTATTGCAAGCATTTGTAGTACTGAGAGAGGAAACGTTCAGGCATTGTTCAGTGCTGAGTTTAAACACCCTGAGTGTGTGTTCTGTTGGCAGCAGTCACGTGTGCTGGGCCAGGGGTGACATAAGGTTAGACACTGAGCTCTGTGACAGTAGCTGAGCACACTTATTGTACTAAAACCTGGTAAGATGCTAAAATACTGTAAATAGCATGATTAAGTGTGATGAAAGGAAGCCAAAGGTCAAGTGATTTTTTTTTTTTTTTTTTTTTAAAGGTATTTAATATAGTGTTGACCAGTGAATTTATGTATTTGGCTTGACTGGAGAGGACACTTCCTCTCCCTCTTGTTGGCTGTCATTTTGTGTTGTTCCACTGTTCATCTGTGTGTAGGTAGTTTGGACTTAAATTCAGCCTGAAAGGAGGTGTAGGAGTATTCATGTTGTTCTAGGATGTGTGTAATGGTTCCTGGAGGACTTGTCTCCTCCTGTGCCTTTGGCTGTTTAGGAGCATGTACAGAGCAGTAAAGCAATCTTATTTAATCTGTCTGTGGAAAGAATGTCATGCTGAAAAACACCCACTGTACTTTAGTCTGTGTGAGCAAGTGATAGAAACATCATTGTTATAAATTCTGAAAAATTAATCTGAAATGTTTCATTTTATATGAGCCACTTCTAGAACTAGACAACATCAAACAGAAGTACTTCATGTAATGATTTGGGTGGACAGTCCCAGGAAATTGTAGGGATTGAGTTGTGAAAGCAGAGCTAAATGGTGAACTTGAATTCCTGTGCATTTGTAGACACTGAAGAAGGTCCCAATTAGCATGAGTGAGAAAGGCAATATTAGCTGTGGGTATGTCTTGTGTTTTTCAGGAACAATAATTCTAATTTGAATTAAGATGTCTCTGTTCCATTACTCTCTAATGTAAATTCTTTTGCAATAGAGTTGATACGATTATATGTTGTAACTGCAAAGTTTTGTGAACTGGAATGTGAGAGATTCAAAAAAAACTTTCATTCTTGATGATAAGTGAGTATTATCATTTGTCCAGGATTTAGTTCAGCAAAATACTGAAGTGTGTGCTTTGCAATCGGGTCTTTAGACTAAAGCATTTCAATACCAGTTTTCCACAGGCACTGCATGAATAATCCACATATGGATTGTGATGGCTGATCTTTCTGTCCTTTAACTCTTGACAAATTCCTACAGCATGCCCTAATAGTTCCATTCCTTGCTGTTACTTGTTAATTTTAGGGCAGACCTCAGTAGCTCACAGTATTTATGCATCCATCAGTCAGTGGGTACAAAACATTTGCTTTGCAAGCAGAACTGTATGGGGATATGGGAACAGCACTTGGATGTCTAGGATGGTTAAGGAGTCTGAAGGAGATGTTTGATTTTAGTATGAGATATTTTGGAGTCATGTAATATTTTATGGTATTGTCTTTGACAAAGTACTTATTTTCTCTCTCATAACAAGTATGCACCAGATACAGAATTTCATCAGACCTCTGCTTCCAGACAGAGTTTTGAAAGGCCTTGCAAGTCCATTGCCTCTCCCAGTTTAAAGTGATGCTTGTGAGGCCAGAGAAGAATATATTGACCTTACTGAGAGATAGGAACAATGACTACCACTAAATGTGAGTAGGTTCAGCTCAGAAGCCTTGAGTGCTTGCTAGCATTTAGTTCCTTCATGAAGTATTATGTATTCTGGATTTTTTACTAGAATTCTTCTATGTCTACTTCTTTCATTCATGTCTTAGTGGAGATCACATCTAGCAACAGCTGAAAGAGCACAAGTACTCTTATTGACCCTGTCAGTTATGCTTGTGTCAAATCTCATCTCTTAATATCATTGGGTTGTTTTTGCAGAAGCTTTTGGGACCTTGTTACAAATATCATTTCAGGGGAAAAGCCCCACGACCTAGTGTGAACAGTGAAGCATGCATCTAGCCAGGCATGGCTAAAGAGAAGATGTGCTGTCAAGATAGTAAGTTACAAGGGTCATCCAGGGGATCAGGGTTGCAGAAGATAATGGAACTTTTTAGGGCAAAGAAGTTCAGAGACAAGACTGTGACATTTTGAATATCACTTTTTGGAGCATTTTTCAGACAAGACGTACACAAATGACAATCTAAATGAATGCTCAGATTTTTGTATTTAGGTAGAACTTAATTGCAATTATCTATCTTTATATAAAATTGCATCTGATTAACAATAGGGTTTCATTTTCAAGAGTTTGATTGCTTTGAGTTAATGGGAACCACAAAGTGTAATACAATATCTTGTTGATTTAGACAGTAGCTTATTTTCTGTATTTCGTCATTTGACAGACACAGGTTTGAAGAACAGATGTGCAGATGTTAGCCTGGTGTGTAGTGTGCCCAGAGGGAGAAGTGTAGGTCAGGGATGAATTTTAAAACTGATTTCTTTCTAAAGGGTGGGATATAATAGTGCCTTTAATCATTACCTCTCTGAAATGTCTACATGACATCTCCATAATATCAAAAGGAACCTGTGCCTAAGAAGTAAATGTAAAATCTAGTCCAACTGCTGAAAGATGAAATTTTTGTTTGCTATTTTGGAAGATGTTCCAAGTTGTTTTCCATTGAAAATCCTAGCAATGCTTTCTTCTGGGAAAACAAGGAGAACACTTAAAGTTGTCATTGCAGTTAACTGAGTTCTGAAGCTCAAGTTAAAGGTGAGGAAGCTGCACCATGACCAATTGGATATGAATAGTGGTGGACATTCCTATTCTAAGGACATATACAAGAAGAAGTTTGAAGGTATGAGGCAGAGTTTGTCTGTACAAATTCAAGGACAGCTTGCATCTGATGACACTAAGTGCTGAGCCTTTTCAGCAATTCTGTTAAGCAACTAAATCTGTGAAAATGCAGCCTTTAAAATTCCTGTAGTCATTTCACACCCTGATTCTGTATGCACGTTATGAAACACAGGATTATATTATCAACTTCTGTGGTGCATGTGAGCCCAAATGAGACTGGGGCACTTCTTAGGTGCTACTTTCTCTGCAGGAGAATAGCTTGAGTGGCCCCAGATTTCCATGTGCTGTGACTGTATTGGCTGTGTAGGTTCTTTGCTACAGCCTCTATTTTTGTCTCCCTCATCTGTATTTAAAAAGTGGGAGGGTGATCATGGATATTGCTCAGTTTAGATGTGATTTAGACTGAATGTATTAGTGTATTTAAGGCTCTTGGAAAGCCTGTGCAGGTATAAACCTTGACACTGTTACAGCATTTATTGAGAGCTCCTGTAGTTGAACAGTGTAATTCTGTCAACAGCCTTTGCATTTTGAAAGTTGTGACCCATCAATAAATTCTTACATGAACTTCATTCAGGAAAATATTTAGAAGTCTGATTGAACTCCCAGACCCCTTGGGCTAATAAGAACTTTCACTTCAGCCTGCTCTTACAGCCCAGATTGTCTAGATATCCACATAAAAATACTAATACGCCTGTAAAGAGGAAAGCTGGAGCACCTCCACAGCAGAACTTTTGGAATAGCTCTGCTTGCTTCAGTTCCTTTCCTATTAAAATCATTGGAAAAATCTGTTCTTGACTTTAAGAGGAGCAAGGTTAAACTAGCACAGTGTGTTTTGAAAATTCCAAACTAGTAATTTAATCTTCAGATTTAACCATAGTGGCCCTTGCAAATTTTTTTTTCCAAAGCTGCACTCAAAATAAATGATGTGTTAGTCCCTAATAAATGGTCCTTAGTAAAAGCATGTATTATGCCTCCTTTGAACAGTCATTTATTTCTTATGGTGGGTTTCAGATTCAGCTGCCTTCCAGCATGCTGTTCCAACACTTTCTCCCTTCTAGGAGTTTGTATAAACCCTGCAACTTGCTGTGTTTCTGTACAGCAGCACATGTGCATCTGTGCATAACAACGTGAAGAGGATAACCTCAGACTTATTAGCATGGTTGTCTTCGGGTTGAAAAATACTTTCTGGAGGTTCATTTCTTAGAATCAGCTTCCTGATTTCTTTCTTATTAAATCATGTAGTGTTTATGAAATGAAAAGACTCTCAGTCTGTCAGTCAGAACTCTAAAGCCTTTCGCAGACCATAAATTCACATTCCAGTAGTTATAAATAGAAAACACAATTGCAGTGGTTATAAAATTCTCTGATGATTGTTTGTTGTAGTGCACCAACAAATCACAAAAAGAGATGGTTGGAATACTGTTGTCAACATCTTTTTGCACAGAATTTCCCTTGAGCCAATAAGTGAGCTTGTGCTGATGATTTGTAGTATCTGTTATCACCTTTCATCAGACTCTGAGGAGAAAAGAAATACAGGATATTCCAGATGGGAGTCTGGTGCATGTGCACTGAGGAATCTGTTTGTTTCCTCTGATTGTTAGTGAAGGACAGTGGGGGTGCTGCTTGTTGCATTATTTTTTGTACTAATGACCATATCCAAGTGACTTCTGTTAATATCCTGTAATTTACAATCTCTTTAGGATGCAGTTATTCATCTTTTTGGTAATTTTGGCTGCTGTTGAACACTTCACAACACTGCAGATTAGAAGCTGCAGATATTGCTCTTCAGGAACTACATTTCCTTTTTAACAGTGGTTGAATGTTCCCTCACTTTTCCTTTATGCTTTTACTTATTACTCTTAGAATCAGTTTCACTAGGTCACTTACTTCTGCAATGCCCTGGCTAGTCAATGCTCATACAATTTTCTGGACATGTTTCCTGTGTTTCTGGACCCTTTATTTAAAACAGAAGTATTTGATGTTGAGAATTAAATCTACAGCGCAGTAAAGGGTTTTTTCCTCTATAACTGCTGCTGTGGAATGGTATATACCATTTTGGTTTGGAATATTCCCTCATGAATCACTCGTGCTTCTGTCATTCATCAGTCACAGAACACCTGTAGCCAAGTGGCTGGAGCAAGGGCATTGGAAAGATGGAAATGACACAGCCAGTCATAGGATGGACTGTTTCACTAAGAAATTAAAAACAACACACCACCAGCTGAGATGCAAAAGTTCATGAAAAAGAAATGCCTGACTGCAGGAAACCAGTGGTGAGTCCAGTGTGCTTTGCCTCCAGCAGAGGCAGTAGGGGAGGCTTTTAGGGATCACATGCAAACTTGGCCACTTGGTGGTCTCTTCTCGTACTCTGTCAGCATCACAGCTGGTGTATTGCAGATATGAGGGGCCATATACCTGCATGGTCTTATTGGTGTTCATGGACACATTTCCCATTAGCTTACCTCATTCTCATGTGAAATTGTTGATACTATCTGTTGGTGCTAACAGCTGCCTGTGGCAGCAAGTTTCAGAGGTTCACTACTCACTGCAAAAAGAACTTTCACTCTGATTAAATCAGTCTGCTATTAGTATCAGTTTCATAGAGTTTCGTCTACTACTTTTTCAAGTATTGCAGGATTTTTATTCAGTTTGGTTCTGCTTGCAATTCAGCTTTTCAGTTTTTTCTGGTATAGTAAACTGATGATACCTCCTTTTTAAGCACTGTTTTCAACAGAAGGGTCCTAGACTATGCAGTGTAGAAGATGGCTGCTCTATCCCCCACAATGATTTTAATTGGTCTTCTGAAGTAGTGTTGAACTTCATTGCAAATTTAAAAGAAAATTTTAAAGAAAATTCTTACCCTTGTGCTACAACTAGTATGTCAAGCTTAAGAATCTCCTGAACCACCTCAGCAGTAAAAGTGGAAACAAATAGTTCCCTAAGTGTCTGCAGTGGTATTATCATCCTTTTTATGCCTTTGTAATCAAGTTGTCCCACTAATCACAAGATAGCTTCCTGCTTTTGATGTGTTCAAAGAATGTTTTACTATCAGTCCAAGCGTCATTTGCAGGTTGGTCTTCACGTTCTTATTTAGCCCTCCGTATTTCCTGTTTACATTTGAGCTGCTTTATCTTATGGGATTTTTCTGTGATCACTTCAGAAAACTTTCTGGTGATTTTGTTGTTTTGGATTTGTTGTGGCTTTTTTTTAAATGCTGATCTTCTACCTTTGAAAGATTCCTTTGCTTTCCAATTGAGCCATCTGTGCAGAGGGGGTTTGGACTGCTTTGTTTTCTTCTTGTTCTGTGTCACACACACCTAAACTTCTAGTACAGTGCATTTCATTCTGTAGGCTTTATGCAGACCTCTTGGCTTTTGAAATAACCCTTTGATTTTTTTGGAAAGGAAAGGGGATATTGGGTTTTTCTTTTTTATAATTGCTAATTTTTAAGAAGCCTTTCTTTTTTTCCTTGAAATTGAATAGTCACAAACTAGATGTATTCAGCCTTCTCTCTTTTTCTCGTTTTTAAGCTGGAGTGTGTGCACTGCTGCACAGGAATCACTGATTCAGGAATGTTTAGTTAGTTATTGGCCAGCCTGTCTTACCTGGTGTGAGTAGCAGGCTTGAGGGAAAGAAACATTCAAGGGATCTCTGCAGAAAGTCAGATTTACCACTGTCAGAGGATACTGAGAAGAAAAGTGTCATTTCCTAAAAAACTATTTTCAAAGAAAAGAAAGGGGAATTGTCTTCATTTTGTGTAGGAAAAGGTGCTATCTTCGTAATGTTTTGGCAAGTCTCTTCAAGGCAGATGAAGAAAATAGTCAGGGCGTAAAACTGGACATTCTTTGAGAAAAAATACAACATCACTTGGAATGAAAATGTATTTTCATTACTAACATGGGATATTTTTTATTTACTTTGAAAACTTATGTTCCTTACCCATACTGGAAGCATAGAACACAAAATCTCTGAAGAGTTTTAAAAGCAATGCAAATGTTTTCAGATTTTCATTAGAGGATAGTCTCTGCAGACAAAAGGGCTTTCAAAACATAAAAAGCAAACTGAGTTTGACAGGTGAAAGATATTCCCTGTGGGTCATTTATGCTCCTGTCTGCAGAGTTGATAGAGTAAATATGCAGCAACAAGGAACATTTTTATTCCCTGTCTGGCATTTGCTGGTTGGTATTTTTAACTTAAGGCAGATACAGTCTGATAATGTAGCTTGCAGAGCTTGGTGGAATTCATCAAATATGGAAATGACTTTGATAAATACACCTTGCTGCATCTTCAGTTTTTAACAGCAAGATTTTAAGTTGCAAGAACTTGTGCATGGACTTCTGGGAGGATGTTAAATCACCACTGAGGCTCTGGGTAAGCAGTCTGTTCCTGGGGTGGAGCTAAAATCATTTAACCATGAAGTGTGCCTGAAAAGTTCATGAAGACTCTTTAGATAAGGTGGCAGGAGATTCAAATTCAGAAGCATTTTGACATGCTTTTTCAGCTTAAGCAGATCATTTCCATGGGTACTGGATCCATGTCAAGCCATGCAAGGAGTTGTCCCAATTAAGGGCCAGCAGACTGGGGGACAGCTTGGTGGGTGGCAGGGCACAGATGTGGTCCCTGAGTTCTGGGACACATCAAATGGAACTTTCCATTTCTCCCCATCATGGACTGTTTGATTGTTCATACATAGACATCACAGAGACCCCAGTTTGTGATAGAGAATCTAAGTTGTCTTATGCTTTCTCTAACCAAATGAAATTCAGTGCATGTTATTAGTCATGTTATTAGATCTTTAAACATAGTGATTACATTTTTTTTTTAAGTGAGAAGTCAGAGTAGCCAATAATGTGTGCTTGCTTTTTTAATAATAATTTTTGTGAAGTTGGAGTTGTATTTGCCATGTTTTGTGATCATGTTAATCATGTTTAGGTGAAGAAGTGAAAGATAATGCCAGAAACTGAAGGGAAAATGTTGCTGCCATGCCACAGGCTGTAAAGAATTTGGGTTTTGAACAGCTCTGTAGTAACACATTGCACATGTCCTGTGTGGGTTGATGTTTGTGCTAAAACCTTTCACTTTTTGAGAATATTTTCATGGATTTACAGCAATTACTCAACTATTTACAAGGCACAAAATGTGACCCCCATTAATCACAACCAATCAAATCCAGCATGTTCAGTCATAAATATTTCAGTCACTGTTTTCACGACTTTCATCTTTATTCATATTTTCCAAGCTAGTCATGATTCATAAATTGATATTTACGACTACCATGTGCTGATATCTGAGAGCTTGGGGGTTTTGTTTTGGTTTGGGTTTTTTTAATAGACATTTGGTTTAACTATGTATGTAGCCTGGAGAGATGAGCTACTCTAAGGTAGAATTGCTGTCTTTCCATGAAATTAATATTCACACTAGTAGCAGGACTGACAGCTTCTGGAGATAGATTATAGTCTGTGGGAGAGGGAAGTGTGTGGCAGAGGGAGCTTGCAGTGTGTTAGTGTACCTTGGCTCTGTTTTCAGGGTTGAGGGAAATGCATTTTCTTCAGGTGACTCACACTTAGCCACCTCAGACTGCCTGCAGGCAGTGAGGAGTGTGCTGCAGTTTGTAACTCTTTGAAGTAGTTTGCTGAAGAACAACTGAGTCCTCACTCCTGATGCTTTTCTCTGTAGCAGCTGTTAAGGTACAGTAGGAACTTTGATCACAACTAGTGAATTTGTCACTGCAAGCTGCTGCTGGCTCCACTGGTGGTGTGAGGTCTGCATGGCACTAAACAACAGAGACATGCTGTGCTCTGGTGTGTACTTGAAGAAGGGCCATTAAGAGCTGAAATGTCAACAGTGACCCCATGTATCTGTAATAAATGTGAGCTTTGTAATTAGTAGCAAGCTGTCTCAGAGGGCTGCAGATAGTTACTAAGATTAATTTTCATTATGGTGTTCCCAAAGTTCTTCTATGATATAAGGCAACCAGTTAACATTGTCAGGAGAGACTATCAAGTTGCAGCATGTGTCGTTTGATGACAGAGCCAGGCTCCAAGTATCTTGTGGCACCAACTGTCTTTCCATATGTTTTTCTGGAGCTTACCACACCCTAGGAGAGCAAGCAGAATACCTGTAGAGTCACACCTTCATTGTGAGTATGTGTCCCTTTGTTCCTTTGCTTCATTATGCATCAAACCTGTGTAGTAAACAATACTTACAGGGTAAAATAATACCAATTTATGTGAATATGGATATCTGTGTAACATATATTGATATATATTAATTTTAAGTGCTGTAGTTGTCAGGGAGTCAGTGAACACCAGCCTGCAAAAAAAAAAAAAAAAAAAAAAAACACATTGGGGAGCTCCTGTGCCTGTCTGCTTCAGGCTTTCCTCCTGCCTGTGGAAGGCAAGTGGCCCTGGGCTCGTGTAAAGAAGCCTCAGACAAAAGTAACTGACACTGGAGCACACTTTAACCAAAAAGACATTTCAAAAGGCATCCTAAAGCATGTCTAGACTGGAGTTTGCAGTTGAAAGGAAAAACTATTATCCTTTGGCTTGAAAAGTGACCCAGGGCTTTAGGCATGAGTGATTTTTGATAAATGGCCTGGTCGCCCTCTCCCTGGTGTGGGAGGCAATTGGTTTCCACTGTAAACCTGGACTAGAGGCAATTTCCTTCGTCATGTTGGTAGCAAAGGTAGCACAGACTAATGCAACAGAAAAGAAGGAGCTTTTGAAAGTTTATTCCTTGTCTATTAGTAGAAAGAATCTCAAATAACAATATACACCTTCAAACTTTGAATACATTTGCTAACATCAGGGATCTTTTTTCTCCTATTTTATGAAGTAGCTGTGTTTTTATGGGATACATATTAGCATGATTTTTAGTATGTTATAAATGTGACATTGATATTGCATATGAACTGTTTTGGTCAAGAGCCATGTTAACTGCCCCATCAATTACACTTCTAAGTACCTGTCACATTTAAAAAATGTGGCTCTGGGCCCCTTAGGGTATTTCATTCTTTTAGGCAAAGAGTTTTTTGTTTTCACTCACTACTTTTGATCTCCTTATTCTGGAAATATTTTTGCTTGCGTCTCATTTTTGGGGGGTTGGGGTTTGAGTTTTTAATGGGGAGTATCTTTTGTGTGGGAAGCATTGTGAGATCCAAAACTCATTGGGATGCTTAAAGAGGCCATTTAGAATTTCTTATGGATGGGCTACTATTGTGAAGGCAGCATTTAATGTGTTAGGGTCACAAAGTTGCAAAGGTAATTGCTTTTATATCTTATTCTGTATGTTTAAAAATGCATACCATACTGTGCAGTGTTTCTGTTAGCAAATAATGCCATTTCAGCCATGGCCAGGTATATATTTGCATATAATTCTCCCTTAGTATATTTTTATACAGAACTACTTTCAAGGGCCTATGACAAAGTGTCTATGCCACTTCAGAACACACAGGTGCTTAATTCTGTATGTTCAGTAGAGCAAACATTATTGAAATGAATGTGGTGGAACACAGCTGGAGTTAAATGAACTATTGTTCTCACAGGGTAGGCTAGATTAAAAACCACGAAAAAGTTAAAAATTCTGTGTTTTTAATAGCTCCAGCTACGAGCCTGTATTGAGACAAGCAGCTGGCAAGCATATGACATTTTTTTCCCCGCTACAGATCTAAAAATGAATTTCGTGTTCACCCAGCCTTGTCTTTCTAAGGGTGCCTTCTGGCACGTCATTCCTGAAGGAAGTGGTTCATCTGGGAAGGTTGTTGGGGGCTGGGAAGGCACCAGTCCTAGTGCCTAGGCAGTGCCCAGGGACTGGGAGCAAAACACCCCCAGGGAAAGCTCAGCTTGTACCCAGGCTCTAATGGACAGGTGTGAGGACAGAAACCTGGCCAGGGTTCTCTGCAGTGCTGCTAAATGTTCTTTCCCTCTCAGATAAGCTACCAGCACATGGGGGAAAAGCTCAGTGCTTCCTTTTCTGCTTGTGCTGCTGCACTATGATACTCCAGGACCTTCCAGCTGTATGAGAACCTCATGTAGTTCTGAGAGCCTCTGTGTAACATTACTTGGCTTTATTATGTTTGGCTGTTGGTGAGAGTCAGACGAAAATTATTTCCAGATTACAATAAAGCAACTTCAAACATAATAAGTGTTGTTAGATCATTGACCGTATTAAAATAAAATTTTAAAAGGCTGTACATCAAGGCTCAGAGAACTGTTTAAAGAAGAAAAAATGTGTAGTATTATTGCCCTAAACATACTGCTGAACCTTGGGAAAAGATTTGTGCCGCATTTTTTGTGACAGTAACATCACAGAGGATATAAACCAGTCATTGGCACTCTCTCAAGAAACACATCCCTGTAATTCATTATAACAATACCACTGTGATATTTGTTCATAATATTTATGAAAGTTAGGCTATGAAAACAGTGTGCACTGGCTGTCGGTGGTGATGTATCATTCTGCAAAAGAGAACATACTTGACAAAACGCTTTAAATGAACTCTAAAAATATACTGGTGACTTGAAACAATCTGCCTGGTCTTACATGCCATGCCAGGAGGGGCTTCCCAGGATATGCTTCTGGATGACCTTTTTGAGGACATATATCAAATAGTCATGTATTTATTATAGCCCCAGTCAGTCTTCAATAGCAATGATGAATGTTGTGTAGTGTACACAGTCATTACAGCTCCGTGTAATTCTCTGCTCAGTTTCCAGTTGCTGTCTTTTCTATGGAAAACAGAGTGGCCTGTGTCATGTCAACCCAATAAAACTCAACTTTTACCCACAAAGTGTTCTCAGTGGCATAAAGCTTTATCTGACTGGCAGTGGGATGTCAGGGAGCCTGCAAGGAGGCTTCTGTTCTGCTGCCTTGGTTGTGCCTGCCCCTCCCCACCCCAGACAGAGTGTGGGGGAACAGCCTGGCTCTTGTGAGTCAGGAGGCTTTGCAAGCCCTCACAGCTTCCAGAACATGCTGGGATTCACTGCAGCTCTGACGTCAGTGTAAATCTGGATTTCTGGTTAAGAAGCAGACTTACTCAGTGGCTGAATGGTGCTGATGACATGCCATTTTTTCCTCTTTCCCCATCAGCATTGTAGGGAACATCAGCAACATGAATGTTCTGATAATTATTGTAACCAGCCGTGGGCTCAGTTCAGCTCCTGGTGAGAGGGAGCCAACAGCCCTGGATAAGCTCAAGAATAAGAGTAGGCTCCATCTTAAGGGTATTGAGTTTGGTCTGAGGCTGAGCACCTGTAAGTTTCTACTTGGCAAATAGGCGAGATTGCACAGTGGGTCTGGAATGGAATTTCCTAGGAAGGGAAGTAGAACCACCACCTCTGTTTTCCCTGTCTCCCCAGGATGCCCTCTGACTCTGCCCACTCTAGTTCATTTCTCCCCAGTCACTTGATTGCTTCCTGTGATGGCGTGACAGAGAGAGATGAAAAGCAAAAGGGAAGGCAGTTGCAACTTATCACTATGCTCAAAGCCTCCAAACAGAATTCAAACTTGTCTGGCAAAAAAAGTGGACAGAACTAAAATGACATTTTAAGCTCAGTTTCCTGGCTTCACTATTCATTGCAGGAATGCTTGGATTTGAAAACAATAAATACCATCACCACAGGAAGCCCCAGATTTGAATTGTGTGCATGCACAGCTGTTTACAAATCATCCATTTCTACTTAGCCACTTCCATCTAAGGTAGTTGGCTCAGTTTAATAATGAAATGGCCTGTCCAGAAGTCTTCTGCCAGATCAACTTCTTGTTCTGAAAAAAAAAAAGAAAGAGAATCTCAATGCTAGTTTTCAGAAGGACTTTTTTAACAGAAGAGGTAAGGCAGATGCCACACTAGACTTACTGGGCATCAGTCAAGGACTAAAGGTTAAAAACATATGAATGGAAAGAAGGGGGATGTATGGCAAACTTAGATGGAATAAATAAATGATAGGTAAAACAACTAAGACTGAATAACAAGAAGAGAGAAATTAAAACTGAACTGAGATGTTTATATATACTTTGGGCAACAGATTATATTCTACCACTTACCTTTAGTTTCTTTATCATCCTGCTCTCCATCTTGCTTCATTTAAAGCTATAATTATATATTATTGATATATTATGCTTTTGATCTTATGGGCTTTGAGGTTCCGAAAGTGTAATCATATTTTGCCACTTTTTTCCCAGTTTGATTAAATCTCATGTTTATGCATTTCCTTAAGTCAACCTACATGACTGGCGTGAAAATTTCCTTTTGTCTTTCCCTACTAAGTGCATTGTTCAGGTACATGCATTTTAATCATATTGAAGATGACTGATTCATGCTGGGATTTCACCTGTGCCAAAGGTTACATCAGTGATTCTACCAGATAATTTAGACATGTAACTTCAAGCACAAATAACTGTCCAGGTATATAATGAAGTTTCACCTGCAACACTAGAATCAAGGCCAAGATGAAGCTCACCAGAAGCTGAGGCTGTACCCTTCTTTTTTATAGTTCTGGAGGAATAACAGGGTATTGCTCCAGGTCAGGGCAGCAAGAGACTCAGGACTCCTATTAGCACTATAGAATATTTCTCTTTGAAATTGTTAGCGTCCTTGAAAATAAATTAAAAATGGAAACCTGCACACATTTGGTAGCAATTTGGTTCCATTTGAGCTTTAAGCAAGAAGGCTTAGTAATCAGTTTATCAACATTACTGATGAATTCAGTTGGAATAATTAATAGAAAATATGGTGTTTATATTGAAGTGTAAGAAGTCAAAGAAGGATTTTAAAGTAGGATGCAGATTAAAAATGATTAATATTTTCATCTGGCCTAAATAATGGTTGCTTAATATTTGCATACAACTTGGATAGAAATTCACATATTGGGTGGCTTGTAGAGACAGAATATATGTAGTAACAATTAAGATGTAAAAAAAGTGAATATATATCAAGCATGCTATAAACACTCTCCAGATGATCTTATGGGATCATCCATATTCCTGAATGAACAGCCAACAAGATTTCAATATCATTGTCTGAACTGCAATTCCAGTTTTTCAGTTCTAGACCAACTAATCTCCTTTTAGGCATTATTTTCTCAGTCCTGATACTGATCTCATTTATAACAAGTATTTTCTTTTTTGCAAAGCAGAGAGATAAGGATATTTTTATATTATATAAATAGCTGAGGCTGTGAGAAGTGCCTGTGTCAGTGGAGAAAACTATGGATGCTACTGTTTATTCTGAGTATCAATAAACATTTGGAATAACAAAAACGTTAAAAGGGGGGAGGACTTATGCAGGGTTTTAGTGTCAAACAGTATTCTCAGCTCTGACCCACTAGAACATCCAGTCATGCAGGAACAACAAATTTCTTAGGGAGTATGTTGTAATATTGTTACAGAAATCTTTTGACTTACAAGAATTGAAGGCTTCATTTTCCATTTCCAGCTCAGAGGAAAGTTTGTTTTGTGAATGGAGAGAGTTGTTGTTACTTCTGAGCTTCATGTTTTCAAATCACTTTTCTTCCAATGTCTTTGACCAGTCATGAGCTGTGTAGATGGCCATAAAGCAAGTTGTGTGTGGCTCTTCATCTCCATCTATGCTCTTTTTGAAGAGCCACACAAAAATTTTTCTTCTTTCTCATCTCTATAACAATTTATAACATTTCTTCTTTAAACATTCTACATTCTGAAATACCAAATTATATTTCCTTGACCTCTTCTCTTTGAAGTGCAAAGGACAGAAAGTAAAGTTTTCCAGCAAAATGTGTTCTACCTCAAGCTGAATTCTAATAAATGCCTACAGATTATAATTGATACTTCCAAGATGTTCTCAAGGAATTTAAAACAATCCAGAATTTAATAGCAATCAACAGAATCGAGACAAAGTGAAACTATTATGCTGAACTTATCGAAAAGCAGGGTTTAAATTGATGCTGCATATTAGTCATTTTGACAGTTGCAAATTCACATTAAAGATAGCAAAGACCAAAAGACAGCAACTAGAAGAGGAAATGCTAATTTATTACTTGCAGAGAAACAACTGGGAAGCTAAGCTGTTCAGTTAAAATTATGAAATACTTTCCATTTCCAATGTACCTTTGATCCACAGAAGCCCCGAAGCATATTGCAAATTATAAATACACTTTTAATTTCCTACCATGGCAGGTGATAGGCAAATGTCTCAGGAGTAGAAATGTAGCAGACATCATTCAATAGCAGCTCTATGCAAAGACAAAATGAACAATTATTTTTAAGCAAAATGGCATGAAATGGTTACATTGCTAAAAAACATGCCCTTATCATACTCTGCCACTTGTGTTAGAAGAATGGGGAATTGAGAATTCCAAAGTCAGTTCCTGGGTGTCCATACACTACCTGGTGTATGACTTTAGACAAATCACTTAATTTCTTATGCTTCACTACAGAAAGGGAATAATGTCTAAATTCAGTGGTGGTGTGCTGATGGCAGAAGAATGATAAAGGGTATTCCTTATTAAAGGAATTGTATCCCAGCATTTGGGAAGGTCCAAATATTACTGCTCTAAGAGTGCCTGAAATACTATTTTAAATCGTTCAAGTGGTAGAAAGCATGCAGACTGTGTAAATACAAATTTACTACATAATTTAGAAATTTATAAGCAGAGAGATGTAAGGCTGCTGTTTTGCTAGGCAATAATTCCAGTTCTTTGTACAAAAATAATATCACTTCCCATAACTGACATTTTTAGGGAGGTTTGTTTGCATGGGGAGGCTCAGCAGGGGATTTTTAAACCATTAAATCTTGAGTGATACCACTCTTGAATGAACAACTATTAGATGCAAATACAGAGCCTTGTTACAATTGAAGAGAGGGTTATTAACTTTCTAAATCCCTTGAATCTGACTTAAACTCATAACTTAAAGGCCTGATGAGACAGGAAAAGCCACTCTGGTGATACCATGTTTCTAATGTTTTGTTTCATGACTGTTTTTTGATTCCTAAGGTACAGTGTGGATGAAAAGTCCTAAAACTCTTTTCTCCCTGTAGTGTATTGAACAATCTCTTAACTGCTGCTGAATTGATTAACATTGTTGCTCCAGCTTCAATAGTGATACCTGTTCCACTTAGCAGGTGTCAAAATGTTACCTGGAGAGCAGTAAGGAAGGGGTGAGTTCCATGGAAACCTGTGGGGGTTCCTCCTTTCCCTTGGGAATTCTTAGAGGTACTATGCTGAAGAGAGGGGTTGAGTTGGTAACTTTTATTAATGAAAGAAGTTACAGAAGCTGTGAATGCAAACGTTCAAATATTACAGTGCTGAGCAAGTGCTCAGGCACCCCTAAGCCATGTGCAGTGAGGCATCTGAGCAGTGTACAGGGGTGGTCCTGCATGGCCACAAGGCTGAGACTGGTTCCTCAGCCTGGCATCTTCTCCTGGGATCAGGAGATGTGTCTGCCAGAGTTGGCTCAAGTATATTGCTAAAAATAGGCCAAAGCACTTCAAAAATTAATGAGCTGTATGAGTTTAGGACCACTGAGATTTATAGGCTAATGGATAACTATCAGAAGGAAATTTAGAGCCTTTATGTCTCTCTTGGCTCACACTGATGTAAATCAGGATTAGTTGCACTGAAGTCACTTGACTTACAATAATATAAGTAGGAAGAGATTGGGGAATTTATGCTCACTTTGCAGTACCACACAGATGGAATTAAGTCATCTTTTTGGAAATGAGAAGGGGGTAATTTCTGAATCATTTTGCAGAGATTTAAGAGTGGCAACCAGATGCTTCCTTCAATGCAGATCTTAGATGGGGAAAAAAACAAGCCTTGGGAGGACTTTCAGAGTACTTCTCAAGAGTTTGTCCTACGTATTTGCCAGCTTTAAGTTTTTGAAATTTATATACACTGCAGACTGTATTAATTTCCAAATAAATGAAAATTATACACAAGAAATTCTGGTCGCTTCCTGTAAACACTCTAAAGTAGAACATTTTCTGTAGTCAGTTAAAAATGCAATAAATCTGCAGCATAGGACAAGGACTGCTGCTTATCCCAGGCTATTCACTATCTGTTTTTCTGTTTCTGAAACTACTGCTGGGTGAATCTAAAAGGAGACTAACTGCTCACACTGGGTGAAGCCAATAAGTCTAGAGTCTTATTCTGTAAGTGATCCCTCCAGTCAAGGCAAGCAAGAGGTGCCCAGCCTTGTAATGCTTTTTACCCTCTAACACTAAGAAAACACAAAGAAAACCAAAACTCCATTTAAAAAAAAGGGAAATGAGTACTTGGGACCCTCCAATGCTGAGCATCCTTTATTCTTCTTTCTTAATACAGCAGTGTACTTTGAAAACTCAGGAGCACACTGAACTTCAGGAATGCACTGAAGGTGGTTGTCAGGAGCTCTCCATTCACACCTCTCAATTATCACAGAATTAGAGCCCAGGTCAACTTCAGCTTTTACAAACAGATAAAGCCTTGGGCATCTCTTGTGCTTTTGCTGCCCTGAGTCATGCACTGCCTTATCTCCTGCTCCAGCACAGCTCTTTTGGGCAGCCCCATCCATGGAACCACTTCCACTTTCCCCTTTCAGTGAAAGCAGAGAAGGCAGGAAGAGATTTCATTATGCAAAATGTGGCTCTGCACTGGTGCCTCTCATCACCTCAGGGCAGCTGGGGACTACAGGGGTTTTTTTCTTCCATTCAGGGACCCTTCTCCTACCCTTTGCTCCCAGTCCTGGAAAGCCTGACTCCACCAGCCACGGGTGCTATGGTGAAAGGTTTCTCTGCACTTCTCTGCCTTGGAGGAATGAAAGGCAAAGCTGCAGGCAAAGCAGAGCATCAGCAATCAGGTTTTTGTGGCTTCAAATCTGAGGCCAAGAGAGGATTTTCCTGGGTGGGGAGGCAGGAAACCAGCTCTGATAGAGATACTGCTGGAATGGGAGTGGTTTGAAGAGCAGCTCTTTGCTCCTGCCCATCCTGAGACTGCTCTGGGAGCTCCCACTGCCCAAACACCCAGACCCTCATTGCTTCCACCAGGGTGGAGAGGACATGTGCCAGGAAAAGATAAATAGGAACTAGCTAATTATAGTCCTTTGCTCCTGCTTAGAGAAAGGTACTTTTTTGGAGAAAATTGGTGGGGGTCTAACCTGAAATTCTGCAGTTCTCAAAAGGAATTCTCTGTTGGTGTTCAAGCCTGTAGTTAAAGTTCTTAGTTAAATGCAGAAGTCAGAAATAAAGCATGCCATTTTTTAAAGTGCTCCAGAGCATAAAATATACTTTAAATAATGTTGATAAGCTGACTTAGAAAATCTTAAATACCAAAGTAAACTAAATTTGTCATTCTGTTTAATATATTTGGGGGTGTTTCAGATTTGGGACCAACAAGCAGCCTTAATCTAGACTTTCTTTGTCAGTTGGTCTACGGGGCTTAAATATGGATTTTTTTTTTTAAATTATTGTTAAGTATGTGACAAACTATTAATCCATTAGTGAAGATATTGATATTCTCAACGAAGCTCCCTAATCTCCTTCAAATATTGATTTAATATTATTATAGCATGGCCAAATACTCTATTACTCTATCTAAATTAACATTTTTTTCAAGATATATTTAGGAAGGAAATGTGTGCTTATTGATTGTATGAATGAAATTACTTTAATTAAGGAAACAGGCCTACTGCCAAAAATGGCATGCACAATTATTAGTGCAGGATGCTTCCCACAACAGCCCAAAAAGGCATCATCAAAAGCAGATGCCTAAATTAGTTACAATGTACATCCTGGCCAGACAGATGCTTCAGACTCTTGGCCACTTGTAGGACAGATTCTCCTTCCTTTGAAAGCAAGCCAGGGCACAGTAACACTTTAGGTTTTTCTACCAACCATAATTTAAGACTTTTCAAGCTTAAATTTAATATTACTTCAGTGAAGCTTGATTCTCTTGACAGCTGACATGGGAATCTCCTGACAAAACTCTCACTTAAATTAGTGCTTGGAGTAGAGGATATGGGATTCTGAAGAAGTGTTAGAAGTTTCATCTTTTTGCCTGAAAACACAGATTTAAAAAGTGACAACAGGAATAACTACTGAAAAGGAAGCATCAGGCTGTTGTGCTTTGGTTTATTTCATAGCAGCATTCTAGTATTATGACTTGCTTCAGCTACATTTAGCCTGAGAATTAGTTAGAAGCCCAGTCTGGATTTGCAGGGCCATTACTACCTCATACAACCAAGAGGAAATCCTCAAAGGTGGTCAGGAATTTGCAGTTGAATGACTTCACATAAGAATGTGATTTTGGGATGCTGTGTAACTGAGAAAGTTGCATGTGTTTTCTGAATACAGTTTTCATGCATTTTCTGAATCCAAACCTGGTAGTTAAGGGGGTGCTATATTCACTGAATCTTCCTCTGGTGCCTGACAATAAAAAAATATTTCAAATACAGGCATTGTGGAATGTCTTTTCTCCATTCAGACTGGAAATGGTTAAAAAATACAGCCTCCAAAGCCAAACCTCACAGCTGAGGGGCTTAAAAACCTACAGGTGGGACTTACTAGGGAGAATCCCACCACAGCAAGGGGTGTTAAAGTTGAGTTCTGTGATTATTGGTGGAGGGATGTCTGGGCAGCTCAGGTGTCCTGGCTCTACCCTTGCCTGATGTGACAGTCGAGTCCCAGGAAGCCACATGGCCCCACTGGGGTTTGGGCTGCAATCAGGGTACAAAGAGCCACTCAGTGCCAGCAGGAGCCAGGCTTAGCTGTGGTGCTGTGATTTGGGCTGTAGCATGTTCAGCTCTGCTGCATTCTTTTCTTCTTTCTGTTCTGGGAGCTGCTTGTTTTGGGAAAACATTTGGTAGTTGTGCATTGGGGCACACACGTGTATGTGAACTGTGTGGAGGAGATAGTCAAGGGCTATGTTCTGGGATTTATTTTAAATCTTTTTTTTTTCAATCCAGGAATCACTTAGGAGACCACAAGTCGAGCTGTTTGTACCCCAACCACAGGAGTGCACGTGAGGGATGGAGTCTTCTCTGGCAAGCCAGTGAAAGTCCATCTGCCTGTGCAGCTGGGAATGGGTGTGGGGGCTTGTACAAACACTGCGTGGGAGAGGAGTGTGTGGAGAGGCTGTAGCTCTGCCCCAGTGCTGATGGCAGTGTGCAGCCTTCATCTCACACTCCAGCACAGTCCCTGTCACTGTCAGAGGTGAGCCCAACCTTGTGATGGCAGAACTGCCCAGCTGAGGAGCCTGCTTAGCCTGGGCACCTGAGAATTTTCTAAGTCCCTGACCTGGCTGCAGCAGCCATGTTTATTCAGCCTTCCAGATCAAGGTTACTAATTTGCCTTCAGTGTGAAGGGGAGCACTTACAGACATTCCCACTTGTGCTCTCTGTGTATTATAGATGTACCCATACCAGCAGAAAAAAAATTCAGTGTGCCTAGTTGCATGCCATAGGAAATGGAGGAAGATTTCTTCCAGTGTTCCAAATGGAAAGCAAAAGTGTATTTCTTCTGGTCTTTTTAAAATAAAAACAGAAATAGGATATTCCTTAGTCTGGCAAGGTAGACTGGGACTAGCCATGGGAAATACTGAGCTTTCAGGACCTAAAAACTTATTCCACTCATTTTTGGTGGAGCTGTTTTAAGCGAGGATCCTCTCTTCAAGGACTGGCTGTACAGTCCATTTGCTGAGCTCTGCCCTGTGGGGCTCTTTGTGTGGCAGTGTGAAAATGCATTGCTGAAGTTGACCTCCTCTGCTCTGGCAAGCACCCTCTCTCTGCAGCCATGAGGTTTTGGAATCCTCTGTGCAGACTGTCAGGGGATAATCGCTTCAGCAGCACTTATGGGATGACTTCAATAATTGTCACTCAGTCATTTTTGTAGCCTCTCTATGTAAACGCCAATAAAAGCTTTCAGCCATCCTATATAACTATAATGTGTCTGTATTGTAGCTGTAAATACTGATTGGGATCTTAGCACAAAATGTTTGCTGACACATATAGCACAAATATGTCCTTCCTATGGAAAAGTATCAAATATCATAAAGACACTTGGAAATCCAGCAACCGGTAGCCAGTATTTATTGATAATTTGGCACATGTTTGTTAAACATACACATAAGGGTTGAACAAAGACTGCCTGAGGGATCCCCAGATCAAGACACAGCCAGCAGCTGCTTCTGGTTAAATGATTTTAGTGGTTTAAAACCATGGAGGAGAACTGAGTGCTGCAGTACACTGAGACACCAGTAAGGGGAACCCTTTTTGCAGTAAACTTTCAAGCTTTTACTGCTTTGATGGAGTGTGTGGTCATAAAGATAACGTGACATTTTGGTTCCAAAAAAATTATGTTTAATCAGAAGACGAACAGAGATAAGCAGTTTAAAATGAAATCTGAATTACAATTTCCAATCTACTTTTATTTTTTTTTCACTTCTCAATGAAATTGAATAGGAAATGTGAATTAACCTGCACAAGACAGGCATTAACCATTGCAGGAATGTTAAAGAAAAGGAGGAGAGTTGATTTTGACAAGTGGCTTTAAAACAATGTGAATCAAATCACTGCAGTGAAGTGGCTGTCACCAGGCATCATTTTAGCAAGAAAAACAAATTATGGATTTATTGCTTGACATGATGTCATCATAAGTAAAATTTCATCTGTGGACAAGTCTTCTCACTTCAAAAATGTAATTTTGAAACTCAGGCATTACCATTCCAATATTCTCAAAAGTTATAGCTCTCAATAAGCACACTGATGAATCTTAATGCTGTAAATGCTGTAGAAAGACTCCTGAAGCCATTGTAATTAATCTGTGTTGCTGTACAATAGATGTTATGTCAGGAGAAAACAAGTATGCATGTGGTTCTGTTTACATAATATCCAAAATCTTTAACAGTCTTTAACTGTTGTAGTATATTGCCCAGACAGAGAAACATGCTTTAGAGGGTTGAATAGAAATCCAGTATTTACTTGGCTAAATAACCTAACTATAGTTTTTCTTACCTCAAATGAGCGTTTCTGGAAGTGATGTGATGGATTGGTGTGAAGGAACTCCTCTTCCTGTCCAGTGTAGGCATTTCCATTACTGCTGACCTGGAAAATCTTCTGTCTGGTCAGGTTTGCTTTTTCTCTATGAAGTAGCAAGTAACTAACTTTATGAAACCACTGAATGTCAGATTCAGTGCACCCATAAGATCTCTAAATAAACACCACAGTAAATCTAAGCCAATGTCTCTGCTGTGCTTTCTCAAATGGCTTCACTCTAGACTGCTAATTAGCCTCTCTCTAACTTTGAATACTCCATAAATGCACTGTACTGATTGATAGTGCATCAATATTAATTAATAATTTACCACACTGTTGGAATTTTCCTCTACATGTAATCACAGCTGCAGCCCCTTCTAAACCTTTCTTTAGCAAAAAAGGAGGAAAATAATTTTACTACCTTCACCTTGTGTTGTTTAATCTCCTCTTTGGTGTATCTGCAAATATTTGGAAAAGCATGTCTTAGATACTCCTGACAATTTGCATGGTTTATATGGCACTGTAGTTCCATCTCACAAAGTGTG
The DNA here is from genome assembly GCA_030060385.1 of Muscicapa striata striata. Taxonomy (NCBI): domain Eukaryota; kingdom Metazoa; phylum Chordata; class Aves; order Passeriformes; family Muscicapidae; genus Muscicapa; species Muscicapa striata. The sequence continues at coordinate 627,768 of JAREIS010000056.1, read as the reverse complement.
CTGCTGCTCCTAATTGGAGCTACTGTAGCGTGCTTCATGTTTTATTTATTCTCACAGCACATATGTGAAGTGCTCCAAAGGACTGTACTCTGTTGGGGTCTGCAGGTCTGCCTTTCAGACAGAGGCCCTGTAGGCTCTTACCCACAGGCCAGGGCTGTGCAGCAGCACAGTAGCTCTGCCTGAGTGGCCAGGAGCTTGTCAAAGTCAAAAAGGCAACTTGTTCCGAGTGTAGGTGGTGGCAAAATTCACATTGACATTTTTTAAGCCATCTATGATTTTTATTACCATCAAAAATAATGCAACTCACAACAGAAATAACAACTTTTTAAGTGTACTCTGTTGTAACAAAGCAACAGGTGCTCCCTATGTGGCACAGAGTAGCCCAAATGCCTCAACTGCATTTTCACACTGATCGTGAATCACTTCCTAAACACATCCTTGTTTCATGGGAGTCTCTTTGTGGTGCCATATAATCCATTTTCTGTAAAAATTATTCCCTAAAATCTTACATTCAGGTCAATATGTGCTTTGTAACTATGAAGTCTCAACACAAGTGAGATGAGAGAGATGAGCAATTAAAAAGAAAAAAATGTACATTCCAACTGTTAGTGTACTGTGCCTGTCATTCAGCTAATCTTATCTCTGTAGTCTCCCTTTTGTGGGGAAGACCTGATGATTTGCAATTCATTCTTGTTGCAATTCATTCCCACTGCAATTCATCCTGCTCAAAGCTCATACAATAATTCTCTTTTCCAGGTGGCTGTCAGCACCTGCAATGTTGCTGAAACGTCCCCAAAAGAAACTGCCTTTGCCCAAGACAGTATGAATCTGCAGTTTCTGGTGACAAGCTTGCATTGATTTTGTTTGTGCTGTTTCTCTGTTTTCTGAATGAGAAACCAGTAGACAGCACCAGGCACACCAAAGAGAAACCTTCTCTAGAGTAAGTTTTCCAATTCCTAACTATTTAAATATGACAAATATGGCAAGGTGACCATACAGACTAGACAGAGGGAGCAGTGTTGCAAAAAAGAAAGGCCTGAAGATCCCAGATTTCAGCTGGCAAGAAGCTGAAAAGCTTTTGTGATAAATAAGGACAACAATGTGCTGTTGCCTTCATAGCAAGATTTTAGCCACGTGCACAGGAGCAGGGATTATTCCCACTGCATCAGGGTGGGTGTCTCGTGTTTTGGGTTTTCTGGATGTTGGAGTGCTGGGGTGAGTCCAGCAGAGCCCACCAGGGTGGCCTCTGCAGCACCTGACCCACAAGCAGAGGCTGAGGGAAGTGGGCTTGTTTAGCCTGAAGAAAAGAGCAGGGAGAGGGGAGTTCTTGCTGTGTAGGACAGTCTGAGGCTGTGGATCAGACACTTCTCAGAGGCACACCGTGGTAAAACCAAAAGGCAACAAATGCAAGTTGTGATGTGTGAGATGTGTGAGATTTTACTAGATTAAAAAAAAAAAAAAATTTCACCGTGAGAGTGGTTAAACTGGAGTAGGGGCCCAGAGAGGCAAAGTCTCCTTCCTTGGAGGCAGCCAAAGCTTGGCAAGACAAGGCCCTGAGCAAACCCATCTAGCTGGACTTGTTTTGAGTACGAGGCTGGATCAGATGATGTCCCAGAGGTCCCCTCCAACTTGAACTGTTCTATGATTCTGTGATATTGCAACAAATTCCTCACTAAGTATTGACAGAATCAGTCAATATTACTGTTAGAGCCATTTACAAGGTATTTTGTCACAGATCTATCTGTCTCCATACTATAGATTAATGATGTTTTCATTATCAGACTATGTCTTATAGAGGAAGCAGCCATCTCTAAAATGTACTCTATATTTTAAAACAAGAATCAAAACAAATAGGCCAAGAATAGGCTTTAGCTTTAATGTTAATTTTGCTAGAGACAGTGAGGATGAACTCAGCCTAAAATATTTTTCCCAGTCAAAGCAGAGCAGGACTGCACAGTGAGAGTAATCCCATCAACATTGCAAACATTATCAGCATTCAGGACTTCGTCTTAAAATATCCATTTGATAAAGTGTGGGTATTGTAGGCTGACATGATATTTTGAATGAGCTTTAAATGGTGTCAGAGATCTCTTCCTTTGTGCATTTGTACCATATCCCCATAGAGACATTACAGTGTTGATACATCACAGCACTTGCACATTTGCTATTTACTGGTGACTACATAATTTCCAGTTAGTGCAGTGGTGCATTTTTGGCTGCAGAAGGTGATTTACCTCCCCAGCACTGTAGGTTTCAATGAAGAAAGAGAAAGAAATATATTAAGAATGTAGGTCAGTGGTCAGGTCTCCTCTGCATCTTGAGCTGACAACCTGCTGCTTCTGGGCCAAAGCAGGAGTATAATCACTGCAATGTTGCTGGAGAAACTCTCTCATCTCTTGCACTGGGCTGAAGACAGATGCCCATATGTATCAGGCTGCTGAGTATGAAAATCTCCCTAGTATTAAGATATCCTAACAGTTGGACATAATAGGGTTTGATAAAGGGAAAAGCCTATGACAGAAAACACATTGTCAGTTCCAGACTCCCCTCTATGCCCAAAGAAGGTGAGGGAGTTTTCCCTCTTAATATTAACATACACTTTGTAATCTGTATAGGAAATATATATTTTAAAAATAATAATTTAAAAAATAATAATAATTTTAAAAAGAGTAACACTTTTATAATGTGACTGTACCAGTACAAATGTCCTAAAAAGTTACTGGATTTTATACTAAAAACAAATAGTTTATTGGATTTTTGCAAAGGGGAAGCTTAAGCCCTCTCATGTCATCTAGACCTTTGTAGAGCTTTAAAAAAAGCCATTCAGAGCATAATATTTCTGCAAGGCTTACCATGCAACTGAGGCACTTTTTTTCACCCAAACATAGGAAGGTCATATAAAAGTCCTGAGCTAGGCAAAAAGAACCTGCTTATACTGACAATACCTAGGATGGTGGGAATGCAAGATCTCTGTTGAGTTTCTCTGCTTCTCACAGACTTTCCAGGTAGGAGAGTTCCCTCTTCAGAAATGTGTGGAATTATCTAAAGTGATCTTTAGATTTTCCTTTTCACACTGATCCAGAAACATCATGGCAGGTGCCTTGCTTGTTTCAGGGTTCAGTTCTGAAGGATTACTCACATAGGGTTGATTTGGCTGTGATGGTTGTGTGCTGGTCTCCAGAAAAACTGGTCAAGCAACCTTGAAACTCAAAGCTCCTTTAACAGGAGTTAAAGTTGTTTGCTGGTATTGGCCTGTGTGAGAATCAATTCTGATGCTTTTCCTGGTTGGATTCCCTGCAGATTACATGAGAACAGAGAATTCCACAGAAAATTATATGTAAAATGAATATAGATCATAGCTCACTGAATGCCAATTTCCCAGCACCCTATATCAAGGATTATTGTAGAATAGCCTCTGTGACTTAAAGTTACAGGTTAATTTGGTATTAATTGGCCAGAAGGCATTTCTCTTCTTTATAGGAGAGAAGCCTTTATAGAAAGACTTAATAGAGCCTTAATTAAGGCTGTTTCAGTTTTGTATACATCTAGTGGAACAAAGATATAAATGTAAAATTTGGCTACTTTCTCTGACTCATTTTCCTTTTTCCTGATGTGTCTTTGCTCTAGTGGGTCAGCAGGGAGGTTACCTGATTGGGGTGATGGGGAGACTCTGTGATTGGGAATGCCAGCTCAGGATCACAGTGAGTGGGCTTGAAACAACATTGAGATCAATAGAGATGGGTCAGTGCACAAATCCTGCAGCCTGTGGGGTGTGTAAGCTACAGAGTAGGCTCTTCATTCCAGTGAAACATCCAGCCAGTGTTCCCCACAATGGCATACAAGATATTCTCAAGAATGTGAATTTTTGCTGCTGCATACCAAGTCTGTTCACCATAACATGATCTCTTGATAAAAAAGAAGGGTGAAGTTTTAGAAATGCAGCTGTGGCAGAGATTCTCAGGGCCAGAGTGAACAGACTGAGAGTCCCAGAACACAGGAGTGTAACTGGGAGTTCCCACATCACAGCTCATGGGAAGTTAAAAGCACCTCTTTCTTTGTTTTCTTTGGATCACTGGGTCAGTAGTATTCAAGGCTATGTTATGCTTTTAGTGCCTATTTGCCCACAGGAAAGTCATGACTTTTTTAATGGGTTCTCTGGTGCCAAATGCTAATGACAAGACTGTAAGTGTAGCGTGCATTTTCCCTTTCATCCTCAGGATATCCCAGCGTTTGTAAAGTAGCGAGTCAGCTCCTGAGCTCATGGCCAAAGGGACCGGGCACTGAGCTGGCACCAGGGTTTGGTGGGGCTGCCATGTGGAACATCCCTCGAGTGGCAGCAGCCCCTGCTCGCCTGCAGCCTCCTCACTGTGCCCTCTGTGCTGCCCCTCTGTGCCCCATGTCCCCCCTGTCCCTCCCTGTCCCCTTGTCCCCCTGTCCCCCCCTGCAGCCCTGGCTCCGGAGCTCAGAAATGCCACCAAGCCCAGGGATGGTCCCTTGATTCCTGCTGCTGGAGTGACAGGGGAGCAGAATGGAGGGGAGGGAGAGCACAGAAGGTGTGGGAGGAGGGTTCACATCCAGAGTGAGGGCATGCAGGAAAATCAGACAGCAGAAGAAAGGGAAGGAGCTGCAAGAGGTGGGCAGGGAGCAGAACAGCTGTAGTGGGAAGAAACTGGAGCGTGAATAAAAACCCCTTTGCTAATTGCACGGGGAGGTGGAGGGTGAAATCCAACAGGAAATGGTACAAGTGTCTTTGTGGCAAGAGTGAGGGGGATGATTAATGGGGATTTCTTGAGGAATAGGAAGAGGAAAACGGACCTGCTCCAAACAAAGCAGGAGAAACTGGGGTGTGTGACAATTTCCAGTTCAAGTTCTCCTTGCAGGTCTGTCAGCATGGACTAGTTCATACTTGGCAGCATCAGCAATATCAAAATTAAGAGTCCAAAAATCACAACTCTAGCCTTTCCCAGATAATGAAATTTTCTTTCAAGTAATATATTTTGGGTTCTCTTTGCATTCTCATGGTTTTGATGCCTTATATACTTGAATCCTGTTTTCGTGGACCTACAAAATAGTGTCAACATCTGTCTGTGTTCTTCAATAAACCCCCAGGGTTTAAGAAGGTTTATGAATGCACCACAACTGGTAAAAAAAAAAAAAAAAAAAAAAGCCATATGAGTTGGTATTTCACTATGATTAACATGGACCATATTAGATTAAATGAGAACTCCTGTGGTCCAGGAGCATTTTATCATCTGTATGTTTGATGGCACACTGAAGTGGGTCTGTTTCCTGTTTAATATGATGCTGTGTCTTGCCACAGGGGTTACAGAATGCCAGAGGACTTGGCAGCTCCTCTCCCTGAGGAAGAGAGGCAGTGAGCCAACACTGAGGAGGAGTGCTCTAGAAGTTAAAACCATGAGTGAGATAAGGGGATACAATCACAGGATAATCATATCATGGATGGATAGTAATACAGCTTTCCTAATCCATCTTAAAACTGTGGTAAGGGAGTGCTTCCTCTACAGGGTTTTTGAAGTTAACATGATTACACTGCCAAGATACTCATCTGCAATTATATTTTGTTTTCATGACATCTCTTAATAAGAGAGTGACTGTGCAGCTCTCCAAGGTTGAGTGCCCTCGCACTGGACTGCTGCATTATCATCAGTATTATCATCCCCTTAGCTTGAAGATGTTCCTAGAATATCAAGCTAAATGACTAAAACCACAAGTAAGCCAGAAAGTTAAAGATGGGTCTTTAATAGCAAATTTTACTCACTGCTGAAGCTTTAGATGGATGTATTTTTGCCAGTAATTATATATGTAAGGAGTAATTGTTCTAGCTACAAGTGTTATGCATACTTGGGACACCATACAAAAATAATCTTAAATTTGGAAAGCACTTTCTACTCTAGATACAGAAGATTCATCAGTATAACAAGCTCTAAATAAAGGGGCCCTTTTTAAACACTTGTACTAGAACATTTGTCATGATAAACTTCATTTCTAGACAAGATAGAGACTGACTGGAGACACAGAGGTAAATAAGGGCAGGAGTGAAAGACCTTTAGAAACTTCTCTGCAACCTCTGCTGTGTGTGACAGGAGAGCTTCCCTGAGGTACATACCTAGAGGCAGGGACATTTGGAAATAAAAGAGTGCAAACCCCACCCAAACCATCCACTGCCCTACGTGCACACTGCTTCAAGAGAGGAGAGTGAGGCAGAGATGATGGATGTTAGTCTTGTCAGTTAATGTGCTATTCAATGGTGTTTAGATGCTATGGGGATGAAGGCAGCTTAAGAGCTTCTACAGACTATGAAAGAATAATTCTATCACTGCCAAAGCATGTAACACCTGCTCACACAGGGCTTCTGACATCAGGAAGAGATTTTCAGCAAGGCCATAAAAAAGCTTCACATTAGGGGAGCTCAGATATGGTGATTTTAAAAGTCATGATAAAAGCATAATAAATAGAAAATCAAAATTAAAATTTACTATCATAATGAAATTTAGGTAGAAAATAAGCAAAATTAATCTTCCTCAAATGAAGAAACAACCTAGCTGACACCAAACACTTTAGTAGAATAAGCCATCTTTAATTAGTTAATAGAAAATAATTTATGATGTGTTTGTTGGTCTATCTTTTATTTACTAATATTTATGTACTTGAGCCTGCAAGCTGATTTTTATGAGATGGTTTTTATATGCCTGGTACCAGAACTTACAGTGGGAAAAAAAAGACTAGCCACTCCTATTTGCAGTAGTAGACATTGACTATACCACAGCATTCAGATGCAATTCTGCTCTGATGCTTCTTGGGGAGACTTGGGAAATGGAGCAGAGAGATTTTTAATCACTCAGATGAGAAAGAGCTAGAGGAAAATGAATCTGAACTTTTCAGATGGCAGAAAATTTTTCTGATGCGATATATCTGGGGAGTGTGAAAACAAAAGGACACACAAAATGGAAAATCTATGGTGGTTTCTTTTTTAAAGACAGCATAAGCCTGCTCTCCTCAGTATTCCCAAATGATTGGAGGAAGTGGCCTCTGTTCAGAATGTTGATGCTGGGGGACCCATCCAGAGGTGGCTCTTCCCAACACTGAAGTCCCACATCTGAATTTGAGGTACCAGATCAGGCCTTTGAAAGCCTCCTACCCTTCAGTGTCATTCATTCTTTTGGTTCTAGCCCCAGTGCTCTGGGAGTTTAAACATCCTTTTTGTTTTGGCAAAACTCTTACATCTGTTTCAAATTACACAGGAAGATGATAATTTCATTAAATACTTCAGTTAGATTTATAGAGAGCCCTAAATGCACTTTGTGACTGATACTGGGCATTAATTCCTCTAGGTTTTGTTTGCAGAAAAGCTCACACTGTTATTACTCTCTGGTCAAAGGTTACACTTCCTGCTCTCTGTCAATGCAGCCAGCATGTAAAGTGTCTTCAGATATTAGTCAGATCACCATGTCACAAGAGCCACACTAGTGAGGATCTGCCTGTGGCTGTTAGCAAAGCTACATCTGCATTGAGATGTGTTTGAGTCTTCCTCATACTGGGGACTAACTCTGTACTTTCATAATCTGAGAAACTGTGGGAGTTCTTTCAATGTACCTCTGTCCACCCATTCAATCATAATCATCAATTGTTGTACAGGTAGCCCATACAATAAATTTTAGAAATTTGTGAGGCAATAATCACCTTAGTAAACCTACAAAATAAGGAAAACAAAGTGTTTGTTCCAGGAGAGTCTGGCAGGGCACTGAGTGCCTTCTGGTAAGGCAGTGGGCCATGAGTCTGCAGGACCCCTAGCCATGAGAGGTAACACTCCATGCTGACTCCAAAAGAATTATTTTAAAGTAGCCACACAAACATTGTCTTTTCTGCTTGATCTAGTCCTTTTATTATTCTTCAGCTGTAAGATTTCATTGTGACAGAAACCCAGTGTGTTTGAAGTACCAGAGGGAAGATGCACTGGAACTGAGCTACAGTTCTTAGACATCTATGTAATCTCTGTTCATGTAATTGGGGTGGTTTGAAATATTGTCCACTCTAGAGACCACTTGTGTCAGCAGGGCAATGCTCTCACTGTAGCTGAACTTGGACCATCTTGAAAGAACAGCATCCTTCTGTATTGCCTTCTCTTTTGGTTCCCTGTCCAAACTGGTGTGGTGCTCTCTGTAATTGCTTGTGAAGAATATTTCTTCCTTCTATCCACACACATTCTTGCTGAGGCTAAGTTCCTTTGAGTAAATAATCAGTCATGACAAAATATAGTCTTTTGTGGTAGTAGTTCTCCTTTCAAAGAAATTTCTTTAAGGTAATTAGACAAAACTCTCTGGGCTCATCCACTCCACTAGCCCCCTCTCATCCTTCATCCCCATTTTCATAACTGTTTCTTGAGATAAACCCTCCAAACTTACATTATTCCCCTGGGGTTAACTTTGAAAGTCAACTAATTTAGCAGAGTGAAATGTAACTTGCTGAAGGAAAGGATTATTAATTTTTTCTGTTTCCTCTTGTTGGATTTTCAGTTTTCTTATATACAAGTCACAGGTCTACATGCAAAGGATGAGGGAATATTACTTTCAAATATCTGCAATACATACATTGAAATGTAAATGCTGAAATATAGCACTCATTTGGTCATTGGGGGTTTTTTGCTTTTTAAAGTTCTGTGTGTTTTTGTTAGAGTTTTGCTGATCCCAGACATCATTGCTGGCGTGACCAGATCACAAACATCTGGCATTCTGACAGCAGCTTGAAAAAAGAGAGAACTGTATACAAAATTAACTTTAAGAAATCACTGTATTTTATGGAATAGATTTTTGGAGATTAGTGTTGTGAACTGAAGTCCTGAAGTCTGTTCCTACTAATGATGCTGTCAGGTTAATGCGCTTATTGATGTCTATGCAGTAGCACACTCATCCCAGAGAATGAACTGCAGGAGGGCTGGACATACAGAGTCACTGGTGCTCTCTCTGTGATGATGATGCCTCAGGATTTTAGCTTTGATTTCTTTCATATATTTGTAATCTTGCAATTCTTTAGTGTATAGCTCTAAACTCCAGATAGAGTGTTAGCTACTGGACAGCAAGGACACCTTACTGTCTCAGGCCCTGAGAAATATAAACAAAAGTGAGTTGTGTGAGTGTTAACTTGGGGCAAATTACTTCATTACCTGAAGCTGTAATTAGATTAACCCCCAATATGCAAATAGACCAAATTTATAAAAGTGTGAAAACCCATGACCCATCATCTATTTTGGGTGTAGCCCCTGGGGGGGCTTTGTCTGCCCAAAGTGTACCTGAAGGCCCTTCAGTAAATGTAACTGCTTTTTATAATCCTACTTTTGTCTGGCCTCTGTTTTTAGGTACCCCTGAAATGGCATCAATGACTATAGAATTTGGCCACTACCTATGGAAAAACATGTTATGTTGGTGAGATTTCAACTTCTAAAAGCATAGTATTAAAGATTCAGTGTTAATGATCTACAAGTACACCTTACACAAAAATAGAAATTTAATTTAAGAAAAATTAATACAAATTTTTTGTGACTGAATTAATGAAGATACTGTATTGGTTAAAGAGTAGATTAAAACATGGTTTTGTTTTATCAACATGAGCATGAATGAGAAATCTGCAAATAGTAATAGCTAAAAGAAAAGTCTACCAGTCCAATTTTGGGAAGAGGTAGGACTTCCAAATATTTAAGTACATATGTAAACTTGAGAGCATTTGATACTGAAGAATTCAAAAAAGAAAACCTTTTTTAGGGGAAGAAATAGAACATGATATAGTTGGACCTGATTCCTGCTCAGAAATTCCAAAGGAAGTAGGCAACAAATGTTGTGCTGCATGGGAAATACTTGGGGCTTACCACAAATACTAAATGACATCAGTGCTGTCAGTGCTGACAGAAGGGCCAGTTGCTCTGGGCTGTGTTTGCACGCCTCATGCTTGTCATGGAATATCACTGCACAGATGTTTTGCACCAAAAAACAAAAAGGAATTTCTTTAAAGTCACCTTTTTGACTATGTTTTCAGAATCGTGAATTTGCAGTACAACAAAAATGGTTTTGAAATGAAAAGTGAATATGGCTAAGAATTTTTTATCTTAGATACTCTGCCTGACTACTTGAGTCACATTTAATTCTGCCTTAATCTGACACAGAAAAAAGTCAAGATATTTTCTGGGCTGAGTTTTACAGTTTGCAAATTTAGAAGCAGCATTAAAATACATCTAAGTGTATCAATTCACTGTTCATTTTTTAAAGGCCCTTTTCTGCCAATTATTTTTCAATGTAAATAGTTTGACATCACTATATTTTATGATTATTTAAGTTATTATGTTCTCTGATGGTTTCATAAAGTTTCCCTCAGATTGTAAGCAAGCATTAAGTCCATTTTTTAATTGAAGTTCTTTTTTCCCTTGATTTCCCCAGTAGTCCATATAAGCTCTTTTACTGTCCTTGCCACACTGAGAACCACCCAAAAGTGCATCAAAGAGCTAACATTGATGACTAATTACTAACATTTCATATGTGGTCTGTCCTTTCTTCAGTCCTCTTCTTGGAGAGAAAATTACATGCATAATGGAATATTTTGCTTTAGCAGAGTTTTGATTGTTTAAATGTTGGATTTGGGGGGGAGGGTTATATGTATGACATGTTTATTTGAAAATTGAAGAATTATGTCTTGTACTTAGAGCAGAAGTTGGTGATATTTCTGCTGATGTTTGCTACCACAAAACTTCATTCTTGGCTGGCTTTTGAAGTGCTGGGTTCTTCAAACACAAGCATTGTCCACTTAAAGACATGGCCTGGTGTGTCCTCCAGGAGTCAGGGTAGGCAACAGAGGATTGGGTTTTATTGACCTTGAGTTATTATAAATCTTTCCATGCCATCCTTTCTGATAAACATGGAAGTATTTTGGGATCTTCCTTTGGTTCTTGACATTGTGTCTGCTTGGTATGTCAGGCTTCTATTCCATATTCTGCAACCACCTTGAGAGCTTCTCTTGAAGAAATGTATTGATTTTAAAATTGCTCTCTTGACTTCTTTATCATTGTCCATTTTTATTTAATTGATTTTCTTTCTACATAACCTTCTGGAGGCTCTGTGAAATAAGAGGAGGAAAAAAGACAAACAACTACCAACAGCTGATTTCTTACTTCTGGTTAAAGATCCCATGGCATTCCTCAAGGATCAGTTGATAGTGCTAATTTTTCCAATCAAATTGTGTTTGGTTAATAATGCTTTTATCCCCTCTAGCTAAATAGTGACTGGATCTGTGGCATCAGTATTCTCTTGTGTTGTGCCTGTATGGCATATTATATGCTGCTGCTAGGTGTTGTTAAAACATGATAGCATGTCCTCTTAGGGAATTTTGAAGCCAGGCAGAACAGTTAATATGCACATGTTTGAGTGTACAACACCCACATACATTCTCATTCATACATAGGCAGTAGTCAGTAATAAAAGCACTTTGCTGCTAAATAAAATGAAAATAGTATTAATACAATAAATGTCCAAACAGAATTGATTCTGAGTATTTTATAGCATCTGCTACTGCTCTCTGTTTTCAAGCTACTAATATGTTCAAGTCTGCATAATATTGTTATTTACAGATACAATACTGGAGTCAGTTTGAGAGTGCCAATATTGGCTTATTTATCCAGAATTAAGTTTTGGCAGAGATTAACCATATGTGAACAATATCTTGTAGTCTACATTTCTAATGCACAGATTAGTTGTTTTCAGTCCCTTGTGTCCATTTCCTATCAGCTGCAACAAAGGTCTACCTTCTTTTCCTTGAATTTGGTAAAATCTACTGAAGCTCAACATCAAAGGTCAAATGTCAGTGTCCTGAGGATAGTGGTGACTTTAAAATTATGAAAATTTACTAAACTAACTCGGTAGTAGGAGAAATCCCTTCTTGCTCCTCTCTGATTTCTGTTACATTACAGGAGCATAACATGCCATTATTCTGTATTTACTCTTTCTATCTAGTTCATTTACAAACATAAGGCACAAGAAAGCAGTGATTAGTGTATATAGGTATGGAAAGACAGGTTACCTGTTAATGTAATGAAGCAGCATAATTCATTCTTTGCTGTCTACATTATGTAGAGGGAAGCAAATGTGCATTAATCATGCAGAAAGCAGGAAATTGAGATGTATGGAAGGGAAGAGTGATATGATACAGGAACCCATCCCCCAGCCTCACAGAGCTGGCAACAGGTCCATTTTTGAATAATGTATATTTTGACAGATTTGTCATTTGACAGACAGGGCTGACCAGAAGGGATGTAAGGGAGCAGCTAGTTATTAGCAAGAAAAAGGAGTGAACAAAGCATTATTACATCTAATGCAACATAATGCTGACCCAGTTAGCATCTGCTAATGTGGAGGTGCTGGCTGGCAGGTTTTGGAGAGCAGCCATCCATGGGGACTGGGTTTGTGGTGAGTGGTGTGTCCTGCACAGGCTGCTGCCAAGACTGAGGCTGCTCAGCACAGCTTGGTCCCAGCTCCCCACCAGTTCCTGCCTGGAGAGACACAGAGAGGGGCAGGTGGAAGGCACCACCTGTCCCTTGGGAGAAGTGCAGGTCCCAGCTGGTGGCGATGCTGTGTCTGCAGCTTGTCCTGCGCTGGAGCCAGCCCAGCCTGCCAGATGTGCAAAGAGCCAGGGCACAGCTGGGCAGCTGCTGGGCAAGGACAGCCAGGGCTGGAGCAGAGAGCTCTCAGCTCCTGCAGCCCTCATGTGTGGAGTGTGCCCCTGTTTCACAGGCCCTGGTGGCTCACAGAGGGAGACAAACTCATTCCAAATCCGCTGTGCCAAGCGCAGCAGCGCTCGCACATTTCTCACTCAAACTCTGCTCCTGGGGTGCAGGAGCAGCTTGGCACTGGCTGTGCCAAGGCAAGCAAGACAAAACCCCAGAGCCTGCTCAGCTGGGCCTGGCAGAGCCATATCTTGGCATCCATCTTCTGTCACCCTTTCCCCAGGCACAGCATCGTGGCAGGAGCAGAGAGGCAGTGTCTGGGTGCCACTTTGCTGCTGTGCTCCAGTCTCCTTCAAGAAGGGGTGTCAGGTTAGTGCTGCCTTGACAGGCCTGAACTCTTCATTTCTGAGCTCTTTTAGAGAGCTCTAGTCCCTTCATCACTCACTGTTTGGCAGAGGGAAAGCAAGAGCTGAGTGGAAGCTGGTCTGCACCCTGGTACAGCTCCACTGTAACCCCTCTTCTGCTCTCAGCCATGCATGTTGCTGGAGGTGGGGTGTGGGAGTGGAAATCATGACTTTCTCAGTCTCTGATTTGTGGGCTCTGTTATTCCACACTGGCCAAGGCAGGTGTTGCTGAAGGTGCCCACCATATACTTCTGCTTGATTAAATTTTAATTCACATAAATGCTGCATATGACATTCATATGTACTTTTATATACATATATACACTTATACACACTTTGAATTGAACAAGGTCATAAAAATTGTGAAGATTAAACATAAAAGGAAAAACACAGAAAAAAGCAATTACTGCTAATGCTCACCAGCCTAGCAATGCTCAGTGTTACTTTTTTAACTGCTACCTATTTTTCTACTAGTTGTCACTTAAGGAAAGTTTAAATAATTTTTCTTTATTATAACTCTCATAAAAAATGATCACTCTTTATTTCATTTCTGGTTTATTTCCTTTTCTTCTCTCAGCTCTGTTTTTTTATATCTGTCTCAATTTTAGATTTAGTTTGTGGGAATTTATTTTGCTTTTCTATTTCCCTGAATTCCAAAGTGCTTTATACGTAAAAGAAACCAAATACATCTTTCAAAGTGAAAGGTATTTATCTTGCCTAGGTAGTCTCATACCCAGACAAATAGCATATAATAAAAATAAATCCAAGTGGAGAAAAGTGATGCTTATGAAATCATAGGCATAAGTGTTAGGTAACTCTTAAGCCTGTGTACTGGTTATAGGTAGCAGATGTTCACATTTAGTTCATTATTAATTGGTTTGGGGCTGTTAACTGGGACTATGGTTCAGTTACTTGCACACAGGACTAAGCTCTGTTACTTTTCCTTGATTTTGAACTTTCTGCTCTTCTTTCTCTCTTCCTATTTTCCCCATTGGTTCTCTCCCATCGGGGCAAGATCTGCAGGTCTGTACTCTTTTTCTACAGAAAAATTATTTTTCAAGAGCCCCTGGATGATATTTCCAGTCACTTTTTTGCCACATCATTTTGTCTCCAGCTGCCAGAAGAAATTTGAAATGCATCATAATCACTTCTCAAACTGATAACATGTGAGAAGTCCAGAAGAAATTGCCTATACAGTTTCTGACATGGTATGTCTTGTAATGCTGCTCTGTGTCATGTTCCATAGTTTTATGTCCTAATCTGACATTATGAGATTACATAATGCATTCAATCTTTAAACAAGTATTCCTTTGAAATGTTTGACAGAGTTATGGCACTTCAGATATTATTTCTTATTATGGACAGATAGGTCAAATCTGCAAACAATTTAATGGCCATACATTGCTACCCTTGTCAAATCAATCCTCCTAGCAACTGTGCTATCAGCAGAAGAAACATTTAGAAGCCTAATCCTTCAAGGTGCTAAACATACTGGTGCTCTAAACTCCAGGCAGAGCTGAGGGCTCTCAGCACCTCACTGGAGAAGGGCTCCAATTAACCTACTTTAATAGTAATCCTGAATGCAGGACTTCCTGCACATATGTTAGGATTCAAACTGCCCTTCAGATTTACTCCACTGAAACCTGAGAAGAAGCTATGCAACCATGGACTAAAATGGCTCCATATGCTTCTTGGCTCAAATATGTGCTGAGAATTTGGTTTTTTCTTCCTCTCAGCTGAGAATGCTGCTCTCAGTTCTGCAGAGCTTCAGAGAAATGTGGTATTCTCGTTAACACTTTAACCCTGATCCCAAATAAATTACCTCATGCCACCATTTAACTTAGCAGCAGCAGGAGCATTCAGAGGATTTGAAGTGTCAGAAGGGGACCAAACTTGACCCTGGAATCTTAGGAAATCAGTGTTTCCTTGTTTAAAGAGTTGGAGAAGAGAACAGTGCCTGAAATATACACAGCCTTGTGGAGCAAACACTGATATGATCAGTCCTCAAAATAATCTGGGTTGTCCAAAGCAGGCCTGACAGATCCTCCTGTTTCCTCTGTTGGAGCAGTGCCCTTGGGCATTGGATGTTACTGAAGTGCTGCCTATACAGGGAGATACTGGCCTCTCATTTCATCTGCTTTTCTGGGCCACTCAAGGGGAATTCCTCTCTGATTCATGCAGACAAAAGTCCTAATGTGGAAAAGGAAGATGCAGATGCTGGACCTGTAAGATTTCCAGGACACTTCTGCTTTGAAGGTATCATGGAAACACCAGCTTCCATTTCAGAAAAACATAAGGCCTGCCATACTCCTGCTTCTCTCCCAAGCTGCCAGTTCCATGCCTTCTTGCTGAACATGTGTCACAATTCCCATCTCCTGATGTGCTGGGGAAGCCACGAGACATTTCCCATGGCCCGGAGAGTGCTCCGAGGGCCAGGCAACAAACAGCAGCAGATGTCCCCAGAGCCAGCACAGGTGTCCTGCCCCCATTCCCCACTGTCAGCCAGCACCCTTGGCCGTGTTTCCCTGAGAAGCATCTCAGATATGCAGTGCAGAGCTGGGGCAGAAGGAGCAGGGTCATGACCAGGAGCCTGGGAGGGAATGCGAGCGCCTTGGAGCACCGGGCGCTGCAGCGTGTTCCCTCAAGTCTCGTGCAGGTGCACTGAATAAATCAGCCCTGGATTGCTTCAAAGTATGCAGGAATTTATTTGTAGCCAGGGGAGCATGTAATAAGGGTGTCTGGGAATGAAAAGCTGGGTCAGCCCCAGCTCTGTATGGTTATGGGTATTAACAGTCTAATCAGGGAATATGTGGTGATTGTAGGGACTCTCAGATGGTCCTGGAGCACCAGCTGAAAGAGGAACATGGTCAAAACACTGCTCTGGACTTTGATCTGAAGTCAGACTTAATAGGAACAGACCTCTGAATATACTGGCTGCAAAAGATGATTTGTTTCTGGCTCTGCAGAGCCTTGCTGTGAAGAGCCCTGGAGCCATGACATATAAAAAAGGGGGGAAGGCTTAAATTAGCACAGAGAAAATAAATTCCATGTACTAATGCTGGCTTTTTAAATATGTGGGGTTGTAAATGAAGAGTTTTAAATATTTCTTCACTGTAACATGATGTTCCCACTTGCTAGGAAGGCATTTGTGTTCATGGAAAAAACAAAATCAATATGCAGTTATTCCAATAGATTGTTTGAATATTTCAGTAAAAGTTCATTTTATAAAAACAGATTAGTGCTGAAGTAGCATTTAGCTATAATACCAGACAGGTTTTGGGTAGTGATATCAAAGCTAATTTTACCATTTAATGAGAATGAATCAGCACAGTGGGAAATACCTTTTGTAGCACATTTCATATTTACAATTCCCCCCAATAGATTTCCCTCTTTCTTCTGAAGAGAGTTCATTGTGTTCTTGCTATCCCTGTCTATTACACCTGTGTGGACTCCTCTGAGTCTGTGTACAAATATGCACATACACACAAACTCTCTTTAAGCTGATTTGAGTAACTTTGGCCCATGAATAAGTGTCCCAGGAGTGTTTGGTAAGCCTCAGTAAAGCCACACTATAAAAACAGGGAAGGTTTCTCATGAAATATTTCTAAATGTGTTAAGTACTTCTGGATTCTTCTAGGAAGTTCATAAGATGGAACATTTCAGAAATGAGTGTAGTAAAATTAGAGTGTTTCCACATTGTTTCTAATAGACAAAGATATACATCATCTTATTTCTGCTTTTCTTATACAGACATTGGAAGGGTTAAAATCCCCCGTGATTTGTAATTATGAGAGTGCTGTTTGAACTGTTTATAGACTTCAGAAATCTTAATCAGAATGGCTGGCATTTGCTGTGGTTCAAAATTATTTTCTTAATCAAATGAAAATGTCTTACCATTTCTGATAAGTAGTTGAGAGAAAAATGGATTGGTTTGTTTCTGTTTAAAAAAATTAAACAGATGCTGCAAAACTTTTCCATGCATGGTCCCAGGGAAGTTGTGAAGGTCCCTGTGCTGCTATTCTGCTACTGTCTGTTCCTATTCCAGAGAAAAAAATCTATTGCAATCAGTAAAGCCTCCAATAACAGCAGGGTAAAAACAAACTCCAAGTAAGCCAGCAAAGCCTGTTTTTTTACCAGTAAAGTAAACTAGTTTATTTGAGCTTTGTGGTAATGCAATCTCTGCAGATGTCACTCCACTAGTCACTCACAGAGCCTGGTAAAAACATCATCTCCAGTACACAAGTGAGGATCTCCTGCACAGTGATTATGGGACCCAGGCCCTGTGATGTAGCTGCATTTTATACAATCTATAAATTATTTAGAAAAGTCTATGTTTCAAGAAACAGTTGTATTTGCTACAATAATTTGGGAATTTTAATAATTTTTATTCTGATAACTGATGAGCATGTTATCATACTGCTTATTTTTTAGTCTTATATAAACAGTACTCAAAATTGTGCATATGTATCACCTTCAACTAGCAGAGCACCATGGTGTATTCCTAATTTTCAGTAACTTCCATGGAACTTAAGGCTAATTTTAAGAAGTATTCTTTGAACATTTTGCCAAATTTGACTGGACATGCAAGGAGTCAAGTTCACTTGCATTCCTTAAACATAAGCAAAACAATTGCTTTAATGTTATCTCTGTGTGCCATTTCTGCAATCATCCATTGCAGCAACACGTATCCCATGGGTTTGAGAAACTTCTGGGCAGTTGAGATTCTCTGTGTGTTTCACAGTCCAAATTATTATCTGCAGGCTTGCACCATACAAATCACTGACTCCTGAGCCTGTGCTGCTTATGATGACTATAAGTGAGAAACTATTTAGTAACAAAATGCTTTTCCATTCACATATAATCAGAAATACCACAGGTACATTTAGTACAGCTGGGCCATCTGATTCAACTTTATATTTTCTTATTCTTTTTGTGATCTACTACTAGTTTAAATAATTAAATGGCTGCTAACAGTTTAATACAGGTTATCTTGATCACACAAATATAACACGATTTAGTTGCTCAGGGTAGGTATTTGTATCAGCTCTCACAAACACAAAGACTATTGACTGAACTCCTGGAAACAAGATCTCAATGAGTAGTTTCCTTTATTGGCTTAAGTGGCTGTTTCTTTGTGGGGAAATGTGGAAACATATTTATGCTCCAGGGAGAATTTCTTAAGAGATGTGTGACCAAGGAATTTGTAATCTGAATTTCCAAACAGCCAAAGAAAAGAAGGACCAACAGAGTCAGCTTCAGAACTGTTGGTAGGAGGTGACTACTGGAGTCAGAAACTGGAAACCAGGACTAGGCTGGTTTGTAATTTTTCTTGCCCTTGTTTTGTCTTTTCTGAGACTTTTTTCACTTACTAGTGGAAATGTCTGAAGAGCAGAGTAGTTTGCCACAAAAGCAGATCCAGAAAGAGATGATGTAAGGCAT
Source organism: Muscicapa striata striata (assembly GCA_030060385.1). Taxonomy (NCBI): domain Eukaryota; kingdom Metazoa; phylum Chordata; class Aves; order Passeriformes; family Muscicapidae; genus Muscicapa; species Muscicapa striata. Next base: position 609,204 of record JAREIS010000056.1, on the reverse strand, counting down.
GTAGGGCAGATTCTGGTGTGGAGCTAGTTCCACTGAGTAGAAGTCCATTGTGATCCTGAAATGCTTAGAAATGTAAGCATTACATTCAAATGGGATGTTGGAAGCAGGTTGTTGCTTGCAAGTTTGTTCCAGCCTGCATGCCTGCTACAGCTTGTGGATTTAATTTTAGCTCTGGAACTTGCTCCAGTTTTGTAAGGTTACTGAAAACCTGAAAGAAGCCAGATTTCTTACACGCACCAAGAACAGCATGACAGTGTTTTCTCAAGAATTAAGACACCCCCTACCCCCATCAAAAGAGTGCCCCCCCAGCACCAAGGGCTTAAACCAGGTTTTCCCACGTGTCAAACACATGCTGGACCATTGCTATTTGATAGCAATCATTCCCCACCCCTTTCCTCCCAGGAGCTACAAGGATTTAATTAGTGAGTTTTCCCCAGACTCAGAAAACAGGAGACACAAAGTAGACAGGAGCCAAAGTTTCTTGGTGCTGCAATTCATACAGCACCCTGCTTAGCTTTGTCCCTGCTGCCTGCATTGCAAATTAAAAACAAAAAAAAAAAAAAAACAAAAAACAAACAAACAAACAAACAAAAAAAAAAAAAAAAAAAAGGTGTTTCAAAACTTAGAGCAGCATTGGTTTGACTAACAGCTTGCTCCTTGCAAAGTATTTGTATTTGATCTTATTGTCCATTCATTACCTATCAGGTACTGAGGCTTGTAAAATTGATCCAGGAAAGGTTTGCTGCACCAGCTGTGCTCCTGCCTTGCTGGCTGTGTGTTGAGGAGTGCATTGCTTTTGCTCCACCCTGGAGCAGATAGCACAGCTAAAAGTTCCCTGAAGCAGCCTGCAAGTGAGGGCACCAGCACAGCTCTTTTCCTGGCCATTAATTCAAACATCATGCAATCAGTCAAATGAATCTGCTCTCCTTTGCAGCTCTTGTGGAGATTGCTGTCCTCTCAGCTCCCCTGAAAGTCACCTGGATTCAGTGAGCATCTTCCTTTACTCAGAGTCCATGATAATCCACAGGCAGGCTCTGTTTGCCAACAGACATGCATAACACAATGGTAAAGATCAGTTCCAATCCCTTGCCACAGGCAGGAGCACCTTCCACTAGACCAGATTACTCAAAGCTCCATCCAACCTGGCCTTGGAACACTTCCAGGAATGGGCCATCCATAATTTCTTTTGGCAAACTGCTCCAGTGCCTCCTCACCCTCAAATCACATGGCCATCACTGCCTGGCACCAGCAGATTGCTGTCTGCAAACAGAGCTGACATGAAAGCAGCAGGCATGGCAACACCCCACAGACCACAAACATATCTCATACAGCCCTCCTCTCTGAGGCTGTCCCACAGCCTGGCTGGGTTTTTGTGGTTTTCTTAATTTTGATCACATGTCAGAGCTGAGACTGGCACATTAGCCTTGAAAGAGCCCTTTGAAAATGCCTGACCAAGCCCAACTTCTCCAGAGCAATGTGCATTTTAAGGAGAAACAGCTTTGGCAGTCCATCAGCTTTCCTCTGTTGCTGCTGCATATTTTATGTCACCACTGTATTGCAAAATGAATACTCCATATTACAAAATTAATATTGGAAATATTTCCTCTGCATTTTATGGACTTTATTTGTGCTTTGTTTTCCTGAGATTATCTTATTTTTGCCTGTGGAGAATTAATAGTATTATTGTCAAGGGTAAACAAGCCTGGAATTAATCTGATTTAATCTTTAATTATTGCTCATTATGGGTTTTAGATTACATACCAGTATTGTTGAATGCCATTTTACAAGCTAGAATAGAGAGATGCACAATGATCTGAGGCACTGGGATTACTCTGAGACTGCCTCAATGAGGTTTTTCAGCAGTGGCAGCAGCCATTGTGTGTTGTGAGGTTTGGTTTAAATTGCTATTGCTCTAATCAAGCAAGCAGGGACAACCCTTGGACAGGAAGCTGAAAAAATTATAAAAATTTTAAAGCTGAGCTGAGAGCACCCACCTGGATAATTTCATAGTGAGCACAGCTCAGGCATCCCAGCCTTCCTCTTTGGCAGCAGCTGTTGTCTGGAAGGTTGCACAGAGTGTCTGCTACAAAAAAGGAATAGAAGAGAATCTGAAAGATTAGTGCACGTGTGTTTAGTACCATCTGTGTGAAGGCAATGGGGTATTTCTCTGGCTTCTTTTGAGAGCTGGTAGTGTTGAGTTTCCCCCTAGAGTGTACCTGGCTGCCTGGCTTGCAGAAATCCTGAACAACAGAGATGAAATTTTGGGCTCTCTGAAGTTCACAGATAAACTGCCATTGGCATCAGTGAGAGGGAGGGAGGGAGGGAGGGAGCCTCAGATTTTTCCCCAGTTTTTACTTCCTGCCTGCTCTGAGAGCAAAGGCATGGATCTGGCTGTGTCAAACATCCTGCTTTGGAAGTCTGCTTGGAATGCTGAGGATGTCCTGAAGAAGGCCTGAGAGCAATCCATTCCTAGGACAGTGATGGTGCACAAGTGAAATAGTGATGTCTTCATGTGGGCAAGGGGATCTGAGATCATTTCTAGGCTTCCTAGAAAGGAAACCCTGCAGTGAAGCCCTGATGTTTGGCACTGTGTAGGCATCAAAATCAATAGCAGGGCAGCATCGTCCTGTTAAAGATGGGCTTGCATACCCTGGGATAGTGCTGTCCTCAGTGGGGTTGTGCTTTCTGCATTACTCCAGGCTGGGGAGGGAGCTGGAGCTGTGTTCTCAGGGTTAGCAGGGTTGAAAACACCTGATTTCAACTTTCTTTTCCCAGCAGGAAAAACTGCTTTTAAATTTCTCTTTTTCTCTCTGTCTTTTTCTTGTTTTTTAACTTGAAGAGTGATTGCAATAATGGAGCTGAAGGGTGACCAAATATTGAATGCAAATTGTTTTATTTAAAATAGGGCTTCATAACTCCTCAAGTTCCAGTCTTAAAACCTCCTAATTTCTTGTGGTTGTGCACATTTGAAATTTAGTTTACATGAAGATTTAGGAGTAGTGCTAAATAATTACACGGCAGGATAATCTGTTCTTTTTATTTAAGATTAGAATAATTTTAAAATCTATCCATGGAGTAGTTCAGCAAAAACTGTTCTTCAGCAGCTATTTTGGGTCAGCTCAATGCATAGTCTATTAGAGGTATTACTTCTGCTGCACAGTAATGAATCATATTTGCACTCGCTAAGTCACTTGTGTAATTGTCATTAAATATAACGAATACAGGGCTATTTAAAGAATTTCAAGACTGTCTGATGTTCTGGAAGACACTGTTTCTCTGGAGAAAGGGTAGAAGTCCCTTATTCCAGCTGTTCTCAGTGGTTTAATATGGAAGAAAGGGCACTGTCAGGATTTGTGCAATGGGATATTGTCGCTGTTGCAATTTCTATATAAAGTAAAAAGAGGACTTCTTAATTTGGAAAATTGGTTTGTAAGCAGGGTATAAAAGTATAACAGAATTCCTCTGCATATTAAAGCCTTGATTATTGATTTTAAAACCATTCTCTTTGATTATTTATTCTGAGCCCTGTGTTAACACAGGACTTAAACCCCATATTGCAAATCAAAGCAGAAACTCTGAAAATACTGATTGTTGCAGACAAATTCCCTGGTGCTTCATTTGACAAAAAGATGGATTAGAACTAACTCCAGAGTGTTATTATTTCCACATACATGAAAGATTGTTTCTTTTATTTGTATTAGTTACTGATTAGTGCTTTCTGTATCTTCAGCTCTTTCAGATCTTTTGAATGAGATATATTGCTTTCCAGAGTTTCTTATCTAAAGGGAACCCTGACAGAAAACTGGTGTCTAGCCACTGTGCACAAGGAAGTAATTGTGCTGAGACACAGCTCTTCAGGGAAAACCCTGGGTGAGATTCTTGGAGAGGTAAAAATAAGTTCACAGGTAACAATGCAGACAAATCATTTTCCATCCAACACAATGGTCCTGAGTAAATACGTAGTTTTAAATTGAGGCACAGCAGGAGAAGGAAGCTGAGTGTGTGGGGCTCCTGGGTTGTGTGGTGCCTGGGGAGCAGCCTGGAGCTCACAGCAGCCCCAGCTGTAGGAGGAGCATGGGGCAGTTCCTTGCTGGGTGGTTTTCCAGCCCTGCAGGGCTGCCCAAACCACTCCTCCGAGCACACTGGCACTGCTGGCATTGTCTGCCTGTGGAAATGTTTGGGGGCTTTAAGTTCCTTGGAAAGAAACCCAGGGGAGTGGCTCCTGCCCCAGCTGGGACAGAAAGCTGTGGGACATGTCCCAGCCAAGGGCATCAGGGACAGGGTGGCTTTTGGCTGCCAAGTGCAACTTTACCAGCCAGCCCTGGGGCTGGCAGCTGCTGCCAGTCCTTACAGCTTGGTGCAAGTGTCTCAGCTGGAGGGAGAGTCTCCTCACACAAATCCCCTGGGTCTCACTGCTCAGGGGCAGCAGAGGCCTTTCTCTCTGCCTGGGAAAAGGCACTTGAAGAAGCAGCAGTTACATAGGTAGGTGGGGGAGGTTGCACATAAGAACTTTAAAATATTATTGAGCCCTTGTTTCCCCATGAATATTTCAAAACAGAAGACTCCAAGACAGGTTGCCAAGAGTTAAGGCTGCAGGTTCAGTATCCTCTCTGAGCATTAGGGGGAAAAAAAATAAAAATAAAAAGGGTTCCTGAGGCTCAGTGGTCTGGTTTTCAAATGTTTTTTGCATAAAACTGATCACAGTGTTTTGGATGCTCGGAAGTGAGGCAAGGTATCAATTAAGGTATCAATTAACATGAGACCAATGTTTTGTCAGGTGACTGCATGAAATTCAGTGATGAACCTTCATGGTCCAGGTTGTGCTAAAAAGGGTAGTTTTAAAATAGCCTGTTGTACGTCATCAGTTGATATGTCATTTTCCATAATTCATGAGCACTGGGGCAAGATTAGACAATGGAGCCTTGAGTGAGAATTCATTAATTTCCTCCATGGTTTTAGAAATGTCAGAGGTGCAAAGCTGAAAATAATAAAAGTCAAACTCCTTAGATATATCTACTGTGCTAGGAAGAATATTACTGTGAGCATCTCTGATAGTATACAGTGTCTTAGTGTGCATGTGTCTTTAATTGGTATGCAAGGAGTTTATCTGCTTTACTGCCTGCACTTATCAGAAAAGATATAAAATGGGATGGTGATAATGGCTGCCTTCAAAGAAAAAGATATGTTCTTTCAAGGGTGTAAGTGCAATAAATCTTTCTGCTTTAAGGGCTCACTGGAAGCAGAAAGATTCTGTTCTGCTGACAACTGAATGTGGGGAATTTTCCCAGGGGAAAACAAATCACATTTCTCCATTCAAAATATAGTAAAAAATCACTGAAATGTGATACTCCAGAATGTATATTACAGTATTTCCTACTGAGTCCTTTACCAATTAAGCACACTCACAGTTCTCAAATGGTTAAGCAAAGGTGTCTGGCACTGAATATGTTTAGAATACACTTGTGAACTCCCACAGTAATCTGCAGTTCAAATTTAAAAACAAAAGACTAAAAATAAGTGGTCAGCTTTAGGTCTTTTTTTAAACTATACCACAGGAATTAATTTGCCAGGAATAAAAGAGACAATGCTGAGTTCATTGCTATTCCAGAACCATTCTGGACGTCTGTGGAAAGCAGAGTTAATACTACCAGTACCCACCGCATCTCGAAGGGATCTTTTGTGAGTTGAAATCATTTTATTTACTTTAGAAAAGCCCACATTATTCATAAGAATCGAATGTTGAGCCTGACTGTTATAGCAAAACAAAACAGACAAGGGTGTTTTAAATTAATCTGTCAGTATGGTGCTTTCCAGTGCTCACTTTGTTCATGCAGCCAGCAACTGATGTTAGCATGAATTTAAATAATTCTTCTTGCTTTGAATAATGACCATGAAAGTTGAGTAATGGTATCTAGGAAATATCCGAACTTTTGAGGAGCTGCCTCTTATCTAGGACTGTTTACTTGCTCCTCATCTCCCCCCACCCCTAATTGCAGGGAGGTTCTCCACACAGCATATAACTAAACATAATACAATTTGATTTGTGTTGCAGTGTTCTCCAAAGAACAAATCTGTAAAATTACAACATGTGAAAGCTTAACACAATGATATAAAATAGCAGTGGCACGGTTCATATCTTAAACTGACAGACTGATGGTGATTATTGCAAGGACAATGCCCTGCATATGTCAAACGATTTGCAAATAATTTATGTCACCTTATCCTCCATTATTGTTTTTGCAGAGGACATAAACCGTGTCACTAATATTAAACTGTCGGCAAAAAAAGCCTAGCTCAGCCCTTTGCTAGCTGAGAATGCAAAGACATCTGCACAGAGACAAACATGCATATGGCCATCATTTGTCCAACATCTTACACATTGTGAAGGTTTTTTACTTGAAATGCCAACCTATGTGGCAGATGATGTATGTGTTTCTTCAGTCCTGTGATTACCAGCACAGAGCTGCTCTGCAGTGCTCTTCACCTCATCAGTTCCACAAGCTGCACTCCAAGGTGTGTGAAACATTTGCAGGGAGATGGCATCTGACATGCAGCAAGGCAAAAGCATTCTGGTGTGAATATTTGACTCCAGATTTTGTTCAAATCAGGGTCAGATTCTGACCTGGAGAAATTAGTGTGGGTAGAGATTTAGCACTACAAAATAGCAATTTGAAAACTGGAATGAATATATTTTAAAGATGGGGAAGCAGAAGAAAGTGATGCTGTCTCCTGGGTGACTCCCAAGGGGCTGTAAAGGAGAGGGGAAGGGGGAGGGCTTTATAAATGACCTGGGCTTTATTCTTTTGGAAATAAGTAGAGGACAAGGCAATCTTAGTCATTTCTGTTTGTTAAGTTGCATCATCTCAACTGCCGGGTTCTTTGTTTAGGTTTTGATGGTTCATTTATTACTACCAAGAAATGCCTTTGAAGGGTGATTTTCAGAGGCTGTTGTGGTTAAAAAAGCAGCAAAGAATGCAGTGTGGTGGTTGGAGCATGGAGCTGGGAAACCAGACTTCAGCCTCCCGCTCTAGATTTTGCTCTGCTCACATTTGGGACAAATTACTTGCAACTGCTGTGGCTTGACTTACTCTTATGTCAGGCAGGTTTTTCTGTGTGACTCATCCAGTTGGTTAAATTCACCAAGCATTTCATAATCTTCAGCTAGAAATCACTCGCTGGATTGCAGATCAGTGACATTTCAAAGAAGATGCATCAAATAGTTTCTGTTGGCTTCAGTGCAAGAGATGGCTCCAAATCACTGTGGTGAGAAGGACAATGCACTGACAAACTCACTGAGCTAAGGACTGGAAGGGAGCTCCATTCTCTTACTGCTACTAGTTTTTCCTCTTTTGGATGCCTCATTTAAGCATTTTGCACTTCTAACCCCCTCAGGAGTAAAGAATCTTCTCCTTGCCCTTCCAAGCTTTTCTCAGCCTGTTCTCAGTAAATCAGAGTTTATGACTGCACTGATAATTTTTTAGTCTTGTAAGACATAAATGCCAATGAAATTTGAGAGAATTACATTACCTATATGAGTTTTAATCGAACTTCCCATTCTTCCAATGTTGAATTTTGTCAACCTTTAAAAAATCCCAGTTAACAGCAATTACCTCGTTATTGGAATTGTTTGTGATTGCTGAGTTAGAAAGCAAATTTTAGGCACTTTAATTTTTTGGAAACACAATGTGTTTCCTGTGGCAGCAGCTTTTGGACTCCCTATAGATACACAGAGCAGAAGGATGTAAGCTGGTAGGATGACTCTGCCTAAACAAACCCTTGAAAGCATTCTTGCTTCTTTCTCTAGTCATACTAAAGGGATTTTACTGGCACAAGAAATCTCTTTTGAAGCAGAGGGAGAATAGAGTCCACAGGCGTGAAAACCTTTCCCAGGAGTGGGACCCTTCCTTTTCTCACTGCAGGAAGACCCTGAAGCCTCAGAAAAGGCAGGGGAATCAAAAAGGATATCAGGGAGAAGGGGCAGCAGGATAGGCCCCAGGAAGATGCACTGAACCAAATGAAAGCGCCTCCATAGAAACAGGTCTGCAGGAGCTGTCCTGTGTGTGTCAAAAGCATTTCCATCAGATGAAGGGCAGCTTTTTCCACTGCAGTGGTTTTGGGCTTTGCCTCAAATGTGCTTTGGCACAACAGCAAGACCTTTGCACTCACACTTGCATGTAATACACAAGTCATGGTCAGGCCTGTGGTCTTTACACACACATGCAGAAACTTACCTGTCTTTTGCAAAATGTTATAACCTACGACAAAATATGCTGGAAAGTTCATTTAAGTAGATAAAAACTTGTTCTTCCCATAATGCCCCCAGACTACTGATCTTCATCAACTGGTTCCTTAAACATGCCACAACACAGACTTAAAGCTGCAAATGAAAGAGATCATGGTGATAGTCAGTAATCTCAGTTATACACTTCTTTGCTAGGAGGCATCGTAGATCAAGGTGCTACACACTTGTGGGGGAAGGAGCCAGTAAAAACTGAAGAGGAACTTTAGGGAGGAATTTACAGGAACTAAGTTAGAAACAGCAGTGGACCTAAAGAGAAGTTTTCACTGTCTTGACAAGAAAAGAAAGTGGCTAGTTCTTATCTAACAGTCTGAGTGATAACTGAAAGATGGGGGATAATTTCCACAAAATAATCTCATGCAATAATCCTGTGTGTTGGTGAAAAAACTGTTGATGTCAGCAGTGAGAGAATGGTGTAACCAGAAACAGATGCCTTCAACCTCAAGAAACCTGGACAAAACTGTACTTTGTTGCCAAAAGTTGAAAGAGATGTCACTAGCCATGGGAGTATGGCAGGGGCAACCTGAGATCAATGACTAGGGAGGTGGACTTGCTGTTGACAATTTTTTGGCAGGAAGAAGTAATAGAAAACATAAATTCATGCTGAGAGAAGACAGCCTTGGAAGAGATAGATGCTCTGGGGACTGGGTGATGCCACAGTTTGGCCAAACCAGCTGGGTGATGATTGGTCTTCTTTGCAGGTCTACAGAATTTGTCATGGCTAAGCTTCACTGGCTCCTCCCCACGGTACCTCCAGCAAGGCTCATTCAGATACATTCTGGTGACTTCCTGCTTAGTCTCAGATGATGGTCTTTTGTTTGCAGCAAGCCATTTGCTGCTGCTTTTATTTTCTATGAATGATCATCCTTCTCATTCTTGTTTCAAATCTTTCTAAGTGAACTGAGAACACAAACCCTGGAAGACTGATGGTTTGAGCAGTGATTGTAGGGAAGGTGACCATTATGCTCTACATTCCTAAGATCTTGAATTTTCTTCTTAAATGCAGAATAAACTTCTAGGTATAAAAAAATCTGGATGAGAAAACATATACATAACACAAAACTTACAAAAAACATTTTTATTGACAAACTGGGTTACTGTCAACCCAGTACTGTCAAGCAGGGCTTGTCAGGAGAGGGGTGAGTTCATATTGACCTCTCATGTCAGCTCATTGTTTCAAGTCAGCTTCTGAGCACACCAGCTTGTATACAGGAGTTGCTTTGCCTGCCACAGATGTCATGTGTGGCATGGATGGCAGTCCATCTGTGTCAACAGTGAGAAGTTCTTTTTCTCAACTAGCACCAAATTTGAGGTCTGCAGCAATAGATGGGAATGGTTGATGCTCTCCATGGAAAAAGCCTTTCCTTTCTTTCTAGATAATTAATTACTTGGAGCCAAAAGGAGTCTCTAAAACTCTCACTGTTCAAATTTTTTCCTGTAAATCTCAACAAGCAAAAAATCAACCATCAGTGTTTTCAGAGGTGAGGCATCTCTTCCAGGCTTTTTTTTGACCATAGTCAAGGCTAACATTCAATTTTTACATCTCATTCATGAACTGAGGAATGAGCACTTCTGTGGGCACTGCTGCACAGTGCTCCTCAGCTCCCACAATGGCCTGTCTGGGAGGGGATGTGGTGTCACAGTGATTTGGTGGCTTGGGGCTGTAGCAGTACACACAGACCTCATTTCAATGCAAGCATTTCTGTGTAGCCCAACCCTTTCTGTATGTGAGATACATGTGAAATACACTTGATCAGGCAGCTGTAATTTGTGGGCCCTTTCAATCCCATAGGTGCCTAATGGCCCTGGTATGGATACAGCTCCCTGGGTGTGAACTTCACTCCACTGATGTCACCAATTTTGTTTCCTGCACGCCTGTTATTGCCTTCACACAGTAGTATTTTGCTGGTAGTTGTTCCTGTGGCAAAACCTTCCAGCCTAGACAAGCCCTAGAAGCTTAAAGTCTCTCATTTCTTTGGAGGCAGTTGCACAACAGGCTCAAGCTCCCTGCCAATGCTGGTTTTTTACAAAGTTGGCACTGGGGACATGAGCCAAGTATTGCAAACCTGTGAAGCAGATGAGTGCGTGTTAGTCAGTGAATGACAGAGGAGATCAGCCAGGAAGTTTCAAACTGCATCAGGCTAGAGCCTGACTTTGCTAATGCTTTCTACTTCCTACTCCCACTTTTATCCTAAGATCAGATAACGAGTAGCAGTTTTTCGTTGTAACAATTCATTAATCAGAGAAATGATCCTTGCTGGTGTTTAGATGTTTTACTTAATTTGGTACTTCTGGCCTGCTGCCCCAGTAGTGCCAAAATTATTATTTCTCACCCAGCAGGTGATAAATAACAACTTCAGTCATGATTAATACCATGAATTTCTCAACCTGACTAATGCAAAAAACTTCAAACCTGCAGAACAAGTGGGTGCTAATTGTTGTGAGAGCCATTGGAGCTGCATTCTGCTTATAAAGAAAGCAAGCCACAGGAAATGAAGTGTTTTCTAGCAGCCCAGCTGATCCTAAGAGGCATCATTAAGTGCAGCTCAGCAGCATTCTCCATGTGTAGGGCTATGCTAGCCTCCTTTTTTCCACAACACTGAGCTTTAAGTACATTTCAGAGGCAGGAGATTACCAGGTTATTTTTCTTTTCCTGGAGAGAAAAAGGAGAAATAAAACAAAAGGCAGAGAAAGCAGCAGTTTAATATCTCATTAACACCACACAATACTAAAATTTTTATAACTGATATGTGAAAAGTGAAAGAGCAAAAGCTGCTCTCACCAAAACCCCTTCATGTCTCTCCCTTGAAATCACATCATAAAAGGCAGCATCAGGAGGCTACCCAGTCAAGGAAAACTTCAGAGAGGGACAGGAAAACCAGAAGACGAAGAAGGACTGTCAGCTGGAAACAAGGATCCAATACTATAAATGAGTCCGTGGCTGAGGTCCTGGCCACTTTCAAATCACCAGCTGGTCTGCTACAGGTGGTGGAGTACGGTGGTTGCTCCTCTTCCTTTGCTGTACTTAGAGTGGCACAGGGCAGAGAGGATCCACACACAGTCCAGCTGTGCATACAGTGCTGTGCTGGTCAGGCAAACAAGACCTTCACATCTGGAACTGGCACCATGCATATTTCTGATAGGAGCAGACACCAAAGTCCAGCAAGGATATGAGCAGGTAACTGTGCTGAGGGGGGTCTGTGCTGAGCAAGGTTAGTCCATTCCACAATCCCAAAGAAGCACCTTAGGAATGGAGAAGCAATCCTGTTTTCACCAGGACTTTCCCAATTGTTTTAGCTCCATCAGGTGAAGAAAGTATCTGCTACTTTGCAACTTGAGCACCTGCCTATGAAGCTAATTACTTGTGGAATGAAAAGACTATGAGAAGCAAACCACAATGGTCAAGTGATTTGTACTCAGACTCAGTTATGCCTATTCACTTGTAGCTCTAAGAGCTTTTGTGACTTTGTGTGCTGTTTTGGTTGGGTAACTCATGCACTTCCTGGTGGGGTATATTCAGAAGGTGAATGATAATCCATGGTACAGTTGTTTTAGGCATTTTTTTTTCTGTTAGAACCCTAAATTTTGTCTTAATTTAGGGAAACTTTAGAAGTTCCAGCTGTCTTTCTTCACTCAAAATAGCCTGTAGGAACTTTGTATTTTTGAGCCTGAAAAGCTAAGAAAGAAAATCATCATCCCCACTGTCCTGCTATGTGACACAAACCATAGGCCTGATTCCTGTCCCTTGTGCAGCAGCTGTGCTTCAGCCATGGGAGGTCATCTAGAAACACCCACAACTCAAGACTAAAATTCTCACAGACTGTACATGCACAGCCCTGTCTACTAGAGGGCTGCTCAGAGCAGCAGAAAGCCCTCGCTACTCCACCTTGGAGAAGGCAGGTCAGGGTCCCTGCTCAATCCCCCTGCGAGAAAGGCTATTGGGTTTGGATTGGTTTGGGGATTTTTCCGCCCTTAATTTGTTTTATTGCTGGTGTTGTTAGAACTTTTCATTCCTTTTCTTGCACTGTGCCCAGCATTTCAGGAGCAATCAGTCTAAGTGTCCCTTGTAAGACTGCAGCTTCACTGAGTTAAAGCATAGCTTGCCAAGCAAGCCTTGGTCCTTGGAGCTCAGCCCAGTCTGTTCCACAGCACCAGTCGTGCTACCAATGCCACTTTAAAAAGCATAATGGTTTTTTGTATTTATGAAATTATGAAGTACAAAGTATGTCTTTTGGCTAGGATTGTAATAGCTATTTTCAACACAAAGCCAAGATTTTCCTTCTAAGTTTAGGTATCACCTAGAAGGAAGTGCAGCCTGAACTACAAACCAGCCCTGTAGCAAACATGCCATACAGAAAGAATCCTCTTCAGTCAAGGAAGTAAGGAATGCTCTTTTCCATTTAAATGAAATTATCAAAGTCACACACGAGGAATGAAGGGTGGTTAAACTTTCCGAAACTTCAGTGTAACTTGAGAGCTCAGTCTCTGCTTGTCCTCTGACTTCAATATTGAAGACTTGATGTGATTTGCCTGTCTCTGTATCCTTAAGTGGAGTCTGAGTAGCTCAGGTGGATTTACACAAACTTTGTTTGCAAGAGATCAGTATCTTTTGCCCAACCACTTCCACAGCATTTATTTTCTAGATGAAACATTCAAAGCAGGTTAATGCATATCGCTCTGTGGGGTTTTTTTTACTACTCTGAAGTTATAAAGCTTGTTGTATGTTACTGCACAAAATTTGCAATAACTTGCTATTGAGAATTCAAGGTGGTGTATTACCAGAGCTTGCTCTCACCTTGCCAGAATACAGAAAATTTCATTCAATGCTGTTTCAAAGCAATTGCTGAAATTTGGTTACAAGGTGGCTGATGGCCACTACAGCCTTGGAACAGGAGGAACACGTGTCCACCTGCACTTTTTACGACCACATAAAAATTAATAGGTAGGTTTAGAAATCCATTAAGTAAATTACTCCTGTAGTTTACTGGTAGGAGAATTGCTAAAACAACGGAAGCTAGTTTAAAATCTTTCCTCATGAATAGTGCTCTGCAAATAGTGAGAGGGTAAAAGACCAGTTAATTACTCTGGATTAAGATACTTGAGTTTTCACACAGGAGTTCCCCATCACCATGGCACGCTAACTTTCGTCTGCGAGTGCTCAAAGCAGCATGTATCACAATGTTCTGTCCAAACTCTAAAAAAAAAAGAAAAACAAAAAAAACACAACCAATTATTTTCCAGGTTTTTTTCAGGGGTTGAATTAAAGCAGAAAAGCAAGTTTGAAAGAAATATCTGAGTTCTCAGCTAACAACTTCCTTGTTATAGAAATGGTCACTAAGCAGTCAAGAGCTAATGGGGTTTAGTTTTTAAAAGTATTCAACAGAGAGATGTGTGAAATTTTAAGACTGAAATGCAGGACAAGGGCAACTTACCTCTCCTGGCAAGAATGATTTGATGAAAGACCAAGACACCCTTACACACTAAGAGCATTTGGCTGTAGCAGGACTTAGGACTGTTATATTAAAAAACAGGCAGTAAGAATTCAGCTCTGTTTCCCAGTCCAGCTGGCAAGAGTGGTCACCCACAAAAGCAGTGAGTAAGCAGAAGTGGTTCAGGAACCTGTCATGGGAGATGCAGCCAGTCCAAGGCATGCAGCTGCTTTCTGCTCATTTTTAAGAGAGAAGGAAATGGCAGCAAAACCTCATGACCATTGTATAACCAGTTCAAGCCATTAAGTGTTCTGACACTGAAGCATATAGTCAACAGAACATATTTCAAAGCAAGAACACAATGGTTCCAACAAGCCAAACAGCCTGAACTGGTTCTCAGTTGTGCCCATGACTTCCTGAGTGCACCAGGTTTGTTTCTGCCACCAGCATGTTCCTGGTGATGCTTTTGGAAAAGTCAAGTACAACTGACACAGCAGAACAGAGTAGTGCTATTTAATGCACTCAGAATAGTATTAATCAGATCAGTCCTTCCCTAACACAAGAACTCTCCCTTAAAAAGTTCAATGTTGCCAGGGTTTTTGGAGCACCACAGTAATATTTCTTTGTTTACTTCTGTATTATTGTGGCTACATGTACCAAGAATAATGTGGAGACAGAAGAACCAAGACATGCCAGCCACAGGCTCCCAGTGAGTCCTTTTTCTATGAGACCCACATCTGGTAGATCAAAGTTCAGGAGCAATGTTAACATACTGGAAGTGGAAACAGTGAGGCAGACACCTACCAAATTAGTTTCTTAAATAAACAGCAGGACAAGCTGGGGATTAAAACTGAGAAACTACAGGAAGAAAAAAAGTTATAATCAAAAAACCAAAGGTGAATGAGAGATAAAAGCAGAGGCAAGACACACACAAGATGAAGGACTGACTGCCAGAAGCTACTTTGCTACAAAAATAGGAACTGACTGAATAAGATCATATGAGTTGTGTGTTACAGAGCTCCAAGATTTTTTTTCACCCAATTTCTAAATAAGTTTTAGCGGAGGCAGACAAACGTTAAGATCTCTAATGTATACTTTCATTCCCAGCCTAATAATTCTAACTAGTTTACAACTTTCTTCCAAGTGTTCTGTCAAAAGAATCCTACTCGGGAACTACACAGACATTAAATTGAGTAAAAAAAGCATTTAAAAAGATCAGAGATCAACTTTTAGTGTTTTATTTTTTTGAAACAGATACAATGTTTTTCCAAGGTCACTTTACAGTAAGTGGCATACAGGCTATTAAAATGGAAATGTTCATACAGACATTTTAGCTTAAATGTGCACAGTATATTCTACAACACAAAAACTGTATTTAACATTTTTTCTCGCTCCAGAATAATTTGGCAGCTTCAAAAAGCTAACACACATTTCCATTCTCAAAATAAATTTATTGAACAATGTTGAACCCAAAACTGCAGCATGATCCAGCCCCCAAGCACCAAGCTTATCTCAGCAAGGACCTCTTGGAAGAGTGGGCTGCAGTTGCAGAGCTGTCTTTCTCATGACCCTCAAAGTACTGCTGCTCTATTCGCCGACAAAACGCTGTGAGATTACTGTAGTTCTTCACTTTTTCAGAGAGTTCATCAGTGATTAGTTGAGTAGTAAGGATTGTGAACAGATGTCCAAACACCAGAGCATCTAATTCAGTTGGTCTGGGTAAAAAAAAAAAAAAAATTTAAAAAATAGGCATTTTGGAAGACAAGTCCTGAGCAAGAAAAACTGTGCTGTTCTAAGTAACCTTTAGATAGCCATGCAGTCTAAGAACTGGGATTAAATCAAGCAAGGCTAAACCAAATGTATGAAATCTGTGTACAGGGTATATTAGGAGCCCTGCATGTTCTCAGAATGGCATTTTTCTTGCTTTAGAGAGTTTAGAAATGTGGAAATAACATCTGTCAGATCAGACAGACTTTCTGATCTAGTTTCAAACCATGCTTTTTTAGTCCTGTAACAAGGGCGAACGCTTATCAGGTGTCTTGTGGCTCTTCTTTTTCTTCTGCAGATGTGTTTTAAGAAAATCCAACTATTATCTCACAACGGAAGAAAAAAGGAGACAAGTGGAAACTTTCTACTCTCATTCCTTTCATTGTGCTCTGCAACAGTTCAGAACTATTCAACCAACAAGAAAGGGAGTGCCAGGGTGACAGCAGCTGGAAACATCTATTTTCTGAAAGGGGATTACACAGAAGAAAACAGATATTTTGGGAATGTTTTAGGTATGACCCTTTGAATTGTCACCTTGGACCTTTAAGTAGTCAATGTATATAAGCAGTCCATGTTAAAAAAAAAAAAATTAAATATATTAAGAATTTCAGAGTCCCCCTTACTCATGTTCAATGTATGCAGCATTAAGCTTTCCTAAGTGATAAAATTTTCATCTTTTTATTTGTGGATCTCTAAGCAGTCTCCAGTAGAGATATGGATCCCTGCATAACAAACTTTAATCTGTCAGAAACAGGCTGCTTTTCTTATTTACCTCCCAAAGACTTACGGAAGTCACAGACTGAAAACTACTGGACTACAAACACATACTTTATTAATAATATTTCAGACAGCTAAAAAATTTAAAGACTGAAACTGTACCAAAAAAGCCTGGTTAACAACCAACCAACACAAAATCCCCAAGTTACAATTCTTTAGAAATACAGAAAGAAAAATTAAAAGATACTATGTTTAATAATCGAAGGAGAAGACGTAACTTAAAATCATCTTCTATAAGGCATATTTCTGTATCCTCTGAATTAAGACTACCCAACTAGTCTCAGCTTGGAGCAGATTAAGGGGCAAAGACACAATGCAGAAAAGTAACCAAATGCTGCCATTTGACAACATCTCCCTGTTCAAATGTACTACACTGAAACCCAGACCTGAGCATTTCAAGACTGATCTATGCACAAGAGACAAGAGGGAGTTAATGTGATGTTATTTAAGTCTGTAACATTTCAAAAATAGTGAAGAAAAAAAATTTTAAAGAGCATATTGCAATTGAAAGAAACAGGTGAGAGCAGAGGACATTCCATGGAGGTCAGGTAATTTCTTTTATTCTCCTGGCAATGCAAATCTTGGTTTTCATTTTGCATTTAGTTCTTTGCGGACCAGCTAGCTTCTTCCCCAGTTCTTAGAACTCATAGGCACCCTCATGCTAATTCAGTTCATTTAGAACTGCTTTTGGTGTCAAACTGTCCTGATCAGGTTGGCACAACATACATGCACTCCTCTAGCAGAGAATGTTATCCAAGAAATACAAGTAAAGATTTAAATGTATCGTTTTTCATAAGAAACTAACTATATAAAAATGTACATTTGTAGCCTACATAAATTGTGGTAGAATCTGTAGAGAAGACAAGCAGGAGAATAACGAAATCATAAATACAACAAACTTACAGAAGTTTTCCCTTTAAAACCTTTAAATACTTATTCCTGAAATTTCATATTTGATTAGAGTCACACATTTGTTTTTGCAACTAATTGCACAGCATTAAAATAAAATAGGAGTTTTATATAAATACATTTGTATGTATGTGGGTATATACCTATATCTCATATTGCTGGATGCAATATTTCAATGAAGAGTAACTTACTGTTTATTGAAGAAATATGGTTGTGTTCCTAATCTCTGGGAGAGAGCATGACAGCACTGATCTACATCTTCAAGCACCTATCAAAACACAGGAGAAAGAAAGATCCATATTGTCAGGAAGTAACACCATTGCAAGAAATAACCTCCTTATTCTATTTGAACTGACAGTGGGAACAAGGAATGTAACATGTTGGAATATCAAAAGCTGTTAACATCAGTCAAACCTACACAGCAGGCAGGTAGCAAAGTGTTACTTAATCTAACACTTGATGTAAGGCAATTCTGATTAAGTGCTTCCCATAACATTTACAACTAAGTTTAATGAAAGGTACTGACTTAAACCTCACAACCTGCCACAATCCCACAAAGAGTGCTTATCAGCATCATATAGGAAGCAAGGCACAGAACTTACATCTTATTTTCAGGACCATGGCCTAAACTAACACCGACAGAGTTGCACACTCGTGGCAAAACATCCTTCCTCTCACCCCATTAGGTTGCACATCATTTACGATTTATTGCTGCTGAAGGCAAACTCCTGACAATATTTAAAGTACGGAATATACATTTCATTACATCTGTTTCAGGAACGTGCTACTCCCCAATGTCTACTTAAAAAAAAAAAAAAAAAAAAGGAAGAAATCAAAAGGAAAACAGGGTAAAGAAATAAGGTTCACTGTCCATACTTACCTGTTCAAGTGTCTTTCCAGCCCATCCAATGGCTTTCATCTTTCGCCTAACCTCCCACTGCTTCTGATAGGACAAAATGCGGTTAAGAGGCCATGGATAAGGAGAGCCATACCTTGGGTAAGTAATCTTTGTTGAAAAACAGAAAGGTACTGGGTTATAATACAAGAAAATACAGATACCTCTCAAACAAAACAGCTAATATTCAAACATTTCTCTCAGAAAAGAAGCTGTAGAAGAGAAAAGCAGTTGTATGTATCTTATAACTATTTGCACAGAATCCACTGTTTGCAGCATAACTATTTAAAGCTATTATTTCAGAGACATAAACAAAACCTGTATCTATTCTGCAGTCAGCTCCCTCCAGTAACACAGCTTCCCTTAAATGCGTATGCAAGTGAAATTTTATCATTAATGGTATAAACCCCCATGTTTCATTTATGAGTAGGGACTTGCAGTTGTGAACAAAAGTGTTTTCTCATTAAATTTTAATTAAGATAAATGCTGTGGAACCACTCACCTCCTCTACTGTAACATCATCACACCACTGGAGATACAGCTAGGAAAAGAAAGAACACTTACTAAAAACTTCCTAATAAAGGAGAATACAGAGACAATCATTTTTCACTAGTAGAATTTTCTTTTCTAAATTAGATTAAAATTTCCATTTCATTTCTTCTCTTAGATCTTTGATGTACAAAAGAAATTAAAACTGGAAGGCAAAAGCCCAGTTTCTAGTTCTTACTTCACCAGCACCAAAACCAAGCTGAAACCAAAAGCCTGTTCCTGTTGCCCACACCACACCCAACTGAAGCACAGGTGACCAGCCCTCAGTTCCTCAGTCACCTGCATCTTCCCAGCATTTCCAACACCGCTCCCATGCCAGGACTGAGCCACCTGAACAGGCCACAACACACAGTGCAGAGGATCCCAGGCTCCCAGCTCACACAGGGTGCATGTGGGGACAGTGACAGCAGGGTGCCTGGCCAGCCTGGGGGTGCAGTAGCACCCCAGGAACCACTGGCATTTTCTGGTCACGTACTTCTACAGCTGCTCTGACACACTTGACATAGGTGAGGGGAGTCACACATGGCTGCAGGAACAGGCCAGCAAGCAATCCACAGTGTAGAATTTATTCCTGTCTCCTTTCACCTCAAAAGCTGACGACCTAATCTAAGAACAGCACTATTTCCACTACAGGGAAAAATCCTAAAGCTTTCTTGCCTACAGTCACTTATGTAAGTGTGTGGAGTTACTAGGGTTTGCTATACCTCTGCTGTCAAGAGCATATTATTGACCAATTCCATGTAGGCTTTCATCTCAGCTTTTTGGACTTCATCCAGTCCATCACTGAGGGAATGTCCCTAATGGGGAAAAAAGAAACACATGTAAGAACGGGTACCGGAATATTCAGCAACATATTACCAAGGACCTTTAACATCCATGAGCTTTGGCTCAGATCCTAATCTCTTACATAGATTAATAACAAATTACATATTAAATTTTTACCTACAGTATCCTTTACAATTAAAACCAAATCATCATAATGTAACTAATCTGATCTATAAAGTATCTAAGGTAATCTGTAAGAAATTTAGACTATTATCAGTTACAGGTGAACACACCTTGAGCACACAACCTCCTAGTTAGTGTATCCCTATGGCAAGAAGTAAACACAAAATTACATCTGTGATACAGATTCAACTTCTCAGTGAAAACATGGCATTTTTTTAAATAAGAGGGGAGGGCTGGGGTGTGGGAGAATAAAGGCAAATTTGAACAGTATCTGACATTTCAGGATTTAAAACAGTCCATTCTGGGTTTAAGACCTCTGAGACCCAGAGACAATGCATGTAGAAAAACAGCCTCAGAAACTGGCATTGGTATGCAGCTATCCTGCATAGAATTTACTTGTAGAATTTGAGGAAATGACAAAGAAAAAAACACCTTCACCTCACAGACTCCTGTTCCACAATATCTTTCTTTTAAAACAGCACTAGATTCCTGTATTGTTTTAACAAATTCAGTAACATTTCAGAAAAGCACACTAAATCAGTGCAATGCTAAGTAGGATTAATATTCACTAATTAATAAAATCAATGTACTATTACCTTGGCTTTTACAAACTGGACTATGGGCCCCAGTTCAGATACTACTTGGTTTCCCACATGAATAAAGGGTACTTTGCCTGTAAAAGGAGAAATGTATTGTAGCAATGAGACAAAGGGTGGTGGGGAGAGAGAAGGGAACTAATGCAAACCTCTGAATTATCATTAAACCAGTATTTAAACCATAAACCAGTATTCCAAAAGGAAACTAGGTGAGTAAAAGTGAGTAAAAACAGTAAAGGACTACAGGAGTAAGGGCAAAAAGAATACATGTAATTCTGCCTACATTTAAAATTGAAGCAGTATCATTTTCCCTCTTGTGCTCCTTGTTTTTAGAAGAAGGAAGTGTTCAGACCTAAATTACACTGGATGCCAACAAGTGTGGACATGATGTGTAAGTGGCAGAGATGCCACAGCACGTAATTGTCACCAGTCCTAGTCCTACACATGCAAGATGTAACTGTGTGCCTGGATTCAGCATTTCCAAGCTCTACTTACTAACAAATAATTCGTATACCTGCATATTTTGCTGGTTTTCACTCCTGCCAAGCAACTGTTGGTTTTGGGCATTTTTTAAATAGCCTCATCTCACTTTCTCTTTAATCAGAAATATCAGCACCACCAGTAGAACCCAAATAGCTGGCAGAGACATACTGACAGGCACTTCCACATGGCAGTCATCAGCCAGAGCCAGGTAATCAGTAAATATGGACCCTTCATGCAACAAAAATATCTGGGACAGAGTGCAAGGATCGCTGGACTTCAGCACCCTGCATTCTGTAATTCCTTCTGATTTTTAGGCAATATTCTGAAGTTGGAGTCTGGACATTTTTAGGCAATCACCTCCAACAAAAATAGGCTGTGTACCCTTCTACTACTTAACTTTTTTGTGGTGGGTTTGCATTTTTTTCCAGTCAGTCTCACGGATCTGAGGAAGATTTAAAATCACCTGTCAACTTTAACAGTGAGAATGCACCCCTAGGTCTCCTGTATCCTGGCAATCAACTCCCACACAGAGTAACAAAAAAGAACCTTTCTCCAGTATTGTTTTGCTTCAGCAATAGGAAAATATAACAGCATTTCCTGGAATATTCCCTGGATGCAGAAATAAAGCCACTTTTGGACAAATATGTCTTTCTGCTTTAGGACATTCGAGAGAAGGTTTCCACCAGGCACTGAACACTGTGTGAGCACTTTACATAGGTTACATAAATGTTACACATTGTGCCAATATTACTTTGCATTTCACTGTTCTGATTGTTTGCAGAGGAGAAGCTGCTCTGGAGAGGAGGGGGAAAGGCAACCCACACACAGTAGCACTGCCTGACTGTTATCAGCAAGACAAGGCTAGTTGCCATGGTACCAAAATGGAGGTATAACACAGTAATCTAAATGAAGGCCACACTTACCAGATGGGGACATGTACTCGGCGTTCGCCCGGCAAATCACCCGGACTGGCAGATTGCACATTTGCAAAAAGGCCTGCAAACAAAAGAGTTGCATTTGAAAAGCATTAATACACCAGTGGCAAACAAATGTGGTGTTCTCAATACATCTGACCATGTTAGCTGGTTCCTAGCACACACTTAGGAAGTATAGTTCCTTGCATACTGTTTTTATGAAGAAAGAAGAAGGTAAGTAAAAGAAAAACAAAGGTGTTTTACCTTCATTAGACAACTGTTTATCATTCAAACATTGACTGGAATTCTTCTAATGCAGTTTCATCTATTTTTCCTGTTTTTTTCAAGATGGGCAAAGAAGCAGTATCTGACAGACATAATTAGTGCTGTGGCTGTACAGAATTGAGTGACATTTTGTCCCTTTTGAAAACCACAGTAGTCATTTCTCCTGGCTAAAGCTGGCTAGTCAAGGTAATGTTGTGTAACATGGCAAACACATATGGCACCTTCCCACATTATAATTACAATAGCTGACAGAAATTTTGCTCAATGATACTGTCAAAGCACAAGTCTGGTTTGGGACAAAGCACTATTTTTATTTATGGGACTCATGGAGAGCATAAGTGATCAATTTACCTTTCCCTTCTATCTAGGTTGTTACATTCAAAGCTTTCTCAGAAGGATAACAATTTCTGTCATCACCTGCCACTACCACAAAATCCATAGGCTGTTTCTGTTGAAATACCAAAAATGTCAAGAAAAAATATTTGCAGCTTGGACAGATCACGGCAAATAAGGAATCTCTTAATCTCTAGAGACTCTCACAACTCAGTTCAGTCCTATCATTAATTTTGTCTTTGCAATTAGACAGGTCACAATTCCAGATTCCAAAATTATGCTATTGCCTATTTATATAACACGACTTGAGGGAAAAAAGGCCTAGAGCAACAAGGCTCCCAAAATGAAGAAAAATGCTGCTGTAACACAGCACTTTCTACACAAGCCTACTCCCTGCTCTTCAGATTGCAGGATCTGGCAGTAAACCACTTGCACAGCTTTAGCTGCTCAGACTCTAATCACATACATTAAAGCAACCTTAACCTTAGGATTTGCTCACCTCTGCATCAGATGAAACCTTAAGTCACGAACCAACACTGTCAGCAACCCTGTTCCTAACTTTGTGGTTTCTGTAGTATCAAAGAAACAAAAATAACCCTAACAGCTCCTCTCCTCTCCTCTCACCTGTGCTCTTTAAGGCTTTTATTTCCAAACTCTAAACCAATCCAGGGGAGAAAAAAAAAAACAAAACAACTTTGGTCTTTTTCCCACCAAACTGAAGAACTGCACAGTCCATTATGATACTTGGCTGTTGCATGTTTAGATGAACTAACTCAAATCCAAATCTCAATTCAAATAAAGAAATTATGGTCATAAACTGCTATACAAGACTTTCATTACAGGTGACAAGAGGCAATCTCAGAATTGTGATGGCTCTACAAAATACATCAGAAACATGGATTTCTACATTTTTTTACTAAGCCTAACTAACTTAAAGCTCTGCTAGGGAGCCAATTACTATACATACATATACAGACAGAGACATAGACAGATACATAAGGAGAGGGTAGTAGCCACGGTCAACATCAGCCAAATAATTCAGGTCCTACACTATTAAACAAGAAATTGGTCTCCAGAGTGTTTCATCCCAAACAGAAAATACAAGGCACTGGCCATATTTGACAGTGCATCACTTACCAAATCAGTGCTCCCATCAGAACACATAAAAAATTGAGTATCTTGCTACATTGGCACCACAAACTCCACGTAAACAATAAGATTACTCAAAAGACTAATTATTCAGTAATTTAAGTAATTTAAGGCATTGGTGTGTCTAGATCTCTGCCTGCTGGCTCTGCAGGAGCTGGCAATGTCCATGCTGCTCCAGCTGCTGTTACATGTGTAATGTTTTCTACCCAAACTTCATATGCAACTTCTTCAGAAACAGTTAAGAGACAAGACCACAGACTTTGGTTTAGATCACATACATGCTCCTACGCCACTGCTGGACTCCAAAAATATACACCAACTCAACTTGTACACAGCCTTCATTCTTCTGAAAGCTCTACCAGTAGCTAACACCATATTCTCAACAGTATTGTGCTGCAGTGGAATAGATGGCACCAAACAACAGCTCCAAAGAATTTCATCACTGGTCTAGGCTTACTGAATTAATTTCTTTCACAGTAAGGCACTAAATTAACTCTGCAATTCTGCAGAGATGAATTTTGTAACTGCCATGTACTATTAAAGCTGCAAGTTTAGAAGAGAAAGAAAGTCTGAACTGCACTGAAGTTAGGGCAACACATGAATAAGTGAAAAGTTTTCAAGTGCAGAGACACATTTAAGCAATGGGAGGTGAATCAGAGAACTACTTTTACTTTTTCATATCAGCATATCAAAAATGATTCATGCTTGCACAGAACACTTAGGTCACACGAGTTGATTCAGATTATTCCTCAATGTATACTGTATTGCACATAGGCCCCTATGCAGCACAAGGTTTCTACAAAAAATAAGTTTGTGACTCTGAATATCTTTTCAGTTTAGAGTTTACACTATTTTTCATCACATCTGACCTTTCTTTCTCTCCTTATCTTCGATAAACGACCACCGACCAAGGAATATCAACTCTTACTATACTGGAGGGGATATTCCACCTCATCTCTGGCCTAATACAAAGGGAATTGAGAACACACTGACATTTTGTAATTTCAAAAATGCAAATAAACTGCAAATGTGCCTTTTTGTACTTTTCTTTGTAAAGAAAAGAGGAGATAGAGGATGAATTAGATTTGAGCTCTACTGTGGAAACGAATATTAACACATAAAAATGTTTGCTACTCTTCATAACAGAGCATAGATTCTAGTAATGTTAGAAACCATTTAATCTATCCTCAGTTTAAAAAAAAAACAAAACATAAAAAAAAAATAAGAAGACCCTAAAATAAACACCAAGTCAAAAACCTGAGAAAAATTCCTTGGAATAGTCATCTTCAGTTCTGATGAATGCTTCATTAAATGGGAAACCAGGACTGACACCAAGCAGAATCATGCTTAAAATGGGATAAACCCACCCAGTACGGAATTTACAACAGTCTTCCTTCAAGGTTCTGAAACAGTGACCAGTGACTACTGCCCCTTCAGCAGCTTTACAAGGCTTCTTCCAGCAAGCTCTTCAGCATCCCCATGCCAAGACCTGTTCCACTTCAGTCTTTGTCTATATTTAGGATTGTCTATGAGTGATGAAATAACCTAAATATGTAATATAGTACGTATTAATATTAAATAATATAAATAAAATAATATAAATATAAAATACAATCAACCTAAGAAAATTATATTTTTAAAAACCCTATTATGTCCTTTAAAAAGCCCAGGGAATAAAAAGACCAGTAAGTCTGTCTATTATGAGCTGTAACTTGTATCCAAAGAATGACCTGTTCAACTTTAAGTGCTCCTTACATAATGTTCTGCAGTGAAATGAAGGGAAGGTCCACAGGATAAAACATACGTAATCTTATTGAATCTACACTGCTTAACTAATCATTAACTAGAGAAGTAGGCCAGTATCTACTTGCTTCAGCTTAAACTGTCCACTGGACACGCTTCAAGTCAACTAAAAATTCATGTGAATCAGTAAAAGAAGACAGCATTATCCCAAATTAGCAGGGCTCAGCCTAAGAAACAAGCCTTGCAATTTGCATTACTATGAGTACTTATATTCTTTCATTGATGCAACTGACAAACTTTGGAAATTATTAGCATTAACAAGACAAGTGGTTTTGACTTTTCAAGCACAGTGAATGCATTCCATATTTATGGAAATTATAGTTTCTCTTAGGAAAAAACATGGACAAGGATCATGACCAATGCATTCCTATAAATATCGACTGCCAGAAAATCTTGAAATTTATTTCTGATGCATTCAACTAGGTATGCTAGATATTAGACAATAACTGATGTTAGGCAGTAAGTGGCATGAACTATTATTACCAAAATAGATGAAACTGGAACAGATCAAAGAAATCCTAGAGAGAGAATATAGGGCAAAGCAGCAATTTCTCTGAGTCTTTATCTCATTACACGCTTTAGCCCAGTGATCAAGGGAGGATTTGTTCCCTTTTTGACCACTCACGCAGAATGTCAAGAACCAGCACATTTGGTGTGCAGATGGTATGAGACCACCATGGCTTCCAACTCTGATAAAAGATGCCATGGAACACTCATTACTTCAGCTCAGAACATCTTGTTTCCCTTTGGGTACCTCACATACACAGTTTGAGCAGGCAAGTTACCCTTGCTCTTCTTGTGAGAAAAATAATTTCTGTGAGCAAACAGGAGTGTGCTCAGCTCCTCTGAGTGCTTTTGGGCAAGAGATTGAAGGCTGAAACCACCCCAGTGCAGTTTTGCTGAGATTTATGAAGATATCAACACCCCTTCAAAGACATGGCATCAAAAGCAGAGCAATCTGAAAGATCAAGGGCCCAGGCTTATTCTAGTACATCCGAAATTACTGTTAACATCATAAATTTGGCTGATCAACTTAAAAAGGACTGAAAGGGGCCAACTGAATTCTGAGTAACACACCAGTTAGTTAATGACACCCTTGTGAAAATTCACCGAAAAATGGCAAGCAAGACAGTAACAGCAAACTAGAAACAAGACATTTAACAGAGCACAGCCTGTCCTACTTCACAAAGAAGCCTGCAGTTCCAAGTAACAGCATTAAATTTCCAGCTACCCTCTCCTCTGGAAAAAAAAAGTGTACTACAAAAGAAGAGGATGACACTATAGGCCTCAACCTGGATCTCCTCCAGCACCGGAGGAACAAAGTGTGTCCTTTCTTTGAATGAGGTTAATGTAAGAAACAGATAAAGGCATTAAAAAATAAAGATTTGGCTTAATAGGGTCTGTCAGCTTCTCTCCCACACATGCTCTCTGCCTCTTTCCTGCAGTCTAACAGTCTCCTCTCTCACACGCTTCCAGCCTCTCTAAATGTAGCATTACCTAACACCCAGAAAGGGAAGGAGGAAATATGAAAAATACATTTTTAGCAATGATACCTCTCTTTTACCCACTGAAACCATTGAGTCTATAGCTGTTTCTGCCTCTGTGCACCTTGCTTTTAATGGGAGACTTTGCTGTAGACAGAGATGGAAGGTTTCTGCACATCCATGAGGAGAAATGGATAAGTGGGAGGCAAACAGATGCAACTAGGTGAATAATGTCTGTCCTTCCCTACCCTTCCAATATTTACTGTTATAGAATAGGAAAGAAAGAGTTGTGGACAATGAATTGAAGAAATGTATGAGGAAGCCTCTCAGTGCCTTTCCTGCCCCATTGCACACTGATCCACACAGGAGTATGGTTTGTATTGCATTGCCTTATACTCACAGAGAACAGCACAAGCCACTCTTTTCAAAATCACGTGGAACAACCAAGTTCATATTTTCTGCTGTGAGAGAACAAGATATTGGTATAGCTATGTGAACAGGGCTGATAGGAACCGTTGAGGTGACTTGCTACAAAATTAATCAAATATCTTATGCCTATCATTCATTTCAATCATGGCAGGTGACACCTCCTGCCAGAATTATGGAGTATATTTACAACAGCATTGCTTAAAGGACACAATCCATGTAAGGCTTGCTTCTTCTTACAGACCACCCAATTTAAAATTCAAAATGTTAGCAGGATGTTGGATTTCAATTATCTAAAAAAACTATCAGAGAATCACCTTTGTGCTGATTTGGCACAGTTCAAAAGCCCAGAGCCCAGAAACCACAGTCAGACACAGGACAACCCACCCCACCCTTCCCTTCCTCCTCCCTCTCCACCCTCCTCTTCTCACAGGACTGATGTTCTCATCTCCGCCGCTGCCACCCCCAGAACAATGCAAGAAAGGGGGTGCCATTGTGTCTTCCTCTGATGGCAAGTATGGAAAGTGACTGTGCATGAAATACAAAGGGAAGGCATAGGAGAAGGGAGGGGGGAGTTAATTCCTAGAGTTAATTGGTTTAGGTGTAACTTTTACTCTCCCTTCCTCTTTGCCCAGCCCAGATAAGGACACCATCAGCTGGACACACGACACGTATTGGGCAGCAGAGCTCCATCACAATGCGCTCCTCTTCCCCTACAGTTTCCTCCCAGAAAAACACATAAGAGCAAACACATACACTCATTAAAAATGAGTTACAACTTGAAGTAAATCATATCCAGATTGCAGTTTCTGAGATCAGAGGCAAGAATGAAATTACTTAGGCCAAGACTCAAATAGTTCACAATTTACGTCGCCACATGAGGAACACTATTTTCAGATGGCACAGTCCAGGCTTCATTTGAAGAAGATACATTCATGATTAGTTTTTAATAAAGAACAAGCCATTCCAAGCCATCTCTTATTCAGGAGCACTTCTAAAGGCACTCAGAAAACATACTGTTAGGAAGAAAGAGTGAAATGCATTTTCTGTTTTCATTTTTATGTTATTTCAAGAGCATACAATGGACAGTATGTGATGACAACTAGAGAGTTATTCTCTACTTTATTGCAGGAACACATTTTAAAATTAAAACCCATGAACAAATCTACAGAATAATTCAGTTTTCATATCAAACAGCTGCAGTCCCTGTAACTGAAATAGTGTGTCTAAGGTTATAAATGAAAACTGTTCAGTATCATTGCTTGAGTGACAGATTAAATTCCTAATCCAGTTATGGTAATGGCCACATGTGTAGTTTAACATAAATTAAGATCTTAATTATATTTGTGACTATTTTAAACAAAATAACAAATTCCTCTGTACCTGTGAATGTAATTTATAGCAAAGCCACGTTCATTCTCCAAAACAATCTATTTTATACCGCATCATGGCACTGCTCTAATGGTATAATGTAATTCTTGTTGTAGAATGTAGAAAGAGTGGATTCACTGGTAGCACAGAGGTTTTGAAGATAAATGAAGATTCTATTCATTCAGAGGTAATTTCATCTTCGAACTATATGAAAGATGTTTCTCTCACAAACAGTACCTGTATAGCTTGGGATTTAAGCACGTTTTCAGCAACAACACAATGCTGCTAGATTGATTATGTTGATACTGCATTTCTCACCATGAAGAATTCCAAAAAGAGCTTTTATTCTCTTTAAAAAAAAGGGATTGGCAGATTTTCATTTCAGTACCAAGCTTTTGTTTAAGACTCAGCAACAAGTTCAAATTTCTCCTAATGTTTTGTCTAGAGAAAAACCAAACCTCAATTCATACACACAGAGAAAAAAAAAAATCACAAATCTGTCAAGTGCAATTAATCATGTATGATTTACACATTTATTTGATTACTTGTTGAAGTAAATAAGCAATTGGTCTGTGTAAGACAATTTTAAATTACCCAAACTTCCTTCTGTCATTCAGGGCTAAGAACAGACAATTCTAAAAGCATTTCCCTGGAATATGTTAAAACCACTTACAAGGACATCGACTGCACAAGCAATTAATACATATCTTAACAAAATGAGATGCAGGCTCTCTAACCTCAGGACAGCTGCCAGAATTTCCAGAATTCTGAACATTTTAGACAGCCTTTTGAGCAAGACTATGAGACTAACTGCATAAAGATTCCAGAAGAACCTGTAATAAAAGAAGCAGTCTCAACATCCACATTCCTCTTCCTGACAAGTTGGAACAGTGCAAGAGATGCTTTGAGCTGCCATTTGAGGCAAGAGGCCTGGCAGAGTGCAGTATTAACCCCCTCCCTCCTGCTCGACCACACTACTTACACCCAGGCACTAAACAAAATGGCTTTATCCACATCAGGCATCAATAAGGAGACAGAGCCTCGACAGGCCCTCTGCTTCAGGCTGAAATATACTCTCCTATGGTAATTTAGTTTTAATCTACTTCAAACTCCATTTTTCCCTCCCTAAAGTTGTGGCATTGTTTTGTTAATAAGATATATTTGTGTATCAGTTTTGGTGGCTCTTTTTTACTGTGATAAGCCTGATAAGCAGGAATGCTGTATAAGGGCAGCTGTACCATAAGTACATGGAGAATGGTTTTAACTCTAAGTCATGTTACCCAGGTGTGTTTTTATTAACATTGATGGGAAGAGGGCTGAGTGTCTCACAAGAACAGAGCCTTCATTCTGTTACAATCTCCTTTCAGTGGCTGGATAATCATTACTGATTAGTATTTTCCCTTGATTTTAATTAATTTGCAGTGAAAATAAAATTTCATTCAATACCAAGGCTTTGCAGCCCAAGATCAAGGGGACTTGGCTGTATAATGCATTATTTCAAGGTAACAAACAAGGAGTGCAAACACCAAGATGTACCAGAGATAATGCACTTGCTACTTGAAGTTATGTTGTATTTCAGAAACTCCAAAGAATCCAAACCCAGTAAAAGACAAAGAAATTGCTAAATTAGTCTGTTTCCAAAATAAACAATGATCAGAAGAGGAATTAAAAACAAAAAAAACAAAAATAAACAACCCTACCAGAATCAACAGAGAAGTTACACAAGATGAGGAGGATTTTTGTGTTTGGTTGGTTTTTAACGACTAAAGGCAACAGCACAGTTACTCAGCAATTCCCAGAAGACTCACTTGTCCCTTCTCTCATCTGACATGTGGCTATTAAGAGTCCAGATTTTATTGCACAATGAGAAATTGTAAGTCCAATCATTATTAAAACCACAACATTCAACCAACTTCCTATATTCAACCTGCAGCCCTCTCTACTCATTAATTACATCTGCAGTGAGAGTAGCTTGCTCTGCTGTCTGCTTGATCCGCTCTGTTAACAAGAAATACATGAAATGCCATCTGTGTTGCAGGGTTGGCAACTTTAAAACAGTCAAGTTTTACTCTGACTAATTACTTACTATGGCACTGGACTGCGTGTATTTTTTACGGTAGATATCAGCGTGTATGTCCCTCTGAGACCTGAGAGCAGCTTTACAAAGAGGTACTACAAGGAGATTTTATAATATACCTGAAAGACTGGCTGCAGCACATTCAGAGTCTTGCTGTTAAACCACATTTCCTAAAGATTTGATTCCACATGCTCTTTTGACTCAAATTTCTGATGTTTTCGCCACACTGAAGTTCACCAACAAACAAGCTATGTATCTGCTCTGGTGATACTGACGTGCTCCAAATCAGTAACATGGGGAAAAAGAATGACAGTAGTAGGAAAAAAGCCCCAGGTACCAGCTCCTATTTCTCCTCCCATCCCTCATTCCCAAATTTTCCTTTGAGAAAGACACACACATGCCCCAACTCCCACCACCCCCTTTAAAAAAAAAAACAAAAACTAAACCAATAAACAGACAAACAGGCTCTCATCAAAATAAAAGCAAACTCTTTATGAAAAACACACTGATGTATTTAAACCTCTCTGATCACTACATATCCTAGTGTCATTTCAAAATGGATCAAAGACACCAAGAATAGTTATTCTTTCACTGTCACAACCATGTTACACAGATTCTTAAAAATTGATACAATTCCCCAATACAGAATTATTCTATAAAGTTTAAGATCAGATATCTACCAGAGCCATATTTATAGTCATGGCTACTATCAGTTGTCCAGCTAGAGAATACTGAAGAAAAACAAGGATTTTTAATATATTATAGTTAATTTATCATCTAAGTGACATGTGTAGGATAACAATGTACTAGAAACAGTAAAGAAAAATGATGCATTAGAAAAGGAAATTTTAGGGTTATTTTGTTGGTGAATTGGAGGGGGGTTGTGTTTTAAATACAAGCCACACATACATGTATTGTTAGACAGAAAGAAAATTCATGAGAACCCCCAAAAATGCAGTTGCTGGGGTAAAAAGGAACACTGAGATCAAGTAAGCAATAGAAGAAATTATTACTGTGAAGCACAATACAAACCGTACTACTCAAACAAATAAACACTGGCCCATTTATTAGGTGTATCAGAGATGATTCCTCTTTCCAGCAAAGGACAAAGCTATCTTCTTACTGTGGTTGTATTTACTCTTAAAGGTACCTTCTAGAATGCCAGACTGGAAGGAAAAAAGTTAAGAGATCCTGGAAGTAGCTACCACGATCAAATGATCCTAAATTTTTTACCAGTAACATCAATTACAATCTCCAAGTGTCCCATTTTTGGTAAATGAGATGTGACAGCTTTGGACAACCTTCAAAGACTGCTTGCTGAAGCTTCTCTGAGCTAGACCACACACAAAAAGCAAGAAGCAGGAGAACAGCACAACTCTCTGCTATGAAAAGTAGCCACAAAATTGCTTTGAAGGACAAGAACCTTACAGACATCCTGCTCCCCACCACTCTGACAGCCAGGCCTTTGCTAGTAATGGGGAAAACGTCCCCTTGAGATTTGGGGTTACTGAACCTAACAGGTTAATGGAGATTACATGGACTTCACAGCCACAGAGGTGCTATTAAGTCAATTAGAGGTGCAAGTTTGTCAATTATATGGACTATTTCTAAAAACCACATTGAAGCTCCAGTCTGTACACATGATGAAATTGGAAAAAACCTTCCAGAGACATAAAAAGAGGTGATGCTCACAGCATGAAGCAAATATGCCCTGAGTTTGGGGCAGTATTAGCTATGAGAATTAAATGACTGGCAAACCTCATGCAAGATGCTACAAGACAAACGTGCATAGTAAGTGGTAAAAGGTATGAACCATGCATAGCTCCCAGAGTAGGAAGGCAAGCAGATACTGTACACAGACCAATATAAACAGGAACACAAGGAGTAGCATTCTACATAAGATTTTCAACATCCTCAAATCTTTAGGCTCTGGCACTTCAATAACAATCTAAAGCAAATCAGAGGCAGGAGGTAAGTCTTTCGTTTTGGCAGAAATAATTCTTAAATTAATCTTTTTGCTAAATATAGTTATGTTAGCTAGATAACAATTCAAAAAATAGAATTGGGTTAACATCTTTAGTTTAGAAAATATGATATTTTACCTGAACAGCAAGGGAAGATGCATTATCAGAAAGCAAAATTTGTTCCTCTGTTGAAAGGAAAAAAGAAGAAAAAAAAATAAACCACACAATTACAAAAAAACAGTGCCCATTTAGCTACAGACCTGTAATTGTAAACCATGCTGGGTTGCATTTCTTAGGCATAAAACAAGGCGCACATACATAATTATTATGCAGCTGGACTAGAAAATCTATAATACAAATATTAAAAAACAGGAAAAAAAAATACCAGGAATTTTTCTCCTGCAAATGCAATTGCACTTATCATATATTACCCCCAAAGTTCAATAAAAACACTACAAGAAGGAAAAAAAAAAAAATAAAGCCTGAATTTTATGCCAATTACTCTCCTTCTAATCAAAGTTAAATAA
Source organism: Muscicapa striata striata (assembly GCA_030060385.1). Classification (NCBI taxonomy): domain Eukaryota; kingdom Metazoa; phylum Chordata; class Aves; order Passeriformes; family Muscicapidae; genus Muscicapa; species Muscicapa striata. The sequence continues at coordinate 576,219 of JAREIS010000056.1, read as the reverse complement.
AACCGTATCTTCATACCTCCTCTGGCTAAAAAGTAAAAGTATTCAGGAACCTATAAAAGCAGCTTGCAGCTAATATTGCACACTGTGTCTAGGTCTGTCACACAAAAGAAAGATGACAAGTTCACTGCAATAAAAATTCCATGCTTAGAAGACTAGAGCTGCTACCTATTAGTCTTCATTACTTTGCAGTCTTCTGACAACTGTAGCAGGCTGCTGAGCCCCAAATGGGGGCCATAATGTGATCTGATGATATATGAAGAGCTGCTAAAGGGAGAGTGAACCATCCTAGCCTATACATTTTAACAGTTCCTTTTTACTGAGAGCCCACTTTACCACAAGACTTCAAAAATCTGCTGCCTCAGCTATTGGTGCAGTAAATCTGCCAACTGTGCCTGCAACCACATCATTTTACACTGGCTACAGCAGCCAATATAATGAGTCAATAATAAACCAAGGACCTTATAAGCCATGAATAGCTGGTTTATATTGGCAGATGCAAACATAACTAAAACCTCTGACCAAACAAAAGACACAAAGGACTATTTTAACAGTTTCTGTGCTTCCTTGCAGTTAATTATCTTAGTGCATATTTAATGTGTTTTCTAAAATAAAGTAATTATTAATTGCCAAAACCAGTGTACCTACCCTTCAGTTGCTGATACAATGCAGCATTTTCAGGCCAAGGCTCTGCGGCTGCGGAAAGAGAAGAAATTAATTAAGCAAGCTGAATACCAATGTGCTTGCAAATGCTAACCCAACACGAATGTCACCCAGAGCAAGCCCTCAGACTGCAAAGATGCTGATGCAATATTTAACCTTCCCTAAAAATGTCCCACTGGCACTCTCCCCCTATACTTCTCTCCTGGTCACAGGGGAACATCACAGAGAAGAAAGTCCCAGAATGTGATGTTGCAAGAAGAGCTAAAATTCAAGCTATGTTACAGAATGGCCTTGTAATTCTGAAGCAACTGATGCAGCTATTTTCCTTTCACCATAAAGATATCGTTGTACACATTCCCATCCTAATCCTGGCCACTCCTAGGAGCGACTATTTATTAAAGTACTAAAGGTACTAAATGAAGAATTCAGGAGAGAACAGAACAAGACACAAAGGAAAGAGGCACAAACCTCCAAAGTGTGAAGAATGTTTTGGGGAAATGGAAAAGCTTTCTGCTTTTTAAACTTGTTTCCTCACAGTCCTATGTGATACCCAAAGAGCCAAGAGCCCAGGCATGTCAGAACTCTGCCCTCCAAGATGACCAGAGCTGCCTATTGCTTTAAGTTATGTACTGCTCAACCCTAAAATGGGAATGTCAATACGCATTCAAGAAACTGAATCATCAGTTCAAAACAGGTGAGCAGTAGTTAAAAAAATGAGGCAAGGAAATAAAAGACAATAACATCCTCCAATTGAGAACCATTGCATGTAATCAATCATACACCATTTGAATGTAAGGGAAGGCAAAAATAATAATCAGTACCAATTTACTGTTAATGGTAGCATTAAGGTAACAGTTCATCACATTTTTGTATCCATTAAATTCCGTGTTAATGTCTGATTAAAAGTCTGTTTTAAGTATCAGTTCAAGCCTTGCATTCTGCCCAAAATAGCCATTTGTAAATAAAATTTATGCTCTAATCATGTAAATTATTTCTAAAGCAATAATGTCTTTAAATAGCTACATGTGGATCAAGCATAAAAATGTCACTGGCATAAGTAAGGCTTTGCATCTTTGGCTTTAAAAGTCAAACTAAAAAAATACACAATTTTCTAACTATCATTCCTTTTGGATACTTTATTTTTTTAATTTTTTATTAACTTTTATGGAAGTCACACAGAATGTAAAGCTCAAAATACTGTACACAGTTTTGTGAAGGTCACTGTTTCTAACATTAAGGCACAGAGCCTATCAGAGTGATACTAGTATGGGCATGAGAAAGCAACTAATCACATTTAAGTGTCATGAAAAAATGTTTTATGTTTTATTGTAGCAGCTATTGGTTTTACATCCCACCATTAAAGTTTTGCCCTGGAGTAAAAATTCTTGAGGTGGAAGTACATTTAAATCTTTAAATAAAAAGAAACTAAGATAGTGTCTGCAGTACTACAACCTTAAGCATTTAAAATAATTTATCTAATATACATTTCTTCAAGTCCACAGGAGTCTTGCAGGAGGAAATGGAATGAGGAAATTAAGAATGTTATTACTGTATTTTAGCAAACTTATCAGTTCTGGACTTTGAGATACTTACAGAAGTAACTAAGTGACAAAGTTACAATGATCTTGTAAGTGCTCCAGCCAAACAGTGAAAACACCCTTTTTACATGCCCAGAAGGGTACGGAGAGCTTTGATTGCATGGGCCCATTCCTACTGAAAATTTTTGTCTGATCCTCTTCTGACTGAAATGTCAGATTTATGACTAATTCTTGGATTCCAGCCTAAACTGGAAGTCACATATTTTTCACACAAGCACATCCCTGAAGTATTTCTGGACCACAAAAATCAAGCAAACTTTTCCTTCTCCAACAAAAGAGCTAGGTACATTTCAAGAAACTCAGATTCTAATTCCAGTTTGATTTTGGCACTAAGCTATACACAGCCATGGCAATACAGAGATATAATACACACACACACACACACACACCCCACACACATACCCCCCAGCTTCTTGGCACATAGAATCCAAAACCACACTGCTGCTAAGGCATGCCATATCCATGCTATAAACTAAAATACAAGTAGAAGATCGTTTGTATCTTTTCTTCCTTTTCAGCTTAAATCTTACTTCCACAATCTACTGATCATATACATATTTTCATGAATCCTATCTGCTTACCCTAATTTTATTAGTGATGATACAAAGTCTTTATCCCACAATCCTAATACACAAGACCAGACACCCAACTTGAGGGGAAGGAAAGGACAAGGGTAGTTTAAAGCCTTTGCATTCACTCATTCACATTTTAGTTGTGTACTAATATATGTTTTCGACAAGTAAATGAAACAAGGACAAACAGCCAAATGAAAATCTCAGCCTTCATTATGAGTACAACTTAAACTCCAAATTTCAGTGGCTGTAAGAAAATGAATAATACACCCTGCACTTGGCACCTGCACAGTCTCCAGAGAGAGGTCACAATTGTGACCATGTTTGGATGAGGTAGACACATGCTCACAAGCCTTGAACCAAAAGTCTTCATTTCTTTGTATGCAAAGCAGATCAAAGGTAACTGATTTAACTATTTCTATACAGACTGTATTTTAAAACTACCAGTTTCACAATAAGATTAGTGTTATTACCCATATCCTAGAAAATAACCACATTCTGCAGTACACATTCAGAACTGCATGCAGATCGTGTCTGGCAATACCAGAGGTACAAATACTTCTGCAATACTCTGGAAATCAAATAATTAAATACCCATTCATTATCTGTCCCATGCCTTACTGTTTCTACTCATTCTCCCTCTTCTAAGATGTCTAGAATATGAAACATTTATTTCTGATGAAGCAAGAAGTTTAAACACACACTGCTATATAAGAGCTCCAGGTTCATCAGGTACAAGCTAAATTCAGGTACGAGCTCCCATGCTGCCTTTGATTAGTTCCAAGGTGCAAACGGGCAGCTAAGGGAGACCAGAGCCTACTGGGGAAGAGAGGAGGAGGAGTCACTGAAGGGCTGTCACATGCCTCCACAAGAGGAGAAAGTGTGTAATATCTTTAATGTGTAGCAGTGACTCTTGCCTTATGAATGTAGGTGAAGACATAATTTGTAGAATAATAGGCACTAATATTACACGCTGCTTCAGTTCTGTCATATTTCCAATCCATCAAGTTGATTAATGCTATAATAACTCCTCACAAACTTATCATTTGTGCACTAATGAAGTCAAATCCAGTTTATCCTTCGGCAACCATAATCTTCTGGTCTGTAGATGTTCATTTTCCTGCTAACCACGGCTACTGTGGCACTCAGTATATAAAGAGAAAATTAACAAATGCGATGTCAATTCAGTTTCAGCTTTCAACACAGAATCACATTTATGTGTTAGATCCTACGCAACAGACATTTTTATCATTAGTTGCTCACAGGATGAAATAACTGCCTGGAAGCACGCCTTACAGGAATAGCTTCTCTACATTTCTTAGGAATAAGGAACTATTTCATTCTTCCTTCTGCCTCCATAATCAGAGGAATTACTATTGTGTGGTTTTCAATGGGTCTGTCTCTCAGGCTTGCAGTCTTTAGTAAAAATTGTTTTCCCACCCTACTGAAACTTTTCCCATGATTAACAAATTCAAATATTTAGTCTTTCATGTGGATTGTCTGCTGTTCAGGACAATCAAATCTCATACTATTGTCTTTCCCTACTTCTCCTCTACCACACTACTTGTTGATTTAAAACAATAATGCTAGTTATAGGAAACAGCCTATGGGAAACAATAGGGGATTATTCTCCTTCTTCATTAACGTTGTCTGAAAAGGGCTTGAGCTCAAAAGTATCAGGGAAATGAGAATTAAAAGGACATGGACACAGAAAACATCAATACATAAGCCTTGTTATCCTGGGTGCTGAGAATTCAACATACACAGCATGCCAACAAGTGAGGAAGTCAAACAGCAAGAAAACCTACACCAAATCTTCTTTGGTTTTGTGGATGACTAAAAATGCATGAAAATTTCACTAAGCTTAGTGTATTTGTTAGTCTAAGTGTTTTACTTATTAACAGTTTAGCATAGAAAATGCTAAAGATTTCAAAGTGATAACAGGGTTCTTAGTCGTCAAATTAGAAGAAAATTCTGTGAACTGGTGTGTTGCATGTTCCCAGTGGAGTTTTAAGTACTCAGGTTTCTAACTATTGAAACAGATTCCTAACTCTCACCTGTCATATCATAGAATGACTTAGAAAAACCAGAATTTTTGCTCTTAAAAAAAACTTCCAAAGTACAGAATGAGTTGTGGCAGTCACATCAAATTCTTTGCCACTAAAGGTGTATTGCATTAGGTGCACTTTTCAGATTTTCACATTGTGTGAAATGTTTTACTTGAGCAACATTAAGACCAGAGGGAGACATTCAAATAGCAATTTGATTTCAATGTTTCCAGATGTTTCAGAATGACATTGCAATAATAAGACTTTATCGACCCAAATACTTTTGGGACAGTAAAAGAGAAGAACACATATATGCTGTAAGAAGACACACTCAAGAGCACTGAACCCTAGTATCAGCAGGGGTGAGTATCAGCTCACCTACGTATCTCAGCTCCAACTAAAGCTCTCAGGATATACTACGCTTGCACACTGCTGAATTTTAATTCAAAGAATGAGAGGCTGTACTAACATTCCCCTAGTGAAGTCTGTTCAAGAGGAAGCACCACATTCATTAAGACACTCTACAGTGGGGCCTCAGCCCCACCAATTCCTTGTCTGGGCTGTTCAGAATCTATTCGTGAGTGTGCAAAACTTGGTTTCAACTTCTACACTCTGAATTATTGGGAAACTCTTCATCCTGTGTCAGTGCTGCCAGGATGTACAGGGGAAACAAATATTTTTATCCATGTTCCCCAAGACACTCCATGACGATGAAAAAGACGTAATGAAATAAATGGTTTACAGTTATGCCTTTAATCCTCTCACTTAAAAAATAAGACTTTGACTGTGAAAATGAGAAGACAAAATACTTTGCATGTTAAATTGTGGAATATGCTAAACAACAATTTAGCCATTTCAGTAGCCTGGTATGAATAGCCAGTTTCAGCAGTAGGTAGACAGTGTGATTTGCCCTGTAGTGTGCCATTAATTTAGCTTGCTGGCAAACTGTAGCATTCTTGAATATCAGCCACAGACAAAAGCCAGAGACCTCTAGATCCAGGCCTCAAGATGTTCTCTCCTGAATGAGAAATGAAGTCATCAACAAGTTAAGTTTTTTAGGACAACACTAAACTTGAAATTAGGCTGTTCCCAGCTCTCAGCAATACCACAGAATTCTGTTGGGACAAGAATATTTTTGGAAGGCGATGCAGATAGAAGTATTTTATAAAAGTAGCCTATGCCTAATAGGAATCAAGGCTAATAAACAGCAAATTGAGATAATTTCTGCTCCAAATCTCCTCTAAACTAAAATTTACAAAATACTCAGTTTGCCACCAATTTATTCTTTGATACCTTCTTTATCTGTAAATGCAGCATTCAGTTGACTAACAATCTCCTCCATACAGTTCACTGTGTGCTGCCATGTAGGCAAGGCTAGAACCTGGCCTCAGAATATTTGACTCTCTCTGACACAGCAATTTCATGAAATGTTATGAAGCTGTTATGGATCATATAAAAATAAAGACTACTGTTCTCTAAAATCACCACATTTTCAATGGATCACTTTCTTTTTGTTACATTTTTCTTAAACACTTTGATAATAAACTTACATTAAAAAAGGAGGAAAGCTAAAAAATCTGTATTTACCAGTTTGGTTCACATGGCATCAAAGGCCTGCTAAAAGAGCCAAGAGGCAAGATATCCTCTACTAAAAACAAGCCAACAAAAATACTTGGCATTTATCTGAATCACTGTATTGCAGTATTACAGCTGGAGAGATTAACTTACACATTATTTTCACACAGTTTCCTTTAGCCTCTCCCTAGGTACAGATTTGATTAAAATATAATGAGGATTCTCAAGACTGCTTTTTCACAAGAGTAAACACAAAAAAGAAATTCAGTCTTGCACCTGAGCAACATCTATATCCAACAATATTTCTTACAAGTCTCTAAACTTCATGAAGGAAACATCACAAAGCAAACATCACAACAATCAGCAGGAAAAGTTACCCTCTTTGGTTTCCAAAGACTGGTGCTATGTTGGGGACCTGCTGCTCAATATCAAAGAATCACAGAATATTTTGAGTTGGAAGGGACCACAATGTCCTAAATGAAGTAACCAAAAGAAAAACACATGGAAAGCTATTCCCAAACTGCAGAAGGAAGGAGGATTATAAGATACTTGATGTTAAAATGCATTCAAAAAGAAGCAGTTTATACTCTTTTAACACAAATCTGCATTTTCAAGTAGCAATACACTATTTAAAAAGAAAATGCCATGAACTGATGTGCTTCTAGTGTTCAGGAAGTAAGTGGAGGGGTAAATTTTGACTAATGCAGTGAAGTTGCAGCCACTTTGGAACCAAAGTAGTTAAACAGTTATATCTCATATATTAAGAATGATCAATAAAGGAAATATGAGAAAGTTGTGAATTAGCTTCCTTAAGGCACACCAGTTCAACCCACCCACACAGAGTACACATCAATTTCATGTAATTGCCTGATCCTGTAAACTAAGAAGGGCCAAGAAAAAATGAAAGCATCAGCAACTCCCTGGCTCTGCTGACAAAGGACCAAAACATGTTTCATAGTGCCTTGTCAAATGAAAACCAACTTTCACACAAGTTAAACACTGTGCACTAAATCATGTATCAAATAATTACATCATTTGCTTAAATCTGTCCCTGGCCTCCTTTGTAGAGATATTACAATTCAGATAAAACATGACTGTTCAGTAATTATTGATTGAGCAGATAGTCAATGTAAAGACTCAATCTCAGCAGCAATTCTCAAACTTGAGTTTCCTGTAGCTGTACCACTATGAGAGTCAGCATGTGACATTACTGCAGCAGCCATTTAACATGACATAATCTGCTTCTTCACCCTCCAAGAAAGCTATTAATTGCATGTATTTAAACATTAGTCCAAGTGTGTTACTGTCTTTGAGTTGACTTTCAAGAGTGCACACATCTATGATTCAATCCTCTAGGGTGCTTAGCACTCTTGCTGCTAGGGCAGGCCACAGGAGGGAGATCCTGTCAGGAGATGAGGCCAAAAAAAACTCAACAAAATCAAATCCATAAATAAAAGTTGTTCCTAAATCAACATCTGGATTTCTTCAGAAAAATCAGAGCATGCCAGCTAAACGATTGCAAAAGATTTATTTATGAAGTCCTGACAAGCTGGAGTTATTTTACTTATTTCTGATATTCAGCATAAATGCTCCATCTCAAAGAAGCTCTGCAATTCTTAAAATTAGCTTTTTATGGATCTCTAAATCAATCCCTTCCCTTTGTGCTACTTAACTCCCTTGCTCCTCTTTGGCCCTGACCCAAGAAGTCAAACTCCAAGCACAGGAGCTGTGAAGAGCAAGACAGTGGAGGTATGACACTTATTAATGCCTTACTGGACCGAGACATTGCACAGCCGTAACATCTACAATTGTACATTTTTAAATCAATCCTTCAAAAGCTCCCCTAGATTGGGATCCCTCTTTTCTGTGGTAGTCTGAACTCTTCCTCCCCTAAAGATGTTTGGCCGGCACTCTGACCACTTCTGTAGAGTGCCCCAAGGAGTTCCCAAGGAGTTCCCTGCTTTCTCATCCACAGCACCCCTGCTCTGGTCCACAACAGAGATCCTACACATCTGTCCCACCAGAGAGGACCTCAGTATCCCATACCTGCTCCAAAAGCTGCTTCCCACACACAATTCTGGCTCACCCAGCCCTGGCCCCTCTGGCCTCTCATTAAGGCTCCCCTTCACCGTCTCATTCCCCACCCTGCCCACAGCCCTAAGCACAGCAGCACAGGTCTTGCAAAGGTGCAAGATGAGCTGGGATCTCCAGGCAAGAGAGCTCTGCAGGGCAGAAATGCAGACAGTTAGCACTGGGGCAGCCAGCCAAGTGTTGCTGCTACCAAGGGGGAAGATGCTGCTTTAGGGCTCCGAGCCTTTAAGTCAGCCCAAACCAGACTGTGGCATTTGCCACATCTCTCACGCTCTCCCTCACCTCTGGGAAACACTGCAGACTCCCTGCTTCAAAACCTGAAAACATTTATCCTGTTATCTTAATCATACCCTCACAGTCTCCTTCATTTCTTTTCCAATGCTTTCAGTGAGAACACTCCAATACATCCAGAATTTCTCCAATATGGCATTCAAATGTAAAAAGAAACACACATGCAGTTGAGCTTTGAAAGTTCTTAGTAGGAATGCAAACATTACATTGGTTTCACTGTCATTATACCACAGCTAGAAGGCAGAACTGTTAAAAATTCCCATCTCTCAGCATTTTTGCTTTCTAATTCAGTACGTACAAACCATTTTTTTAGTTGAGCTCCCATTCTCCCCAATGAGACTTTTCCTGCATTCTTTGCAGCATCATTGGAATTTTTTCCTTTGATGTTTCAAATACTTCCTGAGCCATTTCATGGGTTTTATTACTACACATAACTTCTTTCAGTTTATATTAAAACATCCATCCATGTGATATCTATGTCATCTTAATAACTAAAGACCAGAATTTAAAGGTAATAGTAATAAAAATTTGAGAGCAAGGTGTGTACTTTCTCTCTGTCCTCACCATGGCTTGCATGCAGCTGCAGTTTCTCACTCACTTTCAAAAGAGACAGCTGAAAATGCCCAGCAGTGTACAACATATGATGCCTTTGCTCAACTAGAGCAAAGAACAGCAACCATGCTCTTTCATTAATTCATGTTCTGAAAAAAATTACTCACCTGGTCCAAACCTACAGGAGCAGACCAGGTTAATGCCTGAGGACAGTCAGAGAACACAGCATCCAAGGACCAGAGAGAAAACAGGAGTGAGAAAGAGAAGAAAAATCAGATTCCTCTCCAAAGTCGTTCTCATAATTTGCTACTTTCTCCTATGACCTCTTGAGCTGAGGCTCCAAAACAGCACTCTCATCCAAACCACTTGCCATGGTTTCATCAGCCAATGGAAGTTTACTTGAAATTCAAACTGGACAATATCAAAAATGGTGCTACATTTGGTTTACTAATTTTGTTATCATTATTTCTAGAGCAATCTCATTTCTGGAATGAGAAGACAACACTTTAGCAGAAAACATGTAACAATAAAATGCTGATTAGAGAAAGCCTGCTTAGTCTTAATGGAGACAGAAACAATTATAGAAGCATGCTCTATTACAAACTGTAATTATGCTGCTGATTAAAAACAAGAAATAACAATATTTCAAAATGAAATATGTACTATACTACAATAATTGTGAAAGTAATGTTTTCTCTGACTTAAAAAAAATAGATTGGATAAGCAATCCACTCAAAGGATTGGTCCAAATCAAGTCATGAAACTTGTCTGAGCACAAATTGGCAGGAGCAACATAAGAAACTTGTTTATTGAAACTGAAAAGAAGTTAAAAGGGATTCCTTTCAGCTTGATTACCAAACGAAAAGCACACATGTAGAAAACACTGTAAGATAAAATCATGTAACCTGACAAATTTGGTATTTTCAACTAAACTTGATTTTTTCATTTCAAGAACCTCTGCAGCAGGCTTAAACAATCTCTGTTGCCAACGACCTATTTTAAGAAAGAATTACTATTTTTTCCACTTTCCACATGGAGGAAGTGCTAACATTTACCTATGTGCATTTTGATGCACAAAATGCATACTCAGTTCAAATATCGTGTCTTTATGTGTGGGAACAATTTAGGTGGTCAGGTTTGGTTCCCCACGAATTTGTTCTCAGCCAGATTGAAGCTTGTCTCAATACATAAAACATGCACATCAAAGATTCATTTGTACTCTGGCATGCCACACTGGAGGCAGCCTCACTATGAACATAAAACACCTGAAGGCAGAAGGGCACCTGCTTTTCACACTGCACTCATTTCCCTCAGTAACAAGCAGCCTAAGACCCTTGGACATAACTGCAATAAATAGAAGTCATTTTCCAGAGATCAAAGGACAAACAACAGTTATTATTTTCTCTCTTTTGATCACTGACCTAAAACTAATGTATTTTGGAGAAAAAACATGAAGCCTATTGAGTAATTTAGTGATCAATTAAATGTATTTTCAAAAATTGTTTAGAGATTATTTGAGCAGTCAGCTTCTCAAAACTACCAGTTAGAAAGATTAATGTTGTAGACCACTTGAAAGCTGGCACTCTAATTCTTCTTACAGTATAAACATTCATTTCCTATCCTGTTAATATGTGATTGATGCTGAGCTACTCTAAATAAATTCTCTACCATATTATTCAATTAATTATTTCTACAGTTTAGAAATGGATGATTTAAACTGTGATGCTTCTTTTTCATGAATGCTTGCAACTCATGAAGCTATGGAAATATTTGTTTATTATTCCTTGAGACATATCAACCTCTTTATACTTCTGAATGAGCAAATGGCTGAATGCCACTAATGCAAGCATTACACTGCATGCAGGTGATTCAGTCTTTGCCTTGTATTTAATCATTAATGCCTTAGAGCAGCAGGCTGTGCCCAGCATGCCCAGGTGAACGCACGTTGCTCAGAGAGGATGCTGAACTACTGCAGCACTTAAAGCAGGCTGAGGACTGATGGGCACAGAACCACCGAGGTTGGAAGGCACTGCTGGGATGCCCAGGGTAAGCTGCAGCAGGCTGCTCATCTCCACTCTCCTCCAGGGATGGAGACTCCACAACTGCACTGAGCAACCTGCTCCAATGTTAAATCATCCTCACACTGAAAAAAGATTTTTTACATTCAGATGGTGTTTTCTGTGGTTGTTTGTGCTGAGATGGTGAAAGTGAATGCACAAAGCACAGGTAAGTTGAAGACAGGCAGGACTTTAAAAAAAATATTCAAATACAAAAAAGTTGATGTGTAAAAGAACATCAGCATCCTCCTCACTACTAAAACCCTCTCCTCAGCTTTTAAAACATTTCTAGAAAACTAATTATGCTGAGCTGATTGTCTTAAGTACTTGTATGTAAGGACTCACGCATCACAGCTGTTACATGCTAAGAGCAACAGCAGCTTGTTGCAACTGCTATGGCAAAGGGACATCATCATGAACAGGACTCCAATGAGAAGCCAATAAAATTTCATTTCTAGGAACGTGGAAAAAATTCTCAGTCATTCACAACCACTGATATGGGATAAGATGCTATTAAAACAAGTATCATTAAGCAGTATACTTTCCTTGCAGATACACCATTTTTCTTCCCCACATTCCTAGATTTGGGAGATATTTATATCTTCTTAGTACCAGAATTAAGCACTCAACACAACTGTGTCTCAGTTAACATCTCAGAAAATCCAGATGTGCAGCGGGTATTGGCCAAGATCCACGTTAACCTTCTTTTAATCTGAAAAATCTTTCGTATTAACCAATTGAGCAATTTTTCCATTACTTATTTTCAATCTGGACCTGGTGCTTAATACAGACAAGCTACAAAGGTCATGACTCACTGGCAAAGGTACCTTTTATTTTTAAGGCAGATAATTCTTTTGAAACTGTGAAACAACCGCTTCTTGAATAAGAGAGCAAAGAGAGGCCTACATACAGCATAGTCTTGAATTTGTATTTGTAACTGAAAAAATAAGTATTAGCAAGCTGTTACTCTAGAATGTTCATAAAGGTTACCAAGCAGACAGGACAATCTACTTATGTATGTCATTATCCTTGTATGTCACAATATAAATAAAATATACTGAAGAAATCATAAAGGCAAGTAAACAGCACCGTATTCTCCAAGGATCCAGGGGCTGGCCCTCAGAACATAAGCATGGCTTGTGCTAACATGTATTAGCAACTGCCAACTCAAGAGGCAGCACAACTTTCAAGCTTGTCTATGGGTGCCTCTACAGTCCCAGACTGAAGACCCACCACCTTCACACGACCTACAAGTCAGGGTACATTCATAACAGAGAATCCAACTCACATTCTTATGTTGAGGCCTCTACCAAAGCGGCAGAAGACCCAGCTCCTAAGACAAAACTCCAGCATCCTCCTCCACAGGTCAGTACTAATCAACATCCTGTTCACTTGCAGTATTTACCGTCTGGGAGTTTGCATAGCAACAAAAAATCAAGAATAGGGAATAAGAAAGAAGAAACTGACCAAGGCACTCATTTTAAACATGCAACACACTAACTGTGTTTTGAACTTCCCAGCCAGCCATTATCTAAGGTTCATGTTTTGTTATTTTCCTGCAGAGCATATTATCATTTTTGCTGAATAACCCCCCAGTGACGCACACCTCTGTTTCATCTCAAGGTCACGTCCCGCGGCTCAGGAGCACTGGCAGCGAGCAGAGGTGCTGTCCAGCAGAGGAGCTGCCCGCGGGGACACGGGATACGGGGCACGGGGCACAGGGCACGGAGCGCGGCCCACGGGCACCGCACCGCGCCCTCCGAGCCCTCCCACGCAGCGGGGCTCAGCGCCAGCTGCCACTGTCATAAACACGACAAGGTTTTCTGCACCGCTGAAGAAAATTAGTTCGTTTCAAAGAAGTTATGAAATGAAAGTAACGACACGCCCCGGCACAGCCGGGGTAATGGAGGCCACAGAGGAGGGGTCCTGCTGCCCGCGCACGCTGTGACCGCTGAGAAGCCGTGCGGAGTGACCTGTCCCCGTCCCCCGGGCCGGGCTCCGTGCGGCACGGCGGCCTCCCTCAGCCCCCCTCCCCATCCCGAGGGGTCACCCCGGGGACCGAGGCCTCGGGAGCTCAGCACCGCCCTCGGCCCGCGGCTCGGAGCGCGCCGCCCGGCACGGCCCCGGCGTCCCGCCCGCCCCCGCCCCTCACCGGCCAGCTGGGTCACGAAGGCCTCGGCCACCAGCGACATGTCGCGGCGGGCGGCGGGCCGAGGGCACGCACAGGAACTGGGCGCCGCGCCGCCGGCGGGGCAGCGACTGCATCCGGGGCCGGGGCGGGGCCCGCGGCTCCCCGCCCGCGGGCGCTGCGCTCGGGCCTGCGGCCTGGCCCCGCGCGGGCGGCGGGGCGCCCGGGGCACGGCCCGAGCGGGGCCTGGCAGCGGCTGGCCCTGCCCGCCGTTATCCCAGCCTGAGCGCGAACCTCGGGAACTGCCAGCTTGGACAGAGACACAAGGGAACGGCACTCCGGAATGCTTCCCGAAGCGTCTCGGGGACGATAGAACTAAAACTTTGCTTCGTCCCAAGCTGGGAGTCTTAATTCCAGAAAACAAACTCTGCTTTTTGGAATGTACACCTTGCCTTTAAGCAGCCATAAATTTCTTCATCTTAATTCTGTAATATAAAGACTACCTAAGTGTTGGAAAATGCTGTAAAATTACATACTCAGTATGTTGATTGCAGGAAAGATAAAGGATGTGTGAATTACTTGTTCCATTATTTTGCAGTCCCTCTTTATCCTCATTTCTTCAGACACACTTTAGTAAGAATTAAAATATTTTATCAATTATTTCTTTACTGTGATTAACAGATAGCTAAACATTTTAGTCTTATAAAATCTTAGATGTTTTATGTACAGAAGACATGGGATATAAACATGTATTAAAGTTTGTAAAGTATGTGAAACTCCTCTGGTCATACTTACTATTGAATCATTCTTCACATGAATATTTTGAATATATTCTTCACATGATAGTGGAAGCATGCTATTAGAGCAGTAGCAAAAGCAGAAGAGCCAGTCGATACATTGGAACAATGGACTGAGGGCTTAAAACAGTGATGTGGAAGAGAACTGATTATCTTTAAATGCCGATGAAAGCTTCATTTCTAATTACAGCTGTAAGTTGAATAGCATTGCAATTACAGAAACTCTGGGCAGTCTTGAAAAGCTGAGTGACTTTGCATTAAGAGATTGCAAGAGTCTAAATTAAGCTGGTTTGGGCTATTTGAGTCCTTTCATCATCAGCAGTACTTGAAAACACAAGCCGTGGGGCAAAAGGCTGAGCTTGAACTAGGGATAAGCTGGGCCAAATCCATATATTAGCAGCCAATTAGAAAATAATGTTTCTTTGTAGAGCTCAGTTTGATACAAAGAAGTCATCTGCAGTAATGGAGGTGAATGATGCAAACTAAATCAGGGAACAAAAATCAGGAAGTAATCTGGCAAGTATGAGCAAATAAATACCAACAGAAATCTGCTGCCAACTCCAAGCAATTAGCCAAAACAGGAGAACTGAGTGGTGCTCAGGCCATGCCTCCAACAAGTGGCAGAACACAAATGCTCAGGCTTCTGTCTCTGGGACAGGAGATTGAGGCAGTAGTTACGTTTCTGCATTCCCAGTCCTCCTCCCTGCTCCTACTGAAAGGATTGTTTTAGCAGAGTACCTTGTAGGAAATCCTCCAGGGAGATCTCCAGGGACAATAGATGGGAGCAATGAAACTGCCTGCATCCCCACCTTCAACTTTATTCAGTAAGCTTCTCTCCTCCAACTTTTCAAGGAAATGCATCATTCTCAAGGAAATGCATCATTCTTGTGGGTCTGGCTTCCTGCACAACCTGTGTGTGAATTCTTTCTTCAGATGGCCTCACCATTAACAAACTTCTTTCTGGTAATTCTTGCTCCATGCCATGGAAAGCTCCCTAGCTTCCACAGATTTGAGAGGCTTCACAGCAGATCTCAAGGTGCTGATCCCTCTGATTTCAGTGCAGAGAAGGATGCCCTTTCAGATGAGTTTTCAAGGGAAACTAAAAGCAGAATTACACTGTCCCTTGGGCTTTGCATTTCAGAAAGTCAGCCCTTAATGAGGGGTGTTTACACAGGCACACCAAAAAGATGGAGTTCAGTTTTCTCGTAGCCCATCTCTCCACTGAGCCGCCTTTACCCTGTAAGGTATTAATTGCTAGGGTTGAACTGTCAGTGGGGGAAACAGGACTAGGACATACATACATACATTGCATTTTACATAGAATGGAACTTGAATAGGATTAATATTCTGCCTGGGAAAAAGCAACTATTCTTATAAGTTCCCTTAATATTATTTAGACAACTTTTAACATCTCTTGTTCTCTGTTAATATTTTACAAAATGTATGGCCAACCATATGCAGTATGAGTCCTTTGCAGATACAGTTTTTAGGAATATTTTACGAAATGAATTGTGAGATGACAACAAAAGACTTTTGGTCGTGTGCATTTTTTCAAGCTGTTTGCTTTATAACACTATTGTTGGCCATTCAAATTACAGTTTAGCCAGCTATATGGATGACAGTAGATAAGATTAAACAAATCACCAGAAAATGAAGGCATTTAAATTAGTTTCTGCAAAATTGAGAACACTGCTAGATGTCACATGCAATTCTCAAGTTCATGAAGCACATAATAGGCTAAGTCCAGTTTAAGGTGGATACAGGAGTATTGTATCAGCCCAACACTGATAGCAAATGTTCCTCTTCAGAGAACTGTTGAAGTGGTGGATGACACTGCAGAGTTTATTTGTGTTGCAGTATAACCTTTCTTCATCCCAAGACAACAAGCTCAGGCCACATGCTGCTCAGCAGACCTCATCAGAACACTTTCTCAGTGCACAACTGGGGGCATCTGCCCAAAACACTGTTCTGCATTTCCACGGAGCAGGTCTCTAACAAGTCAGGCCTTTCCAAGACACAGAAGGAGTGCTGACAGTCATACAGTCAATTAGCAATGGTTCTGTCAAAGAGAACTGTGCAGAAATTTTGTGTATGGGTGAAGTGTCTGAAACTGCTTGTGTGGTACAGCTGGAGTTTTGAGAAAAGGCCAAGCACTAGAGAGACATGGGGGAAAAAAAACCAGCACTGAAATGCCTTCTCCTTGCCTGGCCCACAGCCAGGCTGCCCCTCTGGTGTAACTTAGAGCATCCTGGGGGCTGCTCAGCATTATGCTGCCTGTCAGTGTCTTTAAAGAGCTATTATGGCTGCTGGAAATCTCTACAATGAAGGAAAACTTGAGTAAGTCCTTCCCTGCCAGCACATGCAGTGCCAGGCAGCAGCAGGAGGGTGTTTTTAGTATGACTTCATGCCAGAGGTTCTCTGAACACTAAACAGCCTGGCAAAGTACACAAACCAGCAGAAACAGATGAATCTGTACTAGCATGATCCAATGGATCTAATAGGGCATTTGGTATACTTTTAAGGCAAGTGTTTGCCTATCAGTCATTTCAGGCAATCCTCTGTTCAGCATGAGGAGTGGTGCCAAAACTACTCAAGCATGAGCCAAATTGCAAATTTTTCAGTTACACTCACAGTCCTGTAAGTTTACTAAGAAGATACTATTTTATATGGAACCTGAATTCAAAACTGAGGCCAAACTCACCTCTGTAGCTCCAATGCACTTCCTTGGGAAGTTGGCCTGTATGTTTTGTGGTAATGTCCCTGATGGAGTAAGAAATAAAGTTGGGCTTGTGAAAGTTCAGGTGTACCTTGCAATAGATTTTCATACTAATAAAATTAATTGCATGCTACTGACAGTATTCTCTTATTTTCATAATCAGGTAGGCTCAAAAGGGTCTACTTGTTGTGTAAACAAGATAAGGTATGATTTCTAGGAACATATGTCTATAAAAATGCCATAGTCAGAGTATTAACATTAATCACTTCACATTTAAGGAAGATGCTGCATACTTAATTGACAAACAAAATAATGCTGATGCATTTTCCAGCAATCTACATGAAGATAGAAAGGGTTTATTAGAGTTTTAAGAGATACAAGAATAGTATTTCTGAAAGCAAACAGAGAATCACAAACTGTATGAAAGCCATTAGATAAATCATTTTCTTCTCCTTTTCTCACCTCCTTTTCTGCATTCTTTTATTCAGCGGGGTGAGATTTTCAGGGTTGCCAGGCCTACTTTAACACATCTGTCATCCCTGCAGCTGCACTGAGCGGACATCAAAGCAGCTGTGCAGAAACCCAAACTTCACCATTTTATTCACTGAAGGTGTTACCAGCCCCCAGGCTCTTGCATATCCCTGTCATTCCCAGCAGCTGCTGAGGAAGCTGGCTCTGTGCTCTGAAATAGCTAAGATCTTGAAGTCAGACCTTGATCTTCCCAGCTGTACCTGAGCTTTCCCAGAAGAGCTCTGCAGGTGGGCAGGGCACAGCCTCTACAGCCCATCCCAGTGCCCTCAGCCCAGAGCATCAGGCACCTGCACCAGGACAGGGACATCAGCTCATAGGTCAGAGTCCAAATAAGGAGGAGCCATGGGTAGGCAAAGAGGGCACTGACATGGGCTGAGCTTGGAATAGATCCCCTGGGCCACTGGAGGGGAGGGTGTCCCAGCTGGGGCCCAGGACCATGACGGTGTCTCAGATGCCCATGGAGCTTATTTCTCCATGCAAGTGCTGGATTTAGAGCAACAGGCTTCACACGGCTTATGCTTTATGGGATCAGGATTTGGCTTCTAAACAAAATCTCAGATCAGGGGGACCTGCAAGCAGGAGATTCCAGAAGCGAGACAAAAGCTTTTTCCTGGTTTCCTTTCCTGTGCTACTGCACAGTCCACACTGCCTTCCTCTACTCTTCCAGCCAAACTCTGCCTTTGGTTTCCTCAGATCCATCCTGTGTTAACAGGCTGCCTGTCTATCAATACTTGTCTATCTTTTTTTTAATCCCTAGTTGACCAGCCATCACCAAGTCTTTCTTTTCAAAGTGTGGATCTGGACTCAAAATGGCAAAAATGTCAGAGCAGCAATCTTGACTCCAGCTTGCAGTAGCAATGTCTGTAAAGGTTCATCCTGATATTTGTGTAGCTCATACTGTAGCAAAATTCAGATCCATCTTGTTAATGAAAATAAGAATAATTATTCACAGTTTGACTGTAGGCACTGGTTAGGCAAGTCTTCTCAAACTCTACAGATGTTATCTAGAAAGTTAAGGAGCTGCAATTGAATTTAGTTTCTGGACAAGCATGGTAAATACTGCTGAGGTTTATTAATTCATCAAAGCTCCTTGTGAGAGGATCTAAATCCTTTTCTGGAGGCCAGCATAGAAAGAAAGCACTTTCTCCTTCTTGTAGAAATGATCAAAACTGCCTACCCTACATGGAGGGAAGAGGCAGCTGTAATGAATTATTTGTCTGCTACACACTGTAAGAGGGATGTACTGTGAATTATTGTAGAGCTGGGCACAAAATGGCTGCCTTGTCCCAAAAGATTTTTGGGATTGTGTTGCTATTCCACACCAGGATTAAACCAAAACTCTTTACAAGATCTAAACAAGATCTAAGAGAGGGAGCAAGACCCATCTACAAAACCCTCTCATCAGTCATATGTGTACAACTCTTAGAACACCTGAGAAGAAAGTTTGATAGAGAAATCATCAGATCCAAGCCATCCCAGTCAACCTCCACATCCCTGGGGAGTGCTTTGGGGAGACCACCATGCAGGAGCAGGGATATGAGCCTTGTTGATCTTGTGTGAATGCCATCTCTGCTGAGCCAGGATGGGGCTTAGGTCTTGGCTTTTCATGCTGTTCATTTCACTTCAGCAGAAGAGTTGCGTCTGGTTCTGCCTGATTACTTAGTCCTCATAGAAGCAACCCATTGTTTAGACTGACGTTTCCATTTTTACAGCTAAAGGCTGCAGACCTGAATGTTCTTTTATAAAATGTTTACCTCTAGATGGGAAATCTCTTTGAAAAAGCTTACCTGTAAGTGACTTTATTTTCTGAATCATTTTCCCATGTATCTCATAAATAAGAAGTTTTCTGTAGCGTTGGGGTTTTTTTCCAGCACCTCCAGTTTAGACACACAGCCTGATCACCAAAGTGCCATTCTATATTTTTAAGGGGGCTGAAAACTGATTCAGTAGATACAACATAGTTGAATCTATTCCATCTAAAATCATTGTCTTGTTCCATAAAAGGAACAAATAAAGCTTTGCCATATCTTCATTACAGCTGTAGAAGTTCATACTTGACATAGTTTCTCCCCAGGGTACAACTGTGGTAAGGCAAAAAAATTATGCTGACTGAAATAACTTGAATGTATATACATTAAAAACACATGGTCTTTTTGGTTGTAGGCATGAGTTGGTGAGGCAGGGTACCTCCTGAGATTTGTGAGGACATGTGGCAGATCAGATTGATCCTTTTCCTGGCACCAGGAGAAGGATATGAAAAAAGCACCAGGTGTTTTCTTTGGTCTTTGTAGAGACAGAGCAAGCAGAAATAAAAAGTTGTGCAGCAATGATTGCAGAGCATTTTGTAAATAAGATGCACTTTTAATCTTTTTGAACACTGGAACATGGAAAATGAATGCCTGGTTGAGAAATATTTTGAGTCACATGAGCCATATTCAGTTTACTTAAGTGTGCAGAGAGCACAGGCTAGCTAAATTTCAACTCAATCCAGCTAAATTCCAGCCTAGTCCAGCTAACAGCCATGTGTATGCTTGATGTTCCAAATCCTTCACTTCCTCTCGAGTCCCTGGAGGCTGGCAGAAGTTACAAGAGTAATGTTGCTGGATCTGAAACCTTCTTAGTCAGATGTTTAGAACTAAATGTGTTTAGTTAAATGAATGCTGGTGTGCAAGACTTACAGTGATGAGTCAGATGGCCAGTCTGCCTGAACTATCAGCAGAGTTGGATGCAAAGAAGACCAATGCAGAACATGCCCTGACTGACAAATCCAGCAAATGTGAGTGATTGGTGACACTGCTTGTACCTCATGTGGCCAGTGGTGGGCTCAGGCTGCAGCTGATGAAGACTTGAGGGCACAAATTACAGGCTGGCAGTGACCACAGATCTGGGTGCCCCTGTTCTGGATGTGACTGATGCCAACAACATCTATATGCCATCATACGATCATCTTTTTATTAAATGCAAATGAAATTCAGGTTTAGGACATTTTTCTTCAGAAAAAGGGTGCAAAGCCATGTTCTTCCAATTCTTGAAAGCACCATCTGCTCTGGGTGAGCTCTGTTGCAGGCCTTAGATCACTGGTGGTGGACCCAACAGCATCACAGATGAATGACACTGACAATCTGCAGACAGAATGTAATGCTTTTATTCTTGTTTGGGTGTATCTTTATTTTTTTTTCAAAATTATTCTTGCACCAGATATGTGAGAACCATTTTATTTGTATAATTCTCGCTGCAAAAATTCACACATGTAAAGTCCCAAATCAGATTAACAAATCTATTTGATTTAGTACTACATTTGAGCAGCAACCAGAAGCACCAGGTGGTCCATTTCTTAAGTGAGACGTGACATTAAGAGTGTTCAGCCAGTCCTGTCCTGTTTTTTTGAACTTTCTGCCTAGTCACATTGAAATGAAAGTCACTGTGCTCACAGTGCTGGTTACAATTACAAAATTTTACAAAATCTTGGACCTATTAGAAGATGCCACCCTGTTATGTGCACTGTTGGGGGTCTAGTCTCTCCAGCACAAGAAAATGGGCTTGATAGCTCATTGGTGTCATGTACCTACTACACGTTTACTCAGCTGGATTCCTAAAGGGAAAAATAGATTATTTTATTGATAGGCTTTTAACACTGTTTGATAATTATCATTGGATTTGATACCCTTGAATGTTGAAGAAAATGTCACTCCACATAAATTGTGTAATTTATAAATCTATAAATGTCTGTGCATTAAAAATAATTATACCAATATCTATGCTTAAGATATGGATTGAATACTAGAGGTTGCCAGCATTAGGAACTGTTTCCATTATCTGAACAGTAACTGGGCAAAATCGGATCTGAGTAGTCATTAAAAAATTTAGTGATATTTTTATCTATTTTCAAATACCACTCTAAACGTTATAGTGTTTAATCTAGCTTACTTTTAAAGGAACATAAAAAGAGGCATTAAGAATGTAGATTTAGTGTAGCCCAGCCATTAAGATGAAGAGTAATGGCAGGGAAGCCTTAGCTCTCAGATTCTCCTGCTACACTAATGTCACCAAAATTATATTACTGGGTTACAGGTGTTTTTCATTGGCTGTATGGGCAGAAGGAATGTTCTTTTTGCCCCACAGAAGCAGGTCTCCTGATCCACTGAATTCACACATCGGTGGCATTTTATCCTCACCCACAGCAGCATGAATTGATGCATTGCAAAGGTCTTTGTTCTCTGTGTAAGGGCTCAAGCACCCAGCTTAGGTGTGTCCCCCATGTTGGTCAGTGTAGGGGTCTCACTAAGGGGTCTCACTAAGGTCAGGGCCATGACCAGACTGACTGGGTTAGACTTGTTAAACACTTCCATAAGACATGATATGCCATTCTGGTTAAAAATGTCACAATTTTCAGAATAAAATTAATTTTTTGAGTGATTATTTGCAATGCTATGCTTTATGAAGAATAGTAAAAAGGATCTATTTTCCAGGTGGTGGGAAGTCTGCTAGGCTAGTAGAAAATAAACCAACTGGATTTGTTCCTATGTTTGTTTGTTTACTTAAACTGCTGGTTTTCAATCTGCTAATCACCAGTGGCTGTTGTCTTTTGAAGAAACAAAAACACAAGAGTACCAAAAGTATTTATGAAAAGCTCTTTTGTGGAGCAGCAGTCTAAATTTTTTCAGTATGAAGGAAGCCTTGTCCAGTTTACAAAAAGGTCTCAGGACTGTATCTCCAGCTGAGATTTTAACACTCCATGTAAGAGTAAATTGGCTTAAACAACCAAGGAAGATTTACAGCTGAGGGTTACTTTGTTCACTTGGCTGATGATCAAGAACAGCAAAAGACTTCCAGATAAAGCTGAACTACAGCGAGACATTGGCTCTGTGAAACATCTTTTCCCTATATATTTCCCAGAATTATCTGGGGGGCATTTTAGAGATGTGGTTAAGTAGACATGTGAATAACAGATATTGTTATGATAGGGACAAGACTGGTTTGTCATTTGGCTCACCTTTCTTTATCAGGGTGACTTTCCTTCACCGAAGACTCCTTAGTTCACTGACATTAGGAAAAGTCATTTTAAAAAATGGTTGAAATTGAGTGAATCACATAGACATACAGCTGTATGTAGCCATATATTTCAGATAGAATAGAATGTGTGTCCCCTAAACTTCAGTCCCCTCTGACTGATAAACTGGCAGCAGCCATGTCCCATCTGGGGTTTCTCTCCATATCTATTTCTCTTCAGTCATCAGGAATTTGCAGGCATTCTTGGGGGATTCTTGGCATGTAGGCTAACAGAGCAGTGCAGGACAAATCATAAGTATGAATTCGTAGCTGCTAGAGACAAGTTCTTGGAATTCAAGGGAGGTGTTTGCAATTTGTAATTTTGTCTGCAAAGATTTTTCTTAAAAGAAGTAATAGTCTGTTCTTCTGTGCTAGCAATCTGTACCGTTATTTGCATAAACTACAGTTCCAGGTTGTATCAGTAAATAGTGGAGAGGGACACTTTAAAAAGGAGATTAAAATGTTGGGATTGGGATGCATATTTTTGTTTTCTAGCTTACTGCTGGCTACTTGCATAGTCAAAATAAACCTGGATACGCAGCTCATACCATAAAGCAGAGTCATTGGTTTGACCCTCAGCAAAGTGTTCCCTGAGCTGTTATTCCAAGCAGTAGCATACTAAATCTGGTCTGCTTGGGAAGACAGAAACCCAGGCAAGCCTGGGTTCTTGCCTAAGCTTGGTTTTCAGAGAGGTGCTATCTTCTGTTATCATTTACTTATCCAAAAGATATGAAGTCTCTACATTCACATATACCACTTAGGAACAGTAATTTTACTACATTTTTTTCCTCTTGGAAGCCTTCCAAATCAATATTTTTGTTCTGTTTAGGGCAAAATGGGAACACATAAAAAACTACTTTGTTCATATCCCTTTGTAGCCTGGGGCCCTTTGAGCAACAGTCAGTAGGCAAAAATTAATATGTGACTGAAAGAGAATGGTCTTTCTGCGGTTTCTGATGGTGGCTGAGGAAAAATAAGGCCAGGAAATAGTAGTTTCATAATTTGTGATAAATTATATGGTGGTGGGTATCTACTGAGTCCAGTCTGGAATATTTTGTTCTGATTGCAGTGAAAACTGGAGCTTGTGCTCTTACCTCTAGCTGCCAAATCTAAAACCTGTTTCCAACTGCCTGGCATCAAATTGAGCATGTGTGAGACACAACTCTTGGGATTAATGTTAAATGAGTGAATCTTAGGCCTTATCTATCATTTATTTGCCTCATGTGTGCACCCATGGATATTATGGGCATTTTTATTTAATTATTTATGAATTGGCACGTGACTTGCATTAGCTCCTTCCTTTGGGTATCTTGCTGACAGAATAGTGCAAAGGAGCAATGTCTAACCCTCATGCAGCTAGAACTGTTTGTGAAGAGAAAGGTCCTATTAAACTGGCCCTGTCATGTGAGCAGAAATTACACTTAATACTAAGTACTGGTTCTTAAGACTGAATATAGTTGTGCTCATACCACCAAGTTGATTCAGACTGCCATAAAAGAGTCGTAAGGTTTCATCTTAATTTCAGAGTAAATCTCTGTGCATTTGGTCTGTGTCATTTTGATGGATACAGAACTGTGCACTGCTACAAGGCCGGGACATGTATTTATTTATTCAGGAAAATACATGTCACCAAAACATTCATTGTAAAAGACTTAGTGTGCTCTAATGGTCTGATCCAGCAGCACTGAAATCAATGAGAATCTTTCTTTCCATCATGGTAATGCAGAAGTGTGCCAGCAGTACAGAAAGCATTCCTCTGGCCTAAAGTGCCTGGCAGAAATGTCAAAATCATTAGGAAAATAAAGGGCTGACAAACAAGCAACCCCATGGACATGCGACAAATTTGGAGACAACTGAAAATACAGCTGTTTTCTGAAGTTTATTTGTGAAACATATGTTCTGAGAAAGATAGGTTATTCTAGCTGTATGTCTATGCTCATTTGTAGTATTAAAAAAAAAGAAAAAGAGAGAGTAGTAGCAGAGTAGATCCTAAAAATAGACCTTAAAAACAGCTGCAGAAAAGAGCTTGTTTGTATTTTACTTGCCTTTAAAATTCAACTTGAAAAACAAAGTTGATTTATTCCGATTTTTATTAATTTTACCAGATTTTGCTTTATTCAGCTTTAAATAAAGAGCACCTTAAAAAAAAAAAAAAAAAAAAAAAAAGTGGCAGAAATATTATTTCCTGGTTTTTAATTAATGATCAGCCTGCAGTATAAACACTTGTTTGGTGTCATTACTTTAATGAAGAACGGCAAACCACATATTTTGGCTGCAGCTAGTTTCACACGAGTACTTCAGTCCTGAGAATGTTTAGGGCTATTCCATGAAGTGAAGCAGCCCAAGGGACATGAACTGTAACTCTATATACAGAATAAAAATGTGCCTGCACATGTGTGCATGCACAGCCGTGAGCCTCTAGCATCATTGTCCTTTGCCAGTGCAGTCAGGATATGATGTGTGACCAAACCCCTCTGTCTTGGCAAGTCCCTTCCTTTGGATGTTCACTGGAGGAACACCCATCTCCTCGCCAAGGAGGCTCCTGCCCCCATTTAGCTGTGGACTGTGCTGTTACCACAGTATCATCACAACTTGCCTGCCCAGCTTTTGGGAGTAGTTTCCCACGGTTCCCAACCTCTGCTGGAGCTTCCATCAGCCGTGGCTTCCCAGTCCCTCAGCAGAAGCCTTCAGAAGAAAGCCTTAAGCAGAAGGGCACCTGGGGGGATGAAAAGTATTACAGAGAGTAAGGATCTTCTTCACTGCAGATTTTTTGACTTGAGACATCCATATTTATCTTCTCTCTGTGTTCGTTTTGCTCAGCAAGCATCCAGCAAAGAAAAACAGTTGTAGTTGTCTGGGGCTGGTTTCCAGACAGGGACCCAGTGCATTTCACAGGTCCCCTTGAGGTTTGTCTTCCTTTCTCCCATAATTGATTCTACACCCCAAAGTCCAGCATTCAGCAGAAATCCAGGGCAGAAAGAGACTTGTCCAAAATAAAAGTCCTGTCCACGAATAAATAAAATCACCTTCACGTAAATCCAGATATCATTCCTGTTCACATTGCTGTTATGCTTTCCCAGGCACAAATGAGAAAAAAGTCTGAACTTGGTTCCTTTTTCAACTTTCATACCATTTTTTTAATCTATGGGAACATTGCCAATCTTTTTTGTGCAGGTGTCCAAGTAAAAGACCCAGGAATCCTCTTGTCCTTTTGTCTTTGGTCAAACCCAAGCATCTTTCTGAGCTTCAACACGTCTTGAGTCTTTGCATGTGGTGAGATTTGTTGCAAACAGATTTACATTGATGCAATTTTTTACCATAAGCTACAATGAGGACGGAGAGAGCTAGATGAAGGGAGTCTGGCCCTGGATGCTGTAAGAGGCTTTATATTGTCTACAGACATGTGAGGGGAGCTGGGAGTCAACACAGTGACTGCTGGCCAGTCCTGGGCTGCTCAGAGCCTCTGCAAGGGAAATCCCAGCACTTCTGCAGTTCAAAAGAAAAGAGATGCTATTCTTAAGACTTTATTTCTTTCTAAATATTACCTTGCAGTTTTTTCTGTCAAAAAACTATTTTTTACTAAATCAGCCACATCAGGAAAAGAATGTGAATGAATGAATGAATGAATGAATGAATGAATGAATGAATGAATGAATGAAAACAAGCAAAACCAGTCTCTTTTTTGGAGCAATTTTGCGAAGGGCAAGGCAGAAGACAAGGACATTTCTTTCAAGAGGGGATCTTGGACTCATGCCATCTCTGACCCTTCTTGTAAGAGGAAGTTTCCCTGCTCTCCTCTCTTGGGGTGTCTCCCCTTTTGCACCAACTCTGCCCGGGCCCATGGATCTCTCTTTTTAAATGCAAAATGTAGAAAGGGTGGGGAGCATGGGGCAGCCCTTCCACGCACCCCCCTCCCCCCGAACCCCGGGGAGCTGGCGGAGCCGCTCGCTGCCCTGCCTTGGGCTAACTCCTAGCTGCACCCGCCCGCTGCCTTGGCCCGCTCCGACACCCAGCAGCGGCGCTCCGGGCCGGCGGTTTTCCCTGAATCCTTATAAATAAAACCGTACATAAAGTCGCAACAGAAAAAGCAGCGGAACTGCACGGCGGCGGTCCCGCGTGAAAGGACAGCCGGGTGCCACGCTGGCCGCAGCTGCCAACCCAGCCCAGCCCGGCCCGGCCCGGCCCAGCCCAGCCCAGTCCAGCCCAGTCCAGCCCAGCCCAGTCCAGCCCAGCCCCGATGTCCCCGCGGGCCCCTCCGCGGGCGGCGGAGCCTCAGGCGGGGCTGCCCGGGACACCCGCGGTTGCGGCGGCGGGGGCGGCCAGCGCCTCCCGCTCCCGCTTCTTCTGCTTCATGCGGCGGTTCTGGAACCAGACCTTCACCTGGGCGTCGCGGAGGCGCAGCGAGCGGGCCACCTCGAGGCGGCGGGCCCGCGACAGGTACCGGCTGAAGTGAAACTCCTTCTCCAGCTCCGTGAGCTGCCGGGTGCTGAAGCTGGTGCGTGCGGAACAGGCGGAAGGTTCCCCCCCGCACGGCGCCGCACCGCCTGCAACGCCGAGAAACACCGCGTTTCAGCGGGGGCAAAGGCAGGAGGAGGAAGCGGGGCGGGGGTCGAGGCAGGAGAAGGGCAGAGGGGAGCCGGGATGGGAGCAGCCCCCGCCCGCTCCCCGCTGCCCCCACTCACTTCTCCCGGGCGGGCTCCGCTTCGCTCGCATCCACTCGAAGGTGCGGGGCGCCGTCGGGGCCGCGGCGGGAGCCGGGGAGCCGGGCGCGGGGGCGGCCCCGGGCAGGGCGAGAGGTGCCGCAGCCGCCCGCCGTCCCCGCCCAGGCAGGGGCAGCGGCGGCCGGGCTCCGGCGGCGGCGGGCGGCCGCTCCGGGAAGGATGGACGCAGCGTAGCCCGACGGTCCGGCTGTCCGGGACGGGCGGCAGCCGGGGCCCAGCGCCTGCGGGGGCGGCGCGGCGCTGCCCGGGGTGCCCAGCGCCAGGAAGGCGTCGTCCCCTCGTTGCGGGAACGGGACCTGAGGGGCCCCGCGGCACAGCCCCGGCGGAAAGGCGAGAGCAAAGTACCCCAGGTCCATGACACACCGGGCAGCACCGCGCCCCGCCGGGGCAATATTGCCCTAATAGAGGCCCTGGAGCGGGGCGGCACGGCACGGCCCGGCCCGCGGCCAAAGGCAGTCCGGAGCGGGGAGCCCCCAGCTCCCCTGTCCACTGCCCTGGTGCGCAGTGCCGCCTCGCCGCGCCGGGATTCCCCGGCACAGGCCCTTCCCTGCACTCGACAGAGCCGCCGCACACTTGGGATGCTCGCCGGGAGTTTGTAGGTGAGCGAGCTGGCGCTTTCCGCTGCCCGGGCTCCTGTCTGGGTACAGGGCTGCAGCCGGCCGGGCTCCTGGAGGCTCCCACGGGAGCCCACGCGGGCACACCCCGGTCTCCGCACCCGGAGGCTGGGCCGAGGGGCGGGTTGCTGCTGCACCTCATGGCTCTTAATGGTCTCGTTCCATCAGATAAGTGCTCTGCAGCCTCTCAAAATGAATCCCCTCACCGTTAACAGTCTCACACCGTTAATGGACTTTTATTTTTCCCTTGTCGATTCGGCATTTTTTACTGAGTGTTTGGAGTTGGCAGAGAACACCAAGTTGCTCTACCCAGCCAAATCGTGTAACTCTCTCTTGGTTTCCAATCCCTCAGAATGGCAGGAAACAGCAGCAAGGTGAAGGAGGTGAAATCTGGACTCCCGAAGTGATAATCTTTCCCTAAATATCTCCAAGTGACGCTTGAGCATCCAGTCTGAGCCACACTGATGTTTTGGCTGATGATGGGTTTGAGCCAGTGCCTCGGCTGAGAATCACGTGCCAGTGCAGTTCAGAGCAGCAGAAGGGTGTGCTGAGCAGCGTACACCTGGGCTTTGGTGACTTGGGACTGGACATACAAGGAACATGAAGAAGGGCTACATCATGCTGCATTGAATTAGACTTGCAACCTTCTAACTCTTGGTAGGTGGATGTGCAGTCAACTGGGAAATGCAAGGGTTGTACATTATTTTAATAATCTATTTTATTTCTAAATAAAAGCATGACATTTCTATGCCTTCATCCATCATCCAGTGCCTTCCACTCAACAGCTCAAGGAGCTCTACAAGCTCTTGGCCATAGTGCCATTTGCTGTGGTCAGGAAGAGGCCACAAATTTTGCAAGGACCAAGCATAGTGCAAACCTCATGAAGGGAACCAGAATCCCCAGAGAAGGAAACGTTCCATTGGATGGAAACATTCCTGTGGATTTCAGGGGGCTGGACTGGTGACAGGAAAAGGATACAATGAGGTGAAATAACTGGACCATTTCATTGACTCAGTATCAACTCTTTCCCATAGAGATTTGATCTCTGCAGCTCAGCTTCACCATTATACCCAGCTGATGAATTTAGAGCAGATCAGTTTGGGTATTTTTTCTTCAGGGGCCCTGAGAGGACACATTGCTGGGACAGGCATACACAAGCCTGCAAAGGTACAGGAGCATTGCCCTGCACAGGGATTCTGATCAGTGACATGGCCTCCTATCCAACCCCACTTTCTCCCTAGCTAATATTGTTCATCTACTATAAAACAATTATTACAGAGCAAAGACTGGCTGTATGGATTATGTCTTAAGGGTGCTTCAACTTGGAGTCTACAGACACAGCAGTCATTGGAATATCAGAGCCCTGAAGCTCAGTGTTCTCCTGGCACAGCCTTGTTCACTGTGATGGGCTGTGCTGCCCTCATACACTAATAATGGAGTATCACCTAAATTTCTATTTTCAGGGGGTGTGGGTAAAAATTAGAATTAAGAAGCTTAAATCAAATGCACTTTGTCAGGAAACATACATTTTGAGGAAGGGGTTAAATTCTGGATGATGCAAACTTTCTCAGCATTCCCATGGCAATCAGAGCAGTTTGGAAAATGTTATCGTCTGAAAAATCAGAAGCCTGGGAACACCAGGTTTTCTCTTTAGCAGAGAATGGCTGTCCATGCAGGAGAGCATCTGGGCTCTTCATCTCCCCTGCTGTAAAAATTCCTGCCTGCAGTGAAGGAAAGAAAATTGGCTCCAGAGCAGGGCTACTGCTTTACTTGAGGCTTGTGTTTGCGGAATGCAACTGGTTTAATTACACCTAAGACTGTTTTAAATGCTAGAAAAGCTGTCTGTGTTCACACCAACATATGATCTTTCCATTTACCCAGCTGGATGCTGTTATGAGTTTCCTGTTCATTACCTGTTTGTTTTGGCAGGACTGTTCAAGGGTGACAAAAGCAGAAATCAGTGGCTAAATATAGGCAAAACATCTCTTATTGATGCTCTGGCTTTTGAGGGAGGGCTTTTTCTACATGAGGGAATTTCAGTGTTCAGACTTAACTAAGTTTCAGTGATAGAGAATAGACTGATTGCAGCTTTTTTTTTTTTTTTTACAAGGAGTCTAATGGGAAAGATGAAGGACTCCTTGGAAGCCAAAAGAAGGAAGAAAAAAAGTGGGGGGAAAAAAATGTGAAGAACATGATGTGTCAGAGACAATTTGAGAATGGGAAGTTTAGGGATGCCTATGTGAGTAGTCAAGTGATGGCAAGACAGGGGAGCTGCTGGGGCAAAAACCTCTGTGAAAATAATGGACCAAATGAGTCCTTGTGTCACCATGTTCCTGGAAATATGTGGACCTCTACAAAGTCTGAGAAAGCCACCGTGGAGCAGAGACATCATGTAGGGAAAAGCCCAGCCAAAAAGCCCTGAATCCCATTGGTTGCAGACAGCAGCAACTCACCTGAGGGAGGCTGCTAGAGCAGTGTGTGTGTTGAATGCAATGGCAGCTCTGAGCCACAGACACTGCTCTGAGACTGGGACATGGGGCCTTTCTCCCTACGAGAGTCCACCTTCTGTGCTTATCACAGTAACTAACACACAGAGATGCAACAGATCCCTCCCACAGACCTGGAAGGCGTGGTTCGAGCATCACCTCGTCCTTACCCCTCTGCTGCTGCCACACTGCCAGCTGGGCAAAGCTGGTTCTTGCTGGCAACTGGGGATGTGCATCCCTGGAGTGGAGACAGCTAGGGCACACCCTAGGGTGGGCATCCTGAAGGAAGGTAAGCAAACACTGGGTATTTAAGCAGAGGCCCTGTTAGCACAAACAAGCCACCAAAGGCTCCTGGGAGAAAGGCTATTCCAGAAGGAGGAGAAGCTCTTGGGAGTTTATTTTGTAAAATCCAGAGATGAACAGAGACTAGGGGGGTGGTTGTTCTGGCACTCCAGGGGAGCCATCCTCAGCTCCTGCAATAGCACAGCCCTTTCAGGCAGTCACAGCCTGAAATCCTCAGGAAGGGGTGTTTGCCATCAATATTTCCCTGCCTCAAGTTCCCCTTTCCCAGATGACCTCTGGGGCGGGAACCTCTGTTCTCCCAGTATGTGGGATTAGCAACAAAGATCCTCTACATGGACACAGAGAAGAGGAAAGTCCATCCCTTCTTCCATAAAAATTTTCTCTGAAGAGTGATTCCACGTTGGCTCCTTGCCATGTAAAGCCCTATTTCCTGTCCCTGTGGAAATTCCCATGACAGTGAATTTGGTGGGACAGAAATATTACACATGTTGATAAAACAGTGGTGTCAAGGTAAGCTGTGCTGCTGTGTGCAAAACAGATGTGTCAATGAGTTTGCAGACAAGACCTTGTCTAGCCTTTCTTGCTCCCGAAGATCATAAAATGTGGACCATGTTCCTTGGAGGAAAAATTGAGGCTGGGTACCTCACTCAGCATGGGATCACCTACCACTCCCAAAATTTCAGCTGTTGCAAGAAAAAATGCATGTCAGCAAATAAAAAAATGAACCCTAGTGTTCAAATTCTACATTCATGAGTATTTTTACCCAGAAGATGTCCATCCGGTCTAGTACAAATTCCTTGCTGTTTTTGCTCTGCTTTGTGCTTATTGTCATTGCAGCTGGGCCTTTCTGTAATTCATCCCATAAAGTTCAGAAGGCTTCAGGACCCTGGGCTCCAAAAGGAGAGACAAAAACTCACCTCTGCTCCTGAGCAGCACCTGCAGAGCCCTAGGGATGTTCAGGCACAGATATTTCACTGTGTCCCATTTTGTATCTCAGCGTATGTGACTAAAGGGGTTCAGTCCTGCCCTGTTACTCAATGGCTCTCAGGCTCTGGGACTGTGTTCTGCTTCTGCTGGATGGGGTTTCTGCTCGGGTCCCAGCTGGCTCAGGTCCAAGCAGAAGTAGGCGGAACCACTGTCAAGTAAAAAGTGCTCTTTGTGTCATTGATGACTCTTAATAGAGCCAGCCCTCTCACTCCCCTGGCAGCCCCACTCCAGGCAAGGACCACAGGGCACCCACTGCTGCCTCTCATGTGGGAAGAGAAATTGCCTGTTCAGGGATTAACCTGCCATTCAATCCCTGGAAAGTGTCTGCAGCCAACAGAGCTCTGGTCTAGTTTTCCTTGCACCTTTTGAAAGCAGAGGTATCTTGTTCATCAGTGTGTAACAGGGCGTGACACCCAGCCAGCCACCACAGCCCTGACTGCCCTGGCAGCACCAGCCCCTTGGTGCTCCAGCTCCAGCTGTTGTTCCCAGCAGGTCTGCAGTGGAGTGCTGGGCAGCTGGGCCTGTCCAGTGTGCAGCACACTGTGCCTTTGCCAGGCTGCCATTGTGTGTGGCTGCTGGGCATGCACAGCAGGCTGGCATATAGAGGGATGGCATCACAGCCTGCAGCTCCTTTCCTCTCTCCTCAGCTGACAGCTGTCAGCAAGGCACCACCCTCCCAGTGGTAGACCAGCAGCCCCATCCCCTCTACTCTGTTTTTTTTCCCTGGTCAAGTCCTTTTAGTGTCTGGAGCTCCCTGCAGGCTGTTTCAAAGTGCTTCCCATGGGGCTGGAGGGGTGCAGACATCCCAGTGGTGGATCCTGCCTTTAAATTTTTGCCATGGAGCCCAAAAGACCCAGCTAGCCCTCAAGAAGGTCAAGGAACTTCTAGGTGATGCTGATGGGCTCCTTCTTTCTTAGCCAGCCTCCTCCCTGAATGCCCTTGCCTGCTGGGTGTGCAGCCAGGTGTCTCCTCTTTGGCTTTGGAAAAGGTTGTCTGCAGCCCCAGATGATCCTGGTGTGGTCTCATAGTGGAAGCCATGGGGATGCCCCTGAACCTTTCCCTGGCCTGCCCAAGTACCAGGGCTGGGACACTCCATGTCTGCTCAGGAAGTACTTGCTAATGGAGCGAGAGGCATTTGGCTTTGTATTTCCAGCCAAACACAAGTGGCACCTACAAAACTGTGGCATCCTGGCTGCACTTGTCAGGTTCCCCTGCCCTGGTGCTGCTAACCAGGCCATACACAGTGGGACACTGATGGACCCCCTCAAAAAGAAAAAGGATGCAAAGGTAGCTCAGCCCTGCACTGACTGCATGGAGATAACACAAAGCCTCAGCTCCTTTTTGCACTGGGGAAACTGCTGAAACACCATTAAATGGTGGGTTACTGTAAAGGGCAAACATGAAAGTGGAAGACCCAAACTGCTGATCTGAACAGAAGAACTTGCATGGCCTCACTGAAGCTCAGTGCACCCCTGACACCTCTCAGCCAGTGCTGTCAGCAGCTCCCTATCCCAAATAGTGCAACATCACTGCTGGCGTTTAGAGACCCTGGCTCACTGACCCTTTTATGGGTCTGCAGCAGATGGAGGAAGCAGGGAAGGAGAGGAAGGGGTGCTATGCCTCCTATTTCTGAAGAAAGGCAAGGTTAAGATCAGCCCCAGGCCTGGGCTTGGCTTACTAGTTGTGTTTTAAATAGGTGACTGGAGTTCATCACATCTTTTTTTTCACAAAGGAAAATAAAAAGTCTGGCTTGTGCCAAAGCATATCTCTCCTCTGGATTGCTGATGCTTGTACAAACATTGTAAAAACGTCAGCAATCTTGCTAAAGTTACATTACTTCTAATAATTAGGTTATCATCATGGACTTCTATTGCATTACAAACAAGACGCCTCTGACAGAGTCACGGAGAAGAAAGTGAATTTATTTACAGGAAGGTTCTCCCTCACGCACGCTCCTCCTCCCCCACTGGAAACCATGTCTGCTGGCCCCGTCTTTCTGCAGTGTGAAAGTGATTCAGGGCAGTGGGCCTCAGTAACACTGTGTTTGTGATCAGGGTTCCTCTGAACTCCCTTCCTTCCCCGTATCTCTAAACAACCTTCTCTTTCTTAACAGATTTAATGAAGGACTAATAGTGTAAGTCAGGGCAGACACTGTTTGACTAACAGCCTACAGAGCACAAAGCAAAAGGGAAGAGGACACTGGATGTCCTGCAGAAATGGTGGTGCCTTGCTGTTTTGCAGATAGAAGCAGGTCATGCAAAATATATTGTTTCAAGAGCACACAAAAAACCTACATGGGCAATGTTGTTTGTGGGCACATTGACGGCAAGAAGTTTTGGAGGGGCAAACATGTATATATTTATGGCATATTACCAAAGTATAAATCACAAGTGGTGTCTAGCATTACTTTTTGTGTTGTTAGTATGTTTTGTTTACTCCTGGGTGGTGCTTCTGAGAAACAATTTGTGTGAAAAGTTCCATAGAATACAATGTTAGGGCTTAAAAGGGTTAAAATATGTCTCCAAACAAAGCAGTTTATTCTGTTCTGTATTGTTTACAGATCTGTAACACATATATCCAAATTCGCTTGGTTAAAAGTGAAATTTAACAGAAAATACACTTTTCACTGTAGCACAGCATTGTTGAAATCTCACAGAGGGGAAAACAAAACCCTAAGTAATATTTTGAATCATTAGTGCTCAGCTGAACATAAATACCAAATGGCGAGGAGGAAAGCAGGGATGGCAAAGAAAAGAAGAATAAATAAAAGAAAACTTGTCTGTATTGACCAGGATGGGAGGTGGTAAAATATTTTTCACAATAGGAATGCTAGGTCTGTCATTAGAGGATGGAGTAGGAGCTGCAGTGTTTGTCAAACTGGAAAGTGATGCATCAGACGCTTTGGTGGGGAATACAGAAGTTTGGATTAATATTTAACTCGACATTTTTAGAAAGAGATAAGAACAGTCTTCTCAGAGCGATATGTACTGTCAGGAAGAGACTTTAATCACAGCGTTTACAAAAGAAGTATCTCTGTAAATCCAGCGAGGAGTTCAATACAGCCGTGTAACTAGAGAGGAGGAAACACGAAGGTTCAGAGCATCGTTCCCTTTCTTTTTCCTGTTTTTTTATCTTCTTGTTACTTTATATTTTTCTTCCCCGTGTGAACTGTCCTGTTTGTGGCAGGGAGAGGTGGCGGTGCCCCTCTGCCGCGGTCAGGAGGGGTGGGACTGTCCTTGCCGGGCACCGCGGGAGCGCGGCGGCACCGCCCAGCCACTGCCCGCACCCTGTCTCAGCGTCTCCCTTCGGCTGTGTGTATCTGATTGTCAATTCTCTTTCAAAGTTCATATTTATGAAAAGAAAAGGGGGAGGGAAAAAAGGAGGAAAAGCTCCGGCTTCCAAAGATATCTAAAAAATTGATTTATGGTTAGTATAAAGACAACAGTATAAAAATAACAAAGGAGGCGGCAGCTGCTGCGCGGATTGCTATGGAGACCCTAATGAAATTAGCACTATCAGAGGGTTTCTAATTTTTCTTGCCTTCTAAGCTTCTAATTTTATTTCTATTTTGGATAGCCAGAGTGTAATTAAAAAAAAAAATAAAAAAAAAAAGTAGCCCACCGAAATATTATGCGCGATAGATACCCAGCCAATAAATAAATGTTAACCTCACCGAGGTTTTTATATGCAGGATTTGATCTGAAACAAGATGGCCAAGAGCCCCTCTTTGTAGATCGCCTCCTCAAAGCGGCTGCGCTTCCAGCTAAAGGTGGCTTCACCCGGCCGAGCCAGCTGCCAGCTAAGCCACCAAGGCGCTCAAGTGGGGCCAGCCGATTAGAAATAAATACTTTAAAAATACTTTCAATATTTTTTTAAGTGTAACGGCTCTTTGTGTGACGCCACGGTTTGTTTTACTCTATTAATGATTTACGACTTGTTGTCTTAATTAATCCTTACATAAACTACAAACACCAGCCACTGTTACAACTGTTCAAGACTACTCTCTCAACTAGCTCAGACCGATTATACTAAATAGGTGAAATGTAAGTCACCATGGACCTGAATCCCTCTCCCGAAGTACTGGTGAAGAAACTCTACAAATACCCACATAAATACATTAAGACAAGGATAAATAATCAGTGATACAAAAAAATGTCTCGCTTAAAATAATAAATACATATCATTTAGTCCAATGCGATCCTTACGTTACGGAAGAACTCATAAATTAACTTCTCTGAAATAAGCTTACGCGCGGGCGAGTTCCGACGGCTCACGACTGGTCTAAAACACCTCAGCATGACGCGCTGCTAACACTACAGCATCTCTAAGACTTACCTTCAAGTACATCATTACCAGCTTATCAGTCCCTCGGTTGGCAGTATATTGCACTGTCATGCTTAAAACAGCTCTAAGATAAAGGCTCCTGCTCACGGACCTACTCGGGGCTGCGGAAGAGAGAGGGGAGCTGCTAGGGGAGACAAATCCACTAATACTGTTGGCACTCGAGAGCACAGTAACACTGTCCCGTCAGAAAAGTGAGGTAATGGAGAGGGGAGCGGGGCCCGCTGGCCGCCGCCCCGCTACAGATGCGTGAGCTTGGGCGCCTCCTGCATCCGTCCCTGAGAGGTGTGGTGAGAGGAAAGGTCCGTGTAGGTAGGGTGGGGGTCGCAAGGTCCGTGGTGGTGGCCGCCGGGGATCTGGGCGGCGCAGCTGTAGTCCACGCTGGCGGAGGAGGGGTGCTGCAGGTGCCCCAGGTTGAACATGGGGCCTGAGGCCGGCATCGAGTCCACGAAGTTGCCCCCCACGTAGACGGGGCTGCCCTGCAGGCTGGGGTTGGCGAAGCCGCCGCCGCCGCTCTGCATGGGGTGGGGGTCGTACTCCGCGCCCGCGTAGCGCTTCTGCTGCGGCAGGCAGCTGCTCAGCGGCGCCGTGTAGGCGGCCAGCCCGTACATGCTCTGCTGGGACTTGGCGAACGAGGTGGGCGAGGGCGCGTCGTAGCTGAGGCTGTTGACGCCGGGGAGCTGGCTGGAATAGCCGACGTGGTTTGGGCCGCTTAGAGGGGGGCTGCGGTCCGGGGACTGTCCGACGGGGGAGTGCATGATGCCTTTGGCTTTTTGGTCCTTTTTGTACTTCATCCGGCGGTTCTGGAACCAGATCTTGATCTGCCGCTCGGTCAGGTTGAGCAGGTTGGCCATCTCCACGCGGCGCGGCCGGCACAGGTAGCGGTTGAAGTGGAACTCCTTCTCCAGCTCCACCAGCTGCGCGCTGGTGTAGGCTGTGCGCACCCTCTTGGAGGCCGGCCCGGGGGGGCTCTTGTCCTCGCAGCTCTCTCCTGCAGGGAAAAGGCACAAAGAGACATTGGTTCCCCCCACGAAAGACAGCCCCCCCTCTTCCTCCCGGGGTCTCTCGGAAACTGTTATACCCTCTCGCTCTGTCGGCTCCCGGGGAGGGGGTGCAGAGGGCCCGGGGGTGGCCTCCCGCTCCTCCCTGCCCGACATACACACCGTCCCGCAGCTGCCTCTCCCCAGAGACCACCAGCGGCCACCCGTCCAGGCGTCGCCGGGACCCCGCCCCCAGCCTGTCCCACCTGCAGCGCCCGGCAGGGCTGGGATCCCTCTGCAGGGTGGGGGGGACAGGAGGGGGTGGCAGCCAGAGGAGGAGGACACAAGGCGCGGAGCCAGGCGGCTCAGGCCGAGGCGTTCAGGCCGAGGGACTCAGCCCGGCCCCCAGGGCGAGCAGTGGGGCGGGGCGGGGGTGTTGGGCTACCTGGGGGGGCGCAGGTGGTTTTCTGCTTGGAGTTCTGCCGGGACTCCTTCATCCACGGAAATATCTGCTTGCTGAGGGTGGCGCTGGCCGAGCCCGAGGAGTTGGGTCCCCCCTTGGCTTTTTTCGGAGGGGGTACACTGGGAGGGGGTTGGGCGGGAGGAGGGCGGCAGGGCCGGGGGCTGATGCTCGCCGATCCCGGGGGGCTGACTGCCGCCGGGGCCGCCCCCGCCCGGCCGCATGCAGCTCCCGCTCAGCTCGCTGCCCTTGTGGGCCGGAGCGCGGCCGGGCGCCGAGCCCTGGACGGAGCAGGCGGAGCCGGGGTACTCGCCGTCCAAGCCGGCCTGGCCGTAGGGCTGGTGGGCCGCGCCGTAGGGGTAGGCGTCGGCCTTGCTGTAGGTGTAGCCCCCGAAGAGCCCCGCATTGTCGTAGTAGGCGGCTTTCTGCATCCTCTGCTCTGCGATCGCCGAGGCCCGCGGCCCCCGCTCAAATAACATTGACCGCCGCCCCGCGCCTCACCTCTTCGGCCCGGGCCGCCCGCAGCCACCTGGGGAGGGAAACAGCAGGGACACAAAAGAGACTTTTAGAGGGGGCACAGGCTGGTAGCGGCTGGCACGGGCCAGTCCCGGCACCCTCCGCATCCCGGCACCCTCCGCATCCCGGCACCCTCGGCCTCCCATCCAGAGGAAGGCTGGGAGACATCAAGGAAGGAGCAGGGGACCAAAGAAGGACCAAGGGACAAAAGGGGAGGAGCAGGGTCACCAGGCAGGAGTCGGGGCAAACTGGGCCACACCAGGGAGAGAGCAAAGTACACCAGGGAAGGACCGGGGCCACTGCAGAGAAATAGCCCCTCGAGAGCCCTGGTGCAGGGGGGAACAGGAACACATTGACGGGACTTCCTACAGGCCACCTTTTGAAGCATTTTGGGGGGATGTTTTATTTGCTTTGTTTTGCCTTTAGACCGTTCCCGCTCGAGTTTGGCTGGATAGGACCCCGCGGTTGTAGGCAATGGCTCTGAGTGAGCAACTGTGCTGGCTGGTGTCCCCAAAGACCCACTGGCCCATTTCGGCCGAGAGCACCCGCGCCCCGCACCCCGCACGCGTGCGCACGGCCGTGCACGGTTGACATGATGGATGGAGCCCGGGCTGCGGCCGGGCAGAGGCAGAAAAATCCCGTCCCCTTTGTAAACCCGCCCTTCTTCTTTCCCTGGATTCCTCCAGAGTTAAACTATAACCGGCGCCATTCACTCCCTTCACTTTGCACTATAAAGGAAGTCGCAGGTCAGCTCCCCTATTTTAATTCTGTGATGAATTAAATTCCCTCTCCTAACGTTTCTCGTCCCTTTTATTTGTACCCAATAGAAAGAACCTGAGACATTTGAGATAATTTTTAGAGGGTTCTTTTCTTTTTTCAGTCTGCAAACTTATGGCTCTCCCCTCCCCACCCCCCGGCTTCCACATGAGGCTGCTCCCACCGAAAACGCACGGTCCCCTTAGGGCAAATGTTTTGGGGCAGGGTGCTGTTACCTTTCTCCTTGCTGCTCCCAAAACTTCTCTGCACTTAGTATAAGATGGAAACTGTTCTGCAATTTTGGTGCGGCTTTTCAATATTCCTTGCTCGTATTTTACTTCTGAGATAGGGGTTTTCTCTGACACTTTTGGTAATTTTGTAAACTAGCACATACTTCACCTGACAATGTAAGTCTGTAAATCAACATATCTTAAGAGTTTTTGTATTTCTGCAGGATTTAAGCCTACTAACATACCAGAGAAAAGTAGCTAGAAATCCTTGAAAGGTGTCCGACAATTACAGTTCTCCTGCCTATACTTATACAATACTAGGAGAGTACTCTTCTTTCTTTCAAGTACCGTTGGTCCTGCCAAATACCGTGGGTCTGTTCTCTAAAATTCACCGGGAAACATATCTCTGTAAATCAAAATAACCTCAGCGAGCTGCGACCCACAGCCGCTCTCGGCGGTTTGTCCCGTGTCACAGACCGCCGGGCTCCTTTTCTTTCCTGAACAAAAGCTTGAGATGATCTGTGGAGCTGACGGAAACGGGAACTGTTTTTCTCTCCTGGAAAATTTTAGTTTAAAAAGTCTGCAGGAATGGACGGTGACGACGCAGATGAGTTTTAATACGATGTGATAATCTTGACGAGTCTTGGAAGTATTTTTGTCCGAATAACTCTGTCATTCTTTTCCCACTTCTATCATCTACATTTTCGGGACCGGTCTGGACTGAGGACTTTTGTTAGCACAACAGTGCCTTAAGCGTAGGCTTTTATAGGCCTTGTGAAATATAGTTCCCAAAAGAATACACAGAATCTTAAGAAAGAATATTGCTGTTAAGCTGTTAAAAGCCTTATTTCTTTTCTGAAATACCAACTGCTTGTGAACTCTGCTTGAACCTAAAAAGGAGGCTATGGGCCATAAATCACATGGACAATGCTCAACTGTTTGGTGGCTCATCTTTAGATCTTAGAAAGAGAGAGAGGGAGAGAAAGAGGGAGAGGGAGACCTATCCAGGGTTTGATTTTCCACGAGTGAAAGGCCCGGGGTGATGTTTTTATAGGTAACACCAAAGCGGGGGCTCAACACTTGGTTTGGCCAGAAACAGCCTCCAGGGAAAAAAAAAAAAAAAAAAAAAAAAAAAAGAAAAAAAGAAAAGAAAAAAAAGTGACATCCAAATGGCGAGGCCGAGCCGTGGGAGGTGGGCTTGGAGGCACCGAGGGTAGGAAACCGCAAAGTATCCATGTCTGTGTTTCAGATTTCCCTTCCTCCTCTCCAGAAAGGTTAACCTCATCTGAACTGTTAGGCGTTGTACATGATAATGGGGCTTTTTGTCCTGCCGCTGGTTCCAGAGCTTTTGGGGGATGCCGACCCTCTCAGGGCTGTGCCTGGAGAGCAGCTGGGAGCCCGAGCATCCACCCGCGCGTGTGCGCGGAACCCGGCTGGCCCAGGCTGACACCGGCCCGGCACTGCCAGTCGCTTTCCTGCCGACACTTTCATATTAAGCAGTTCTCTACTAAAACTTCCACTACACTTAATTCTGCTTCGGATCAATATCTAATATGATACCGAATAAATAAGAGGCGGTGAGAGCGGCCAGCGAAGCGGTTATTAAAGCAGCCGGAGCTCTCAGGGTGCATATCAATGCACCTGTCATTGCGGTTGTAGCAAAATTTATGACTGCTAGCGCCGTGGCAGTAAACGCTCCGGCCAGGAATGAAAAGGAAAACACTTCCCAAGCCCCGGCACTTTCAGAAGTGCAAAGCAGCCGGCGCGTAGGAGGGAGCCCGGCAAAAGAATCCCCCGCTCGGCACGTTTCCCGGCCGCCGGCCCGGGGCAGCCCGGTATATAAGGAAAGCGCTGGAGCCGCCGACGGACCGGGCCGCAAGCAGGGCAGCTGGGCACCCACCAGGGCAGCTGGGTCTGCGCCTGAGCCGCGGGATGTCTCGTCATTGGGGGCACTGAGAGCACTGGGGAGCGCGAAGGGGCCCAGCGAGACACGGAGCAGTGGCCGCCGTGGGGCCTCTTAAACCAGCTACAGATCCCCCCCAAGGGTCCAGCAGCTCCCCGGGGCTGTGTCCAGGCCTTGGCTGCTCCCCAGCCCGGCTCGGCTTCCCTGGACCGGGGGCGGCTTTCAGCGGGGCTCTCTGCGGGCTGCTCTTTATGCGAGGCGTGGGGCGGCAGCGCGCCCCGGAGCGCCGGGCAGCTCTCCCCGCTCTGCGGGCCCGGCCGGGCCGTGCTCCCTGCGACGGGCCTGTCGCGATAGGGAAAGCGAGACGTGGATGCAAAAGGAAATTTAGAGAACTCACCAAACTTAGGTTTTTTCTTGGTTTTTGACTTTAACTGTGTGAGTAGGATCTTCAGGTTCCTTTGGATAATCCGTGGGCACGGACCTGCAACAGAAGTGATAACTCTCAGCGGAAACTGCTTTGTTTTGGACTTTCTTCC
The DNA here is from genome assembly GCA_030060385.1 of Muscicapa striata striata. Classification (NCBI taxonomy): domain Eukaryota; kingdom Metazoa; phylum Chordata; class Aves; order Passeriformes; family Muscicapidae; genus Muscicapa; species Muscicapa striata. Next base: position 534,721 of record JAREIS010000056.1, on the reverse strand, counting down.
TTAGGACTTTGTTAATTAATGCACATCTCGTCCACAGCCCCTCACCGTGTCTCTCCGTCCGCGTCAGATCTTTTACCAGACAAAGGGTAGATGTTTCTCTTCATTTATTAGTAGCGCTTTGAGAGAGGCGGGAGCAAACAAACGTGCAAAACACTCCGGTTGCGGGTCGGAGCCGGGCAGGGTGGTCTGCGGCAGCCTCTCGGTCGGGCCCAGCAGCGGCCGCGGAACCGTGCCTGCCTTCCCGAGCGGCCGCTGCAGCCCGGGCCGGGGCGCGGGCCGGCACCGCACGGGCCGAGGGAGCGCCTTTGGGGGCTGCTGCGGGCACCTTGCAGGGTCACAAGCGCCTCTCCCGCCGCCCACACCCACGGCCCGCGAGGAGTTCCGCGGAAACGAAGCTAGTGCGGGTCTCTCTCCATTTTTTCCCCCAGACACCGAATAAGAAAGACAGAAAGAAAGATAAGCGAAGAAGTCCCAGCATTGAAAATGCGCAGCGAACATTTGCGTCGCGACATTAATATTTTGCCTTTGTCTGTGCAATGTGTCGATTCAGGACTTTAAGAACTTAAGAGTTCCAGAAAATCCCCCACAAAGAAGCCCGGGTCATTATAAAGACGATATCTAGCCACTATAAGCCTTTGAAATGACCTTTGGCTCGTATAGCAATAACTCACCACTTAATGAACAACCAACGGAAGCGCCTCCGATAGCTCACAACACAACAGACCTTACAACTTTCCACCAAGTCTTCTCTCTCCCTAACCAAACTCAGTAGGATGCTACATTCCCCTTCCAAATCACCTTAATTTATGCTGGCAAACTGGAGTTAGGGAAGTGGAGCTTCATGATTACACATGATGCTCGCTCAGGTTCCTGGCCCGGGCCTGTCCCGGTAACGTCTTATATAATGTATTCACGTGGGCGTACGTCAACTTTAAGTGCTTTATTTTTTTTAAAGAGAATTCATTAGAAATAGCACTTTACACAGTGTATGAAGGCAACCTAAAGTGGGTTGCACCTTAGCCCCTGAGCGGAGAGATCATAATATTGCAAACCGAGTCATTGTTAGCCGCTGTTGATTAACACGGTAAGTTTTCATTTTGTGCCTAATTAATTATCGACTTCTCATTCCTTTCCGAAGGAGCTTCTCGGCCTCACAAGCGATAGCCTTCTAGCTCTAGACATGCTTTATTTAGCCAGAGCTTGGCCAAATACCAAGACTTCCACGGCCACAGGAATAACCCCCGAAGTTTGTACCACGGACAGAGGAGCCTGGGCACGCTGGGGTTGTGCTCGTCTCCCAGCGCTCAGAGAAGACGTTGCCAGAGCTGAACCCAGGGAAATCTTTAGAACTATTCAGGCGTGGGACCAATATAGGTATTATTGAAATTTTAGGTGAAGTTATAAGTGAGTGCTTCCATCGAGCCAAATGAAATGCTGCTCGCAGTAATTGGATTCAGCTGACTAACTTGGCAGGCCAGCAGCTTGGAGGCATACAGCTAAGAAAAATGTTCAGTGCTTTTAACTTCTGATCGAGCAGAGCAACACGCAACAGAAAATAATAAATAAATAAACAAGCACCCTAACTTTCTCCTTCTCCCCTGGCCTCCCACCCTATTTTCTTCGGGGCACTCCGGCCCCCGCCGAGGACTCGCCCGGGTGACTCGGGGAGGGCAGGGTCCGCTCCAACCTTACACACACTCTTGCTCGACAGCACAACGCTGGGCTTTACGCGGGGGCTTTACAACAGACATAACCGAGAGTTCACCCGGCTCCAGGCAAGCCACCAGTCAGTAGAAACAGGCGTTCCTGGGAGAGTCGGGCTAGTTGCAACAGCCCAAGCGGGAGCTGAGCTGTGTTTGCAGGGAGGCTCTGTGGCCGCTTCCAGACCCCCAGTCCGCCCAGAGAGGCACCGGTCCCCCCTAGGCATCTTCCCACCGCCTTATTGATCAAACCACACAAATGCAGGGCAAGAAACTTCTTGGTAGATAAATATCAAGCCGTGCTTCAAATAGCATGTGTAACTCGGAGGCATACCGGCAACAGCAGTACTAAGACAACTGCGGGAGGAAAACAGCAGCCACTAAGGAACACGAATGCACTGCCAGGGAAAAAGGTCCGGGAAGACACTTGGCACGAACATTTGAGAGATCCTATGTTGGGGCTACATAACCGATAAGCCTATTTTAAATCACCCTTTACAAATCAACACGGCTACCCCCTGCCCGGCTAACCACGGCAACGCATTAATGTGATGCTCAATCTCACTTTGGCAATGGGAGCATCTAGCAAAGTTCTCTCCCTCGTTTGTTTGCTTATTTGTAATTCCCTCCCTGAAACCACCGAAAATTGGGGAAAGGATAGGATAGGGTTAAATATATTCCCCTAGCTTTTGGAAATGAGTTCACTTTTTATTTAAAAACATAATAAAAAGAAGATACAGCTTAAAACGTTCAAGTAGGTGGAGACCATACATTTGCAGACACTATAGTCAGAGATTGCAAACAAATTCCAGACCATCTCTGGGTAAAGGAGATAATACAGCCCCTGCAGTTAAACGTCCCATTTTTGTCATGCAGTTGCTTACCTGTGTATCAACTTATCATAAACCTGGGCTCCTCACTTTTCAGGATCTGCGCTTGCAGTTCTTAGAATATATCCTTCACCCTTTGTCTGAAGACAATACTCTCCTAAACCTGATCTTGCGGTTTTACAAATATTTCCATACACCAGAATTCCCGATAGAACGAAAACAGGCTCAGGCTCAACTACCAATAAAAGAGAGCGAGTGGAAATCGGAGTTTGTTGGGCTTTAAAAAAACAAAAAAATCAACACACAACTCTTTAGCCATCAGCCTCCTGGAACCAACGGCAGCAATTGGCCGGCTCTTGTTTTGTTTTGGTTTTAAATCGTGCGGCCATTGATGAATTTTGGGGGCGAGCAGGAGAAATCCCTTTATAATCAGAAATATAGGCACTGCCTTAAAATACAGGCATATTGGCCCACGTGATCGCAGAGCAGCGCGCCGGGGCCGAGGCTGGCGCTCCCCGCGCCCCCGCGCAGCGGGGCTGCCGCGCCGGGCCGGGGCCGCGGGCGGGCGGACCCGCGCCCCGCCAGCCGCGCTGCCCTCCGCGCCCGCCGCCCCGCACTTACGCGCCCCGCGGGGCTGGAGGAGCAGGGCAATAGGTGAATTCCGCGGGATGATCCCAGAGCGCAGAAATTCCCAGCGGAGACAGAGGAGGTGTTTGGAACCGGCTGCGGCCGGGAGCCTGTGCCGGGGGCAGCTCCGCATCAACACTGCTCTGGCAGACACGCGTTGGGGCCCACCGGCGTGCGCGACTTTTTGCTTTCTCCTTCTCTGGACCGGGAAGATGCTGGGCAGCGGGGACTACCTCTGTCTGGAGGCTAAACAAGCGTTGGGGGAAAAAACCCTCATGGCATTTGTGCGTGTGTGTGTCTGCCCTGAGCCTGCCTCCTGGCTCTGTGTGTATGAAGAGACATGGAATAAACCCTGTGTGTATCCTGTCATGTGTGCCCACAAAGCCCCCCAACAATACCAGTTTGGCAAAAGAAAAATATATACATATTAGCTTCTCTGTTTGATTTTTTGGTAACATATCTGTAGCTATAAATACACCACACCTAATCTAACATCTGCTATGATTTCATTACCATCCAAAGCATGGGGATGTGACAGTAATGTATTACCTTACAATACTAACCGTAAGTGCATTGTAACATTTATCTAAATTACATTGCTTTTCTTGACTTTGCAAACCAGTTATAAAAAGATTGGAGTCCAGTGATGGAAACATAAGTTCAATGTAAATTATTGTATATAGCTTCGGATTTATAATCCTATATTTCTTCGAAATGATGCACTTAAATCTCGCCTCAAGTAAGAGGTAATGGTTCTTTATATCCTTTTCAGTCAGCCATATATTTTGGTGTCTGGGTAGTTTTGCCGAGCCCCCCGCGCTCGCGTGTCTGTGTGTACATACAGCAACCCCTACACGCACAGCGTGTTCTGCATACTTGTGTACATGCACACAAAGCCGAACATAATTCTGGCCGCTGTTTAGACATTTTGGATGACCGAGAGGTCTTTAGCTTCCTACACAAAAGTGCGAGGGGGAAAGCTGGACACGAGCAAAGAACACGGAGAGGATTCAGAAGAAAATGCCTTTTTGGAGGGCAATTTGGAAACACACACCACCCCCCACCCCCCCACCCCCCACCTCCGAGAAAACATCACAGCCCTTTGGTGTCTTTTCAGAGTGTAGTGCTGAAAAAAAAAAATAAACACGGGAGGGGAAAAAAGAAAGAAGAAGAAGAAAAAACGTACAGGCAAAATTAACGTGAAAATGGAGGACGGCTGAAAGAAAGGAGCACCTTCGCCACCACCGCCAGAATTAAGATATTGTAAAGGGGACTGAAAAAGTATTAAGGAAATGTTAATCCTTTGGCTGGTGGGACTCCAGCTTTGCGCGAATTTGTCTCCAGTAAAGGATCTAAGACTTCTTCAATCGCAGCATATGTTCATAGAGCAATAAAACAGAAAGATTTACAGTCTCCGCCCGCCCCCCAGCAGCCTCGCACCCTTTCAGGAATTACTTATGATGATTTATAACAACAACTCCGGCAATTGTCAAACTGATAAAATAGACCGGGCTATATGCGAGAATAAACGCTCTTATGAAAGGGTTGCGATTTATGTTCAGGTCCATTTTACTGCGTGTCTTGGTGGAGTTTGGTTTCTTTCCCGGCCCAATCGGATAATATAAAACTTCATTGATAAAAATGTAGGAGTTCTCGTGAAGTAGCAAATCTGTTCCTTAGTCACTACCACAGCACATAAACATTTGTCATTTTTTGAATAATTGAATTAATGTGTTATTGTTTGAATGTATAATTCATAACATAGGAAACTTTGTCTCTGTCCTGCCACTGAAACGGAAGCAATAAAAAGCTACAATCTAGGGTTTTTAGAAATTACTCTAGCAAGGGATAATAAAGAATATCCTGTTTGCAGAAGGTATTTCCAGCTGACTGGGATTTCACAGAGAAATATCAGACTCGTCTGTATTCTACGGAGTTTATAGAGAGTGGCTTTGTACAAAAATAAAAATGCTATTTTCCCCCAGTCCGGGCTATTGATCGGGGCTCACAAGCCGGCGTGCCCGCTCCGGGGGCTGGATGCGGCCGGACCGCCCCGCAGCCCCGCGCCGGGCGGCCGGGGCAGGGGGACCGGGGCAGGGGGACCGGGGCAGGGGGATCGGGGCAGGGGGACCGGGGCAGCGGGACCGGGGCCGGCCTTTGTGCGGGCGGCGGGGGAAAGGCGCGCCTGGCCCTGGCTCCGGCCCCTCTGTCAAAGACGCGCGGTAAAATTTACGACCCCGCTTGCGGAGGAGCTGAGGGCCTTTCCCGCCGCTGGGACCGGGCAGCGGCTGCCCTGACAGCCGCATTGTTTCCTCCGCAGCGCTGCGCTCCGCTCCGCGCCTCCCCGCGCAGCAGGCGCGGCCCGAGCCGCCGCTCCGGAGGCGCTCTGGCCATCAGCTCCCTGCTCCGCGGCGCTCCGCGCCCGTCCTCTTCCCCCGCTCCCTGGGAAGCAAAGGTCATCGCTTGCGCCCGGTCCTGTTCCCGGCCGCTGCCGCGCTGGAAATCAGGAAGCAGCGTGCCCTATTTGTCAAGTGTTTGACAGCTGAGTTCATTAAGCCTTAAATAAGGAGGAATAAAAGTAAAAAATATTTACGTACCAGGCGTCTCTTTTTCAGCAGCTACCAAAGAGCTAGGTGTGCAGGGAGAGGGACGGCACCCTTTGTATATTATATTCTTGGGATCTCTTCAGTTTTCAAGTCTGATAGAGTCCTTTGCTTGGCAGATTAATGACGACTCCGTGTTTCTTAAGGGACGTGCTGAATTAATTATTTCGCAAATCACGTGGTCAGGACTTGTAGAAATCTATTCTTATCATCTTCCTTGCACTTTGAAATTCTGCCTGTTATGACTGTTCCTAGCAAGATTATTTTGGTCTCTAGGCTTGGGGGGAAGGAGGGGAAAAAAAAAAAAAAAAAAAAAAAAGGAAAAAAGAATCAGGGGAAAGGGCTAGCAAACATGGCCGTTGGAAGCAGTGTGGCTCTGCACCGAGAGGTCCCTATTTACTGTACTGTACAGTGACTGGGGCTTGCTATTGACTCTGCCTTTCCTCTTCATTCTTACCTTAACGACTAGTGGTGATATAATATACAGAACTGTATTGATGTATCGGGAGTAACAGGAGGAGCCATTAAACAGCAGAGAGAGAAAGTACAATCACAAGATATGCCTCAATATTTAAACTTAGCGAGTGTGTGCTTAGAAAGGCAACCCCAGCCTCCCCTCGGTGCACTTGGGCAGTAAGGGCACATGCTTTCTGCTGGGCACCCCGCTCCCTGCCCGGGCTGAGCCAGAGACTGTATTTTTGGACTCGTGCCTTGACCACGCTCCAGGAGAGGACAAGCCCTCACTGACAAGCACTTATGACAAAAATAGTGCAATCGACTTCTCCTGGCTAGTTGTATATGTTATTGTCTGAGATGCTTACGCTGGGAAGAAAAAAATTATGTTTGCCATAGGTGCATGAAAAAGTTTAAAGTCTCCAAGATGTATTTTCTTGTGATCTTTCTTTTGTATCCGCTGTCAAAGTGAGAGTTACTGCTCAGGAAAAACCACTCTCAGCATTGCAATTTCGGATTTCCATTTCTTTATTTAATTGATTCTTTTCAGCACTCACCTAAAAGACACACATCGGTGTGGGCACCGAGGTGACTTCAGGTGTGGCTCCTTGCCTCCTACCACACATGCAGAAATCCAGGAGTCATTCTAGGAGGGCTTGTTAAATGCAAAGCAGCAGCAAATGGATGACAGGCACTTTTAACTGCAGCCCAAAAGTAAATATAGACTCCAGCTTGGCCTAGAGTCACACCATTATGGCTGAGGCAAACAGCAAACCTGTTCAAAGGGACATTTGGAAGGATGCTATGCAGAGTCACTCATCTTTTAACACTGGAATGATGGGAGGGACCAGCATTTTCACAGAAGAGAGACCCACCTTGTAAGGACTGCTTGTTCAAGGTACAAACCAAAATCTCTTTCGCTACACCTTTTATTATTTCAAAAGTATGTGGAGGGCTTACATCAAAACTACAGGCGACAGACAGTTAGTATAAATAACGCTTTAATTAATGGCAGCAAAACATCAGCAAAGTCTATAAAAGCATCACACTTTAACAGATGAGAGTAGCGCTGGACAATGCGACCGTTTAACAAAGGCTCAAATGCACAACGTTCACCCGTGATAAACAAAGATAACCAGCTTCTCTTCATACAAAAAAACAACTCTGAGGAGGGTTACAGCCATTTAAAAAAACAGACAAACAGAAACTCAGGTTTTGCACGGGAGGTTGCGACCAGTGGGTGCTCCTGGTCATTATTACAGATATTCCTGACCATTCAGAGCATTGGCAGCTGGAAACTATTTCTGTTTGGTACTCTCTGCCTCCACTTCACGTATTCTCCCATCTTACGGTGCAATTACACCTATGCAAACCTATAGTGCTCCAGCCTCGCTCAAAAGCGACTTGCAAACGGGGTTGTAAGAGCTGTGCCTGCCGAAGCCAACACTCGTCCTGGAGTTATTAACATTTCAAAAGACAATGAGACAAATTCTGCTCGCAGCTACATGCCTGTTTGACTTCAGTGGGCGGGGGAAGGAAATCTGGGAGCAGAAGTTGGTCCTTTAACTTCGGGAGCCATCTCGGTTGATGAGAAGCACAAAACAAGGATTTTCTTATCCAAGGCCATTATTTTCCAGAATTGTACCACAGATGCCAAAGTTGGTAGCTCTCTCTCGATTAACACTCTTGCCCTGCTCGCAACCGACTTATCAGACTTTAAGAAAACAGTGGGGGTCCGGACAGAGGATTTTCAAGAAGGACAGCTAGAGGGGTTTTACTTCCCCACACCCTTTTTTCTTCTTTATTTTAATAGATATGTATGAAGAGCAAAGGGATGGCTTTGAGCAGCTCTGGAGAGGAAAGGCCAGTACTGCAGGAACCTGGTGTAACAAAACTTGAAAACTTGTCTCAGGAATTCCCTCCTCAAGCGCTGCTGCTAGCTGCTCTCCATGCCAGAGAAAGGGAAGGGTAGTTTGGGTCCAAAAGGTTAAGGGTTTAGAGGTCACTCTTCCCGGCTGAAATACAACTAATCGAATAGAAAATTTGTCCTCTGGGTGAACCTGTTCCTGCAATTTAGCCGAACTTCAGTAAAATACCTTTTCAGCTTCTCAACGTGAAGGCGTCAGAAAAAAGACGTCTTTACTATGTATGAACTCGGTGCTTTTTGTCATAGAAACAATGATCCGAATAATGCGGGAATATCCATCTTTAATATCACGACGTGGAGATATTCAAGTATTGCCATGTGCAAGTCTGAGAACTGGGCTAACCCTAAGGAAGAACAAAGAGTTTTCTCCAGGCTCTAAAACAAAAGAGCAAGTCTTAAAGACACTTTGCGGACTTCAAGCGATGAGAAAAGGGCAGAAATTAACTGCTGGCCACAGTTAACGTTGCCGAATACACTCTTGTTGAAAAGCTCGCCTTTTATTTTCGAATTAATTCAAGCTCATTTTGGCCAGCGTTTTCCCGAGCGAGCCCAGAGAGCCGTGAGTTCTCAGTGGGAAGCATCCAGCCTGGAGAAGGGCACATTAACTCAGCCCCTGCTCTTTCCATCTCCCTTCAGTGTTTGCTATGGGTTTCCTTCTTCGCCACTTTTCTCTTTAATAAAGGGACCACCTCGTTACAATTTTGGCTATATGGTCCCTCTCCTAGGCTACCCTGAGGGTGCAGGAGATAAGGGCTGAGCTCTAAAACAGCCTGAGCAGAGGTGTAAGTGGCTCAGGGAGCTGGTTTGCTTTGGTTTCGTAGTTATAGCGCACTAAAACTTTGGCAACCAGCAGTCAGGGACAATTTCGTGAGGATTAGACCAGCTCTGCTCCCATCCAAGCCTTTCGTCTTTCCTGAAAGCAACTTGCTGAGATTTCCAGTCATGTGTCATGGTTTGCTTAAAAACAATCACTGTTCTAAAAAAAAAAAAAAAAAAAAAAGAAAAAAAGAAAGAAAAACCCAACCCCAAAAACCCCAAACACCAAAACCAAAAATAAACCACCCAATCTTTAAAAACCCACCCAAACCTAAAAACTATACAAACGAAAGCCACAAAAACCCAAAATAAACCCAAAACAAAGCAGCAACCCACATAGACTATATCTCTCAAGCAGAAAAGAAATTTAAAATCTGGTTGAAAGAATGTGCTCCACTTTCAGCTTTGAATGGCTCAGTTTATACCAGAAATTACATTCATTTTTCAGTCTGGGTTGCTGTTGTTTTTTTTGTGGGGTTGTTTTTTTGTGGTCCCCTCTCTTTCTTTTTTCCTTTCCATTTTTAAATGAGGTATCGATGGTTTAAAGCACAGCGCTGAACAGAGCAGACTTTGGAAACAGATTTCAAGCCTATTAGCTCTGGATGGCACACGGTAAGGAGCAGGGACGCTTTTCCTATTCACAAAGAAGGAAATAAAAAAAAAAAAGGGGGGGTACGACAAGAAAGTTGTGTACGTTCAAGACAAGTAAACATTACATATGTGTTCATGAGACTGGGAAGGAAAAATGCTGTATTTCAGCTCCCCTTCCTCGTTTTTGGTTTTACTATATTTTTGTCTTCATTCTTCTATGTAACAAATAAATAAATACACTAACATTACCAGATCATAAAACAACCCGTTTTCACTTCATTTCTATGCACACTTTCTGAGTCGTTATGGAAATGAGCAAGAATTTTCATTACACTGAGAAAGGTAAAGCAGCACAAAAGAAAAAAAAAAAAAGAAAAATCACAATTACTAGTCTTTACGCTCGAATAAAAGACTAAGCTATGAATTTTCTGTCCTCCACTTGCCCAAAATGCACCCTCCTTAAATTGCATGGGATAAAAAGACAATTAAAAGTATAAATCCCAGAATAATGCATCCAATCTTCACTTTAGAATTCAAAACTGAAACACAGGACAGTTTCATTTTCAATGATTTATTATTTTTTAAGGACAGAAGGTCTCATTTAATATTTTCCCAATTCCCACTGCCTGCATGATGGTTTGTTTGTTTCTTTTTCCCTCTCTCTTTCTTTCCCCTTTTTTTTTTTTTTTTTTTTTTGTTTTGTTTTGTTTCCTTTTTTTAGGTTGTGCTAGCAGAGGCAAATAAAATAAAGTCCAAAGTAGCGTCATTTTGTCTCCTTTGTACAACAATACCTTAAAGAAAGATGACAGTTTCTCGTGTCCTTAGCTGCTACATGCAGGTTCTGCTTGGGCAGTGTCAGTTATGTACAGTACTGGTCAGAAGCAAAGGATGAAATGGAAAATTTCACCTCTTCTACAAAGTTGTCAAGTCAGTCTGATGGTCCTTGGAACCAGTTTGTAAATGGGGGTTTGAACCAGATGAAGAAGATCTGCCCTTCGTGTTGGGCAGTTTGTGATCTTTTTTCCACTTCATTCTTCTGTTCTGAAACCAGATCTTGATCTGGCGCTCAGAGAGACACAAAGTGTGGGCTATCTCGATACGGCGGCGCCTGGTCAGGTACCTGTTAAAATGAAATTCTTTTTCCAGTTCTAGGACTTGCTGTCTGGTGTAAGCTGTGCGGGAGCGTTTAGGTTCCCCTCCGTTGTAATTGGGATTCACTGGGAAAAAAACACGGAGAACTTTTACAAAGCTAATCTTGACTTGCCGGTCCGACTTTACAAAAGAAAACCTTATGAGCTGCGAGCATGTGGCCGAGCTGGATTCGTCCCAGTTGCTTACAATGGCCGGGCTGCTTTCCCCCTCGTTTGAGGCAGGCACTACGGGCACACGCAGCTAGGTAGGCTGGGAGCCTCTAGAAGGCTCCTAAAATGGAGTTTTATCCTGCACGCCAAAGCCCCGCATGGCCAAAGGCCTATTTCCTCAGCAATAAAAATTTATGGCGAGTGTAATTGGCCACCTCGGCTTAAAAAGCTCAGCCACGAGCCTGCCGGGGGCTCGGGAGAGCGCCGCTGAGGACGGTCGGAAGCAGGGTAGAAGAGCAAAGTAAGAAGAGGATCCTTACCCGAGTTAACATGGACTTTCTTCATCCAGGGATAAACTACTGCTGGCTGCTTAACTGCGGAGCCGTTTGGGGGTTTGAGGGCCGGCTGCTGGCTGCAGGCTCGCGAGTTGGACATTGGAGGCGGTGGACAATGCTCTGCTGGGCCGGGGAAGTGGCTGGCCGGGCCGGATTGCTCCTGTCCGTGACCCCGCGGCTGCCCGGCAGAGCCCTGGGCATTGCTACAGCTAAAGGGCTGCTCGCTGTAGTTTGACCGTGGGTAGAGTCCCTGGTGCTGGAAATCAGAGCCCTGCGAGGCACTGTAGTACTCGGCCCCCTGCTCGCCTAAGTAGCTATTCTGCAAATATTCCTCACAAGGAGGAAATTTGGGATCCACATACTTAGAGTTCACCATATACGAACTCATGGCCATTAATTTCTGAAGGTAGAAAATACTAATTTTTCTCGTGTTGTCTTTTTTTCCCCTGCCATAGAGCCCTCCTACTTGCTGTCAACTGAATAAAGTTAGGCGGGCATGTGACCGGCCCGGCCAATGGGGAGCCGGGCGCCCACCGCCGCATTTCCCCGCATTTCCAGCGATTCCACTCAATAACATCCCTCTAACCGAGTGACCCCCCTCTCCGGCGGGCCGCACCCGCAAACCAGGTACCGGAGGTGTAGGGGTACCCCGGGGCGGCGGCCGCTGCCCTGCCCACAGCCTTTTGTCTGAGCCGGCTTCCCCCAGCCCCGGGGGAAGCTGCCCTGCCTTCTGATCTACTAGCCAGGGTCGCCACCGGGGCTTGGTACCTCGCTTTAAATAAAATAAGAGAAAGAATCGAAAGGAATATACAGAGCGATGAGCTGAAGCGGGGTTAAAAGGGAAGAAACTGATAAGCAGGCGAGGAAAAGAAAAGCCATCAAAGAGGAGGGTAATATGATGTACAATAGATCTGTCCTGTCTTTGTCTAGCAGAGGTCATCCAAAAGTTACCAGAATTTAGTTCTGCTGAATAAAATTAGGCAATCAGTAACTTCTCATTCACTTTCAACCCTCAATTTATACGTGTGCACACACAGTCGCAAACGCCAACGTATATCTATAAATTTATAAGGGCATGTGTTTAAAATCATACAGATGGCAAGAAAGAGTTCACTTTTAACCACTAAAGTTCAATCAATTTAACAGGAGACGTCATTTAATTAGGTTAAAAATATCACGGGTTTAATGAGATAAATTCGGTCTTCATTCATCAATATCATTCCTGGAGCACAAGTAAATACATTCCAGCGAGGAGAACGCTGCTTTTGCTGCTGTCGTAAATATTTTGATGCGATCTGGACCCTTGACAGGGAAATTTTGCTAACGTCTCGCATATCTAGCTAATTTATGAGTATCTTATAAAAGACTCATCCCCTGATTGGTAGATAATATCTTTTTTTTTCCCCAGAAAATTTGTAACTTCTGGTGAGTTTAACTGTTTAAATTCACAGATTGTCAGTGAGAGTTAGGACTGAACGACAACTGAAATTTTAAGAAACGTCCTAAAACCTAGCAAATAGGAGAGAGGCAGCAAAACTTTTATAATTTCTGGGTGTTCAGCACTCACATGCCTCTTGATTCCGCCAGTATTTTAACTTCTAACCATTTGCAGAAAGGTGAAGTTTTTGCATCGACCATATATTCCCCTAGAATCGAATCTGTGACTATATGAATATCACACAAATTCGGTTCTACAGGGTATATATAGACAACGTAATAACATTCTGTTTTCATCTACAATATAGCAGGTCTTTGTAATTCTCTTAGTCTCTCACTGTCTTCTGAGGAATGCAAACTATTCTGCTGGGACTCAGTTCTGAAATACAAATTTGCAAGAAGGTGGGATTTCAGAAAAGATTCACGCTTGTTATTGCTGAAATACATCTATACGACCCTCCACCAATTCATAGCGACGAATTTCGTCTACCAAATTCTCAGAAAGACCTGCCGCTTTCTTTAAATTCTCTGACATTTACGTCCTCGCAAAGGAAAATGGACGTGCTCGGTCAAATTGCGCTATTTAGAATAATAATAGTTAAAGTAATTTAGTAAGGAGTCTTTAAATATTTAGGCTAATCCCTGAAGAGATTCTCCATAATTAGAAATCCCCCCAAAATAAAAAATAATTTCTAAAAAAATCGAAACAGAAGCAAAACAGCCGGCAACAGAAACAGCGGTTGGTGAAAAAGATGAGGTTAAAAGCTGGAGTTAGTTGCTCTCGGGAAAAAGAGAGTTTCCAAATTTACCTTCATCCTATTATGCTGGTCTAGCTATTATCCCCGCGATCTGCCTGCGAGCCTCAGCTTCGCACCCTCCCAGGTTTTCCCCGCCGTAGCGTTTATGGTGAAGGGCAGGGCGAGAGGTCAGCCGAAATCATTTACAAACATATCACAAAGTTTCATTATTTTTACTTTGTCGACAGCGGCACACAGGAGTACAAAAGTTCATGAATTGTGTCTGACCCAGCTCCTCACTGCTGTCCTGCGGTCAACCTCTTCTCCTTCCACTATTTAAAACAGGCACCATAAGGACAAATAATGGTGCGGGTGTGATACATCCAACCACTGCGGAGGGCAGATTTGGGGGTGTTGCGCTTATCCGAGCGATGTGTACCGGGTTGTTTGGCTGGCTCAACTCCCAACTGTCTGAGCTGGGAGATGCTATTTTTAAACATCTGCTTTCTTACCACTGCGGTGGTGCCTTCTTCAGAGCAAGTGCAACTCAAAACGACTTTATCTCCTTAATCTCCCCCTGGATTCTTCAAATCCCCACCCAGCTATTTTCAGCATCTCTCCCCGCTTTCTCATCCTTTCTCTGAGGGGAGAGGGGACCCCCCGCCCCCGCGGGGGTTATTAACCACCCGGCTGAAGGGGCAGGCTGACTCCCCTCCGCCCCCCAAAGCCAGCTATCGTTTGGGGCAGCCCCCGGCAGCGGACAAGCCCGCCGAGGGCTGCCCAGGGAGCAGCGATGGAGCTGGGGAAGCAGCAGCTCCCCGTTCTGCTTAATACTACACATTTTCATATTTGTTAGACGCTGTGACCTGCGTTTCACCTTATTGCACGACTTGCTCAGACAGGTCAAAGCCAAAGAGTTATTGATGAACAAAAGCGTTATATATTCACCTCCTGTTCAACTGCCCATACAAAATACTTTTGATCTATCAGGCTTTTTGTATTCTGGTTCATAATCAGTATGCTAAATGTACGTTGGCAGAAAACAAGTAATCCATACATTTTGGGCCGACCCTGTAATAAAATGCCAAGGGCGTCCACGCAGCAAAGGACTGAGCTATGGGGGGAGGAAAGTTACCTATGGAACACAATTAAAATTACAACTCTGGAGGTGATTCTTTAGTTCGTATTTATAAGACTCGAAAACCAATATTGCAAGGGAAGACAAAAAGACCAGGAGAAGCTTGGCACACACAGTGAAATAGATTATTTATCAGGAAACAGGGAGAGGAAGCAGGGAAACGCAAACAAGCACACACACAAACACTCCTCTCCTTTACATGCTCCGGGTCAGAGCAGGGCTGGCAGAAGTAGGAAGGGCAATGCACAACCTAATGAATCTCCAAATATCGCAGGCTTTCTTTCCCTCTTTGAGAGGCAAGCCGGTCTCAGCCCGGAGGACCAGGACCAATGCACTTAGCTCCTCACTGGAGCCAGAAAGGTTCAACAGCATTTCCTGATGCACACTGATCTTCTGCCTTCCCCTCGGTCCCCCCTGGCGCAGCTCAGGCAGGACCATCTGGGATGCGAAAACCCCTATAGTAAAAGATTGCCCTCCTAATCTCTGATACCCATCCCACTCCGTGCCTTCACAGCGCTTAAATCCACGTTAGAGTCTCCCTTGCCCCGAGACATCTCGCACGGGCAGAGCAGCTCTACTGCCCGCAGAAGCGGGCTGCAGCTGGGCTGCCTCGGCTGGCCAGCGCTCACCGCCCCCAGCTCCTGCCGCCTCCTCCACCCAGCCACAGGCTGTGCCAAACGAGGGGAACATCAGAAAGCAGGCACAGCTCTGCTTGGGATCCCGTCTGGAGAACAGAGTGGGAGTAGCCAAGGTTATGAGGTGCTGGGATACAACGTGATCCGTCTGGATTCTGCACGGGGAGGCGCTGTACAGTCCCGCCGAGTTAAAATGGAAACGCTGCTAATTGCTCTGGAGTGCTTAAAAGCAGGACGACACCTGTACAGCCCTGTAATAAACCCTCAGGAGATTGCACCTCTGCTTTTAATGCTAGTCAGCATTATGACATGGTACCACAAACTGACTCCACAAGAAACTTCATATGCTGACATAGTCCTTTCTTTCTTTTTTTTTTTTTTTTTTTTTTTTTTTTTTTTTTTGGGTAGGGGGGAGGAGGTTGGAGGTGGGAGGAGAAGAGGGAAGAAATATTCATCAGGAATCATAGCTTGGGGGTTTTTTCCCGTCTGAAGGGAAGAACCAGGATTTCTGAATACTGCCAACTCTACAAGAAATAAAAGGTTACTTACTGTGGATGTTCTTCCATGCTGCAGAACCTGTTGCAATAAAAACGTTTGTTACTGTTGTATTCCATGTACGGGTGATATTTCTGGAGAACAGTTACAAATCACGTTTGATAGATGAAGGCAGAGAGGAGCTTGTGGTAAATCCTGCAAGCAGAGGAGTGGTGGGGTGGAAGCCCCTTCCAAATGAGGACCACGTTGCATTCAGGCAGTTTTTTAATGAATACACGCTTTCCCTGTGCCTGGGGTGTGATCTTTCACTTTTAATATTCATAGTCTAAATTTTATACCAGATAATTTCTAAAGAAATGAAGAGCCAGACCTCCCTCTTTCACTAATGGAAAAGAATAACAAAGGCCCTTTTTTTTTTTTTTTTTTCTCTGGGAATCCAGTTACATTCAGACCACCTTTGCCAAACCATCATCCACAAAATACACTGTGCAGCATTATATCCGTGCTAAACACAGAAAGACCTACAATTTTATTAGAAAAAAAATATCGGATTATTCCAAGATAGATCTCTTTTAAAATCACCTAATTAACCTATCAGTAAGCATGAGACATGCGTCTTTGTTTGCATAATAGAAGGATAGATTTGACTTGAACTTTCCTTCAAATATTTTATTAAATATATTTAAAGATCACATAAGGGAAACAAATCCACACGTTTAGTCTAATGTTCCTGAAAAACGTCATATATTTAAAAGTAAATACTAATGGGGGTTATTTTCTATAAGCGATTTTTCATCTCCTGTATTGCCTTCCTACGATATCTTGGCGAGTTCTTGTATTAAACACAGAGCAATTGCATTGGTATCAATAGTTCACTGCACAGAGCTCCCCAAGACCTTTTTTGTTAATTTCTTCCTTTCTTTCTTTCTTTTTTAAGTTCTGCCCACTCTAGATAACATTCATAGCCTGTGGATTAATATCAGCATTTTGGCACTAAGCACTCCCTTAGCGAGCCTTTCCCTTTATCTTCAATTTTTATTGCAAGAAATGTTTTTATTATAAAAATACTTTTAAAAATTAAAAAATTAAAAGCTTATCTCCATTTAAGAAACCCCATTAAATTCCGAAATCTCAGGCAGGGAGCAGCCGGCTGACGCCGCCGCAGCACCTGGGCTGTACCTGCCCGTTTCCCCAGCGGAGCCGCCCGCGCTGCCGGGGTGCCCGGTGCCGCAGCCCGGGCGCGGCGGCGGAGGGGAGGCTGATCGCGGACTTACTGTGCGCTCCCCCCGCGGCCTGGGGGACCCGGGAGCAGAGGTGCCTGCACGGTCGCATTCCGCCGACGGTTCCCTGCTAACACTTTCCCGATTACTGCTTCCAGGAACGAAAGCATCTGCACTTGTATGCTCTTAAACTAATTTATGGTGGGAATTATATTTTGGCTTGTCAACTCTCAAGCCATAAAACAAAGTTTATTGGAATCACGTGCTTCTAAATAGCCACTCAGGACTTATCTCTGTGGAACCATAAATAACCTTCAGCTTTAAACTTTTATTCGCTAAATAAAGGTTCTCTGAATCTGTCCTATAAAACGGGACCGGGTCGAAATAGCGGGGATGGATGGAAGTTCAGCTGCATGGCTTTATGCCGGCCTTTTTGAGGAGCGTCTTTAAAGAAAAGCTGCAAAGGGGCTTAGCACTCCCAAAATCCTCTTGGGAAAGGAGCCGGGGACTGTTTTCAGTGGATACCCAATCGAACTTTTCTTTATAGCTCTTAGGGTACAAGGAAGCCCATCTTTAGGAGAAGGAAAAAAAGTCCCACCAAAACAAAAAAAAAACAAAAAAACAAGCCAACTAAAAGATGGAACCTTTTCTCCCTTCCCTGGATGTTTATGGTATTCTGGTGAGGCTCTCCTGCAAAATGGTTTTGTGTCATTCATCTCAAAACTTGGGAGAGCTCTGCCAGGGTTTGCAGGTTCGCCGGGCACCCGAGGGATCTTTGTAAGCGACCAAACTGCTGCTAACAGTGAGGGCACAGGGCTTCGGAAAGGGAGAAAGTGTGAAGCCCGCCACAATGAGATCTTTGAGGAATGGAAGTTTAAGGATGGTTATAAAGCAATAAAAGATCCCTGGTGTGAAGGGAGCAGGGTGTGAGTTAGCAAATGAGAATTTCAAGGAGCCCGAGCACAGGAAGTCAAATGTCCCTGGCAGTCACACAGCATGAAGAACACCGGGCATCAACTCCCAATCTATCATGGCTGAGGACGCCGGAGCGGCCAGCAGCTCCTGGTGCATGCCAGGAAGGGCTCGTACCTTCGGCAGAGGGCGGGGAGCTGAGTCAGCCCCGCCGGGGACCGGCCGCGTGCAGAGGGGACACGGCCACTCGCCCGGCCCGCGGGGGAGAGTGCGCCTCCGCCCGGGGGCTCAGCTCTGAAAAACCAGCCAAATGCAATTCCTTGCTGGGTGGTGGCACCAGCTGGGTGGTGCCTGTTTAACACCAGAGTCTGCTCTTACTCGGCCATTTCCTAACGATTCTAGCTACACAAGTATGAAGTCACCCAAAAGGGCCAGCTCAGCTCTTGCTGTGTCTTAATACGGCTCCAGTCACTGCTGAACAATGCGTTTTCTTCTGACAACAAGAGGCATCCCGAAGTCCTTCCCTGCTCCATCTTTATGATCCAGAGTGGCTCTGCATTCCCCTATTTCTCTTGGTCTTTGCAAGACCTTGCTCACATGGCATTGCCTTCATGCTTTTTTAGTGGCCCAAGCTGTGGAACAGCCCTTTCCCCCTCCCCTGTCCAGGATAGCTGGCAGGGACAGTGCATAAGGCGGCATTTCAGACACCATGCATGGTCTGAGAAGATTTATCAGGCCCAGGGGCTCCAGCCAGCCATCCCAGAGACAGGTGTGGGCTGCCTTGCACGGGGCTGACTTCAGGGTCTCTTTCAGCTGGTGCATGGTCTGTGCTCCCAGTGCAGGCAGAGGGACAAGCTCCCTGGAGCTCCCTGAGCCTTGCTCAGGCACCTGGGCCTGACCACAGTGGGCCCTGAATCAGGCTTTGTGGTAGACTCCAGGTACCCTCCTCTCCAAACACATGACCCTCAGTGGGCTCTGGAAGAGGTGCTTCAGCAGCAGGCAGCTGCACTGAGCCAAAGTGGCCACACTGCAAAGGGGCAAGAAAAGGCTGTGTGCTGGGACACAAGGGGTAGTGTATAATGAGAAAGAGCAATAAATAGTTTGGGACAAGAATGATGATGCAAAGTTGAGTGTGTTTGCCCCAGGCTTGGCTCTAAATAGCCAAGGTATAGCAAAGCAATATAGCAAAGGTCAGCAGGGCCCATGGGAAGGCTCCAGGCCCTGTGCCAGTGCAGGGAGCATCACATCCCTCCCTGAGTGTCTGTGATCACTTCAGCTCCCTTGGCCTGTCTCATGGGCAAGAGAAGACCATCGTTTGGAGATGAGAGACTGCCTGGCGTGTGCAGGAGGAGAGGAGCCATAGCGAGGCAGGCGTGTGGCAGTCAGCCTGCAGAAATGTCAGCCCCTGGCAAATGGGGTGGCATGGGCTGGGTATGTGCTTCAGGCACATGTGTCCAGGACACTGGGGTTGTGAAAGGTGAAGCTGTGAGATAGTGAGGAATTGATGATCGAGATACAGCTCCCTCTCATTTAAGGGCAAGACAAATGTTTAATCAACTGAGTAATTCTAGACATGAGATTTTTGAAGTGGGAATCAGAACGATTTTCACATTTCCTATTCTAAAATGCAGATGTGAAAATTGACTTTGAAGCTCTGGCCAGTTCATTCTCTAGGCTTTTATGCAAGTTTTCATATTTGTGTCTGACGATCTGGAGACAGATAAGAGGTGTGATGAAATAACACAGTAACCATCGGTTTCCCTCTGGTAATTGTGATAAAGAGGTTGGGGGAATTGAATCACATGTGTATGCCACCATCGCTCTCAATGCTGCCTGACAGACATGATGACCGACGTCCTACCCCGAGGACCACACTGCCAGAAAATTACAGGCTCCATCTCTGACTTTGAAGACCTACTAAGCACCTTGATAGCGTCCAACGCATTTTGCCCCTCTGCTTTTATCATAACCCTGACTTTTCAGCAGTCACCTCGTTGCCCATGCCCTCGCGGAGCAGGATGTGGGCATGCAAAGGCCCCTGCCTGCAGCACCCCACGCCCGCAGGCAGATCCGGCGGCCCGGAGCGGGCAGGGCGGCGTCGAGCCGCGCCTCAACATCAAACGGGGGCAGCGGCGGCGACACCTCGGGTCCGCGGGGGAAGAGGGCAGGGAAGAGGAGTGCGGGGCAGGGAGGGAAGGCCGGGGGCCGTGGGAGCGTCTCGCCGGGGTTGGCACGGCCCGTGGGGGTGGGTGCCGCCAGGGTCGTGTCCGGGCACGGCTGGGGAAGGTGAAGCCTGCAGGCAACAGGTGAGGCGGAGGCAGGGAACTCTGCCGGGCCCCGGCTTGCAGAAGGCAAGGGAGGATGTGCGGGGGCCGGGGGCGCTGCCCGCGGGAAGGGAGCCGGCGGGAAGGAGGGTGCTCTGGCACCCGCATCAAAGGAACACGGAGGGAAGAGGCGGGTGGCCGACATCAAAGCGCGGGCTGGTGACCGGGAGGGCAGCGGGGCACACGAGGGGAGCCCCGTGGCACTGCGGGTTAGGCAGGGTCGGCGGACCCGGGAGAGGTGGGAGATCGCGGGGCTGGAGGGAGTGGAACAGACGGGTGGCGGCTTGAGACGGCCGAGGAGGGCGGTGGAGCCCCGCCCGTGTTCCCCGCCCCCGGTGGGCTCGGCTGCGGGCCGGCGGGCGGCAGGGTACGGGTCCCGGGGCTGGCGGCGGGCGGCAGGGTACGGGCCCCTCGCCCCGCGGAGGGGAGAGCGGCCAGGCTTGTCCTACAGCGCCTTCTCCTGGAAGAGGCCGTGGAGACAGAAGGGCTGGCGGCTGTGGCCGGGGCCTGTCGCGCCCCCGGCGGTCGCTCCGCGGCCCGGCTCGGCGGCCCGGGGCGGGAGCCGCGGGCAGGTGAGCGGTCCCGGCCCGGCGGGGGTGCGCCCACACGCGGACAGAGGCGGCGGGGCCGGGCCGGGGCGGCGGGGCCGGCCGGGGGTGAGGTGATCCCCGCCGCCCTGCGCTCTCACAGCCCCGGCTCGGCTGCTCCCGGCCTGGGGCACTGCCTAGGCACTGCGGGCTGCCTCCCCTCCTCGCCGCCCCCTCCGCCGCGGGTGATGGGAGGCGGGTGCTGAGTTCGGGCAGAGCCTGCTGCCGCTGAATGCACTTTTATTGCCTCTTGTCTCTCGCAGAGACCCTTCCTCCGCTCCCCGCCCGGCCTCCGCGACCTGCTGCAATGTTTATTGTGCCTCATCTTTTCCTTTCGCTTCCTGTTTTTTCCTCTCCCGCTCCAGCAGCATTGAGTGCCGCACTGCAGTAGAGCAGTAAATACCTTTAACAGCTGCCTGCCAACCGAGGGGTGAAATACCGTCTTTGTTCGGATTTCTTTTTCTGTCCCAAGCGCTCATAAAACACCCCTTAGGGATTATATTTTTGGGGAGAACGAGAAAATGAAGCGGCGGGACTTTCAGTTCTTAAGAACGCAAAACCAACCTGGCTTCGCCTAGTCTTACCGGGTTTCCAGGGCCCGCAGCTCGCATCGCACCCCCTCCTTGCACCAAAGCCCTGCTAGACTCGGGGAACATAGGCTGTACTTCTTTTCCAGGCAACCTGCAGCACTAAGCGGGAGCCAACCTGACTTCCCAAGTGGCAGCCGGTGCCAGAGGTACCCCGGCACTGCCAGGGACACTAGGCTGCCGCTTCCTGCCAGCTGCTTTGTGATAGTGTTTTTATATAGCCCGTGCGTCAGTAAAGGATGCACTGGGAATCGGCTGTTTCCTTTCAACAATCCCCCTCCCCGAAAAAAAAAAAAAAAAAAAGGAAAAAAAATAGTCATAAATCCCATCGAACACGTCGGGAAACGAAACCAATGCAAGAAATTTGACTGTGAATCTTGTACTCCAAAAATTTCAGCACACTAACACATCTATACTCATACCACGCTTTATAGGATATAAAAATACAGTCCTCATATGTGTCATAAATAGATCAAAACTGTATATAAGTAC
Source organism: Muscicapa striata striata (assembly GCA_030060385.1). Classification (NCBI taxonomy): domain Eukaryota; kingdom Metazoa; phylum Chordata; class Aves; order Passeriformes; family Muscicapidae; genus Muscicapa; species Muscicapa striata. The sequence goes on along the minus strand of JAREIS010000056.1, from coordinate 512,974 downwards.
ATATAAATGTGCCACAGATATAAACGCCTATTTATTTGTTATGAATACTTACAATTCCATAAGTATGTTTTAGAACGTAAACAGACTTACATGTACTCAAATGTTAATAAAAATAAATAAATAAATAAATAAATCCATTAATGCGATAAGAAAAAGAATAAGAGCACAAACAAGCCAGGAAGGAAGCCATTTAGAAAAAAGCCAAACTCCCACATAAACCAGTGGAATAATAAATGCATATGTGTATCCCTATGTGTCAGCAGATGGACCCGCAGACACACACATGCACATTAGAATTCGTTAGAACATCCTGCTTTTGTTTTCTTCTTTTTCCCCAGGCTACAAATAATTTCAAAACAGCTCAAGGACGAGATTTTCCGAAGTTTTTGGAGAGATTTATAGTCAAGTAGCTATAATTACTGTGTCACCTAGGAGGGATTCTGAGAGTGAAACCTAACGCAGCACATATTTTCCACGTTACTCTTAAAGACTGGTGCTATGTCGAAAACGATTCGTCCCAAATAAACCCCAAGTCCTGTAGGAGCGCAGGGCGGCCGGCTAGTGCAAACAGGCAAAGCGTGGGGGACAGGGATCTTACTGCTTGCTGTAGTGGGGCTCGGGCTTAGCAGGCTGAGGGGTGCTCAGGGGTGGATTAAAGAACAATTTCTTCTGTGGGTTCAAAATATGTACTCGGGGCATGACTCGCACCCTTCCGCCCTCACTGTGTATTGTGTAGTCAGGCGTTCTGCTTTCCCGTTAATTAACTGGCTGCTTTCAGGGTAAATGGCGAGTGGGTGAATTCCTGCAGTGCAACAGCACGGTGCACTGCAAACACCCACCGTCGATGTGAACGCTTAATACCAAACGGCGAGCTTTCTACCGAGCACCGACTGTTTGGAAATGAGGATGAGTAAAGCATGTATACGTCCATAACAATGTAGTTCCAGAGAGTATGTGTTCTGCAGAGAGAAGTAAATGTGTGGATACGACATATACGTATATATAATGTAAATATGGATGTATATACATATATAGGTAACGCAGGAATAGTTTACTGAATTATTCAATCTCCTCGACATATTTCAAAATAAACCCAAGGATTTGTTGTTGGGTTTATTTTCGAGAACTTGTCCCCCATTTAGCCCCCGATGATTGCCACGTGGGTAAGGAGCCGTACCGCGGGCGTGAGCTCCTGGCCGTGTCTCCGGGGCTGCCGAGCCCGGCCCGTGTGCTGCTCACCGAGCAGCTCGGAGCCGCAGCCCTGGCTCCGCGCTGCAGCGGGACAAGAATGTGAGAAACGTCCCGGTGAGGCAGGCGAGGGCTCCCGGGGCTGGCCCCGGGCACAGCCCCCGGCTCGACCGGCTCGGCGGAGCCGCCCCGCTCCCTCCGCCCCCGCGGGAGCGCTGACACCGATTCTCCTGCGAAAACACCTGTTAAGCTTTAAAGTTACTCGACCGCCCTTTCGCCATGGGGAAACAAAACTAGAGCATCACCACAGCACGCTTCAGGCTGGCAGGGGAAAAAAGTATCCCAAAAGCAGAGGGAATATACTGGAAGAAATCCCACCGGCAGGCGAGGCACTGCCTGCGCGCAGCGCGCTCCAACCTTCCGCCCCTCACGGCGGAACACCGAGACATCGTGGCCCGCGGCGCATTTTCCGCAAGAGACCGCGCGCAACAGCTGCTTTCACTCTGCGGCGTGCCCACAACCACTATTAATAATAATAACACCACCGAAAATTACAATAGCCATAGCAACAACAGCAATCATAGTGGTAAAAATAGTAATAGCAATACTAAAAGGAAGAAGAAGGGTTTTCGATGGACAGGTGACGAAGAGGGACAGGAGGACAGGAGCCGGTGCCGTGCCGCATATCGCGGTGTACCGGCGACCAGCCCGAGGGGAACTGAGTGCTTACCAGTTCGCGGCACTGCCCGCCTGCGGAGAAGCCCGGGGAGAGTCGCTGTAATCCATTTTGCACCCGCGTAGCAATCCGTATGCCGGAGGAGATAGCGGCAGCGGGGGATGGAGCCAAGGGAGAAGAGCGAGGGGCTGCAGGCGGAGCGGCGGCGGGCGCGGGTCTCCGCGCATCCCTCCGTGGGCGCGGGAGAGCAGGCGGTGCGGGGCCGGGGAAGTGTCAGTGCAGCGGCGACGGGACCGGCCGCAGGTTTGGGGGAGCGGGGCACAAACATGAGGGCTTCTGCCATACACCTCAGCCTAGACAAAGGTTAGAAAAAGAGGGGCTGAGGCTCTCTGAAGGCAGAATGCAGGGGGAAATTCGCCAGGGAAATCAGGAAAAGGCCATGAAAGCGCTCGCTGCCTGCACATGACCAGCCGCAGCCAATGACGAGCCCAAATAGGTCATAAAAAGGTCTATTACCAAGTTGTAAATTTTCTTCAAACAAAAAGGAATTTACTGCAATTCCTTGCGGATTTTGCACATACTGCTTCCCAGCGCCATGTTTCTTTCGCCTGCGCGCTGCGCTTTTACTGAGGCTCCGGTCCCGCCTGCCCCCGGGCTGCGCGCCACGGGCGCGGTGGCGGAACCCCGCGAGCACGGCTGGGACGCGGGAGATCCGCGCGGGGCCGCGGACAGAGGGGCAGGCGGTCGGGGAACCGCATAAAGAGGAGCAGGGCGCTGTGCCGGGGGATACATTCCTTGCCAAACGAAAGGGGGCTTAACCCGCATCCCCACCCTCTTCTCCCACCCCTCCCCACCGCTCCGCCGGGCACTAAAAGAAACCACATCTGCTTTAGCGCCCACTACTGAAGCGGAAGCTGTCGCCGACATAAAAATAGTCCGAGCCTCTTCCCCACCCCGCAGTGCGGGGCTCCCGCAGGTTGCGCCGGGCACTGTCACCGCGCCCGGTGCTGCCTCCGCCCCTGATAAAACCTTCCCGGGGCACCATCAGGGAAAATCCGATTCCTAGAAAGTATTCTAAAAAATTTAAATGGGCCTGTGTCCACAAGGAATCCTCGGCTGGGAGACGGAGCACTGTGGATGTTTATTGCTCAAGTTTTGTTTCAGAGAATAGCCAGAACCCTCAATTCGTGACCTCCGTGCTGATTGTAACTGCTAACAAAAGTAAACACGTCTAAAGATGTAGAATCGATGTTGGGTCTTTTTAACACGCTCCTTCAGGCAGTTGCACACCTTTGAATATTGCCTCAGCGGAGGCTATGGCAACTTTCTTGGTGTCTCTGCAGCACTCACGGCCGCGCGGAGCTGCTCCTCAAGGGAAAGGAGAAATTCCGCAGAAACCAAAGGCGCGGTACACCCACTCTGCGGCCTCGCCGCCGCTCCCGCCGCAATCCGCGCGACTACGGCTTTTCCTTGCCAAAAGTCCGATGGCTCCGATTTTGCAGAGGACTCGGTGGCCGCCTGGGTCAATTTCTGACTCCGTTTTCTTTTTTCTTAGGAAGCTTCCAAGTGAGACCGAGGGAGAGATTCAGGTGCCAGGCCAAGGGGGTGAATACCTTAACAACCACGGCGATGTTTTGTTTTTCCTAATGAGTAAGACAGGGGCGATTCCAGTTACCACTAGGCCTTCGCCAATTTTGTGCGCTCAGGGAAGGCAGTTTCTGCCTGCGTGGCTGCGTTCCCAGGCAGTCCTAGGAGAGCGACGCTAACGGAACTTCTTCAGGAATATTTTAATTTTATTCTTTGTCTGATAATTAAAAACAACTACCGCAGCAGCTATTTTCCGGACAAATACTAGCCTAAGGAGTGCTTCGCTGGTGTGTGAAGGTTTTCGACGTGCCTTGGCCTCAAGGGCAGCCCGGGATGGCAGCGGGCGGCACCAGCACGGCTTTCCCCGCAGCCGGGCAGCCGGAACCGTGTCCAGCCTCCGCCGCTAGCGCAGCAAAAGCGAGAGGCTTTTCCTGCCCGGAGACCAAATATGACGGTGCCACTAGCACGAGTGTTGTTTTGAAAAGCGAGGGGGCTTTGCGTGCCGGGCCACCGGGTTGCTTTAAACGAGCAGCCACCAGCCCCAAATCCTTCCTTGACACTAGGGATACCGGTGTATTTATGCTAATCCATGCAGCAAAAATGATTACTTCACTGCTTTGTTGCAGCTTCCCCTTGTTTACAACCTTTAGCCAACTAGGCGATTAAAATAAAACCGAGAACAATAGCTCCGCTCGCTCGTGCCTCCCTCCAGAGCTGGCGCTTTGCAGCAGTGGAAACGTGCCTGCCTCTGTGGTGGGGAGCGGGGAAGAGGAAGGGAAACGAAATGAACCAAGCCCGTCCTACGAGTCCCATCCCCGAGGACGGCGGTTCTCGCCGCGCCGGACGTATTCCCGAGAGAAGAGCGGTGGATGCGGGAGAAGGGCCCAGCGGCGGGCGAGCAGAGCGGCGAGCTGCACCTCCCCGGGAACCTGGCTGTGATTTTCCGAGCAAGGCCTCGGCTCAGCCCCTGCCTCGTCGGGATCACGCTCATTTTTGGGCAGATAATAGAATTACATGTCGTGTTTGTCGCACTTTCTGGCGCGTCCATTCGATTTCGGAGTCCGTTGGATTTTCGAGCCATTACTCAGGGGAGCGTCAGCCGATAGGGAAAAAATGACGCAAAAATCTTGGTAGGGATTTGTACCTCATCCCTCGACCCTCTGCCTGCTGCTCCTAAAAAAAGACTGCTCTCGGCCGTCCCGTTCGATATCGCGCTTTGCGGGACCCCGCCGCGGAGCGGGAGCAAGAGGAGGGAAGGGAGAAAGAGAGAGAAATTAAATTGTTTTGCTAATCACGGGACCTTTCCTGCCGTGCTTGCGGGAACCGTGACCAGGCTCTGTCTTCACCAGCTGCGGCCTCCCCTGCGAAACGCATCATATGATAATATTTAGGGGTAGAAACGTCTTTCTCTCGGTCTACGCATGGTTTGGGACTCCTAAGAATTACAGCCCTCCAGAAACCCCCACGCAAGGTCGCAGAAGCTTTGTATTTCTCAGCCTGTCAGCCATCCTCGGGGGAGGCTGGGCCCGTTTTGGCCGTAGTTTGCGCGGCGGGGCTGGAAGCCCCGCACCGGGTGGAGCAGCCCTTGGGGATGGCGTGGGGCCGGAATTCTCTCCGGGCTCGTCTCCCTGCAGCCGGGCTGGCAGCAAATGACTCCGCAGGGTTCGGGCCGTGTTTGTCGGTCGCGGTCCCCGCACAGCTGGCCCGCAGCAGGGGCCGGGGCAGGAGAAGGGAAAGCAAGGCCCAGGAGCACACATCGGGGGCTCCCCGGGCCGGCCCGCAGCCGGGGCTGGGGCAGGAGAAGGGAAAGCAAGGCCCAGCAGCACACATCGGGGGCTCCCCGGGCCGGCCGGCCTGGGGCAGGAGAAGGGAAAGCAAGGCCCAGCAGCACACATCGGGGGCTCCCCGGGCCGGCCCGCAGCCTGCGCCCCGCTCGCAGGCGGGGCCGCGGTCCCCGCTGGCCGCTGCTTGGCCCAGGGCCCCGCATTGCTCGTGGCAGGGAGCAAAAAGCAGGTTTTGTACACAACGTGCCATTCCCAGACCCCACAGAAACACCCAGCATCGGAGCAGAGACCGAGGGAGGGAGCAGAGGAGAGTTAGTCCGGACCAGTGGAAACTCTGAAGGCTTCTTGAGGGGTGAATTACAACAGGGATATAAGGATGCCGATACATTTTACAATTGAATAAATTCGGTTTATTTTAATCAAATATTATAGAAGAAGGTTAAATATATTCCTATGTTATTTTCTTCAAGATTATTAAATTTATTTAATTTATTCAACATAAGATAAAAACAAGAATTAAAATAGTATAAGTGCACTTGTCTTGATTAATAAAGCGTTGTTAAATGTCTTACTTATTGGTATTTATTATTAGGAAGTTTATGTCGTTTCCCACAATCATCGTCTTTTAAGATTGCAAATATATATATATATATATCTGTATATCACTAGAAATTTATTGCTACAAACTCTGTATCACATCTGAAAAAATAAGTAGATGAAATGTTAAATCTAGAGATCGTTCTGAATACGCTTATAAACAAAGTAAAAGCACAAACAAGTGAAGCACCCGCAGCAGGGAAATGTCAAACGGAGGGACATGCGGTCACTCGTCCCACGACAAGATCAGGTAGAGGGATGGATGAACCGAGATGTCGGGCTTCAGCCCTGGTTATTTTTGATTGACTTTTACAAAGACATTTGGGGCAAAAATTAATTCGTCTGGCCTTCGGCTCTGTCTTCTTCCAGATCATGTGCTTCCTTTTTGGCCTCCCCTTCCTTTCCCTCCTGTCTGGAAGCGGGGAATTTGTCCTTGTTGTTCTCTTTTTTCCATTTCATCCTCCTGTTCTGAAACCAGATCTTTACCTGCCTTTCGGTGAGTCCTAGTGCGTGAGACACCTCGATCCTTCTCTTCCTGGTCAGATAGGGGTTAAATAGGAACTCCTTTTCCAGCTCTAGAGTCTGGAATCGGCTGTATGTTTGTCTTCCTCTCCTCCTACCCGGCGCTGCTGTTTAAAACAAAAACATACGGGTTCGGAGGTTGGTGTGGCCCTTCAAAACAAGGCGCAGGCAGGCAGCGAGGACTCCGGCCCCTCCAGAATCCCTCGAGACAAGCCCCACAGAACCGCAAGGAGAGAAAGCAGAGGGCACAGAGGAGTCTAGATCTTTACACGAGTGAGAGGAACACAGCGATAGTAAATGCACGAAGCGCCTCAGCTGTCCCTGTGCGGGGTCACTTTGTCATCTTGTGTACCACCCCCCTCCCGACCCTGCACCCTTCCCGTCCAGGCAGCGGCGACGGGAGACAGGCGAGCTGTCACTGCGCCTCAGAGTCCGAGAGGCGTCTCAAAGGCTACTCTTGGGCTGGTAGCTGCCTGCTGCAGAGGCTTCTGCTTGCTCACTGCATCCCTTTATTAACGCAAGCCGCAGCGGTGATAGGAACCGCGGTGAGAGAGGTAGGGAGTGGGGGAGACACAGGCGGGGAGCGAGAGTCAGCGAGAAAGAAGCAGGAGGAGGAAAAGAAAGTTTCAAACTCAGACGTGAGATGGAAGCAAATTTTTGACTGCGTCCAACCTTGTGGTCTCATCCAGGGAAACATTTGAGCAGGAGACGAGCTCTGATTTAAGTGGTCTGGTTCCTCGCCAATATTAGCACTGGACGATTTACAGTCAGGATATTGTACCAGCTCGGCCTCTTGCTGTGTCGTAAAAATCTGCTGTCTCTGTAAGTTATCGTATCCGTAAAATTTAGCGGGCTCCCCGTGACAGGTAACCCCGCTGCAGGGGGCAGGAGGCGGAGGCGCGGCGGGGGAGGAGGAGGCGGCTGGTAGGCGGCCGTGGGGCTCCCCCGGTCGGGTGGTAAAGTCCGCGGCCGCGCCGCCGCCGCCCCCCGCCCCGCCGGGCGCGGGGTGCGGGAAGCCGGCGGCGGCCCCGCCGTTCCCGTAGAGCAGAGCGGCGGCGGCAGCGGCGGCGGCGGCAGCGGCGTGTCGGCCGCTCACCTCGGGTGCGAAGTGACAGTCGTAGTACGGGGAATTGATGGCTTCCCCCGCCGCCGCCGCCGCCGCCGCCGCCGCCACCTTGTACTTGGAGTACAGCGGGTTGACAAAGTAGGAGCTCATCGGGGAGGGGGCAGCGGCGAGCGGGGGCACGGAGCGCTGCTCACGCCGCCGCCGCCGCCGCCGGTGCCTCTACGCCGCGCTCATGCCGCCGCCGTCGTCGCTGGCCCGTGCGCTCCCCGCTCCTGCTCTCCGTGTATGTGGTGACCAGGACTGGATTATAATCGCTCCCAAAATGACCTGCCTCACTGCTTTTACTATTTCCTATTAGGCACACAGCAGCCCGCGCACGCACACACACACACACACACACACGCTCATGAGCTCAGGGGGGACTTTTGGCTTCAGTTTACATGTGCCGCTCCTCGGGCAAGAAAAAAACTCGGCCCAGCCCTGCCCGGATCCACCCCGGCCGCGGCACCCCCGCTCCCCCCTCCGGTGTGCGCTCGCTAGGAGCCGCTGGAAGCCCCGCCGCGCAGGGGCGAGGCGGCCGCGCAGATCCCGCGCGATAACCGCGGGCGCGCTGCCCGGGCCACGCCGCCCGGATCACCCAGGCTGCCCCGCCCGGAGCGCGGCCTGCGCCGCCGCCCGCAAGGACAGGGCCCCTCAGAGGGAGCCCATGCCATGGCACGGTCTCCGGGGTGCAGGCGAGGGCAGTGGGGTGCCCGTAGGGCGGTGGCGTGCCACGGCAGGGTCCCCTTGCCAACGGGCCCTCCGGGTCATTTCCTTCCAGGCCAGCAGATCGCTGGGAAATGAGATGCACATTTACCCTTGACGCCTTGCACGCATGGCTGAGACTCCAGGTTAATTGATACTTAATGGAAATCATGCCTATGAATATACTTTCCATCATTTCACCCTTGGTGGACGTCATTACCGAGGCAAAGAGAGGGAGGGAGGGAAAAATAAAAATGTGTGGGTGAACGGTTAGCACCGCTCGGGGACTCGGTCCGAAATAAGTGAGCCCTGTTCTCCGGGAGGAAGGAAGGAAGAAAAGCGCTGCCCAGCAGGCTCGGCGCTGCCCCCGCTCGGGCCGGCCACCCCTGCTGGCCCCCGTGACCCAAGAAGCGTCGTCTCCAGTCCTCTCTTTCCAGCTTCGTCCTGTAGTGGGAATCAGCTTTTCGGAGAGACACTCTCAGGAGCTGGAGTCCGCCCTATTTTGGAGAGAGACGAAAAATGTAGGTGAAATATAATACGGGCCCAGCCAGAGCCACGTGTGACCGTCTGATGCGAATTGACAAAAAAAAAAAATACTTGTGGTTACATAAAAGGCATCTCAGGCTCCTTCCCCATCACACCCCGCTCTTCCACCACCCCCACGCCTCCATGTCGATTAACTCGCTTTGTCTCGCTGGCCAGCCCGGCTGCCCCGCATGTGCGCACCCCGACGGGCCCTGTGCCCGCAATGACACCCTCACCCGGGCAGGGGCCCCGGGGCGCACGCGTTTAGGAACTCGCTGAGGTTTAGGGACCCCCGTGCAGCCCAAGGAAAGGCGGAGGGGGCGGAAAAGGTCCGGGGACACAGACACGGACAGACAGCGGCAAAAGCCCTTCGTCAGAAACCATCAGGAAAGCAGGAGGCCGAGCCTGGCAAGGGCTGAGCGGCAGCACGGACACACTGCCTCACCCTGCGGAGGGGCACAGAGGGGCAGCGGCTGCTTCCCGCATCCACGCCGGACACCCCGGCCCTGCTCCTATGCATCCCGCCTGGGCGTTAGTTCCGCGGGGTCAGAGCCGTTCCCCAGCGCCGTTCCCAGCGCCATTCCCGGCGGGGCCGGCGCCGTTCCCGTTCCGGTTCCCCGTTCCCGTTCCCCGCGCGGCCCCGGCGGCGGCAGGGTGGAGCGCGGGCGCCCTCTGGCGGCGCGCTGCGGCAGCGGCAGGCAGCGTTCCGCCCCGCGCCGCCCGCGGCCCCTCGGCCCCGCCGCCGCCCGCCGCAAACTCCGGCTGCGGAGCTGGGGCCAGCGCCGACCGAATCTTCCTCCGCTTTCTGCTTTTGGGTTGGGTTTCTTCCTTTTTCTTTATTTTTTCCTTTTTTTCCCCCTCTCCCCCCCGTTAAGTTTACAGTGCCATTTTCTTAGCACATTTCGGTGACCCTCTTTTATTTTTTTGCCAAAGCCGTAATTAACTGCATACAAAGAATGCGCCTCGTTTACACATGGCAGCCAGGAAAGACGCCGGAGCTTTGAAGACGACTGCTATCGCATTTTTGATCATGTTTCCCCACATATTACACCACGAAATCTCCATGTGTGGTAGTTTCAGAGTTATACGTTTTTATATTGAAAATGTTATTTTGTTTGCCCGTGCTTTTATGTATTTATGGATTGATTTATGTAAACGAAAGCAAAGATGAATCTTTGTTCGCCCCCTCCTTCATCCTACATGCCTGTGAATTATTCGGTATAATGTGTGTGCACGAGGCTGTGCATATGTGAAAACATATATTAACACAAGAGACGGGTAGGAATCAAATTATTTTGTTTGACTCTAAAAGTAATTTCCATAGATGAGCCGCGTTTCATCGATCGAGATGTTTGGTTTTCTTTCTGCCATTTTGAAATAAATGCACGTAATATTAAGAACAGGTAAACAAAAGAAAAAAAAATGTACAAGGTAAAATGTGTCAATCTGCCCGATATAAAATACTTTAAAAATGGTGTGGGCTCGGTGAAAATTTCTTAATAGAGCTTCTGCTGGAATGAACACAATGCAGTTTTGTTTACAAGAATATTGTTTATGTTTTGTTACAGATCACCTCCTCCCCCCATGGGTATTTGCAAAAATATTGAGGCTGGCATCGTAGGATTCATTGCAGTAGAATATCCAATAAAATACATTTCAACAAATAAGCGGACTTCGTAAAATCTCTGTTTCGTGACCTTCAGGTCCTTTTTGAGTCTGTTGCCTTGGCCCAACGCTGACATACTGAAATTTATAGTCCAATGTTTTAAGACCTAGTTTGTCTGCATTTTTTTGCCTTTTTTTCTCCCCTAACAAACACAAACATCAAAATAAGGTGCTTTCAAAGAAAAGTACCATAGCATATCGTAAACTCATTAGGTCCAGACGTCTAGCCATCTCAATGGTTTTATTATACCTCGGTTCTTCCTGTTTTAAAAGAATTATAGGTATCTTCTCGACAATGGATGGGAAGCAATGCAACACCTTTTCCTGGCAGTGCATGCTTTTGCTTTTTTCCCCTTTTTTTTTTTTTTTTTTTCCAAACAGAGGTAAAAAACATTAAACACCAGGTCTCTCAGCTCTCCCCTTAATCTTGAATTAACCGAATTGCTCGTAAATATTTACGGGTCCTTCATTTTAATGGTTGCTCTTTAAACAAAGCATTTTTACAATGAACTTCATCTCAATTATCTTGATAAAGTCATGCGTGTTTATAAATGCAGAAGGCATGAGGCGCGATGCTAAATGAGCTCTCGCCAACAAAGCCGAACGCTTGGCAGCAGCTCCAGAGCTCCCAAACTCCCAGTTAAAGAAAGCAGAGGTTAGAAGCGACCCACCGGGGAAAAAAAATAGGAATAAAAAACATATTTAGCCGAATAAGCATCACTATGCTTCCTTGGCTCCTGAGGACTGGTGTGGAAGTGTTTCCCAACCGATCCCAAGGGATCGCTGGTGTTTGAGGAGCGCTGGTACCTGAGGCCCGCGCACGGCGCGGCGGCGGGCGCACCTCCCCGGCCTGTCGAGCTGAGCCCGGGCCGAAACGCGGCTCAGGGGGACGGGGGAAGGTGCCGGGGTGTTGCTGGCCGGCAGCTCGGCCGGCCTTTCCCGCAGCCCCGGCGCGGGGTGCGCGGGGATGCGCGGGGGATGCGCGGGGATGCGCGGGGATGCGCGGGGGATGCGCGGCAGGGCCGGCGGCGCGGCGCGAGGGGCGCACAGATTTCTCCTCTCACCGCAGCGCTGTCGTTCGGTCACGGCAGACTTTATTGTGTAATAACTGACAACAATTACAACAGGTCCGTAGCTCGAGACACGGAGTGGTTAATTAATACAACAGTCACCGGGGGCAGGGACGGCAGCTAGCCGGGGGACCGGGAGGCGTTAGGCCTATGGCGAGCGGCTCCAGGGATGAGACACCCTCCTAACAGCGCACTAAAGGGGGGGAAGTAGCTCGTGGCCTCTCTGTGGCATCTATTGCGAAGGATTCAGACCTAGAAAGCAGAAGTTTGGGGAAAGATTTTCTCTTAGTAGGTCGTGGACAGCACAGCAACCCCCATTGATTTAAGCGACTGTAATTTAATATATATTTTATTACCATAATTATAATTAATTTCCTTACCTTTATTTTGGCAAAATAACTATCTAGTCTACATCACTTTTAAGAAACATGTCAAACAATTAACATCAGATAGAGTTTCCAAAGCTAACGTGCACTCACAATATTGTCATCTAAATGGTCTGGGAGGGAGGAGGGGAGTATCAAGAGACTCTGAAAAACACGCTGTTGAGCAAGACAAAATTTCCTGCAATACCTGACACAGACCACGTTTCACTTCTACCAAAAAAAAAAAAAAAAAAAAAAAGAGAGAGAGAGAGAGAAAGAGAATAAAAAGATTGATAAAAAGATTGATGTAAAGTCCCTGGGGTGGAGTGGTGCAGAAGGAGGAGGAACGGATGGGGGGTGCTAAAGGTGTAGGGGAAGAACAAAACCAAATTATCACAAAAAAAAAAAAAAAAAAAAAAAAAAAAAAAAAAAACCCAGGCAAACACAACCAAACAAACAAAAACCACCCCCACACAACCAAATAAAACCAAGCAGCCACAACCCAAAACAAACAAAAAAACCCCAAACCCAAAAACCCACACTCCTCCGATAAAAATCCAAACTCAAAAGTAAATCAATAGTCCCCCAACTATATTTCTGCCCCAGCGTTAGTCTCCTTTATTGCCTTTCTCCTTGTTCATCTTTTTCATTTTCATTCTTCTGTTCTGAAACCAGATTTTGACCTGTCTCTCTGTGAGGTTTAAAATCCTAGCTACTTCGTAACGGCGGTCTCGGGTGAGGTACATATTAAACAGAAATTCCTTTTCCAGTTCCAGAGTTTGATACTTTGTGTAGGGACAACGCTTTTTCCTCGTTGAACGAGCGTGGATCCAGTTTGCTGCAGGGTTATCTGGAAGAAGGGAAGTATATAGGGAACGGGGGGGGGAGAGAAAGGTCGTTAAATTAATTTAACGAAGGATGGACTGTTTTCACAACTTTGGAGGAATTATCATAAAAGCCTTAATGCCCCAGTCTGTTTACTGTACAAATGATGTCTTGATGGTAGGTGGTTATGTGGAGTCTTTTATGGGTGCTTGTTGCTGCTTGCGCTGGGGTAGGCGTCTAGACGTTTTTATAGGTTAGTAAAACTATCAGTTTTGCACATTCGAGCCTTACAGGTTTCGGCAATAAATCAAAGGGGCAATTTCTTTCTTTCTTTCTCTCTCGCTTTCTTCCTTCCTTCCTTCCTTCCCTGCTTCCTTTCTTACTTTCCTTCCTTCTCTCATTTTCTCTCTTTCTCTCTTTCTTTCTTTTTCTCCCCCTCTCTCTCAGCACCTATTCCTATTCCTCTCTGTCTCTCCCACTCCTTACTTTGTTTTGTCTTTTTATTTAATTTTCTTTCTCTTGTCTTTCTTTTTTTCCTCTTTTCTTTCTTTCTTTTTTCTTTCTTTCTTTCTTTCTTTTTTTTTTTTTTTTTTCTTTTTTTTTTTTTTTTTTTACTTACTTGGGTCAAGTTGCTGCTGCTTCTCCTCTTTCAGATCGCTGCTCGGGCTGGGGTTGTGGCTGCAGGCGGCGGGGTCCTTGGAGCTGCCGGCAGGCGCTTTCTCCCGGGACTCCTGGAGGAAGGAGCTGCACGTGTACTCGGGCACACCGATCCCCTGGGACTCCCGAGACGAGGAGCACTCAGTCCTTTTGGAGGAGGAGGAAGAGGAGGAGGAAGACGAGGAGGCGGCTGCTCCCGTCTCCGGCTTTATCCCGAAGTGGCGCCCGTTGGAGGAGCCGGAGCTGGACGCGGAGCCGCCGCTGCTGCTGCCTCCGCTGCCTCCGCTGCCTCCGCTGCCTCCGCCGCCGCCGCCGCCGCCGCCCGGGAAGCCCGGGAAGGGCTCGATCCAGGAGCGCACGTAGCGGCCGGCGTCGGCTGCCCCTAAGTGGGGCTGGTGCATGTAGGGGTGGTAGATCCCGGTCATTGCCGCAGACGGCTGGTGGTGAACAGAGGACCAGGAGGTGGAAAACACGGTGGATTTTGGTGCAAAGCTACAAGAGGAAAAATCTGAACCCTCTGCAACACCTGATGGCCTGGAGGTCGCACTGTGACCTCCCTGGACGAATCTACTCCCATAAACTTCTTCGCTTTCATGGCCTATGAGAGAATCGACATAATAGTTACTTATGGTGCCACTAGACGACATTTTAGGCTCCCCTCTTAGTCATATAAAAGGTTACACTGTTAACTGTATATGATACCCTCCCGGAGAACAATCGTAGTATTTTGCAGACTGCAACCCTCAACCATTGGTTGCGGAGCCCACGTGATCATATTTACCAATACTGCGAGTAAATCAATCCGCTAAACTGGGGCTGCTGTGATTAAAAAAATCATCATCAACAACGGCCCCGCACAGCGCGCCGCACCGCCTGCGCCCCCGCACCGCGGCCGCCTGCCCGCCCTGCCCTGCCCTGCCCTGCCCGCCCTGCGTGCCCGGCTGCCCGCCCTGCCCTGCCCTGCCCTGCCCTCCCCTCCCTCCCCGCTTGCCTTCCTGCCCTACTTGCCCGCCACCCTGCCCTGCCTGCGTGCCCTGCCTGCCCCTGCCTGCGTGCCCTGCCTGCGTGCCCTGCCTGCCCGGGGCGCGGCGGGCGTGGCCGCGCTGGCAGCCCACGGCCGCGGCGGGTGCGGACTATTTCTTCACCTTCTTTGAGCGATTTCTGCCATTCATTTCTTAATCAATGAGAGGCAGGGTGTTTAAATAAATCCAACAGCCTTGGCTTGCTAATCACACTCCAAGCTGCTGAGGGAACCCGCTGGGAAAGGGGGATTCTTGCCTGTAAAAACAAACCATCGCAAGCTGGGACTGTAACGACTTCTCATAAAACAGGAAAATGTTACAGTAAAAGCACATTGCGGTACTTCCATATTTCAGAGCATGTGCGGGTATTATTATCCGCTCCCCCCACCCCCGGACAGAAAGTTTCCATGGAAAGGATACACTTTTAAAAAGAGATGCCCATTGTGTTGTTTTAAAACAGGTGGAAGACCTCTGTAATGATTTTATGCCTTTCAATAAAAATTTTATGAGGTGTATTTGATTATAGATTAATGTGTCCCTAATAAAATGGACGGATGGAAACAGCAAAGCCTGTGTCTCCGAGCACAGCTGACGTGTGGCTGAACACATGCTCCTCTATCTGCGGAACTTTGGGGCTACACAGCCTGGACACAGCCCCCCTGGAGGTGCGCCGTGCAGCCCGGGAGGGACGCGGGAAGGGCAGCCCGGAGGAGCTGGCCTGGCCCCGCACTCTCCGGGCAGGCTCCGGCCCGCGGAGGGCGCGGGGCTGTCGCTGACCCCAGCTCGCCGGCAGAGCTCTCTCCTCCGCCCCTAGTTCAGGGGGAGCCACGTTCAATGCCTACGTGAGATTTTTTTTCCCCGCTTTGCTTTCTTTTCCATGCCTTCCCTCCCCACCCTTCCTTCCCGGCCTGGTTTTTCTTGCCCGAGCGTAACGATGCCCCTTTAGTATTGAAAAGTGGATTACCCATGGTCTTCTGCCCACGCCTGCTTCCCCGGGCGAGGGACGGTGGCTGTGTCGGGATCTGGAGGAAACGCAGAGAGTTAGTGGTGAGCCCGCAGCACAGCCCGCCGGGGGCACGGACAGCAGGGCTGGGAAAACACTTCCTACTCGCGGGCCGTTATGAGGAAGGGACTGAAATTCCTGTTTATTTAATGATTTATTGCTCTCCTAGGTTGTTTTCTTCCTTTTTTTTTCCTTTTTTTTTTTCTTTTTTTTTTAACCCTTTTCCTTTACCTTTTTTTTACCTTTTAATTTTTTTTTTGTCATTTGACTTAAGCATTTTCTTATGCGATTTTATAATTTCTATCACATTGTTCTCTAGAAGCAGGGTTTGTGGTATGGCGAAAAAATTGCTCCTCACTTCAAACAGATATAAATTGATAAAGCAAGCAGATTAGGGTGAGCCTCCTTTTTACATACGTTAAACTCTTGGTATGGAGCCAGCTATTTACTCCCCACTGCCGAAACTCCTTGGTGGTGTAGCGAGTATCTTAAAAGAAAAGGCCGTGCGAATGTATGCAGTATTTAAGGAGTTGGGGTTGTTTTGTTGGTTGGGGGTTTTGTGGTTTTTGTTTGTTTGTTTGTTTGTTTGTTTTTTAAGCATAATTTTGTTGTTTGTTTTCGAAAGGGGAACAAGCACAAAGTACCTAGGTTCTTACGGCTCTCGCAGCTTCAAAATGATGATGCCTTGGTTTGAGGAATATATAACCTCTTCCCTATGAGTAAATGTGCACATGAGGAAGTACTGGCTTAAATTAAATATCAGCGACGAAAGACCAAACAGAATGCCACCAACAGCATTATGAGCAGTATCTGTCACCAAGTCGCACAATATTGGCACTATCTTGAGTTTAATTTCTTGATTTAGAAACAGCTTAGGGGAGAAATGGGCGTTGATTGTGAGCAAGCTGGTTTCCCAGCGCGAACAGTAGCCATGCTACTTTTCCAGTACCCGTTTGAAGGTGAAAGTATGCCCAAGTATTTGCACTTCAATTTGAAGTCATGTTCATTTGCAAGCTATTTGCAGTTCTACTTAGTATATCTGCTCACACGGGCATTCATCCGCTCTCAGCACACACGCCCTTCCTCAGCTGCCAGCGCGGAGCCCTGCTAATACCATTTTTCAGCTATGTACAGAAAGGGTTAAGAGTCGTGAACGTCATTAGCTGGATGTGTGCTACTAAAATGGAATTGCGCGAAATAAAACGATCTCTGAGCAAACAGAAACAGTGCAGGGTGACAAAAGTGGGTCTGAAGAGGCTGGTATACTTTTGTAAGCACGCCTGGGAGGGTTTCTGCTCAAAAAAAAGCCAACCTCGCCAGATGCTGGGAATATTTTGAGGGAATATTTTTTCCATCCACGGTCTTCTGAAAGCTGTTGAGCCGACCGAAAATCGAGCTCCTTAACATTTAGTTATGCTCAGCTTTGCTTTTATTATGGATGGTTTTTCTTGGTTTTTCCTTCTCTTCTTTTTACCGAGTAAAGACACGAAATCAAAGTCTACACGTTGAAAGCACGCAGTGAGTGATATTTTTGAAATCAGCACACGAACATCAAATAAAATGACACACATATTCCTGACAGCTTGTAGTAGAAAGATATTTTTATCACTTACCATTTACGAGTTGTACGAGTTGATTGGATGAGGATGTCCAGTTTAGGTCATAATATTTTACAACATTTTTTCATTTTTTTATCAGTTCCTTTTTTTTTTTCTTTTCTTTTTTTTTTGATTTTTTTTTCAGTTTGTCAGACTGCGAACATCACACAACATTTTATCAATTAATCAGTTGTTTACAGAAACATTTATAAATTAATTAGGTTTACATCATTTCCCGGCCCAGTCTCCACCCCACCCCCTAGGGAAAAAAAAAAAAAAAAAAAAAAAGGAAGGGGGAAAAAATGGAGGAAAAGAAAGAAAGAATGCCAGGCAGACACACACAAAGACCAGAATATGATAAAGGTACACCAGTCCAAAAAGTTGCTGATAGAGAAAGATCAGGAGACCAACCTGCATCTGTGCTTTAAACATTTGCAGAAAACCAAAGGAACCGCAGTAGTTTACAGAGTTTATTGCATTATACATGCAAACAGAACATGCACAAGAAGGACAATTTGCTGCTGAACGACTACTATTCCACATATGCACCACAAGGAAATGTCTACAATGGAGAAGAAGGAGATATTCCATTTTACGAAGGACAATCTCTAAGTTCATTTGAGAGGATAGTTACATTATAATGTGCTTCTCTTTCCCCCCGCCCCCACAGTTTCCCCCCGCTCTTTTTCTGAAAGTATTGAATGTACTCAAAATGTTATGGCCCGTGTAACAGCCCCACATAAATACCATTTTGTTAGTAAAAACATGAAAAAGTCACATTGCTTGGATGTTCGACAGTTCCAATAAGTTAAGACCAAATGATAATATTCAATAATAGTTACCCTGCATTACGATGAGAACAAAAATAAATTACACGTGCTAGGTTTTATATATACTCATCATAGTAATACATATTCACTTGCAGCGCTAAAAGAAGGACGAAGAGTCACATTCTATCAGAAAACAAAACAAAACAAAACAAAACTGGAAAATGCCGGGTTTTGCCAGAGTCTCTCCTGCCTTTATCAAGTGGTGGTGCTGTGCCCATTCCTCACTGGTGCCCCCCCCCGGGGTTAGGGTTTAAGAGAAGGTCAGATTAGCGGTCAGTTCCCGGATTCGGTTCTCCCTGCTCATCTTCTTGAGCTTCATTCTGCGGTTTTGAAACCAAATCTTGACCTGCCTGTCAGTGAGGTTTACGCTCTTACTGATCTCTAGACGGCGCTCTCGAGTGAGATACATATTGAATAAGAACTCTTTCTCTAATTCCAGTGTTTGGTGTTTAGTATAAGGACACCTCTTCTTTCTGCCACTCTTTGCAGTTAGCCAATTGCTTGTTGGAGTATCAGACTTGATTTCCTCTATCAAAATCAAAGAAGAAGAAAAAAAAAAAATCAAAAATACCTCAGACTGTTAGAGTGTACCCTTGGCCATGACCCCTCCTCTGCAGTGTCTGGCAGATATGGTGGATGTGGGCATTAAACCCCGCTCGGGTGAGGCGTGGGCTCAGCGAGGGGACCTGCTGCCAGGCTGGGCTGCCTGTCCCCAGCACGGCGCCCTGCCCCGCGGCCACCCCGCTCTCCTGCTCCTGCCAGTAAGGGTCTCTCAAGTTTTCGGCCGGCGTTTAACATTTCAACAATATTTAACCTGCCATCCGCCCCATGGACACATCTTAACGGGTCTAGCCTCGCCATGGCCGACTCGGGCTCCCACGACAATTGCCACGGAAATATTCCAATTACAAAATAGTCTCACACTGTATTTTGAAGCAACATCCCCACACACATCAGCTGAAACACGCAACCACACCTTTAAACAGATATATAGACATTTCCCAGACAAAATTATATACAAGAAATTACGATCCCCCTGACTTGAATTTTTTTTTGTGGGTTGTTTTTTTTTTTAATTTTGCTTTTAGGTTTTCTTTTCCCCACCAGAAAGAAATCTACCCCACATGAAACTAGACCTGAGCTACTAAATATAATTCAGATAAAGAAATTCTCAATGCACACAGAGGGTAAAAATCGACCTAGAGGTTGCAAAGTACATTTTGATAGCAGAAAATTTCTCGTTTTTTGGATTCTTCGATACACGCCGTTCGAAAAAAAGGCGTTAATGCACTTTAAAATGAAAAATAAAATCAGAAAGCCACCACTTTCAGCTTTCAAAAGCATTTCAAAATACTGGTGCACTTTTGGAGACCTACCCAAGGTTATCTAAAGCACCACATTAAAATATTCCAGCCTTGGACCAGGCAGATAGCGGGCTGCTGCTTTCATTGTGCATTTCTTTCCAACTTTACCCAGCCTGCTAGCACCTATTCCTCACCTATTTTAAGAGGATCGTAATTAACTTTAAATGCAATCAAACCGCAGAAAGGCTCAGTGGAAGAAAAAAAAAAAAAAAAAAAAAAAAAAAAAAAAAAAAGCGAAATACTACGAGAGAAAAGTTGAGCTGCTCGTATTTTACAACCTCCAGACCTGCATTTTTTTAGAGGTATGGGGCTGCTTTTGGCTGCTGCAGCGCATTACGGAGCACACGGCTATATTCCCCGCATCACAGAGGCTGTCTGCGTGCACGGGAGAGGCAGATCTCTACGGAAAATCTTTGGACCATTTTGTGTAGCATTTTTGCCTGCCAAAATCTTCAGAGAGACAGCACCTGCAGCCCGATACTCCTTAGCATTAAATGTGATGGCTGTGATGCTCGTTAGTATATTCGAGCGTGCTTTATGGTGCTGGCGTGTTGGAGTTACACCACGGCACGGCTTAAACTCGGTAATACAGACCTTTACTCTCCTTCTCCTGGACCTCTGGGCTGGACACGGAGCCTTCGGGCAGACAGCTCCGCTCCTCTTGCAACGTGGACTTGGGCTCGGGACTTTCCACTTGAGAGACTTTAGCGGTGCTGTCTTGGTTGTTCGGGTTTTCATTCATTTTCTTTTCCAGCTGAAGTTGAGCAGATATCTGCGGTTTGGAGCTGCCGCGAGGGTTTAACTGTAACATTACAGTTGAACTCGTTTCAGGGCTATTATTGTACTCTTGGGTTTTCCCAGTGGCGTAGGTCTGGCTCAGTCTAAAATATCCTGGGACAGGAACCTCGGGGTTCTCAATGGGACATGATTCAGACACCAGCCTCTGGTAGGAAGGGACGTCTGCAGAAATGAGTTTGGATCTCTTATCGGAATACATGCAGCAATTGCTTTCTTCTTTAATATTTGTAGTGAAGGAACAAGTGGGGACCTGCTGTGTAACAGGTTGCTCTATTCGACAAGATCTGTTCGGGTCTGTCCAAGTGTCTACTTGAGGTATATAAGGATGTACATTCATACCCATATTTTGGTGATTAACTTCTCTCTTAGCCAGAGACGGAAGGAGTCCACAGGTTTGCATCCCATACGTCCCAATGTCTGTGCTAGGTGGCATATACATGCTGGCGCTGTTGGAGTAGAAACTGTCACTCCTGCACGCACTGATGAGAGAATCTACTAAAAAAGTATTAGCGGCAGGAGAGCTGTTGGGAAAGGACATTTTGGGGCGGAATTTGAGGAAGAGAGATTGTGTCCTTTGTAGGCTGACATCTCTAGGAAAACATTCCCGTGTAATTGCGGATGCCTCCGCGCGACCACATGACAGGCGGGCCAATGGCAGCGCCCGCCGCCCCGCGCGCCGCCGCCCCGCCGCTGACGCGCCCCGCCGCGCCGCCCCGCCGCGCCCCGCCGCGGTCAACAGCGCCCCCTGCGCCGCCGCGCCGGCAGCGCACCGCGCCCGCGCTGCGGCACGGCCGGCCCGGCCCGGCCCGGCCCGCGCGCCCCCGCCCGCGCAACCTCCGCGCCCGCCCGCGCGGCACCGCGCCCGCCCGCCATGGCTCCCGTAAGAGCCCCCGCCGCTGACAAGCGCGGGGACAAAAGGTTGCGGGATTTATTAATGCGTATTAAGGAGAATCAGGGGCGATCAATAAAACCCTCATCTACATTCTCGGGCTACTCGGTAATTTTCTTGCTTCTGAAGCTTTTTCAAGAGTTATACCCTCTGTTGCCGCGCACGGGAAGATATTTTATTAACAAATCAATCGAGACTTTGTAAAGGATAAGAT
This sequence comes from Muscicapa striata striata, assembly GCA_030060385.1. Classification (NCBI taxonomy): domain Eukaryota; kingdom Metazoa; phylum Chordata; class Aves; order Passeriformes; family Muscicapidae; genus Muscicapa; species Muscicapa striata. Next base: position 491,985 of record JAREIS010000056.1, on the reverse strand, counting down.
TAATAGTTAAGATTTAGCATAATGGCGTTCGCGTTATGAATTATTGAAAATTATACTATTGATTTTTTTCCTAGCTGCTAACCGAGAAGGTCAATTTTTGTTTTAACACAAATCGTCAAATATTAAAAGGTGGACTTTTGTCATAACTCGAATTTTATAGGGAAGCCACATTCCTAAAATTATTTTACAATGCTCTCTCTCGACCGCCTGGGGAAGGGGAGGGGAAAAAAAAGTAAAAAAAAAAAAAAAAAAAAAAGGTGGCTTTTTCACTTGCCCTGCAAACCGAAAGCATCAAAAGGGGAATTTCTCCTTCTGTAGTATTGCTTATCAAAAATGAAATTCATATCCTCAGAAACTTATATCCTCACTGCAACTCCTTTAACTTCTTTACGCAACTTTTTCTGTCTTTTTTTTTTTTTAGGAATAATAAATGCATCTGTATTATAAAACAAACAAACAGCAAAGAAAGCCACCAACAGAAGGCAACAGTAACTGTCTACATGGCAGATCACAGTTTTCCGTCCCAACATTTTAAACGTGTTTTATTGTTTTTCCTCCCACTCCTTACCCGTATTTGCACCCGCAGCTACTACGTTTTAAATAGTGGCGGTAGAAACTGTTTATTACTCTTTATAGTTTTACTTTCCTTTCTCTCTCATACCTTTTTTTTTTCTTTTTTTTTTTTTTTTTTTTTTTTTTTTTTTTTACTGGAGTATTTCTTATGTGGGACTAATGTTGTCAAGGACCCTCATCCACACAAAGTGAACTTGTTGATAATTTTTGTTTGGGACTCATTCGCCTGTTTATTTTGGGCCTTTCTACCATCAAAACACCCTTTCAGATCCCCAAGAGCAGGCAGCACGTGAAAGGATTTTAAAAAATTTAAATGCGCCTTTCGCACACTGATAAACATGCGTTTTCCACCAGCGTGGATTTGAATTTTCCTCTGTTTCCTGGCATTTTGGATGTTTTTGTACTTTACCGTACACTTTAGACTGCAGGAAACAATAAGCCTATTTAAAATTTCGCGGTGGCAATGAGACAGACCTTTTAAAACCTTATCGCAGCTGTTCAAATACAACATCATTGTCAGGTTAAGAGCCAGTGTCTTTTATAGCTGCAGTCTCCAGCTCCTGGGTTGCCGGCGAGTTTAAATATTACCTTCGTAATATTGGCTGCTCGCAGGCTCTTTCGGCAGCGTCCCCGCGCCGGGCGCAGCCGCTGCCCTCCCCGGGCACGCTCGGCCGGCGCCGGGGCTGAGGGCTGCGGGCTGAGGCGAGCGGCGGGCGCGGCGGCCGCGTAAGATCATGATCAGAGCCATGGCTAACACTCGCCTGCGCCGGGGAAGGAGCCGCGCCGGAGCCCGCGACGCTCCCTCCGAGCGCCGCGTCCCCCCCCTCGCCTTCTAGCAATTTCCTCCTCTTCAACAACAGCCTGGACAACCCACAGAGTTTAAAGAAACAAAATACTATTTTTCTTGACGCAGTTTAAGACTTGACTATTAAATCTAATCAGGAATTTTATGCCCATCAAATGGTTCTTTCATAATCTTTATTTACACTGTAAGAAAAGGGGTCCCAGAAATATCCCAGCTGAAAGTATCAGCCCAGAGGTTTGCGGCGGGTTTCGCCCAACAGTAAACTTAAAACAATAAGCAAATGCTGAGCTGCTTTCCACGCCGGCCTCGCTGCTGCTGCTGCTGCTGCTGCTGCTGCTGCTGCTGCTGGAGGAGCTGAATTCTGGGCGCCTGATTAGACATGAGGGCTCTTTGATTTTTTGTAATTGAAAATATTAATTTCATGCATGTCACTACACGGAAACTCAGATGACTGTTGTGATTATAATAATTTAAATATTGCGTTCAGGACTGGCAAACGGCTCCATAAGACCCATCGCTCACGGTAAATCATGAGGGGTTTAAAAACGGGCAGCAATTTTTTATTGAAAATGAACAGTAGAAAGTTTAAGTTTGATGTAAATAGAAGTTGAATAAACATGCGAGAGCCATTGGGGAGCTGGGGACTTAGGCTCTGGGCATTTAATGTCACTATTGTTTTAAATCATATTAAAATGGAATAAAGTAATTAACATTAATAAATAAATCAATATTGTGCAATAAATGAGATATACAATCTACATTAATATAAAGGTTTTGCTCTCAGAGCCCCATATTTTTCCGAACGAGGGTGAAAAAATGCCCCAACCAATGGGTCCATGCAGATGTAAATTACTGTTTGTAATAAAGCATAGGTGGACATTACAGTTTTCTCCTCTAGCAAATGTCAGGACTAAAAACTGGAGGTTACCAGACGTGGCAGCAGGGCTTAATTTTCACTGCCTTATCTCCCTGAACCTTATTACTGGTGATATGATTATGTTTTTGTCTCGGCTGTGCCGAGCATTCTCATAGTTGCAATTTGCTGTGTTTGTGTCTCATTATGTGAGGGGGATGGGAGAGGGGTAGGAAAGAAGCTAGATATTTTGCAGATGCCTTCAGTAACAAATGTATTGCGAGAAATGTCTTATTTTTAAAATAGGTTGGAGCCCAGGAAGCTTTTAGTAAATTTCCTTTGATTTACTTGATTTCACCATTTTATTTAGGGTGTCCTTAAATGCGCGGACTGTATATTTTCTGCCATGCTGTTATATTGTAGGGACATTGAAAAAAAATTTTTTTAAGAAAAAAAAAAAATGGCTACGATATCATGCCCTTTCTTCTTTTATTAAAACAACTGTCACGTTGCCCAGATTTTTTAATGCCGTATTTTCATAGAGAGAGTCGGCGTCTGGGCTGAGGGCTCAGATTCTCTAGATTTTTTTGACCGAGGTTAGGGGACAGAGACGGCACGCTGATGACATTACGATTTTTCCTAAATATGAAAGCCTCTAAAATAAACAAAGTAGCGCGCTGGTCTTTTCTTCCAAGGTCTTATTTCTGAGCGTAAGGATCGCACAGAAGCACTGACTCTACGCTCTGCTTCGCCCTAAGCCCCAGCCCTTCTCCTATTATATTTCCATATTTTTGTGGACACAAAAGTGCCTGAGTGTGATGAGTTTTTAGCGTGTATATTGGCAGCCTTCAGCCTCGGTATTTGTGCTGCACATTTATCTTTCGGCATCTTCCTGCAGCATTTATATTTTAATCAGAAAATAAACAAGTGCCCTTCTCGTTCTATCTAAAGGACAAGCCCAAAGACATTCGGAAATAGCTCACAATCTTTTCTATCTAGAGGAATTTAACTGAGAAAGGGGTAAAAAGGAAAAATAGAAGAGGTTACAGACCCGCACAGAATCATCACATTTACACAATGGTTCAAAAAAAGAGAAGAAAGCGTCATGTCCATGTTCTGGTGTATAGATACCATTTTGCAAAATTAACAGCGCACTCTGGTTCCCATTTTCCGTTCCCATTCTCTGAGTTCGGCCTCACTGTAGTTGCGAGGGGCTAAAGCACCTCGAATGAAGCCTAAAGGGCTCGGGGCTAGGGTGGGCTCTCGCAAGGAGCCCTCTCACGCCAAGATAAACATACACAAAATCTTCGCTAAACATTTTCCCCTAGGAAAGTGTATGTCCACATTTTCCTCCGGGATATGGCTCTGCCTGCAAGGGCTACCTCTGGCGTCAGGGATCCCAAGAATTTTGGATTATACAATGCCGTTTTATTACCGACAGAAAGGCTATTTCTAGGAAAGTGTTAACAATGAACTTCTTAAAAAAAAAAAAAAAAAAAAAAAGAAAAGAAAAGAAAAATAAACCACACACCAACAATCCAGCAGACAAAGTGCCAACAAATGCGTTCGCAAGAGACTAGGCTTTAAAAAATGCGGAGTATGGCTAAGCCAACATGAAATAGATTTCGATTAATTCTGCAAATTATTCTGCAAGACCGAAACCCTTTCTCTCTGCTGGTTCTGACCAGAAGTGGACACTGGAAGGGAAAAAAAAGATAAAACAAAATTTTTAAAAAGTCTCAGAAAGGCAGAACATGCTCGGTTACTGGAGAACGTCAAAAAATTAATAAGATTCACTTTAATTCAGTAAGCTCTACTTTCATTTTAATAGATCTCCATAGCACTTTTAAAGAGGGACTTCATTCAGCTATGCCTTGGCAAGGTGACGTTAAGATATTTTTAATATCTCCTTTTCTCTTTAGTCTCTCTGTCTTTCTTTTAAAAAATAAGCACTCTCCGGAGCTAATGTTAATCTCGCCTTTAAATAAAATACGTTTTTAACATTATGTTTTCTGTACCTAGAGGTTTGTTTCAGAAGATTCTCGAGTAAGAATCAAAGATAAATTGTGGAAATGCATGTTTTTTATATTACTTTTGTTCCACTCGCGTTAAGGTTGTCCTTAAAGAAGTAGACATATTTTCGTTCTGGGGAACGAATTCTGAATATCTTTGGGGTTTGATTTTTTTTCCCTTTCTTAAAATTATGGGATTTTTTTTAAAGCTCGGATGCATTATAAAAGATTACGACCAAAAAAAAAAAATTCTTTTAAAGTGGCATATTTCTCCAGCACGTCACGGTTATGGGTTATTTGTTTAATAAATCTTTTTGATGCTTTATTTTCTCATTTGGAAGGCCCTGAAATCTTATCGTTACTTATATATTAGATATTTTATTAGCAGTGGAATTATTATTAGGGGGAAAAGAGACTGGAGCACCAGAGGCTGCGGCATTGCAGCGCCTGGGCGCGCCCTCCTGTGGCCGCTGCCCGCCAGACACCGGGAATTTTCTCCTCTCCAGGTCTTTCTCCTCAGCTCAATTTGCTCTCAGTCATGGGTTTCTTCCTTTCTTTTTAAATAGAAACTTAACACCGCTATCACTGAGCATTTATGCAAGATTGGTGCCACGGTGTTTCTGTTTCCGCGGCCCGCTCTTGCGGTGTTTCGGCATTTTGAAGGCGTAATAATACCCTGAGACAGACTGTTAAAGCACTACAGGGAACAGAAAACCTAACGAGTCGTTCTCGCCCTGTGGATTAAGGATCGGGAGACACGCGAGAATTTTGCTATAAGGTCAGGCAAAATGCCGTGAGGAATTCCCCCGAGTTCGCGCATTTCTAATTAATGGGCTTTGTGAGGAAACGGCATAGAAACATCGTCTTTCTCCCTACATTAGAGACATTTCCTAGTTTTCTTTATTATTATTATTTTTATGTTTTTCTAAGCAAACCCCTTTTTTTCTTATTAACTAAAGGAAAAAAAAAAAAAAAAAAGAAGACAAAAAGAAAAATATTTTTGGGTTGAATTCCCAGGGCGCGGAAGAGAAAGAGAGGGAGGTGAGGAGCCCCTTGTGCTCCAGCTGGCAGGGACTGGAGCAGGGCACGCTCACTGCACGACGCCGAGAGCTCACCTCCACCCAGCCGGGATTTTCTTTGCGTTATGTTGCATTTGCTAATATGGCCAGCTATGCGGTAAAACGTGTGTGTGTGGCTGTGCGTGTGTGTGAGAGAGAGAGAGGGAGGGAGGGAGAGAGTGAGACAGAGAGAGAGTGGGTGGTGGTTGAAAATAACAGAGGAACCTTAAGGCGCCTAATTATTCAGAAAGGTTAAAGGTGATGACCTTGACATTTTGGAAGTTCAAAGGCATACACTTATGTTTCTCTTGCTAAAGTGTTTAAAAAATTTTTTTTAGTCATGCCTCCCTCCTCTTCTATTTCTCTATTTTTTGAATTCTCAGTCTTTTCCTGACTTAGTTGGCACTTTTGCCTTCCCTGCCCGCGAGCGTAGAGAGAGCCACCTCGTCCTATTCAAAAAAGGCAAATTCTTTTCTCACTCGTCGCCTTTATTGCACATTGCGGAAATCTCTTTTTCGCTCACCAGAAGGTGTATAATATAACCCAATTAAGCTGTTTAGAACCTCGGGTTTTATGGTGTTGTCTAGACAGTTCAAGGTTTTGTAAACAGCCCAGCCAGGTCACGCAAGATAAAGCGGCGAGGAGCGGAGCGGATCTCCTCCGGGTGCCGGCCCCCGGCGGGGCCCGCCGCGGCCGGCAGCGCGCCGAGCTCAGCTCCAGCTCCCGCCTGCGCCGCGCTCCGCTCGCCCTGCCCGGCAATCAGATTGCAGAGAACCACCCCTCTGCTCCCAAAAGTATTGGGGGTGGTTTTAGTTTGGGCTGGGTTTTTCTTTTTCTTTTTCTTTTTTTTTTTTTTTTTTTTTTTTTTATTTTTTTAGAAGTCTTTTTATTTTTTTTTTTTTTCTTTTTTTTTTTTTTTTTTTTTTCTTTTTTTTTTTTTCCCCAACTAGTGCCAATTGTTTATAGCTCCCTCTTGTCTGACTCGCTCGGAGCCCTCCGTCTTTCTGCCTTGCTCTTCACTAACAAGTAAACAGTCATTGACGTCGGGGATTCTGGGCTTATTTGGAGCCTGACCACTTGAACGAAAAGCCTTTTTCGTTGTTTATAGCAATGGCAGCACCATCAGAAGTGATGGTCTGCAGACAGCCATGTTGGCTCTGTCTCACAGCAAGCGGAGAAGGTACGCATACCTACAAAGGGAGCACTAAGCATCTGAGCTATTACTTAATTAAAATGCTTTTAAAATAATCCCACTAGGCTTCCTTGCGTTATTATTTAACATAACTCTAACCCGGAAAACGCTAGGGTCCTTCGGAGATGGAAATCCATACAGTGCACGGAAGTTATAACCTTAACTTTACTAGAAACCATTTATTCACATGAAAAAGACAGTGGCCCATGCTTTTGGATGACAATAGAAACATATATATATATACTTTATATATAGCGAGCGTACATTTACCATCTCTTAAATAAAACGCATTCACTTAAAGGGAGGAAAGTGTTATCCTAGCTCAAAAGCAACGACAGAGCCCCCCCCGAACTCAATGAATTGTAAGCAACAACTACCAGACACACTGCAGGTCCATTGCTGGTACTGTGGGAGAGGAAAAAAAAAGCACCTTTGGCGAAAAACACTCGAGAGTGGACAGTTGGATTTACCCTAGTTTCCCCTTATCAGGAATCTGCTCCGCCAAGCCCCGAAATCTCCAGTGGCCATTCAGTGTGGGGAGTTGCACATGAAAATGAAACTTTGAGTTCCGCAGGGTGGATGTGTCAAGTAAACAAATTAACTTTTGCATTCAGATAGTAGGTCAGAAAGACCGATGTATTCTTTGTTTTTCTTCTTTCTTCCTGTTCTCTTGCTTTCTTTTTCTTTTTAAGTTTTCCTTTTTTTTTCCTTTTTTCATTTTTTTCCTTTTTTTTCTTTTTTTTTCTTTTCTTTTTTTCTTTTTCTTTTTTTTTTTTTTTTTTTTTTTGTTTCAAAACAAGGGATTCCCTGTGAAATATTGGAGTCGATCTCTGTTTAGTTTCTTTTCTTTCATCCTTCGATTCTGGAACCAGATTTTAACTTGCCGGTCAGTGAGGTTGAGCATTCTGGACAGCTGCAGTCTCTTCTCTTTGTTTATGTACACGTTGAAGAAAAATTCCCGTTCCAGTTCTCTTATCTGATATTTGGTATAGGGGCACCTCTTTTTCCTTGATCGCTGGGGAATTGCTGAAATTCAAGAGAGAAGAAACTGATTTACGCTGTTGCTACGATCATGCTCAGCTAGGATTTGATCAGAGACTTTGATAATATCCCATTGCTTGGAAAGCAGCCCCCTAGCACTTCAAAAAAATATTCCTGAGTCTTATAATCTCCGGGTAACTTAGCAAAAAAAGCTAATATTTCCCAACTTCTCCTTAAAAGAGAGCTCTTCGAGCAATACAGAGAGATATTTAAATGGGCTGGAAAAATTCCAAGTTTCTCAAACTCCTCTCACACACACCCCCCGCCCCAAACAAACTAGGATCTTAAGCTCTAAACCGAAGGCAGCTCTGGGCATTACCTGTGAAATCTTTCCATCTCCCCCCGATGAATCAACAATTTAATAACAATTAATATCCTCTTCCAAGAATACCTTAAGCCCACCTAAATTGGTTTCCTATCGTAAACACGCTTTACAACGGTAAAGGAAATCTTATAGGATATATAAAATCCTTTGGATGCTTATAAAATTGCACATAAAATGCGGCTTGACAAAGTGTTGGCCTTGTGCTCTTGCCCCCAATTTACTACTGATACCTACCTGAACTGTTGCTCTTCTCTGCAACAGCCTCACCAGAAGGGGAATCGGCGCTGTTTGCTGGTGTCACTTTCTTCTCCTGGCTGGAAGGTGTTTTACTACAAGTGCTGTTCTGGGCTTTCAAGTCGCCCTTCTCGGCGTCCCCCTCGCCCTCGGAGTGCTGCTGGTACGGAGGTCCGGGGGCTGTCTCGTAAAACTGGTCGAAGCCTTGCGGCAGGATGCCGTTCCTCCCCACCGAGCTGTAGAAGTTGGAGGCGGCGGGAGACGGTCCGTGGTGGCCGCAGACAGGGTCCGTTTTGAACAACATTTCCGTCCTCCTGTTCGCAGGCTGCAGAAAGTCTCTGTGCATCACCTCTTCAGCTGAGTAATAAGGAGCATAGCTGCCCCTATACTGCCATTTGCTGCGCTCTAATCCGTATTCCCTGAATGCTACTTCGCGCACAGGTTGAACATGAGGTAAATTAGAAGAATAAGGAAAAGTCATTTGACAAGACGACGATTGAGACAAAAAAGAGGGTTTCGTCGAGAAATCTGAGGGTGAGACGTAATAGGCGCACCCTGGCAGATACATATTGGATGTGCCGTGACTGCAATCGTCAAACTCAGTCATGTCTTCCTTTTTGCGATTGCAAGCAACCAGGAGGCTTCAATGCATTGAACAAGATCCATCTATTGCACAAGAGGGTTTGGACAGGATCAACTAAGAAAAAATCCCCACCGTGTGCTGACGTGCAATTCATCTTGGTTGATTCTAGTGGTAATTATGTCACGTGACGCGATGTAGAAATGTCCTTATATCTATATCAGCCCCTCGGAAAGGCTCCTAAGATCTCTCCAAAGAGCCCTCCCAGCACGGGGAGGCGAGCGCGCCGTTTGTACAAATATAGCCGGTTTTAAGTCTCATCCTTTCAGCCGGCGATGCGAGATGCACGTAGGTGGTGCGGATCACCTGGGGCCGCGCCGCCCGGGCAGGCGCCTGCCCACCGCCGGAGCCCGGCGCGGAGCCCCACGGCGCGCAGCCCCCCGCCCGCATCTCCCCGGGCAGCGAGGGGGAGCTCTGCCCCGCCGGGGAGCGCAGCCCCGGAGCGAGCCTTGGGGGCTCACGGACGGGCACCCCCGGCTCGGAAACGTGATCGCTTCCTCCTTAGAGGGAGCGATACTCTCCGGCCGCCGCTCAAGCAGATGATGAGCGGGTGGGTGATGGTTCACTCAGGAAAGCCAAGTCCCATTCACACATTGGAGTGTAAGACCGGATCTGCCCGCCCGGCTCCTGCAATCCACAGTTGGCATCAATACCAGTCACGAAATTCAAAGCCTGAGTTTCGATCACCTCGTTTTCCCTCGCTTATAAGCCCCAACACTGCGCACTTGTGTCAGGGCGCCAAACTGAAATGAGAAATACGCAAACAGAACATCTCTCAGCAGCCGGATTTACGAAAGGGAGATACTTTCGGGCTCTCTCTAAGGCAGAGGGCTATGGCAGGAAAAGAAGTCCACCAAGCACGGTTTCCTTGGGAAGCAGAGCAGCAGACAAAGTGACCTCTGTTCCCCTGCCTCCAACTCCCACCAAAATGTTCATTTTCATTGGAAGGGAAAAGCAAGACTCAGGAGCAGGCGACACGCACAGCAGCCGCCAGCCCCGCTCCCGCCCTGCCTTCGAGGGCTCATTTTTGCCAATTTTCCTTTTTTCCTTGAAATATGATTTTATATAGACAAGCACAAACAGGGCCGCAAAGGCTGAAAGAGAGAAGAATAACGAACATGCGCCAGCAATAGCCCTATACTCGACCAATTCCTCATTCCAGAAACATTTGCCAGCTCTCTATGGGAATGGGTTTTTTCCGCCACTGTACAGCATAGCCAGGTTAGCTCCACCACATGCCGCTCTCCAAATAAACCCGATATCTGGGCGAGCTCCCCAGGCCGAGCACGGCCGCCTCCGGACACCCCAGCAATCCCGGGCGGAGGCTCCGGCAAGCCGACAGGCCCCATATCACCTCCACAAAGGCACTCTCCAGGTCCCACAGCGAGCGCAGAGCCCGGCAGGTGGGGAACCGGCCCCACGGCGCTCCGGGCAAGCGGGGAGCAGGCCCGTGGGCTCCCCGGCTCCTCGAGGCGGCCGTGCCCGCCGAGGGCTGGCCTCCGCTGCTGCAGGAGCCTCCTGCTCGCCCCCGGCTAGGCGATGCGGAGAGGCTCCGGGGGCGGGAGCCCCGCAGCCCGGGCTGCGCCCCGCAGCCTGCCCCCGCCCCGCCGCCGCCACCGGCACCGGCACGGCCCCTCCCGCATCCCCTGGCTCCCCGGAGCAGTCGAGGGCTACCCGAGGGGCTTCCGTGCCGCAGCTCAGCTAGCCCTTTCTAAAAATAAAAAGACCAACCCCAGGCAGATATTATGGAGCTCATTCTTAATACCCTCCCATCGCCGCCTCTTTCTCTCATTTTCTCTTTTCTTTGTACAGTTGGGGTTTTTTTTGCTTTGGTGCTTCACACGCAAAACACCTCAAACGCCACACATTGCTCCCAGCAGATAGACTCTTGCAAGTTGCAAGTTATCACTGGAAATCAAAGCACAGAACCTTAATTCCCTCCCTTCATCGGCTTTCGAGCCCTCTCGGTTCTGCTGCAACAGAAAAAACAACCTCCCAAAACTGATGTCTGCGCAGTTAAAATGGCTCCTGTGTCACTAATTACCCTGGACCTTGCAGCAAAGCAGGGCAGGGCTCCGTTTGGATTTTGCCCCCCCCAAGGTTTCTGATCGCCTATCTCGTCAAGAGAGATGGTTCTGGAAACCTATGGAGTTTCATTTTCTTTACCGTTCAAACAACTAACTGCGCCTTAGCCAGAATATTTCACCTTCTTTTCGATGCAACAAGCCTAGAATCGATTAAATTTTGGCGCAGGAGCCAACCGGTTTCAACTAATTCAAGTTCAAAGACATGGCGACGATTTGTTAGTACGAAAGCCCTCTTAGTCCTTTAAGAAACGATCTTAATTGGGAAATGTGAGACCAATATCACAGCAAAGACCCCGCTGGAATAAGGCAGAGCTGGGGGTCCCCGCCTGCCAGAGCGTTTTCACCCTGGGGTCGGTCCCAGCCCAGCTTTAAGCATTACAATAACACCCCCACACACACTCCCCCCCTTTCTTTCCTTTTTCCCTTACGCAGATTAAATAGCATCGAAACATAAATGCACATCATGTACACAGTCAAGCGAATACTTTACCGTTAGGCGTCTTGAAACATCTGCAATCGTTGCCTGGAATCACCAAGTATTCAGGTCCAAGAGACATTTCCAAATGTTCTCCGTGGAAATTAAAGCGACTTGCGTAACGTTTGGGCTTAAAAATATACCCGGTCCGCCTGGAGAAGATGCGGTATTTTTGTGCCACCCAAGATAAGACACTAACTTGACCTTAACTTTGTTATGGCGCCCCTAGTATCTGGAGAACGTGAACAGACACTGTCTGGCAGCTCTCGTAAAAACCGACTGGAGAAGAGATTCTGAGTCATTTCATTTATTGCCACTACAGTTCTGCAAGAAAGCTTTTCCTCTCTGCCAAACTTTAATTATTTATGCTCTTTTAGGAAGCACAAAGGCATCCAGAGCCATTCCCAACAAACCAAGTTGCGTTTGCAGCCTTATCAAAAGAGGAGGAATGAAGAGACTCCTCGAAGGGCTTTATCACGTTTAGGCTGCGGTGGAAATGCAAAGATGTTTATGTTTAAGTAAATAAGGGATGAACCCTCGCCTGTATGCTGCGGAGGGACGCGGGCGTGGGCGCAGCAAGCGTGTGCCCGCTGCTCCATCCCGCCCCGCATACACCCGCAAAGCTGGTACAAGGGGGCACCTGATAAAACACCCGAAATAATCCAGTCGAAGGGCGTGGAGCGCATCCACCTCACTCGGGTGCATCTCCTGCGCACCCAGCCGGCGTGCCGCACAGGCTTGTGCACACATGTGCCCAGGGGACAGCTCGGGTGGGTGTGCACAGGCAGAGCCGCACAGGCAGAGCCGCACAGGCAGAGCCGCACAGGCAGGGCGCGCCCGCGCCCGCGGCTCTGCCACGCGTGTGTGACCCCCCCACGCCCGAACCACTGTCCTCACCCACTGCTCCAGGGGAAGGGATGAAACCTGGAGTATGGGCACGCGTGAAATCATGCACCATTTTCTACCGCCGATGTGTCTGTGCACTATGAGCCCACAAACACGTATGTCCGAGTGTGCACACACGGTTAGACACAACGGGCACTGCTGAAATGAGTGCATCTACAGATACACAGGCACATACAGAGATACATAGAGATACATAAAACACAGACTTTCTCAACAAACCGCATTTTAGATCCTACCTCCTCTGTCTTTTCTCTTTCCGTAGGTGATTTAGACTAGGAGCTTCACAATAAGCCATCATCGTGGATCAGATGCGTTTAATAAATAATATATTGCCTTTCATATATTTTCACCCGAGGTTCCTCTTCGGATTTCGCATCACCCATGTAATAAAGGGATGGGTTGCACTGGGAGGACTGGGATAGGGAAGAATAGCGCAATGGGTCAATTTCTCATGGACTGTAGCCGTCTAAGCAGTATTCCAGGAGAGGGTAAGAAAAGGGACTTTATCTGGTTTTTGCTTTTCTCCTGGCTTGCTTCAGTGGGGTTGCTCCTAGTTTTTTTAATTAGGGAATGCCACTGGATGAAGAGACCCCCATTGTCCGCAATGCGTCAACTCCCAGCACAGAGGCTGAGCGTATCGAAGATTTGGAGGGACCCAGGAGTGGTTCCTGTGGCTGTGGATGGCTAGGTGCGCATCCCTTGGCCCCGGGGATCTGTCACCCCGAGGCTTCGTCCCCGCTTTCCTACTGGGAGCCACCCCGCCATGAGCGAGGTAGGGTTTTGTCTGCATTGGGCAATGCGGGCGGTAAGAGTGGCGACAAATGCTTTGGGCTGGTTTTCCTTCTCCCCCCGAAACACCACCCAAGCGTTACCTTTGGGGCTCTCTGGAAAGCTTTCGGGAAAATGGCTACATCTCTGCCCGCCTAGGAATCGGGGATTTATCTCCAAATTCATCTGGACTACCGTGCCCTCTCGAGCAGTACTTGCAGGCACAGGAGTGAGTAGGAGCCAAGTTCAAATATGATTCTCTATGAAATAATGGGTTTATTGCCATCGGGAAGGCTATAGTCCCCTGTAAGTGGGTAGCAGCTTTGTGCCGTTCCTTGCGGTTGTTTAGACTTTATGCTTTCGCCACGAACAACCATATCTGAGCCTATTTTACATGCCAGAAAAGAAGGCAGCCTCTGCCAGGCTAATTATTATTATTATTTTTGGGAGGCGTGGAAACACGCTTCGTTGAGAAATGAAGACTTAGGTGGAAATCGCAGCCAAAGGCATTTTATTACGGACCTAGAAATCCGTCAGATTTTTCTTTTAGAATCCATATTCTGAGGTATCAGACTAAGGGCAAGGCGTAGTTTCCTCAGGCCCTAGAGCTCTGGCCGGTCTGTCTGCTCTGGTGTGGCAGAGGCCAGCAGCTCTCGGCAGAGAAAGCCTCTCATCAAGATGCGGGGAAAATCGATCTCATTCTCGTCCCAAAACAGTGATCAGACGGCTGAGACACTGCTGACCAACCCTCTGGTTGGGTTATCCTCTGAGGTTTATGTCTGGGCAAAGCCCCGAACTGGTTCTCACTTTTCCCTCATAAAAATCTATGCAGAAACGGCCATGGAGACTGAGTGGTGAGACAATCAGTCCCACCAAAAGCTCCATGCTGTTCCGACTGCTGTGCCTGCAGCACCTCGGGGTGAGACGTGGGCCCCAGCCTCCCCGCAGCCGCTCCGAGCCCGGGCCTCTGCCCCGGCACCGCCCGCTGCCTTTGGCCGGCCGGGGCAGCGCTTGGACAAGGCCAAAGTCAGGGGCGCAGGAAGGGCAGGGCCCGGCCCGGCCACCCGGGGCGGCTCCGGAGCCCGACCCCGCGCCCCCGGGGACACAGGGGGGCTTTTTCCCGGGAGAGGAACCTCTGGGCTGCCGCCTGGGCACACGGCGGCTCCCGGCCGTGCCGAGCCGTGCCGTGCCGTGCCGTCGGGCGGGCCGCGGGCAGCGGAGCGGGGCCGAGCCGAGCCGAGCCGAGCCGAGCCGAGCCGAGCCGAGCCGAGCCGAGCCGAGCCGAGCCGAGCCGAGCCGAGCCGAGCTCAGGTTACGCGGGCCTTGCGCGGGTCACGTGCGCTCTCCGCCGGGCTGCGGTCGGATCTGCGGCTCCGGGGGCTGGCGGGGGAGGGTGGAAAGGGGAAAAAAAGACTAAAGAAAAAGGTTTATTTGCTAACCACTTTCCCCATCGCTGCTCGAGCAGGTTACTCCAAACCACAAAACAAGCCGGCGCCGCAGGCTCGCCCTGGCGTGCAGGGCAGCAGATGAAGGGAGCGGCCGGGACTCACAGAGCTGACGTCTTTACTAGGAGTTATTCCTTTATTTTGCTGCAAAATGGTGTTTACATACAGATAAAAGAAATCGATCTTAGTTTAGCACCGCTTGTTCTCCGGGGAAAGAGAGGGTAGGATGCAGGAGAAAATCTATATAAATGGACAAAGAAAGGTAAAAAGCTGATAATACATGTTTCCGTGCTGGTCCGGCTCGTTTTCTTCATCTTGGCTAAGAACTCAGCGTTGCCTATTTATGCAGGGGTCCTACGCGTTTCGAGAACTCGGTTTAAATGGTAAAAAGACGCACTCCCCGCGTTTCACTGGCGCGTACGCTCTACTCTAGGGGTGAACACTCCGGGCACAAGTTCATGCAGGAACGGGCGGACTCTGCTCTAGTACATAGAAAGAGCCTGCTCTCGCATTACTACTCTTTTCTTTTTCATCCTCCGGTTCTGAAACCAAATTTTAACTTGCTGATCGCTTAAATTCAGTCTGTTCGACAGTTCTTTCCTCTTCTGTCGGTTAATAAACTCATTGAGGAGAAACTCGTTTTCCAATTCTGCAATTTGTTGTTTTGTGTATGGTTTCCGTTTCTTTCTTGACCTCCCCTGGGTGGGACACCAAGGCAAACCTACAACAAACACGTCGATAATTTAGTGGATCATGTGTGGGTACGCAAATATAGGAATATGCAATAAAATAAAATAAAATAAAAAACCCAAACCAACCCAAAAACCCCGCAAGCTATCAGAGCGAAAGTAGGTCAGAAAATTAGGCAAAGCACATGTGACAGCACAATTTCTATCTAACCTCGGAGTCAGATTAAGCGGTTTTTTGCTCCGAAAGGTTACAGGGAGGGTTACAAAGTAACTACAGGCATCTCTTAAAAATAAGGTATAGCTAGGTCTCTTCCAACAAAAGCGAGATATTTAAGGCATACCATCCTGCACTGAAGGTCTGAGGCATGACTGGACTGCTGCGGGCTGAACTGTCAGGTTCAAGTTGACGGGATTCTTGATGTCCTCCTTTAAGCTTGAATTGCAGGAATTCACTTCGAAAAGAGTAGCCGAGCCATGCAAACTTCTCTGCAGGCTCGAGTGGTCATACTTTACGGGCTTTAAGTTGGCTGTGTGAGTAACAGTTGGGTCATTTGCAAAAGATTGCCTCTGCCTGCATCTCTCCTCTTGTTTGGAGCTCGTATCGTGGGCGTAATATTTATTGTTGTCTTCCAGGCATTCCTTGTTGCCGTTGGAGCTGATGTTGATTGGAACGGAGCCGGGGAGGTAAGGCTGCGCCGCGCCGCCGAACGCGTGGCTCTGCGGCTGGGCTGCGCACGAACTTGAGCAAGTCCAGGGGATCGAGCTCCGGGGGTAGGAAATGGTGGGCAGAGCCGCCAATTGACTGCCATTAGCCCGCAAATTAGGAAAATAAAAGGAATCTGGAGATTGCAAGTTCAAGAGAGAACCA
This sequence comes from Muscicapa striata striata, assembly GCA_030060385.1. Lineage (NCBI taxonomy): Eukaryota > Metazoa > Chordata > Aves > Passeriformes > Muscicapidae > Muscicapa > Muscicapa striata. The sequence continues at coordinate 476,014 of JAREIS010000056.1, read as the reverse complement.
ACGTAGCCAGATCTGTAGAGACTGCGATCACACATTTCCAACAAAGGACTTCAGCTGTTCTTACAGCGGTATTTAGTTACAACAGGGAATAAGCGGAAAGCCTGAAACGATTGGACGAAACTTTGCAGACAGGTTCTTCAAAGCCGGTAATTTCAGCACCGCCTCCAGCGACCGAGCCACAGCGTCCCCCCCCTCTTTCCCCCCCCTTTTTTTTTCTTTCTCTTCACCCCCACTTTTTAAAAGTCTTATGATAACACTCGAAATATGAAAATATCGAGCTCGCAAGGGGGAGGGGAAAGCATGGTCTCCACTTCTATAAAAGTGGCCGGGGCGGGCTGGCAGAGCTGCGGCGCGGGCGGAGAGATGAGAGGAAAACAAACATTTGCTGAGAGGACAGGGCAGCCCCGGTGCAGGTCCCGTGCCGGCGGGGTCCCGCGGCTGGCAGCACCCTCCGGGCCAGAGCGATACCCACGGTAAGAGTGAGCACCGAGCACTGGAAATAACCCGTGCTGTCTCTGAGATGTGGGTGTTTAGGGCACACGTATGCACTTCAGCCCCTAACTGCATCCTATGCATCCGCATATGCGTGCAAATAAAGTCTTAATCGATCGGATATTACCGGATCGTCGTTCTGGCACACTAATGACCAGTACTGCCTTAGGTCCGCACGTCTGCCCCTTTTTACCCCTTTTGCTTTTCATCTTCAATTGAAAGCGCTTTTAGACGAACAACGCTTCTAAAACTCGGAGTCTATTTTGTCTTTGAAATACAATCAAACAAACATCAACAAAGAGAGAATAACAACAGCAACAACACGGAATTACTTGGGCAACCCTCTGAGATTAAATAAATAAAAATATAAATAAAATCGAAAGACTTCAAGAAAGAAAATGCCAAGGTCTGCTCTTCAGCAGAGAGGGTGAGAATGCAGCAGCGGGCAGAGGGGAGAATCAGCATCATCATCCAGGTTGTGTGTGAGGAATTTTTCTCTCCTGAAAATTATTCCTTAGTATTTTATTACTGTGTTATTTTGGGTAGTTAACATATTTTTACATTTTTGGTTGACCAAACCAGAGACCATTAATTGCATTATCTCTCTCATTTCCCCACTGCTCCCGAGTTATTAAAATCATGTCTGAGAGCATCCTCACAGGAGGCTGCGGACCGCGCGGTTCCGAGGCAGTATTCTTCCCCCCGAGAAGCGGCAGGGCCCCGTGGGCCTCACCCAAAGACCCTGGCAGGGAGCTGGAGGGCTCGGGCAGGAGCCGGGCACCCGTGGGCTCTGCGCTCCCTGCCGCTGCCTGCCCCGCCGCCCCACAAATCCGAGGGACACTCTGGAGGCCGATCGGCCTCCCGGACCGGGCGTTTCTGTCCTCGGCCTCTTTCCCGAGGAGATCTCCCCTGATGTGTGCGAGTCCGGCATCAAGCGGAGCTTTAATGCCCGGAGTTTCCACTTTCATTGCCTCCGTTAAAAACTTGAACCTAGTTAGCAGGTAGGGTTAATTTTCCCTGTTATTATCCTCTTAATCACAGTTTTAATCTTGGTTTTATTTCTAAGGCGAGATCAGAGTAGCTGCCCTTCTTGACATTCTCCTAATCAAATTCATCTTTCTGTTTAATGGGAAATTGAGGGAAATTCTGCAGTAATTTCATTGCCCTGGAAAAAAATCTTTAAATGATTGCTCTCTCCTAGACCACACAGGACCACACAAGCACCGCTGGAGGATATTGCTGACCACTGCCTTTAATTTTTATTGTTTGAATTATGTCTGCCAATTGAATCTCCCTCTTATTAGCTGACTTGTATTCCAACTTTGTGTTCCCTAAGAAGATGGGCAATATTTTTTTTCATAATCGCCTTTTACGAAAGAGCTGATTTTCGATTCTTGGAAGAGAAAAGGTACATTCGCTTCAAAGGCTATATTTTTGTCTGCAATAAACACGAGGAATGGATGTGAGTTCCCAGTTACCGGAAAGAAAGGTGACACTTCAAACTAACTTTTATGGGGTTAGAGAAAACAGAGCTTTCAATTAATATTTAGCTCATTTGTAACTGCTAATTAATTTTAAAAAAGAAAAAAAAAGGAAAAAAAGAAGAGAAAATAATAAAAACCTGAAATAGCTGGAGACACAGCTACGGAAAATGTTTAAATCTACATGGAAAAACATTTACAGAAACATCTTGTTCCAGAGACGGCTGGCCTGGGAGCCGAGGGGAGCGGGGTGGAGTGGAAGGAGAGCCTCGTACGGGCTTCTGCTGCCTTTTCCAGCCACAGCCGGCTGCTGGTTTGGGGGCGGCGTGTTAATGCCGCGGGTGTCCCCCCGCCTGTGTCTGTACAGGAAATATCACCACTGAGGAACAGGGCAACCCGGAGGCCTGCTTTCACACGCTCCTTTCCTCTTTTCCGCTCTTTTTTCTTTTTCTTTTTTTTTTTTTTTTTTTTTTCACTCTGGTTTTTAAATGGGCGTCCGGATAGGCCTGGACATCAGAGCTGACCACACGCTATAATTTCACTGGCATAGTCTTCCAGTTTACAGACGAAGGGTGCTCTGCGTGTGACCGAGCAGCCTCCCTCGCTCATTTATCACTCGGAAACGCGGCTCCCGGAGCCAGGAGAAGGCTCCCCCTGCCTATGCCAGGGGTTGTCCAGGAGATGGCAGGATTGCCTCAGACATGGCTGGGAAACAGCCCTGCCTGACAGGAGCCCAGCAATGCATCACTGCGCCACTGAGCATTTGCAATTCGGTTTGTGGAGGTACATGTTAATTATCTGTAATAACGTGAGCTACATTTCAGGCGAACCATCATATCCTTTTCTCTAAACACGGGCAGCTGTGGCCCGCTACCGCTGGGGCTGGGCGGCTGCATCCCGGCCTCGGGGCCGCATGAAACCAATGTCCTGAAGAGCCCAAGCTGTGGCCAAGGAGGTTTTGAACAAGGCTCACCAATGCCCCAGCTACAGGCTTAGAAAACCCTTTTACTCTCAGCCGGTAGCTAGAGGGGCAGATGTGTGCCTCGCCTTCCTCCTGCATGTAACTGCTGGCTTCTTAATGATTCTGCACGTTCTTCCGAAACTAAAAGGCGTCTCCTCTCCATCTGGTACCGATTTGCCAGACAGTTCGGGTTTCCTTCTGCCCGGGGAAGGAGGCTTGGGCTCGGCAAACTGCGCCTTCTGAAAGCACGGAGCCCGGCAAAGCCAAAGGTTAAGCCTGGAAGGAGGAAGAGATCAGCCCGCGATGGCTCCGCGGCCGGGAAACAAAACAGCTCTGGCAGTGCCCGGCCGTTCGCCTGCAGGGAGACTCGGTGGGAGGAAAACCTCTGTAGAATTAATGACAGTGTGTGTGGGTGAGTGGCGGTGCCAAGGGGGAGAAGACAAGAATTTAAAACATTCGGAGAAAACAAGGTTGCATCAGCAGAGAGGGCCGTTCCAGGCACTTAAATGATGAGCACCACAAGTGTTCTTTTATACCAGAATGAAACAAAAATGCGCTTTGCGATAGAATTTGAACTGCTCAGAAATGGACTTGATTCTTCCGTTCAGGGAAAACAAACGCCATGAATGTACAAGCGGAGTAGAAAGGGGAAGGAAGAGGGTAGAGGAGGAGGAAGATAACCTCCCGATGGAACCAGCCAGTTGTGGAGAAAACGGAGGGGCATCGCTCCGGGTCGGCCGGGGAACCGGCAAGTGCCCGCACGTTTTGGAAATGGAGAACAAAGGGGCGGCGGGCAGGCAGAGCAGGGCTCGGAGGAAGAGGGGAGACACAGCCTTTCGCCTGCTTCCCACGCTCTGTATTTCTCCCTAAAACCTTTTCTTATCGACAAAGCATTCTCAAATGCTCTTCCTCATTCTTTAACGCGCGCTTTACTGTATCTATCTCTCATTTCCCAGGAATGGCGTACTCTAAGTGTCCCTGAGAGGATCAAAGGCAAACCTGGAGCCCGTGAAACCCCCTGGGGCAAAAGAAGGCGAATTTTTTTATCTCTTTTTATATGTAGCGAAAAGAAATCATTTTATTAAGGATGGTTCAGGAAAAGATTTGCAACATCGTTAACAGTTTGGAAGTTCAGATTGTATGTCCAACACAAAGTAAAAGCAGACTTTAAGACAAATTTTTTAAAAATGGTTTATGGAGAAGTAGGCTCATCATATGTCTTACCACATACAAGGGTAATCAAAATGTTTAGAGCAATAGTATATTATAATAAATAATACTAGCTTGGAACACATTTTAATAATTAGACGAGGCACATTAACAGAGAGGATACCGTTTCTCTCTCCGAGTTGTTGATTAGCGTGTCTGATCACCCTGTGTATATCATAACATGCACACTAGGTTTAAAAGAATAAAAAAATCGACAAAATTTTAGCCTTTCGGCCCATATAAATTATGGCATCTTTTGATTTTCCTTATTTATTGCTTCTGTCATTAACACCCGTTTAGTTTTGTAAATTAAAAGCTAGCAGTGACCTTCGCTCGTCCGACAAGGAGTTTGTGGGAGGGAGGAAGGAGCAGAATCTCTCGGGCTGGTCCAGACAAACAGGGCAGAGCGGACATTTCCCGCCAGGTCTGTGCAGGTCCATACACACCTCTGTAGGGGCAGCCTCTCCTCCAGCTGCGGGGCGAGCTGGCCGATCCATCTTGCCGAGAGCGCTGCCCCTGGGCGCCGCGATCTGCGGGGCGCTCAGCCTCGCAGCCCCATCCGCCAGCGCCCGCCGGGACACAAACTCTTCCCTTTTCCAGACGGGGCTCCTTTTCCAGCTGAGCAGTGTGGACTCCTTGCACTGAAAACGAAACTGCCGCGGGAAGAACCCACAAACCCAGCCTCGACCCCAAACCTGCAGAAGCAGGGAGCGCGATGGGACCTGCCTGCGATTCTGCGCCTCGCAACAGCTCGGAAATGTTCTCTCTTCCTCGAAAAAGTAATTAAAAATTCTGCTGCAGCCAGTAACTCTGCACGCAATTCTCTCCGGGTCCCAGTGGACCAGGCAGGTTTGGCCGAAGCCGGGTGCCGCGACGGCTCCGTATTCCGGCTTTCTTGGATTTCCGATTGAGGTTTTTTTTTGTTTTGGATTTTTTTTTTTTTTTTTTCATTCGGCGTGTTTTGAAGTTTACGATATCAAATCAAAACTGACACTTTTTGGCACTGGCTGTTGCTCAGAGGAAAAAAAATAAACAAACAAAAAGCCAAAAAAGCAAAAAAACACAGAATACCCCCCAAAGACTTAAGCATTAAAGAAAATTATAACCATTACTGTTCAACATATTTAAATTCGTTTATACTGGCCTAGAGGGAAGAACAGAAAATATAATTAATATTAATATTATTATCATTTTCAAAAAGAAGAAGCTATGATTCAATTCAAGGCTTGTCAACACTCCCTTACACTGAGAGAAAAACGCTGACTTTCACGGAAAACAATTCCCGAAATTTCGCCACCGCTGGAAGGACAAAAAAAATTAAATATATTTTCAAGTCTTTCCAAAAGTCTTTAGCTGGTTGTAAATTGAGTTTATATTTTCATCACTGTCCGCAGCTAATGTATCAGGATACGTTGTCTTTCAGTTTGGAAACTATTTTCTTATCCTTCACCCTCCTGTTCTGAAACCAAATGGTAACTTGTCTCTCAGACAGGTTTGTAGCTGCGGATATCCTTCGCCTCTTGTCCTTGTTAATGAACTTGTTAATGGCATATTCATTCTCGAGTTCTTTAAGCTGCAGTTTTGTATACGGCACTCGCTTCTTTCTCCCACGCCGATAGACACACATATCGGGCTGGTTTAGTGCAACGTCCCCTATTGTAAAAGACATTATGTGAAAAATCAGAATTTTATTACAGGCGTTTAAGGCTTAACCGATACTTGTTGGGCACTGGTTTTCATGGGCAAATAAATAATGCCGGGTTGTTTACAGTTTATTATTATTTACACTGTCACATTATTTGCACTCTAGTAAAGTACCACCAAAACTTTGATGGACTGTCATCACTTTTCAGGCATGCATCGCTAACCGAGCATGCAGGGCGGCGGGGGCAGTGGCTGGGGGGCTGAGGGTGGGTCGCTGCTGGCAGCGCACACACAGAAATCCCTTTGGTGAGAGTTTCCCGGGTTTGTTTGCATGTGGTTTGTGCCTCTGTGCCCTCACTACTCGCAATGTCTTAAGTGCTCTGGGGCCGGCGGATCAGTCGCCAGCCGGAGAGGCAGAGGAGAGCAAGCCTTCGAGCCACTGTCCTGCAAACTTCAAGCGCGACTACAAACCCGGCCAGCGAGGGAAGCAGCGGGAGAAGGGGCCCAAGGCCGCCCCGGGGCTCGCGGGCCGGGCTTCGGTGCCCTGGCGCTGGTGGCGGGGAGGTTCTGGGGTCAGTCCCGCGGGTATGGGAAGCAGAGGGTGAGGATTTTCTCGGGGGTAGACGGCAGAGGGGGGAGTGAGAAAGAGAGAATATCCACCGCCCCACCCTGCTCTATGCGTGTCTGTGCAGCGTGTCCAGCTCGGCAGGCCGCCCCTGCAGCCCGGGGGGCGGGGGAGGGGACGGAAAGGCGGAGGAGGCGCGGGGGAGTTCTGCTCAGACCATTTCTTCCCCTCTCGTACCTGGAAAGGACGATTTCCAGAAGTGTGAGCTCTGTGTCTGATCTTTGGCACAGTAAACCTGACTATTCCAGCCATTAGCCAGAGTCCAAGACTGATAGCCCTCCATTGATATGTATGTTTCGTGTCTCGGTTCCCCAGAGCCAAACGTTGAGACCATGTCTATGTACCCAGGAACGTGCTGGTAGGGGGTTGTATAGCCCTGGTAGAAGGACACTTCCTTTGCCCTGGAGGAGACTTCATTGGCGGGGACACTCGTGCTGGTCAAGCTGGAGACGTCCATGTACTTTTCCACGGGAAAGCCGCCAATGGAGGCATGGGGGGGAGACTTCAGGGCGTTTTGCTGTATCCCAACCCCGTGGGACATCCTGCAGCTATAGTATCCATTGCCAAAGTGATACCCATAGCCCAGCGCGGGGCGGCGGCCGCCGCGGTGGAGCCCGGGCAGTCCTTGGTCGGGGGTCGGGCCTCGCCGCCGCCCCGAGCGCTCCTCCGCCGGCGTAGGCAAAACCCGAGGCGGCGGCGGCGGCAGCGGCGGCGGCGGCCGCTCGGCCCGTGTGCGCCGCCCCGAAAACGGGCGAGGAGAGAAAATTACGGCACTGCCCGGGCCGCCGCCGCCGCTGCCGCCGCCGCCGCCGCTGCTGTCGCCGCGCAGTCCGTCCATCTCCCAGCTCGCTGCTTTGCTCATGGCCTTGCACATCGCGGGCGGCGGCGGCGGCGGCTCGGTCCCCGGCCGGGCATGTTGCGGATGGTTATTTGCCTCCAACAGGTTGGATCCTGGCGGTACGTTTATAAAAACGAAGTCCAGGTTGGGAGGGGGGACCGGGGCGGGGGCGGCCGGCCCCAGATTAGTTTGCCTCAGCCCGGGGGGCTGCTCATAGGCTGCCGTCGGAACATGTGACCCTCCCGCTGCCCGCACTGCCCCTTTCGCCTCGCAGCCCCCCGGTCCGCACCGACGGCGCCCCCACCCTCTACTCCCACCCCCGCCCCGCCGCCGCGCTCCCGCCCCGCCACGATTCGGCGCTGGAGCGGGGGGAGACTGGGCGGGCGAGCGGCGGTGATGCCCCTCCGGACCAACCTAGGCCCCCGTAACCTTCATCTCCCCCTTCCTCCTGCCCGCAGCTTCAAAAGGCCAGTCGAGTACCACTGGACCTTCAGAGGCCGCGGGAAGGGGCCCTTTTTACAGCCACGGACTGCGGTCTCACCGGATCCGCAGCGAGACCTTCTCCAGTTCAATGTTGCGTTTGCAAGAGGGGGAAAACCCCAATGCAGTCGTTGTATTCCATCCTCTCCACCTCCCTTCTTCCCGGCGATATGGAGTAGAAGGGCTTTGTTCTATGGGAAAAGGGGTCCCCTGGCTTCACTGAACTGTCGGTCCCCTGCAGAACCCTCCCTTTACTCTCCCCTCCTTACCCTGCCCTCGATATTGCTGCCGGCCAGGAAAATGCGCGGGGTCTGTGCGCAGCGCAGTATGGTAAACCTGGCACTCATTAGATGTGGCTTTTTTCCCCTTGCAGTGTCAGTTCATGTCGTGTAAGGCAGCCTAGTTAAAACGCGGAGTTTGCTTACTCTGATAGCTGTTCTTGTGGTGACTTCTCAAGAGGGTGGCAAATCCTTTTGTCGTCTCTCTCAGCTCTCACACTGAGTCGGGATGGAAATGCAGGAGCGCGAGGTAGTGGAGATGGAGAAAGCTCCGAAGACGACTCCCAGCCCCAGCCCCAGCCCCAACCGCAACCTCAACCACAACCCCAATCCCTACCCCTCTGGACCGAGTCCAGTCGCTCCGCAGTTGTGTATTGCACACTTGGCTCTCTCTTGGGCTCAGAGGGCAAAAAGTTGCTGGGAAAAGTGTCAGCTTCTCGGGGAAGGGCAGGGAAACTCCTCGCCGCTGAAAACCATGTATCTGAGGCTGTGTTTACTGTCCCTACGGAGGCTCAGGCGCATGAGAGAAGAGAAGCAGCCGCCATGGAGGTGAAACTCTGTGCCGACACCATGTCGGGGCTCTGGGGGTGTCCTTGCTGAGCAGCCCGGGCAGGTGGTGGCGGGGCTCCCCGGACACTGGGCTGTCGCGGGATACCTGCAGGTCCCTCAGCAGGGTTCCCGCAGCCCTACTCCGTAGCCGGACTAACAGTCGTAGGCGGTATCTGGAAGCAGGGTTTGGAATGACAAACGGGTGGCCGTAATTACGGGAACAACCGGATGGCATAGACGAGTTCATGTTCATTACCTCTGACCGCATAATTGCTATTAAGTTTTCATAATCAGCTAAGAAGTGAGCCAGGCGTGATTACATGTTTCCCTCCGTTATAAGCCGAATCAGTATTTACACTCAGGACATTAAACCCTCCATAATTAGAAGGAAGTTTTGTCGAAGAACAATTTTCTCACCCTTTTATGTCCCTGCAAGCAACTTTCTAGCGAAAATGCTGCTATAAAAAGAAGCCCAGAGAAATGAAGGATTTTTATTTCTCCGGATATCTTTCTATGCGTATTCCCACGTCCTGTTGTGTTTCCTCTTTCAATAAATGCAGCGAAAATTTCTCTCGTGCCAGGAACTTTAAATAAGGCCGTGAAAGAAAGGAACACCTAAAGAGCAAGGTTTCGGAGCTTTTTGAGGTCGATTCCATCAAAGGAAACCACGGTGCAGCCCTTAGAGGTCTTCAGCCCTGCCGAGATCTCTGCTCCAGCGAGAGCCCCTCTGTACCAAAAACTCTTTGAGCGGGTTCATGACCAACAACTTCAATTCTCTAATGAGCTGCTTTGTGAAGGGTGTAGAAAACAGCATTGCCTTCCATGGCAGGATATTATGCACAGGAATAAATGATCTCGTGAGCAAAGGTCGGTTCTCTGAGAGCACCCACCCAGTTTACAAGTAGCAGGATGCGTCCCACACCCCGTCCAGGGGGCCGCGCCTTGTGGAGGCCCCGAGCAGACTGGCGCCTCCTTTGCCCAGGGAGAACAGCTCCCATGGAGGCTCAGCTCCGTGTCGGGCAGGGCAGGAGGAGCTGCCGTGCTGGCCGGGCCGCTCTCCCTGCGAGCCCGTCCTTGTCTGCTCCGAGCAGCGCTTCCGCGGGTGGCCAGCGCCCCGAGGAGCCGCGTCGCATTTTCCATTGTCACATTGCACGGGAATCTGCAGAATACACCAGCTAGAAAGCAAAGCTGCAGGCGTGCTTGTACCTCCCCAGAAGAAAAGTTTGGGGGAGTTATTTATTTACATATAAACATTTTTACAGTCCTGAAATTATCTCATTTAGTCAAGCGTATTTACCCTGGTTTAATACAGTCAGGATTTCACTCAAACTTTTAGCCTCTGCCTAGTATCCATCTCTTACAGGAACCTCCCGATTTTTTATCTCCTCGTCGCCAGCATCTGACGATGGTAATTGTGTCTATAGGAAGTTGCTTTTCATGTTAGTGTTTGCTGTAGGAAAAAAACCCTCTGGTCCAGGACAAACAGAGAACGCAAACAAAACCCCTCGATTTTTATGTCTCCCAAACCTTATCCCGTGTCCACTGTGTTCCGTTATTACCTTTTAACTTGTAGGAATTTTTAATAGCTAAACCGAATAAAAGAACTTTCATTTTTTTTCCCCATGCCTTTAAAAAAATAGCCAGTTATGATAACGAATAGATTGAATAGCAACACGTGGAGAATTGTTAAACTATTTTCCCCTCCAGATCTATGCCACAGCTTCTCACTTATTTAGTTACTTCAACCTTAAATAATCCGTTTCGGGACGGAGAAAGTTTTCCCGGGGCTCCCCGCGTGGCCCCGGCGCAGCGGCCGCGGGAGGCTGAGCGCTGCGGGCGTTGAACTTGAGCTCTCGGGTCACGGGCTGGCGCTGGCCGCTCTCTGGCTGCCACCGCCGCTCTGAGACAGCGCGGGGACCTCGGGACCCTGACCTTGGACCAGCTGCGCAGCCTGCCGCAGCTGGAACCTGAACGGAACCATCGAGTCCCTTTGCGACCGGACATGGGCTCTATCGCTTGAGTTAAACCTCGTCTGTGTACAAAGGCACCCTCAGAAGACATGATGTAACTCTGAAGTTTGAGTAGCCTCCAGCGGATTTCTGCCTGGGCACTGCGGGGAGGGACGGTGTGCAGGCCCTCTGTGCTCGTGTCCTTCACTCGCGAGTGACATTTCACAGACAGCATGGATGAACACGCCCCACGACTGGCCCTAGGCTGATACGGCGGCCTGAGGCAGAGGGGAGAGTCTGAGAGGGCTGAGCAGGAGCGTGCTGGAAGGGGGCGGGCAGGGCTGGACGATCTGGTGACAGCACCTGCGGGCCGGACAGGCGAGCAGAGAGGGCAGGGGCAGCGCGCAGGGCCGACGGGCAGGGCAGGTGGGGCCTGCGGGCAGGGCCGGGGAGTACAACCGGCAGGGCGAGCAGGGCAGGGCTGACAGGCAGGGCAGGACTGGCACAGGGTGGCAAGACAGCAGAGCAGGGCTGGCAGGGCTGGCAGGGCAGAAACGGGCAGGACAGGACAGCAGAGCTGGCAGGAATGGGCTGGCGGGGCAGAATAGCAGGACAGGACAGGCAGGAGCGGGTAGGACATCAGGGCTGGCAGGGCTGGCAGGGCAGACGGGCTGGCAGGGCTGGCAGGGCAGGGCGGGCAGGGCAGGACAGGCTGGCAGAGCTGCCAGGGCAGGGCTGGAAGGGCAGGACGGGCTGGCAGGGCTGGCAGGGCAGGGCTGGCAGGGCAGGGCTGGCAAGGCAGGACAGGCTGGCAGGGCTGGCAGGGCAGGGCTGCCAGGGCAGGACGGGCTGGCAGGGCAGGACAGGCTGGCAGGGCAGGGCTGGCAGGGCAGGGCTGGCAGGGCTGGCAGGGCAGTGCCGCGGAATCGCCGCCAGGTGGCGCCGCCGCGCCTGCCGCGGGCTCCGCGCGCTCCCGTCCCGGGTCCCGGAGCGGCCCCGCCGGGACCGGCTCCCCGCGCCCTCCAGCTCCCACCGCCACCGCACCCCGGCCACCGCATCGCCGCTTCCTCCCGCCCCGCGGGCCGCGTCCCGGGAACCTGCGCTACCCTGCGCGCCGCCCTGGGGCCCTGCTGGCAGCCTGCCCTGCCGCGGGATAGGAAACCTACATTCCCGCCCGTCTTCCCAAGAACGCTCTGACTGGTGAAAAGCTGCCCAAGATGTTGTCTCATTTAATACGAACTGCATTTCAATTAAGCTACGTGACCCTTTTTCCCCGTGTAAGGTTTAATAAGTGAGTACTGAAATATTCTTTGATGCCTCCAGCAATAACTTTCAAGGTAAAAATCTGGCCAAAGGCCTAAGCAGCTATTTAAACTTACAAGAACAACTGAGTAAACAGAGTCTAACAAAAGCTCACGTATTTCGGCAGTTTCTCGGCAGTCTCTGTAACTTCCTCCCTCTGCCCGCTAATGTCCCTTCGATGACCGTGGTTCTTCAGGCTTAGCTGTTGGTTTTGAACAACTACAAACATACTCGGAAAGATTTTGTAGACTGTGCTGTTCTTCTTGGAGAAACCCCAACCAAACAAAAACACCAACGGAACACCACAAAATAAAAGCAACAATTAAAAAAAAAAAAAAAGGGAAAAAAAAAAAAAGCTAAACAAAACAATAATCCCAAAACATACACCCTAGCCAACAGATGCGCACAAACAACAACCCAAGAGATAAATATCCTTGAAGTAAATACCTCTAGTTTTCTGGGAATATAAACAACAAACAACTATTTTATTAGGGGGCTGACGGTTTGGGGTGAACATATTAACTGCATTGCAGAGAACGGTTTTGTAACTTCACCTCTACCTAGTGGAAGATTATTGACGTCTTGTATAACATTTTATAACCCTTGCATATGAATCTAGTTGTATTTTAAGATACTCTGTACATAACCTAAAGTAACACTATTATTTAAAAGGTGCAAAATATAACCCCAGTAAAGGTCATTCATAGCCGCCCTTGAGTGTAACTTCTTTTTCTCACGTTGGGGCTTTTCACGTAGTCTTTTCCATCCGCTCCAAATAACATAAAACCCGTTCTCTCCTTTTTAGTGGTGCAGTTACATTTTTTGAGTCTAAAGCTGTGCCGGTTCTGGTGGTGTGCGCACACGATTGCCTCCGAGATGTGGCATCTCCCTTGCGGTTTTCGAGAGAGCAGAGGGAAAAGATGCTCGCCGCGTTACAGCGTGTAAGAAAACAGACGAGGGCGCCAAACGACAGCAATAAACCCGGCCGCAGGCTTCCGCTCCGCCTCCGCCCCGCCGGGATCGGCGGCCGGGCCGCGCCTGCAGCGGAGCCGGGCACGGCGGGGAAGCGGGGGCTGCGGGAGCGTGGCGGGGCCGCGTCCCCGGCGGGGCGGTGCCCGCTGCCGCCGGCAGGGCCCCTGCTCGGGGCACCCCCGGGACACGCGGGCACCCCCGGGACACGCGGGAACACCCGGGACACCCGGGCACCTCCGGGACACGCCGGGCTCCCCCGGGACACGCGGGAACCCCCGGGACACCCGGGCACCTCCGGGACACTCCGGGACGGCCCCGCAGCTCCCGGCCCGGCCGGGACCGTAGGGGTGCCTGCGGCCCCCGGCCTGCGCACCGCTCCTCTCCCCTCCGCACCGGCCCGCTCCTCCGCCGCGCCCTTGGGCGAGGAAAAGTTGACATTTACTCTTGTCTGGGTTGGGGGCTGTAAATCGCAGGACACCACACCGCAGTCTAAATTCACGTTTCAAAGGGCTGGCATAAAACTCTCGTTAACAGAGTGTTGGATTTTGCAAACAACGCCTAGAATGTTTCTTAAATATTTGGTGGAATGTTTAGGGAGACTTTAACACGTTTTTGAAAAAAAAAAAAAAATCTGACAAGTATCCCATTTTCGAACTATGAATCATGCTCAAGACCACAAGAACTTAGGAGATGCGAGTGACCAATATTAGCAGGAATAGCTCTTCTCATTAAAAAAAAAAAAAAAAAAAAAAAAATTAAAAATCAAACCCCCGTTTAATCACAGGAAGCATTCGGGTGTTTCTCCGGGAGATGAAACTCGTATTCCCAGGGTCTAAACACTAGATGATGTGGGTGAAAAAAAGTCACGGCGAGAAAAAAGGTTGGGCAGCTATTGAAGCGCACTCCAGAGATGCTAACGACAAAGGATTTATCTTCGTTTAAATGGTTGCCATCAGCGTCATTATTACTAGCAAAGTTACCACTGAAGGGAGACTTTCCGACTGTCACGTCTGCCGAGCGCGGCAGCCCGTGTCTCCAGCAGCGCGGCGACGCTTCGTCCCGCGGCACCCGGCAAAGAGCGGAGGGATGAGCTAACTGAGCCACAGGTAACTTTGGAGAGAGGGTGTTAAGGTGATGTTTCTGATAGGTCGCAGCCTGCAGGCAATAGCTCCCCATCCATCATTTAATTCTATGATTGTTTTTTAATTTTCAAATGCTTAGGTTTTATTGGTGGTGGGGAGGAAAGAAGCAGGGGGCTGGAGTGAAACCTGCCGGGAGAGTGAAATGGACGTCCACGGAGTGTTTTAAATCACGAATGAATTTAATGTTCTCCAGTTATTTCCTTTCCCTATCATACCGTACAACAGTCAGTATTTTCCCAGAGGGAAGAAAAATCCCTGGCTAGCTTCGTCGATAAGCAGGATTATAGAAAGTAAGAATGAGATCATATTTAAGGACGCAACAAAGATAATAGAGTTATAATATATTAGATTGTAGCAAATATTTTAATCTCCAGGTAACTACTGTAGGTACATTTGAATTTAGGCAGCAGACTTATAAAGTCTGGGCATAAGGTTCGCGAGTGTGAGGGGGTGCGTGGGGGTGTCAGTGTAAATTCCGAAATAAAAGTACTAACGTGGTCTGGAAATGGGAGGGAAAAGTAAAGAGATATCAGTGGCGGGAGGTTCTCGATCCTCTGGTCCTCTTCCAGCATTTCCTTGCATTGTGATCTAAAATTCGTCTCAGAAATAATAATAAAGAAAAGCATTATCTAATATTTAGCGTGTGGTTCTGTCCGAGGACAAATGAGAAAGAAGCTGCATCATTAGGACCTAAAAGGCAACAAAACAAAAATCAGAGCATAATGATGCACCTAAATGAAGGGGGAAATGTTGCACAGCTCATTTTATTAATCAGACTGTCAATTCCACCCCAGAGGCCAAACCCCAGAGCAATTCAAGCAGGATCTGATCAAGCTAAGGACAGGAGCTTTACTCCTCACTTCTTGTCTTTCTTTCTTTCCACCTGGATATATTTGTCTGCTCTGAAGCCGCCTTCATTATCCACTGACAGGAGCTTGTATTTATTTGCTTATAAACCTGTTACAATAAATGATTATTCGAACAGCGTCATTCGTACCTTAATGACGAGCACCACTTTTTGATGAATGACATTTCGGGCTAGAAAGGATGTATGGGTCATTTTGACCAGTCATTCCCTCGCTTTGGCATCCCACAATTTTTACACCTCCCTCAAAAACAGATAATAATATTTAGAGACACTTGCCGGGCTGAATGTGAATTAGCCCCTGCTGCAGCTCATCATTAGTACAGGACCAGCCCTGCAACTTTGACATTTTTTATAAAGCTGAGATGATGGAAAGAATAAGAAAAGAGATGATCCTGATGGAGAGAGGGCTGCACAGCCCTACAGCTGGCAAAAGGCTCTCGAATTTGTCAGACTCAGCTGGAAATGCGGTGTTGGAGGCCCTTGAAAATTCTCCGCACAGTGGTCGCCTCAGCCCGAGACTGACTGCCGCCTCCCTGCACAGCGCTATAGGGGACATCTCCGCCAAAGGCAAATTTGAAATAGATACTTTATTCAATCTCCAGCATCCGAGCAGCGAAAGCACTGTCTCCTCCGAAATCCCGCCGTCGGAAAGCAGGAAGAAAATCAGCCTTTATTCCGAAGTTGCTCAAGAGGCAGATATGAACAGTGATGTGGAGGTGGGCTGCTCCGCGCTCCGCTCCCCGGCCAGCCTGACTTCCTCCCAGCTGAAGGAAAACAGTAACAAAGGTAACTCTTCCTTTATCATCTTCATCTAAGCCCCGCACTTTGCCAACCGGCTTTAAAACCAGAGGAAACCCACCGCCACCGCCAAAGTTGCTGGCCTCTGCATCGGCGCTCTCTCTTCTGCGAAGACAGAGCTCCAGGCTGTAAAATATTATTGCAATTACTGTGCTACCCCAATAGCCGAGATACACTGTCCGGGCAGCTCCTGTGCCAGTGCCTTCGTGTGTGTGTGCATGCCCAAATCCATTGATATGTAGATATATATCCAGAATATATGTGGGCACAAATATCCACCCACCTATTTTAAGCAAAGCTTTCTCTGTGTATTTCCCCGTGCTCTTGGAGCTCCCGGCGTCTCTTGAGCTGTATATGAGTGTATATACATAGATTAAATTAGAGAGAGAGGGGGGGAATGTGAGGAAACTGCCCGCATTTGTTTGTGTGTGTCCTTCTCTGTGTATGCAGTGTGCTGTCTGTGTCCACCTCGGGCTAATTTGGCATTGTTCACTTTTCATCTGCTTGTGAGAGGCGTTTTGAAACAGCCTCATCTCCTTCCCCGTTCTTTCCGGGGCACGGTGATGGACGGTGGTTGTTACTGTTGCTGGAGGTGGAGGTTGTTATTACTGGGGAGGTGGAGGCTGGTGAACGGTGGATTTCCTAGGGGCCACTGTGCATGCCTTTTTCGTCAAATGTGCCAGAGAAAGGAAGGGATGCTCGACGTAACCCTAGAGAGGAAGAGAGAGAAAGAAAAAAAAAAAAAAGGAAAAAAAAAAAAAAGAAAAAAAGAAAAAGGGGTTTTGGCTGCTTTTATTTTGTACGTCTCAAACGAAACTAAAGAACGGCAGTCGAAGGAGAACAGGGTAGCGCCGAGCCCGGGCCCGAGCCACGGCCCGCGCCCGCTCTCCCCTGAGCTCGGCTGTCCTGCAGTCTCCAAGACCGCCCCATCTGAAAATAAAGCAGTTACGAAGGATTAAAAAACCCCGACCCAACCAACCAACCAATAATCAAAAAACCTCTTCCAAATCCAAATTTATCGATTCTGTTAGCAGCAGGGATTTGTAAGAATGACAGCTGGCCTTGAGCACGGGTGCAGCGGGCCCTGGCCGGCCTGGCCGGGAGGACTGGGGGGCCACCGAGTCGCCGGCTCTCACACGGTGCTCTCGCCCCGCAGGCTACGCGGAGAGCAGCCCGACGCCCAGCGCCCCCGCCGCCGCCCCCGCCGCCGGCATCGGCAGCCTGCACAGCGGCGGCGCGCTGGGCGGCTCGGCGGCGGGCGCCGACCAGGTGCGCCGCTACCGCACCGCCTTCACCCGGGAGCAGATCGCCCGCCTGGAGAAGGAGTTTTACCGCGAGAACTACGTGTCGCGGCCGCGGCGCTGCGAGCTGGCCGCCGCCCTCAATCTCCCCGAAACCACCATCAAGGTACGCGGCGTTCCGCGCCCCGCCGAGCCGCGGCCGCCCCGCGCAGCCCCGCCGGGCCCGGCTACCCAGGGCCGCGTCGGCTGCGCTCTCGGTTAAGGGACTTGCAGGGCCCACAGCTATGAGCACCACTCGTGCTCGTTCGCTTTTCTGCATCCAACACTTCTCGTTAGCTTTTTAAAAAAGTTGTTGTTATTACTGTTGTTTTTATTTTTCTGGTCAGTTTTTATCGCGTTAGTCTATTTCCTAAAGTGAAGAGGGGAGAGAATAAACGTAGGCGGAATAACTGAGCGCCAGAACTGTGAAGAAAGAGTCCTGAGTGGGGAGGAGGGGACGATTCGAATGGAAAACATTTATTCGCATCGAAGGGGTCCCTCTCGAGTAGAGGGAGGGCCGTACCCACTGCTCCCCTCGGGCAAGGTCACGGGAGATTGCTCCGGGAGGGAGAGGGGTCGCCTAGAAGCTTTGGCAATATGTTCTGGCTGGTGGCCGCCGGTGTCCGCTGGAACGGGCGCGGCGGGGCGCGGAGCAGAGCGGAGCTGAGGCCGCACTGTGCTTGTATCCCGCAGGTGTGGTTCCAGAACCGGCGGATGAAGGACAAGCGGCAGCGCCTGGCCATGTCCTGGCCACACCCGGCCGACCCCAGCTTCTACACCTACATGATGACCCACGCGGCGGCCACGGGCAGTCTGCCCTACCCTTTCCACTCCCACGTCCCGCTGCACTACTACCCGCACGTCGGGGTCACGGCTGCCGCCGCCGCCGCCGCAGCCTCGGGAGCCGCCGCCGCGCCCTTCGCCACCTCCATCCGCCCGCTGGACACTTTCCGCGCCCTCTCGCACCCCTACTCCCGCCCGGAGCTGCTCTGCAGTTTCCGACACCCCGGCCTCTACCAGTCGCCGGCCGCCGCCGGCCTCAACAGCAGCGCGGCCGCCTCGGCGGCAGCGGCGGCGGCGGCGGCGGCAGCGGCGGCGGCGGGCTCGGGGCCGCCGGGGAGCTCGGCGCCCTGCTCCTGCCTCAGCTGCCACAGCAGCCAGACGGCGGCGGCGGCGGCGGCCGCGGCCTCGGCGCTGGGCTCGCGGGGCGGCGCGGCCGCCGAGTTCCCGTGCACGGCGGCGGGGCAGCGCTCGAGAGCGGCTTCCTGCCCTACTCGGCCGCCGTGCTCAGCAAGGCCGCGGTCGCCTCGCCGGACCAGCGGGAGGAGGCGCCGCTCACCAGATAACCACCCTGCCCCGAGCCCGGGGTGTTTTGTAGAGGGAGACAGGGGGGATGGGGGGTCGGGCCGGCGGGCGCCCCCGCACTCGGCCAAAAAGTTCTGTCTATTTTTTATTGCTGACCGCCCCGCCGCCGTGGGGGAACAGCGGGACGGGCGGGGAGGGCGCTCCGCGCCTCCTGCGCCCCCGCGGAGGCGGCCCCGCGGTGCTCGCTGCCGGGCTCCGCGGGCGCAGGCAGCACGGCGGGGGCAGGGAGGGGCAGCCGGCGGAAGGGAATGTGTTTCTGGCCTTTTTTTTTTTTTTTTTTC